>CM012441.1:30230564-31528542 GCA_003999625.1 Oryzias javanicus | reverse complement strand
CTGGTTATTTCTGACCTAAGAGCAGGGGTGTCAAACTCAATCACACAGGGGACCAAAAATCAAAACACGTCTTAGGTCGTGGGCTGAACACGATAAACATTTATTGAACACTCTAAATTTACATTTTAAACTTTAAAATTGTAACTTTTAAACATAATTATGAACTAGATATATAGCATCACCTGCAAAAATACTAGTGTGAATGCTGTAAGCTGAATTTGGCTGCTGAAGATGCTAGTGCTGATGTATGAAAATGCTGAAATTGATGGCTAAAACACAAAAGCTATTAGCTAAAAACGCTGAAGCTAATAGCTGAAAACGCTGAAGCTCAAAACTGAAAATGCTGAAGTTGATAGCTGAAGTCACTGAAGCTAAAATATTAGCTAAATGCCAAATTAGCCTAAAAACCAACAAAAAAACTTAGGTTAGTCAAAACAGCTAGCATGTAGCTGAAAAATAGCTAAAGGTCAAAATAGCCTAAAAAACTGAAAAAAGCCTAAATTAACAAAGAAAGCTAGCATTTAACTGAAATATTAGCCACATTCCAAAAGAAAAAAAAAAAAAGAGAAATGGCTAAATTAGTTAACACAGTTAGCATGTAGCAGAAACATCAACTAAATTCAAAAATAGCCTAAAATAGCCACGATGAGCCAGAGGCGCAGTCCACAGCCAAGACCAGGAGCACAGGTGATCCTGGAATTTGAAAGATCGGGAAAGAAAAACAACACGTGAATCACACTACTCCAAAAAGAAGCACAGAGAAGTAAATAAAATAAATATTAAAGGGGTCCTACCATGATTTTCTTGAGCCTTTCAGAGTGAACTATATCCATATATTTGATAATATATTATATTTATGAAATATTAGTTATATTTCATTTCCCAACCTGGAAGTAAAACGACTTGATTCCTGAAGCTCCGCCTGCCTCTGTGTGGCTGCACTGCCGCTACAGTTCACTTCATCCCAGAGAAATCCTGTCTCTGTATTTCTCCCACGAAAATAATCCAAACTTCTTCAAAGATGGATGCACGTACCATATATCTGCCTTTAGTAGGTGTGGCCATCTTCACACTGCTTCACAACACACACACGGCTTCTGTGCCATCCGGGGGGTTGGAGGGGGTGGGGGGTGTTAAAGGAGCGGCACGTAAAAAGTAACAAACACCTATTAGATTTAGAATTTATTGAAGACAGGACATAACTGGAAGATATATACGGTATTCTGCATCTAAAATGAACTTTTTTTTTGCTAATAATCACTGGAAAAGGGGATAAATTGAATGTTATGTTACACGGGGGGCGGAGCTGTCAGAGCAGACTCTTCCTGGAGAGCGTTGTTGGTTCCGATCTTGTGTCAGCATGTTTCCAACCGCTCGTTTTCGTGGGTATGGGAGGGGCTGCTGCAGACTGTGCAGGTTTTTAGAGGATTACTCTAAAATGCATGAACGGATCAAAATACCGCTTTGAGGTTCTATATAGTGAGGAATGGACAGTATAATACATTTAAAACCTTAAAAGTAGAATTTTCATGGTTGGGCCCCTTTAAAAAAAATAGAGAAGGGAAGTAAATGACAATAGAGGACAGAACCGCAGTGCACTTTTCCCAACTTCTAACTTCTTGCAGCCTATTAGCAACTAATTGTTCTTGAGTTTTAATTCAAACATGTTAATAGTAATATGCAAGCGGCATGGCACATATAGCTATTGTGGATAGTAACAATGCAAGTCCTTGAAATAAAATGTAATTGTCTAATTGTTTCTCAGCCATTAAGGAGATTCTCTTACACTCTTTATTTCCAAAGTAGCTGTGTTGTGATGGAGTTCTGTGCTGTCTGACAGTTTAGTTGGTTAAAGTAGAAGACAATAATAGCTTTAATGACAGTGTTCTTCTGGAATCACACTGAGCTGCAGGAACTCTGAGCTAAAATACACCTGGGGTTCACATATTTTCACTTTATGGCCAGAGTGTTCTCCCACCTATCCAAATATATCCTTCAAATGTTCCAGTCAAAGAGGATAAATCGTGCACCTTTGCATTCAGACTGCTTCAGAAACATTAGTGAAAGAATTCCAGTAATGCACAAATTTTCTCAGTCATGAGTGATTTCTTAAAATCAAGTTTTTTAATAGATTTTAATTTTAATCGTAATTGATTTACTTAATATGTATTTAATTTTTAATATTTAAGTTGTTTTTTTGTTCCTTTTAGTTTTATATCCGTAACATTTTATATTTTACTATTTCCTGTTATTTTTTAGGTGTAAAACATAAAAAAACGTTGGCTAGAAATGTGGAATGAAGTTTCAAACAGCGCAAATTCTAAGGCTCTGATATCAAAATCGAGACATTATTAATGCTTTTTCAGGTTATAATTTACAAAATTACAAATTCAATACTTTCAAGACTTTTTAAGACCCTGCAGGAACCCTGAGGTAGACAGGTAAATCCCAAAGCAGCAGACGTACACTTACTAATGTTGATCGCGTTAACAGTTAAAAACCTACAGTATGTGAACAAAAAAGGTCGCCGGCGACATCTTGTGTTTAAGGGTTAAGATGCAGCCACTCCTCTCTACGACCCATAAATCTGCATCCCGCGTATGAGAGTTGACTCATAACTGGGGCTTTACTTCTGGAAAGTTTTTTACTTCAGTCAGCCGCAATTAAAAGCAAAAAGGTTGGCAGCGACCAAAGACCAGAATTTGGACCCATTGTCCCAGTTTGGGAGGTAATTGGACCCCCGTCAGATACTTCCCTGGTGGTTCAATGACCAAATGGCTCCCGAACATGACTGCAGCTCATAGCCCCCACATGGATGGCTCTGTGACTTATTTTTATTGAAAAAAATGTTTAAATGTTTTATCTGAAGTTCTCTGGACTTATTTATATGAATAATGCCCCCCTCCTCTTCTACTTTTATGTTTTGCCCAGAACCTTGAATGAGAAGTTTGAATCCTCTATGGTGCATTTTAAAGCTTCTGAAAGGCTAGTTTCTTTCAGCCTCATGGTGTCTGTTAGCCGTAGAGTTGTGCTGTGAGATCCTTGTGGGTCTTTGCGTGCATAGAGCTGACGGCTGCATCTCATTTATAATTATGTTTTTGGAAGTTTGTCTCTTCCACAGTCTGCTCCCTCATTGTTGGGTTGTGATCTGTGCCAGCAGAAAACGTACTGTGACAGCCTGTCCGCTCCAATACTCGACTCGGGCTGTGCGCTAGTCTGTTAGTCTGCTGAACCCGGAACGGTTCCACGTCTCCCTTTCACACAAATCGCTTTATTTACTGCAATATTTGTGCGAGCTTCTTGCCGTCTGTGGGAATTTGCGCTGTGTATTTTCCAGACTGACTTGTATCCAGACACATTGTTTGCTTGTGGATCATCGTCCCTGTAAGCCCAGACGGGGGGCCCCTCTCTTTCTCCTCTCCGGCTGCACATTGATGTTGATGAGATACCATTGTGGAGATAAATGCAACTGTAAACAAAGCTGACGGGGCGAAGATTGCTCGCTGCATTCCAGCCCCAAACTCTGCCAGCTTTATCTCAAACCTGCCTCAACTCCTCACTGTGCACTCTGCATGCACATGGAAAACTGTCCACTGAGCTGGTGGAGTTGGAGAGGAATTTGGTTGCAGAGCAGTGACTGCACCTCTGCATTCTGCTTTATTACTACATGTACATGGACGGCGGGACCGCTGGATTGAAGGAGTGTGACGTCACCTGAAAGAAATGGCGTCCCGTTCCGACCTAATGAAATCAATTCAATCGACATTTTTTTCACGACACGGTCGTCGCCATGTTGGAACCAGGGTTGGTTTGAGTCATCGCCTCTATGGCTACCACTTTCGCCAATCAGGAGTGAGCTTTTTGGAAGGCCACACCCCTTTCACTTTAAAGCGGACTCAGGAGAATTCTGCTATGTACAAATTCCGTCACTACTCACTGCATAGTGCGTTCGCCCTTTTGTAGAGCTGTCTGAATCTACTATTCCAAAATCCAGTGCTCTAGAAATGTCCCAGAATTCTTTGTAAAAAACCAGTGTGCATCGATGCGCAAGACCATAATGCATTGCGTTCGAACAATTTTTGTGAAGAAAAATCTGGTTAAACTGAATTTTTCAATAAACCGTCCACAATTTAATATTCATAATTCAGTGGATTCATAAATAGTTTCATAAGTGTTCACCTCACTTTGTGAAGTTGGTGATGTCATACTTGCCATTTGAAAAAGTGATGAGCGGTGTCTGAATTGCTTTTAAAGTCCAGCTACTAGATAGTCCCACAGTGTATAGTTTTTTAGTAGTTGGGGATTAGAGAGGAAATTCAGACATAGCATTTGTCTTTTTTTTTTTTTTTTAAATGGATACATTTATTGAGGCATCTGATTGATCAGTTTATCAGTTGAGTAATTTGCACTACAGAAAAAAAATATCATGAAAAAAAGGATTACTAAAAACATGTTAAAAAGGGGGTCAGAGTAAGAATGGCTGTTATGACAAACATAATGACTGAATAGTAGCTGCTTATTTCTCTATGGAAATCTATGGGATTTTTGTGTACTTTTATTTGGAACACAAGGAGGGAGGAGCCACTCCTACGGCAGCCCCAAAGAGTAAATCATATCAGGACATCACTCAACGTAAAAGCATCTTACAGATCACAACAACAACTACAAGAGCAAAAGAAATATCCAGAAAACAGCATTACATTTTAGAAATCATAATAAAATTTAAATGAAAAAAACACAATTAGAAAAAAATATAACGAATAAAAATAGAAATTAAAAAGAAACAAACATTTTTGAAAACACAATCATGACAAAATGAAATTAAAAAAAGAAACAAAAGTCAATGAGATACCGGAAAAGATAGGTATCATGGAACATTTCTGATTGGATGATGATATCCAATATCGCTTCATGTCAAATGACTTTGAATTGAAAGGATGGACTAACTTCATCATCCAATCAGCAATGTTCCGTAGTACCAACCTTTGCTGGAATTTTCTTCTGTTTTGTTTTTTTAACTTTTCATTTTGATTTCTGCAAATAACTTTTGCTTTCCAAAATGTTTTTTTCTGTTTTACGGAAACTAGAAAAGCTCAAAACCATTGAACATTGCTGATTGGATGATGAAATTTGTCCATCAAAGTTATTTGACATGAAGTGATGCCAGACATTATCCTCCAATCTGTGATGTCCAAAAGTACATAACTATTCCAGTTTCTCGCTGTGCTTCGTTTTTCTAAAATTTCATTTTGTGTCCTGGAAATTAATTCCATTTTCCAAAAGGATTTTTTTGTTATATGCATTTTGATTTTTTTTTTATTTTATATTATTTTTTGTTGTTATAGATTTCCTGATGCGATTTGCACTTCAGGGCCACCGTAGGCTCCCTCCAGTTCTCATGTACAGTCGATGTATGTACCCACACTACACAGTCACCAACATTCCCCTGAAAGAAGCGGTCCAGCTGGACTGGGAGCCCAGCTGCTGGGCTTCACTGATTACAGATCCAGTTAAGTCGTCCAGTTCAGTGATGTTCAGCCTTGGATCCATCTGGATGTAATTAAAAGGTCCACTGGTTAATAAAACAGCTAGAGATTCATGTGGAGTTTAAAAATGTTCCAGGTCAAATGGACACATGAATAACAAGGAATGTTGTTGTAGCGTCTGTCTTTGACACAAAGAAACTGGGAAGATTATTTAAGACGTGTTGTTACAAAGCTGAGGGGAGGGAGGGCTGCACGATGGGGAACAATTCTTCTTACATAAGTTGTAGCTGTTGCAACCTTGAAATGCTTTTGTCAAAAAAAGTTTAAATTGTTTTCATTTGCCCTTACTTTTGACTTACCTTCAATGTGGCATAAAGTAGATAGAAGGTTCTGGAAAAGACTTTTACAAACTTTTTCAGGAGTTTTTTCAACAATTATTGAATAAAAACTCTGTGGGATAGTGTGTATGTTCTAGTTTGGGTTGAGAGTTCTCTGTAGGCTCTTCAAGTCTGTGTCAGTCTGACTCATTCTCATTGTTGTCTCTGGATCGTCCAAATGTAGTTTTATGATTCACACATTTTTGCAAACTCATCTTTTATTTTATAGACTTTTTGACTCTAAAAAAATAATGAAGAATAAAGTTTGAGACACCTTTGAAAACTTTTTTAAAACTAAATTATTTCCATCCTAATAAGAGACTCAAAGACTCACATAGACATTCACGCACAGAAACTCACACGACTCACACGTAGACTCTCACACAGACTAACACATAGACTTTAACACAGTCACACATAGACATTCACAGACTCACACATAGACATTCACACACAGAATCACACGTAGAACTGCTCACCAACACAGACCTCACACATAGACATTCACAGACTCACACGTAGACATTCGCACAACAGACACTCACACATAGACATTCACACAGACTCTCAACACATAGACATTCCACACAGACTCACACATAGACATTCACACAGACTCACACATAGACATTCACACACAGACTCACACATAGACATTTCACACAGACTTCACACATAACACATTCACAGACACAGACTCACACATAGACATTCACACAGACTCACACATAGACATTCACACAGACTCACACATAGACATCACACACAGACTCACACATAGACATTCACACAGACTCACACATAGACATTAGACAATTCACACATAGATTCACTTTTCAATATAGACATTCACACATACAGAGACTCACACACGTAGACATTCACACAGACTCACACATAGACATTCACACAGACTCACACATAGACATTCACACAGACTCACACATAGATTCAGTTCACACATAGACCACACAGTAGACATTCACACAACAGACTCATCACATAGACATTTCACAACAGACTCACACATAGACATTCACGCTACAGACTCACACATAGACATTCACACAGACTCTCACACAATACAGACATCACACAGACTCTAGACATCACATCATGACATTCACACACAGACTCACACATAGACATTCACACAGACCTCACACACACATTAGATCATTCACACACAGACATTCACACACTCATAGACATTCACACAGACTCACACATAGAACATATTGGACCACAGACTCACACATAGACACACACACACATGACTCACACGTAGGACATCACACACAGACTCCACACACGTAGACATTCACACAGACTCACACATAGACTATTTCTATTCACAGATCTCAACACATAACATTTCAACACACAGAATTCACAACGTAGTACACTGGCGCACAGACTCACATAGACATTTATCACAACAGACTCACATGTAGACATTCACCGACACAGACTCACACATAGACATATCCTCCTCTACAAAAATGCCCAAAACTCGTTGCCAACCGTTGCATACACCTGGGCTGTGTTGACTTGTTGCACTTGTTTTTGTTATTTATTCACTCTTGTTTGCGATGCTCAAAGGTCATGGTTGCCAAGTTTCCTGATCAGACATCCTGTATGCTAACAATATGGAATAGAACTGAAGCTCTGTGCTGGCTGGAGCTGTCAGAACGCCTCCCACATGTGTTTCTGCACCGTGAGCTGCTCTTCTGAGGGAACTCGGGATAAGACTGTCATCCCCACACTCAGTTCCTCCATTACCAGCAGTCCCAGCTGAAAGCTGGAGTTCTTAAAAAGAGCAGAAATGTTCGCACAACAGTGAGCCAGAGAAGGACGGTCAGCAAGTCTTGCAGTTTTTCCTCCGTGTTGATGTTTGGTTTTAACTTCTGCTGTTGATCATTCCTGGCAGACAGAGTGGTTACATCTCACATGAATCTGTAGCTTCTATCAAACTCGACCTCTGGCCTCCGTGCCGGCAGCGCAGGCTCCTCAGGACCACACCTCTCATTAGCAGAAGCAGAGGAGGCCGTGTTTTTACACTTCCATTCAGGGAGCACGTTTGCAGTCTTCAGATGCAATTATCCTCACATGCGGGCTAAGCGGTGTCACCAGAGGAAGGGGCTTTCAGACTCCCTCTCCTCCAATCACAGCGCTGGATGCTAACTTGAACCAGATCCAAAGAGCTGGTGTGTTTTCTCTGCAGCTCTGAGTGACGCGTTTGTGTAGCAGAGTCTCCCCTTGTCTTGTGATGGAGTGTTTGGGTGAACCAACCCTCTTCCCTTCAAGGCTGACTGCTTTTAGACAGGCAGAGTTAAATAAAACTTTATTGGTCCTCAGGCTGAGCGGTGGTTGCCGCACCAAGACCGCTGGTGTTAAAGATAAAGTTTGACATTTTATTGACAGTTGTGTCTGTGTGTGAGAGCACGCATAAGCACAAACACATGTGACTTCTACACAGGGTGTAGTGCCTCTTTAATGCTTACTACTGCATGCAGCAGAAGAAACAGCTGAAGGCTTCGTTTGTTCTGACTGAGAAGATTCTGGAGGATTTTCTCAACATTTTTCTCTTTTATTCCTGGTTTAGTCTCACCATCCTCTTCAATAAAACTCAGAGTTTGGCAGCACAGACATACATAAGGAAAATTAATCTCAAAATTGAGTTTTTGTTTTGTTTTCCTCATCTGAGCTGGAATCTGGATCTAAACTGTCCGCTCTGATATTGGACTGCTAATATTAGGTTTGGTTTGTGAAGGGCTGTAAGCTAGCAGGAGAAGCGATGGGTGATGGGAAATGGGGGTGGGGTTGATCTGCGCCTACAGTCCGGCCCACAACTCAGAAGTAGATTTCTGACGAGCTATTGCCGCTCTGCAGAAACTTTGTCCAAACATATTTTTTCATTGTAGCTGAAAACTACATAATCATCATTAAAGGACCACTGGGACCACTTTGAAAATAGATCATATGATGATCAGAGTGGATCTTTAACCTTTTTAAGAAAGCTTTTAAACCGTGTTTTGTATCAATTTTACTTTGTTCCAGTATTTATTAAAAGATTTGTGGCCATCGTTGACAGCATCTGCTCCAGCTTCAGTGTTTTTGACGCCAAACGTATTGTTAGGAGATCTTCCAGGCAGCAACATTTCCAATAATGCATCAGAATGAACTTCACATCCTGTAGATTTGTGATTCACCTTTTGTCTTCAATGATGTAGGTTGTTTTTGTGTCAGTTTTTTTTTAGACTGTTTTTATTTCTTCTTTTTGAAGTATATTTTTTTCTTTTCTAGAGTTTAAAATTCCACTCAAACAAGCTTTTAATTCCCTTCAATGTTACTCTCATGGTTTAAATCTCCTTAAAACCCTAATTATACTTGAGTTGATCAGGACAAAAAATGTGATGTTTTGAGTCTTTTCCCATTTTCCATTCATCCATCCATTTGCTGAATCCCTGTTGGGGTCACAGGGCTCCAGGAATCAACCCATCTACTGTTGATTAAAGCTGGAATTTACCCTGAACAGGTCACCAGTCTGTTGCAGGGCCACACAAACACAACACACTAAAACCAGGGGACAATTTGGAATCAACATATGAACCATGTTTTTGGACTGTGGGGGGGGGACCAGAGTGCCCTGAGAAAACCTTGGATGCACGAGGACAACATGCAAACTCCACACTGAAAAAACCCAGAAGGGATTTGAACCAGAGCCTTCTTGCTCTGAAGCAAGAGTGCTAACCGCTGCACCACCGTTCAGTTTAATGCGATTCATGTTGAGATTTGGTTTTGGTTTAAGTTTTATCCTTTTACCATCAACCAGTGGGAAAGGTCTCCTTGAAATGAAAATCATAAAACAGACTCTAATATTTCCATGATTACTTAGCAGCCCACACCCAATAAAATGACCCACATTTATATAAATGTTTGACCATCATCAAACATTTTCTTTCAATTTCTCCTCCTGAAAAAGTGACTTTCCTCATCTGTCTGTACTGTGTGTTTGAAACACACAAAGAGCTTCATTTCAGCCTCTTTGGCTCTGAACGAGAGCATGCTGCACATCTGATGCTGGAGTTTATTTTACGGGGAATGGCAGATAAACACGTGAATCAGCGTTGGAATCAGACTCAGAAAGATGTCAGATTTTAACTCAAGCAGCTGCAGCTGGGAATTTACCTCATTAAATCTCTGTAAGGTCGTCTAATCGTGTCTATCCCAAAGGAGCATTCTACTCAAAGCCCATCCTACCATGGAGTCACGAAGAGTATTAAAGGTTATTCTGATAAATAGTATGCGTAATATCCCAGTCTTATTGTCTTTTGACCTCTTGTCAAGAAATGTTGCAGCTATCCAGCCATACAATTTTGAGCCAGGCGGCAACTCGTAGTAGGAAAGCAAAGACGTTCATGGATCTATTTGTCCAAAAATGAATGCACCAGGATGGGGCGGAGCATGGATCTTCTGCTGCTGTCAGTAGCAAATACTTAAACTTAGATGCAGCGCTCTCTAGGGGTTTTTAGAGGAAACAACTGCTTAAGTACAGCTGGTGTTTACTTGGAAAATAACAAACATATTAGCTTATTTATTATTCATGTCTCAAAAAAGAAGTTGCTCCTGAGTATAAGTCGCACCCCTGACTAAACTATGAAAAAGACTGTGACTTATACTCCGGAAAATACAGTAATTTTTTTCATATATGTCCTCCATCATGAGAAAAATACTACGAGAACACGTTAAAAACCTCATTGTGTGAATGCATTCAATGCATTCACACTATAGTGTTCCTGTTTTCTTTTATTTTTTATTATTGTGTGATGCATTCAATGCATTCACACTATAGTGTCCTGTTTCTCTTTATTTCTTTTTATTATTGTGTGAATGCATTCAATGCATTCACACTATAGTGTTCCTGTTTCTCTTTATTTCTTTATTGTGTGAATGCATTCAATGCATTCACACATATAGTGTTCCTGTTTCTCTCTTATTTCTTTATTATTTTATTATTATTATTAATTATTATTATTTTCTTCCGTACGTTTTTGAAGCTCTTTAACTCTTCAACCCTTTAAGCAATTCAGGTGATTTAAGCATTAAAGTGTTCAGTCTCTTTAAGTAGATTACTGCTCGAAAGTTTAAGCATTAAACCTTTTGAACTTTTTAAAGTATTCAACCAACTTCACTTTTTAAGCCCATTGAACAAGCTGCGGAATCTTCAAGTACACCTTTTTTCCATTCAAAATTTGAACTTTTTAAAGTAATAGAATTCAAGTAAACGTTGAGCTACAGAAGCCGTTCAACTTTAAACTCTTCAGCGTCTTCAGGACTTTGAACTTGTATTTTTTTTTTTTGAAGCTCCTTACGGTTTTTAAGATATCCCAGGTAACAGTCGAAATGTCCTCTTTGAGCGAGAATCAGTTTTGAATGGGTGTCTATGGGGCAACTGACGTCTGTTGGTCTCAGCCACAGGCATAAAAAGGGGTGAAAGCCCCTCCTCGTGCCTCTGCTGAGGAGCCGCTGCTATGACGACCAGAACTTTTCGTCGGTTTGGTCCACTCAGGACAGAGAAAAAGGGGGAAAAGCAGCCCCCACTCACGGAATTCTCGGCGGTTGGCTCCAGGCAGCCTATTAAAATACATTGGAAAAGAGTTTTAGAGGGGTTTTTTGAAGCTTTCTGTCCCGTTCTGGCTGCCTGCAGGCTTTTACCATTAAAATAGATGCAATATACAGACCCTGCAGCTTTCAGAGCTCTTTTGACACCTTGGATAAGCTTGAATTTGACATTTTTCTAGTTTTTTAAGGTCATTGTGGATTTATGTTATATTTTAGCAACATTTGAGCTTTTTGGGAAATTTAGGCTGATTTAGGCCGATTCTCCGTTTTTTGGGTTACTTAAAGTTTTAGCTAATATTTTAGCTACATGGTAGCTGTTTTAGCTAATTTAAGCATTATTTCAGTTTTTTAAGCCATTTTGCAGTTTAAGCAATATTTAAGCTAATTTAAGCATTATTTCAGTTTTTTTAAGCCATTTTGCAGTTTAAGCAATATTTCAGCTAATTTAAGCATTATTTCAGTTTTTTTAAGCCATTTTTCAGTTTAAGCAATATTTAAGCTAATTTAAGCATTATTTTCAGTTTTTTTAAGCCATTTTGCAGTTTAAGCAATATTAAGCTAATTTAAGCATTATTTTCAGTTTTTTAAGCCATTTTGCAGTTTAAGCAATATTTCAGCTAATTTAAGCATTATTTCAGTTTTTTTAAGCCATTTTGCAGTTTAAGCAATATTTAAGCTAATTTAAGCATTATTTCAGTTTTTTTTAAGCCATTTTGCAGTTTAGCTAATATTTTAGCTAATTTAAGCATTATTTCAGTTTTTTTAAGCCATTTTGCAGTTTAACCAATATTTAAGCTAATTTAAGCATTATTTCAGTTTTTTTAAGCCATTTTGCAGTTTAGCCAATATTTAAGCTAATTTAAGCATTATTTCAGTTTTTTTTAAGCCATTTTGCAGTTTAGCTAATATTTAAGCTAATTTAAGCATTATTTCAGTTTTTTAAGCCATTTTGCAGTTTAGCTAATATTTAAGCTAATTTAAGCATTATTTCAGTTTTTTAAGCCATTTTGCAGTTTAGCTAATATTTAAGCTAATTTTAAGCATTATTTCAGTTTTTTAAGCCATTTTGCAGTTTAGCTAATATTTAAGCTAATTTAAGCATTATTTCAGTTTTTTTAAGCCATTTTGCAGTTTAAGCAATATTTCAGCTAATTTAAGCATTATTTAGGTTTTTTTAAGCCATTTTGCAGTTTAAGCAATATTTAAGCTAATTTAAGCATTATTTCAGTTTTTTTAAGCCATTTTGCAGTTTAAGCAATATTTCAGCTAATTTAAGCATTATTTCAGTTTTTTTAAGCCATTTTGCAGTTTAAGCAATATTCCAGCTAATTTAAGCATTATTTCAGTTTTTTTTAGCCATTTTGCAGTTTAAGCAATATTTAAGCTAATTTAAGCATTATTTCAGTTTTTTTAAGCCATTTTGCAGTTTAAGCAATATTTTCAGCTAATTTAAGCATTATTTCAGTTTTTTTAAGCCATTTTGGCAGTTTAAGCAATATTTCAGCTAATTTAAGCATTATTTCAGTTTTTTAAGCCATTTTGCAGTTTAAGCAATATTTAAGCTAATTTAAGCATTATTTCAGTTTTTTTTAGCCATTTTGCAGTTTAAGCAATATTTAAGCTAATTTAAGCATTATTTCAGTTTTTTTAAGCTATTTTGCAGATTAGCTAATATTTTAGCTAATTTAAGCATTATTTCAGTTTTTTAAGCCATTTTGCAGTTTAGCTAATATTTTTAGCTAATTTAAGCATTATTTCAGTTTTTTAAGCCATTTTGCAGTTTAGCTAATATTTTAGCTAATTTAAGCATTATTTCAGTTTTTTTAAGCCATTTTGCAGTTTAGCTAATATTTAAGCTAATTTAAGCATTATTTTCAGTTTTTTTAAGCCATTTTGCAGTTTAGCTAATATTTCAGCTAATTTAAGCATTATTTCAGTTTTTTTTAAGCCATTTTGCAGTTTAGCTAATATTAAGCTAATTAAGCATTATTTAGGTTTTTTTTAAGCCATTTTGCAGTTTAAGCAATATTTAAGCTAATTTAAGCATTATTTCAGTTTTTTTAAGCCATTTTGCAGTTTAAGCAATATTTTAAGCTAATTTAAGCATTATTTCAGTTTTTTTAA
Organism: Oryzias javanicus; assembly: GCA_003999625.1. Lineage (NCBI taxonomy): Eukaryota > Metazoa > Chordata > Actinopteri > Beloniformes > Adrianichthyidae > Oryzias > Oryzias javanicus. Next base: position 31,514,930 of record CM012441.1, on the reverse strand, counting down.
GCCATTTTGCAGTTTAAGCAATATTTAAGCTAATTTAAGCATTATTTCAGTTTTTTTAAGCCATTTTGCAGTTTAAGCAATATTTAAGCTAATTTAGCATTATTTCAGTTTTTTTAAGCCATTTTGCAGTTTAAACCAATATTTCAGCTAATTTAAGCATTATTTCAGTTTTTTTTAAGCCATTTTGCAGTTTAGCCAATATTTAAGCTAATTTAAGCATTATTTCAGTTTTTTTAAGCATTTTGCAGTTTAGCTAATATTTAAGCTAATTTTAAGCATTATTTCAGTTTTTTAAGCCATTTTGCAGTTTAGCTAATATTTAAGCTAATTTAAGCATTATTTCAGTTTTTTTAAGCCATTTTTGCAGTTTAGCTAATATTTCAGCTAATTTAAAGCATTATTTCAGTTTTTTTAAGCCATTTTGCAGTTTAGCTAATATTTTCAGCTAATTAAGCATTATTTTAGTTTTTTTAAGCCATTTTGCAGTTTAGCTAATATTTAAGCTAATTTAAGCATTATTTAGGTTTTTTTAAGCCATTTTGCAGTTTAAGCAATATTTCAGCTAATTTAAGCATTATTTCAGTTTTTTTAATAGCCATTTTGCAGTTTAAGCAATATTTCAGCTAATTTAAGCATTATTTCAGTTTTTTTAAGCCATTTTGCAGTTAAAGCAATATTTAAGCTAATTTAAGCATTATTTCAGTTTTTTTAAGCCATTTTGCAGTTTAAGCAATATTTAAGCTAATTTAAGCATTATTTCAGTTTTTTAAAGCCATTTTGCAGTTTAAGCAATATTTAAGCTAATTTAAGCATTATTTCAGTTTTTTTAAGCCATTTTGCAGTTAACCCAATATTTAAGCTAATTTAAGCATTATTTCAGTTTTTTAAGCCATTTGCAGTTTAAGCAATATTTAAGCTAATTTAAGCATTATTTCAGTTTTTTTTAAGCCATTTTGCAGTTTAACCAATTTCAGCTAATTTAAGCATTATTTTAGTTTTTTTTAAGCCATTTTGCAGTTTAGCTAATATTTAAGCTAATTTAAGCATTATTTCAGTTTTTTTAAGCCATTTTGCAGTTTAGCTAATATTTAAGCTAATTTTAGAGCATTATTTCAGTTTTTTAAGCCATTTTGCAGTTTAGCTAATATTAAGCTAATTTAAGCATTATTTAGTTTTTTTAAGCCATTTTGCAGTTTAGCTAATATTTAAGCTAATTTTAAGCATGTATTATCAGTTTTTTTTAAGCATTTTGCAATTTAGCTAATATTCAGCTAATTTAAGCATTATTTTCAGTTTTTTTAAGCCATTTTGCAGTTTAGCATCAATATTTCAGCTAATTTAAAGCATTTATTTTAGTTTTTTTTAAGCCATTTTGCAGTTTTAGCAAATGAATCTTCGCATCTTCAGCAACCTTACCGCAAAATGCATTCACACATGCATTAATCGGGAGTAATGCACTTTTCTAGTTATTATTATCTTTTCTTTCCCGTATCGTTTTTCAAGTTTTAACTTTCAACCTTTAAAGCAAATTCAGGTGATTTAAGCATTAGTTTTCAGCTCTTTAAGTAGAGGTGCTGCTTTCAGAGAGTTTAAGGCTTAAAGCATTTTGAACTTTTTAAAAGTATGTCAACATTCCACTTTTTAGCCATTGAAGCTATTTAGCTGCGGAATCTTCAAGCTAACCTTTTTTTAAGCCATTTTGCAGTTAAATTTGAACTTTAAATTAAGTAAGCCAATTTAAGCAATGCTAATTTAAGCTTAGAAGCTTAACAGAAGCCGTTTAGCAAACTTTTAACATTTTTCAGTTACCATTCAAATTTGAACTTTTTTAAGTAATAGAATTCAAGTAAACTTTGAGCTACAGAAGCCGTTCAACTTTTAAACTCTTCAGCCTCTTCAGGACTTTTGAACTTGTACTTTTTTTTTTTTGAAGCTCCTTACGGTTTTTAAGATATCCCAGGTAACAGTCGAAATGTCCCCTTTGAGCGAGAATCAGTTTTGAATGGGTGTCTATGGGGCAACTGACGTCTGTTGGTCTCAGCCACAGGCATAAAAAGGGGTGAAAGCCCTCTCGTGCCTCTGCTGAGGAGCCGCTGCTATGACGACCAGAACCTTTTCGTCGGTTTGGTCCACTCAGGACAGAGAAAAGGGGAAAGCAGCCCCCACTCACGGAATTCTCGGCGGTTGGCTCCAGGCAGCCTATTAATACATTGGAAAAGAGTTTTAGAGGGGTTTTGAAGCTTTGTCCCGTTCTGGCTGCCTGCAGGCTTTTACCATTAAAATAGATGCAATATATACGACCCTGCAGCTTTCAGAGCTCATTTGACACCTTGAATAAGCTAGAATTTGGCATATTTCTAGGTTTTTTAAGGTCATTGTGGATTTAGGTTATATTTTTAGCAACATTTGAGCTTTTTTGGGAAATTTAGGCCGATTCTCAGTTTTTTGGGTTAGTTAACAGTTTAGCTAATATTTTAGCTACATGGTAGCTGTTTTGCTAATTTAAGCATTATTTCAGTTTTTTAAGCCATTTTGCAAGTTTAGCTAATTTTTAGCTAATTTAAGCATTATTTCAGTTGTTTTAAGCTATTTTGCAGTTTAGCTAATATTTTAGCTAATTTAAGCATTATTTCAGTTTTTTTAAAGCCATTTTGCAGTTTAGCAATATTTCAGCTAATTTAAGCATTATTTCAGTTTTTTTTAAGCCATTTTGCAGTTTAAGCAATATTTAAGCTAATTTAAGCATTATTTCAGTTTTTTTAAGCCATTTTGCAGTTTAAGCAATATTTAAGCTAAATTAAGCATTATTTCAGTTTTTTAAGCATTTTGCAGTTTAAGCAATATTTAAGCTAATTTAAGCATTATTTCAGTTTTTTTAGCCATTTTGCAGTTTAAGCAATATTTCAGCTAATTTAAGCATTATTTCAGTTTTTTAAGCCATTTTGCAGTTTAGCCATATTTAAGCTAATTTAAGCATTATTTCAGTTTTTTTTTAAAGCCATTTTGCAGTTTAAGCAATATTTTCAGCTAATTTAAGCATTATTTCAGTTTTTTTAAGCCATTTTGCAGTTTAAGCAATATTTAAGCTAATTTAAGCATTATTTCAGTTTTTTTTTAAGCATTTTGCAGTTTAAGCAATATTTAAAAGCTAATTTAAGCATTATTTCAGTTTTTTAAGCCATTTTGCAGTTTAAGCAATATTTAAGCTAATTTAAGCATTATTTCAGTTTTTTTAAGCCATTTTGCAGTTTAAGCACTATTTCAGCTAATTTAAGCATTATTTCAGTTTTTTTAAGCCATTTTGCAGTTTAAGCATATTTAAGCTAATTTTAAGCATTATTTCAGTTTTTTTAAGCCATTTTGCAGTTTAAAGCATATTTAAGCTAATTGTAAGCATTATTTCAGTTTTTTTAAGCCATTTTGCAGTTTAAGCACTATTTCAGCTAATTTAAGCATTATTTCAGTTTTTTTAAGCCATTTTGCAGTTTTAAGCAATATTAAGCTAATTTAAAGCATTATTTCAGTTTTTTTAAGCCATTTTGCAGTTTAGCCAATATTTAAGCTAATTTAAGCATTATTTCAGTTTTTTTAAGCCTTTTACAGTTTAGCTAATATTTCAGCTAATTTAAGCATTATTTCAGTTTTTTTAAGCCATTTTGCAGTTTAGCTAATATTTAAGCTAATTTAAGCATTATTTCAGTTTTTTAAGCCATTTTGCAGTTTAGCTAATATTTAAAGCTAATTTTAAGCATTATTTCAGTTTTTTTAAGCCATTTTGCAGTTTAGCTAATATTTAAGCTAATTTAAGCATTATTTCAGTTTTTAAGATTATTTGCAGTTTAGCTAATATTTTAAGCTAATTTAAGCATTATTTCAGTTTTTTTAAGCCATTTTGCAGTTTAGCCAATATTTCAGCTAATTTAAGCTATTATTCAGTTTTTCAGTTTTTATTAAGCCATATTTGCAGTTTAAGCATCAATTTAAAGCTAATTTAAGCATTATTTCAGTTTTTTAAGCATTTTGCAGTTTAAGCAATATTTAAGCTAATTTAAGCATTATGTCAGTTTTTTTAAGCCATTTTGCAGTTTAAGCAATATTTTACGCTAATTTAAAGCATTTTTCAGTTTTTTTAAGCCATTTTGCAGTTTAAGCAATATTTAAGCTAATTTAAGCATTATTTCTCATTTTTTTAAGCCATTTTTTGTTTAGTTTTTTTAGCCTTTATATATGGTCATTTTTTTAAGCCTAATTTATTTAGCGCTTTAAGTTTTAGTTTTTTATTTTTATTTTAGCATTTTTTCGCAGTTTTATGCTATATAATTCAGCTATATTAAGCATTATTTTTCAGTTTTTTTTAGCCATTTTGCAGTTTCAGGCTAATATTTCAGCTAATTTTAAACTCTATTATATTCAGTTTTTTATTTATTAGATTTTAACGATGACTTTTTTGCAGTTTAGCTAATAATTTCAGCGCTAATTTAAGATTCATTAATTTATTTTTTTTAAGCCATTTTGGCAGTTTAGCAAGAATCTTCGGCATCTTCAGCAACCACATTCCGCAAAATGCATTCACACATGCATTATCGGAGGTAATGCACTTTTCTAGTTATTATTTTATTTTTCTTCCGTACGTTTTTTGAAGCCTTTAACTGCTTACAACCCTCTTAAGCATTTCAGGTGATTTAAGCATAAAAGGTGTTCAGCTCTTTAAGTAGATTACTGCTTCGAAAGTTTAAGCATTAAACCTTTTTGAACTTTTTTAAAGTATTCAACCAACTTCCACTTTTTTAAGCCCATTGAACAAGCTGCGGAATCTTTCAAGTACACTTTTTTCCATTCAAAAATTTGAAACTTTTTAAAGTAATAGAATTTATAGATAAACTGAGCTACAGAAGCCGTTCAATTTTAACTCTTCAGCCTCTTCAGGACTTTTGAACTTGTATTATTTTTTTTGAAGCTCCTTACGGTTTTAAGATATCCAGGTAACAGTCGAAATGTCCCCTTTTTGAGCGAGAATCAGTTTTGAATGGGTGTCTATGGGGCAACTGACGTCTGTTGGTTCTCAGCCACAGGCATAAAAAGGGGTGAAAGCCCTCCTCGTGCCTCTGCTGAGGAGCCGCTGCTTGAGACCAGAACCTTTTCGTCGGTTTGATCCACTCAGGACAGAAGAAAAGGGGGAAAAGCAGCCCCCACTCACGGAATCTCGGTCGGTTGGCTCCAGGCAGCCTATTAAAATATTGGAAAAGAGTTTAGAGGGGGTTTTTGAAGCTTTCTGTCCCGTTCTGGCTGCCTGCAGGCTTTTACCATTAAAATAGATGCAATAACAGACCCTGCAGCTTTCAGAGCTCATGACACCTGAATAAGCTAGAATGACATATTTCTAGGTTTTTTAAGGTCATTGTGGATTTAGGTTATATTTTAGCAACATTTGAGCTTTTTTGGGAAATTTAGGCCGATTCTCAGCGATTTCAAGTTTTTTGGGTTACTTAACAGTTTAGCTAATATTTTAGCTACATGGTAGCTGTTTTAGCTAATTTAAGCATTATTTCAGTTTTTTTTAAGCCATTTTGCAGTTTAGCCAATATTTAAGCTAATTTAAGCATTATTTCAGTTTTTTTAAGCCATTTTGCAGTTTAAGCAATTTTCAGCTAATTTAAGCATTATTTCAGTTTTTTTAAGCCATTTTGCAGTTTAAGCAATATTTCAGCTAATTTAAGCATTATTTCAGTTTTTTAAGCCATTTTGCAGTTTAGCTAATATTTTAGCTAATTTAAGCATTATTTCAGTTTTTTTAAGCCATTTTGCAGTTTAACCAATATTTAAGCTAATTTAAGCATTATTTCAGTTTTTTAAGCCATTTTGCAGTTTAGCCAATATTTAAGCTAATTTAAGCATTATTTCAGTTTTTTTAAGCCATTTTGCAGTTTAGCTAATATTTAAGCTAATTTAAGCATTATTTCAGTTTTTTAAGCCATTTTGCAGTTTAGCCAATATTTAAGCTAATTTAAGCATTATTTCAGTTTTTTTAAGCCATTTTGCAGTTTTAGCCAATATTTCAGCTAATTTAAGCATTATTTCAGTTTTTTTAAGCCATTTTGCAGTTTAGCTAATATTTAAGCTAATTTAAGCATTATTTTAGTTTTTTTAAGCCATTTTGCAGTTTAGCTAATATTTAAGCTAATTTAAGCATTATTTCAGTTTTTTAAAGCCATTTTGCAGTTTAGCTAATATTTCAGCTAATTTAAGCATTATTTCAGTTTTTTAAGCCATTTTGCAGTTTAGCTAATATTTCAGCTAATTTAAGCATTATTTTAGTTTTTTTAAGCCATTTTGCAGTTTAGCAAGAATCTTCGGCATCTTCAGCAACCACATTCCGCAAAATGCATTCACACATGCATTATCGGAGGTAATGCACTTTTCTAGTTATTATTATTTTTCTTCCGTACGTTTTTTGAAGCTCTTTAACTCTTCAACCCTTTAAGCAATTCAGGTGATTTAAGCATTAAAGTGTTCAGCTCTTTAAGTAGATTACTGCTCGAAAGTTTAAGCATTAAACCTTTTGAACTTTTTAAAGTATTCAACCAACTTCCACTTTTTTAAGCCCATTGAACAAGCTGCGGAATCTTCAAGTACACCTTTTTTCCATTCAAAATTTGAACTTTTTAAAGTAATAGAATTCAAGTAAACTTTGAGCTACAGAAGCCGTTCAACTTTTAAACTCTTCAGCCTCTTCAGGACTTTTGAACTTGTACTTTTTTTTTTTGAAGCTCCTTACGGTTTTTAAGATATCCAGGTAACAGTCGAAATGTCCCTTTGAGCGAGAATCAGTTTTGAATGGGTGTCTATGGGGCAACTGACGTCTGTTGGTCTCAGCCACAGGCATAAAAAGGGGTGAAAGCCCCTCTCGTGCCTCTGCTGAGGAGCCGCTGCTATGACGACCAGAACCTTTTCGTCGGTTTGGTCCACTCAGGACAGAGAAAAAAGGGGGAAAAGCAGCCCCCACTCACGGAATTCTCGGGTTGGCTCCAGGCAGCCTATTAAAATACATTGGAAAAGAGTTTTTAGAGGGGGTTTTGAAGCTTTCTGTCCCGTTCTGGCTGCCTGCAGGCTTTTACCATTAAAATAGATGCAATATACAGACCCTGCAGCTTTCAGAGCTCATTTGACACCTTGGATAAGCTTGAATTTGACATATTTCTAGGTTTTTTAAGGTCATTGTGTGATTTAGGTTATATTTTAGCAACATTTGAGCTTTTTTGGGAAATTTAGGCTGATTTAGGCCGATTCTCAGTTTTTTGGGTTACTTAACAGTTTAGCTAATATTTTAGCTACATGGTAGCTGTTTTAGCTAATTTAAGCATTATTTCAGTTTTTTTAAGCCATTTTGCAGTTTAGCCAATATTTAAGCTAATTTAAGCATTATTTCAGTTTTTTTAAGCCATTTTGCAGTTTAAGCAATATTTCAGCTAATTTAAGCATTATTTCAGTTTTTTTTAAGCCATTTTGCAGTTTAAGCAATATTTCAGCTAATTTAAGCATTATTTCAGTTTTTTTAAGCCATTTTGCAGTTTAGCTAATATTTTAGCTAATTTAAGCATTATTTCAGTTTTTTTAAGCCATTTTGCAGTTTTAACCAATATTTAAGCTAATTTAAGCATTATTTCAGTTTTTTTTAAGCCATTTTGCAGTTTAGCCAATATTTAAGCTAATTTAAGCATTATTTCAGTTTTTTTAAGCCATTTTGCAGTTTAGCTAATATTTAAGCTAATTTAAGCATTATTTCAGTTTTTTTAAGCCATTTTGCAGTTTAGCCAATATTTAAGCTAATTTAAGCATTATTTCAGTTTTTTTAAGCCATTTTGCAGTTTAGCCAATATTTCAGCTAATTTAAGCATTATTTCAGTTTTTTTAAGCCATTTTGCAGTTTAGCTATATTTTAAGCTAATTTAAGCATTATTTCAGTTTTTTTAAGCCATTTTGCAGTTTAGCTAATATTTAAGCTAATTTTAAGCATTATTTCAGTTTTTTAAGCCATTTTGCAGTTTAGCTAATATTTAAGCTAATTTAAGCATTATTTCAGTTTTTTTAAGCATTTTGCAGTTTAGCCAATATTTAAGCTAATTTAAGCATTATTTCAGTTTTTTTAAGCCATTTTGCAGTTTAGCTAATATTTCAGCTAATTTAAGCATTATTTCAGTTTTTTTAAGCCATTTTGCAGTTTAGCTAATATTTCAGCTAATTTAAGCATTATTTCAGTTTTTTAAGCCATTTTGCAGTTTAGCTAATATTTAAGCTAATTTAAGCATTATTTCTGTTTTTTTAAGCCATTTTGCAGTTTAGCCAATATTTAAGCTAATTTAAGCATTATTTCAGTTTTTTTAAGCCATTTTGCAGTTTAGCTAATATTTCAGCTAATTTAAGCATTATTTTAGTTTTTTTAAGCCATTTTGCAGTTTAGCAAGAATCTTCGGCATCTTCAGCAACCACATTCCGCAAAATGCATTCACACATGCATTATCGGAGGTAATGCACTTTTCTAGTTATTATTATTTTTTTCTTCGTACGTTTTTTGTCGCTTACTTTAACTTCTCCTTTAAGACATTCAGGTCATTTAAGCATTAAAGTATTCAGCTCTTTAAGTAGATTGCTGCTCGAAAGTTTAAGCATTAAACTTTTGAACTTTTTAAAGTATTCAAATTCCACTTCCACTTTTTTAAGCCCATTGAACAAGCTGCGGAATCTTCAAGTACACCTTTTTTCCATTCAAAATTTGAACTTTTTAAAGTAATAGAATTCAAGTAAACGTTGAGCTACAGAAGCCGTTCAACTTTTAAACTCTTCAGCCTCTTCAGGACTTTTGAACTTGTACTTTTTTTTTTGAAGCTCCTTACGGTTTTTAAGATATCCCAGGTAACAGTCGAAATGTCCCTTTGAGCGAGAATCAGTTTTGAATGGGGTGTCTATGGGGCAACTGACGTCTGTTGGTCTCAGCCACAGGCAGAAAAAGGGGTGAAAGCCCCTCCTTGTGCCTCTGCTGAGGAGCCGCTGCTATGACGACCAGAACCTTTTCGTCGGTTTGGTCCACTCAGGACAGAGAAAAAGGGGGAAAAGCAGCCCCCACTCACGGAATTCTCGGCGGTTGGCTCCAGGCAGCCTATTAAAATACATTGGAAAAGAGTTTTAGAGGGGGTTTTTGAAGCTTTCTGTCCCGTTCTGGCTGCCTGCAGGCTTTTACCATTAAAATAGATGCAATATACAGACCCTGCAGCTTTCAGAGCTCATTTGACACCTTGAATAAGCTTGAAATTGACATATTTCTAGGTTTTTTTAAGGTCATTGTGGATTTAGGTTATATTTTAGCAACATTTGAGCTTTTTTGGGAAATTTAGGCTGATTTAGGCCGATTCTCAGTTTTTGGGTTACTTAACAGTTTAGCTAATATTTTAGCTACATGGTAGCTGTTTTAGCTAATTTAAGCATTATTTCAGTTTTTTAAGCCATTTTGCAGTTTAGCTAATATTTTAGCTAATTTAAGCATTATTTCAGTTGTTTTAAGCTATTTTGCAGTTTAGCTAATATTTTAGCTAATTTAAGCATTATTTCAGTTTTTTAAGCCATTTTGCAGTTTAGCCAATATTTCAGCTAATTTAAGCATTATTTCAGTTTTTTTAAGCCATTTTGCAGTTTAAGCAATATTAGCTAATTTAAGCATTATTTCAGTTTTTTTAGCCATTTTGCAGTTTAAGCAATATTTAAGCTAATTTAAGCATTATTTCAGTTTTTTTAAGCCATTTTGCAGTTTAGCTAATATTTTAATTTAAGCATTATTTCAGTTTTTTTAAGCCATTTTGCAGTTTAGCTAATATTTAAGCTAATTTAAGCATTATTTCAGTTTTTTTTAAGCCATTTTGCAGTTTAGCTAATATTTCAGCTAATTTGAGCATTATTTCAGTTTTTTTAAGCCATTTTGCAGTTTAACCAATATTTTAGCTAATTTAAGCATTATTTCAGTTTTTTTAAGCCATTTTGCAGTTTAGCCAATATTTCAGCTAATTTAAGCATTATTTCAGTTTTTTTAAGCCATTTTGCAGTTTAAGCAATATTTAAGCTAATTTAAGCATTATTTCAGTTTTTTTAAGCCATTTTGCAGTTTAAGCAATATTTAAGCTAATTTAAGCATTATTTCAGTTTTTTTAAGCCATTTTGCAGTTTAAGCAATATTTCAGCTAATTTAAGCATTATTTTAGTTTTTTAAGCCATTTTGCAGTTTAAAGCAATATTTAAGCTAATTTAAGCATTATTTCAGTTTTTTAAGCCATTCAGTTTTAGCTAATTTTAGCTAATTTAAGCATTATTTCAGTTTTTTAAGCCATTTTGCAGTTTAGCTAATATTTAAGCTAATTTAAGCATTATTTCAGTTTTTTTAAGGTATTTTGCAGTTTAGCTAATATTTAAGCTAATTTAAGCATCATTTCAGTTTTTTAAGCTTTTTGCGGTTTAGCTAATATTTTAGCTAATTTAAGCATTATTTCAGTTTTTTTAAGCCATTTTGCAGTTTAGCCAATATTTAAGATAATTTAAGCATTATTTCAGTTTTTTTAAGCCATTTTGCAGTTTGGCTAATATTTTAGCTAATTTAAGCATTATTTCAGTTTTTTTAAGCCATTTTGCAGTTTAGCTAATATTTCAGCTAATTTGAGCATTATTTCAGTTTTTTTAAAGCCATTTTGCAGTTTAACCAATATTTAAGCTAATTTAAGCATTATTTCAGTTTTTTTTAAGCCATTTTGCAGTTTAGCCAATATTTCAGCTAATTTAAGCATTATTTCAGTTTTTTTAAGCCATTTTGCAGTTTAAGCAATATTTAAGCTAATTTAAGCATTATTTCAGTTTTTTTAAGCCATTTTGCAGTTTAAGCAATATTTAAGCTAATTTAAGCATTATTTCAGTTTTTTTAGCCATTTTGCAGTTTAAGCAATATTTCAGCTAATTTAAGCATTATTTCAGTTTTTTAAGCCATTTTGCAGTTTAAGCAATATTTAAGCTATTTAAGCATTATTTCAGTTTTTTAAGCCATTTTGCAGTTTAAGCAATATTTCAGCTAATTTAAGCATTATTTCAGTTTTTTTAAGCCATTTTGCAGTTTAAGCAATATTTAAGCTAATTTAAGCATTATTTCAGTTTTTTTAAGCCATTTTGCAGTTTAAGCAATTTCAGCTAATTTAAGCATTTTTCAGTTTTTTTTAAGCCATTTTGCAGTTTAAGCAATTTTTCAGCTAATTTAAGCATTATTTCAGTTTTTTTTAAGCCATTTTGCAGTTTAACCAATATTTAAGCTAATTTAAGCATTATTTGTTTTTTTTAAGCCATTTTGCAGTTTAAGCAATATTTAAGCTAATTAAGCATTATTTCAGTTTTTTTAAGCCATTTTGCAGTTTAAGCAATATTTCAGCTAATTTAAGCATTATTTCAGTTTTTTTAAGCCATTTTGCAGTTTAAGCAATATTTAAGCTAATTTAAGCATTATTTCAGTTTTTTTAAGCCATTTTGCAGTTTAGCTAATATTTCAGCTAATTTGAGCATTATTTCAGTTTTTTTAAGCCATTTTGCAGTTTAACCAATATTTAAGCTAATTTAAGCATTATTTCAGTTTTTTTAAGCCATTTTGCAGTTTAGGCAATATTTAAGCTAATTTAAGCATTATTTCAGTTTTTTTAAGCCATTTTGCAGTTTAAGCAATATTTAAGCTAATTTAAGCATTATTTCAGTTTTTTTAAGCCATTTTGCAGTTTAGCAATATTTAAGCTAATTTAAGCATTATTTCAGTTTTTTTAAGCCTTTTTGCAGTTTAAGCAATATTTCAGCTAATTTAAGCATTATTTCAGTTTTTTAAGCCATTTTGCAGTTTAAGCAATATTTAAGCTAATTTTAAGCATTATTTCAGTTTTTTTAAGCCATTTTGCAGTTTAGCTAATATTTTAGCTAATTTAAGCATTATTTCAGTTTTTTAAGCCATTTTGCAGTTTAGCTAATATTTAAGCTAATTTAAGCATTATTTCAGTTTTTTTAAGCCATTTTGCAGTTTAGCTAATATTTCAGCTAATTTGAGCATTATTTCAGTTTTTTTAAGCCATTTTGCAGTTTAACCAATATTTAAGCTAATTTAAGCATTATTTCAGTTTTTTTAAGCCATTTTGCAGTTTAGCCAATATTTCAGCTAATTTAAGCATTATTTCAGTTTTTTTAAGCCATTTTGCAGTTTAAGCAATATTTAAGCTAATTTAAGCATTATTTCAGTTTTTTAAGCCATTTTGCAGTTTAGCAATATTTAAGCTAATTTAAGCATTATTTCAGTTTTTTTAAGCCATTTTGCAGTTTAAGCAATATTTCAGCTAATTTAAGCATTATTTCAGTTTTTTAAGCCATTTTGCAGTTTAAGCAATATTTAAGCTAATTTAAGCATTATTTCAGTTTTTTTAAGCCATTTTGCAGTTTAGCTAATATTTTAGCTAATTTAAGCATTATTTCAGTTTTTTTAAAGCCATTTTGCAGTTTAGCTAATATTTAAGCTAATTTAAGCATTATTTCAGTTTTTTTAAGGTATTTTGCAGTTTAGCTAATATTTAAGCTAATTTAAGCATCATTTCAGTTTTTTAAGCTATTTTGCGGTTTAGCTAATATTTTAGCTAATTTAAGCATTATTTCAGTTTTTTTAAGCCATTTTGCAGTTTAGCCAATATTTAAGATAATTTAAGCATTATTTCAGTTTTTTTAAGCCATTTTGCAGTTTGGCTAATATTTTAGCTAATTTAAGCATTATTTCAGTTTTTTTAAGCCATTTTGCAGTTTAGCTAAAATTTAAGCTAATTTAAGCATTATTTCAGTTTTTTTAAGCCATTTTGCAGTTTAGCTAATATTTAAGCTAATTTAAGCATTATTTCAGTTTTTTTAAGCCATTTTGCAGTTTAGCTAATATTTTAGCTAATTTAAGCATTATTTCAATTTTTTTTAGCCATTTTGCAGTTTAGCTAATATTTAAGCTAATTTAAGCATTATTTCAGTTTTTTTAAGCCATTTTGCAGTTTAGCTAATATTTTAGCTAATTTAAGCATTATTTCAGTTTTTTTTAAGCCATTTTGCAGTTTAGCTAATATGTAAGCTAATTTAAGCATTATTTCAGTTTTTTTAAGCCATTTTGCAGTTTAGCAAGAATCTTCGGCTTTCAGCAACCACATTCCGATGCAATTCAAAATCACACATGCATTATCGGAGGTAATGCACTTTTCTAGTTTTAATAGTCGACTAATCACCGATTATTTTTTCCGATTAGTCGACTAATCGGGTCATGCGCAAACTGGATGTAAAGACGCTGAAGTTGATAACCAGCTGAAATATTAATTAAATGCCAAATTAGCCTAAAAAATAAAAAGAGCCAAAGTTAACCAAAATAGCTAGCATACTGCTGAAATATTAGCTAAACTCAAAATTAGCCTAAAAAAACAGAAAAATCCTAAATTAACCAAAATAGCTATGTCGCTGAAATATTAGTTAAACTTAAAAATAGCTTAAAAACTAAAAAAAGAAACCTTAAAGTTAAAAACAGCTAGCATGTAGATTAAATATTAGCTAAACTCCATAAAAGGCCAAAGAAACTTATTAAATGCCAAAATACTCCAAAAAGCTGGCAGAATGCTATTATAACTTTTAACTTTACTACACTCTGACTTCATACAATATAAAGTAACGATTAATCGACTATTAAATTAGTTGTCGACTATTTTAATAGTCGATTAGTCGTCGATTAGTCGACTAATCGTGGCAGCCCTACACCCAAGCTTAGAGTAGAGTATGCTTCATCGTCATTGTGACAAGTTAAAAGGACATCTGTGACTGTAAATATAACAGTCGATAAGTAAAAGTGTTGTATAAAATATTCTTGAATGCAGATTGTATTCTATTTCAAATGCTAAACAGAGAGGAATGTAAAGTTTAGATAAAAAAAATAGATCATGATCCACTGTTGTTTTCGCTCATCATGGCTGAATTCCTTACCGCTCTCGTATCTCAGCGCTGTTGTCCTTCCACTGCCTCATCGTCTTGTGCAGAAGTCTGTGAGCGTGCAGGCGCCGCGAGGCCTCCCGTTCGGCCGCTTCTTTGACCTTCTCTCGTGTGCGTTCTCTCCATCTTTTCCACGTTCTCAGCAGGTGGCATCTCTCCTGTTGAAGAATCGCCTGAAAGCGAAGAGTTTGTTACGTGCTGCACGACATTTTACTAGATCAGAGGTCGGAAAACCTTTCGCAGTAAAAGAGACATTTGGGCTCGTTTTCTACTGATCAAAACCTAGAAAGAGCCACATAGTCTTACTTTAGCCTTTTTAAAAAAAATTTTTTTACTTTTTAATTTTGTTCAGAAAATAAGATTTGTTTTCATTACCTTTTTTTAAAATACATATGAATTATTTCTAATTTCTGGCACTAACAATAGCAAAAATATAAAAAGAAACTAGCATTTCTCAAAATGTTTTTACATTAGATCCCAAATTAGCCACATAAAAAAAAGCTAGCTCATTGCTTAAATACTAGCTACACTCCAAAATAGCTTAAAATTCCTCAGTAAACTAAATCAGTCAAAAACTTTAGCATTTTGCTAAAATAGAAAATAAACTCTAAATTAACCTAAAAATCCCAGTAGGCCTAAATAACAAATTAGCAAAAAAACGTTTCCATATTCCCTAAAACATTAGCTAAACTTCAAATTAGCAAAAAAAAAACTCAGTAGAGGTCAATTTAGTCAAAAAAAAAAAAAAAAAGCTAGCTTAATTACTACCCGAACTCCAAAATTGCCTAAAAATTTCTCAGTAAACAAAATTAGTCAAAAACTTTAGCATTTTGCTAAAATAGAAAATAAACTCTAAATTAACCTAAAAATCCCAGTAGGCCTAAATAACAAATTAGCCAAAAAACGTTTCCATATTCCCTAAAACATTAGCTAAACTTCAAATTAGCAAAAAAAAAAAAAAAAAAAAAATCAGTAGAGGTCAATTTAGTCAAAAAAAAAGCTAGCTTAATTACTACCCGAACTCCAAAATTGCTTAAAAATTTCTCAGTGAACAAAATTAGTCAAAAACTTTAGCATTTTGCTAAAATAGAAAATAAACTCTAAATTAACCTAAAAATCCCAGTAGGCCTAAATAACAAATTAGCCAAAAACGTTTCCATATTCCCTAAAATATTAGCTAAACTTCAAATTAGCAAAAAAAAAAAAAAAAAAAAAAAAACTCAGTAGAGGTCAATTTAGTAAAAAAAAAACTAGCTTAATTACTACCCGAACTCCAAAATTGTTCAAAATTAGTCAAAAACTTTAGCCTGTTGATAAAATAAAAGCTAAACTCCAAATTAACTTTAAAAGCCCCAGTAAATTAAATTAACCAAAAACGTTAGCATGTTGCTAAAATAGAAGCTACACTCTAAATTAGCCTAAACCACCAGTAGCTAACAAATTAGCATGTAGCTAAAATATCAGCTAAACTCCAACATTTGTGAAAATTATTATAAAAGCTGAAAACATAGCCCATGAATATATTTAGAGGCTTGTTGTTAATTTACTTAAAATTTTGAAATTTGAAGACTCTCTCATTCACATAGTGTTCAATATATGAAAAACTATAAACTTCATGAATACCAAAAATACAAGCAGTAATTCTTACTTTAAAAAATTACTATTACTTTATTTTTCTTCATCCAGAGAGCCACCATGGAGAGATAAAAGAGCCACTTTTGGCTCTGGAGCCGCAGGTTGCAGACCTCTGATCTAGAGTTACATCACAAAGCGGGCGTACCATCCTCTCAGAGAGCGCCTCCTCCTGTCGTTTCTTTGTCCGTGCCCACCAGCTGTAAAACACCCAGTTATGAAGGCGTCGTCTGTAAAAAAAAAAAAAAAAAAAAGTTTCAAAATACATGGTTAAGACGTCACCTGCAACTATGTATCTATGGAAATTTTTGAAAGGTAATTTACCGATTATAGGTCTCAGCTTTGTGTTTTCTCTGTTTGCAAAGCCGTCTCTGCTGAGTGAAGTCCAGCCAAGAGCTCAAACAGCGAGGTAACACGCGCTCAGCGAACCACACATCTGCATCAAGCTCTAGTTTCTGTCAAACAAACAAAAAACAAAGCATTTAAAAACACAACTTGCAGAATAAGGAGGAGAGCAGCGAAAAAAAAAACGTCCAGTTTTTACAGAATGAACATGTGTTTAGAGTGATATAGAAAATAAGTCAAAAGTATTTTTTCTGCTCACGTGAGTAATAATAAGTACCTGCATGCGTCTGTTTTCAACAAGTTTTTCTATCCAGTGATGGAAACAGCTCCTTAAAAGAAAGACTCTGAAATGAAGAAAACATTTCTTATGAAGGTCAGGAATGGAAAAGCTCGATTTGGATCATTCTCAGTTATGTGCCGAAGTCAAGGCCCGCCAGATCATTTTACTTCATTGTTTTTAATGGTTTAATGTTATCTTGCACTTATTTCTAACCTGTATAATTTTGACAAAATATATTTTTATGGAGAGTATATTGACAGTTATTTAAGGTTTATTTTTTCTGCAATATTCCTGTTTTTTTTTATTATTTATAATTATGTTAAAAAGTTATGGTTTTAACAGTTTTAAAAATTGGCATTCTGCTAGCTTTTTGGAATATTTCGGCATTAACTAATATATTTTAGGCTGTTTTGGTAATATTTCAGCTACATGCTAGCTGTTTTAGCCAATTTAGAAATTTTTTTAAGACTGTTTTGTAGTTAGGCTAATATTTACATGCTAGTTATTTTGGCTATTTTTTCAGTAAATGCCAGCAGTTTTGGCTAACCTAAGTTTATTTTGTTTATTTGTATTTTAGGCTAATTTGGCCTTTAGCTAACATTTTAGCTGGCTATCATCTTCAGTGTTTTCAGCTATCAGCATTAGCATTTTCAGCAGCCAAATTCAGCTTACACCATTCACAGTAGCATTATCACAGGTAATGCAATATAGCTAGTTCATAGTTATGTTAAAAAGTTACAGTTTTAAAAATGTAGTTATGGAGATTTCAATAAATCTTTCAATAAAGTTTTGGATCTTGTCCTCTTGTGCTATTGAGTTGGACACCCCTGAATTAGAGTTTCTTTTCCATTACAATGAACATATTAAAATTTTAAAATCAGCCTCTGTATTTGATTTCTTGTAAGTTAGGATTTCTCCTTGACGTTTTCCAGAAACTTAGAAAAAGAAAATAAAATTGACATGTAAAGAACAAAGAATTAGTCCCTGAATTGTGAATGAATCTGAACATTCATCTTTCAAACAACATCAGTAACAATCAGATTCGTCTTCATGGCACCAAAGTTAATCTCTCTGCTAAAGAAAACATTCATATCAGGTATGTGTCGTCAACTTTTATAAAAATACAGTAATGATGTTTTTGAGGCCATTTAGTTCTAAAATGTATCTTTATAAATACAATAATTGAATTATAAAAGAGTTAAATTTCTAACATGTTACTTTTGACAGCAGTACGTACAAGTTCCTTTCAAAATAAAACACATCCTGTTTCAAATAAGATACAATAAATCGCTCTGACATTAGATAAGACCTTTTGCTTAGTTATCTGACGTGTGCATTTCGGAGGAATGATAAATCTCCAAATGTCGCTCCAGAACCTCAGGTTTTCTACCCTGTTTTAGGCCAAACAATCCACATCCCAATAATGACAAGTTTAAAAATAAACCTGTATTTGCCGACTGCTATCGCAGTTTGTGGTTGAAAGCTCCGATCTTCTGCTTCCTCCACTCGGTCATTCCACAGTCTCCAGTATTTGATTATCAACTGCATAAAAACACATCCGTCACTTGAGCATTTTCACAATTATTAAAAGCCTTTGAGACTAATATTTGGTGCATTTATTGCTTATCGATTACTTTTTGCTGATGGTGCTGCACAGCCGTGTCTTTGTTCAGTCGATGAACTTTGTTCCGCTTGACGTTGAGAGAAAAGCCGTGCAGACCGGCACTCTGGAACGGAAACATGTTGTGGTCAGATCAGGAAAAAAGACACAAACTTTGATATTTCAGTCATCTCATTCACACATTTGATTCATTTACCAGTAAATGATGCTGGAAATGTTGAGTCACTAATTCTTTCCTTTTAGCTTTGTCCCTGCAGAGCATCACGTCTTCAGAAGAGCTTAAGAAACAGCAACACATGCACTATTCTTGAACAGACCACGCAGGGCTCAAATTAATTCAAATGTATTTATCCAGACACAGAAATTGATAGTTTAGTGCAGGGGTCCCCAAACTTTTTTTTGTGAAGGCCACATAGCTGTATTTCTTCTCTGATGGGGGGGCGGGGTCGGTTTGTAGGCTAACAGAAAAAGTGTAACACTCACAGCCTAAATAAAAAGATGTATGGTTACCCGGAAAGCCACAAAAATCCAAATTTTACATGATATATTTCTGTATTCTTCACAGAAAAAAATATAAAATATTTAAAAAACTAGATGTATAGCATTACCTACGATAGATTAATAGCTAAAGATGCTTAAATTGATAGCTAAAAACACTGCTAGCTAAAATATTAGTGAAGTGACAAATTAGCTGAAAAAAAAAATTCTAAATTAGCCAAAACAGCTAGCATGTGGCTGAAATATTAGCTAAACTCCAAATTAGCTAAAACACTGAAAAAAGCATAAATTAGCCAAAACAGCTAGCATGTGGCTGAAATATTAGCTAAACTCCAAACTAGCTAAAACATTGCAAAAAGCATAAATTAGCCAAAACAGCTAGCATGTGGCTGAAATATTAGCTAAACTCCAAATTAGCTAAAACACTGAAAAAAAAACCCCATAAATTAGCCAAAACAGCTAGCATGTGGCTGAAATATTAGCTAAACTCCAAATTAGCTAAAACACTGAAAAAAACCCCCATAAATTAGCCAAAACAGCTAGCATGTGTCTGAAATATTAGCTAAACTTCAAAATAGCTAAAACACTGAAAAAAGCATAAATTAGCCAAAACAGCTAGCATGTGGCTGAAATATTAGCTAAACTCCAAACTAGCTAAAAAACTGAAAAAAGCATAAATTAGCCAAAACAGCTAGCATGTGGCTGAAATATTAGCTAAACTCCAAATTGGCTAAAACATTGCAAAAAGCATAAATTAGCCAAAACAGCTAGCATGTGGCTGAAATATTAGCTAAACTCCAAACTAGCTAAAACACTGAAAAAAGCATAAATTAGCCAAAACAGCTAGCATGTGGCTGAAATATTAGCTAAACTCCAAATTAGCTAAAACACTGAAAAAAGCATAAATTAGCCGAAACAGCTAGCATGTGGCTGAATTATTAGCTAAACTCCAAATTAGCTAAAACACTGAAAAAAGCATAAATTAGCCAAAAACAGCTAGCATGTGGCTGAAATATTAGCTAAACTCCAAATTAGCTAAAACACTGAAAAAAGCATAAATTAGCCAAAACAGCTAGCATGTGGCTGAAATATTAGCTAAACTCCAAATTAGCTAAAACACTGAAAAAAACATAAATTAGCCAAAACAGCTAGCATGTACCTGACATTTTAGCTACATAAATGCCAAATTAGACTAAAAAAAATGTTTAATTTTGCCAAAACAGTTTCGGAGTCCAAGCCAAATGGCCAAGCTGCCGGCTGTAGTTTGGGACTCCTGATTTATTGTATAGGATACAAGCCTTCCAGAGCGCTACGGTTCTACGCTGAGTGCTTCGAACAGCCCACAGACTCGCAGCTTCCATATGGATCTCGTCCCTCCATTTGATGCTCAGTGCATCAATCCATTTATGCCAGGACTTCCTCAGCAAGTACAGACGATGAGCATGCTGGGCCACAGCTAGAGAAAACATGAACACATTGGAACGAAATTCAGCTTTTGCATTTAAAACAATTTTCCACAAGTAAATAAGGATGAAGCATAAAACCTTGGGAGTTTTTCTTGGTTTGGCGAAAGGATGTGTAACTTTTCCAAGCACACAATGATTTTATTTTCAGTCTCTGAATGGCATAAAGAGTGGCTTTCTCTTCTTTCTTCCTCTGGTAGCTTGCAAATCTGTGCATCTTTTTCCAAAGATGCCAAGCCTGCAAAACAAAAAAGAGCTTAAAGTCGCACAAAACTCCTTCACCAGAAATTTCTGTGAATCCGTTCTCACTTTGCTTTGTGAAGTCCGTGCTCTCCGTTTCAACACTTGCATCTCCAGCATGCTGAGATTTAGCCGTTTCTGTAGTCTAGTCTGCCACAAACTCCACACTGAGCTGCAAAAGCACAGCAGTAAAAACCAGCAACATTCAACCAATATATGCTTGAACATTTGTGAGTGTCTTACTGCATTGTTGAGAGCCTCTTCTTCTCAACAGCTGAATCGAGATTGTGGCAATGCATTCTCATCACCTCTATGAACGCTCTCCATCTGCTCCAAGCTGAATGCATTAATTCCCTGTCAGCTGATTAAAGAAACAGTCATTAAATAACACCTGGGACTTTTAAAAAGTAACGTTTTATTAAAAGTGTACCTGATAACTGCGCTTTTTGTGCTTTTTCCTTTTTCTCCTTTCTCAATGATGCTGATTTTCTCCAGTGGCGAAATGTCCAAATGTACAAGTAGTACCTTCATGTTTAACATACATAAACAACAGTCAATTTAAAGTTTTATAGCACAAACATATCTCCAAATTACCTGTAATGACACTCTGCTTGCACAGTAAAGATCCACTCCCTTCTGGAGATCCACCACTCCTCTTTCCATGCATTTAAAGCTCGTTTTAGTAGTGCACGTTTGTAGTGCAACCTACAAGTAAAAATCAGGTGCGGCCATCAAGAATTTAACCAACTCTGATCTTCCCATATCCAAACCAAACTGTGTGACACATTACCTAACTTGCTGGGGGAGAATTTGGCCAAAGGTGTTGTGTTTCCATATGTTTAGAAATTTTCTTGCCAAATGCCTGAAATGGTATAGATATAAAACTCAATACTTATAATAGTAACATCATATGAGGTAAACTCAAGCTGCCACCAGTACCTGATTCTTAGTTCCTTGAGCCTTCCACCTTTGTTCCAGTTATATCCAACTCTGTAAAGAAGCTTTCTGTTTGGGGCTTTACCCGCTTGTTTAGCTTCGCCACCGACTTTAACTGTTCGTAGCCCCGCATTTACATTTCTGACGGAATTATTTTGCATAATAGCACCGTAATTCCACTAAAAAGTAATGGAAATCACATCGCCTACTGGTGTGAAATTAAAATTTGAACAACTTTACTTTTCCTTGTCACGTGACCACAACACTTTTTAACGGTAACACGTCAAAACGTCTAAAAATGTAGCCGTGGGTTACACTTTTCCTTATCAAACTCAGTTCTGTTATACTTTTAATTTTGACTTATCAAACTTATATTAAAAAAAGATTTAAAAAACGTATTCTGTACAGTGAATAGTCGAATGGGGTCCTCATTTTTGGAGTAGTACTTGACCATATGCTAAACCGCCCACAAGGGTGGAGACAGCAGTTTATGACAAGACTTCTCCGAGATCAAAATTGAGGGGAAAAAAATCAAGCATACCCCGAAGAAACAATTAGGTATTCTATTTAATGCCGGATGAAATTAATTAAGTTTGATTGTTTTCATCAATAAAAATAAATCACAGATAATACAAACAGTTATATCGATTAATAAACACATGTTATTCGTACGTAACATTTAAATAAAAAGAGCAATACTTCCCTGGCACTTTGAGTAACAAAAAATTTAATTCTACAAAGGCGCGACGGGCACCCTCTAATCTCTCTCAGGACCTTCTTAAAGCGGTGATTGTAGGAAATTCGCTGCTATGACTAAGAAACAAGAGAAAGAGCAAACAATAATTTGTGATTACAGAGTTTCTGTGCGACCCGATTAATTATTTGGACTAGAAATACCATTTTGATTTACCCTGCCATAGTCTGTAACAATTTAGCTCTCTGGAAAACTCGACCGGCTTATGATTTGTTGTTTGCGGGGTGGGAATTATCCCCATTACCCAGCTAGTTAGCTAGCGAGAGGTGCTAGGCTAACTTGCTAACTAACGTGAAGTGCAGCTGTTCGGCAGTATTTCACGCATCAATTAAACCGAGTGAGTTATTTATTCGTATTTTCCTATATGCTTTTGTCAAATTTCTGTTGATTCACTTTTTTACCACTACTTGAGGGGTTGATATTTCAACTCGGGTAACCATTAACCAAGCTGTGTTTATTGTTGTTCTGTTGACTATCAGTGTAAATAGCTGATGGAAAAATACAACTTAAGTTAACATTTCGTGCTTACCAGGTGGCATTGACAATTGTCTCAATCATTTCGCGACTCATTGTAATTGCTACTTCTGGTGTCAGGATGGTTTCAATTAAGCCACTAATTAGCACCACTGTTACTTTTACGGGCCGTTTTGAGTGTTTGTTCAGTCTTAAGTAAGTAAACCTGACTCTACTCCACTTAATAACTATTTTAAAATTCTAGATTTGTATAGAGTCACAAAGTGCTTGAATTAACATAAACTGTAAGTTAGATAAAATGATATCAATTTCAGCAATAAACTACGGCTGCCACAAACGATTATTTTAATAGTCGACTAATCACCGATTATTTTTTCCGATTAATCGGGTCAGGTATAAACTGGATGTAAAGACGCTGAAGTTGATAACCAGCTGAAATATTAATTAAATGCCAAATTAGCCTAAAAAATAAAAAGAGCCAAAGTTAACCAAAATAGCTAGCATGCTGCTGAAATATTAGCTAAACTCAAAATTAGCCTAAAAAAAACAGAAAAATCCTAAATTAACCAAAATAGCTATGTCGCTGAAATATTAGTTAAACTTAAAAATAGCTTAAAAAAAGAAACCTTAAGTTAGCCAAAACAGCTAGCATGTAGATTAAATATTAGCTAAACTCCATAAAAGACCAAAGAAACCCTTAATAAATGCCAAAATAGTCCAAAAAGCTGGCAGAATGCTATTATAACTTTCAACTTTACTACACTCTGACTTCATACAATATAAAGTAACAATTAATCGACTATTAAATTAGTTGTCGACTATTTTAATAGTCGGTTAGTCGACCAATCGTGGCAGCCCTACAATAAACTAAACATTTTACAAGCTTAAAACAATCATACAGCAGATGAAAGACACCACCCTAAAGCTAATTAAAATGATTAAAAGAAAAGAAAAAAAATCAACTCACTAAATAACATAATTTTAAATTCTACTATAAACACTAAGCCAAGGAATGTGAAGTTTAAACCCCACCTTAAAATGTTTGCCTACAAAGCTCTAAAAAAAAAAAATGATGCTGTATTTTAAAATGGACAAATTCCCTCAATGTACCGTTTCATATTTTTACCAAACAAGTTTCTATAAATGTTTCTTCCTGCAATTCTAAAGCTTGTGTAATGTCAATAAGTAGACTGATTTTTTTTGGCAGCTTCGAAGTGACACCAAACAGAATTTGAAATGCTGCTTTTGTTTTCAACAGGAGTAATCCTAGTTGACCTGGAACCGATTTGCCTAAATCATGGACAAAGATGCTTGTGAACAGAAAAATGAAAGCGAATCAACGTGTGAATCCAAGCAAAAACCTCTGGCTGCGTCTCCCTTTAGATACACAAAGGTGATGAGGATCATCCGCTCAATCTTCTCGCTTATTTTACAGTTTTCTTTCTAACACAACCACTTGTGTACAGGAAGAGCTTCTCAGGATAAAAGAGCTTCCCATCTCCAATCAAAGGCCTGATTGTCTCTCAGAGAAATATGACAGGTAAGACCATACTTTTTTGAAATTTCTTTCTTTTTCCATTTTAAGGGTTACTAATGTTAGATTTTTTTTTTTTTTTTTCATCTTCTGCAAGTAACTATCAACCTACATTTGATTGTGCCAGCTTTAGTTCAGTTATGTTGTAGTTTGGCTGCACTTTCCCAGCATTTCCCCCCTAATTTAGCAGTAGCCTTAAAGCTCTCGCTTGAAAGTGGATAAGACAATTTAACCACGGCTTTACCAAAGTGAGCCTCACCTCTAGACGCACGTTGCTCCCTCTAAACATTACCTTTGCCGTGCCTGAGCAGCAAATATATAGGCTTTTTTGTCTATGGATGCTATGATTCTTAACTAGTTGAATCCCCAGCAAACTAGTTAGAATAGAATAGAAATATTTTATTCATCCCAGGCTGGGAAATTAGGCTGTTGCAGCATTAGGAGATATTGACATATAGAGAAAAAGCAATATTTACAAAAGATAAGGAAATAATATACAATAAAAAACGAAAAGCAAATTGTAATGTGCAGAATATAATAATAGGGAGTGTGCAATAGAGGCAGTAATGGACATCGGTCATTTAAAAAGTCCGTTGGTGAGTTATGTTACAGCGGGATGAGGAGTTATACAGTCTTATTGCGTGTGGAATTGAGTTAAGCAGATGTTTAAATCAATTCAAATTGTCTCTAAAGGTGCATTCACACCGAAAGTTATTCGCGCATCAAAGGCGGACAGTTTTAACGTTAAGTCAATAGAACAGACGTGACGCGCGGCGATGTGAAGTCCTGCGGTACAATTTTAGCGACAGGCGCGGCGGGGAGGTCTGCCAGCGGCTCGATTTGGAGCGCGAATTGGGCGGCACAGCCAAAACGTAAATATCTGAAATTTGACGGGTCGCTGCATCGCACCTGCCAATCAGAAACTCCGCTTTTTCCTTTTTTCAATTCTTTATTTTCAGAAAGAGGCATATAAGTAGGAGTTACATTCTTAGAACAAATTATATACATAATCCACTCTTTCATTTTTTTTTTTTTATATACCAGGGAAGGTAAACACATGGAACATTAACAAGGGAGGGAGAGTAAAGATAACGAGGGGGAAAAAAAAAAAAAAAAAACATAAAAAGAAGAGGAGGGTTTTACCCAGTGCACATTAAAGAAGTCTGTCAACCACTGTTATTACCAGTAAAAGAAAAGTTAAATTAATTTTAACTTATTTCAACAAAGTCCGGCCTTAAAGGCTTAATATGGTAAACCCATTTGGTCCATAGTTTAATAAACATACATTTTCTGAGACGAATAGAAAAGGTGATTGCTTCCATAAAGTATTTGTCATTTACAATATTTACCCAGTCTGATTCCATGGGGGGCTCAGGAAGCAGCCAACGTCTTGTTATTGCTTTTTTAGCAGCTAATGTGAGCGTTGTAAGTAGATATTTGTTTGTTTGTTGGTGTGGGGTGTCAAAATGGTTGAAAAAGAGAGTGGAAAATTTAAACGGTATCTTTACCTTTTGGTGGAAATCAGCCCAGAATGGTTGAATTTTTGGACAATCCCAAAAGATATGCCAATGGTCTGCTTCATGTACCCCACACAATCTCCAACAGTCATCACTTCACTGAAACGTGCTTTTTGTTTTGGAGTAATGAAAAATCTTGTTAGACATTTCCAGTTGAACTCAGAAACTCAGCTTTGAGGACATAATATTTTCAGTGACTCGAGCAGTAAGTAGAACTTCTATCTAGTCCGGAAGTTCCATCTTTTTCCGTAACTCGCTGAAAAGGTTGATGGAATTTATTTTATTTTTTCCCCCTCGGGTTGATGTGAGACAGTTGGCCTTCAAGCTCAGACACAGAAATACAGCAGAAGCTGCTGTCATACAGACACAGTCTCCTGTAGCGGGACAATCTTTTAATATCAATCATATAAATGCAGACATAAATACTGATGTTTTTGTAGAATTCTTCAGAATAAATAAACCTGATTTCTCAACATCTTCTTCCAAACGTTCTAGGTCACATGTGTCAAAGTCAAGGCCCGGGGGCCGGATCCGGCCCTCCGGGTATTTCTATCCAGCCCTCCAGATCATTTTATTTTATTGTTATTAATGACCCGATGTTACCTTGTTCTTATTTCTAGTTTGTACAATTTTGACAAAATATATTTTTATGTAGAGTCAAATATTTAAAGTTATTTAAGGTTAAAGTTGATTTATTCTGGAAAAATATTCCTGCTGTTTTATGTTTATATTTATGTTAAAAAGTTACAGTTTTAAAAATTGTCATCCTGCGAGCTTTTTGGACTATTTTGGCATTTACTAAAATTTCTTTTGGCTATTTTGGAGTTGAGCTAATATTTAAGCTACATGCTAGCTGTTTTAGCTACTGTAGGCTTTTTTCAGTTTTTTTAATGTTTTGTAGTTTAGCTATTTTTTCACCTAAATGCCAGCTGTTTTGGCTAAGTTAGTTGATTTTTTTTGTCTAATTACACATTTAGCTAATATTTTAGCTGGCTATGAGCTTCAGTGATTTCAATTTTTAGCATCCAAATTCAGCTTCCAGCATTCACACTAGCATTATCGCAGGTAATACTATCTATCTAGTTCATAATTATGTTAAAAGTTACATTTTAAAGTTTAAAAAGGTAGTTTTAGAGAGTTCAACAAATTCTTATGCTGTTCGGCCCGTGACCTAAGTTGTGTTTTAGATTTTGGCCCCTTGTGCGATTGAGTTTGACACTCCTGTTCTAGGTAATCTATCCACAGACGCCGTTCCTTATATCGATCATCCTGAATGCATTCGCTTGTAGCCTGATGCGACCACGGCGTCAAACTCAGGAACAGGTTTTTTGACTGACGAGCAGCAAATTTGTTGTGACGAAAGAGGGGCGGGGCGTGCGAGTCACGTTCGGTGTGAATGCACCTTAACAGGATATGACTGTTTTAGTGTTGACGTGTACTTCCAAAATACTGAAACTCATAGTTTTACTTACAGGTTACATGGATTTGATAAATCAATTTAAGATTAACTCAGAAGTACAGATGTTTTTTTTAACTCTTGACCTTTCAGTGACTTCTGTTTGCTTGCTTCTCCTTAAAAATGTTCTTTAGTGATGGAGTCTGGGACCCAGAAAAGTGGCACGCCTCACTGTACCCAACTTCAGAGCGAAACTCTCCGGTGGAAGGTTTTAAGAAGGACTACATGGATGAGAGAGTTCCTCTGAAGCGAAGAATCCCAGGTACAGTTATGTAGGAATACTACAAGATAGATGTATGGTTATGACGACTACAAAGTATCAGAGATACTTTATGAAATGTCCGATTAAACTTTCTCACATTTTTCTTTGAAGATCCCCGTGAACGGTTGAAGGAGGACGACTTGGACGTCGTACTCAGTCCGCAGCGGCGTAGTTTTGGAAGCGGCTGTCAAGGCAACGCTCTACCTGCCGGTCCCGTCCGTCGCCCAACCAGTCCTCTAGAAAACAAGGAAAACGAGACCCTGCGTCTCGGAGGACCCCGCAGGATCGGAAGTGGCCGCATAATCCCAGCGCGGGTTTTTGAGAGAGAAGCTCGAGTAGAGAAGGACCGAGAACGAGAGAGAGACTTTAAGGATAAAAGATTCAGGGTTGGTTTTATTAAAACAAAAAAATTCCCACTAGGGCTGCCACGATTAGTCGACTAATCGATGACAATTTAATAGTCGATTAGTCGTTACTTTATAATATATGGAGCCAGGCTGTAGTGAAGTTGAAAGTTGTAATGACATTCTGCTAGCTTTTTAGACTATTTTGCCATTTATTAAGGGTTTTCAGGCTACTTTGGAGTTTAGCTAATATTTTAGCTTCATGCTAGCTATTTTGGCTAATTTAGGCTTTTTCAGTTTTTTAGGCTAATTTGGAATTAAGATAATATTTCAGCTACATATTAGCTCTTTTGGCTAATTTAGGATTTTTTCAGTTTTGTAGGCAAATTTGGAGTTTAGCTAATATTTCATTTACATGTTAGCTAGCTAATTCTAAATGTTTACAGTTTTTTAGGCTAATTTGGAGTTTTTCTATTATTCCAGCTACATGCTACCTATTTTGGCTAATTTGGAATTTTTACAGTTTTTTAGGGCTAATTTGGAGTTTAGCTAATATTTCACTATTTTAGCCAATTTGGGATTTTTTTACAGTTTTTTAGGCTAATCTGGAGTTTAGCTAATATTTCAGCTATATGTTAGCTATTTTGGCTAATTTGGAATTTTTACAGTTTTTTAGACTAATTTGGAGTTTAGCTAATATTTCATTTACATGTTAGCTAGCTAATTCTAAATGTTTACAGTTTTTTAGGCTAATTTGGAATTTTTCTATTATTCCAGCTACATGCTACCTATTTTGGCTAATTTGGAATTTTTACAGTTTTTTAGGGCTAATTTGGAGTTCAGCTAATATTTCACTATTTTAGCTAATTTGGGATTTTTTTTTTTTTACAGTTTTTTAGGCTAATCTGGAGTTTTGCTATGTCTTCAGCTACATGCTAGCTATTTTGGCTAATTTGGAATATTTACAGTTTTTTAGACTAATTTGGAGTTTAGCTAATATTTCAGCTATATGCTAGCGATTTTAGCTTATTTAGGATTTTTTTGTTTTAAAGCTAATCATATTTCAGATTTTCTTTACATCCACTTTGTCCATGATCCGATTAGTCGACTAATCAGAAAAATTAATCGATGATTAGTCGACTATTAAAATAATCGTTTGTGGCAGCCCTAATTCCCACAAACATCTTTAAAACTATGAAATATTGTTTAAAAAAATCCCTATTACACGAGAAGTCTTAAACTTGACATCATTGTAAAGGATTCGTCTCATTATTCCATCCAGATTAACTTTTTTCTTTTTTTTTTTTGTAATTGCAGAGAGATTTTGGTGACAAACGTGTGTTTAGTGAAAGGAGAAGAAATGACTCGTATGTTGAGGAGGAGCCCGAGTGGTTCTCAGGCGGCCCCACCAGCCAGTCTGAAACCATTGAACTCACAGGATTTGATGACAAGATCTTGGAAGACGATAAACGCAAGTCCAAGAGATCGAGGAAGCGGGCAGAGCCCATCAAAGAAGGCACGTCAGCGTCACATTGAAGACTATTATTGCAGCCAAATTTTATATTGAAGTTTTTCCTGAGGGGGGGGTTGTGTTCTCTCTGTTCCTTCCAGACGTGGACGTTAACGGTGGATTAGTTGAGGACCAAGATGTGAGTTTACCGTCTACAGCTGATCAGGAGGTTCCACACCCTGATGTTCTTCCAGACCAGTCCAACAGAGACTTTGACTTCAATGAATTTTTCAATCTCGAGAAAACGATGCCAGGACTGGCCTCTGTAAGTACCGGAGCGTTGTTACTCTCACTTCTATTCTAATACAGAAGGAGCGCAGGAGTAGAACTACTTCATCAGTTCTGGAATATCCGGCTTGACTACTTTTTCTGAGTTGTCGGCTGTAGCAGTTTAGATTACATTGCCATCAATCACAGATATTTGTTAATTTATTTTTTGTGTGTACTGTGTAGAGCTGTAACGAGTATCCGTGTGCTCGAGTATTCGCGATCTGCTCCCGAAAAATTCGAGTACGAATATTCGCGACGTCCAAGATCGCTAATTCGAGATCTTTATAAATATGGTAAATTTTAGTAAAATATGATCAAAATATGATCTGGGAACGATGTATTTTCCCTCTGGAATTCAGATTAATGTAGGATTTTAAGCTTACGGACTAAAACAAAGCTGCAGGAGCCGCGGTAGTCTCCGGAAGTAAACGGACATCTTCGTCACAGTGAAGCTTCCGGTTTTCAAAGTAAAACTAGCGAGACTTTTTTCCCGTTCAGAAACTGAGACTGAAGTTCTGTTCACTGACATAACTTATGAAAAAATGAATTAGCTTTAACATCTGAGCTTTAGCTCCAGTGTTTACATTCTTTTGGTTATGAAAACTCTTCAACAGTTGACGCAATTCACGAAACTCCATCTTATTCTGAAGAAACGCAGCCTCACGCTGCTGAAAGGAGGATGGAATCAACGTGAATCAGATGATTCTGCTGCGGAAAAAAATACTTTTTTCACACGGGCTGTACACCGAAAAATATTGAAGAACTTCGAGAATTCTGACAAAAAAAAAAGTTTAAAATGGAAAACAAAATTTCTTTCTATCTGAATCTTTTGTTTTTTGTTTTTTTTTTTAAATCAGTTTTGTTGATTCTGATCGACTGTTCTAAATAAAGTGCTGTTTACATTACAACGTTTTCGTGTGCGTTCCGACAACTTGGTTATCGTTTGGGCCTCTCGTTTAGACCAGAACGGCGTTTTAGGGCCCCCAGAACGACAACCTTGGAGAACGCCTTCCAGAGTGGAGCGTTGCAAAATGTTCCCATTCCCACCGCCCTCCCATTCTAGTGTGTACGGTCAGGAACGGTGTCAGGGTGTAAAGCGCAGTACTTCTCCTATTGTTCTTTTCCATCCGGTGGGAGTAGGGTTGGGCACCGAAGTTCGGTTCCAATTAGGAACCGTTATGATTTGCGCGGTTCTACCGAAACCGAAAGATGCGGCTGCAAACGGTGCCGGATTTCGGTTCCAAATTTCATTGAAGTTTCATTTGTCTGTGGACATGTCATGTCAGGCCCTGGAGAAGATCTCCCCTGCTCCTCGACTACGGTTGAGGGGGAAACAGAGCAGGAACGGTTCAACATTGTGCGCACATAGCGGCGTGGCGTGTGAATTACATCGTTTTCCGTCAGCATTCGTTTTAACCGTGAACGCAATATCATTCAGGAACGTTCTGGTGTGTACCCGATATCTTGCTTACCGGGTCAGAGAGCAAAACGCGTTCCCATTCCAGTGTAAACGAGCCCTGAATGTATAAATATAAATGTTGTTGATTTAATACAAATAATTTCAATTCTCCATCTAGTAAATATTCACATAGCAATAAACATTAAAAAGAAAGAATCGTGGTTCGATTCGTGAATCGTTGAGCTTGATTTGTGAATCGTATCGGATCACCACCTAAGCAACGATCCACAGCCCGAGTACTGTGTATGCTCACAAAATGACACGACTGCACTGGTTTGGTCTCACCCTCGTCTTCATTGGTGGGTGTCGTCACTAAACGGTGAACTTCTACTATGGGGTCAAAATGTTTGAAATGAGTCCAAATTTATGCCCATCATTGTTGTTAGACTGAGCAGTTAAAACAACCAGAAGTTTGAAAAAAGACGTATTTAATGTTATTGCCTCAAGTCTTCTGGCACTTTTTGTGCAAATCAATGGAAAGCTTTTAAAAAGTAATTTTCTGGATTTTATTTTGTTCTTCTCTGCACATTTATGTTGCAGTCACAAGCTTTTGTCTTTTCAGATGATAGAGGATGTTTTGGGGGAGGGCCCCGTGTCGGCGAGTCGCTTCAGTCAGTGGTTTTCCAGCAGTTTAAGCCCATCAGGCAGTCATTCTAGCAGTTTGAGGTCCACCCCCCACGAGGAGCTGGAAAAACTCGGACGTAAGTGATTTCATGTTCCCATTTAGTTACTTTTGATAAATGATAAAACACAAAGATATCACAGACATCATAGCCTCCATTATCTCGTCCTCTGTGCTTAATCTCGGCTCCTGCATCAGCAGAGCCGTTGTCTCGATGTTCTGAAGTCTCGGGTTTTGGACTGATTTCCACGTCTCTCTGTCAAGGTCCCGCGTCATACTTCACACCCATCCAGCCGTCGGAGTCCAAAGAAAAGGTGGACATCCTGGAGCTGCTGCAAAAGGCCAAAATAGATCTGAAGCCTCTCCTGTCCACCTTGTCTGTCAACAAAGCTCGGCTACGAGAAAGCAGTGAGTGTCTGTTCATCGAATCGGATGTGGAAAGCCTGTGTTTCTGTAGGAAATGATCCTCATGTAACCCGCTTGATGCCTACAAAAAGGGAAAAAGCAAAGTCTGCAGTTTTTAAGTAGAAGCTAAATTAAGATGATTTCTGAAGTCAAATCAGTTGAATACATATTTCGCATTCATTATTATGAAGGGGTTAAAAAGGAAACACCAAAACTTTACCAACTTGACAAAAAAAAACTATAAAAGATGTTTTATTCTTGTGTAAATCATTTAATTAATATATAAAAAATGAAAATCAGCTTCAAGTCTGAACAAATTATTTGAATGTTATTTGAAAATCTACAGCACGTGTGTCAAACTCGAGGCCCGGGGGCCGGATCCGGCCCTCTGGGTAATTCTATCTGGCCCTCCAGATCATTTTATTTTATTGGTATTAGTGGCCTGATGTTATCTTGCACGTTTTTCTAACTCGTATGATTTTGACAAAATGTATGTTTTTATGGAGATGAAAACACTGAAAGTTATTTAAGGTTTAAATTGATTTATTCTGGAATGATATTCCTGTCTTTTTAATATTCATCATTATGTTAAAAAGTTAGTTTTAAAAAATTGGCATTCTGCTAGCTTTTTGGATTGTTTTGGCATTTTAATAAGATTTTTAGGCTATATTTGTGTTTAGCTAATATTTCTGCTATATGCTAGCTGTTTTGGCTAATTCTCTTTTTTTTTTTTTTTAGGCCGTCTTGGAGTTAGGCTAATATTTACATGTTGGCTGTTTTGGCTAATTTTGGCTTCTTTTCAGTTTTTGAGGCTATTTTGAAGTTTTGGTATTTTTTTCAGCTACATGCTAGCTTTTTTGGCTAACCTAAGTTTTTTTTTTTTTTTTTTTTCTTTTTTTTGTTTTAGGGCTAATCTGGTATTTGGCTCGTATTTTTAGCTGGCTATCAGCTTCAGTGATTTCCGTTGTCAGCTTCAGCATTTTTAGCTATCAATTTCAGCTTCTTCAACTATCAGCACTAGCATCTTCAGCGGCCAAATTCAGCTTTTTTTTTTTATTTATTTATTTTTTATTGGCATTTCCAAAAAAACATTTTACAACACTTTGAACCATAAAAGGGGAGCAAACAAAAACAGACAAACAAGAAAAACAAAATAACACAGATATACAGTGTCGTAATCAAATGAAATAACACTAGGGGTTTACATTCAGATTATTGTTTTCAATGAAAGTGTAAAGCGTCCTTGCATTTTTAACTTTTCATGTACTTCAAAGATTTGAAATATAGACAAAGTTCTTTATGGAATACATTGAATAGTGGCTTGATCTTAAAATACTTCCTTTTATGAATATAAAACTTCCCATAAATTAACAAAACATTGAATACTAAATCAAACTGTCTATCATCAGAGACTACACCAAAAAGTATGACATGCTTTTGTAAAAGAACTAAAACTTCAAACTTAGATGAACACCGAAAATAAAATTCTTCCCAAAAACAACCAACATATTTGCAGTCAAAAAAAAAAAGATCAACGGTTTCAATTTACCTCCTCACAAAAAACACATGAATTCTCTTGAAACCCAAACCGTAACCTCAACAACTCTTTACAGGGATACACAGAATTTAGAATTTTAAAATGAATCTCTTTTAATTTTGGAGCAATTGAGAGTTTGATCAAATTTGATCTTAATTTAACTACTTGTTCTATGGTGTAATGCTGCGAAATTACCTTTTTCCTGCATGGATTCAAAAACAACTCTTTTACTATGGAAGCTCTTAGAAATGAATTTGGAATATGGGGATTGGTGATAGATTGACCGTTAATCAGTAGAGAGGGGAACTGGACTGACACTTGTTGTTGAACCAGAGGGGACGATAACTGAATTAAAGATGGAGGAATTGCTTTAATTATTTTGTTTTATTTTTTCCTGTCATTTAAATTAAATTTACTACAAACAAATTCAAAAGGTAAAATCTTTCCACTGTTGTCCATCAAATGCAACACTGACCATATCCCTTTATCTAACCAGTTCTTTAAAAACAAGGATTCGTTTCTGTACAAAACATACCACAACGGAGTTTGATGAGGACTAAAATTGTGCTTAAATATTAGCTTCCAGTACAACAGAACTTGCTGATGAAAATTGGAAAATTTGACAGGCAGTTTTTTATAATCGTAATCACATTTTAATAGAAAATTGACCCCTCCGAGGTCAGAAAAGATTGTGGATGGTAAATGGAACCACAAACTTTTTTCATTCTTCAAAAAAAGATCTAAGCCAGTTTATTTTTAAACTTCCAAATTCATCTTACAGCTTTAACACTAGCATTATCGCAGGTAATGCTATATATCTAGTTCATTATTATGTTAAAAGTTACACTTTAAAAAATGTAGTTGTAGTGTGTTCAATAAATGTAAATTCTGTTCGGCACGCGATCAGTTATTTGGATTTTGTGCGATTGAGTTTGACCTCCCTGGTCTACAGTTATTGTCATTCAGCTTTAGGATCCTCTGTAACCTTTGACCTCGTCTGACCCATCTAGTTGCGTCGCATCTCAAAATGTTTTTTGCACTTTTATCTTTCTAGCCAAGAAAATGGAATCACATTGTATCTGTCTGTTTGTTTGTTTACTGAAACGTTCTCTCCTTCAACCAGCTAACTCTGGAGTGGTTTTGTCGCTGGAGGATGTGGAAGGAGACATGAAGGGAATGAGGCTGTCCTCCGAAACGCACGTGCCAAAGGCGTCTCCGGTGCAGGGAAACGGCACGCCCTTCATGGCGGAGCATTTAGAGGAAGCTTTAACCGGCGGCTCAAGGAGCCGGCCGCGCTCGCGCGACACTGACATGTCGGCCTTCAACAAACTGGTCAGCAGCATGAAGGCAAGTGGAACTCTGCCAAGTCACCCCAGACCCAATACAAACAGTGTAAGTATTCCTGACCCTAATGCGCCCCCTCTTCTCCTCAAATATAAGCCCCGCCCCACCCCCCATCATGACATAAGAATAGAAAATAAATTGTAAAAACTGATTTAAAGATGGTGGGCATAAATTTGTGTGGCAGTTTTTCCTAAGATTATATTAAAATCTGTTTGTTTTGATCCTGATATTAACTGAATTTCCTTAAAAACTGAGGATCGTGTTACTGGTTAGTGAATGCAGCATTATTGCTAGCATTATATCACTGTGGCTCGCATGATGGACACCGACGTAGCATGCTCCACGTAGGTTTGCTGTGTTCTGGTGTCAGCTTTTGTGTTTGTTTTACATTAAAATAAGCAAAGTAGTGGTGAGTACGTGGGCTGCTCACGACGGATTCATTGGGGGGAGAATTGCTAGGTGTGAAGGAATTAAGTTTTAGTTGAAATATTTACCTTTTTTTTTTTTTCTTTGTTTCCTCTTTCAAAAAATTCAGAAACCAGCAGACCAAGCTGTGATGCCGCGGTCTGATCCCCAGCAGCAGAAAAACATATTTCAGGTATAGATATCCATCATTTTCTCAAGCACAGCTGTATTTGGTGGACTGCATGACTAAAATCCAAATCTAAAAAGGATTGTTGTGTTGTTTAGATTGGTTTTCACAATAAAGCGTTTTTTTTTTGAAGATTTTAAAAGTGTAAATTTAGAAGTTTGTTAAAGACTTGGCCAGAAAAGGAAAACGGTAGCTACACAAATTTGTACACAATTTCTGTTAATGCTCTTATGACACATTTTTATATGTACATCTGGAACCAAAAAGGGTTCATGAAAACCCTCGTAAAAACCTCTGGTATAGGAACTAAAAAGGATCAATCCCTCCAGAATTTTGCGATGTTGCGATCGTAACTATTAACGCAAACTTAAGCAAACCCAGCGATTTGTTATCACCCTACAACAATAAAGTTGTAGGGTGATAACTGAAACTGATACTGAAACTTTTTTTTTTTTTTTTGCTTATGATTTTCCCCTCGTTTAATTCTGAAGAATGTTTAAATTGATAATATATTGTGAGCAGTGAGGGCCACGTTGCTAATATGTTAGTTTAATTCCAAATTAGCCCAAAAAACCCTCAAAAGTTGTCAAATTAGCCAAAAAAGCTAACACATTGCTAATATGCTAGCTTAAACCTGAAATGGCACAAAAAAACCTAAAAAGTTGCCAAATTAGCCAAAAAAGCTAACACTTTGCTAATATGTTAGCTTAAATCCAAATTAGCCCAGAAAAACCTGAAAAGTTGCCAAATTAGCCAAAAAAGCTAACACATTGCTAATATGCTAGCTTAAACCTGAATTAGCCCAAAAAACCCTCAAAAGTTGCCAAATTAGCCAAAAAAGCTAACACGTTGCTAATATGTTAGCTTAAATCCAAATTAGCCCAGAAAAACCTGAAACGTTGCCAAATTAGCCAAAAACGCTAACACGTTGCTAATATGTTAGTTTTACTCCAGATTAGCCCAAAAAAACCTGAAAAGTTGCCAAATTAGCCAAAAAAGCTAACACATTGCTAATATGTTAGCTTAAACCTGAATTAGCACCAAAAAAACCTAAAAAGTTGCCAAATTAGCCAAAAAAGCTAACACGTTGCTAATATGTTAGCTTAACTCCAAATTAGCCCAGAAAAACCTGAAAAGTTGCCAAATTAGCCAAAAAAGCTAACACATTGCTAATATGCTAGCTTAACTCCAAATTAGCCCAGAAAAACCTGAAAAGTTGCCAAATTAGCCAAAAAAGCTAACACATTGCTAATATGCTAGCTTAAACCTGAATTAGCACAAAAAAACCTAAAAGTTGCCAAATTAGCCAAAAAAGCTAACACGTTGCTAATATGTTAGCTTAACTCCAAATTAGCCCAAAAAACCCTCAAAAGTTGTCAAATTAGCCAAAAAAGCTAACACATTGCTAATATGCTAGCTTAAACCTGAAATGGCACAAAAAAACCTAAAAAGTTGCCAAATTAGCCAAAAAAGCTAACACTTTGCTAATATGTTAGCTTAAATCCAAATTAGCCCAGAAAAACCTGAAAAGTTGCCAAATTAGCCAAAAAAGCTAACACATTGCTAATATGCTAGCTTAAACCTGAATTAGCCCAAAAAACCCTCAAAAGTTGCCAAATTAGCCAAAAAAGCTAACACGTTGCTAATATGTTAGCTTAAATCCAAATTAGCCCAGAAAAACCTGAAACGTTGCCAAATTAGCCAAAAACGCTAACACGTTGCTAATATGTTAGTTTTACTCCAGATTAGCCCAAAAAAACCTGAAAAGTTGCCAAATTAGCCAAAAAAGCTAACACATTGCTAATATGTTAGCTTAAACTGAATTAGCACCAAAAAACCTAAAAAAATTGCCCAATTATGCCAAAAAGCTAACACGTTGCTAATATGTTAGCTTAACTCCAAATTAGCCAGAAAACCTGAAAAGTTGCCAAATTAGCCAAAAAGCTAACACATTGCTAATATGCTAGCTTAAACCTGAATTAGCACAAAAAAACCTAAAAGTTGCCAAATTAGCCAAAAAAGCTAACACGTTGCTAATATGTTAGCTTAACTCCAAATTAGCCAAAAAAACCTGAAAAGTTGCCAAAAGTTCCTTTTGGGTTTCACAATTTTCTTTATGTACCTAATGCACATGTCACAATATAGAGTTGGAATAGGAGAAGGTGAATTTTAAAAAATTATTTTTCAGGCGCTTTTCAAAAAATATGCATTAAAAAACATCTCCACTTCTGTCGCATCTTTTCACTAAAGCTGCAGCAACATCAGGCGTTTTAGGCCGCAGCAATCGTAAAAATCTACCGTGAAATCCTGTTGGGTTTGTAAGGATGTCTTTGGATTAATGCAGAAGTTAAAGGGTAACCAAACAGGGAAGTTTGAGGCTGACTCCACCAACAGCCAAAATTAGAAAATCCAGTCAGAGGGGCTGGACTGAGGAACGATTACTGGAGCTGCAGATCATGACATAAAATGATTTGACCAATCACGAAATTCAATTGTAATACCTCCATTCGACCTGTAGGGGTGCAGACGGTTTTTGATTATATTTTAAAGAATTAAACAATTTTATTTGATCAAAAATTTGGCAATGACCAACAGACAACTCTTAAAGCCTCCTTTATAGAGGTCAACAGACAAAAAGAGTTGATTTAGGGTTTGGTTACCCTTCTTTATTCCAACTCCAATCACCTTTTAAACTAATATAAATCGTTCCCAGTAGTTTTTAAATTATAATTATGCAGTATTTAAGCAAAATTAGAAAAACCTGTGTAGTTTTCTAAGACTTAGTTTCTGCAGAGCAGCTAGAGTTCATTTAAAATTTCCCTCTTGAGTTGTTGGCGCAAAATAAGCCGGCCCCCCAACCCATCTGTTTATAATTTAACACCAGCACAGCGAAAAAGCTATCCGGTTCTGATCCAGATTCCAGCTCAAACGAGGAAAACAAACACATACTCGGATCAATTTATCTGCAAGTGGATTAATCAGAATGGAGCAGAGCAGGGAGGTTGTGGCTTCTACATCACAACTTCAAGCTTTTTCAACCAGCATTTATACATCTGCTCCTGATTCACAACAATTTAAAAAAAGAAATATTCAGAAATGCAATTTTAAGCTTAATTTTCTTAATAAATGTCCTTTATCAGAAAAAGGCCTCAGGAATAAATTTAAAATCCCAGTTTTCTTTAGTGTGTCTTTAACGTTTTTCTCACCGAAAAGTGAATTCCAACTTCGTATTCCTGTTTTGTAGGAGCTCTTGGGGGGCCACAGAGACCCCTCGCCACCTTTAAGTAGCCTGGTGAGCAGCTCCGATCTTCCAGGGACTGCTGCCCCCCGACAAGGTCTATTGCACAAAGGCCCCTCGCCGCCTCTGTTTCCACAGAGGGCGCCGTCTCCCGAATACTTCCCCACCAGATTGCCACCGTCTGCAGGTGAAATGAGAGAATCTGGTCTAAATAACCCTCTAACACCTGACACAAAATCTTTAACAGATTATTAGTTTTTAACCATTTACACCATCAGTGTAATTCCTGTAGATTATGGAGGACTTCATAATCTAGTGAAATTACGTTGATCGTGCTAAGAATTAAATTACAGTAAATCAGAGAACATAAACACTGAAGTTCTGGTGTTAAAGGGTTTAAGCCTCTCGATCTGATTTTTCTAAAAGTTATTTAAATCACTGAGAGTTTATTCAATCTTTCTCACGTCTAAAGGTTTCGGCGTTGGTCCTCAGCCCTCTCTACCAGATCAGTTCTCACATCTACACGGGTCCATCAGTCCTGTGCAGCAACAGGTAACTCTTCTGCTTTGCAACATCTACTGGAGGTTTAGCAACAATTCTGAGGATCTCATCTTATAGAGTCTTGTGGCATTTTTACTATGAAATTAATTTTTGTTGTTAAAAAAAAAAAAGAGAAAGTTGCTGATTAAGTACAAATCAAGTGAGATAATTTGTTAAAAATAGACATATTAATCTGATCACTATTAAAAATAATTTAGCAACTTGTGCTTTTTTTCTTCAAGTTGGTGTTTTTTAACTTTTTTGGGGACAAGGAAATCACAAGCCATAAAAATGAGACGCTTTGGCTCTCTGGCTAAAGAAGAATAAACCAATATTTATTTATTTTTTTCAAGTAAAAAATTAGCAGTTCTTTAATTGAGATTACTGGAATGATCCGGTCTGGCACAAGACATCCTTTATTTTGAAAAGAAACCATAGGAACTTCTGTCAAACGTCAAAATAATTTCACATGTTGAGAAAATCCTAGTTTTTTTTTTTATTTTTGTTTCATTCATGCCACAAAAAAGCATAATTCATATTTATTATTAAAAATACATTATTTTTATTTAACCTTTATTTCACCAGGAAATCCCATTGAGATTAGATCTTTTTCAAGGGAGACCTGGGCCGAAAGGCATCAACACAAGAAAATAAAATACAGTTTAAACAATTATTACAAAAAATACAATTAAAATGAATAGTAAGATGATTAAAAGGTTAATAAAGAGTGCTACAGTCGGGTCAAGAGTGCGTATTTTTTTTAAAAGCTCAAAGCTTTGCTTTAAATTAATTCAAGGGAATTGGATTTTTTAGATGCAGAGAGTTTTAAATATGATCCCAGATTCTGTAATTAATGCACAGCAGAATCAAAATAAGACTTTACAGCTCTTAGTAAGTTTTGATCAGTAGAAAATAAGCCAAATGGCTCTTTTACTGTTAAAGGTTTTTTTTTTTTTTTTTTTGTAGTTGTTATAAATGAGTAGTTTTAAAAATGTTACTTTAACAAATGTTTTTATTTTTGGAGATTTTTTTTTGTAAAATGTGTTTGGCCACTTAACCTGTTGTTTTAGTTTTATTATATTTAAATTATTATTTATATGTTTTTTTAATTGCTTTATGTCTGAAATGGACTTTATCCTTCAAACAGACATCATTAAAAATCAGCTTTTTCAGTGACTTACATGACTTGTAACAAACACTGGGGTCTCTGGCTGTCCATGATTCATTTGTTCTCCAGCACAAACCTTAAAGGAGAACGAAACTGTGAGAAAACTGTTAGATCAATCTGAGACGCTCTCACATGAACCCAATGAGTCATAATGCTGGACAAACTCAATATTTTATGCATGTTTAATCTGGTCTGACACCAGCTAGACTCGGTCTTTAGCTGTTATTTTTGTTGTAACTGAGAGACTATATGAGCCATAGCGGCACAAGGAAGCGAGCACGTCGACCACGTCCGATTGGTTATACGTGTAAATGTTCGGCAGCGACAGTTTAACCCCTTTATTCCCGATGTCGCAAATATGCAACAAACCACTTCGGCTCCAAAATCACCAAAATGTCGCATCTATTTAAAAGATAAACATGGGTGATGTATTATTTTTAATAGCTGAAAATAAATTCAGGCGTTAATGAGTTTTTCAAAATGAGTGATTGGCTCATTCTAATCAGTGTCTTGAATAGAAATAAAAAAAACACAAAAATAAGTCATTTTATTGTCTTTTATATTCCTAACTACGTTTTAGTGAAACCTGTTTGATGAACACAGAGGACTTGATTAGTCAAATAATCGACGACTTATCCACTATTAAAGTAGTCTGTGAATAATTTAACAGTCGATTAGTCGTCACTTTATATTATATGGAGTCTGAGTGCAGTAAAGTTGAAAGTTATATTGGCATTTTGCTTGATTTTTGGGATTTATTGAGGTTTTTTAGGCAATTTGGAGTCAATGGAGTCAAGCTAATATTTCAGCTACATGCTAGCAGTTTCAACTAATTTAGGATTTTTTTTTAGTTTTTTAGGCTATTTTGAAGTTTTATGTAATATTTCAGCTACATGTTAGCTATTTTGGCTAATTTACAATTTTTTTTTTTCCTTTCCGTTTTTTAGGCTAATTTAGTATTTCAGTTGCATGCTAGCTGTACCGGCTAACTTAAGCTTTTTCAGTTGTTTAGGCTAATTTGGTATTTAACTACCGTAATAGCTGGCTTTCAGCTTTAACAACAACATTCTCAGGGATTTTAGCCATCAATTTCAGCCTCTTCAACTATCAGTTCTAGCATCTTCAGCGGCCAAATTCAGCTTCCAGCATTCACACTAGCGTTATCACAGGTAATTATATCTGTCTAGCTTTTAGTTAGCTTACAGCTAATGATGGTTAAGGTGTTTACATCCACTTTGCACATGACCCGATTAGTCGACTAATCGGAAAAAATAATCAGTGATTAGTCGACTATTAAAATAGTCGGTGACTAATTTAAGTCGATTAGTCGTTACTTTATATTATATGGAGTCTGAGTGCAGTAAAGTTGAAAGTTATATTAGCATTTTGCTTGCTTTTTGGGATTTAAGGTTTTTTAGGCAATTTTGGAGTCAAGCTAATATTTCAGCTACATGCTAGCGGTTTCAACTAATTTAGGATTTTTTTTTTAGTTTTTTAGACTATTTTGAAGTTTATGTAATATTTCAGCTACATGTTAGCTATTTTGGCTAATTTACATTTTTTTTTTCCGTTTTCTAGGCTAATTTAGTATTTTAGCTGCATGCTAGCTGTACTGGCTAACTTAAGCTTTTTCAGTTGTTTAGGCTAATTTGGTATTTAACTACCGTAATATCTTAGCTGGCTTTCAGCTTTAACAACAACATTCTCAGGGATTTTAGCCATCAATTTCAGCCTCTTTAACTATCAGTTCTAGCATCTTCAGCGGCCAAATTCAGCTTCCACCATTCACACTAGCGTTATCGCAGGTAATGCTATCCATCTAGCTTTTAGTTAGCTTACAGCTAATGATGGTTAAGATGTTTACATCCACTTTGCACATTACCCGATTAGTCGACTATTAAAATAATAGTT
Source organism: Oryzias javanicus (assembly GCA_003999625.1). Taxonomy (NCBI): domain Eukaryota; kingdom Metazoa; phylum Chordata; class Actinopteri; order Beloniformes; family Adrianichthyidae; genus Oryzias; species Oryzias javanicus. Next base: position 31,472,920 of record CM012441.1, on the reverse strand, counting down.
TGTGGCGGCACTACAGAGCTGATATCCTGGTAATGGTAAACCAACTAAACCCAGCTCATTCGACCATCTCTCCCAAATGGCCTTCCCTGAAGTCTTTGTGGCTTTTCATTTTGTTCGAAATGCGGTTTAAAAGCATTTTCTTGTTTCTTTTTTCAGATTCGAGCACTGTCTATGCCTATAAACCAAGCGGACCTGGAAGCCCTGAGTCTCCACCAGGACCTTGCTCTCCATGCTCACCACCCCTTCCAGCAAGGTTACAAGCAGCCACAGGACAGGGCTTTTCGAAACAGGTTTGTTTGTTTTGGAACTGAACTCGTGCTCGGTAACAGTTGAAACTTCTAATTGTGATTCATTTCTGTGATTAATGGGATTGACGACTGCAAAGCCGTATGCAGTCAAACATTGTACGTTTGTGGAACTTTAATTTAATCTGTTGTTTGCCTCAGTATCCAAACAATCAGAAAATGAACATGACGTTAACATTTAATAATATATATATTTTTTTGTGTTCAGTAACTATAGAACCATCCAAATGACTCAGAATAAAAGTATATTTATGTTATATTAAAAGCATGGCTGTCCAATAGAATAAACAAAAGTGTATCTAATAATGATCATAGGCTGGTCAGTCATTTACAATTGTGATTTTCTATGTTAAGTTTTATATACTGTTTCTTATCCTTCTACATTAAAATTGAAGATTAAAGCAAAAATACACTTAAGTGTTTTAAAATAATTGCCATTAATTTATTAATACAATAATTAGGCGTGTTAAGCCCAGATCTAAACACAGCCGTCTTTGACATTGTATCAGATGTTGTTGCCATCAGTCAAAGCTGCCTTACCTTAGTTTCCAATTTGGCCGCATTAGACTAATTAAATTAAAATTTTATGTGTTTGCAATTTTGACCTGTGCGACATAAATATCCCAAAGGACGGTGTAAACTGCGGCAAATGGTTGCCCTAAATGTTTACAGACGTACCGATACGATCTCATGGCAGCCTAAAGTTTAGAATCAAATGGAGCCTTTTTATGTTAGATACCCCCTCCTATGTAGAAAAGGGTCATTTGGATTACATTTAAAAATTATTTTGACTTTTTTTTTTTTTTTTAATGCTGTTAAAAAGGTACGACGGAGTATTACGGTCACTTTATTAAAAAAAATATATATTTTTAAAATTACGACTTTAAATCTTGTAAATTTACGTGAAAAAGGTCGTAACTGCTAAATTATGACAATAAAGTCGTACATTAAAGACTTTAAAAGTCATAGGTTAAATTTACAACTTTTAAAGTCGTAAATTTACGAGAAAAAAACGTGTAAATCTACGAGATTTAAAGTCGTGATTTAATGAAAAAAAGAACCAAAGTTTTCTGTTTATCAGAGCCGTGCTTGAAGATGAAAGACGTGGAGAATCTGGTGCAGATTATGTCCAGATCGGTGTTAAAAACAGAGAAATTCTGAACCTTTTGGCGATTCAAAATCAAATTATCTCCGGGTTCGGTAGTGCGTGTGTTGTCTTGCGTATCTTCAAGTAAGCAAAAGAGGCGCTATTATTGTGTTAAACAGACTTTTTATTAACAGTCTCTTCATACTGCTGCACTGTGCATGACTAGCGCTCATCTGCTGCTTACCACTTGCCGTGCACCGAACATGTGACCAGTCGCTTGGCCTTCTGGGTAATGCAGTTCTATAACAGCTAACTTCAATACACAACAGTTGGGAGTTTCATATGTAAAATAAAGAGTTTAGAGATACACGTTCATCAGGATCATCACTTTATTACATCTTTCATTTCCTTTCTCCACCTTACGTCATGTCTCTGTCATGCTCAGAAACCAAAAGAGAATGTAAACAGAGCTCCGGACGCCTCCTCCTCCAAATGAAACGTCCCGTCTCGACACAAAACAACATTGAGAAATGACAACGTTAGCACAAGAACATTGAAAATTCCAAAAACTAGTCCTCTTCAGATGATCTGGTCCGTCAGAGGAAGAAATGACGTGAAGTGGACAGATGGAGGATATGGACGGGATCTGCAGAGATCCTGCAAGCCGCCATCAACGAATAAAACATGAATAAACCGTAAATCAAATAAAGAAACTTAAAAACATCTGAAATATTTTAAACATTCAGTTTACCTGATGAAATCTAAGACGCTTTTCACCGTTTGGTTAGTCTGCTTCAGCTCACCGCATAAATTCACTGGACTGTAAGCTCCCCTCGACTTTAATAAAGTTAAGAGAAAAAAGTCGTAAATCTAAGAGATTAAAACTCATAATTTTACGAGATTAAGTGGTTAAAAATACGAGAAAAAAACTAATTAATTTTTTTTTTTTTTTGGTGGCATTAATATTAATATTCCATTGTAAAAAGGAAACGCTGTGAGAGTTGTTTTTTTGTTTCTCTATTTGTTACTTGAGTCCCAGTTCAATATTGATCACTAATGGGGCCAATTATCCTCAGACCCTGCAGCTCTAGTGTATTTTATCATTCTTTTATTTTTTTTGTATCTTGTATGTCAGCATTATAGCATTGATCCAATTCGCACAAAATTACAAACCTCAAAGTAAAGCAAATCAATCAATGAATTGAGTTCCGTTTGTGTCCGGCTGAGTTTGGTTGTTTACGATCAGCAGACCACAGCGTGTGAACCGCTCCCCTGGACCTCAGCCTCCAGCTGGAAGAAACTCCCCCGGAAATCCTGTCACCAGCATGGTGAGGAGAAACTTTACTGTTAGAGGAGGGGGGGTCAATGGGGAGGGCTGTTGATTAAATGCCGTGCCCCGTTTCTCTTTGGCAGTTGTCTCCCTCATTCACACCCACATCTGTAATTCGCAAAATGTATGCAACCAAGGAGAAAACCAGGGACGAAGCATCGCTTCCTTCTGATTCTAAGGAGGAGACGACGGCATCCTCACAAGATGGTAGATTAGAAAGATGCAGATTTTTTTTGCGTGTATATTTGTAATTTATTAATTTATTGATTTCTTTGTATTCCAGGCAGCAGCAGCTCTCCAAATCCTTTCCTGGAACCGTTGGATGAAAGTGTTGCTTCATCAGCAGGGATGAAGGCCTCCTCGCAGCCTCTGCAAAGCAAAGACCCGGAGTGTCTCAGGCCCGGTCCCAGTGGCCACCATCCAGTAAACATGGTCCCCCCGGGGCCGTCTTCCTCCTTCCCTCGTCCAGTCTACCCAGTACCGCTGCTCTCCCACGTCCCCATGGTGCGGCCGCCGCCTCAGCTCCACCCCAACGTGGTCCAGCGAATGCTAGAACAGGGGATCCAGCCTCAGCAGCTGGGGCCTGCTCTTCTGCAAGCAGGTTCGAATGCGTGCAGTTTTGGGAATTTTGTTTTCTTTTGTCCGATTAATTGCAACTTTTTTTTTTTTTTTTTTGCATTAACTTAGCCCAACTTCAAGGCTTGCCTCCTGCACTTCTTGGACAGCCACTGTATCCTGTGAGTGCAGCAGGGCATCCACTTCTACCTCCCAGAGGCAATACTCAAATGCAGCTTCCTGTTATGCCTCCGCAGCTTCACTCGCAGAGACCAAGTAAGTCCAGTACAACAAACTACCCTATAAATTGACATTTCTTTCATAGTTTAGTCAGGGGAGAGACTTATTTGTATTTTTTTTTAATTTTTTTTCTTTACATTTTTTTTTTCCCCCCAGCATTTTATTGACATTCAAGAATGTACATAATAGGTTTTTATAATGAGAAGAAATAAAGGTTCAAGTCCCCCTATGACATTTTTAAATACAAATAATTGTTTTAATTATAAAGTTTTTAACCAAAATCCAATAACCTAAATGTCTTGGAGCCATTTTTCAAGCCTTCGTCTGCAAAATCTCCTCCGAGGGGGCGTGGCTTTTGAAGTTGAGGAGCTTCGTCTGATTATGATCGCTAGCGTAAATCTTCACCGCTGCTTTACAGAAAGGTTCAGCCGTATTGTTTGAAGCTGGATGTCGGTTCGGACGAGGAAGTGAACTGTCACTGATTCACAATCCTTTCTAACTGCGGTCAAACGAGCCGCCGTTCACATTTCCGTGGTCGCATCAAGAAGCTCCGTGGAATCTGGTGGGGATTTTCCTGCGTTCTCAGGACTGCTATCGTAAGAAATGTATGAAAGTCGCACAAAAAATCCACTGATGCTGATTTGACCACGGAAATGTGAACGGCGGCTCATTTGACTGCAGCCAATGGAAAGAGACCATCTTCTTTTCTACCATTTCATTCTAAGTTGAATAGTTGTTTACATATAATATATTATTCTTATTAAACCAAGTATGAAAAAATATGATTTTCTTTAGTGAAAGATATTGCAATTGTTTTAAATATGGACGTTGTGAGGAGAGAATGAGTAAATAAAGGATCAAGTTAGGAGCGTTTGTTTATGAAAATTGGTTAATTTGATGGGTAGACCAAGTTTTGAAAAAATATAATTTGGGATAAAGCTCCCTAATGAATTTGGGTTGACTAAAAAAAAAAAAAAAAATTCTGATCCAATGAATTTTAAAAGTTGTAGTTTAGAATGAAGTCTAAAGAGCCAAGTCCCCCTCAGAGTCTATGGAGTTTAATATAGTGGGTTTTATTCTTCCATATAAATTTGAAAAGTATTTAATCTATGGATTCACAGGTGGAGGCATTGACACTAGGGCTGCCACAAACGATTATTCTAATAGTCGACTAATCATCGATTATTTTTTCCGATTAGTCGACTAATTGGATCATGGACAAAGTGGATGTAAAGAAAATCTGAAATTGATTAGCTTTAAAACTAAAAAATCATAAATAAGCTAAAATCGCTAGCATATAGCTGAAATATTAGCTAAACTCAAAATTAGTCAAAAAAACTGTAAAAATCCCAAATTAGCCAAAATAGCTAGCATGTAGCTGAAGTAATAGCAAAATATTAGCTAAACTCCAAGTTAGCCTAAAAAACTGTAAAAATCCCAAATTAACCAAAATAGTTAGCATGTAGCTGAAATAATAGCAAAACTCCAAATTAGCCTAATAAACTGTAAACATTTACAATTAGCAAGCTAACATACAGCTGAAATATTAGCTAAACTTCAAATTAGCCTAAAAAAACTGTAAAAGTTCAAATAAGCCGAAATAGGTAACATGTAGCTGAAATATCAGCTAAACTCCAAATTAGCCTAAAAAAACTGTAAAAATCCTAAATTAGCCAAAATAGCTAGCATGTAGCTGAAATAATAGCAAAACTCCAAATTAACCTAATAAACTGTAAACATTTACAATTAGCTAGCTAACATGTAAATGAAATATTAGCTAAACTCCAAATTAGCCCTTAAAAAATGTAAAAATTCCAAATTAGCCAAAATAGGTAGCATGTAGCTGGACTAATAAAAAACTCAAAATTAGCCTAAAAAACTGTAAACATTTAGAATTGGCTAGCTAACATGTAAATGAAATATTAGCTAAACTCCAAATTAGCCTTAAAAACTGAAAAAATCCTAAATTAGCCAAAAGAGCTAATATATATGTGAAATATTATCTTAATTTCAAATTATCCCAAAAAACTGAAAAAGCCTAAATTAGCCAAAATAGCTAGCATGAAGCTAAAATATTAGCTAAACTCCAAAATAGCCTGAAAACCCTTAATAAATGCCAAAATAGTCTAAAAAGCTAGCAGAATGTCATCATAACTTTCAACTTCACTACAGCCTGACTCCATATATTATAAAGTAACGACTAATCGACTATTAAAATAGTTGTCGACTATTTTAATAGTCGATTAGTCATCGATTAGTCGACTAATCGACTATTAAATTAGTTGTCGACTATTTTAATAGTCGATTAGTCATCGATTAGTCGACTAATCGTGGCAGCCCTAATTGACACTTAGAGCTAATGCAGCATATGCTAATCAGTTTGTCACTGCTGCTCCCTTTAACACCCGTCACTGCGATTTATATGACCTTGTCAAATGGCCGTCACTCCATTCTCGCAGGCAGCTGCATTGGTATCATTTCATTTACAAGACTCTGATTAGTAAAACACCGCACTACCTTCAGTCCATCCTAAAAATGGCAACCAGTACTTACAGTTTGCATTCCAATAACTTTCTCACCATGGTTGTACCCAGAGTTAGAACCACGTTTGGCCGCTCCTCGTTCTCTTTTTCTGCCTCCTATGATTGGAACGAGCCTCAGAAAACCCTGAAGTTGTGTAATCTGGTCTCATTATCTGCATTTAAGACCTCTTTAATGGATGTGATTAGGGATGAATGCAGGTGTTATTAGCTTAGCTTTTTATTTTATTTTTTTTAATTATCTTAAATTTGTTTTTATCGTTTTAATGGGTCTTTTATGTTAATTATTAACTTGGTGCCTCCTGTTGACTTTTATTGTAAATATTTAAAATATTGCTGTCAGAAGTTTATATTTTTAATCTTTTTACCATGTTCTATTTTTACTGTTGATGCCTAATCAGGTCGTCGTTGTAAATGAGAAGTTGTTCTCAATCGACCAACCTGTATAAATAAAGGTTATATATATCTAGAGATTTTCGTTCAGCTTTGGGTACTAAAGTTCTTCCTCTTAGAGTTAAATCTCTCTGAAGCCATTGATTAAATTTACTTTTGGTTTTATCAATGATGGGGTCAAATTTTAATCTGCATCTTTCATCCTCGTCTTTATAGGTTCATGTGTTTGTTTTATCGGTTGTTATTTAGCGGTTGTTTCCTCTAACAACCACTAGAGGGCGCTGCTTCTGAGTAGAAGTATTTTCTATTGACAGCAGCAGAAGAGAATATGATTGTTTTCGTTTTAAACTTTAATAATTTTCTCATACACATAAAAATATTAGTATTCTTGTTTTAATTTTTTTTCGCTGGGTTTGGCAGATTTGTTCTGAAACTAGGGCTGCCACGATTAGTCGACTAATCGATGACTAATCGACTATTAAAATAATCGACAACTAATTTAATAGTCGATTAGTCGTTACTTTATATTGTATGAAGTCAGATTGTAGTAAAGTTGAAAGTTATAATAGCATTCTGCTAGCTTTTTGGAATATTTTGGCATTTATTAAGGTTTTTTAGGCTATTTTGGAGTTTAGCTAATATTTCAGCAGCATGCTAGCTATTTCGGCTAACTTTAGCTTTTTTACGTTTTTTAGGCAACTTTTGAGTTTAACTTATTTCAGCTATATGCTAGCTGTTTTGGCTAATATAGGATTTTTCCATTTTTTTAAGGCTAATTTGGAGTTTAGCTAATATTTCAGCAGCATGCTAGCTATTTTGGTTAACGTAAGCTTTTTTAAGTTTTTTTAGGCAATTTTTGAGTTTAGCTTATATTTCAGCTATATGCTAGCTGTTTTGGCTAATATAGGATTTTTCTGTTTTTTTAAGGCTAATTTGGAATTTAGCTAATATTTCAGCAGGATGCTAGCTATTTAGGCTAACTTTGGCTCTTTTTATTTTTTGGTAAATTTGGCTAATTTAACTAATATTTTAGCCGGTTATCAACTTCAGCATCTTTACATCCACTTTGGCCATGAACAGATTAGTCGACTAATCGGAAAAAATAATCGGTGATTAGTCAACTATTAAAATAATCGTTTGTGGCAGCCCTATCTGAAACGTCAAACTTTTCTCCAAAAAGTGCAATTTATACACCAGAGCGACTTTTATATATGCTTTTCTTCGTCTTTATTAGACATTTTTTGCCCCCTGCGACTTATACTCCACAAAATACGGTAACGTTTGTGTCCCACCTTCTGTCTTTTCAGTGCATCCAAGCATCCCCGTGTCACACGGCCAAGGGCCTCAATGGACAAACGGCTCTCAGCGACACCGGGGCAACTCCCCTCTCGGTCTCGCTAAGTGGTTCGGCTCGGACGTCCTGGAACAACCACTGCCTTCCATGCCGGCTAAAGTCATCAGTGTTGATGAATTGGAGTTCCGGCCGTAGGAACGCTGACCGGAGGAGGGGGGAGGTGGCTTTCTTTTTTTTTTTTTTTTTTTTTTTTTTTTATTTTCTTTCTGCCCATCTTCACCTCTGGTTAACTATAAAAATGTGAACTTTATTTTGACAGATGGTGATCACGATGGGACATTCTGAACTGGCCATGTTTGTCTTGCATTTGAAGAGGCAAACGTTGATTTATGTTTGAGTTAAATTTTTTTGTATTAGACAGTAATTAATGTACAGGCCCACTTGTACAGACCACGGGAGAATATGTTATTCTTTATGTACATAGCTTTTTTTTCTATTTTTTTTTTTGGTTGGAGGGGCAGCGGTTACAGCTCTTAACTGTGGTGAAAGTAAATGACAAGCTAGAATTTCAATGTCCACTTTAAATCCTTAAACTTCTCACTTTCCTTTTGTTGGAGAAAGGGTCACTGTTGGTGAGATACGGTAGATGAAGATGCACACTCCACCTTTCCTTTGTGGCATGTACGGTGGCCCTCGAGACACCCCCTTGTGGATGCAGCAAGCTAGTTTGTGCCTTCCCCTCCATTTTTTTTTTTCTTTTCTATTTTTTTTTGTTTTTTTTTTTTTGGGTACCTGCTCCCCTCTGAAGTGCATCCTCTCCAATCTTGTGTCACTAGGGGGGGTTGCACTGCTCCGTGTCATTTTTGAGGGTGGCTGGGGATCATTTTTGTGTGCTGTTAAGTTATAATAAGCACAAATAGAATAAATAAAATGTTGTGTAAAGCACCGTTTTAAAATGTTTGTGTTTTATGATTATTGCGTTTTTAGTCAAAGTAAAACGAGGATTATTTATATTGAACGCCAAGAGCCAAAGGTATCGTAAACTGGCAACAAAGTACGTTTTTAAGTACATCGGTGAAATGATTTACCTGGTTTGTTTTCTAAATCTTAAAAACTAAAACCTTTCATGTAATTTCTAGTCATTTCAACTGTTAAATTATTTGTAAAACTCATAATATTTTTAGGTGTTTGAAGGTTCACCGTGAAATTTTAATTCAGTACAACATTAATCACAAAAAAGTTAGTAAAAACTCTTTGGATTTCGTGTTTGTGCTTTGCTTGTTGGAGCCAAAACCGAAACAATTCTACAAGAAAAAGCTTTTCAATATGGCATCAATTTTAACATTCTGTAGGTATAAAAAGTGTATTGTGGTTATTTAATGGACGAGACGCATCACCTCACCATGGAGTTGGCAGCAGGCAGTCGCATGTTCATCAACAGACTTAAATCAAGACACAACTATTGTCAGAGTTTGACAGACCAGAACCTAAAGATCTCTACACTCTGACATGCCGCCAGCCCGTTTACCATTTGATTTCCAGGGGAACCGTCTAAAACTGACCACCGCTTTAGCTTAAACGCCAGATGACGTTGCAGGTGGCTGCACCGATGCCGAGGACGCTTCCAGACAAAGACCATGTGACCTGGACGATGCAGCGATGGTCTACTATCCTGTTCAGTCACTTTGCGCATAAATGATGGTCGTCAGCGTTTCTGGGGAAGGCGAGGTGAGCGGGACAGAGGTCAACATGGTCCCCAGAGGTGTACCAGCCCGGACGGGCATAACCAATGGGATTATTGTAGATCAGGGGTGGGCAAACTATTTAATCCGACCCTCCAAATGGAAATAAATTATAATTATCCGTATTTTTTTTACCTATAATTGGAGTTTTTCCCCATAGATGGATGAAGAAAGTTATTCTGTGATGTTGGAAGAATTGCTATTTTGTGTTTTCCAAATCTAACGGTCCTTTTTCTGACGCCACATGAATGCAGCATTTCTCTTAAATTTACGTTTTCCCCGTAAGAACATCAAACCATTGATCCAATTGGTACTAAAATGAAAACTAAAGTCACATTTTTTGAAATAACCCCCCCTAATTGTTCTATATTGGTTCAAAATCGAAAAGATTTGATGTCATTCTGATGGCCCTTCTGTCAAATTTTTGAGCCCTTCTGGCCCATAAATCAAAAAGTTTGTTTTCTTCTGTTGTAAATGTTCCAGTCGATCCACGTTCTTACCTCAGACCTCATGGAACCATCATCGACTTCCACCAGAACACCCCCAACGTTCTGTTAATGGAGGATAATGCTCCGTCACGTGATGCCGGAATTATCCCAGCTGGACTTCAGTTAGGGGGAGGGCCTCTTACGGTATGACCTCTGACCTGAACCCCGGAGAGCATGTCTGGGACCAGCTGCAGCAGAGACTGGATGATCGTACCCCACCCCCAAGTGACCTGGAAGAGCTGCATGCAGCACTTGTGGAAGAACATCACGAGTCGAGTGAAGAGCAGAAGATGGTGGAAATACCAGCTATTAATATTATTATTTTTAGGCTAGCTTTATGATTTTCTTTACATTGTGGCTCTTTGGTTTTTAAGGAAAAAGTTAAAGATTTTAATTTAAAAAAATGTGTGAGTCGTTTTGGTTGAGTTAACTAATTTATTTGTGCCTATATTTTTGATGTATACATTTTAAGGGGATTTTGCATCTTTTTATATTCCATATGTAAAAAGAAAAAAAAAAAGATCAGGGTGCTCCAACAGAATCAGCTTTATTGGCCAAGTATAGGATATATACAAGGAATTTGGTTCCAGTGACCTGTGCTCCTACGCAAAAAAAGATAAAAAATAATATAAGACATAATAGGCAATATGAATATATATATATATACATCTGAAAATATACAGGAAGATTCTTTTTTACACAACGTACTTTCTTTTGAAAGGAACTTGTGTGTGATGCTTTCAAAGAAAACAAAATAGATAAATAGGACAGTGTTATAATTTACTGTATATATTTGAAGTTGTAAGTAAAAAATTTAATGGTTGAAAAATTATAAAGTGTATTTTTCTAAATGGTGAAGTGGGACTTATGGGCTCTCAGAAACAGAACCAAATGCTCTCCTTGCAGACCCATGATTCCTGATTTAGGCTATTGTTTGTGAACTCATAGTTTCCCATTCAGGAGGCTTTTGTTTCTCCACTTTTAAACCCACCTGCCCCTCACGCCCGTCATTAACCGCCCCATGATGAGCTCAATCAGGTGTGTTCAAACACGGTAACATGGGAGGACTGGAGTTCAGACGTCCTGATTTAAGATATCTATCTTAAAGATCATCTTTTGTTCTCAGTGGTCTTTAAGTTTATTTTGTCCTTTGAAGCTAAAATAAATGTCAAAAATTGCGTTTTCTGAGACGTAGTTTCTGCAGAGTGGCAGTAGTTCATTAGAAATTTGCCTCTTGAGTTTTGGGTGGGACCATTTGCATGAAGCAGCCCACTTCCCATCACCCATCTGTTTCCTGCTAGCTTACAGCCCCTCACACCCCCCCAACCTAACATCTCCAGTGCAAGAAAAATAAAATAACCTTGTTGGAACTTTCTATGACAGCTCAGACGATGAAAATAAAGTCGTACCAGCTTGTAGAATAAACTTAAAGAATGTTTTGGAGTTTTTTTGTACAACTTTTGGTGAAAAACGACTGACCTTTTGACCCCTCCCTAATGCTTTTCTGCAGACAGACCACTGCAGCTCACGTTATGCTTCAGATAAACCGATTAGTAACAGACCCTGCATTTGCAGTTGGGTTCAAACCATTGATCTAAATCAACGGTTTAAGTACATTGATAAGTGATCCACACAGGGTGACGTCCAAAGGCAGCGGTGTTAAACTCAATCTCACAAGGGGCCGAAATCCAAAACACACCTTATGTCGTGGGCCGAGCAAGATAAACATGTACTAAACACTCTAAACCTAAGTTCTTAAAACTTAAAAAAAAAAAAAACTTTTTGACAAAAATATAAATACAAACAAGCAGGAATATATTCCAGAGTAAAATTAACTTAAACCTAAAAGAAATGTCAATATTTTACTCTCTGTAAAAATATATTTTCTCAAAATTGAACTAGTTAAGGATAATCAAAATGCTAAAAGATTAAAAAAAAAAACACTCAAATTTATTTACTTTTATGTCATTTTCTATGAAAAATGACACTTGTAAATATCTCAAAAGATTTTGGTCACCATAGAATATATCCCATTAAAATTATACAAATAGGAACATGCTGCCGAACAAAACAAACAAACAAAACTTGTGCTTTACAGAAAAAAACAAATCATTTCGTTTTCTTTGCTCTGTATTTCATTGTCTGTTTTACTGTGTTATGGTTATTTATTTGAAAGTGAGAGTGAGGGAGAAGATGATGACACCCTTGTGATGTAAGACAAAAGGAAAAAGGAAAGTCATAGCTCACATGTCGAAGTCAGGGCCCGGAGGCTGGATCCGGCCTCCATGACTTCTGACTTTATATTTTATTTTTATTAATTTTAATAAAATATATTTTTGTTAAGATTAAAATATTGAAAGATATTTAAAGCAATGATTTTAAAGTTTTGCTACTCTAATTTATCATGTGTTGTCATATTTTGATCTATATTTTATGACAAATACTTATTGGGTATATTATATCAGAGAGACATTGGTATGTGCGCTGATGAAGCTTTATTAATTTAATTTAATTTAATTTTTTTTTATTTTCGAACAAGAACAACAATATAAACAGAAAGAAATGAAAAGAGCAAAACAAACAAACAAACAAGAAACAAAGTAAGTAAAGCAATTTCTCTCAAAATCAATCTTAAATGCAACAAGAGATGTTCGCAGTTCGAAAAAGGGCTTTGGATGAAGTTTAGCTTATCAACTTCAAGACCCTTTGACCTTTTTTTTGTTTTTTGTCTTTTTCAGCCCAAATTAAATATACAATTTCTCATTCACTACATTGAGCTACATGAACAAAAAGAGATTAAATTTCATTAATGAAAAGAACAGCGAAAACAATCACAACATTTATATAAACTAATATTCATATAAAATTCAACATATCTTTACCATTGTCTTCATATTTTTTTTTTAATTTCATTACATTTGATGAATATTTTTAATTTATGTAAAGTTTGACAACTTTTAATATTTTCCCTACAATTATTCCGTAACTGCACCCCCCTTGTGGAGATGCAGTGGAGTTTAATGTTTGACATAAATGTTTGTACATCTTAGCGTATATCTATTTTCTCTAAACTGGAAGAGCTTTTGGATACTTTCTGGGAATTGTTTGTTTTTTACTTTGAACATGAATTGGATTATTTTGAAATCAATCAAGTCAAAAAAATTCAACAGTTTTAATTTGATAAAAAGTGGATTTGTTGGTTCAGTGTAAGGAAATAAAATTAAATACTGTTAATCTTTTAACCTTTTATTTCTTCATTTTGTTGAGCTCAATCTTCTCCAAAAATAAAAGACGAGGGTGCAATAGTAGAGCAGAGGGGGTGTGGCCTGCTGCTGTTGTTTCTACGTCACAACTACAAGCTTTTTCCTATTACGTTTTTTTTTGGTCTGCTCGTGATTCACATAGATTTGAATAGAGAAACAGAAAGGCAATTTTAATCTTAATTTTATTTACACGTGTCCTCCATCATCAGAAAAATGCCTAAAGAAAATGTTAAAATCGAGGATCAATCGATGAATTGATCCCCACAATCGAACCAGATTGATCTGTCTGCGGCAGAATCCGATCAAATCAAATAGATCTACATCGTTAGAAAAAATAATAGAGATAAATCAATGATCAACTTGAAAAATACAATTTGGTTTTAGGTACGGTAGGTTTGTTTTACTATAAGGTAAAAATGAGCAAGTGCTAACAAATTGGACAGCAAAAACTGATCAACCATCATTACAGTCGAATGTGTAGAAACACTTCAGCAAAGACATGCGACCATACAGTATGGTACAATGTTTTAATAATCTTCCACTTGTATTATGTTGAAGTGGAAAAACAACAGCATCCTGAACTTAATCAAAATAAAATATGAATGGATTTGACCTCTTGTTTTGTTTCTACACATATTTAAATTACACCTTGAAGAAAGACGAGTAATTTGAATAAATTTCAACTGCACTGTTCAGTATCAGTTATTTATCTCTGAGCCACACTGGTTGAAGTTTTGGATAAAGATTGATCGGATCAATTTGGGGAGCCAGTATCGACTATGAATCAACCAAATATGATCAAACATTTCAAATCAATGTTAAATAAATTATTATTCCCCTATTTAAAATGTGATTTTTAATGAAGTGGGTCTTTAAGGTGTTTTTTTTAGGTATGAAAATAAAAGTAATAAATGAACAAAAACTATTTAAAAGCTTCCCATTTAATTAAGGTCAAAACTGTACTTTAAAATTCAGATTATGAGTGTAAATACAGTTTTTTTTATCTTAAAGGATGTTGTGTTGATTTTTTTTTATAGAAAATTAGCTTTTCCATTAGAAAAATAAAGCACTATAAATGTAAAACTCATGTTCACATTTTATTTTTTACTTCTGCAATCTGTCAAAGTGTATAAAAATGCATTTAATGTCTGTTTCACATTGAGTATTCCTTATGTTTGTTTGAATATTTTCTGTGCTGAAATGTACTTGTTTGGTCATGGTATATTTATATTTTCTGCTATTTATTGCATTTTATTGGTGTTTTAAAAAAATTATTTTTCTCGTAAACTACTTAAATATGAAGTCCTCTATAATTATATATGTATTGCCACTTTTATCTTTAGACATTATTGGAATAAACATGTGTAAATGACAGATATATGTTTAATGTGTTTGATTGTTGAGGCCTTAAATAAACCATTTGGGCTTTTTTGCCTCTCCTTGAATTATAATTGACTTTCTTTTTATGAATCTAGTTATTTTTACTAAATAATAAAGTCTAAAGACAAAAATGTGGTCTGTAGAATTTGATTAAATTGGGTTTTGAATTGGATTATAGAGGGAATAGGGTTTTTTATTATTGGCCCTGCTGGGGGAGGGGCTTAGAGCAAACGGGCAGGAAGAGACCTGCGCGTTACTGTCGAAAAAAAAAAAAAAAAAAAAAAAAAAAAAAAACTCCGAACCCCCGCAGGGATGCTGCCGCGCGGGGAAGTTCTCATTGTTCTAGCTGGGAAATTATCGTCGCAAATTATTATAAAACACATATAAATATATTCCGAATTGGAGAAATGTTAATTGACGACACAAGAGCGACCCCCCCACCCTTTAAGAAGACGGGGTCAAGGTTCACAGGAAGCTGGGGGGCTGCCATTTTTCCCCTGCTACTGCTAATGTTTAACGGTAGATGCTAAAACGACGGGAGGGGCTGCTCGGTTTAGGTTTTTTTTTTTTTTTTTTTTTTTTCTCGCAGCTAGCTTGTTTCGGAATCTTAGCGCCCGTTCAGCCGTTTCTCCGCTCTTTGTCGTCAACAACTAACGGTGTTTGATGAATTCGGCATGGAGAAAGTAGCAGAGCCGTCTTGGACTTCTTCCTACACCTATCAGGTGAGCAAGCACAGTGCGGAGATGCTACACAACCTCAACGTTCAGAGGAAAGATGGAGGCAGGTTCTGCGATGTGATCCTGCGCGTCGGAGAGGAGAGCTTCCCCGCGCACAAAGCGGTGCTGGCCGCGTGCAGCGAGTATTTCGAGACGGTGTTCGGCCGCCAGACGGACGGTGATGGGGACGCCAAGGAGCTGGAGATGCACACGATTAGCCCCAAAGTTTTTAAGGATATCCTGGACTTCGCGTACACCTCCAAGATCGTCGTCCGCTTGGAGTGTTTCCCGGAGCTGATGACAGCCGCCAAGTTTCTGCTGATGCGGTCGGTCATCGAGATCTGCCAGGAGGTGATCAAGCAGTCCAACGTGCAGATTCTCGTCCCGACCACCCGGGGAGGAGACGCCAGCCTCTTCCAAGCCGGCGGGGCGATCGAGCTGGGCTTCCCGGTGCCTCACCAGGATCTGGTGAACGGAGCGGAAATGCTCCTGAACGGGCAGAGTTTTGCCGGCGGCGCGCACATGCACGCGGGGGACCACGGCGACCCGGCGGCCGTGATGCTGCACGAGGACAGGGGCGAGTCCTCGGTGCCCATGCTGGAGCCCGTGGAGGGGCTCTCCGTCTCTCCGTCAACGGAAATAACGGCGCATCCCGACGCTGGCTCCCCGGGATCGAAGAGGGGGAGGGGGAGACCAAAGAAAGACAGTCTTCATTTCAACCACAACAATCAGAAACACGGAGAGTTGTTTCCTTGCGGGGCGTGCGGTAAAGCCTTCACGGAGGCGTCGCGTTTGAAGAACCACGAAGCGCAGCACGGAGCCTCGTCTGGAGGCATGAACAGCCTGACTGACAGCCTGTCAGCCGCGGGGGGGTTCTCCCTACTGTCGCTGGACAACAGCATCCAGCTACCGGGGGGGTTGGCGCTGGACAACGGGCGCAAACGGGAGAGGACCAGGCGGCACGTGGGCTGCGAGATTTGCGGGAAGGTGTTCCGTGACGTGTACCACCTGAACCGGCACAAGCTCTCCCATTCCGGCGAGAGGCCGTACGCCGTGTCCCGTGTGCGGGCTGCGGTTCAAACGCAAGGACAGGATGTCGTACCACGTCAGGTCCCACGACGGCTCCGTGGGCAAACCGTACGTTTGCCAAAGCTGCGGGAAAGGACCTCCTCCGAGGTGAGTTCTGCCGCAGTCAGACAGAAAGTACCGACCGGGCAGGTCCAAAATCCTAAACACACTGTACTATCGTCACCGGGCGAACAGGGATAAACATTTATCTCGAAACACTTCTAAAACCCTTTAACCTTCTAAACCTAATTATGCAAGTAGATTAGCTATAACATTACCTGCGATAATGCTAGTATGAATGTTGTAAGTTGAAGATGCTAAAATTGATAGCTAAAACACACTGAAGCGGATAGCTATCTAAAATATTAGCTAAACCCCAAAACAGCCTAAAAAATTATAAAGAAAAGCCTAAATTAGCAAAAACAGCTAGCATGTAAATATTAGCCTAACTCCAAAACAGCCAATAAAAATCCCAAAGTATCCAAAAAAGCCTAAAAAAAACTATATAAAAAAATTGGCTAGACTTCAAAATGGTTTAAAAATTGAAAAAAAACTGTATGAGCCAAAGCAGCTAGCGTGTAAATATTAGCCTCATTTCAAAACATTAAAACGTAACAAAAACAAGTTTAAATTAGCTAAAATATTAGCTAAACCCCAAAACAGCCTAAAAAATTATAAAGAAACGCCTAAATTAGCAAAAACAGCTAGCATGTAAATATTAGCCTAACTCTAAAACAGCCTATAAAAACCCCCAATTATCCAAAAAAGCCTAAAAAAAACTATATAAAAAATTAGCTAGACTTCAAAATGGCTTAAAAATTGAAAAAAAAAAAAAAATGAGCCAAAGCAGCTAGCCTGTAAATATTAGCCTCATTTCAAAACAACGTATTAAAACTTAATAAAAAAAAGTTTAAATTAGCTAAAATATTAGCTAAACCCCAAAACAGCATAAAAACGATGAAGAAACGCCTAAATTAGCAAAAACAGCTAGCATGTAAATATTAGCCTAACTCCAAAACAGCCTATAAAAATCCCCAATTATCCAAAAAAGCCTTAAAAAACTATTTAAAAAAAATTAGCTAGACTTCAAAATGGCTTGAAAATTGAAAAAAAAAAACTATGAGTCAAAGCAGCTAGCGTGTAAATATTAGCCTCATTTCAAAACAGCATATTAAAACTTAACAAAAAAAAAGTTTAAATTAGCTAAAATATTAGCTAAACTCCAAAACAGCCTAAAAAACAAAAATGCCCAAATTAGCTAGAACAGATGGCATGTAGCCGAAATATTAGCTAAACACAACTATAGCCTAGAAAAATCTTAGTAAATGTCAAAATAGTCGGAAAAGCTCACAAAATGGCTTTTTTAAAAAAAAAAAAAAAAACTTGAAACATTTTGACATAATTCTGAATAATAAAAAAGCAGGAATATTATTCCAGAATTAATCAACTTTAAACCTTAAATAACTTTCAATATTTTCCTCTCCATAAATATATATTTTGTCAAAATAATACAAGTTAGAAATGGGGGCAAAATAACGTCGGGCCATTAATACCAATGAAATAAAATGATTTGGAGGGCCGGATAGAATTACCCGGAGGGCCTGATCCGGCCCCTGGGCCTTGACTTTGACACATGCTATAGAAATTTGTTTTGCACCTGCATTTTTTTCAGGTGGCTTACAATCAACTCTAAAAGTACACTTATGCTGGTAGAAAGAATGGGTAATTTCAGATAAAGTAAAATCACAGATTGTGTATTATTGGGATCATTTTTAAAACAATAGGTCTGTTAAAAATATATATATGTTTGATCATCAGTCTGTAATTCAGTTTTCATCAATATTTTGCTGTCACATCCTTAAAACATGCATTGTTTTCATTCTATTATCATGCCACTCTGACTCCACCTACTGGATTGGAGGTTGGATATGAACAAAAACAATGTTATTCATGTTTACTTTATCATAAGCTTGTGTTATATTCATCAGTTTTGTGGGGTTAAAAAAATAGTTGAAATATTTTTTTTTTTGATTCAGTATAAAGATCAATGTCATTCTTGGTCTTCCAAACAATGCCTTTGTGTTTCCTCAAGCACATAAAAAGGCCTACAGTGAGAAAACCCAGTTTTACTAAAATAAATACATAAATAAAAGTAGCCATTTTTTACTAAATTTTATAAATCTGAGGGGTCACACTTTTTTCATTTTTCTCCTCTGTGTCTAGTTAAGACCTCTTAGATCACTCACGGGCCCCCAAAGGGTTCTAAAATTTGATAGTGGGGCCAAACCAGGAGCAGATGCATACATGTTTTGGGTATTTTGGAGTTTTTATTTCACTCCTGTGGCTTTTGTTCTCATTTTGGTGCCAACTGGTTTGATGCCCCTCACGGAATAAAACAAATTTAGCTTTCTTGTGTTGTTGGAAGGATCTAAAAAGGACTTCTTTATGACACAAATGAACGTCGGAAAAACAGAGAATCTTCCAACAGCACATAAATGAAGAAGGACCTTCTAAATAAAGATCAATTTATTCATAGTGTACAATCTATGGGAGACGCACACTTACAGAGAAAATGACCCATGATTAAGGATTATCAGTTGACGGCTGTATTAAACACTTTAATGGGCCGTATATGAACTCTGGGCTGTAGTTTATCCACCTTTGCTGTAGATCAGAGGTCTGCAACCTTTAACACTTAAAGAGCCATTTGGGTCGATTTGTCACTGACCGCAACCCATAAGGAGCCACACATCCTTTAGAAAAATAATACTTTGTATGCATGTTATTTTTATGAGAAATATAAAAAGACAATTATTTTTTTGCATTAACAAAGCAAAATTTTAGAGAATATTTTTCCCCCAATGTGAAACTGTTCATAACTTTTAACAGAGGTTCACTTGACTTCCTTTCAAAATAAAAGACTTCCTGTGTTCACGTAGGATCATCTCGATGGAGCAAATCTAGCGTCAAAGAAAAAAAACGTTTGTGGTGCTTTTTACCTTGAAATTCATAAATCTTACTTTTAAAATAATGAAGGCTTAATTATCGTCTGTTTGATAAACACTTAAAACACTGAAATTTGTCAAAAATGTTTAGTTCTTGATTATTGAACCACTATGGCTGTTATGCTTTGAAGGCTCGAGTAGAAAAGACGAAACAACTTGTGGATTATCTTAAACTTGTCTGTGTTGATTTTAGGTAAATAGTTGAGAAGATAATAACAAATCCATTACCTGATGTGAAGAACTTCATGAATAGGAGAATCATTCATGTTTTCTTTGCTTGTTTTTTCAGACCAGACCATCTGAATGGGCATATCAAGCAAGTACACACAACAGAGAGACCCCACAAGTGCCAGGTAACTTTTGAAACGGATTTTCATATCTGCTTTGCACTAATATACAACACATTACTAACGTAAAGAGTGGTAACAGACAGTACAAAGCTGGTTTTCTTGGCTGTAGAATCCACAGGGATTCCGTTTCAAGAAGCAGGTTCAACAAATTTAGAGTTGAAACCTGAACTTAGAGTCACTGGACTCAAAATTCCCGAACTTAGAGTTTTCGGTTTCAGAACAGCTGAAAATGTTTGATTCAATCAACTTGAAGTTGTTGGAACCAGAATCAGGTGCGAGCGTCGCGACCATTAAAAGCCCTGATCAATGGAGCAAAGACAGCACGATTCACCATGGAAACGGGAACAAACAACCAACACTTCCGGCGACGGAAATTGATAAGTTCCTCCAAGCAAATACAAGAACATTTTCATCAAGAAAAGCAACCCAGCTGCAGCGATAAAATAGAGAGAAAACATCTGCAGAGTTAATGCAAACGTCTACATTTGAATTATTTCAAATAACGAATAAATAATAATATCAGGAAGGTTATTTTGTCAATTGTAAAGTAAGGAATGGTTCTTGATCTGTTAATAATTTAACCAGTCATCTCCGTAATCGCATGAATGACCGTTTTCCTCAACCCCCCACCCCCACCCCCCACATACAGACACGGATATCACTGCACGCTAAAACAAAACACTGTAGCTGCCCGGAATATGTTAAAATAAGCATTTACATGTAATACTCAAGACTTAAAAAACATTCGCCGAAAAGGTTGTTTTTTTCCAAAAAAATCATATGGCGGAGTCAGGAATCGAACTTGAGACGTTGTAAGTGGAAGCAGCGTTGCTAACAACTGAGCTAACACTTGTTATACACAGTTGTGTTAAGAGTTGAAACCGGTGCCCGGTCTTTAAAATTTAATGATTTCTATTGTTAAGGGTTTCAAATGATGAAAACAAAACTCATTATTATTAATAGCAAATCCCTGGAATAACTCACTATTTATAATGTCCTTAAAGTAAAACTGAATCGTAGAAACTGCATCAATCGACTCGTGTCCTCAAATCCTCTCCAGACACAAATAACATTTCCTCTGGATTAATCCCGCCTCCTCTCTACATGATCCTCTATGAATGAACATGTCATTTTTGGTTTCTGCTGGTGGAAACGTGACGTCTCTAATGTGAATGTTCTCTAAATATTAATGAAGAACTCAGATTTGAACATCTTTCACTTTAAAAAGGGGCGGAGCCCGCAGAGAACTCTAAGTTTCCTGAAGAAAACCTGCTCCAGACCAGGTTACGTTCACAGACTCAGTTGCCACAGTGATTGATTCTGAGTTCATCTTAACCCGCTTCTTGAAACGGGCTTGGTTTCACCCACTTTCACGGGTTTGAGTTATCTCTCTTTCTGAACCCGAAAACTCAGAGTTTTACTGAATTTGGAGTTCAGGAACTCAGAGTTCCAACAAAACCTGCTTCTTGAAACGGACCCCAGGAATTTCATTAGTTGCATATACGGTTGAAGAGTTACGGCCGGCAAAAGAATGTGAAGAGTTAAAGGATTTTACAATTGAATGATTTCTTCTTTTGCTTCAGATTTGCAATGCCTCCTTTGCAACGAGAGATCGCCTTCGCTCACACCTCGCTTGCCACGAAGACAAAATCCCCTGCAAAGTTTGCGGGAAGTTCCTGCGAGCTGCCTACATGACGGACCACCTGAAGAAACACAGCGAAGGAACTCACAACTACTGTGGCATTTGCAATAAAGGTAAGCTTTGGCACACTGTAGCATGACACCGCTGTTGCACTGAATTCTGATGAGCTTTAAACTGTTTGAAGTTGTATTTTCAAAAGTCAAATCCCCCTTTCAATGATCTAATTTCATCCTGTCTCTTCTGTGTATTGTCTGATGCAACAAGAATCTAAATGTATTGCTGTTTATTTTTGTGGTTTGAAGTTTGTCGGGAATGGACTCTTGAGTTTTGTCGTGATTTATGGCAGTGCTGTGTGCCGCCCTGTCAAATCAGATTATGCACCATTTATTCGAAATGTAACCCAATCATTGAAAAAGCTCCAGTTCTTCAACTTTAAAGTTTTCAGTTTATACCAGGGGTATCAAACTCATTTTGGGGCCACATTCCCCCCGTTTGATCTCAAGTGGGCCGGACCAGTAACAGAACAGTAGGGCTGCCACGATTAGTTGACTAATCGACGACTAATCGATTATTACAATAGTCGACGACTAATTTAATAGTCGATTAGTCGTTACTTCATATTATATGGAGTTAGAGTGTAGTAAAGTTAAAAGTTATAATGACATTATGCTAGATTTTTGGACTATTATGGCATTTATTAATGTTTTGGGGCTATTTTTGAGTTTATCAAATACTGAAGCTACATACTAGCTGTTTTTGCTAACTTAAGCATTTATTTTAGTTTTTTAGGCTGTTTTGGAATTTAGCTAAAATTTCATCTGCATGCGAGCTAGGGGTGTAACGGACCACAAAGGTCACGGTTCGGATCGTGTCACGGTTTTAGGGTCACGGTTCGGATCATTTTTTCGGATCAGTAAAAAGTACAAAAAATTTAAAAAAAGAAAACAAAACGAAAAAAAAAAAAAACAACAATATCAAAACCTAATTTTTTTAATTTTTGGTGAAAAGTTAACTCATAAATTAATAAGCATTTAAAATATTCACAAACAATATTTAATATGCACAACAAAACATCTGCGAGCTATAGCCTATTTATTAAAACAAAACATATTTGTACTTTGAACACAAACAAAATACTAAAACATGTAGTTTCTGATTACATTTACATGTTTTTAGACCAAATCTACAAAAACTAAGTGAAAAAAATGATTAAAAATAGTGTTGAAAACACCAAATCTATCTGGATTATCCTTTAAAATTAAATCATAAATAAAACAGTTACAATTATTTTTTTTGGTATGAATTGCTTTATTGAAACTAACTGTGGGAACATTTAAATGTTTTAAATGATAATTTTCTGTAAAACGTGGCACTTCTGCGTCAGCTTTTCCTGGTCAATTTTGACATCTCTGGCTTGCCATACAAATGTTCCGCGATTCCACCGGAAAGCCCGTAACGGAGCTTCCATTTGATGCGAACGGACAATTGGTTTAAATTATGCTAGCGCGAGGTGTCCGCGTTTGGGGGGTAGAGTGTTCGAGCGGTCCGCGGTACACACGTGTCCCGAACCGTGGCCTCTGATCCGTACGGACCACGGAAAATCCGTGATCCGTTACACCCCTAATGCGAGCTCTTTTGGCTAGCCTGGGCTTTTTTAAGGCTAATTTGCATTTAACTAATATTTTAGCTATCTGTTTCAGCCTTTTTAGCCATCAATTTCAGCATCTTCAGCTATCGTCAGTAGCATTTTCAGCAGCCAAATTCAGCTTAGAGCATTCACACTAGCATTACTGCAGATAATGCTAGTGCGAATAAATCTATTTTATATTTCATTTTTAGTTAGTTTAAAACTAATGATGGTTAAGATGTGTGTTTAACATCCCCTTTGTGCATGACCCGATTAGTCGACTAATCGGAAAAAATAATCGGTGATTAGTCGACTACTAAAATAATCGTTTGTGGCAGCCCTACATAACAGCAAAACAACCTACAGTCAAATTGTTAACTGTAAATTTTTTTTTCTAAGTTGGAAAGAAACGCCTGAACTAACATAGTAGCCTAATCACTTATTATTAAATTGTTTTTTTTGTTAATTTTTTTGACCTCTTGTCATGCCGGTCTTGTGTTTCCTTTGCTCCCCCTGGTGGCGGAATTTCACATTGCGGTTATTTCTTTAAAGAACCATATCTCACCACGGGAATGGGCTAGAAAATTTCTCTTTTTTCCTCCAACATCCTTAAATTTTTTTCTCTCCGTGAGCGGATTAATCCATCTGGTATGTTTGACACCCCTGGTGTATACCATATCACTAACACACTGCTTCCTACAAAGATGCTAAAAAATGTTTGCTTTTCTCTCATTTCTTACACTAAACTAAGACAGTTTATTTGCTGAGAGGCTAAAACAACACACTCTGTAAACAAGTTTCTTCTTTGGGTTTATAACTACTGTCCAAATGCATTCTGAAAGTCCTCCCTGCTGCTTGTACAGTTGATGTACATGAACACGATGCTTTCTTTTTGTTCAGTTTGACATAAATACGCAGAAAACCGCATATCTCTGTTTGTTGAGATATATTTGATCTTCAATCTGTTATTAATGGCTGATAGAAATATTTAACAGATTCTCACAACTGTTTATGAGGAACAAAAACACTTCACACCCTCACTGTAGTGTTTCCTGTCGGAGCGTCCATATTTCTTTGATCGTGTTCTCGGAAGCATCCTCGTCTTTTGAACCTGTTCTTGACTTTTGCTTATAAAGTCTTATGCACTAGCTTAAAAAGTAGGACTTTTATGAAGTTATATGTTTTGAAGATAACAACAGAATATTATCTTTAACATTTTTGTTTGACTGTTTTTTTGGTTTGGATTTTGCTCCTGGCCATGTCTTATGACTTTACTGCGAGTTGGGATGAATCTCACACCCCAGAAATCTGCATATTGTGTAATAATTCCAATTTCTGTTGATTTGTGCGCCAGAGGTGGTGGTTGTGGTTTTTGGTTTGGCGACGTGACACTGTAAGTCTCGTCTTGTCTGGACTCTGATAATACAAAAAAAAAAAACACTGATGGGTTTTGATTGTTTAGTGTTCCGGCGTGAGTCTCTGTATGGATGTATTGGGCCTGTGATACGAAAGCCAGTTAGAACTCATCCCTCTTTCACAAATACAAGTTAGATTTTGTTGGATTAAATATTGATTGTTAGTAGGGCTGGGCGATATGGCAAAAAAAGAAAATCACGATTTTTTTCAATTTTATTTCACGATTTCGATTTTATCACGATTTTTATTTTTTTAAAATAAATTCACATTGACAAAAATTGAATTATGATTTTAGTTGAAAGAAGTAAACACATTTTGAACAGCAACATTTTTGAGCAAAACACCGTTGCCTTTTCGTATTTTTTTCGGACCTCCGCCATTTATTTACTCGAGAAGACTCAACCAGGACTCAACGCATACTGACGCCGGCGCCGCACGTCTGTCACGCCGTATGTCACGTGACTTACAAGAAACAACACCGGGGAGGAGGAGGAAGAGCTCGGATTTAAAGTCACAGGCAGTCAACAAGCTTTTGCCGTCTCGCTCTTGCAACTTTCGTAGAAGAGCGCGATAAAACGATCTCTCAAAAATGACAGATCGTCAGCTTTGGAGATCGTATCACGGTTTTATATCGTCATATCGCCCACCCCTAATTGTTAGATTGGATTCTTTTAATATTTAATTAATTTTTTTGCAGTTTTCAGTGAAAAAACGTTCAGTTTTTAATACAAAAATTTCAATAGTTGTTGATGAAAGTTCAACTTTTGTTGATTTTGAGTCTCTATCAATACATAAACTGTTTATCCTAACTAAACACAATTCCATAAAAAAATAGATTTTTATTCAACTAGTGGTTAACAATGAATCTAAACCAGTTGAGCATGTTGGCAGTGATTCCCAGCCGTCTCTTTTCCAGGACTCCCCTTTCATCCTGAAGGCTTTGACTTTGTCAGGCATCTGCCTTTATTCTTTGTTCCTCTGGTCTCAGGTTTCTCCACTGCATCCTACCTTAAGGTGCATATAAAGACACACCACGGCTCCCTCCTTTCCCCCACTGCCACAATGCACAGCTTCCCTGAGCCAAGGGGGGATCTGCAGGTGCACAGCGGCACCCCTTACTTCATGGGACACCAGTGCTCAGTGGAAGGCAAGCAGCCGCCCGCCCCATCCCAGACCTCCATGCTTTCTGGCTGTCATTTGCTCTGCTGCTTTTGGAGAAACACGCCGCCACATTTCTCTATATTTGACCACAAAGCCGACATCCGTTTCATGCTTTTCGGTTAGATATTTGCAGCTCTGTAAACAAAAGAACTGCAAAGCTCTAACAGGCAGTTTGTTTTAATTTGCCCTTTTTTTGTTGTTGTTGTTGTTTTGCAACCCATTGCGATTCCAGGGAATCTAAAAAAAAAAAAAAAAAAATCTCTTCCTAAATTGAAGAAAAACGTAAAAACTTCCATGAAACCTTTGTTTGTTTTTCAAAAGCTTGAGTGAAATTTCATTTAATTGTGTTATTTCTCCCATATTTGTCAATGTTTGAAATTTTTGTGTTTGTGTCTTGTTCAAAACAAGGCATCAAGCCCCAAAAACTATTGTTTCCTCCAGTCTGAACCATTTTCTTTAGTACGTCACAACTAAACAGTGATGAAGTAGTTTAAAAAGTGATGTACACATTGGTCTGATTTGGACTCCTTTTTTTTTTTTTTTTTTTTTTAATTTTATACATCGGAACACATAAAACGGAGATGGAGGTAGTGTTTACATTAGGGATGCCACAAACGATTATTTTAATAGTCGACTAATCATCGATTAATTTTTCCGATTAGTCGACTAATCGGATCATGGACAAAGTGGATGTGAAGAAAATCTGAAATATGATTAGCTTTAAAACAAAAAAATCCTAAATAAGCTAAAATCGCTAGCATATAGCTGAAATATTAGCAAAACTCCAAATTAGCCTAAAAAACTGTAAAAATCCCAAATTAGCCAAAATAGCTAACATATAGCTGAAATATTAGCTAAACTCCAAATTAGCCCTAAAAACTGTAAAAATTCCAAATTAGCCAAAATAGCTAGCATGTAGCTGAAGACATAGCAAAACTCCAAATTAGCCTAAAAAACTGTAAAAATCCCAAATTAGCCAAAATAGCTAGCATGTAGCTGAAGACATAGCAAAACTCCAAATTAGCCTAAAAAACTGTAAAAATCCCAAATTAGCCAAAATAGCTAACATATAGCTAAAATATTAGCTAAACTCCAAATTAGCTTAAAAAACTGTAAAAATCCCAAATTAGCCAAAATAGCTAGCATGTAGCTGAAGACATAGCAAAACTCCAAATTAGCCTAAAAAACTGTAAAAATCCCAAATTAGCCAAAATAGCTAACATGTAGCTGAAATATTAGCTAAACTCCACATTAGCCCTAAAAAACTGTAAAAATTCCAAATTAGCCAAAATAGCTAGCATGTAGCTGGAATAATAGAAAAACTCCAAATTAGCCTAAAAAACTAAACATTTAGAATTAGCTAGCTAACATGTAAATGAAATATTAGCTAAACTCCAAATTTGCCTACAAAACTGAAAAAATCCTAAATTAGCCAAAAGAGCTAATATGTAGCTGAAATATTATCTTAATTCCAAATTAGCCTAAAAAACTGAAAAAGCCTAAATTAGCCAAAATAGCTAGCATGAAGCTAAAATATTAGCTAAACTCCAAAATAATGAATTTTTAAGGGTGTAGTTTAGAGTGAAGTCAAAAAAGCCGAGTCCCCCTCAGAGTCTATGGAGTTTAATATAGTGGGTTTTATTCTTCCATATAAATTTGAAAAGTATTTAATCTATGGATTCACAGGTGGAGGCATTGACACTAGGGCTGCCACAAACGATTATTTTAATAGTCGACTAATCATCGATTATTTTTTCCGATTAGTCGACTAATCGGATCATGGACAAAGTGGATGTAAAGAAAATCTGAAATACGATTAGCTTTAAAACAAAAAAATCCTAAATAAGCTAAAATCGCTAGCATATAGCTGAAATATTAGCTAAACTCCAAATTAGTCTAAAAAACTGTAAAAATTCCAAATTAGCCAAAATAGCTAGCATGTAGCTGAAGTAATAGCAAAATATTAGCTAAACTCCAAATTAGCCTAAAAAACTGTAAAAATCCCAAATTAGCCAAAATAGCTAGCATGTAGCTGAAGTAATAGCAAAATATTAGCTAAACTCCAAATTAGCCTAATAAACTGTAAACATTTACAATTAGCAAGCTAACATACAGCTGAAATATTAGCTAAACTCCAAATTAGCCTAAAAAAACTGTAAAAATCCCAAATTAACCAAAATAGCTAGCATGTAGCTGAAATAATAGCAAAACTCCAAATTAGCCTAATAAACTGTAAACATTTACAATTAGCAAGCTAACATACAGCTGAAATATCAGCTAAACTCCAAATTAGCCTAAAAAAACTGTAAAAATCCCAAATTAGCCAAAATAGCTAGCATGTAGCTGAAATAATACCAAAACTCCAAATTAGCCTAATAAACTGTAAACATTTACAATTAGCAAGCTAACATACAGCTGAAATATTAGCTAAACTCCAAATTAGCCTAAAAAAACTGTAAAAGTTCAAATAAGCCGAAATAGGTAACATGTAGCTGAAATATCAGCTAAACTCCAAATTAGCCTAAAAAAAGTGTAAAAATCCCAAATTAGCCAAAATAGCTAGCATGTAGCTGAAGACATAGCAAAACTCCAAATTAGCCTAAAAAACTGTAAAAATCCCAAATTAGCCAAAATAGCTAACATGTAGCTGAAATATTAGCTAAACTCCACATTAGCCCTAAAAAACTGTAAAAATTCCAAATTAGCCAAAATAGCTAGCATGTAGCTGGAATAATAGAAAAACTCCAAATTAGCCTAAAAAACTAAACATTTAGAATTAGCTAGCTAACATGTAAATGAAATATTAGCTAAACTCCAAATTTGCCTACAAAACTGAAAAAATCCTAAATTAGCCAAAAGAGCTAATATGTAGCTGAAATATTATCTTAATTCCAAATTAGCCTAAAAAACTGAAAAAGCCTAAATTAGCCAAAATAGCTAGCATGAAGCTAAAATATTAGCTAAACTCCAAAATAGCCTGAAAACCCTTAATAAATGCCAAAATAGTCTAAAAAGCTAGCAGAATGTCATAACTTTCAACTTCACTACAGCCTGACTCCATATATTATAAAGTAACGACTAATCGACTATTAAATTAGTTGTTGACTATTTTAATAGTCGATTAGTCGTCGATTAGTCTAATCGTGGCAGCCCTAGTTTACATGTTTAAACGGGAAGATTTCTTATAGACCTACTCCGATAAAAATAGTATTTTTAGTGATTTTTAACATGTTCTTGTGTCATGTTTCCTGCAATGGAGGAAATATATAAAGAAAAATGAGCTTAAAGTTGCATTTCTGAGTATGTACTTATTCAAATCGGTGTGAATCAGGCACAAAAGATTAAAACGCAGTTTGAAAAATCTTGTAGATGGGATGTAGGACCTACAATGGCAACCCACAAGCTCCCTGCTCTGCTCCATTCCAATGCATCCATGTTCGTCTTTGTTTTCCTCCTTCGAGCTGGATCAAAATTGTACACCTTTTGTTGCACTGATAATGCTAGTTTGGGGTTATGCGGGGCTTTAAGCTAGCAGGAGAGTGAGCAAACAAAGGAATGATGGGAAATGGTGGTGGGCTTACTCCACGCCGACAGCCCCGCCCACAACACAGAGGTCAATTTCTAATGATCTCCTGCTGCTCTGCAGAAACTGTCCTAGAAAATGGTTTATGGCTAAAATAAAAATCATGATTAAAATCCGCTGGGAAGGCTTTCAAAGGATGATCGGAGTGGGACTTTAACGTTCCCCAAAAGCACATTTCAGTCATCATTTAGAGCAGGGGTGGGCAAACTACGGCCCGGGGGCCACATGCGGCCCCTTAAGCTACTTAATCTGGCCCTCCAAATTAAAATACATTGAATCAAAAATCCTAATTATTGTTTTATTTTCATTGTATTCCTGGTTTCTTCCCATGAATGGTGTTGTTTCTCTGACGTTTGTGTGTGTTTTTTTCTGAGTCAGATGGTGATCTTTCGGATTATTCCTACACCACATAAATGCAGCATTTCTTTGAGTTCACATTTTCCTCTGAAGAACATCAACCCATTGGATCACCCAAAAGAGAACAAAAAATCAAAATTTAGAAATTAAAATTCCCAAATTTTCTGTTTTTAAATGAATATATGTGAATTTGAATCCAAATTAAAGCATGTTTTTCTCTAAATTCCATATTATTTTTTTAGTTTATGAGGTTGATTACCAAATCTCTCCTTCCATCTGCTCTTTGTCCGGCCCTTATGCCAAATTTTAGAACCCTTTGTGGCCCACGAGTCAAAACAATTGCCCACCCCTGGTTTAGAGCAATCGGCAGAGGAAATTCTCTGGTTTGCAGATCCCACCTGATGCTGCTCCAGCTGCTATTTGCTTTTATGATCATTTTTAAACGTCATTTTTTTGTGAGTTTAAAGGAAAAATGCAGATGGCTAATTAATGTACTTGTTGGTTTGACCTGATTTAGCTAAATTGCCGTATCACCGTTTGAAATCAGGTCTTATTTTCTTGAATGTAAAGTGTGAAACCCTTTTTTTTTTCTTAATAAGCTGTCAGGTTTGCAGATTGTCTTGTTTTCTGTGTCCAGCATGGCTGTGGCCGATTGGAGACGTGTCTGGTTCTGCTTGGCTGCTCCACATTACAGACAGTTGTTCAGTTTTGCATGATTTCCCTGACGTGCGCTCCGTTTGCCCTGGATTCATCGAAACGTTGCGGTGGCGCAGCATGGACGCGGTGAACCGAGAGCATTGATTGGTTTGACCAAATAAGAGTGGAAAAATCTTTCTTCATATTAGGGCTGCCACGATTAGTCGACTAATCGATGACTAATCGACTATTAAAATAGTCGACAACTAATTTAATAGTCGATTAGTCGTTACTTTATAATATATGGAGTCAGGCTGTAGTGAAGTTGAAAGTTATAATGACATTCTGCTAGCTTTTTAGACTATTTTGGCATTTATTAAGGGTTTTCAGGCTATTTTGGAGTTTAGCTAATATTTTAGCTTCATGCTAGCTATTTTGGCTAATTTAGGCTTTTTCAGTTTTTTAGGCTAATTTGGAATTAAGATAATATTTCAGCTACACGTTAGCTATTTTAACTAATTTGGAATTTTTACAATTTTTAGGCTAATTTGTAGTTAAGCTAATATTTCGGCTACATGTTAGCTAGCTAATTCTAAATGTTTACAGTTTTTTAGGCTAATTTGGAGTTAAACTAATGTTTCGGCTACATGTTAGCTAGCTAATTGTAAATGTTTACAGTTTATTAGACTAATTTGGAGTTTAGCTATTATTTCAGATACATGTTAGCTATTTTGGCTAATTTGGGATTTTTACAGATTTTTAGGCTAATTTGGAGTTTTGCTATTACTTCAGCTACATGCTAGCTATATTAATATAATTTGGAATTTTTACAATTTTAGGCTAATTTGGAGTTTAGCTAATATTTCAGCTATATGCTAGCAATTTTAGCTTATTTAGGATTTTTTAGTTTCAAAGCTAATCATATTTCAGATTTTCTGTACATCCACTTTGTCCGTGATCCGATTAGTCGACTAATCGGAAAAATTAATCGATGATTAGACGACTATTAAAATAATCGTTTGTGGCAGCCCTACTTCATATTCATTTGATTATTATTGATTAATAGCTGAGACGATCCATTAAAATCACTGACTTCTCAAATAGTTTTTTCTAGTCAGTTCAAAGATCTGAAGAGGCTTGATGGTGTCACAATCTGAACAAAAAATTTCTTGCAAAATTATCAATAATTTGGGCAGTATGGACTTTTGTAGGTGTTTGTTTTGCAGTTTTAATGCCACATTCACTAAAAGGCTTTAAATTAGTAACAGCTGACAAAAGAAACCAAAAAATGTAGTCATGAAGTTATTTAGTGGACTCCATTAAATTCCAAATTTAAGGATTGTTTTACTCATTCTTTTGTGATGATTTTGGGTTTTTATTACTGGAACATCTGCTTTGGGTTATTCTTATATTTTTTAAATAATAACTCAGATTTTTCTCTGTTTTGAGAGATCAGAATTTTGAAATTTAAATGTCTTTTAATATGAAAACAAAAATAGTAACTGAGTCTAACATTATTCCGTCTGATTAAATAAAGTAGACAAACCTGTTAGCGGATGATTAACCTTCAGCAGTGAAATGCGTCCTATAACTCTCATTGATGTAACTACATTAAAGGGGCCATACCAGGATTTTCTTAACTTTTTCAGATTAAACTATATCTATATATATATGGTCATATTTTATCTTCGGAACACAAAAAAACATTTTTTTTTTTTACGTCTCTGAGGATCCGCCTTTCTCTCCGTGGGGGTACCGCCTATTTCATGACGTCAACCTGGAGGTGTCCCTGTCAGGGTGTCACCCACGACAAAAAACATCAAATTAAAAAAATAATAAAATAATGATGTACATAATGTCTAGCTAAAATTTGCCACAGACAGAATGATGGCTAACAGGTTCATTTTGGGGTGAAATTCAGTCAAAAATGCAGACAACAATATCAGATGAAACATTTCAGGATTTATGGAAATGATGAGAACTTTGTTCTGATTAGAACTGGCTGTGAAAGTTTTTTTTCTCTTCGAAGCATCATTAGTCACATTTATCAAATTTCACCTTTCTGCATTTGGTTAATAATCCACCTTCAGACTAGTTCTTTTCTAGTTTGTCATTCGCTTTTCACACCAGGAAATAGTCTTCTCCCTTTCTCTACCAGGAAATAGTCTTTGCCCCCTCTTCCACCATGCAGTCTGTAGGGCTGTAACGAGTATCCGGGTGCTCGAGTATTCGCGATCTGCTCCCGAAAATCCGAGTATGAAAATTCGCGACGTCCAAGATCGCTGATTTGCGATCTTTATAAATATAGTAAATTGTAGTAAAATATGATCAGAATATTGTCTGGTAATGATGTATTTTTCTCCTGGAATTCAGATTAATGTATTATTTTAAGTTTATGAACTAAAATAAAGCCGAAAGAGCCGCGGTAGTAACCGAAAGTAAACACATCTTAGTCGCGGAGAAGCTTCCGGTTTTCAAAGTAAAACTAGCGAGAGTTTTTTTCTATTTAAAAACTGAGACTGAAGTTCTGTTCAGTGACATAACTTCTGAAAAAATGAATTAGCTTTAACATCTGAGCTTTATCTCAGTGTTTACATTGTTTTGGTTATGAAAACTCTTCAAAAGTTGAAGCAATTAACGAAACTCCATCTTATTCTGAAGAAACGCAGCCTCATGCTGATTCAACAACGTGAATCAGATGATTCTGCTGCGGAGGGAAGAAATACTTTTTTCATACGGGTTGTACACCGAAAAATATTGAAGAACTTTGAGGATAAAAAAAAATGTGGGGAACATTTTTAAGTTTTGTTGTTAAATGATCCAAAACAGCAGTAATTTTTATCCTCTTTATGTTGTTTATGTTACTGCTGAACTTAACCAGAAGGCTGACAAAAAAAAAGTTTAAAATGACAAAATTTCTTTCTATCTGAATCTTTTTGGGTTTTTTAAAATCAATTTTGTTGATTCTGATCTATTGCTCTAATTAAATGTATAAATGTTGGTGATTAATACAAATAATTTCAATTCTCCTCCATCTAGTAAATATTCTCATAGCAATAAACATAATATTAAAAAGTAAGAATCGTGATTCAACTCGTGAATCGTATCGGATCGCCACCTAAGCAACGATCCACAGCCCTACTAGTCTGCCCTCTTTTCCACCAAGAAATGGTCTGCTCCATTTTTCCACCAGGAATTAGTCTTCTCCCTTTCTCTACCGGGAAATAGTCTGCTTCCTTTTTCCATCAAGGAATAGTCTGCTCCTTTTTCTTGCCGTCTTCCCAATATCCCCGTCTGCTTGCGCCATTCTCAGATAGTTCGGGATCCATCCCAACAAGATTCTTCTTCAGAAGATTCTGTATCAAGTTTGAACTCTAGATCAAACGAGTCTTTCGTGGTCAAACGCCAAACTGCATCACAACACAGACGGCCGGCGTCCGCACGACTGTACGAGCTGTGGGTGGGGGGCGGGGCTCGTGGAGAAAGTGTTAGCCTGGGGGCGGAGGGGGCGGTTCTCAACTTGTGATGTCAGCATGTGAGGACTCGCTCGTTTCCATTGGTGTGGGAGGGGCTTCTGTTGAGATCGCAGGTTTTTAGAGGATTCCTCAGAAATACGAGAACGGATAAAAAATATCACTTTGGAGAACTTTAAAGTGAGGAATGAACAGGATCAGATACTTAAGAACTCAAAGTAGATTTTTCATGGTATGGCTCCTTTATTACAATTACACGTTTGACTGAATCACTCCCATCAAGGATCCGCATGAGCAGTTAGAAGAAAGGGAGAAACAGTTGACCTCATTCATCCCGTCCCAGACTCACTCCGCATGGACTCGTGCATTCAGCTCCACCCATCAAGTGTCCTGTGTTTGCAAGCCCATGTAAACGATGTCATGAGAGGTAAAAATGTCAACGTGGTTTTCGCCAGCCTGTTCTGTCTGTCCCCCCTCCCTCTCTCCTGTCTCCCCGGCGGGGCGCGGGCGCAGACATGTGCGCCGGTCGCCAGCTGCTTCTCACCTCGTCTGAGGCAGAGGGTCGCTTTCACGGGCTGCCGGGACGCCCGGCGCTGTCTCAGCCCGGCCACTCGCGCCTCTGCCTGCAGCCCGAGCTGCTCGTGGGGAAGCCGGGCGGCGCCCCGTATTTCTGGGAGTGTCACTCCGGCGGGGGGCCTGGCTTCCCCTCCCATGAGCCTGACACAGGTCAGTACAGTCCGGCTGAAGGGTTGGTGGGAGCATGATGCTTGTGTGGCTCACTGGTCAACATTTCTGTGAATACTGGGCAAATGGACTCTGTGGCGGCCATTTTGAAAGAGCTTTCTGACTTTTTGCTTTGTTTGACGTAACCAGCGTTGTATAAATTCCTTCTAATTCTTTCTCTCTTATTTTGTTTTATTCCTTCCCGCACTCGCCTCAGACGGACAGGAAGACGACAGGAAATGCCCTCATCTGGATTCAGAGGAATCTGACGCCTCGTTCAGGGAAATGTCCAACGGCGACGAGTTAAAATCTCCCCACAAATCAGACGGACCCGAGCAGGACATGTCCTCCTTAGACTGCAACGGCGCTCCCGCGGCGCTGCTGGCGTCACCGGACGGCCCCAAGTCCAAGGCGGAGCCCGAGAAGAGGTTCAGCTGCGAAATCTGCGGACAGGCTTTCCGCACCAAGTCCTACCTCAACAAGCACCAGCACAGAGTTCACAAAGCCCCGAGGGCCCACGGGGTCTCGGGGTCCGGGCTGAGCGACGCGGCCTCCTCCCTGACGTCTCCTTTCTCCCTTCAGCAGAACATGTCGCTCCTGGAGTCCTTCGGCTTTCAGATCGTCCAGTCTGCGTTCGCCTCCTCGCTCGTGGACGCCGAGGCGGGTCAGAGTGGAATCGACTTCGGAGGGAAGTGACTTCAGCCTTTCATCCGGCGGACAAATCTCATTGGCCGACAGAAGACGGTCCATCTGGAAATAACTTTGCCTCAAGACTCTTTTTCTGTTAATTTAATGCGTACTTTTGTCGAAAACGGCCATATAAGTCCTTTTTTTTCCTAGTTTTTCAAAGTATAAAAAAGGGTATTTTGACTGTACTTTTTCTTCATTACGAAAAAACCTGAACTTCTTTCTTGTAATGGTTATTTGTCCAAAGTTGAGCTTTATTTCTTCATTTCTGGGCTTTTTCAGTGATCTTTGGGATGAGAACCGCTCCGGTCAGGTGTCCCGTTTATTCTTTTCGTTCGACTGGTTCCCCTTTGGATTGGAAGGAGGGCTTTGACTTTAGTCATTTCTTTTTATCGATAATGAAGAGAGCGCCTAGTGTTTGTCAGAGGAGCGGAATCTCTCGATTATAAAATCTCATATTTTTCCGTCTGCCTCATTCAGAAAGCCAGTATTTCTGGCCATCCTGTTGCCTTGGTAACCGTTGGAGACCTTGACAATTAATTGTTTTTTGACAGTGTTGGTATTTCGAAGCACTTCTGTTTATAAAAAAAGAAATCCTTTTCAATGTTGGTTTTTTGATACGTTTAAATTCAGTTGAAAGCGAGACGTGAAACTTGAATCGTCACAGCAGAAACGCTTCATTTTGATAATAAATCTGGTCCCGAAATGTTTGAGGACGAATTTACTTTTGTTTTTTGAGGTTTAGTGCATCTGTTTGTCTTAGATATCCAGAGACTAAGCTCAGAGTTATCTATAGCATGTCTGGAGGGGACAAAGATGCTTTTTGGGGGGAGCTGTGACCAACTGGAGGTCCTGAAGCCTTCACAACCAACAGGTATTGGAACACATATTTTATTTAGTTTAACAAATCTGGATTCAGAAGACAAGTTTCATTTAGCATATATCATTTCATCAGTGTTTTTACGACTGTCTTGTTTATTTATATCAGGAACACAATCGTAGTTTCTCAGTCAGTCAAAACCATAAAACGGGGACCAAAAGCGAGTATTTTCCTTTTAAATTCAGGGACATTATCATTTAAGTTAAATGCGCCCTCTTATTTTTTGTGACTATAAAAAAAAAAAAAAAGCTTTTATTTTCTGTTTCTCGGTTAAATAGAAATATAAATGTTCTTAAGCTGACACACAGGTTGGCAAACAAATGAATCCATGAACTTTTACTGCTATTTGTTTTTCGTCTTTGTGTTATTTGCACACTCTTTTGCTCTTCAGCTGCTCCTCCGTGTGTTAAACTGTATCACCCTATAATGTAAACGAAGATTCAGCTGCACCTAAGAGAGCCTCACCTTCTTCTTCTTTACTTGTAATCGTATGCATCGCTCCGTTCTCCGTCAGTGCCGTTAATCGGTTATATTAACCTGATACGACAAGACATTCAGAGTTTTTCCCGATGGAACAAACCACTACACAGGACAGTGATGGATCGTGAGTTCGTGCTGGATATCAATATGGAATGCATACAGCTCAGATGTGGGTTTATTGTTCGTGTTTGATGCCCGTCGGTCCGACGTTCAAGAGGCTTGAAGGACGATTGTGTTTTTCTTTACTTTGAATTATTTGTAAGTTTCATTTCCGTACATTCCTGTTATTTATGGTCGTGATTGTAACAAGTGTATATAACTCGTATACACAAGCTATAAATATATATATAAAATATATATATATATATATGAACCAGTGTTTGTCAGTGGTGGTCCTGTACATAGATTTTTATTTTATTTTTTATTACGTTTTGTTGTCTTTTGTGGGGGGGGGTTGGTAGTAAATTATGGCCATTGAAGGTGTAAAGTGCATGAGGACTCGATGTCGGCCGCTGGTGGAAACCATCATGATGTCCCGCTGCCAGCTGCTCGACTCGTCTTTTCACCCCAGTTGATGATTTCCTTTTTCCATCCACTCTGCACTCGTTTACTCCTTTCAAGCTGTCGCGACGGTTTCGTTCTATTTGAAGATGTGGAAAATACTGTAAGAAAATCTTTTGGTTGTCACTTGTGCTTTCCTTCATGTTGGTATCTAGATGTTACGGTTTTTATTGGTTATTTAGACCTAAATATTTTTGTTTATTTTTTTTGGTCTGTTGCAAAGTGCCTTCCAAATACTGATTGTGCACAGCAGTGGATGAAAAAAGGTCCTCTTTTTCTAAAGAGTAAGAATTAGTGACTTGCATTGACACTTTTGTATTAAAAAGAAAAAAAAAAAAGCAAAATGTAAATGATGTTATCTTGGTTGTTTGTTTTTTTTTTTCCTCTTCATTTTACTCAACGAGATTGCTCTTAAAAAACAAGCGACATGCTTTGTTATGATGTCTTTGGACATATTTCAATATAAACTTACTTTTTTATACACATTTGGTTTCGTGCTCTTGTTATTCATCTCTTGGTGCAGCGAAGATCAACAATTAACTTCAGGCTTGGGTAAAAAAGGGATTTAAATAATGAAAATCCCCCCAAAAAAGACTTTATGTTCTTTGATTCACTGTAGCTTTTCAGTGAAGCTTCAGCCGCTTTTCTCCTTCAGAATCTACTGGAATGACGTATTAACGGATGAAAAGTATGTCAAAGATTTTGTGGCAATGCCTCAGTTGCATAGCATCAGGCCAAAAACTCTTCTTTAAATCAAAATAATCATTTAAGAATATGTTTATTCTTAAAGTCCCCCTACGACAGGGGTCTGCAAGAGCCACATGTGGCTCTTTTATCTCTCCATGGTGGCTCTCTGGCCGAAAAGAAAAAATGAGATTAGCTATTATTTTAGCAACTTGCTAACGTTTTTGGCTAATGTGTTACCTACTGGAGTTTTTAGGCTAATTTAGGATTTTAGCTTCTATTTTAGCAACATGCTAACATTTTTGGCTAATGTGTTACCTACTGAAGTTTTTAGGCTAATTTAGAATTGTAGTTTCTATTTTAGCTAAATGCTAACGTTTTTAGCTAATGTGTTAACTACTGGAGTTTTTAGGCTAATTTAGAATTGTAGTTTCTATTTTAGCAACATGCTAACGTTTTTAGCTAATGTGTTACCTACTGGAGTTTTTAGGCTAATTTAGAATTGTAGTTTCTATTTTAGCTAAATGCTAACGTTTTTAGCTAATGTGTTAACTACTGGAGTTTTTAGGCTAATTTAGAATTGTAGTTTCTATTTTAGCAACATGCTAACGTTTTTAGCTAATGTGTTAACTACTGGAGTTTTTAGGCTAATTTATAATTGTAGTTTCTAGCAACATGCTAACGTTTTTAGCTAATGTGTTACCTACTGGAGTTTTTAGGCTAATTTAGAATTGTAGTTTCTATTTTAGCAACATGCTAACTTTTTTGGCTAATGTGTTGCCTACTGGAGTTTTTAGGCTAATTTAGAATTTTAGCTTCTATTTTAGCAACATGCTAACGTTTTTAGCTAATGTGTTACCTACTGGAGTTTTTAGGCTAATTTAGAATTTTAGCTTCTATTTTAGCAACATGCTAACGTTTTTGGCTAAGTTTTCTGAGAAATGTTATGCTAATTTGCAGTTTAGCTAATATTCTAGTAAAATGCTAATATTTTCAGCTAATTTATTATCTACTGAAAAGTATTTTAGATAATTTAGAATTTAGCTTCTATTTTAGCAACATGCTAACATTTTTGACTAAGTTAGTTTATTGAGGAATTTTAGGCTATTTCGGAGTTCAGCTAGTAATTAAGCAACAAGCTAGCTTTTTTTGTGGCAAATTTGGCCTCTAATTAGTTTTTTATGCTATTTTGGAGTTTAGCTAATATTTTGGCAATATGCTAGCATTTTTAGCTAATTTGTTATCTACTGGGGGTTTTAGGCAAATTTTGAGTTTAGTTTTTATTTCAGCAACATAAACTTTTTGGCTGATTTAATTTACAGAGAAATGTTATGCTAATTTGAAGTTCAGCTAGTAATTAAGCAACAAGCTAGCTTTTATGCTACTAAAGTTAAAAACGTAAAAAAAATACCTTTTTGAGAGATGCTAGTTTCTTTTTATATATTTTTTTGCTTTCGTTCGTGCCAAAAATAGACACTATTCACATTTATAAAAAGAAGGTTATGAATACAAATCCAAATTTCTTAAAGGCTAATGTAAGTCAATGCGGCTCCTTCTAGGTTTTGATCAATAGAAAACGAGCCCAAATGGCTCTTTTACTCTTAAAGGTTGCCGACCTCTGCCCTATGACCAGTTAAAAATCGTTCCCCGTAGTGTTTTAATTATGATTATAAAGTTTTTTAACCAAAATTCTACAGCCTAAATTTCTTGAAAACCCATTTTTCATGTTGATCTTAAGCATCTTTTTCCAAAACTCCTCTGAGGGGGCGTGGTCACATAAAAAAAGTCTGTCTAGTGGAGATTTTCCAGCGTTCTCAGCCCTGCTACCTTAAGTATTGTAAGAAACTCACACAAAAAATCCAGTAAAAATATCCACTGTATATTTATCTTATTAAATATTTAGTTTGTAAGCTTAATATATCATATCTTAAAATTGAATATTTATCTTGCTAACTAAATATTTAGTTTGTAAATATAACATTTATAAATACATCAATTTAGAAGGTAAAATATGCATTTGAAAAACAAGACCTTGACATGATAAATATCCTTAAATATTGATGTTAAAGTTTTACTTTGCAGATTTACAAACAGTAACTGATACTACAGTATCGGCCAAAAACTTCTTTTAATCATTAGGGAAAACATTCATTTAAAAATAAGTTTATTCTTAAGACATTTATTTTAATGTATAAATCAAGTTTAACAAACACTTTGAGATGCAAAGAGGTACAGATAAAGATGCACATGTGAAATACATGCATGAACACACTCCTGATAAAGGAGTAAATCTCTCGCCGACATGAGAGGAGCTGTGGGACGCCTTCATCCCCAGATGAAGATCGGGTCAAAGCTGAAGGGAACGTTTCAGCGGGAAGAGTTCGTCTACAGGGCCGTTGAGAGGCACGCTTTGCCCCGGTGATACTGGGACGGGTGCTGCGGTTCGAAACCTCTGAAGTTGAGCTTTTGGAATTCACCGGCGATGATGGACAGAGACTTCCCTTTCGTCTCGGGCAGGAAGAATCCCACGAAGAGTGCAGACAAGAGGCAGGAGGCTCCGAAAGGCACAAAGCAGTAATCGCTCAAACCACTCTGCAATAAAGGGACATTTTAGTTTTTTTTTTTAAACAATTTACTTTTTTGTTTGTTGTTCACTCCTAACTGGCAAATTGATGACTAAATTTAGTGACCTATCAAAACAAAAATTCATAATAGTAACAAAGCAAACACTATATTTACATATGCTCCATATAAATCAGTAATTTTGTGACTATATTTAAACTTAAATTGAGCACTTTTTGAGATTTTGTTTTGACCCCCACAAAAGATAGTCATTTGTTTAAGTATATTTTTTATTTTAGGTATTTTAAAGTCATAATTTCTTCAACTATTTCCATCATTTATAACAAAAAGATTTTGTAAACTAAGTAAAATGTTTGGCCTTTTTACATTACCAATAGTGTCCGCAAAGAACATAAATCATTACATTTCTTGACTTAATTATTATTTAATTATCCATAATTATCATAGCAAAACTATAAAAGGCTCTACGTTTGAATCATAAGACAAAATGAAAAATATGGTAAAATCAAAGAGCAATACAAATTCAAAGATTTTTTAAATAATTTAAGCAATATGTTGCTTCCATTTTAAATTTTCATCAAAAATAATCCCCAAAAGTCTAAATTCATTACCTCTTTCCATATTAAAACCATTACACATTAATTTAAATTTTGAAATTGTTTTTTTTTTTTGGTAACTTATTTTTTTTCTCAATTGAGAGAAAGTTTGCTTGTTATTTGCTGTTTTTAAACCTGATGTACAAGCAATCCTATTATTAAATCCTCATGGAAACAGAACTCTGTTTTCATCCGCTCAATCATTTATAATTAAGTCGTTTTTCCACGTGTATTTTTGTTTTTTTGCTTGTAGTTATCTTTTTCTAAGATTATAATTAACTTAATGAGGCTCAGAGAACAATTTAGCCA
Organism: Oryzias javanicus; assembly: GCA_003999625.1. NCBI lineage: Eukaryota > Metazoa > Chordata > Actinopteri > Beloniformes > Adrianichthyidae > Oryzias > Oryzias javanicus. The sequence continues at coordinate 31,431,766 of CM012441.1, read as the reverse complement.
TTATTTCACTAATGTCATTTAAGTATCTGCTGTTCAAGCTGTTGTTACAGTTTGTGTTCTGAACTGTTACATGAATATTTGTTCCACAATAAGCAGCTGAGTTATCTTTAAGCTGTTTTAAGGAATGTTTAACTTTTCAGAAAGTATTCGAGCTCCTTCTGCAGCACTGAAATTAGGGCTGCCACGATTAGTCGACTAATCGATGACTAATTGACTATTAAATAGTCGACGACTAATTTAATAGTCGATTAGTCGTTACTTTATATTATATGGAGTCAGAGTGTAGTAAAGTTGAAAGTTATAATGGTATTATGCTAGCTTTTTGACTATTTTGGCATTTATTAAAAAGTATTTTTTGGCTATTTTGAAATTTAGCCAAAATTTCAGCTACATGCTAGCTATTTTAGCTAATATAGGCTTTTTTTTCATTTTTAGGCTATTTTGGAGTTTAGCTAATATTTCAGCTGTGTGTTAGATGTTTTGGCTGACTTGAGCTTTTTTTTCCAGTTTTTTAGGCTAATTTGGCATTTAACTAATGTTTTAGCTAGCTATCAGCTTTAGCGTTTTCAGCTATTAGCTTCAGTGATTTCAGCTGTCAACTTCAGCGTTTTTAGGTATTAATTTTAGCGTTTTCAGCTATAAGCACTTGCGTCTCTTGCTACCGAATTCAGCTTACAGCGTTCACACTAGCATTATCTGGTTCTGGTTAGGTTAAAGCTAATGATGGTTAAGCTGGGCTGCCACAAATAGTGACCATGTCGACCATAAACTAATGAAGTAAAGAAGCTGCATGATTCATTGAAGGTTTAATAAACTGTCGTCTTTATTTTCTAGTTTGAATAAAGCTTCAACACTTCAAATTTAACGCCAATGATGTTGAAGATATGAGCTTTACATCCACTTTGTTCATGACCCGATTAGTCGACTAATCGGAAAAAATAATCGGCGATTAGTCGACTATTAAAATAATCGTTTGTGACAGCGCTAACTGAAATATTTGGAATTTTTGCAGAAATTTAAATGATTTAATTTTTTGTCTTTTACCGCTTTAAACAAATGGGTATCTTTCTGATTAGACAACAAATGCTTTAAATGCAGCGTAAAAGGGTTTTTTTTCTTAAGCAGAAATCATTTACAGTCCTCAGAGGATTTTGTCCAACCAAATGAGTTTCTTTCCTCTTCTAATCTTTAATTTATAATTATTATTATTTAAGATAAACAATAAACTGAACACATACCATGATGAATGGAAATATCATTCCAACAAAGAACAGGTTGAGCCACATCATGGAGCCGGCGATCATGTAGGCCGCCGGCCGAGCGGTCTGGTTGAAGATTTCTGTGGGGAGAACCCCCGTAACTCCAGCTGAGAAGAGAAGAAAACGTTTCCTCTGTCAGATTTTTTTCACAATAGATCAATTTCTGTTGATTATCTGCATTTTAATGAAGTTTTTTTGTTATTAAACATTAAAATGTTACCTGAAGTACCTTATTTTTTATAGATAATGCACAGACAAAAGAAAGCCAGTAAACAGATTTTTTTTTTTTTTTTTAAATGTCAGTTTATGGACAAACTCATTTAATCCAGTATTTCCACTAACACTTTTTGTAATAATTGACATTTAAAGAAAAGTGACTGTTATGAATTATTTTGCTGCCATTTGTTTTCTTTACAAATGCTTGACTTTTTTCAAGATTTTGGTGTTTATATATATAAAAACAAAACTCATTTGAACTCATTTATCGTCTGACCTGGTCCCATTCCAAAGCTGAGAATGTATGTGAAGATGCAGGTCATGTTCACGTAAGGCATCCAAGAAATATAGCTCTGTGTGTGAAAAAAAAATCACAAGAAACAGCAGAAAATAATTCAGAAATAATAATAATAATCTGGGGAAGCAGAACTACAATTCTTTAAAACCTGCAGCTTTTCATGTCTAAAAAACAACAGATCTTAAATTGATTTATGAAGCCTCCTAGTGGCCAAAATTGAGAAAAACACCCTCTTTTAATTCAATGTTTCAAACTATTATTTTTTTGTCTTTCCACTTAACCGCCGGTATCTTACCTGAAACGATAGAGCAACCGTGAAGATGACGGCCCAAACGGTCATGAGTATGAAGCCTCCCATCAACATGAACCTCCGACCTTTACGCTCAACCAGCAGATTCTGAAAGTGTCAAAGCATGAATATCTATTCTCTGGTCATCTCACATCACTAAGACACAGCTTTACACGCATCCGCACACAACATGTTGTTGTGACTGACTAGATCAGAGTCCGCAACCTTTGACCTTTAACATTAAAAGAATCGTTTGGTCCGGTTTCTTTCTGAGAGCCGCAAAGTTCAACCTTACAGTTCAGAAAATTTCACTTTATGTATTTGTGGCCTTTAAGCTATATATTTACAAAACATAGATTTAAAATGTTACAATAATTGAATTATAATATTGCTGTATTTAATAGTTTTCATTTATTTTACTTTTGACAGCAGAACATAAAAGCTCCTTTCAAAATAAAAGACACCCATTGTTAAATAAGATTATCCTTCCTTAATAATTCGACCTTTTCTTTGCTTTGTTTTTGGATTTATGCATTTTTATTTTGTCTCTACATGTTTATTTTTTTTGCTATAAAACACAAAAAACTAATTGATTTACATTTTTAGTTTATTTTTGCAGTAAGAAATGACAACACCTTTTACTCAGAATTGCCATTTTTGGACTGTTTCAGGTACATTTTGTACGATTGAGTATTATGACCAAAAAAAGGAAAAAATTACATGTTTTTTTCTCATAAATGTATTACTTTAAATCTCGTAACTCTCCGACTTTAAATCTCATAAATATACGACTTTCATTCTTCTAACTTAACTGCTTTTTTTCTCATACATTTACGAGATTTAAAGCTGTGATTAAAAAAACTGTGCTTGTAAAAATATTGTAAAATTACAACTTTAAATCTCGTAAATATACGACTTTTATTCTTGTAACTTAACTGATTTTCTTTCTTGTAAATTTACAACTTTTAATCTTGTTAATTTACAACCTTTTTCTCACAAATTTGCAAGATTTAAAGTTGTAATTTAGGAAAAAATTTGCTTGTAAAAAAAAAAAATCTTGTAAATTTACAACTTAAAATCTCATAAATATACGACTTTCATTCTTCTAACTTTACTGCTTTTTTTCTCATACATTTACGAGATTTAAAGCTGTGATTAAAAAAAACTGTGCTTGTAAAAATATTGTAAAATTACAACTTTAAATCTCGTAAATATACAACTTTTATTCTTGTAACTTAACTGCTTTTCTTTCTTGTAAATTTACAACTTTTAATCTTGATCATTTACAACATTTTTCTCACAAATTTGCGAGATTCAAAGTTGTAATTTAGGAAAAAATTTGCTTGTAAAAAAAAAAAAATCTTGTAAATTTACAACTTAAAAACTCATAAATTTAGGACTTTTATTCTTGTAACTTTATGACTTTTTTCTCATGCATTTACAAGATTTAAAGCTGTGATAAAAAAAAAATTGCTTGTAAAAAAAAGTCTTAATTTACAACTTCAAATCTCGTAAATTTACGACTTTTATTCTTTTAACTTTACGACTTTTTCTCTTGTAAATTTGTGACTTTTTATGTCGTAAATCGTAAATGTATGAGATTAAAAGAGATAACTTTAGCCAATTACTTTTAAAGCCCTTAATATACAACTTTATTCTCGTGAATTAACACTTCTTTGTTGTAAATTTACATTGTGAGGTAAAATATAAAAATATCTTTTGATTGTAAAAGAAAAAATAGAAATTTCTGTACATTTTTCGACATGTAAAGTCGTACATTTACAAGATTTAAAGTCCTAAATTTATTACATTAAAAGTTGTAACTTTACGTGATAAAAAGTTGTAAATTTATGACTTTAAAACTTATAAATATACTAGATTAATTTGAGCCTATGATTTTTAAAGTCATAAATATATGACCTTATTCTCGTGACTTAGCAGTTACAACTTTTATTTCTTGTAATTTTACGAGACTTAAAGTTACAATAAAAAAACTTATTTTTTTGCTCGTAAAAAAAAAGGAATCCCTACATTTAAAGTAATAAATTACGGTTTTAAATATTGTACATTTTAGAAAAAAAAGTAAAAAATTTAGGTGTGTAAATTATTCTTGTAATTTAACAGTTATAACTTTTTTCTATTAAATTTACAAGATTTAAAGTTATAAATTAAAAAAATCTTTTGCTTGTGAACTGGCCCTAATACTCCGTTGTGATTATGAAATTTTTGCGTAATATGATTAAAAATATATATATATGTATCAAGAAAGAAGAAAAAAACTAATTTAAAGCTACAATAACTGACACAAAAATAATGAAGTAGACCTGAATAAAGATAATAAAGTTCACTTCTCTTTGCATAAGACTTGCACATTTTTTCACATTTTGTGTCTTTTTATTGGAGGAACATGAACACCAGATTTTCCTTTCATCTTCTTTCACAGTGGGATCCTTTTAGAGAGATACTTACACACATGATGCAGGCTGTGAATTCACATGTCCCGGTACCAATCGTTGCATACTGGATTTGATCCTCTGATATTCCAGCCTCCTTAAACACGTACGATGCATAGAAATAAATCTAAAAGAGAAGCAGTGAAAGTCCGGCAATGAATCCCGGCCGTGAGCTGCTATTAAACTGCAGATTAGCAGATTATGAAAGCATTTGTACACCGAGTAATTGTGTAAGCCGACGGCCCACTAAAACTGCCGAGCACGCGGCCGAAAGCTTTGAAACACGAGAAAACATCTTTTTCTGCAAAGAAACAGTAACCAAAATGTGTCCTTCACGCACGTTTGATCTGCAAAGATGCACGATCTTCATGTCTAATGTCTAATCGTCATCTCATCTTTCCGAACATCTGACACGGTTCCTGCCCCTCGGGGTCAGTCACGCTGATCCATCCACGTTCAGTCGGACTGCAGGTTCTTCTCACCGAATCGTTGCCGCAGAGCTGCATGGCGCTGCTGAGGACGATGACAGAAATGAGCTGCCAGCGTACGGAGCGGTCGGTGAACAGCTCCCACGGTCGGCTCGGCCCCATTCCTCTGGTTTCCGCCTGTTCCTGCAGGATCTCGTCCAGCTCACCGCTCTGGACCTCGCAGCCTCGCAGGCGCCTCAGAGCTGACCAGGAGAACAGCACGCCGGAGTCAGTCCACGGTCAGCAATGTGTCAATAGGATGAAGGTCATTGACATGTCACGGGTTAACCACGAAAAAGAATTCCCGCACAGCATCCAAACTGACAAAACTGCAAATTTTTGACCAAAAAAATGTGTTTTGAAATGATTTTATGTAAAAATATAGTATTGTAAGTAGGGCCCGAAACATTCTGAAGAACATCTCTTCAATCTGTTGCCTTCTAGCAGACGTTATGGGTTAGAACTGGCCAGGACAAACACCTCACCAAAAACCCGTTGATTTTCCTGGACATAGTTTCTGCAGAGCAGCAGGAGTTGTGGGCGGGACTGTTGGTGTGGAGTAAGCCCGCCACCATTTCCCAAACTCTAAATGGTTTATTCTGGCCCAGTCATGAAGAAAAACTATTTAAGTTTGTTGAAAAAAAAACAAGCATGTTTCTAGCCCATTTCTGTGGCGAGTTGTGGTTATTTAAAGTCCCGCTCAGATGAAAATCCTCTTTTTTGAGCATTTTTCTTATGAAGGAGAACAAATATAATACATTTTTTTGCATTTCCGAGTAATTCTCCTTTTAAATCGCTGTCAATCAAACAGCCAAAGACAGACTCTGTTTGAATGAACGAGTCTTCTTGAAGTCAAGACAGCTAAACATGCACTAAACTCCATCTGGTCCGGCTCTCGTGTCTATCTCAGATGCTGGAGAAGATGGTATCTTCACATTGACTCTGATTAAATGAGCCGCCGTTCACATTTCTGCGGTCCAATCAGCCGTCACTGGATTTCTTGTGTGAGTTTCATCCAATACTTACGGTAGCAGGGCTGAGAACTCTGGAAAATCTCCACCAGACTCCACGGAGCTACTTTATGTGACCACGGAAATGATTTACGCTAGCAAGACACAGAGGGATTAGGGGCGGAGCTGCTCAGCTCAGCTCCAAAAGCCACACCCACTATTTAAAAACAGATCAACATGAAAAATGGCTTTCAAAGACATTGAGGAATTTTGGTGAAAAACTTCATGATCAAAATTAAAACACTACTGGGAACGATTTTTTTTTTTTTTTTTTAATTGTCGTAGGGGGACTTCACAGAAATGCCTGCAATGTACAATTCCACCCCTAGGGGGAGCAAAGGAAAAGTGATACCGGCATAACCAGAGATAAAGAAATAAACAGCATTTCTTTAGAAGCGCATTTCACGTCGGGGTAACCACAATTACTAAAATGTCATCGTCAAAAAGATCATAATAACATTCGCTCTAATAATAATAATAAATATTAATAATAAGTGATTAAGCTACTATGTTGTTTGAGGCATTTTTTTTTCCAACTGATAAAAAAAACTAAACAAAAACAAAGCTACAGATAATAAGTTGACCATAAGTTGTTTTGCTATTATGTTACTGGACCAAAATGAGTTTGACACCCCTTGAACACACACTCTCTCACTAGCGAGCAGCCCAGCACAACCCCAACATAACATTATTGCTGCAACAAAAATGGCGAGCTACATTAGAGTTATCCAGTCGGACAGTTTTGAGCCAGTTCGGATGAGGAAAACGTATATGGATCTAGTCGTCTACAAGTGGATTTTACAAGCTTTTTCAGACGACATTTTTTCATCTGCTCTCGTTTCACAACGATTTGAATGAAGAAATACTCAGGAATGCCAATTTAAGCTTTAGTTTCGTTAAGTCGTCCATCAGCAGAAAAACGCCGCAAGAACATGATGCAAACACCAAATCAAGATTTTCATCAGTTGGTTTTTAAAGGGAAATGTTTCTATTTCTGCTTTATTTCTCGAAAAAAAAAAAAAAAAAAAAAAAAAGAAATTCAACCTGTGACTTTGTCCAAACCAAGTTTCTCCCAGATAAGGCCTAACTCACCCTTAAAAAACAACAATGTAATATATTTACAGTATATTCAATATATGAAAGCAATATTTATCAGCATATTGAAATATTTTGAAATACTCCAATTATTACCGTTTCCGTAAGTTAAAATAAATTGATCAGTATATTGTGATATATTGCTCTATCTACTAATATATATATATATATATATATATATATATATATATAGAGAGAGAGAGAGAGAGAGAGAGAGAGAGAGAGAGAGAGAGAGAGAGAGAGAGAGAGAGAGAGAGAGAGCGAGAGGTTGATCATCCATATATTGAAATATATTCAAAAATGTATGGATAAATTACATATTGACATAAAATTCTTAATATTTCTTAATATATTTACATATGTAAAATATATTGAATAATGTATATTTTCCAGTATATTACAATATATTTTTGTTTCCTAAGCCCAATCCTGCAATAGGACGCTTTTGTAAAATGTGAGTGTTACATCCCAGCTTGCATTGCTGCAGTCCTTACCATCGATACAGGCCTTCTCGTCCCCTCTGTCGATGAGCAGGTATCTGGGGCTTTCGGGAAACCACGGCAGGGTGACGAGCTGAATGAAGCCAGGAATGGCATTACTGGCGAGAAGATACTGCCAGCACGACTCACTGCCCAAAATCTCTCTGAAAACAAGCAATCCAAGGTCATTTAATAAATATATATATGTTCAAATCAACCTCCTAGTTTAGTGTGCAGAGTTTACCTGAGGCCGACCACCTGTCCTAACACAACGCCAAACGCTGTGAAGACGGCAGAGGACAGCGAGATCGCCCCTCTCAGGTGCTTTGGTGCACTTTCTCCAAAATACATGGGCTGTACGTTCATGCTGATTCCTGCAACATTTCTGAGTATCAACAGAAGTTTCTCTGATCTCGAAGGATCTGAAAAACTCAGAGAAAACGTACCTGCATTTATGCCGATAAGAACACGAGAGAGGATGATCATCTCAAATGACTTGGCAGCTCTGCTCCCCAGCGCCAAGAGAGCACCCGACATGAGGAAAACGTTGTTCAGCAGCAAACATTTCTTCCTTGATATGAGAAATAGAGAAATAAACACCTAGATAAGAAAAAGTCTATTTCAGAGGTCGGCAACCTTTAACAGTAAAAAGTTTGGTTTGTTTTCTACTGATCAAAACCTAGAAGGAGCACAGATTTACCTTGGCCTTTGAGAATTTTTGATTTGCACTCTTTACCTTCTATTTTTAAATATGAATTATGTCTATTTTTTGGCATGAAAAAAAAAAAAAAATTAAAAAGAAACTAGCATCTCTCAAATTGTGTTTTTTTACATTTTGCCTTAGTAGATGCCAAATTAGCCAAAAAGTAAGCTTGACGCTTACTTACTAGCTGAACTCCAAAATAGCCTAAAATTAATCATAAAAACTAAATAATGTTGCTAAAACAGAAGCTAAACTCTAAATTAACATTAAAAGCCCCAGTAAACAATAAATTAGCCCAAAATGTTAGCATGTTGCTAAGATAGAACCTAAACTCTAAATTAACCTTAGAAGCCCCAAAAAAGTACAAATTAGCCAAAAACATTAGCATGTTGCAAAAATAGAAGCTTAACTCTAAATTAGGTAAAGAAAAAAAAAAAAAAACCCAGTAGATAACTAATTTTACAAAATGTTAGCATATTGTTAAAATACTAGCTAAACCCCAAATTAGCATAAAAAACTCAGTACACGCTAAATTAGTCCAAAAAGCTAGCTTGTTGCTAAATTATCATCTTATTCCAAAATAGTCTAAAATTCCCTTGTAAACTAAATTAGCCAAAAACATTAGCATGTTGCAAAAATAGAAGCTTAACTCTAAATTAGGTTAAAAAAAAAAACAAAAAAAAACAAAACAAAAACCAGTAGATAACTAATTTGCCAAAATGTTAGCATATTGTTAAAATACTAGCTAACCCCAAATTAGCATAAAAAAACTCGGTACAGGCTAAATTAGTCCAAAAAGCTAGCTTGTTGCTTAATTATCATTTGAATTCCAAAATAGTCTAAAATTTCCTTGTAAACTAAATTAGTCAAAAACGTTAGCATGCTGCAAAAATAGAAGCTTAACTCTAAATTAGGTAAAAAAAACAAAAAAAACTAAACAGTAGATAACTAATTTGCAAAAATGTTAGCATAAAATACTAGCTAAACCCCAAATTAGCATAAAGACTCAGAACAGGCTAAATTAGTCCAAAAAGCTAGCTTGTTGCTAAATTATCATTTGAATTCCAAAATAGTCTAAAATTTCCTTGTAAACTAGATTAGTCAAAAAAGTTAGCATGCTACAAAAATAGAAGCTTAACTCTAAATTAGCTAAAAAACAAAAACAAAAACCCAGTAAATAACTTATTTGCCAAAATGTTAGCATATTGTTAAAATACTAGCTAAACCCCAAATTAGCATAAAAAACTCAGTACACGCTAAATTAGTCCAAAAAGCTAGCTTGTTGCTAAATTATCATCTTATTCCAAAATAGTCTAAAATTTCCTTGTAAACTAGATTAGTCAAAAACGTTAGCATGCTGCAAAAATAGAAGCTTAACTCTAAATTAGGCAAAAATAAATAAATAAATAAAAAAAACAGTAGATAACTAATTTGCAAAAATGTTAGCATAAAATACTAGCTAAACCCCAAATTAGCATAAAGACTCAGAACAGGCTAAATTAGTCCAAAAAGCTAGCTTGTTGCTTAATTATCATCTTAATTCCAAAATAGTAAAATTCCCTTGAAAACTAGATTAGTCATAAATGTTAGCATGCTGCAAAAATAGAAGCTTAACTCTAAATTAGCCTTAAAGCCTACTAAATAATAAATCAGCCAAAAACGTTGGCTAATTCAAATGTTTTAAAGCATTCACAGAAAAAAATTCTACTTAAGCAATCTTTATTTTAGAAATTACTATTATATTATCTTTCTTTAACCAGAGAGCCACCATAGAGAGATAAAAGAGCCACATGTGGCTCTGGAGCCGCAGGTTGCAGACCCCTGGTCTGTTTGTTTTATTAACTTTTTTTATGCGACTTCATGAAAGAACAAAGCAATGTCATTTTTTTCACCAAAAAATGACATTTCTTTCCCATGTGCCCAGATCCACGTGAGAGGAGGAAGTAAATGAACAATCTCTGTTCATTTGTGGATCCTCGCAGTAACAGGTTTATCATTCACCGTCTTTTGGGCATTTTGTACTACCGTCCGTAGCGTATGGTCATGGGTCCAGCAATCAGAGCTCCAGCAAACCCTCCCAAGGAGAAGATGGAAACAATGATTGTCCACACCACGGTCACCTGGTAATCCTCCAACTGGATGTCCCAGCGCTCCAGAAATGTTTCGTTGATGAACGTTTGAATAAACTGTAAGAAGAAGAAGAAGAGATAAAGATCAACCACAGTCTGACTTGGTTACTAACAAACCCAAAGAAAAATTACAGCAATGATTGAAAACGCCACTAAAGTTTGTTTCCTGATTTGAACAGTAATTTGTGACTCGTGCACATTGTTGGTTACTCAATCACAAATATGTTTTAAATCCCGAGCTGCTGAGTTACAAGAAAAAAGGAGTTTTCTTGGAGTACATTATGTAACACTTACAACAGTGGGAGCGTTCATTATGGCCAGGTTGTAGCCATATTGTAGAGTTCCTCCAATGGCTGCAGAAGCAACCATGAGCACCAGCGTCACAGGACTGCCCTGTTAATGCAGACAGAAAAAGGGAGCTACAATTGTACAAAAAATAACACAGGAATAAAAAAAAAAAAAAGTGACAGTTACATAATAGTAATCCAGTACTACTGAATCAGAGGACTGACGTCTTGAACCTTAAAAATTCAGTGAAATTAGGGGTGCCACCATTAGTCAATTGATTGACAACTAATGAAATTCTCAACAACTAATTTAATACTCGATAAGTCGTTACTTTATATTATACGGAGTCGGAGTATAGAAAAGTTGAAAGTTATAATGACAGTATGGTTACCTTTTGGACCTTTTTGGCGTTTATTAAGGATTTTTAGGCTGTTTTGGAGTTTAGCTAATATTTCAGCTGCATGCTAGCTGTTTTGGCTATTTTTTATTTATTTATTTATTTCAGTTTTTTGGCTGTTTTGTGGTTTATCTAATATTTCAATTTCATGCTAGCTGTTTTGGCTAACGTAAGATTTTTTCAGTTTTGTTTGGCTAATTTTGAGTTGAGCTAATATTTCAGCAACATACCAGCTATTTTAGCTATTTTTTTTTTCAGTTTTTAGGCAGTTTTGTGGTTTAGCTAATATTTCAGTTGCATGCTAGCTGTTTTGGCTAACGTAGGATTTTTTTCTGTTTTTTTAGGCTAATTTTGAGTTTAGCTAATATTTCAGCTGCATACTAGCTGTTTTAGCTATTTTTATGTATTTTTTTCCGTTTTTAGGCAGTTTTGTGGTTTAGCTAATATTTCAGTTGCATGCTAGCTGTTTTGGCTAACATAGGATTTTATTCAGGTTTTTAGGCTAATTTTGAGTTTAGCTAATATTTCAGTCACATGCTAGCTATTGTAGCTATTTTTTTTATTTATTTTTTTCAGTTTTTAGGCTGTTCTGGAGTTTAGCTAATATTTCAGATGCATGCTAGCTGTTTTGGCTAACATAGGAGTTTTTCCGTTTTTTAGGCTAATTTTCAGTTTAGCTAATATTTCAGCTACATACTAGCTATTTTAGCTATTTTTTATTGATCTATTTTCAGTTTTTAGGGCTGTTTTGGAGTTTAGCTAATATTTCAGCTACATACTAGCTATTTCAGCTATTTTTTATTGATCTATTTTCATTTTTTTGGGCTGTTTTGGAGTTTAGCTAATATTTCAGATGCATGCTAGCTGTTTTGGCTAACGTAGGATTTTTTCAGTTTTTTTTAGGCTAATTCTGAGTTTAGCTCAAATTTCAGCTTCATACTAGCTATTTTAGCTATTTTTTCAGTTTTTAGGGTGTTTTGGAGTTTAGCTAATATTTTAGCTGCATGCTAGCTGTTTTGGCTAACTTAGACTTTTTTGTTTTTTAGGCAAATTTCGCATTTAACTACTATTTTTACTGGCTATCAGCTTCAGCGTTTTCAGCTATCAACTTCTGCGTTTTCAGCTATAGCGTTTTCAACTTCAGCGTTTTCAGCTATCAGTTTCAGCGATTTCAGCAATCAGCTTCAGCGATTTCAGCAATCAGCTTAGCATTTTCAGCTGTTAGCTTCAGTGATTTCAGAAATTAGCTTCAGTGATTTCAGCTATCAATTTCAGCATCTTCAACTATCAGTGCTAGCATCTTCAGTGGCCAAATTCAGCTTTCAGCATTCACACTAGCGTTATCACAGGTAATGCTATATATCTTATTTTTAGTTAAAGCTAATGATGGTCAAGATGTGTTCTTAGCATCCAGTTTGCGCATAACCCGATTAGTTGACTAATCGAAAAAAATAATTGGCAATTAGTCGAATATTAAAATAATCGTTTGTGGCAGCACTAATTGAAATTTATGCTTTTGGCATCTATTTTCCAGAGAATTCATGCACATAATAATGAGATTACGAACACCTATTTGATGCATTTTGGGGTATTTAAACATGCTTTGTGATGCAAAGTGGTCACAGATGAAAATCCTGGACATCTTCCTCAGATCACTTTACGCTTAGTTCTCAAGTTTGTATGAATTGCATGAGGATGACAGTTTTCACAAAACCATATAAAGAAATGTAATTAGGGTTAAAACTTACATGTAGCTCAATCTGCACATAAAAAGTGTTGAGGAAAGCAGCTTACCTTCTGTTCGCTCTGCACCATTGTTAAACCGAAATGTTGGAAAGAGACTCAACAGAGTCTGACGGAGGAGCAGAGTTCAGACTGCCCGCCTTAAAAAAGAAAAAACAAGTGAGTTGTGAGGGGTGACTAGAGTTAATGTTTCTGTTGAACGTTTCACACTTTGTCTTTATCAGAGCTTTCACTTATATAAAGTGAAAGCAAGTGTTTAAATAGAAACGCCCACAAATCTATAACAAGTCTGCATAAGCAGCTTAATCTGTTAAATATTTTTCAAAATCTGTCAATCTATTTGTAATCTCTGGACCATTATGGCATTCTGGAGGGAAATTTGTTGTCTAAATTCAGAAGGTTTGGTTTTATTTGCAGGTAATAAGTCTTTCAAAAAGCTAAAGACCCAAAACATAGAGCATATGGAGACCTGCAGCCTGCAGAAATCTAATTGATGACTAAAAAATTTGATATATATTTTTTAATGAAATATTAATGTTAGTGTTCCATTATCTTTTTCAGGGTTATTTTATACGTTTGTTTTCATGAAGAATAATTTAATCCAAATTTTCTTTGTTTTTTCTTTTTCATCTGATTTCTTTCAGCTAATTTATAGTTATGATTTCGTACAGTGAAAAATAAAATGCCCAGATTTTTGATTTTTTAAACTCGATCTGCATATGTTACTGTATGATGAATTCTGTAATAGTATCATGTCAATTTACATAATATAGGATTCACTGTTGTTTAAGGATTCTTAATGACTTGAATCTGTGTTGGTAAGGTATTGATGTTTGATTACAATTTATGAACCGGATATTGATTATTCATCTAAGGAAAATGTTAAGGTAAAGCTGGGATTGGATTATAAATGTTTGCTTCCTCCCACTCCCTTTCAAGCAATATATAATTTTATGCCCAAATATTATGTTTTGACATCTTTGTAAAGACCTAAATCTCTGTTGATTGTTTATTATTCTTGCTTTGATTGTTTGAAATAAACAATTTCAAGTCTAATCTAATCTAATCTAATCTAATCTAATCGAATCTAATCTAATCTAATCTAATCTAATCTAATCTAATCTAATCTAATCTAATCTAATATAATATAATATAATATAATATAATATAATATAATATAATATAATATAATATATTATATTATATTATATTATATTATATATATTATATTATAAATTATATTATATTATATATATTATATTTATATTATATTATATTATATTATATATATATAATATAATATAATATAATATAATATAAAATAAATATAATATAATCTGATCTGATCTGATTCGATCCGCTCTGATCTAATCTAATCCAAGACAATCTAATCTCATTTTTTATAGTTATTTTGTGTTTATTTATGTAAAGCATATAAAGTTCCTCTGCATCATGAAAAGTTCTTTTTAAATAAAGTTACATTTGAATTTATTTATGATTTTAGTAATCTTAAATTTGGTCATTGCGTTTTCCTTACATTACCAAAAGAAAACAAACAAATGTGTCCATGTAAATCTCTGTATTTCTGACAGAGTTGATGTAAAAGTTGTATAATTGTTACATTTATTTTGTTTTAGAAAACAAAAGCAGATACATCATTATTATTATATTCATATTTGCATATGGATTACGTAGCTTTCGTTAATAGATAGATTCACAAAGCAAAAATGTAAAATCCAAAATCATAAATAGCATTTGATCAGGAAATAATTTCTAGAGGTAAGAATGGAGAATGGCGCTCCAAAATGTTCATAATTAAATAAATATGACCTTGTTTAGACAATTAACCAATAAAAATCTTCTAAATATATAAAACGATCACAAAATTGTGGACAAACCTGCACACACATTTTAAATTGACCATGTTGTTGTGTAATTTTCATTTTTGCTTTAAAAAGATCCTTATGTTATAAAAACACTTAAAACATTTATATTTGTTGATTGTCTGAATGAGGCTTAATTTGTTTATTTAATTATGAACATTTTGGGGTTCCTAATTGGAGACCATTTCTGTCAAATTGAACCTGATCTGATCTCCAAACTCACCCCCTAAAACACTTCAAGTGCAGTAAAATCACAGTTGTTTGCATTTCAGAGAAATAATTTTACTGTTGCTCTGAAAAAGTCTAAATAAATAAATACATAAATACATACCCAGTCAAAATCTAAATCTTAAAGAAAATAATTAAATTGCAATCAATGTTCTCATTCGTTTTCATTTTTCTTTCAAATGAACGATACTCAATGTGTCCAGCAGAGGGAGCTAGTTTATCCACGTTGGTGTTTTCTTGGTTCAGATTGAAGCAAATCAGACAGAAAAAAAGTGACAAATGAAACGAAGCAGATAGATGGATCACATCTCTCGGTTGATTATTGGACTTTATATGATTTGTTTTGTGAAACCAGTTTTTACATTTGATAGAAGTTGATGATTGAAACTTCTAAACTGTTTACATAATTGTCAAATAAAATAATTTCATGGTTTTTTTTAATAAAAAAATAATTGTTTAGAAAATAAAGAAGCAAATCTGATCCACTAGAGATTTGATAATTCCCCTTAGCAAAAAGTAGTACACTTGAAGGTTACTTTACTAAGTATACTTGTGTATTTGTATGGCAAAACTACTATTGACCACGTAAATGTAGTTTAGAACGTATACTGAGTGAATACTTCTTCAGACTAAAGTGGAACATTTTAGGTTTTTAATATATAGATAATATATAAGTAATCTTTAAGTATATTTTCTCTCGTTTGATGCCTATCTATTTGAGTTTTTTGATTAATAGCAACATCGTGTATTTTAAGGGTTCCTCCTGATAGATTTATTGTAAAGACAAGCTGACAAAGTAGAGTTAAGTTACAAACAAACCAGAAAATGACATAATAAATATCAAACATATACTAATAACAGCTCTCAGTTTTTTACCCCTCATCACAATACAGTTTAAAAAAGCAAATTCAATCAAAACACAGAACATAATTGATAGTTGTATAAATAAACAATAAATAAGAAATATATATTTTAGCATAGTGCACTACTTAAAGTTTTGCAAAGGGTCAGCAGTCTCCACCACAGGAATGAGGAGTAAAGTGTCACATTTAACCTTACTGGTGATTAAAGAGCTTTTAAAAATATAAATTTTCCTCAAAAATATACAAAATATGAGAAAAAAGATAAATGGGTCTATGGGGATTTAAAAAAAATGCGATTGCTATCCAAAGTTGGTCTTTTTTTCACGTTTTAAACAGCTCTGCTTGTTTATGAGTCTCTCCATGGCCGTGCACCAAAGTACATCTCTGATTTTTGAGTTTGTTTTAGTCTGGGAACCTCAGGCAGACGTCTTCTTCAAGTTCCAAGAGTCAAAACTAAACATGGCGAGGCAGGCCACAAGTCTGAAAATGTTTAATTCTAGACCGAAACCGTTTTTATTTAGTAATGTTTGAAAATGGGAACTATTATTTATGTTATTATTATTTATTTAACTATTATTTATGTAAAACTGTATGTTTTTTAATGGTTTTTTAATTTGTGATGTTTATTTAAATTGATTTATGATGATTTAGCTTTTTTTATCAATTGATTTTTATTTACTTTTGTATATTTTTGCACACCTCTTTAATTTGCCTTGGATATGAATTGTGCCAACTGGAGTAAAGTACTTTAATAAATGGACTTAAGTACTTTTTTTTCGCTATTTTGTACTTGTACTGAGAATCAAAAATTTGAGCAACTTTTACTCCCTATTCAACTCCATTTTTTATTGAATATATACACTCTTTACTCCACTACATTTGATCGACCCTTTACCGTTACTCGTTACATTGTGATTGAGAGGAACGTTCCAACAACTTTCAGGTTGTTAAAACTCCCTCTGACACTGAGAGGTGAATCCCATCTGAGTCAGCTCTAAATTTTAATTTACCAGGTTTTATTACTTCTATTTATTTTGAAAAAATGTGTCTTTTTTCAACTATTTGAGTGTGATTGAGACTGATTTTTTGGTTCTATTTATTATTCATTTTGCTCTGTCATTTTGAAACATTGAGGTGTTAAATTTCCTTTTTAATATTGGAGAATAAAACTTAATAAATAAACAGTTTTTGTTCTTCACATTTCTTACATTCAGTGTAAGTAAAAAAAAAAATCAGAAGCTTTTTTACCTTTACTCAAGTAACTTGTAATTGGCTCTCAGGTACTTTTTACAACTCTGAATTGTACTTTATAAATTAACTTACTTGCTTTTTGTTAGCTTTCTCAAACTTGTGGGTGTACTTTAAAAGACGCTGTTGAGAAAAAACAATTGAGGAGTTCTCTGATTAAAATGAATATAAAAACAGAAAAATATTTAATATTATGAAGCTATATTGCAATTTAATGCATTGATATGTGTAAATATTTTTCCAAAAATAAGACGTACAAATTATTTTTTTATTTTTTACTGACATATTTCAACAATACAGCATGCATATCTCAAAAACACAATTTTTATTGAATAGAAATGTTTCAGAACAAAGAAGCAAACATAAAAAAGATCTCAAATCAGAAAAAGAGAAAAAAAAATAGTAAACAATGTATATATAAACATCTTTTTCTTAAAAGAGCAGGGATATGCAATACTATATACCGTTTCTCATAAAACTGAGAGTACAAATTACAGTCTTATTAACCATTTCAGAAATTTGTTTAAAAAATTCAAATAAGACATGGACTCTGGGCATTTCACCTTCTTTCAAAGTAGTCTTCCACAAAAGTTTTTCCTTTTAAAACCAACAAAAACTGAGGAAACTAGATTTATGCATATGAAATTTTGTATCAATTCCAAAATCTGCTTTTTGCAGACCAAACCTAATAAAAACAAAATTCTATTATCTATGTTGTTGCTGCAAGAACTGCAGTAAAAATAAAAAAATAAAAGAAGTGCAAGTGTTTGTGTGAATATTGAATTTAAATGGTGTCTTAATAATAAAGATATTTTGTTAAAACGTCTCTAATCATCTGCTTGTGATGTATTTTTGAATTATGTTACAATTCTATAAGCTTTTTTTTCATAAACTTTATTGAAAATGTTTTCATTCACATTCAGTTGTGCCTTTTTTTAACAGTAGTTAACAGAAAACAAGTACAGTGCAACAGGCACAACACCATCAACAAACCAGGGGGTTCTATTGTTTTATAATATGATTTAAGGTTCAATTCCATAAGCTTCTTTCAGTTTCCAGGTGTGATTTTTTTTTGTCTCCAAAACTTTATTGAACATTATTTTAATTTACAAATGTTAAAAATCACATTCAGTTTTTTTTTTAAAAAGCAGGTAACATAAAACACTGTCTGCAAGTACTTTCCAGGTGAGATTAGAAAAAAAAAAAAAAAAAAAGAAAAAGGTGTGATTGGACCCGGAAGCGCCACATCCGGGTCACCCGCGCGCTCATAATTAGTTGGGTGTGTGGAGGTGTCTCCTCCCCCCTCCCCTCTCTCTCTAATTGGTCCGCTCTGACAGTGTTGCTGGAGTTTCTTCAATTGAGCAGCGTGAAGTGAAACGCTCTGGACATTGGAGAGGAACGAAAAAAAAAAAAGAATCATAATATTTATATTTATTTCCCCAAACTTCGTCTTCGGATCCGTGTTGCAGCTCGACAGACCCGGCGGATCCGATGCTCCTGCTACACACCGCTCGGCAGGTTTGCCCTGTGGTCGTTGGATTAAGTCATCGCTGCTTCCCTCGCTCATCCTGGAGCCTGGAAAACTCATGTGGTTTCTGAACACGCCAGCGTTTCCGTGAAGCTGCACCACAATGACTCGGATTTTCTGGGATATTGTTCTACTTATCAGTGAGTATAAAGATGTTTGACCCTTAGAAATTAAGATTAATAGATGAGAGGGAGAAAATATATTATTTTAAATATATGAAATCTCCATTTACTTGTATAAATTCTGATTTAACTTCTGCTTTAATGAGTTAATCCTCATAATGAGGATTGCAGTCTTCTCTCTTTGTCATTTCAGTCCTCCTGCAATAATAGTGCTTTAGTCTCATCCTTTTAGTGGCTCCTTGACCCCATTAACTACTGTTTGGTACCAGGAATAGCCAGTCTGTGTCAGGCCGATCACATGATATATAACCTTTCGTTGTCATTTTCTTCCCTGCAGGTTCTCTCTTGACTTTTGGAGCAGTCCTGAGCACCTCGGCGGTCATCCAAGCGAGTATTCCCACCAGGCCGAGGCTCACTGCTGCTCCAGACGCCATCAGTAAGAGCTCTGGGACGACCGGTGACGGGATTGCAGCTGCAACCGACATCCCAGCATCTAATAGTAAGTTTTTTAATGAGAAGGTGGAACAAATCACGAGTCTAGATCTACTTATTGTTGGAACAAAATCCTGAATCCTCCTGCAAAGGTTAGCTGCTCGTCCCTTTTTGCAGTTATAAAAACCCACTAGGATGAAAATGTGGTTTTTATCCTGTTTTTGTCGCCTGTTTTGACAATAGGGGGCATATACAACGAAAATTGAGCTTAAATCTAGCATTAAAATACAGTTTTAAAGCCTTATAGGTGTGGTTACACCGCTCCATTCTGATGCATCCACTTGTAGACGAATAGATCCGTGGACGTCTTCGTTTTCCTCGTCTGAGCTCCAATATTGCTCGTTATTTTTGTTGCTCCGGTAATATTAAGTTGGGGGAGTGAGAAGCTGTATGTAAACAAAGGGATAATGGGAAATGAGGGTCGGGATACCACTCACCCAACAATCCCGGTGAGGCAAACTTCTAATGAATTCCTGCCGCTCTGCAGAAACTATGTCCTAAAAAAAAACAACTTTTTTTTTTTATTTTTACCTAAAAACGGCACAATCATAATTAAAAGACCACTGGGAACTCTTAAATCACATGTGTCAAAGTCAAGGCCCGGGGGCCGGATCCGGCCCTCCAGGTGATTATATCTGGCCCTCCAGATCATTTTATTTTATTGTTATTAATGGCCCAATGTTATCTTGCGCTTATTTCTAACTTGTATAGTTTTGACAAAAGATATTTTTATGGAGAGGAAAATATAGAAAGTTATCTAAGGTTTAAGTTGATTTATTCTGGAATAATATTCCTGCCTTTTTATTATTCATGGTTATGTTAAAAAGTTCAGTTTTAAAGTTTTAAAAATTGGCATTCCGCCACCTTTTTTGGAGTATTTTGGCATTTACTAAGATTTTTTGGCTGTTTTGGTGTTTAGCTAAAAATTCAGCTACATGCTAGCTGTTCTGGCTAATTTAGGCTTTTTTGTTTAAGTTTTTTTGTCCATTTTGGTGTTTAGCTAATATTTTCTATATGTTCTAGGTAATTAGAGCTTTTTGAAATGTTTTTTTAGGCTGTTGAGTTAGGCTATTATTTACACGCTAGCTGTTTTGGCTAAACTGTTTTTTTGTTTTGTTTTTTTTTTTTTAGTTTTTTAGGCTAATTTGGCATTTAGCTAATATTTTAGCAGGCTATCAGCTTTAGTGTTTGTAGCTATCAATTTTAGCATCTTCAGCTATCAGCACTAACATTTTCAGCTGCCAAATTCAGCTTACGCATTCACACTAGCATTACCGCAGGCAATGCTATATATCTAGTTCATAATTATATTTAAAAGTTACAGTTTTAAAGTTTTAAAAATTTTGTTTATCCTGTTCGGCCCGCGAACTAAGGTGTGTTTTGGATTCTGGCCCCTTGTGCAATCAAGTTTGACACCCCTGTCTTAAATAATAAATCAAAAGGACTTGAAAGGATGCAAAATAAACTTTTTTGAGCTTTTAAGTTGATTATAATCTCTGAGCACCAGCCCCTCCAAATCCACAAGTCCTCACATTGTGATGTCACAAAGTGAGGAACAGCCCCTTCCAGGAAGACGTAGTAGAATCCAGGCTCTTGTGAATCGAATCATTTCTAGAAATTTTAATCGATACCAGCCCTAACACGCATCCATCATGGGCAAACATGCTCCAGGGGTCGGCTCTAGGATGATGTCATGAAAGGGGCGGCACCCACAAGGAAAGAAAGGCGGAGCCTCGGAGATCGAGGCGTCTTGCTTTCGGGAAGGAAAAGAGTTCACAAAATTGAAATTAATTAAAAAAAGAAGATATTTTTGTGTGCCAAAGGTAATATATTTTTACTGAAAAAAATTTAAATGTTGGATCAGTTAACAAAAATCTGTTACATTTGTAATGACTAGTTTTCATCAAATTAAATAATTTTAAAATAAATTAAATTTGACGGTTTACTCACATTTACTTACTCAATTTTACTTAAGTCTAAAAGGCTGAAGAATAGCATTAAATAGGTCATTTAATTTGAAGTCTTTGTTGAAAAATTGGAGTCTTTAGCTTGAACTTCTAGTCAAATCTCAGATCTTAAATTACAAATTATTCATTTATTCTCACAAATTGGCATGAAATTGACAGTGATGTTCGGGAGATTTAATAAAAAACCCAAAAAGTTCTCCAGAAGTCTCTGGTCTCTGGTCAGTTGCATTTCTTTCAGTAGCTCTGCTGTCTCCAGGTTCCCTCATATCAGTTGAAGCAAGTCAGATGAATTCAACAACACATCTCATGGTTTACATCAACCCCGCCTCCACTGCTCCTCCAAACTCCTCCACAAGCACCTCCTCGGCAAACGGCAGCGCCTCAAAAAGACCGGACGGAGCCGTCGGCAACCATCCCGTGAAGAGTAAGTGTCAGCGCACCGGGAGCAGTTTGGGGTGGTGGGGAGGTTGCATCTCCTATGAAAGGAGCCACTTGTTCTCATCGTTCCCAGAATCCCCTGTTTTGCTTACACAGCAGGAGTTTTAAGACATTGTTTTCCATTTAGCCGCAGCGCATTAACATTATGCAGACAGTGCGGCGCGCACGAATAATTGATCCTTTTAGAATGACTAAGCCCGGCGACTGTAAATCAAAAAATGTTCACTCTTCCAGCGCCGGGCTATTATCTGAAGGAACACCTCATTTCCTTAACGGCTGGTTTCTGTGTCACCGTTCCCGCTGTCACGCCGCCAAAATGGCATGGAAAGAGAGAGGGCTTGGTAGGCAGATGCCTCGGGGAAGACAGAGGGCTTTCAGAGCCTGAAAGAAAGAGACAATGCATGTAGGCTGCAATCCAAAGGCCCATTTACCGTTGGAATGGAGTGTGCGATGAAGGCTGCAGTGCTGCTCCGTCTGGAGGTCCGTCCTGCCGCTCACCCTGAACGTCACACTGGGGCATGTTGTTCTGTGTTGGAGCAACGCTCACATTTGTTTGAGTCACTGATACTGGCATTCGTGTCAATAGGAATCTTGCATGTTGTTGTCTTGGTTTTTAATTACATCTCGTGTTTTGCTCGTCTGAAAGAAAACGGAGATTCATGCTAAAAAAATGCACCCGAGGACAGAGGATTTTCTTAAAGAACTGCAGGGATCTGCTCTCCGTTAAGTGAGGAAGGATTATGTTTCCAGCATCTCACTTGCATTCATTAAATTGTTTTTTTTTTTTTCTGTAACTTTGCCTCCAGGGAGGGTTCAGTTAGAGATATGAACCGACATACATGAATGTCAGCTTTAGGGTTCGGAGGTCCCCAAACTTTTAACAGAACTGTTTTCTTCTCTGATGTGGGGTCAGTTTGTAGGCTAACAGAAAAAGTGTAACAATCACAGCCTAAATATTTATGTCAAATTTTAAATAATTATAAAATACTAAAACATTTAAAAAATTAAAGAAATAAACAGTCTATATTAGGGCTGCCACAAACGATTATTTTAATAGTCGACTAATCGGATCATGGACAAAGTTGATGTAAAGAAAATCTGAAATATGATTAGCTTTAAAACAAAAAAATCCTAAATAAGCTAAAATCGCTAGCATATAGCTGAAATATTAGCTAAACTCCAAATTAGTCTAAAAAACTGTAAAAATCCCAAATTAGCCAAAATAGCTAACATATAGCTGAAATATTAGCTAAACTCCAAATTAGCCCTAAAGCCAAAATGAATGAATGAATGAATGAAATGGTTTATTTCAAGCAATCAGGTTATAATACATGGAGTAACATCACATAATAAATCACAAATAGATCGCTTGAAAGGGGGTGGAAGGAAGCGAACTTATATAATCCCACCCCGACTCGACCATTTTCTCTACATGAATAATCAATATCCGGTTCAGGACTTAAAATCAAATATCAATATAGTTTCAGGTGATAAAAGATCAATAATATCAGTGATGTAATAGAATTTCAAAAACATCCACAGACAAATCATTTATAATATTCATCAACAGTAATCTAAACATTCTCATTAAAGATTAAAAAAAATATCAGTAGTAATCAACTTCATCTGTTACTGCAGGAAAATATATCAAAATATTCTTATATTAAAAAAGACAATTTGAGCAGATTGCATTTATCAAAGAACGATTATTAGGTAGCATGTAGCTGGAATAATAGAAAAACTCAAAATTAGCCTAAAAAACTGTAAACATTTAGAATTAGCTAGCTAGCATGTAAATGAAATATTAGCTAAACTCCAAATTTGCCTACAAAACTGAAAAAATCCTAAATTAGCCAAAAGAGCTAATATGTAGCTGAAATATTATCTTAATTCCAAATTAGCCTAAAAACTGAAAAAGCCTAAATTAGCCAAAATAGCTAGCATGAAGCTAAAATATTAGCTAAACTCCAAAATAGCCTGAAAACCCTTAATAAATGCCAAAATAGTCTAAAAAGCTAGCAGAATGTCATTATAACTTTCAACTTCACTACAGCCTGACTCCATATATTATAAAGTAACGACTAATCGACTATTAAATTAGTTGTCGACTATTTTAATAGTCGATTAGTCATCGATTAGTCGACTAATCGTGGCAGCCCTAGTCTATATCCTCTCCTGTCATAGTTCAAATAAAAAGTCATGCTGTGTGGGTCTGGATCGGCCAGATTGAGGAAAAAAAATGAAAATGTAATGCATCTCTGATGGTGTTTAGGGGGCGGGGCCAAATTTGGAGGGAAATGTAAAGTATCCCAATGTGTTTGTTCCTTTTGAATCTTCTCCTGTTTTTAGTAAAATAATTGTGACAAATTATTCTTTTTCAAAATGTTTGATGGAGTTTCAGATCAAATTATTTAAACCACCTTGATCAGGGGTGGGAAAACGACGGCCCGGGGGCCACATACGGCCCCTTAAGCTACTTAATCTGGCCCTCCAAATTAAAATACATTGAATCAAAATCCTAATTATTGTTTTATTTTCATTGTATTTCTGGTTTATTCTCATGAATGGAGTTGTTTCTCTGGCGTTCGTGTGAAAGTGATTTTTCGGATTTCTTTGAGTTCACATTTTCATCAACCCAAAAAGAGAACAAAAATCAAAATTTAGAAATTAAAATTCCCAAATTTTCTGTTTTTAAATGAATATATGTGAATTTTAATCCAAATGTTTTCATCTAAATTCCATATTATCTTTTTAGTTTTGAGGTTCATTACCCAATCTCTCCTTCCATCTGCTCCTTGTCCGACCCTTATGCCAAATTTTAGAACCCTTTCTGGCCCACAAATCAAAAAGTTTGCCCACCCCTGACCTAGAGAATTAATCCTCTACATTAAATGGGGTAAAACATGACAGAATTAGTTGATGATCAACTAGTAAATGTGGTAACATGGCACCCAGTGTGGAGAAAACAATATTTATTTCTTTAGCTCTAATTTATTCTACTAAAAGATTAAAAAAAAGTGTTCAATACTAGGGTTGGGTATCACCAATAATTTCCAGAATCAATTTGATTCAATTCACCAGAACCTGGATCAGTTCAATTCTGATTATTTTTTTGTCTTTTTTTTCCAGTTCTTTAGATCCATCAATTTGACTCAATTAAAATAAGTCTTTGTTTTGAAGATACTCATATCAATCTGATACTCTTCCCACTTATTTATGTATATATATTTATTTATTTATTAGTGAAATTATAATAAGATTGTTTATACCATGGATTCTAAAACGGAGAAGCGCCAACAATTGTTCTGTCTCTCCTGGAGGGCATTTCAGTTTGGCCTCTAGGTGGCGATCACGCTAGTATTACACCTTAGAAGAAGAAGAAGAAAATCTGAGCCAAAAAAAACTACGTTTTAGACCACAAATGGTTACTTTAAAAATATTTCCTTAAGAGTTTGTAAAATTCATGCCTGTGAGTTTATAAAGATGTTAATTTAGTCCAGGGGTCGGCAACCTTAAATGTTGAAAGAGCCATATTGGACCAAAAAAAACCAAAATCAAATCTGTCTGGAGCCGCAAAAAATTAAAAGCCTTATAGTGAAGGCAACACATGCTGTATGTATCTATATTAGCTATATTGGCCTACTATCAAAATGACTCAGTTGGTTACAAATACATAATGAGTCTTCATGATTAAATGTTTATTTAATCCTGTGGAGAATGACGCACCACGTGACTACACTGTTACAGGATGAAGTTTAACTTCATTACAATATTAATGAATTACAGTATGTTTCATTGTTTTGATGAAATTAAAGAATGCAATAAAGAAATCTGATTTTTGATGTCATTTTTATTTAGAGGATTCGTAAAAACAACAAAATAGAACGTGCATAACGTGCCCCGTATCTGTGCAATAAAACGCAACATATATTTATAAAAATAAAACGGCAGCCTTTTGAAAAGGTAAAGTGTATAAAATCAAATTAAAACAGTTTAAGTTTGATTTCTGTGGAAATGTCAAACAAGTCAGAGCATGGGTAAAACGGAGAAGCATCCTCTTCTCTCTCTCTTTTGACAGCTGATTGACAGATCACTGCGCTTGTTGTGTTCAAGGAACTCCGGACATTAACTCAGTCTGCTAACATACTTTTGACATTTTTATACAATCCTCAGAAAAACAAAGCGGTTTTTCAGAAAAAAATGTCGACACTATTTAATCCCTTGATTTTATAAGGATCAGTTCTGGGGTTCAATGTTTTCTCTGATGACCTGCTTTGTTTTGCTGCTGATGTCCAGAGGTCAGTGAACGCACCATGCAGAAACGCTCGGCAGACCTGAATCCTGTCAATCTGCCAATGTTTGTTCGGGGTTAAAACAATGATTAAAACCAAAAATATATTCCCCCCCCCCATATTTTTCAATTTTCCAACATTTTGGGAATAGCGCCAGGGAGCCACAGCTGCATGCGGCTCCGGAGCCGCAGGTTGCCGACCCCTGATTTAGTCAGTAATGTGTGTTTAGGTCGACCGAGTGTTAGCATTAGCCTTACTATGGGAAAACCCATTATACGTTAGCATCAAGCTAGCAGACTTTAACATTATGTGTTAGATCGATCTCTACTTTTATGTACCGATTATTGATCTGTTAGGCTAAGATCGATTCAGATCAATTAATTGATTTTATCAACCCAATACAACTGAAGCCACTCTGTTCTGTTTTTCACAAAGCTCCTCGGTTGGACTCTAAAAAATAGAGGTGTAACAATTAATCGATTTTATATTCCTGTGGTTCAACCAGATCGAACTGTCTGACGCAAGTTATTCATCGAATCAGAACCTATACTATTATAAAAGTGCTTTGAAAAATGAAATAAATTGATTATATTGATATTGGAAATTACCATTTGGATTGAGACACATTCGATTTATCTTACATAAAGTAAAAATGACCATCACAGCAGAAAACATACGTGTGATGCAGGAAAAAATGATCAACCATCACTCCAGTCCAACGAGTGGAAACACTTTGAATTAGCAAAGCCGTGTGACCATACAGAGCAGCAGAATGATCTAATAATTGATATGGAAAAACAAAACTTTATCAATCTAAAATGTGAATGGATTTATTATTTATTTATGATTATCTTAAATAAATCTGAGGAATGTTCAGTACCAGGTATTTATCTGTTTGAAGTTTTGGTTAAAAATGTCCTGGATCCATTTTTGGTGAATTAGATTAACAAGGAGATGTATCATCAACCACATTATGAATCAAATCATGAAAAATGACTGTTTACATCTCTATGAAAACCCAGCATTGATTGACAGGACAGTAACTGAATCTTTTGTTTGGACAGAGTTCGTGGCGGCCGCTGTTCGATCTCACTTTGACGACTGTCCCGACTCCCATCAGCATTTCTGCTTCCATGGCACGTGTCGCTTCCTGATCCTGGAGGAAACGCCTGCTTGTGTGTAAGTTACCGGACTTCTTGGCTCTAGGGCTGTGGATCGTTGCTCAGGTGGCGATCCGATACGATTCACGAATCAAGCTCAACGATTCACGAGTTGAACCACGATTCTTACTTTTTAATATTATGTTTATTGCTATGTGAATATTTACTAGATGGAGGAGAATTGAAATTATTTGTATTAAATCACCAACATTTATACATTTATTTAGAACAGTAGATCAGAATCAACAAAATTGATTTTAAAAAACCCAAAAAGATTCAGATAGAAAGAAATTTTGTCATTTTAAACTTTTTTTTTGTCAGCCTTCTGGTTAAGTTCAGCAGTAACATAAACAACATAAAGAGGATAAACATTACTGCTGTTTTGGATCATTTAACGACAAAACTTAAAAATGTTTCCCACATTTTTTTTTATCCTCAAAGTTCTTCAATATTTTTCGGTGTACAACCCGTATGAAAAAAGTATTTTTTCCCTCCGCAGCAGAATCATCTGATTCACGTTGTTGAATCAGCACGAGGCTGCGTTTCTTCAGAATAAGATGGAGTTTCGTTAATTGCTTCAACTGTTGAAGAGTTATCATAACCAAAAGAATGTAAACACTGAGATAAAGCTCAGATGTTAAAGCTAATTCATTTTTTCAGAAGTTATGTCAGTGAACAGAACTTCAGTCTCAGTTTTTGAACGGAAAAAAACTCTCTCTAGTTTTTTGAAAACTCTTGAAAAACTTTCGTGCAACAAAGATGTGTTTACTTTCGGTTACTAACGCGGCTCTTTCGGCTTTGTTTTAGTTCGTAAACTTAAAATAATACATTAATCTGAATTCCAGAAGAATCGTTACCAGATAATATTCTGATCATATTTTACTACAATTTACTATATTTATAAAGATCGCAAATCAGCGATCTTGGACGTCACGAATATTTGTACTCGGATTTTCGGGAGCAGATCGCGAATACTCGAGCACCCGGATACTCGTTACAGCCCTACTTGGCTCCCACTTCAGAAAAGTGTTTCAAAACCAAAAAAAAAAAAATTATAACCATTTCTATTTAACTTTTGTAAATCCTGTCGTTTTAAAAAAAATGAGTATTAAAACTCACCGACAGTGTGAAACATATTGGGGAAAAAAAGCTTTTGATTTGTCTTTGGAGCTCTGAAGCGGCTGGACTGTTGAGGGAATGTAGGACTTGCGCATGGGAAACCGGGTTTGATTCCCAGGGGTGTAATGAGCTGAATCCAGTGAGGGTCCTTCATCAAGACCCTTCACCCTAACTATGTAGCCACAAGGGAGTCCCTGTCTCCAATAAAACACAGGGTTGTATCGGTTCTGGTCAAAAAGTTCATTCTGGTTTAGAAAAATGTGATAAATTTCAAATATGCAAACAATGATCTTATTTTTTATGATTACGCAAACTTGCTGTGATTAAAAGTTCAGATATTGTTTTGATATTTTTAATTATAAACTAGAGTAATATTCTTTTATCTCTCCATTGTGGCTTGTGAGGGATCGAGCGTCCAAGGAGGACAACAGAAGATTCATCCAAAAATGAAAAGTTTTAATTAAAGAACTTGCAAAGTGGGCCCATAAAAGAGGTCAACAAAACATAATTAACTCAGGCAATAAACTTAACTTTAACTTAAGCAACTGAACAAACCAAGTAACAGAAATGAACTGACCTGAACTAAGACACACCAGGGGAACATATATAGTGGGCGATCAAACCACTTGACAAACATAGGGGGAACTAAACATTTAACAGAGACAACACAAAAGACTAAACACAAAAATACTGGTCTGTCAGAAGAAAAAGCAAGCAAAAGAAAAGTACACAAAAAGGATTAACAAACTAACAGCAACTTAGAGAAACAAAGTAAATAAGGATTTAAATCAGTCCATGTTTCCCCCCTGGAGACTTCTGGAGGTGGCGCCTGCCAATTGCCCTGGTGCAGCATTTAATGGCTGCATTTTCCTCCTTTGGCCCTCCAGCTCCAGGAAACAGAACCCCAGCCACACCCGCAGCAACCAGCATAAACGGAACTGGCAACTCAAAAACAGGTGAAATTAGTTAAACAAACCAATATAAAGAAATCAAAATATGTGTTCTACAAATAAACATAAATAAATACATATTTTAACTCAAAGAAATGTTTGTGTTTATTTGCAAATAAGTTTGAAACACTAAATGTATCAAATATGGGAAATAAAGTTAATTGTGCAGTGTACTGAGGTTACCGCCCTTTTGTTGTGGGTGTGGCAGAGTATGCTGCCATCACATGGCTCCTCGGCTAAATATAAAATAAGACCGAGGCCGACCGTCAGAGTCAGCAGCTAATGGCTGCCTAACCAAAACTACCTAAAGAAAACAAATAAACAAAGCCGGAAACTAAGACTACCAACTCCAAACTAAAATAACAAAACCCAGCAGTGTAAGACTGCTGAGGACAAAAAGGGGGGAAAAAACCCACAAAAAATAAATAAAAGAAAAATAAAATACCAATTTTTTAAAGTAAGAATTACTCAATTAACGTTTATTTAATTTAGAGTTAAATTTATAAAAAGTTTGATCTTTTATGAGTTAAAAGCACATTTTATCTTGTGCTGCACTGAGGTGATCCTGTTTGGAACAGATCATCTTTTGTTTTGAAAATAACCAAAAAAATCAAAAAATTTTTATATATTTTTTTTTATTTCCTTAAAGATCAGTAGAAAACGAGCCCAAATGGATCTTTTACTGTTAAAGGTTGCCGACCCCTAAACTGGAGTGACGCCATCAGGGGGAGGGATTCACCTCAATCAATTAAAAGTTTAATTCAAATTATGACTTATGTCTGTAACTGAATTCATGGGGAAACTTCCTTTATCTGCCGATCATCATTTCTGAGACAAACTGTGTCACTTTCAAATATCTGCAAACCTTTTCTGGGCCAGACTGGGAGCGCTGCAGAATAAGCAGTTGTTCAGCGGACCTTTACTGACCCGCTGCACAAAGAGGATAAGACGAACTGTCCCTGCTAAAAACGCCGGTGGTTGACGGAGTGCTGTATGCAGCACATCGCTGGAAAACACCACACATGCTACAAAGACAACTGCAGCTTGGAGAACTTCTTTAAATGTAATAATTCAAAACATTTGTAAAGATTAACTACTGGTGTGTGTTTTAAGAGACACAACACACATGATTCATATTCTTGTATTAAGCTTCTGTTGAATCATAGAAAACGTATGAGGCGCCTCACTAAAATGAAAGTAAATTCTTTTTTTTTTCTTCTGGAAATCAAGAGTCTGGAGGAGCAAAGATGCTCGTTTGCTTAAATTTGCTTCAAGGTCTCTAAAGTCTCTGGATTGGATCCATATCATCTGTTTGTCCACAGCGTTGCCAGGTCCTGTCTCAGCCCAGACAACTACCAGGAAGTTTTAGAGCACTTCAATCATCGACTTTAGATGCTTCTTTCATTTTCCAACAGGTCTTCATTTAAAGCGCCAATTCCTGGTATTTGGACCATTGTGGATCATTTTCTAGCAAACTATCCAGATCTATTTGAAAGGAGACAATAGATCAAGCAATGCAGACAATCAAACCGACTTCTGTAAAGTTATGTACAAACTGGGTTCAAGAACGAGCTGAAAGTGTGTGTAGCTCATGGTGTTCACACTAGACATGCAGGGAGGGGCTTCTTCTTCTGTTTCTATTGCTGAATTCAAATTCCTCCTCCACCCCCACGGCTTCTCCCTATCCCTACATTTAGCCCTCTGAACGGAAAATTTTGGAAAAAAAAAAAAAACATCTTCAAATTTGGATGTCACTCCCACTTGATGACGTCATCAAAAGTCGCCGGTCATCTACGTTAGCGCGGAGCTGCTAGTGTTTGGAAATGCATACGTTTTTTTACCAATTAAAAAGATACTCCTGTGCTTCAGAGCACACCCATGTGAAGAAATGCGCTTCTCCTCCGGGGTACAGCGCGATGTGGAACACTCGGTACACGGAGGGATGCAGAGCTGCGAGGGTTAGCCCTTAAAAAAACGATTTCAGAAACTCTACACCCTCAAATGCCTCTACAATTGGATGGATAGGGAGAATCCGTAGGAATAGGAGAAGAATTTGAATTCTGGCTTTTTTCTACTGTTTACTATCAGATGTCTGCCACCTACAGTTGGAAAAGGTTCGGTGAGAAATGTCAAAGCGGTTCAAATCTCATAAATCTTGCTCCAGGGATGTTCTTTCACAGCTCTATTCTGATATATCTAAGATTTGATGACTTATAACTCCAGCCGGACACAAACTGCAATTATTAATTTGTCCTCTATGATTAATTTTCAAACAGTTAGGAGTTCCATGAATTAAAATTGCTATCAAATCAAAGTCCCTGATTGATCAAAGCTCAACCTGGTTTAACTTTAAAGGGTAACCAAACAGGGAAGTTGGAGGCTGACTCCACCTACAGCCAAAATGTGAAAATCCAGTCAGAGGGGTGGGGCTTGTGGGCTGGACAGTTATCGTTAAGCGTGCTTGAGATGACTAGCGGCTCGCCTGGATCACCGGCGCGACCAGGCGGCTGCATGTGGGGGCGGGGAAATGCGCCTGAGATGAAGGCGAGACTGTACGAGAACAGGGAGTTGGGGGTTGCCCTTAACATTTGGTTGAATTTTTAATAGGTCTCTCCCCCTTCGTATGATCTACGCTATCATGTCTTTTGTATTATTTTTAGAATCTGTCAGAGGAAGACGGATAAAAAAAATAGCCAGTGACGTGCGGTGAGGTTCACAGCTGGTGAGGCGCCGACGTCATCAGTCAGATTCACAAACTTTTACGAAGGGACTGCCCCCCCCCCTCCCCCATTGTTTAGAAATATTAAATAAATATTTATTTAAATAAAATAACTAAAGAACTGGAAATATCTGGCAACACTGCCTACAGAGCAGCTTATTCACCATTTGACTGACAACAGATAAAGTGTTGTTTAAAATTTCAATTCAACATTTTACTTCGGTTTATGAACTGTAGCATAAAAAAATCCCCAAAACTGTTGTTATTGACTTACTTTTACTTCTGAATGAAGTCTGTGTGCTGCTCCTTCGGCAGAAACAAATGAATAATCTGTTTGTAAAAGTCTTCCTTTTTTCTTTCTTCAGAGTTAAAAGTCTCTCCGTCTCAGTAGAGATCACTACTAGTGACGAGTCTAAACAAATTCTTGAGTTTAGGGGTTTAAAAAACCAAATCCTCCATTTAGACATTGATGCTGAAGAGTAGCTGGACAGCTGCACTTGTTCTGCTACCGCTAAATCTACTATTTTTTTTTAGCCGCGGTGTCACATACATTCTCTGGGCTCACCAGCGCCCTCTGCCTGTGGCGTGCATATCTTGGTGAGGCAGGCGAACTGTCTGCCGCACCTAGTGTGTTTTTGAAGCGCATTTTTAGCGGATAAAAAGACTAAATGAGTCACAAACTGGCTCCAATCTAATCAGAAAGATAGCAAGAGATAAGAAAATCAGGGCCAATTTAAAATAAAGCGCATTTTATGATAATAGAAAGACCAAAACAACACAGACATGCGTCATCTGCAGGTACATTCAGTGTGTGCGGCGCTGGGAGTACAGCTGCCTCACCCAGCACTGTCTAGCGTATTTGAACAGGAAACTCGTAAATTTGGTGCTTTTTTTTTACCAAAAAACGTTCAAAAATCATAGGAAATAACATTTTATTTTTTATTTTAAAAGTATATTAATCTTGTTGAATTTATGCATTTTTTTGTTATATTTTGCTGGTGAGGTTCAGCCTCCCCTGACTGCACATCAGTGGGCGGGGTTAGTATAATGTCCACTGTCCCAGAGAAGTAAATGAGATTGAAATGAAAATTAACTTTTAAAACCAAAAATAAAACACATAACCACAGATGATTTAAGATGTTTTTTATTTATATGCAAGGAATCCACTACTCTACAGAAAGAGTTAAAAAAATACACTGATTTCCTTTGTTTAGCCCCAGTTATTTCATAGCAAACTACAGGATCTATCTGGACACCATTTCCCACAATGCATTGTTTTGTAGTCATCTAGGTGGCTTGCAACCAGCGCAGTATCTATTTTCGCCTGGATTGCAGTGCATGCTGGTTAGTTTCTGTCACCGACGTCACATGTTCGCCGTCATGAAGTATCGCGAGAAATGGGCGGGTTCAAGGCGCCTTCCTAAGCCAGCGCAGCCAGAAAATAGGCACTGCGCTGGCTGCAAGCCGCCTTGCTGACTACAAAACAATGCATTGTGGGAAACGGTGTCCTGAAAGTTCTTGTAGTGCGACGTGAAATAACTGGCGCTAAATGAAGGAAATGGGTTTATTTTTTAACTCTTTCTGGAAGGTAGTGAATCACTGATGAAAAATAAACAAGATTTTAGTTAATCTGTGGTTATTTGTGTTATTGTTGCTTCTAAAACTAACTTTAATTTCTATTGTATCTGTTTATTTGGGACAGTGCACATGAAATGAATCCCGCAGTTTTTTTTTATCTGCTTTACTCTGAAAGATGTAAAAAAATACTATAAAAGACATAACAGCACAGATCATACTAGGAGTGGCGTATTAAAATTAAGCCGAATGTTGAGGACAACCCCCAACTCCTCGTTCTCGTGCAGTCTCGTCGTTCACCTTCAACTCAGGCGCCTTTCTCCGCCCCCTCCTGCAGCGGCTTGGTCTCGCCGACGATGCAGGCGAGGCGCAAGTCAACTCAAACACGCCTATTTTCTCACAGTGCTGGCTTAGGTTCTCGAGATATTTCGTGACGGCGCAGATGTGATGTCGGTCTGAGAAACTAACCAGCATGCCCCGCGGCGCTGCACCGCGGCGTGCTCCGCGCTGCATCTTGTTCATCTCAAACACACTTATGACTGGAGCTGCAGATCCTGACGCGAGACTTCTGAGACTTGCGCGGTTTGACCAATCACAAAATTCCACTGCAATACCTCGATTCAACCTGTAGGGGGCAGCACACAGACAGTTTTTGATCAAATTGACAAGAATTAAACAATTTTATTTTAATTTGTCCAAAATTTGGCATTGATCAACATACAGCACTCTCAAAGCCCCATTCATAGAGATAAACAACCAATAAAGTAGATTTAGGCTTTGGTTACCCTTTAATCCAGGGGTGGGCAATTGTTTTGACTCGTGGGCCACAAAGGGTTCTAAAATTTGGCATAAGGGCCGGACAAGGAGCAGATGGAAGGAGAGATTTGGTAATCAACCTCATAAACTAAAAAAATAATATGGAATTTAGAGAAAAACATGCTTTAATTTGGATTCAAATTCACATATATTCATTTAAAAACAGAAAATTTGGGAGTTTTAATTTCTAAATTTAGATTTTTGCTCTCTTTTGGGTGATCCAATGGGTTGATGTTCTTCAGAGGAAAATGTGAACTCAAAGAAATGCTGCATTTATGTGGTGTAGGAATAATCCGAAAGATCACCATCTGACTCAGAAAGGAACACACACGAACGTCAGAGAAACAACACCATTCATGGGAAGAAACCAGAAATACAATGAAAATAAAACAATAATTAGGATTTTTTGATTCAATGTATTTTAATTTGGAGGGCCACATTAAGTAGCTTAAGGGGCCGCATGTGGCCCCCGGGCCGTAGTTTGCCCACCCCTGCTTTAATCGAATGTTTAGCTTGTAGAGCCTGAGAAGAGTCATAAAAACTTGCGTAAATGTGATTTTTTTTTTTTTTTTTTTTTTTTTTTTTTTTTATATAAACACGGATAGACTTTTTATTGGAAGTGGCTGCTTGATTCAATGTTTCCAAAGTTTAACTATCAGAACTAATAAAGCTGAACAAATGTAAGGTTTGAATCCGAACTTCACCTTTTGAACTAAAATGACTCTGCTTTTGTAAATATCTAATTTATCTAAGATGCTCCTGTAAATGCACTAAGCTGCTGCTTTGAGATTGAAGATCGAACATTCACATCCTCTTGTTTGTTTTCCTTAAATAAGTCCTGCGCGGGTCTATTAGTGAATTTAAAATGACTGATGTGCGAAACCTCGATCAAGTTTCAAGTTGCGTCTTTCTTTCCACGCTGCAGGTGTCATCCAGGGTTCGTGGGGTTGAGATGTGAGCATGCAGACCTGCTGGCTGTGGTGGCGACCAACCACAGGCAGCAGACCGTCGCCACTGTGCTGGTGCTGTGTGTGGTTGGCTGCGTTCTGATCATGGTGTTGTGTTCCCTCTTACAGTAAGTTCTCATTATTTACCAGCTAATGAATTGTAGTGGTTAGAGGTGTTTTTACGCTTTTTTTTTTTTCTTTCTTTAGCTGCTGGTGGAGGCAAGACTGTCGAAGGCAAAACCATGCACATCACTATGTTGGAGAAAAGCACGGAGCAGCTGGCTATCCATCAGAGAGCGGTACTTTGTTATCTTGATATAATCAAATACTTTGTGAGATAACATGAGATGCAGCTTGGATGAATATATCTACTATTTTTCCTAAAATTGTAAATAATGATGAGAATTTTGAAATTTTCTAAGATCCATTGTAATTATTTAATTAATCTTTCAATTTAACTTCCCATATTTAAAATAGAATCTGTTAATATTTGAGGCGTTTTCATGCTAGAATTTTATCCTCTTAGATCAGAGGTGTCAAACTCAATCACACAAGAGGCCAAAATCCAAAATACACCTCAGGTCGCGGTGTAAATATTTATTGAACACATTAAGGCTAAATTTTTAAAAAAGTAACTTTTTAAAACAATTATGAACTAGATATCTAGCATTCCCTGCAATAATTCTAGGAATGCTCCAAGATGAATTTAGTCGCTGAAATTGCTAATGCTGATAGCTGAAGATGCTGAAATTGATAGCTGAAAACACTGAAGCTGACAGCTGAAAACGCTGAAGTTTATGGCCTTCTAAAATTTTAGCTAAATTCCAAATTACCTAAAAAAGAAAACAAAAACATTAGGTTAGCCAAAACAGCTAGCATGTAGCTGAACATATAGATTTACAAATAGCTAAACTTCAAAATATCTTAAAAAATTAAGAAAATGCCTAAATTAGCCAGAACATAAAGAATGTAGCTGAAATATTTGCTAAACTCCAAAATATCCTTACAAAATTAAAAAGGAAAAGCCTACATTAGCCAAAACAGCTAGCATGTAGCTGAACATATACACATACAAATAGCTAAACTTCAAAATATCTTAAAAAATTAAGAAAATGCCTAAATTAGCCAGAACATAAAGAATGTAGCTGAAATATTTGCTAAACTCCTAAATATCTTTACAAAATTAA
This sequence comes from Oryzias javanicus, assembly GCA_003999625.1. Classification (NCBI taxonomy): domain Eukaryota; kingdom Metazoa; phylum Chordata; class Actinopteri; order Beloniformes; family Adrianichthyidae; genus Oryzias; species Oryzias javanicus. Next base: position 31,395,406 of record CM012441.1, on the reverse strand, counting down.
AAAGGAAAAGCCTACATTAGCCAAAACAGCTAGAATATAGCTGAAAATATAGCCGAACTTCAAAATATCCTAAAAAATTGAGAAAAAGACTAAATTAACCAAAAAAGCTTGGATGTAGCTGAAAATAAAAATATAGCTAAACTTTAAAATATCCTAAAAAACTGAGAAAAAGCCTAAATTGGCCAAAACATCTAGCGTGTAAATATTACTCCAAAACAGCCTAAAAAAACTTAAAAAGAAAAGCCTAAGTTAGGCAAAACAGCTAGCATGTAGCTGAAATATTAGCTAAACTCCAAAATAGCCTAAAATATCTTATAAATACCAAAATAGTCCAAAAAGCTAGCAGAATGTCAATTTTTAAAACTTTCAAACGTTAACTTTTTAAAATAATTATAAATAATAAAAAGACAGAAATATTATTCCAGAATAGATCAACTTAAACCTTAAATATCTTTCAATATTATATTCTTCATATAAATATATTTTGTCAAAATCGTACAAATTAGTGGGCCGGATAGAATTACCTGGAGGGCCGGATCCGGCCCTCGGGCCTTGACTTTGACACCTGTGTCTTAGATGATCAAAAAATTTAACTTAACTTTTTTGCTCTAAGAGTTTTTTTAGCTAATGTTTGGGGTCATTGTCACAACTTTAATATCAGACAATAGCGTAACTAAGTCTTAAGTTTAATTAGATTGTAAAAAAAAAAAATACATTTAAAATGGTCTAGATCCCTGTCACAGTCTGCAACATTTATCTGGCTTTTGTTTTTAGTTTAAATTGAGGAAGTTTTCTTCAGATTTATAGTTTAAAAAAATATAATTCAGCTAACAAATTGTTCCCATCTATTTCGCTCTTTTCTTTTACTTAAAAGATAGTTGCAAAAAAAATATATTTTTTGTAAACAAACCATCTTAGAGACTTGACTTAATCTAAAAACAAGTTTTTCCAACCCCACGATTTAATATTAGTGTCTTTATTGACAAACATGAAGAATCAATACAATATTCTCTAAGCGTTGCAAAAATAACTAAAGGAATATTTTTAACCCTCTTGTTCTTCTTTAGGGTCCAGATGACCCCACCCTTATATTGTTATATGACTTTTTTTTTATTTTGTCTTTTTAATGAACTTTTTTTATCTTTAAAAAAACATTCCCAGATTTTTAACCAAAATCCCACAACCTAAATGCCTTAAAAAGCAATTTTTCATGTTGATCTGAAGCCTCTGTTTTCAAAATCTCCTCTGAGGGGGCGTGGCTTATGGTGCTGAGCTGAGCAGCCCCGCCCCTGATCCCCCCCCTCTCTGATTATGATAGTTCTGTTTCTCGCTAGTGTCAATCTTCCCGTTGCTACATGAAAATGTCAATCAAATCAGTCAAAAATGATTTCTTATTACATTTGTTCTCTTTCATAAGAAAAATGCCACACGCTCATGTGAAAAACTCAAAAAACATGATTTTAAACGTCCTCATCGTTCAGGCGTGCAGCCTGCCAGAAGTGAGTCTGTTAGTTTTAAGGCAGATTCAAACATTCGGTCAGTTTTCCTGAATGTTCCAATAAACATGAAAAAGTGATTTATAAGCTTAGTAATACACATAAAAATGTAATTTAATTAAAAAAAACTAAACGGATGAAAAAATGAGTATATAAATGACTGTTCACTGTAGGGCCCGGCATCGTGCCGTAGGCAGAGAAAAAAAAAATACATGCGCTAACTTAGATTATTAACATTTAGTTTATTTTCTGATCCTGAACAAAGTTTTATTTTGAAAGATTTTCTTCTCATCTGTATTGGTCACGTGACTCAAAACGACTGCCTGCATAGCTAACTGGATTGCTAAGCTAGTAGCCCAAAGCTAATAACAAAAACCCAAACGATAAAACGTATTTGGAAAGTTTATTTGGGTAAAAAAAAAATGTCAGAGAGGAAACCGAATAAGAGCCTTCCACTTCAGAAAACAATGAAGCTGCTGTTTACAGACAAAACAAAGTCTTTAGTTGTTTTCATGTAGTTGTGGCGATAGAGTCGACTGTTTCAATAAAAAAGTTGGAGACACTGTGAATTTATATTATATTTAAAAATACATACATTTTATGACAGTTGCGTAATTTTATTTTTGCTGTATTTATCCATCACACCTTAAAAGTCAGACGTAGCTGAAGCTAGCGTCCGCTTGCTAGCCTCTTCTTTGACGTTAAAGGAAAAAACTTCATTACAAAAGTCAAACCAGCCACAAAGATTCAATTAAATTGAATTGAAGTTGCTGATTTGTGTTGCAAAAGGAACATTTGAGAATTTTCCTACAGCAAGGCTGAATTAGAGAGACATCCGCTCAGAAACTTGAGCACAGAAAATGTTCCATTGTGTTGAAAAAAAAAAAAGAAAAGTCAATGAATGAGGATTCATGCAAAGACAAAATATGATCTTCTTTTTTGTCCTGAAAGATAATCAGAGCCTGGATTGAAGGTTAAAATGTCATTCTATGGAGGGAAAAAATAGTCATTTAATATTTTAAAAGAATCGACTTCTATTAATCAACGACTCAGCTTCATTGAATGGTAATCGTCTACATAAACAAATCTACTGAAATTTTAAGACTTCTTTTTTTAATGAGATGTCATGTCGTAGCCTTTTGTTTTGATATTTTTTTAGAAACCGGAAATGCAAACCGGTCCCTGACTTAAAAAAAAAAAAAAGGTTTAAAGTAGAATACATAAGATTCAATAGAAGAAACAAACCAGAACTGTTTAGTAAGATTTGGCAACCGTTCTTAGAATTCTTACAACGTAAATTATGTAAAATTGTTTATATTCACCATTTTGCATGCCTGTTTTATTTATTTATTTATTCTTATTTTATTTTGTTGGTCTATTTACTTTATTTCTCTTTGTTTTATACTTTTGTTTGCACTTTCTTCCTTTTTGTGGTAATTATCAAAGTTCACATATGCTGACTAAAATTTTGTTTTGACACATGAATCTTGTAAAACATTGTGTACTTTGAAAAATTAAAATTAAAAAAAAAAAAAAAAAAAAAAGGTTTGGGACCACTGCTATAATGTGCATCACGTTTGTCAAAATCAAGGTCCGGGGGCCGTTTTTTTTTTATTGTTCTTTGTTTCAAACACAAAATGAAAATAAAATAAGAATTTGAAAAATACAAATATAAGAATTTAAAAGTACAAAAATACAAAATAAGCATAAGAATCTAAAATTACAAATATAAGAATTGAAAAAATACAAATATACTAGTAAAGCAAACAATGTGCTTGAAAAGGAGTGGGTAGAAGAAAATTCTTTTGTGGTCACACCCCTTTCTACAACATTTTTTTGTTGCCTTGTCTATTTACAGTTGTTTTTTATTTTTTTCAAAACTCTTCAAATTTCTTTTTGTTTTCAATGGCTCGATGTTATCTTGCGCTTATCTCTAACTTGTATAATTTTGACAAAATATATTTTTATGGAGAAGAAATTATTTAAAGTTATTTAAGGTTTAAGTTGATTTTATTCTTTCCTATTAATAATATTCCTGCCTTTTTAGTAATCATAATTATGCTAAAAAGTTATGGTTTTAAAATTGGCATTCTGCTAGCTTTATGGACTATATATTTAGATCAGAATTTTCAGGCTTTTTTGGATTTTAGCTCATATTTCAGCTGTTTTGGCTAACCAAAGTTTTTTTTTCTGCTTGTTTTTTTTAGTCTTTTAGGCTAATTTGACATTTAGCTAATATTTTAGCTGGCTATCAGCTTCAGCGTCTTTAGCTATTAGCTTTAGCGTTTTCAACTTTCAGCTTTAGTGATTTCAGCTATCAATTTCAGCATCTTCAACTATCAGCACTAGCATCTTCAACAGCTAAATTCATCTTAGATCATTCACACTAGGATTATCACAAGTATTGTTGTATATTTAGTTTATAATTATTTTTTAAAAATTACGGTTTAAAGTTTTAAAATTTTTGTTTTAGCGTTCCATTAATGTTTATCCCGTTCGGCCCGCGACCTGAGGTGTGTTTTTTTGGATTTTGGCTGCTTGTGCGATCGAATTTGACATCCCTGCTGTACATCGTCTTCTAATGTTTAAAGTTTCTGAATTTCTTTCTGTAATCTTGTAAAAACTTGTCTGTAGACTTGCTGGAACTCATGATTAATTTCAGAGTTTATTTTATTGGATTATTTATGAATGTACGTATAAAAGAGCCTCATTAATCTCCAGCTCTGGTTTTTGGTTTTTCCGCTCGACTTTGCTGTTGTCTTTCAGTGGTTTGACGAGACGTGCCGTTTGGACGCATCCCGTGCGCATCATCGCTTCTTTCCGATCTGTGTGGCCCACGAAAACCTTTTGGGATTGCATCCGCGGTGGCTCGACTGGCCCGAGGCGAGTCGGAGCCGTCTTCAGCGTGACTGAGGCTGGACTTCTGGATGCGGAAGGTGAGATGTTCCGCCACGTTCTCGTTACCACCGACTGGGACTTTTGGACTGCAACAATGTTTTTTTGGGGGGGGTGGGGAGTGTGTACTTTGTTTTGTGGACAAACACTCAGAACTGCAACGGTTTGTTCGAACGTCTGGGAATGAAGATGCTGCCAAATCTGTGCGCGTGTTCCGGTTCCGGTGGCCTCCGGGACGTGAACCAGGATCTACGAGGCCACTAATCGTCCTGCGCAGCTGCTGAAAAGCCGAGGCGTTTACTTTTGCTACGGGACAACTCCTTTGTGAATATCAGATGACCACAATTTTCTAAATTTGTCTTTTTAACATCTTTGCACATTTTTCCTTCAAACACTGAACACAATTACCTTTATTTTGTTTTTTTTAGAAATAATTTGGTGTGGGAAGCAGATGCTTTACCGTCTGGTTTAAGGAGAATTTTTCACTCAAATTATAAAGGGGGAAGAAAATGTTGATTCCAGTGTTATTAGGGAAACTGAAGCATTCGTCAGTTTTGTTTTTTAAACTTCCTGAGCTGTATTTAAAAGGAAAATAACTTGTACATCAGAGGCTTTGGATTTGCACATTCTAGGTGGTCACTTTTTGTTTCCCTTTTATTGAAGCACCTTTTAAACAAGTTTACTGGAAAACAAATTTGCTCGCTGTTCCTTTAGGAATTTTAAAAAAAATCGTCACTTAACTGCATAAGTTGTCACTTGGAGGAAAGCATCCATGTGTGCTTGATGCCAAACGCACTTGTTTGTAAATGCCTGAACGCGCACTGAGGTGAAGGGGTCACATCCACCTGAGCACGCACGCACGCACGTAACTCCATTTTTAAAGCAACACGGAGCAGAAGGTTTCCTCTGCTTTGTATTTAAAATGTTCTTAAAACGGCAAAGCCTCTGATTTCTTATAAACTAATAGTGAAGGAACTTTGTGTCATTGGAAACTGACAGACATTTGGAATATACTCTTTGTGGTGTTGGGAGAAAAAATGTTTTCTCTGCCAAAAATATTTCTGCACTTGTCTCTGTTTACATGATCTGATATTTTTGTTTTTGCATATCCTGTGTGTTTGTTACAGCATTGTAAATATATATATATATAAAAAAAAAAAAAGTCAGCATGTACGGAGTGTCAATTAAAGCCTGCCGGTCTTCTCATGCCTGCATGTGGTCAGATTTTGCTTTACAATGAAAGATGAAAAATCTGCATTTTGTCGTCTGTGTCTCTGCTTATGCGGGCTCCTTGAATTAGACTCTTTGTTTGTGGAATTGCTTTTTTTTTCTCTTTTTTTTCTCTTTTCTTTGAGTGCTTCCGTAGCCAAAGGAAATGTTTACTCCAGATTCCCCGCTTCATGCAGAACATTTATTTTGCATAAACGCATCACGCGGCGTCTTTCCTGACGTCTGCTGTCTGCTAGAGGAGCTTCATTTCGACATCCCGTTATGTCTGCAAGTGGATTTCTGCGGAGCTCTTTAGAGCCGTCTGGCTAAGCTGCTAAACAAGCTTTGAATTAAGCAGCTCTAGCATCTGTAAAGGCGCACTAGATGCTTCAAAGGGACAAAGTTTGTGACTATTAAATGAAGATCCTAAAATCTGTCAACCGTTGGAGCCAATTTGTATTTTAATGATTATTTTACCAGACAGAACTTTTATTATTTTGAGCAGGTTGTAGTAAATGCGAGTATTTAAGGTGGTATTAGGGTTAAGCAATCCTTCCCTGTTCTTACTGCCCAGTACTGAAACAAATCATTAGGTAAGATTAAAGCTGAGAGGCTTTGTCAGTCACCTAAGCTAGAAATGGTCACAGAGTTCTGAGAGCACTACCTCCGACAGCCATCTAGAAATGGAGATTTTCGCCTCATTTGCCTTCAACATCAATGGAGATTTTCGCCTCATCGTTTGCCTTCAATTTTTTTCCACCCTCGAATAAACTGTTAACAAACTTTCTGCATGAATGCAGACGCAATTCTATGTCTTTTCTTTAAGTGGATGTTATAATCTTTGTAATTACTAACTTTATTCAGTTTTAATTAAAAAAGTAAAAGTTACAGTTGAATTATTCTGCAAGTAGGAAGTTAAAATAATTTTTGGTAAATGATAAATTCGTCTAGGATTGGATGTAAAAGTTCTAGTTTGTTATATTCTAAGGCACATATGTCAAAGTCAAGGCCAGATATGGCCTGCTGGGTAATTCCAAATCATTTTATTTTACTTTATTGTTATTAATTGCCCGATTTTATCTTGCACTCATTTCTAACTTGTAGAATTTTGACAATATATATTTTTATGAAGTTATTTAAGTTTTAAGTTTATTTATTTTGGAATAAAGTTCCTGCCTGTTTTTATTCATATTAATTTTAAAGTTTCAGTTTTAAAGCTTTAAAATTGGCATTCTACAAGTTCTTTGGATTTAGATCAGAATTTTCAGGCTATTTTGGATTTTAGCTCATATTTCAGCTACATGCTAGCGGTTTTGGCTAATCTAGGCTTTTTTTTTTTTTTTTTTTTTTTTTTGCTTTTGAGGCCATTTTAAAATTAAGCTAACATTTCTGCTACACGCTAGCAGTTTTGCTAACCTAGGCTTTCTTTTTTTGCTTTTGTTTTTTAGGCTATTTGTAGTTCAGCTTAAATTTGAATTACACACTATCTGTTTTTGGCTAATTTAGGCTTTTCTTTTCATTTTTTTGGGCTGTTTTGGGGCATAACTAATATTTCGGCTACATGCTAGCTATTTTGGCTAATTTCGTTTTTTTGTCAACTTTTTTTTTTTTTTTATATATATTTTGAAGTATAGCTATTTATGTCAGCTAACCTAAGAGTAAAAATAACTAAAGTTACTAAAGGTTTAAGTTGATTTATTCTAGAATAAAATTCCTGTCTGTTTTCCTTCATAGTAATGTTCAAAATTCAGTTTTTAAAGTTTTAGAAGTTTAGTTTTAGTATTCCATAAATCTTTATCCAGTTCCACCCGTGACCTAAGGTGTGTTTTAGATTTTAGCCCCCTGGGTGATTAACTTTGACACCCCTGTTCTGAAGTTTAAGTAAAAAATAATAGATTCACTCATACATGTTCTAAATCTTCAATTTTAGGACCTCTATGAGATGAATTATTTTATATTGATAAAAATTAGAGATCAAAAATAGTTTTTAGTATCTTTTACCATTTACTTGAAGCCGTTTTTTAATGTTATTAAAAGTTTATGGAAGAAGAGAATGTTCAGTCATCTGTCGAGGGATAAAAGATCCATCTATTTTCAGAATTCGCCATTTCTTCTTTGGTTGCTGGAGCCAACCTAAAGGGCAAAGGTGGGGTACAACCTAAACAGGTTGACAGTCAGGTGCAGGGTCACACACTCAAAACTAAAGATAATAGAGGTTTCAATTAACCTGTCAAGCATATTTTGGACTGTGGGATAAACATATACCAACATATGTACGTGGAGAACATGCCCGGATTTGAACCATCTTGTGAGGGAAGAGTGAGAACCACTACGCCACTGTGGTAAAATTCACCACCAAAAAATGAGATTCTTTTTAGGGTAAGTGGGACTTTTTTATAACATTTTCAGATGAGAGTTGAAAAAAATGTGTAATTCCCATTTCCAACACTAGAGGGCTCTAATTCAGAACATCTGAGAATTTTGATGTTTTCTACATTGAAATGAATGAATTGATCTGTAACTTTTGAATCTTTTTTTTTTTTATAAACACCAAAAATGTGAAAACTATGATCTAACACAAACTGAATAAAAAAATGTAATGCTTTTATTGAAAAATCTCATCCAACCACCAGTTTACAGATGTTGCTTTGAATTACTTCAGGGTATTGAGTAGTTTGTTTGACTTTAAAAGATGCTAATAAAAACTTTGCAGATTATTTGGATCAACTTTGTTTCCGGTTTATTTACAGAACAAAGAAATATAAATGTTAAGCTGATAAAACTAAATACTCTGGCAGGATGAGAGCTTTACATTCATTCTTTGCTTCTATTCAGTATGTTGTTGAAGTCGTGACGGCAGCTCCTCCAACGAGGCCAGCCGGTGCTCCCGAGGAACGGGCGCCGCCTTCTGCACGTTGCCTCTGTCTAAAAAGAATCCCCGGATGCCCACCGACCGAGAGGCCAGGTAATCGTTGACGTAATGATCGCCGACGTGAGCCACGCTGTCGGCGGACGCTCCACTTTTCTTCAGGGCCTGACGGAAAATGTCCGGGTCTGGCTTTGCTACGCCGGCTCCCTCTGACGTTACTAAAAAGCTGAAATGCGACAGGAGGTCGCAGCTTCGCAAAATTGCTTCAAGGCGGTTGTCGAAGTTGGAAACCACGGCCAGCTTCAGCCCCAGAGAGGAGCAGCTCTCCAGGGCTTTCCTCGTGTCTGGATAGACCTGAGAAGAAAGCAAATGACACAACATTCTAGGGCAGTGGTCGGCAACCTTTAAGAGTAAAAGAGCCATTTGGGCTCATTTCTACTGATTAAAACCTAAAAGGAGCTGCATTGACTTACGTTAGCCTTTAAGAAATTTGGATTACATACATAACCTTCTTTTTTTTTTTTTTTTTAATAAATGTGAATAACATTTAATGGCACGAACAAAAGCAAAAAAATATATAATACGAAACTAGCATCTCTCAAAAAGGTATTTTTTTTAAACGTTTTTTTTTTTTTTTACTTTAGCAGCAAAAAAGCTAGCTTGTTGCTTAATTACTAGCTGAACTTCAAATTAGCATAACATTTCTCTGTAAATTAAATCAGCCAAAAATGTTAGCATGTTGCTGAAATAAAAGCTAAACTCAAAATTATCCCAAAACCCCCAGTAAAAAAAACAAATAAGCTAAGAATGTTAGCATATTGCTAAAATATTAGCCAAACTCCAAATTAGCATTAAAACTAGAGGCCAAATCTGCCAAAAAAGCTAGCTTGTTGCTTAATTACTAGCTGAACTCCAAAATAGCCTAAAATTCCTCAGAGAACTTAGTCAAAAACGTTAGCATGTTGCTAAAATAGAAGCTAAATTATGCCCAAAAACTTCAGTAGACAGAAAAATTAGCTGAAAACAGTAGCATGTTACTAAAATATTAGCTAAATGCAAAATTAGCAAAAAATTTCTAAGAAAACTTAGCCAAAAACGTTAGCTTGTTGCTAAAATAGAAGCTAAATTCTAAATTGTCCCAAAAAAACTTTAGTAGATAAAAAAATTAGCTGAAAACAGTAGCATGTTACTAAAATATTAGCTAAACGCAAAATTAGCAAAAAATTTCTCAGAAAACTTAGCCAAAAATGTAAGCATGTTGCTAAAATAGAAGCTAAATTCTAAATTGTCCCAAAAAAAAACTTTAGTAAGATTAAAAAAATTAGCTGAAAACAGTAGCATGTTTACTAAAATATTAGCTAAAACGCAAAATTAGGCAAAAATTTTCTCAGAAAACTTAGCCAAAAAATGTAAAGCATGTTGCTAAAATAGAAGCTAAATTCTAAATTGTCCAAAAAAACTTTAGTAGATAAAAAATTAAGCTGAAAACAGTAGCATGTTACTAAAAATATTAGCTAAAACGCAAAATTAGCAAAAAATTTCTCTTCTCAAAAACTTAGCCAAAAATGTAAGCATGTTGCTAAAATAGAAATAAATTCTAATTGTCCCAAAAAAACTTTAGTAGATAAAAAATTAGCTGAAAACAGTAGCATGTTACTAAAATATTAGCTAAACGCAAAATTAGCAAAAAATTTCTCAGAAAACTTAGCCAAAAAACGTTAGCTTGTTGCTAAAATAGAAGCTAAATTCTAAATTGTCCCAAAAAAAACTTTAGTAGATAAAAAATTAGCTGAAAACAGTAGCATGTTACTAAAATATTAGCTAAACGCAAAATTAGCAAAAAATTTCTAAGAAAACTTAGCCAAAAACGTTAGCTTGTTGCTAAAATAGAAGCTAAATTCTAAATTGTCCCAAAAAAAACTTTAGTAGATAAAAAATTAGCTGAAAACAGTAGCATGTTACTAAAATATTAGCTAAACGCAAAATTAGCAAAAAATTTCTCAGAAAACTTAGCCAAAAATGTAAGCATGTTGCTAAAATAGAAGCTAAATTTAAATTGTCCCAAAAAAAACTTTAGTAGATAAAAATTAGCTGAAAACAGTAGCATGTTACTAAAATATTAGCTAAACGCAAAATTAGCAAAAAATTTCTCAGAAAACTTTAGCATGTTGCTAAAATAGAAGCTAAATTCTAAATTATCCAAAAAAAAAAAAAAAATCAGTAGATAACAAATTAGCTGAAAACATTAGCATTTTACTGAAATATTAGCTAAACTCCAAATTAGCATAGAATTTCTCAGAAAACTTAGCCAAAAACGTTAGCATGTTGCTAAAATAATAGCTAATCTTAATTTTAAGCTAATTTAAGCTAATTTTATTTTTCTTCAGCCAGAGAGCCACTATGGAGAGATGAAAGAGCCACATGTGGCTCTGGAGCCGCAGGTTGCAGACCCCTGTTCTAGGTGATTACAAAAGAAAATTTATGCCAAGCGAGACTTTTAAAATAAATTCTGAAAACCTTACAGTCTTCTGATTAATCACAATAAAATGTTCAAATGACGCAACATTTTGGAGTCAATCACCAGTTACCTCCCAGTTCTCTGCGGTGCAGAAGTTGTGATAAAGATTGGACGCGATGGTGTTCAACAGCTCTGGATCTGTGACCCTGCACTGGTACAGAGTGTTCTTTACCACTCCCATCCACCAAGCCTGTCCATCCAGGCCCTCAGAGAGTCCATAGTTTGGGTATCTGCTGGAATAACTGTGATAAACCTTCTGGAAAGCAGCGCCAACCTCCACCGGACTCAGCTTCACACCCACGTGTTCAGCTTCCTTCGCGTACTGCGCTCCCACCGACGTACGCACCTTCAGCAGGGTGTCCTTCACATCCCACAGCACCCAGCGCAGAGGGGCGCGCATTTTCCCTGCACGAACACGGGCAAAAATAGAGGATATGAGAGCTGAGCGAAACATGGGAAAGAATGCTGAAGAAAAGCCACTTTAACCTCATTATCAACTTAACAATAAAAAGGTCATTTAGATTCTCACAGAAAGAAATTTTTACTAATTTAAACTAATTTAATGACTGCTTTTAAAAAGTCTCACTTTGATGCGATTTAATTTTAATTTGCGACATTGAGGCACAGTAAAAGATTAAAATACAGGGGAAAAAAAGCGTTGAGGGTTTTTATTATCCTGAACATCCTCAAAACCACCGGAAATTATGTACTTTATACCAGAATTTATCTTTTTACACCCTGAGCTCCTATATGTTTGAGAGATGACATTAGTTTATTGATTTTTTTAACTGACTGCTTACTGTTGTGATTTGTAAATTTGTATGAGGCTCAATCAAGTTCCAAAAAAATGGCTACCCAGAAAAAAAGTTTATAAAGTTTGAAATAATTACTAATAATTTCTTTAATAGAATGTGAATAGCTGTACAATGATTTTTTTTAATCCTAAAAAATTAAGCCTATGGTTTTTCATATAAAAAAAAATACACTCAGAGCTTCTCTTTATTTATTTACTTTCTGTCAATCCCAGTCACTTAAAGTTATTTCTGAATTTTCCTTCAAGCAAATATTTTCTTGCTAGCTTTTACATTATTTTAGCACTTTTCAGAGGAACATATTTTATCTGTTGTTGTCTTGTTTTCCAGAAATGGTATACCTGTGTGCTCCTCCTACTAATTTGTTCTGTTTTTGTAATTGAACAGTAATTCTTAATAAATTCACCCATACCATCAACTGTAATCTATGTGACCCATGATTTTCTACAGTTACCCAGCTCTATTTAATATATATTTACACTGAATCTGATTACTCGAACACTGCGAACATTATCCTTTAATATATTTATTCATTTTTAAGTAATTATCAATATTTTAAAAGTCTTTATTAGCGCCAAACCAATCAAAAAATGTGTTCAAATTCAACTTTACCAATGTCAAGCTCTCCTCCAGGATTGTTAGCAGAGTTAGCTAGTTTCACTTCCGGTTTTTTTCTTGTTAGTAAACAATGTTTTGGTGAATTACCGCCATCTAGTGGCAGCGAAGAGTTTCAACTACAAAATAAAAGGCAGCAAAGACATGTATTTAGTTCAGGGGTCTGCAACCTTCCTCCTGTTGTGGCTCATAACATAAATAAAATAAAGGTTTTAACTTTATAAAGTAAAAAGTAAGTGAGTAGTAAAGTTAAAAGAAGAAAAGAAACTTAAACTTTATTCAATTCTTTCAAAACAACAGTTGCAGTTCGTATCATAAGTCAAACTAAAATGCTTTTGAAAGAATTTTGATTGTCATATTGCACAGAAAATCAATTGGAGGTCAGTAAGAAGAGAACCTAAAAGGATTTTTTTTATTTTCAGCAAATTAAATGATTTTTTTATTGCAGTTTATGGAGTAAAAAGTATTGCAAATGTCACTTAAGTAGTTATGACATAGTTTTGGTTAGATTTACATATATATGGCAGGAGTGAACAACAAATAGTAAAATAAACTGGATTTTCTTTTCTTTTTTTTTTTTTTCTTCATTTGCATTTTCACGTTTGCTGCTTTGAGATCATCCTACATGTGGCATAGGGTGTCTTTTATTTTGAAAGAAAGTACATTCCAGTCAAACTATTTTATATTTTGAACAAAAGTGTCATTTTACTTTATGATATATGAAACAAAAGTTCATTTATATTTATCATAACAGCTACAATAAAATAAATGCACTTTCTTTTAAAGGGTAAAGTAAGACTTTTTCGAGATAAAACATCAATAAAGAGTCAAATCTATAAAGGGCTGGATATTTTCACTTTTTTAACATTTAGTTGATCAAATTATTATTTCATGTTGTGTAAGAATTAATATTTTTTTAAGTTACAGCATGTTAATCTTAATTTTTCTTGTTTTTACTATGAAACAAAAAACATTTCTAATCAATTCTGCTAACTGTTTTTTTTTTTTTTTTTTTTTTTTTGTTAAACTTGTCATCCCTTAATTTGTTTTTTAATTACAAAAAAAGAAACACAAACAAAAAAAATAAAAATTCCTCTAAACTGTTCAATATAAAACAGGTCGTCCTCCAGTCCAGCAGGTGGCAGTATAGAAATAGTATCTAACTCGCGGTGAGACGATGTACGCATGCGCCACAGCAACGTGAAGCGCTTTGGGGGGGGGTTTAGCTAGTACCTGGTATGCGTAAACAGTATCTAATAATGTAAACTAAAAAAGGAAAATATAGTTAATGTTTCGAACAAAATGGTGACCCCGGCTGCGTTGACGTTTCGCCGGTTACACGGCTTGTTCTGCGTTTACAAACCTCCCGGTGTGCACTGGAAGCTCGTGCGTGACACGATCGAGACTAATCTCCTTAAAGGTGAGGGGAAACTTCACGTTCTCGTTGATTCAAGTTTTTCAACGAACTGGTTACTGAACCCACCATTCATCAGGAGTGAACGCCGCTCCTCCGCTTGCTCTTCCTCACAGGGTTCGGTTCTTGGCGGAGCCGACCAGCCGAACCGAAGAACCCACAGCGGTCACACTGACAGCAACATCCGTGCCTGCACTCTCCAAACATCCTCTGGGTATGTGTTTATTTAAAAAAAAAAAAAAAAAAAAAAAAAAAAAAAAAAAAAAAAAGCTTCAGAATTCATCCGAGATGGTCTCAAATCAATCCGATAGAATCACTATTTTTATTATAAACCAGTTAATTTCAGTTTAAAAGGTTCAATTTGGTCAATCTCTACATCTATATGCATCATTTAAATTAGTCAGAAACTTTAAGTTTCCTCTTAAGGGCCTTCCATTGTCCTCTACACCACTTACAAACCGCGGTAAGTTTTAGTTACGAATATTCGATCAGAACATTCGGTCAGGGTAAACCTTGCACGCTCATTTCTATGAATTTTTATGTGTAAAAATGAACATTTTAGCAGTGTTGGATCATAGCACTCCCCTCCATAACCGAGATACGGCTCTTGATTTTAAGTATTAAAATTTTTAATGAATTTTTATGTGTAAAAATTGACATTTTATCTCAATAGCTTCTAGGTCCTGTGATCAATTGAGTCAAATTTGGCATTGGATCATAATACTCCCTCCCTAACTGAGATACACCTCTTGATTTTAAATTTAAAAAATTTCAAATTTTAATGAATTTTTGTGTAAAATTAGCATTTAGCTCAATAGCTTTCTAGGTCATGTGATCAATTGAGTCAAAATCAGTATTGGATCATAATACTCTCCTCCTTAACTGAGATACACCTCTTTAAAAAAAAAATTCAAATTTTTAATGAATTTTTATGTGTAAAAGTTAGCATTTTAGCTCAATAGCTTCTAGGTCCTGTGATCAATTGACTCAAAATCAGTTTTGGATCATAGCACTCCCCTCCATAACCGAGATACGCCTCTTGATTTTAAGTATTAAAAATTTTAAAATTTTTTATGAATTTTTATGTGTAAAAATTAGCATTTTAGCTCAATGGCTTCTCAGTCCTGTGATCAATTGAGTCAAATTTGGCATTGGATCATAATACTCCCCTCCCTAACCGAGATACGGCTCTTGATTTTAAATTTTAAAATATTTTATGAATTTTTATATGTAAAAATTAGCATTTTAGCTCAATAGCTTCTAGGTCGTGTAATCAATTGACTCAAAATTAGTGTTGGATCATAATACCACACTAGCTATGTGAGATACACCCCTTGATTTTGAATTTAATCTATTATTTATAATTTTTTAGGAATTTTAATATTTAAGTATTAGCTTACCACCACCTTCAGCTTCAAACACTCTCTCCGTGTTTTAACTATATCACCTTTTATTTTGAAAATAGGAAGTGAGTAAAAGCCTCATCCGTTTTCTGTGTTCACCGTAGACACACCAATGCTGGTGCTCTCAAAATGTTAGAGCACTGTTCTCAGAGTTGCACTGGACCCGGACCCCGTGAGCGTGCGAGGTTTACCGTGACCGAATGTCTGTCGAATATCCAACGTAAAACTAACTTCACGGCGGTCTAACTACAGCCATGTTCATTCATTCATTCATTTGATTTATTTCATTTTCAAAGCACACAAAAGGAGTTTTACAGTAATCTTGGTTTTTGAAAAAAATGAAAAGGGACAGAAAGAAGTAAACTTATTATCTCTGCCCCATTTAACCAAGTCAGTAAATAATTTCAGTCAACAACAAAATTATGCAACAGAATAAGCAAGTAGTAAGAGAAACAAACACCAAAAATAGTAGGGAAAAAAGTAGTAGTATTTTCCTTTTTTTTTTTTCTTCCCTTTCTCTTTTCCCTCTTTTCCTTTCTCTTTTTCCTTCCTTTCCCATTAAGCATTAAGCCCGTTTTTACCGTTTTTAATGACTGTTTGATTCGTATGATGTGAGCATTTGTTTTTTCACAGTTTTTTTAAAAGTAATAATTGAATGAGATTCTTTTATAGATTTTTCTAAAGTATTCCATAATCTAATACCCTGCACTGAAACACTTTTTTCCTTCATTTTGGTTCTAAATTTATTGGTTTTAAAAATGTCATGCCTTTTTTAGGTTATAATTGCTCTTTCTTTTTTCAAACTTCTTTTGTATGTTATGTGGTAAACTTCTGTGATGTGCTCTGTACATAAGTTTTAATATGGAATGATTTACTAAGTCTTTAAATTTCAGTAGTTTTAGCTTTATAAACAGAGGTGTAGATGGATCCAGATACTTTACTCCCGTAATGATTCTTATTGCTGGTTTTCGTGTAACACAAATATTGAATTTATTGATTTCTTGTTAGCATTTCCCCAAATTTCTATGCAGTATGTCAAGTATGGTACAATCAGTGAATTATATATGCGGTATAATGATTTTTCGTCTAGTGACCATTTAACCTTATATAACAGTGCTATTGTTTTTGCTATATATGTTACATGTTATATGTTATTGTTGCGTTCCCATTTTAGTAACTGGACCTGAATTCCAGAACATCCGCGTTGGCGTAGGACATCGCCTGGATGTTACCTCCTCTGGTGTTCTGGGTATGAGCTCACATCCGGTCATCAGGTGATTCTGCACAGAATAAGATGTGACGACCCGTGTTTTATTGTGTAGTTCTCGCTGTTGGGGCTGGAAACAAGGTTCTAGATGAACTGTACAAGACGAGAGTGACCCGGGTAATGACCGTCTCCTGCCTTTTCTAAAGAACGACGGCTAACGCGCCATCCTGATGATGTCACTGCTGCTTTTTCAGGATTATACGCTGGAGTGTGAATTTGGGACGGCGACCAGTGACTTCTCTGATACGGGTCGAGTTGTGGAGAAATCCACTTATGGTAAATTCACTTTATTCAAATCACTGAAGTTCAACGGGCCAGTTTGCTAACAATTTTTTTTTAAAATTCAACTTTAAATCTTGTAAATAAATGAGAACTGTTAAATTAAAGTCTTATATTTATGACTGTAAAAGTCGTTTGCTAAATTTATGACTTTTTTTTTTTTTTTTAAAGTTTATTTTCGAACAAAAACAACGATACAAACAGAAAGAAATGAAAAGAGCAAAACAAACAAACAAGAAACAAAGTAAACAAAGCAATTTCTCTCACAATCATTCTTGAAAGCAATAAGAGATGTTCATAGTTCGAAAAAGGGCTTTGGATGAAGCTAATAGCTTATCAACTCCAAGACCCTTTGACCTCTTTTTTTTTTTTTTTTCTCAGTCCAAATTAAATATACAATTTCTCATTCACTATATTGAGCTACATGAACAAAAATAGATTAAATTTAATTAATGAAAAGAACGGCGAAAACAATCACAACATTTATATAAACTAATATTCATATAAAATTTAACATATCTTTACCATTGTCTTCATATTTTTTAATTTTATTACATTTGATGAATATTTTTAATTTATGTAAAGTTTGACAACTTTTAATATCTTCCCTACAATTATTTCATAACTGCACCCCCCTTGTGGAGATGCAGTGGAGTTTAATGTTTGTTCTAACAGGTGGTTTGACATAAATGTTTGTATATCTATTTTCTCTAAACTGGAAGAGCTTTTGGATACTTTCTGGGAATTGTTTGTTTTTTACTTTGAACATGTATTGGATTATTTTGAAATCAATCAAGTCAAAAAATTTCAACAGTTTTAATTTGATAAAAAGTGGATTTGTTGGTTCAGTGTATGGAGCAGGGGTGGGCAAACTTTTTGATTTGTGGGCCAGAAAGGGTTCTAAAATTTGGCTTAAGGGCCGGACAAGGAGCAGATGGAAGGAGAGATTTGGTAATGAACCTCATAAACTAAAAAGATAATATGGAATTTAGAGAAAAACATGCTTTAATTTGGACTAAAATTCACATATATTCATTTAAAAACAGAAAATTTGGGAATTTTAATTTCTAAATTTTGATTTTTGTTCTCTTTTTGGTGATCCAATGGGTTGATGTTCTTCAGAGGAAAGTGTGAACAACACCATTCATGAGAAGAAACCAGAAATACAGTGAAAATAAAACAATAATTAGGATTTTTGATTCAATGTATTTTAATTTGGAGGGCCAGATTAAGTAGCTTAGGGGGCCGCATGTGGCCCCCGGGCCGTAGTTTGCCCACCCCTGGTATGGAGGGTTGGTGATTATTCTTATAGCTTTTTTTTGAAGAAGAAAGACTGAATTTAAGGATGTTTTGTATGTACTTCCCCACACTTCCACACAATAAGTCATGTAGGGAAGAATAAATGAGCAGTACAGAGTTTTTAATGATGACTGGTTTAAATAATGTTTTATTTTATATAGTATAGATATAGATTTAGATATTTTGTTATTAATATAGTTTATGTGTTTCTTCCAGCTTAATTTTTCATCAATTATTACACCTAAAAATTTGATTTCGGACACTTTCAATTCCAACATTATTAATCATGAGTTTCCTATCAGTATTGACTTTTCTGTTACCAAATATTATGAACTTAGTTTTATTTATTGACTTTTTTCTCATCAATTGATGAGTTTTTTTAAGGAAATTTGCGACTTTTTCTCATAAATACTCATGATTTAAAGTTGCAAATTTATTACTTTAAAAGTTTTACATTTAAAAGAAAAAGAACCAAAGTTCTGTTCCTCTGAGTCATGTTTGAAGATGAAAGACGTGGAGCGTTTTGTAAAGCTTTAGTTCCAGATAAGTTAAAAAAAAGAGATTTTGAACCTTTTGTCAACTCAAAATCAAGTTTCATGTGTACCGTAATTTCTGGAGTAAAAGTCGCTTTTTTTTTTCATACTTTAGCCAGGGGTGCGACTTATACTCAGTTTTTGTTCTTGTTTTCTTTTACTTTTACATAATTAAGCTTATTTATTTTTTATTTCCTCAGTAAACATGGTTGTCTTTTAGCAGTTGTTTCTTCTAACAACCACTAGAGGGCGATGTATCTGAGTATAAGTATTTGCTTTTGACAGCGGCAGAAGAAGTGTTGTCTAAAACAAAGATGGAAGAGAATGTGATCCTTTTCCTCTTAAACTTTAATATTTTTCTTCCACAGATCAAAAGATTAGTATTCTTGTATTTATTTTAGCCACGCTGGTCTTTGCAGATTTGTTCTGAAACGTCAAACTTTTCCCCCAAAAGTGCGACTTATATTCCAGAACATACTTATATACGGTTTTCTTTTTCTTGATTTGACATTTTTTATTTATACTCCAGAAAATACAGTAAAATAAGGAGCTCAGAGACGCACGTTTACTTTATTCCGCCCGTTTCATTCAGTCCATTACGTCATGTAACTGTCATGCCCGAAGGACCACCAAAGGGGAGTAAAAATAAAAATGTTCCCTCCTCCAAATGAAGCTTCCCTTTCCACACTAAACAACACTTGGAGGAGATCTTCTTTCATGGAGGATAATATGATTGAAAGTGGGAAACTGCATGGATGCTGAAGGTTTTAATAACCAGAGATCCCGCAAGCCGTCCATCAGTGAATTAATCTTTAGTTAACCATAAACCAAACAAATGAGCTTCCAAACATTTGTAACATTCTAGACCAGAGACCAGAGGTCTGCAACCTGCGGCTCCAGAGCCACATGTCGCGCTATTATCTCTCTATAGTGGCTCTCTCTAATCTCTAAACAAAATTGGACATTAACTATTATTTTAGCAACATACTAACAATTTTGGCTTATTTGCTTTCTAGTGGGGTTTTTAGGCTAATTTAGCTTCTATTTTGGAAACATGCTGATGTTTTTGACTAATTTAGTTTAATGAAGAATTTTAGGCTAATTTAGAGTTTAGCTTCTATTTTGGCAACATGCTAATGTTTTTGATTAATTTATTTTACTGAGGAATTTTATGCTAATTTGGAGTTTAGCTAATATTTTAGTAAAATGCTGATGTTTTCAGCTAATAAGTTACCTACTGAAATGTTTTTTTTATAATGTAGAATTTAGCTTATATTTTAATAACATGCTAACGTTTTTGACTAAGTTAGTTTACTGAGGAATTTTAGATTATTTTGGAGTTCAGCTAGTAATTAAGCAACAAACTAGCTTTTTTTTTTTTGGCAGATTTGGCCTCTGATGAGTTTTTTATACTAATTTGGAGTTTAGCTAATATATTAGCAGTATGCTAACATTTTTAGCTAATTTCTTTTCTACTGGGGGTTTTAGGATCATTTTGAGTTTAGCTTTTATTTAAGCAACATGGTTAAATTTTTGGCCGATTTAATTTACAGAGAAATGTTATGCTAATTTGAAGTTTAGCTAGTAATTAAGCAACAAGCTAGCTTTTTTGCTACTAAAGTTAAAAACTTAAAAAAAATTCTCGTATTGAGAGATGCTGCTTTCTTTTATATATGTTTTTGTTCATGCAAAAAATAGTCATTATTCATATATATATAAAAAAAAAAAGAATGTTATGAATGCAAATACAAATTTCTTAAAGGCTAACGTAAGTCAATGCGGCTCCTTCTAGGTTATGATTACTAGAAAAAAAGCTCAAATGGCTCTTTTACTATTAAAGGTTGCCGACCTCTGTTCTAGACATTCAGTTTACCTGTTGAAATCCAAGACGATTTCATCAAACTGAGTTTAGTCAGTCATTCATGTTCACTTGTTGGACTGCATGTTCACTTCGACTTTATTTTCCTAATATTACTTTTTTTTTTTTTTGGTGTCCCTAATACTCCGTCGTACTGAAGAACATCAAAATATTGCAGATTAAAATGATTTGTGTTTGTGTTTCATCAGATCACATCACTGTTGATAAACTGGAGAAAGTGCTGGCAATGCTGGAAGGAGCCAATCAGAAAGCTCTGAGAGTGTAAGTCGATGACCGTTAGAATTCATTCACGATTTCACTAAATCTGACTGTTTTTTCTTCTGATTCTGAGTCTACTCGTTTATTTTCATTAATAACACCAAAGCTTTAGCTTCAAGTGTTTAAATTTTTCCGACTACCGTAACTCTTAAACAGTTTTTAAGATAGTAGATCACAAAACAGTCACAATTTTATCAGAATGAAATAGTGATTGTATGATTTAAGTCATAATTTTACAAAACAAACCAAATGTCATACTTTTTTTTTCTTTTAAGTGAAGTTGTAGTTTCTTGAAAATAAAGTTAACTGCATAAGAATCTCTCTCAATCTGCTTTATTTTTTTTTTATAAATGTACAACTTTAATTTAATAAAACAATGACTGTTTTTTGAAAAACTTCAAATTCTCAAAGCATTAATTTCCTCCTTTTTTCTCTTAAACCGATTTTTTTTTTCATAATTGCATGATTTTATTCTCGTAGATGACACTTTCCTCATAATTTGACGATTCTTGTATTTGTTTATCTTGGTAAAATTTCAACGACTTTATGCTTTATTGTACAAACTTTATTTTTTATAATTGTTTAACTTTTTTCTAGTAATTGTAAAATTTTATTTGGTAACAATTTCTACCTTTTTAAAAAAAAAAATAGATATAATCTTTATTCTTAAATTGTAAAAAAAAAAAAAAAAAAAGATTGTAAAAATGCGCGTTTCGCTTTTACGGGCATACGTCAGATTCTAGTGAAGACTTAAGCAACATGTAAGTGTAAGTAAGTGAGATGCGGATCATACGGATATTTCATTTTTTTTCACCCCCATCACCTGTGTCAGGGGTCGTCAACCTGTAAGAGTAAAAGAGCCATTTGGGCTCGTTTTCTACTGATCAAAACCTAGAAGGAGCCTCATTGACTTACGTTAGCCTTTAAGAAATTTGAATTTACATTCATAACCTTATTTTACTCTTTTTTTTTTTTAAATAAATGTGAATAATGTCTATTTTTGGCACAAACAAAAGCAAAAAAATATATAAAAAGAAACTATCATCTTTCAAAAAGGTATTTTTTTACGTTTTTAACTTCAGTAGCATAAAAGCTAGCTCGTTGCTTAATTACTCGCTGAACTTCAAATTAGTATAACATTTCTCTGTAAATTAAATCAGCCAAAAATTTTGGCATGTTGCTGAAATTGAGACTCCGAATCAAAATTAGCCTAAAACACCTAGTAGAAAACAAATTAGCTAAAAATGTTAGCATATTGCTAAAATATTAACTAAACTCCAAATTAGTATAAAAAACTAATTAGAAGCCAAATTTGCCACAAAAAAAAGCTAGCTTGTTGCTTATTTACTAGCTCAACTCCGAAATAGCCTAAAATTCCTCAGAAAACTAACTTAGTCAAAAACGTTAGCATGTTGCTAAAATAGAAGCTAAATTCCAAATTAGTATAAAATTTCTCAAAAAACTTAGCCAAAAAAACATTAGCATGTTGCTAAAATATTAGCTAAATTCCAAATTAGCATAAAATTTCTCAAAAAAACTTGGCCAAAAAACATTAGCATGTTGCTAAAATAGAAGCTAAATTCCAAATTAGCATAAAATTTCTCAGAAAACTTAGCCAAAAACGTTAGCACGTTGTTAAAATATAAACTAAAATTCTAAATTAGCCTTAAAACTCCAGTTGGTAACACATTAGCTAAAAACATTAGTATGTTGTTAAAATTATAGCTAATCTCCAAATTTTTTAAAATTTACTATTATTTTATTTTTCTTCAGCCAAAGAGCCACTATGGAGAGATGAAAGAGCCACATGTGGCTCTGGAGCCGCAGGTTGCAGACCCCTGACTTGTGTACTGTGCAGGGAGCGTGTTAATGCGTGTTAATGCGTGTGCGCTCATTACTCAATACTTTACAACATACTTACCATACAGGACAATCATTCGATCTCTTTTCATGATCTCCTTGGAAAAACTCCACGAGCCTCAGTGGAACTGTAGACATCTCGGTGCTCCCTCCCTTAGCTTGTGGGGTAACCAGAATTTCGGGCTTCCGCGTCCCAAACGCTGGTGATCGTGCGTGGTTACCGAGAGGTTGGCCCATGCTAACCTCTGTGTGTTCGTTGATGAGGAAGAAAGTGACCACCAAACTCAATTGTAATTTAGGAGTCATTTTAATAAAAAGTTGGATAAGAGTCGTACAGAGATCTCTGGGTCATGCAAAGACCAAGAGTAAGAAAACAAGATTGGTTATAAATGTTTAAGGCAGGCTTTATTTAATGTTCTGTCAGGAAAGAGGAAAACCCCCCATGACCTCAGCACCTCGTATGGTCATCTTCACCAAATATAAAGCGTGAGTGGTCAATGCCTCTGACCCTTAGCCCGCCAACAAGGTAATTTATGGCTTTGTTTTCCAGTGGAAAAGTACTGATTAGTGCTCTTAAACCTCCCCTGACTGGTTGGAGCTAGTCTGGAGCTCCATGTGGTTAACGTAACAATGTGTTAATAATAAATTATAAATGTGTAGCATAAAAGTATAAAAACCCATCATTACGCACAATTTTAAGTCTGGTCGCCGTACAAATTAGGCATTCGCTGATCACTCGCTAAACATTTTCACACTTTGACCAATCGTGTTCTTGGATTTGGTATTGACATGTGCCATCGTTTCCACTCGATTTTTGAGGCTTTTCAATACAAAGCAGGACCGACTGGTACAGTTTCTGCTCCACCGTTGGTCGTAGGTCCATAGAAGAATGAAAGGGACCAGTTAGGGGCGGAGCTTCTGTTGTCACACGATGTAACCCATTGATTGGCGGAAAGGGTTTACGATGACAGGAGGCGTCCGACCAGAACTTAAGATCCAAACTGAAATTCTTGCAAAGAATCATACATTCTTTACATACAGGATTAATGGGTCAACTGGCACACAACAAAATTAGACAAAAAACAAGAAACAAACAAAAATAACAAGAAAATAACTAATAAATAAACCAAGTACCTCAGATTTTTATTACGTTCCCAACAAACTTATAATTCATATGTGAGCATTTATATTTCTCCGTTTAGATGTGATAATTGAGCTTGACTTTCATTGATTTCTCTAGGTTGATTCCATAGTCTGATACTCTGCACCGAAACACTTTTTCCCTTCATGTTTGTTCTGAATTTACTGGTTTTATGTCATTTTTAGGTTGTAATTACTCTTTATTTTTTCAAACTTTTTTTTTGTATGATATGTGGAAGACTTTCATCATGTGCTCAATACATACGTTTTAGGATGGAATGATCTACTAAGTCTTTACATTTTAATATTTTCAGCTTTATTAACAGTGGGTCCCAATAATGACTCCCGTTGTGACACTTTTTGCTCATTTCTGTAATACAAATATGGAGTTTATCGAATTCTTGTTCGTATTACCCCAAATTTCTAGGCAATATATCAGATATGGAACAATCAGTGAATTATATATGAGGTATAATGATAATTTAACCTTATACAACAGTGCTGTTATGTAATTTCTAGTGTATTTTATCATCTATGATTACTCCTTGAAACTTGGTTTCTTTCACTTGTTTAATTTGAGAACCTGTTATTTCAAAGGAAATATTAGAATTCATCTTGTGATTGCTAAATATCAATAAATATGTTTTATTACAATTAATTTATTGTTTATTTATATCAAACCATTTATCATCACCAAAAAAATGCATTTTAAAAAATTTGTGATATATTTTATGTAGATGTTAAACAGTTTGGGACCCAATACTGACCCTTGGGGTACCCCGCATGTTATGGAACTTGATATGGATTTCATGTCATTTATTGTACAAACTGTTTTCTGTTTGATAAATGGCTGGTAATCCATTGCAGGGTGCCATATTTATTTATTTATTTTTTTTCAATAACAGGTTGTGGTTTATGGTATCAAATGCTTTTTTGAGGTCGATAAAAATACTGATGTGGTGATTTTTTTTTTTTTTTTTCTTTTGGGTCAACTGCTGTGGATATTTCTTCCGTTAAGTCCATTAGTGCCAGTGTTATGGAGTGATTTTCTCTGAACCCTTTTGGTCCGGTGTGAACACCACCTGCGCTCTCAGACGCGCCTAGCGTGAATGCAGCATCAGCTGATGTTCGTAGAGTTCCAGTATGTTGAAGAGCGTGTTATTTTGTATCTCCTGTATTAAAGGGTTAATTGATTGAATCCGTTATGTCTATCTTTGTGTAGATATAACAGTTTTTTCTGGTTTCTTCCAGGTTCTCCAACGTTGACATGAGCTCTCAGGAAGCCTACGAGTTGGCTGTGCGAGGCTTGCTGGGGCCTGATGGGAAATCTGCTCCAATTTTAACGGGACTGCGATGCATTCACTTCCAGCCGCCAAACTTCACTTTAGGTAAACCGCGATAAGCGATCATCTCAAACTCGGTCAGACTCTGACCCGCTGTCGTGCTTTCACAGAGGTGCAGTGCCTGAACGAAACTCAGAAATACTTGCGGAAAGTGGTGCACGAGATCGGACTGGAACTACGCAGCACTGCAGTGTGCAGAGGTGTGAGGCGCACCAGAGACGGACTCTTCACCTCTCGCGACGCGCTCACCCGAAACCATTGGAGCGCCGCGGACATTATGCAAGCCATCAAACAGCACCGCCGCAGCAAGAAGACTGAAAATCACACCCAGAATCAGACGAAGACGCCTGTGATGCAAACATCTGAAGAAGGCCTCATTCAAGTCAAAGTAGAGGAGATGTCATCATAGAGGGAAATACCCTATTGGAGAGATTAAAGAAATGTACTCAAAATAGTGCTGCCACAAACGGTTATTTTAATAGTCAACTAATCACTGATTATTTTTTCTGATTAGTCAACTAATCGGGTCATGCACAAACTGGATGTAGAGAACACATCTCCACCATCATTAGCTTTAAACTAACAAAAAACTAGATTTATAGCATTACCTGGGATAATGCTTGTGTGAATGTTGTAAACTGAATTTGGCTGCTGAAGATGCTAGTTATAATCGCTGAAGACATTGAAATTGATAACTAAAACACACTGAAGCTAATAGCTGAAAACACTTAAGCTGATAGCCAGCTAAAATATCAGTTAAGATAAGTTTTTTTTATTTTCTTTAAATGTTCCCAGAGGGGTTTTAATTAGAACTGTGAAGTTTTTAACAAAAATTCCACATCCTAAATGTATTAAAAAGTCATTTTTCCTGTTTATCTGAAGCCTTCATTTCCAAAAATAAAAATAAAAAATCCCTCTGTGTGGGCGTGGCTTATGATGCTGAGCTGTGTAACCCCGCCCCTTATCCCTCCAGACATGCTAGTGAGACTTTGATAAGCCCATGAAAAATAAAACATGATCATTCAGGCTGTATTGCACCAGCAGCACGATCTGGGGCTCATTACTGATTTCATATTAGTACATGCTGATTGTTGAATTCATTTGAACAAGAATATAGCTGCTCGCCACTACGGCCTGCCCGCCACTGCTCGTGGCCACCAACGGCTGCCCGCTGCAGCTCGGTGTTCCTCCGCGGGTGGAGCGAACACAACCCGGGGCTTCGCTGCATGACGGGGAGCCGACATGAATTTCAATCACAAAATAATGAAAGCTAACATCAGTATGGCCTTTCACTGAATTACAATCCTTTACAGCACAGAAGTGGGACGTTATATTATCTTCTCCAACCTCTACAGCTGCATCCGGATTAGCTAGCTAGCTACTGTGACGTATGAAAGTTTCAGGAAATCCAGAAGAGTTTTTCAGCCAGCGTTTGAGTGACAGCGACTTAAAAGGAGAAATATTCAGAAATGCAAACACAAAATGATTTCTTATATTTTTTCTCTTGCAGAAAAAAAATGTCACACATGTTAAAAGCTCCACAAACATGATTTTCATTGGAGGGGGACTTTAAAAACCAACTTGCCTAAAAACTAAGAAAAAGCCTACGTTAGCCAAAACAGCTATCATGCAGCTGAAATATTACCTAAACTCCAAATTAGCCTGAGAAACTGAAAAAAATCCTAAATTAGTCAAAATAGCTAGCATGGAGCTGAAATATTAAACTCCAAATTAGCCTAAAAAACTGAAAAAAGCCTACGTTAGCCAAAATAGCTATCATGCAGCTAAAATATTAACTAAACTCCAAATTATTAAAAAAAAAAAAAAACTGAAAAAAATCTAAATTAGCCAAAATAGCTAGCATGGAGCTGAAATATTAAACTCCAAATTAGCTTAAAAACAGGGAAAAAAAAGCCTACGTTAGCCAAAATAGTGATCATGCAGCTAAAATTTTAGCTAAACTCCAAATTAGCCGAAAAAAACTGAAAAAATTCTAAATTAGCCAAAATAGCTAGCATGGAGCTAAAATATTAAACTCCAAATTAGCCTAACAAACGGAAAAAAAGCCTACATTAGCCAAAATAGCCTTCATGCAGCTTAAATATTAACTAAACTCCAAACTATCAAAAAAAACTGAAAGAATTAGCCAAAATAGCTAGCATGGAGCTGAAAGCTAAGCTCCAAATTAGCCTAAAAACTGAAAAAAAGCCTACGTTAGCCAAAATAGCTAGCATGAAGCTGAAATATTAGCTAAACTCCTAAATAGCCTAAAAAAACCCTTAATAAATGCCAAAATACTCCAAAAAGCTCGCGGAATGCTATCGTAGCAGCCCAAACTGCTTCAAGTCTTCTACGTTTGTATTGGTGTTTTTATTGAGATGATTATCAGAAACCCGTGTTGGACTCCCTGCATTGACGGACATCTCTGTTCCCATGACTCTGCAGCTGTGTTTTTAGCACAAACACTCCCTGCTTGGCAAAAGGTCAACATTATTTTGAGTCGCTGACAATGTTTAGGATTGTCAAAGTCCCCGGTTGTGTTTAGCCCCCGCTCCCAGCTTGTTTAAATGTTCGCGTCTGACTCCTGCCGCGCTTCACGGCCTCATATGGCAGCCAGCCAACTTCCCCTCAGCCACAGACATGATATTTTTTATTTACTAAATGCTCCTGTTTGTCCTTTAAACTGTTTGTTTTTTTATTATAAAATGGAGAAAATAAACTATAGAATAAAGTGAATAAAAGCAGGACAAACTTCTCTGGTGTGTCGGTGTTTTCTAAGCTCCGTCAGTTCCTGATATCATATCTCCTGGAATGATCCGTGACCTCCCAGAACCACGGAGTGCGCCGTCTCCAAATTTGTTTTTCCCACAAAACCTCCTGGGAGATGTTTTGAGGTTATTCCCTTGGCGCCATTGTTGTCATGCTCTTCATATTATAGGAGGACTTGTTGTCCCACAGGGAGCAGACTTTTTTACTCTCCGCGTCTAGGAAAAAAAAAAAAAAAAAACTAAACGGACTTCAGCACATTAATTATGTTTCCAAACAAACAAGTTGTGCTGCTGTGGATTTACGAAGCCGTCAGGGTTAAAAGTGTGGTCTTCTGCTGCTGCTTGTTATCAAAACAAAACCATCAGGCTGAACATACAGCTGAGATTACAGCAGGAAAGCCAAAACTAGTCAAAACAAACATCAAATCAAAGCTATCATTTTTACTGTAGAAGCTGAAAGTGAACATTTATTTATACAGATTCCTGAAAATAGGCTGTGCTTTTCTGACACTATAATCACATTTTACACTCTCAGGCCTCGTTTCCACTGAGAAGTCCTGTTAGGTAATGTGAGCGTTTCCATTGTAAAATGGGCGCTATCGCACAAGGGGCCAAAATCGAAAACACGCTTAAGGTCGCGGGCTGAACAGAAAAAACATTTATTGAACACTCCTAAACTACATTTTAAAAATGTAACTTTTTAACATAATTATGAACTAAATACAAAGTATTACCTGTGATAATTCTAGTGTAAATGCTTTAACCTGAATATGGCCATGGAAGAAGATGCTAGTGCTGCTAGCTGAAGATGCTAAAATAAAATAGCTAAAAAACGCGTAAGCAGATAGTTTATAAACAAAATGCCAAATTAGCCTAAAAAACAAACAAAAAAACTTAGGTTACCCAAAACAGCTAGCTGAAAAATAGCTAAAATTCAAAATAGCTTAAAAAAACGGGAAAAAAAAAAAAATTAGCCAAAACAGCTAATGTGTACATTAAGCTAAAAAAAAAAATCGAAATTAGCCAAAACAGCATGTAGCTGAAACATTAGCTAAACTCTAAAATCGCCAAAAAACTTAAAAAAACGCCTAAATTAAATTAGACAAAACAGCTTGCATGTAGCTTTAGCTAAACTCCAAAATAACCTAAAAAATCAAAATACCAAAATAGTCCAAAAAGCTAGCAGAATGACAATTTTTAAAATATTGAAACCGTAACTTTTTAACATGATTAAGAATGATAAAAAGGCAGCAATATTATTCCAGAATAAATCAATTTAAACCTTAAATATGTTTCAATATTTTATTATAAAAATATATATTGTCAAAATTTTACAAGTTAGAAATGAGCGCAAGATAACATCAGGTCATTATTAACATAAAAAAATAAAATTATCTGGAGGGCCGGATCCGGCCCCCGGGCCTCGACTTTGACACGTGCATTCTTCTTTCCCGCTCGCAAACTTTTTCCAAACAGCATTAAATTCCTGTTAATAGGCATATACAAAAAAGTAAAGCAAGAAAAAGACGAGCTGCTGGATGCCTTCATTTTTGTTGCTTTTTGTTGCTAGTCGTCGCACGACAATGACGTCATGAGAAGCTAGCGGTCTACAGGACGCACGCGCCGTGAAAACAAACTGCACAGTGGAAGCGAGGCTAAACTGAGTGGAAATGCTCGCCAGTTTTAGCTGGTCCGTCCCGTACTACTCCTTACCACATCGGACCGCTCAATAGAAACGAGGCTTTATTTAGTTATTTATTTTATTTTCATAGCACACAACTAAAAGTTCATAATACTCCTGTCCTTGGTGAAAATGAAAGGGGACAGAAAGAAGAAGACTTACTGTCTCTGCCCCATTTAACTAAATCAAGCTTTTTTAACCAAATTTATCTTTTTTTGTTTTAACATTGACTGGCAAGAGCAACAAAAGCAGACAAGTCAAAACAAAAAAAGCAAAAACGACAAGAAAATACCCCACAATTTTTATTTTTTAATTTAACCCGTTCCAAACAAACTTATAATTCATTTTGTGTGTTTTTTCACTGTTTTTTTAAATGTAATAATTTAAATTTTATTGACAATTCCCTGCACCAAAACATTTTTTTCCTTCATTTTTGTTGCGAATTTACTGGTTTTGAAAACGTCATGTCCTTTTATGTTGTAATTGCTTTTTCTTTTTCAAACATTTTTTGTTTATGTGCCAGACTTCCTTGATGTGCTCGAGACATTCAGTTTTAGGATGGAATGATCGACAAAGTCTTTAAATTTTAATATTTTCCGCTTCATAAACAGTGGAGTAGATGGGGAAGTTTATTTAAATTGAGCTCCTTAAAAAAACCCAAAAAGACTGAAAATCTGAAATTGAACAAATAAGGATTTTGTCCTGAAACAACATGGAAATAGTGCAAAAACTTTTGTGCTTGTTTATTGGATACTACTTTTAACATTTGATCAACAAAAATGAAAAACAAATCATAGAATTCTTTAGTATCTTCTTATTAGTGAAAGCAGAAATGTAACTCGCTCTATACAGTAATCAGCTTGGTTTTACAAAAAAGTAATTAACAACAAGCCATAAGGAAAAAGCATTAGAACTTTTTGAAATGTGAACCCCCCCATCTTACTTTACACAAACGTGCTTCTTCAGCAACACCCTGAACGCTTTTTCTGCACAGGATCTCTGCGTAACTTTGTGGTTTCCTCTCTCAAGTCAGCTCTTTGACTCAGCAACCTGGCGACAACAGCAAAACCGAAGCTTCATTAAGGCTGCAGCCAGCATCCCTCTGGCTCTGGAGAAGAAAATGATCGAGTTTACCTGCCGACGGTTTCCAAGGCTTCAATCACATTTTCACCCGTGGCAGCGCTGCACTCCATGAATTCAAAGTTATATTCCTAGAGAATAAATGTAAAATATTCAGGTTTCAGTGCGTAACTTTTACAGAGTGACTTCAACAGAGAATGAGAGTTTTTGTGAATCAGTTTCACCTTTGCGAGAATGTCCCCCTGTTGAGTTTTCACCTGCCGCTTTGTGTGATCGCTCTTGTTCCCCAGAAGAACGACGGTGGCGTTTTCTGATGCAGCTTCCTGCAAAGTGTGGAATATTTTTGATCATTTGTTTCTTTTGTTTTACAGTCTCAAAGCGTCAAACTCAATCGCACAGGGGGCCAAAATCCAAAACACACCATCAACATTTACTGAACACTCTAAAACTGAAATGTTTATCATTTTAAAACTGGAACTTTTAACATACTTATGAATTAGATATATAGCTGTGATAATGTTAGTGTGAATGCTGTAAGCTAAATTTAGCCACTGAAGATGCTAGTGCTGATAGCTGAAGATGCTGAAATGGATGGCTAAAAACGCTGA
Source organism: Oryzias javanicus (assembly GCA_003999625.1). Classification (NCBI taxonomy): domain Eukaryota; kingdom Metazoa; phylum Chordata; class Actinopteri; order Beloniformes; family Adrianichthyidae; genus Oryzias; species Oryzias javanicus. The sequence continues at coordinate 31,364,180 of CM012441.1, read as the reverse complement.
AGCTGATAGATCGAAAGGCTGAAGAGCTGAAATCACTGAAGCTAATAACTGAAGATGCTGAAGTTAATAGCTAAAACCGCTAAAGCTGATAGCTGAAAAGGCTGAAGTGGATAGCTCAAATCACTGAAGCTTACAGCTGAAGATGCTGAAATTAATAGCTAACTTTTAGAACTTTCTTTTAGAAGTTATTTTTAAAAGTATTCAATGTATTCTATTGGAGGGGAGGGGGGGGAGGGCAAAGGGGGGGGGGGGTATCTGAACTTTTGTTTTTCTGTTTTGTAATTGTAAATCTACTTCAGTATGATAAGCGCAAGTTGATTTGATTTGAAAAAGCTGAAGCTGAAAAGGCGGAAGTTGATAGCTGAAATCACTGAAACTAATAGCTGAAGATGCTGAAATTGATAGCTATAAACGCTGAAGCTGATAGATCGAAAGGCTGAAGTTAAGAGCTGAAATCACTGAAGCTTATAACTGAAGATGCTGAAGTTAATAGCTAAAACCGCTAAAGCTGTTAGCTGAAAAGGCTGAAGTTGGGAGCTGAAATCACTGAAGTTTATAACTGAAGATGCTGAAATTAATAGCTAACTTTTAGAACGTTCTTTTAGAAGTTATTTTTAAAAGTATTCAATGTGTTCTATTGGAGGGGAGGGGGAAGGGCAAAGGGGGGGGGGTATCTGAACTTTTGTTTTTCTGTTTTGTAATTGTAAATCTACTTCAGTATGATAAGCGCAAGTTGATTTGATTTGAAAAAGCTGAAGCTGAAAAGGCGGAAGTTGATAGCTGAAATCACTGAAGCTAGTAGCTGAAGATGCTGAAATTGATGGCTAAAAACTGTGATAGCTGAAAAGGCTCAAGTTGATAGCTAATGATGCTGAAATTGATAGCTAAAAGTGCTAATAGCTGAAAATGCTGAAGATGATAGCCAGCTAAAATATTAGCTTAATTACCACCCAAAATAAACTTTGGTTTGCCAAAACAGCTGGCATGTAGCTGAAAAAATTGCTAACTTCACATTAGCGTAAAAAACTGGAAAAAGCCTAAATTATCCAAAACAGCTAATATCACACTGAAATATTAGTTAAACTCCAAAATAGCCTAAAAAATCTAAATAAATGCCAAAATAGTAAAGAAAAATTACCAGAATGTCAATTTTAAAACTTTAAAACTGTAACTTTTTATCATAATTATGAATAATAAAAAGGCAGAAATATTTTTTCAGAATAAATCAACTTAAACCTTAAATAACTGTCAATATTTTACTCTCCATTAAAATATATTTTGTCAAAATTATACAAGTTAGAAATGAGAAGATAACATTAACAATGAAAGTAAAATGATCTGGAGGGTCGAAAATAATCACCCAGGCTTAGCCTTAAACTGTCTAAAGCATTGGGTTAACTTCATTTGGCCTTAATTTGTAATTATGGCTTCATAATATTCCTTTATAAACAATAAATATTTGTATTTTAAAAGGAGCTGCAGTGTTTATGTTCTTTCATTTACTGTAATTTTTTATTTGTTAACACGATCAACGTCATTCCAGTAGATTCTGAGTTACAGTATGTTAAAGATTTTGAATTTAAGCGTCACCTGTGACACCTCAGCTGTTAAAGGGTTAAAGCTAAAATATAAAAAAAGTTCACGATCTCTAAGATGTAAAGTTAGTTCAACAGAAACCACATCCTGTTCCTAACAGAGTTCTGGGTCACAGCAGTGCCACAGTTCCACAGATCCGTCCACCGACTACCATCCTCTTCCGTTGTTATGGCGATGCAACCTGAAAATAGGCTTGAGATGAGACTGAGGCGGGCTGTGAGAAACACTCACGACAAACAGGAAGGAAGTTGACGCAGTTTAAGATCAGCCGTGGACCTCACTCCAACAAAGCTCAGCAGAAACAGACAGATTTTAGACCCTGAAGATCCTGAAAGCCGAATGTTTTCAAAACTGAGATAAACACTAGCAAGTTTGGTTGAAGCCACAGATAAGGGGGTTAAAATCATCACCACACAAAGAAAGTTTGGATATTTTGATGGCGGAAAATTTAATTTCCTTTTTAACATTAAAAACGTTATAATTTTTCTAGTTTTGCCCTAAAATGTATAAAATATGTAAAACATTAAAATCTCATACATTGTTGTCATTACGTTCCATTTAAGAGACGAAAAAACACAAAATGTGAGAAAAAAGACGAAACTTCCCTGTATCTCCACTAGAGGAAATAACTGCAGAGAAGACATTAAAATAGTCGATCCTTAAAAAAAACAATTATAAATGGTGATCTTATAAATAGATATAAGATTAATTTACTTTTTTCTCAAATGTTTTGATCATAATTAATTGTTTTCTGAGTTTATTTCTTGTATTTCTGCAAAAATGCTGTTTGTATAAATTCGGGGCGGTTGTGGTGAAGAAGTGGAGTGGTCGACCTCTGGTTGGAAGATCGCGGGTTCAATTCCCGCCTTCACCCACCCATGTGTTGAAGTGAACCCCTCAGTGCTCCTGGTTGTTGAAGGTTGGCGCCAGTGATCGCCATCAGTGTGTAAATAAGCGTGTTTGAGATTATGCAGGCGGACGCGGCGCAGATCGCCTGGATCGCGGTGCATGCTGGGTAGTTTCTGTCACGACGTCACATTTGCGACGACATGTAGTATCGCGAGAAAGGGGCGGGTTCAAGGCGCCTACCTAAGCCAGCGCAGCCAGAAAATAGGTACTGCGCTGGCTGCAAGCCGCCTTGAAGACTACAAAACAATGCATTGTGGGAAACGGTGTCCTGAATGTTCTTGTAGTGCGACGTGAAATAACTGGTGCTAAATGAAGGAAATGGGTTTATTTTTTAACTCTTTCTGGAAGTTAGTGAATCACTGATGAAAAAATATACAAGATTTGAAATAATATGTGGTTTATTTGTGTTATTGTTGCCTCTAAAACTAACTTTAATTTCTATTTTATCTGTTTATTTGGGACTGTGCACATGTAATGAATCCCCCGACTATTTTTTTTATCTGTTTTACTCTAAGAGATGTAAAAAAATACTATAAAAGACATAACAGCACAGATCATACTAGGAGGAGTGGCGTATTAAAATTCATCCGAATGTTGAGGACAACCCCCAACTCCTCGTTCTCGTACAGTCTCGTCGTCCACCTTCATCTCAGGCGCCTTTCTCCGCCCCCTCCGGCAGCGGCTTAGTCTCGCTGACGAAGCAGGCGAGGCGCAAGTCAACTCAAACACGCCTATTGTGTGAATGTGACTGCAAAAGTGCTTAAGGCCTTCTAAGACTGTAGAAGAGAGCTATTTAAGAATTCGCCATTCGCCTGAGACGACTGCATCGTGATATTGGTCTATATAAATAAAACTTGAGTTCGAAATAAAATAAAAAAACATGTAGACGTCTCATTTTTCTATGGGTTTGATTTTTGCTGAAATGATTTGCTAAAAAAAGAGGCACTAACTGTTCTAAAACCACTGTTTGTTGATGATCAAGTTAATTTTTTTTTTAATTTTAAGCCTATAAATCAGTGTGTCAAACTCAGTCGCACAGGGGACCAAAATCCAAAACACCGCTTAGGTCACGGGCAGGATAAATGTAACTTTACTGTAAATAAAAATAAGCGGGAAAATTATTCCAGAATAAATTAACGTAAACCTTAAATAACTGTCTCCATAAAAATATATTTTGTCAAAATTTTCAAGTAAGAAATGGGCGCAAGATGGTCATTATTAACAAAAAAATAAATAAAATGATCTGGAGGGCCGGATATAATTACCGGGAGGGCCGGATCCGGCCCCCGGGCCTTGACACGTCATAAATTTGTGTTTAACACAAACACTTATGTTTGTTAAAATAGAAATGATTCCTGGATTCCTCATAGACACTGGATAACAACATGTACTGTCAGAGTTTATTTTTGTTTATTTAACCTTTATTTCACCCACTTAATCTCTCTCTCTAGAGCAAAGGACGGCAACCTTTCAGAGTAAAAGAGCCATTTGAGCTCATTTTCTACTGATCACAACCTAGAAGGAGCCGCATTGACTTACATTAGCCTTTAAGAAATTTGGATTTGCATTCATAACCTTCTTTTGTTTTGTTTTTTTAAATAAATGTGAATAATGTCTATTTTTGACACGAACAAAAGCAAAAAATATATATATACAAAAAGAAACTAGCATCTCTCAAAAAGGATTTTTTTTTCGTTTTTAACTTTAGTAGCAAATAAAGCTAGCTTGTTGCTTAATTACTAGCTGAACTTCAAATTATCATAACATTTCTCTGTAAATTAAATCAGCCAAAAAAGTTTAGCATGTTGCTGAAATAAAAGCTAAACTAAAAATTATCCTAAAACCCCCAGTAGATAACAAATTAGCTAAAAATGTTAGCATATTGCTAAAATATTAGCTAAACTCCAAATTAGCATAAAAAACTAATTAGAGGCCAAATCTGCCAAAAAAGCTAGCTTGTTGCTTAATTACTAGCTGGACTCCAAAATAGCCTAAAATTCCTCAGAAAACTAACTTAGTCAAAAACGTTAGCATGTTGCTAAAATAGAAGCTAAATTCTAAATTGTATTAAAAAAATGTCAGTAGATGACAAATTATCTGAAAACATTAGCATTTTACTAAAATATTAGCTAAACTCAGAATTAGCATACAATTTCTCAGAAAACTTAGCCAAAAACGTTAGCATGTAACACATTAGCCAAAAACGTTAGCATGTCGCTAAAATAGAAGCTAAAATTCTAAATTAGCCAAAAAACTCCAGTGGGTAACACGTTTGCCAAAAACGTTACTATGTTGCTGATAGTTAATCTCCAATTTTTTTTTTAATTTACTATTATTTTGTTTTTCTTCAGCCAGAGAGCCACTATGGAGAGATGAGAGAGCCACATGTGGATCTGGAGCCGCAGGTTGCAGACCCCTGTTCTAGGGAGACCTGGGCCGACAGCCATCAACACAGTTTGTTAAACTGAATCTACTTTGTTAAAGCGGTTGTTGTGGGGCTGCTGAGGTTTGACATGCATCCTACCTGGATACAGTTAGCCCAGTAACTGACTGCAGAGAAGCTCTGAGAGGAAGTGATGTCATACATCAAGAGAAAGGCATGGGCTTTGTGGAAAATCTGCCTTGTGATGCTGCGAAACCTTCAACGACAGAGAAAGACAGTTTTTCCATCAGCTTCACAGAAACGTTCCTAAAAAATATTCCAGATTTTCCTGAGAACACATGAAAAAAAAAAAAGAAAACAAAGGAATTTCTCAGCAGGCAGAAGAGCCGATGTGACAAATGACGAGTGTGGAATGTGAGCTGATGTCCTGCGTTGACAAGAGGGATGTTTGGAGCACGCCTTTAATTCTTAAAGAACAGTTTGTTTTTTCCAAGCCCTCTTCAGAAGTACACAATGCACTCGTACTACTACCATACTTTAACAAATACCGAGATGTACTGTCACCACACTCGTTTTACAAGGAAGGCCAAGCACAAACTGTCTTTTGGAGCTCCGGTGTAATTTAAGTGAGCCAAAACGAGGCCTAAAAGGCTGTATTATTGACATTTGACCCTTTTTTTTCCTTAAATGTTCATGACAAAAATGATCAGAGAGGAAATCAAAGATTTCTGCTCAGATTCTATAGGTTGGAAGTAAATCATTTGAATTATAATCAATGCTAAAGACATTGACAGTGGTCCTTTTTGGAAAATGTTTTAGTAAAAACTCCAAAAAATAAAGGCAGAAAAGATAAAAAGTTTTTCAGCAAGCCACTATAAAACCAATGTTTGGAAAAAAAAAAAGATAAAATATCCTCAAACTCTGATCAAAAGACCACTACAGCACCACAGGGATTATCAAACAAAATTAATTTTGCTAAAGAAAGCTAATAAATCAAAAAAACTCATCTTTCAAATAGCTGATATGAACCCCTTCGTGCCTAAATTTGTCTTAACCTTTTAATGCCTGAATTTATTTTCAGCTTTGATGAAAGATAAATCTGTCATGTTTTTGTTCTTTAGTAGAGTAAGGAATTCTGGAGCCGAATTAGTTTGTCGCATATATGCAACAACAGGCATTAAGCGGTTAATTTATATATATGTACCACTCTGAGGTGTTTGGATGATGTCTGTTGCAAGAAAACCCCGCCCACTCTCCCACTCCTTGCCACTCCTACAGAAGTCAGATCATAAAGATTTCAGCTAAATGCTAAAAACAACTAAGATACTTTTTTTATGTAAAGGTACATAAATAAGGACTGACAGCTAAGGAATACTTGTGTTTCTGTTGTTTGTTTCAGTTCTAAATACTTCAATTGGTTCAGTTTAGATTGTGTTTGACATCCAGCTGTCAAAACTTTAGAGAACTGCTAAAATGTTGCAGTTTTTAGTTATTCTGAACAGGAGCACAGATGGGTTGTTTTAAGTTATTCTGCAATAAGTGCCAAGAACTGTACACTTGAAAAAAAAATCTGAATTTTTGTTATGATATTTTGCAAAATAAATCATCGTCTTGTTGAATTTCTGGGTTTATTTCCTCTTTTTAAATACGTGTCGAACCGTGACGCTCTTATCGAGGTACGTACTGAACCGTGAGCAACCTGTATTGTTGCATATCTAATATATATTTAAACATATTCTTTAATGAATTATCTGTTTAAGGTTTAGCCAAATCAAGTTGAGTCCTGAATTTTTTTTTCCCTTTCTTTTTTAATTTTTATTTATTTATTTTTTCAGGACTCAACTCAGGAAGTTGAGTCCTGAATTTAATGGGATGTTGCGAATTGGTGAAATATGGGGTGAAGGGGTTAAAGAGCCTTACAACAGCATGATTGTCCCACTGGTTAAGATTTATGACATTTCCCCACTTTTGGGATTATGATTTTTCAAGTAAAATGCTTTAAAGCCACATTATTCTAGTTTTGTGTTAGAAAAGAAACGTACCTTTCCTGCCCGGCTGTATCCCATAAACACAGCACCACACGTTTCCCATCGACCACTACAGTCCACTCATAGGAGTCCAGACCTGGAAGAAAAAAAAAAAAAAAAAACTCACATAAACTGTACAAAGCTGCCTTTGACAAACATCTGCTGGAATAGCATAAATTCAGAGCTTACCAATAGAGGCTTGCACTTCAGAGTAAAACTTTCCATTCTGAGCCCTCTTCATGAAAGAGGTCTTCCCTACGCTGCTGTCTCCGATTAGCACCACGTTGTAGCTGTCCGATTTGAGGTCGGACCCTCTGGGGTCAGCTGATGACATGCATTATTATTATTAGTGTTATGGGTTTATGATCCCATCTTTTTCTCATGTGTGCTAATATCATTGATCTGTTTACCGAAAACAAGCTGCTTTTGATGGTCCTTGACCAGGCGGACTGTAGCTTGCTGAGATTGGGCCAGAGTGTCCTCACTGTGGAAAACAAATGTGTTCAGACAAATAGAAGACCCTTTATGTCTGCATTGTGACAAGAAAGTCTGAAGAGGGACGGTCAAATGAGTTTTTTTAAGTCGATCCACTAACTAATAGAAAATAAACAAATAAATAAATAGTATACCTTATGTAATACAACAGATTTGAGCTGTAATATAGACAAAATAACTGTAAAAAAAATGATAAGTTGTCTTAAACATGAATTAGAACAATAAATATGGAAACAGCTGTAAATAATTCAACGTTTGCACTTTTTACCTACATGCTGAAAGTGTGTTAGATGAGAAGTGTATTGTAAGTGTTTTTTAGAAGCTGCTTAAGTACTTTTGTTAAGATGTTTGTTCTTTTGTTATCTTTGTCAATTGGATGTTGGAAATAAAATAATTAATTTATAAACAAAACAGCCTCCAGTGGTTGTTATATGAACTGCAACATCAAGTATTTACTTTTTTTAAAGATCAACTCTAATGAAAATTGTGTTTTGAACATGTTCGTGTATCGTTTTTTTCTGATTACGTAAATTACAAATAAAGAAAATTAAAGTTAAAACTGGATTTCTGAGTATGTCTATTCAAATTGTGGTGAATCAGGAACGGATGAACAAAACTACAATGGGTAAGCCACAAGCTCCACTCTGCTCCATTCTGATGTATCCTTCTGCAGACGAATAAATCCTTTGTTTCCCTCATCTGAGCTGAAATCTGAATCAAACTGTACAGCTGGAAATCTCCAATATATGTTTATATGACATTAATTCAGTTTTTGACTTACCTAACGGTTGCTGAGCTGATGTGGGGAAATCCCTTCTCATGATGCTGTTTATCAACCTGCAAAGATAATGGCTGTTTCATTTGTTTTTACATGCAAACATTCAACATATCCACGTAAATTTTTTTTTTTCAATAAAGTAAAATAATATGAATATATATGATCAAATTGTAAGGAGCTTTCTTCAGTGTTTCAAAGCTGATCTCCTTTGAGACCAACACTTGCAAGGTTTTTAGGGAAGCTAAATAAAGGGTCGTGTTCTCCTTTCCAGCATGTGAAACATGCACGGACGACCACATGTTCCTCAAATTGGTTTGAGTCACTTCGTTGTTGAAAAGAAAAAAAACTCACGACTATAGTGCCAAAATGTCTCGTGCAAATAGGAAGTACAAACTTGAAGTGCATATCATAATAACTTAGAGCAGGGGTGTCGAACTCAATCATACAAGGGACCAAAATCCAAAACAAAACTTAGGTCGCAGGCTGAACAGGACAAAGTATTATTGAACGCTCTAAACTACATTTTTAAAACTTTAAAACCGTAACTTTTTAACATAATTATGAACTAGATATATGGCATCACTTAGGATAATGCTGTAAGCTGAATTTGGCCGCTGCTGAAATTGATAACTAAAAACACTGAAGCTGATAGCTAAAAACGCTGAAAATGATAGCTAAAAAAGCTAAATCTGATAGCTAAAAATGCTAAAGCTAATAGCTAAAAACGCTGAAGCTGATAGCCCACTAAAATATTAGCAAAGTGCCAAAACAGCCTAAAAAATAAATAACTTAGGTTAGCCAAAACAGCAAGCATGTATCTGAAATATTAGCCAAACTCCAAAAATAGCCTAAAAAATCTTAGTAAATGAATTCTCCAAAAATCTATCAGAATGCCAATTTTGAAAACTTTTTATCATAATTATAAAAAACGCAGGAATATTATTCCAGAATAAATCAACTTAATTCCTAAATAACTTTCAATATTTCACTCTCCATAAAAATATATTTTGTCAAAATAATACAAGTTTGAAATGAGTGCAAGATAACATCAGGCCATTAAAAACAATAAAATAAAATCATCTGGAGGGCCGGATATAATTGCCCTGGGGGCCGGATTCGACACACGTGGCTTAGAGAGTCATTATAAACTGAACCAAGTCTGCTGTGTGAAGTTGATATTCTGCGTGTTTTACCACTGAAAGCGGTCTTCACCTTCACTTTTGACCAACATTCTCTATCGGCGATACATTTTAAAACAAGTTGTGGTCTAATGCTCCGTGACATCAAACACTCCAAAACAACACAAAGTACAGTATGACACCTTCTGACTTTGACTAAGAAAAAATATGCCTCTACCTCTGAGATTGTGTCCAGTTGAGGAGATTTTTCCTCTTGCTCCTTTGCTTCCTGAGCTGCCTCCTCCTCCACAAGGATCCCCACAGTCACCTCGGCGTCTCTTGGAGCTTGGTCTTTTTTGTTCTGATGGATATGTGACTTTCGGTTGGATCCAAACTTTTTCCTTCTGGCTCCAGATGCTGCCTCTGACAAACTGTCATTTTTGGGAAGGACCGTCAGAGAAGGATCTGGAGCCAGCAGGTGCCCACTTTTTACCGGCTGGCTTTCAGAAACTGGGCTTCCTTCAGTCGCCAGAGGTTTCAGTGCTGATTCATCACCATGGCTACTATCCACTGCTACAAAGAGTTCCTCATTTCTTTGTTCAGAGCTGTCGTCTCCATGTTCTGTGGGAAACTGAGGATGTTTCTCTTCAAATGTGGGCACCGGCTCTGTTTGTTTATCTTGATCGATTGTTAAAGTGTTGGTTACTTCATCCTCAAGTTCCTTCCTCTGTTGTGGGTCTTTGGCTCGTGATCCAAGACTCCTGCGGGTGGAGCCCATTTTTCTTTTCTTCTTGGATGCATTTAAATCGGGACTTGCAGAACTTTCCCCTTGCATTCCTTTGTTTTTGTTGCCTGGCTCTTCTTCATTAGCATCTATTACTTGTAAGATCTGTACATCCACTTGTCCGTTGTCATCTTTTTGTGTCATTTTATAAAATGAACCTCCAAAATCAGAAGTAGGTATCTGACCTAACGAGCTACTTCCAGTCTTAGAGTCTTCCGGTAATTCGGAGCTTGTAAGATTATCTTGAGATGTCTTCACACCAAGATCAACACTTTTCTCATCATGAAATTCATCTGGACTGACAGCTACTTTAGTCTGAGAAGCAGATTCTTCAAGGATTGAAGATGTCTTCACCTGTGCATCCGCTGCAATTTCCTCGCTTGTGTCCTCTGCTGCTGTTAGCAAATTCCTGTCCTCCTCCAGGTGGATTTCCTGTTTGAGTGAGTCTTTGTCACAGGACACAGCCAGTGTGATGCAGTGCTGGAAGGCTTCGTTTTGATCAGGAACAAGCACACGTTCTGGCTTGATAATGTCATCATGATATAAGTTACTCAGCGTATCTGGGTGACTGGTCCAAACAGAGGCTTGTGATGATTGTATCTTCTCATTTTTAACAGAGTCATATCCTGTAAGTTGAGCGGAGTTTTCCGGCATTTCTCCACATCCCACGTGTTTGTCTTCACTGGATTTTAAAGAATTCTCTTTATCTGAAATTTCAAAAGTGCTGTCAACCAGAGTATTGTCTAAAAGAGCTGTTTTCCCCTCCTCCAGCTGTAACTTATCACCAGGCCCTGTTGAGTTAATCTTTCTTACTTCTGCAACAGAAAGGACATCTTCTCGTTTTCCCTGACTCGTCGTCATCATTTCTGTTGCTTCATTGCGCCCGGTTTGCTTGTCATCTTCCTCTTTAGATTCTTGACTCCCTTCATCAACTTTGTTGTGTTGCTTTTCTTTATGCCTTCGGCTTGATCCAAACTTCCTTCTGTTACCTGCTGGTTTCGTACTTGATTGACTTTCATCTTTGCTGTGGTGAATTTCTAAATGTTGGGATTTCAAAGCACAATCTGGGTCTGTTAGTGGAAAATTTTCCTTCTGAATACCTGAATTGTAATCAGTTTGATGTATTTCTTGTGTTTGGCTAGCCTGCGCTGTGTGTGCTTCACTCAAAACATGTTGACTTCCCGCAGGATTTAAAAGGTCGGAATGTCCATGTGTTTCATTATTTGTTGTAAAAGTCTCTTGCAGAGATGATGGAGTCTGATCTTTGGGATTCATTGTTTCTGTCGGGCTTTCTGGTGTGCATGTGTACACCGTGTTCTGACTGGGTAATTTGTTGCTTGGTAAATTTCCACACAACATCATAATTTCCACATCTGAATCTCTGTCCTTTTTTTCTGGAAGCTCCGTGGAATGCGATTGGTTTGGCAGAAGCTCTGCTGAAGACATTGAAGGTAGAAAGTCAGAATCAGGCATGTTTTCATGGCGAGAATAATCTGATTTTTTAATTCTTTCTGGCTGTATTTCCACCGGCTCTTCAAAGCTCAAATGTGACCCTTCTGTATTTCCTTCTTTACTTGTAGAATTTTGCAAAGCCTCATTAATAAGATGAAAATCCAAATCATCTTGTGTCATTAAAGAAGATTCTCTGCTCTCCATTTTAGAAAAAGGTTCTTTAAGAATCAGACCGGTTTCTCTGGTGTTGGGATTCAGGGCGTTCTCTTCTTGCACTTTAATTTCACAGATATCTTCCAGGGCAGAGACCACGCCTTCTTTATCGCTGATCTGTGACTCATCATAATCAACAGCAAGTTCGGACTGGTGTGGCTCTGTAAATTTAATTTGAATTTTAGAGAAGAAATTGTCATTTTGTGCTTCATCACTGCCTTGCATTAGTGCTGACTCAGCCTCTGGTCCATGTTCAGTGTTAACATCATTCTCTGAATGTCGAGCCGCTCTGACATTCGCTAGCTGTTCTTCTCCGGTCAGCCTCTCATCTGTTGGGGATGTTATCTCCAGCCTCCCTTTGGTTTCTGTAAGTTCTTTGCTGCAGCTTTGTTCAGCGGGTCTCTCTGCTATAGAAAGGCTCACGTTTGGTTCACACAATATTAAGTGTTGAACAATGTCATTCTGCTTTGTGCATTCTTGTCTTTCTGAAAGTGTTACTAGAGGCACACTGGGAGGTTCATCATTTTGCTTCTCCCTGTAACACCATTCGTCAATTACCTCTTCTTCTTTCTTGGAAACTAAAATGACACCAAACGTATTTAACTCAGAGAAGTCAGCCTGTACATTCATTTCTGGGCTCTCTGATGTGTCATATTTTCCTTTTTCCTCCAGCTTTGTTTCTTCTGTTTTCTCTTGGCCGACTGTGCTTTCGCTCTGATGAAAGCTCGCGCTGTTTTCTTCAACCAAAAGCACGGAACTACCCTGAGGCTGGGCCTCTGAAGAAACACTACTTTGTGATTGAAAAGATGATAAAGCAGATTTGTTCTCCTCTGTTTCTAGAAGAAATATTTGCTCAGAGGTGGATTTGATTTGATCCTCTATGCTGCTCATGAACTGATGCTCCTGTCTCTGAGCTAAATCCACTCGGTCTCTATCGTTGATCCCTGTATTTTTAGTATCTAATAAATCTTGATCTTCATCTCGTGTGTCTAAAGCCTCACAGGTTTTTTTGGGTTTGTCATCATAACTTGAAGTATCCTCTTTTGTGGAAGCAGTATCTGTCCCTGGAAGCTCCGGCAGAAAAGTGTTTTGGTCAACCAAGGATTCGAGGCGGGCTTCATTTGCAATCGAGTGATAAAGAACCTCATCTTCAGATTCAGAACAATCTGAACGACAATAAACAACGTCAGAATTATCCTCTTTCTGCTGCACGTTTTCATCAGCTACATCAAATGTATTTTCTGCCTCTTTTTCTTCAGGAATTTCTAGGACTTTTTCACTCCAAACACTGAAATTCTCGAGGTTGAGTTCCTGATGTGGCAATAAAACTTCCTGATCCTCAGACTGACCATCTACAGACACTGAAGACGGTGGACTATCGTGTGAAACAGAGACGATTAAATCATGTTTGGTGTCTTCCCTTAGCTCTTTCTGACTTGCAGTCTCAGTTCCTAATGATTGTTCGAGGACATTATCGCTCTCTGTGTTTTCCAAAGCACAGTCTGCAGATTCTTGAACGTGTTTTTCTTTATTTTTATGGCGAGACCCAGGATGTTTTGTAATTCCACTGAGGTTTGTGTCTCCATCAGAGCTCACAGAACTGTTATGTAAGTGGAACTTAAAAGGGGTACTTAACTTCGACATCGGGCTTTGGAGAGAAAAACTGCTCTGCTCGACTTCAGAGGGAACTCCTTGTTCTTGTTGATGAACATTTTTTTCATCAGAAGCCCGTTTATCATCCTCATCAAAACCTCCATGCATCTGTTCTTCTGCACTTTCTTGACCTCCTGTGATGGGGTAACGTTTTCTCTCAGAACAGTCGCTGCTTTCCCCTCTCATAAAACACGTGTTCTGATCGTTTTCATGAGATAAAACGTCCTCTGTATCAGTAGTTTTCACACTGAACAGGGAAGTCTCAACGGTTTCATCAACATCGCTTGGAAAAGCTGGATCATTTAGAAGAGCATATTTTGACTCATCTTTCTCATGAAACTGAGCACCACTGGTTTCAGGTGATTTAAGATCACACTCTGTCTCATTTGAGGTCAACTCCTCTTGTTCAATCCTGTATTTCCTCTCACTGGTTTCCCCGCAGCTGCTTGGATTTGTGATTGTCTCAGACAATGTGACGTGCAACTCACCCACTGGGTAGTCATCCTGAAAGTCTTCTGAACACAAAGATGCACTCAGAGGGTTTACCTCAGCGAGGATTTCGTTTGTTTTTGTTTCCTCACTGTGGAGGCTGTCAAACGTTTCGGTCACCGTCAGGTTGGTTTCATTCCTGCAGTCTTGTGGATTATCAGCACAGGGGTTTGAACCAAGTTCAGACTCGGTATAATCAGAAGCAGTGGTTGCTAAAGACTCAAGAGTTGCAGATGTTTGATTTAATTGGATTTCTGATGCTGCGGCAGAAATGTGCGTTTCGAGGGTTGCATCCAAGCTGGTTTCCTCATCATCTTCCCTGGGTTCAAGTTGCGTTTTGGTTTCTGCGTCCTTCCCATGCTGCCTCTCTGTTCTCTTACGACTTGACCCCAGCTTTCTTCTGCTCAATGAAACCCTAGCTTCATTTTGGTCTACAGACTCTGTAGCTGCCTGAACTTCTGGTACTTGTTGCTGATCTGCAGATTCCTCTTCTGTTACATTTTCATGACCACCAAAGACTTTGGTTTGTTGTTGCGGCGCTCGACGGGACCCCAAACGTTTTTTCTTGTTACTCTGAGCAGACATGACTTCTCATCTGTGCCTAAAGCATGAGACATTGAAGGCATTAGGAAACTATGGAAATTAAAATATTCATGACTGTCAACTCAAAACCAGCACAATTTAAACACTATATCACACATAACTATAAGAAAATTAAGATAAAGTTGTCATTTATGAAAAGCAACACTTCTGTTTTGCAATTTGACTTATTTAAAAAATAATAGCACTTACCGTCCACATCAGCTACCTCCCGACTTTCATCAGTCGCAACTCGGCTCAGGTCGTTTCATAAACGAAGGCGTTTCTTTGCATGAAGCAGCTCTCGACTGCTTCCTGTGTGGGTAACACTAGCAGCCAATATGAGCGCAACACCATCACTTCCTGAATCAAGGAGCGCTCGAGTTTCTACTGATGCTGTTTTGTATCAACATCAACCATGTATGTACATAAAACAAAATGCATAGGCTATGGTGACATGCCAACTTGGGAAAAAAAAAAAAAAAAACTTTATTGAACAATTCAGAACAAACTGTAATCCCAATGCAAAAATAATTGCTTATTTGTTAAAGTGAAACATTTAAACAAGTTTAGAAATGTTCTAGAGACAGCCTATAGTTCTAAATGTCATGTTTATTGAGTTTGTGTTGGTTGTATACACACTACTGCATCTCACAATTGACCCACTGAACAAAAGAGGAGACAACCAAGAATAAAACGATGAAAACAAACAAAAAATCAAGAGTTTAATTCAACATTTAAAAAGCACATTACTGTTCAACTAAATACAGTACTCTGTGAAAACATGCAGGGCAAGACTGGATTTTCTTCTACACGAATAAGACAGAACATTTTGAAGTAAAATCTGAAAATCTTCCCAAACCAGCTGATAAAAAAAAAAAAAAAAAAAAAAAAAACTGAAGTCCTTAGTCGTCATTTAACACACATTTGGATTCCATTTCTGATCTTAGATCGCCTTCAGGTTGGAAAGTAACTCTGAAAAGAAAATCAAAAATACAAAACTGTCTTCTTGCACTCTCAACACGACCCCAAAATTCAAGATCTTCATTTCCTTTCAGTAGACCTGGAACGACTGCAAAGCAAAAACAAGAGTGATCAATTATCAGAGCAGAGTCTACACGAATTAAAACACCATAAAACTAAAAATGTACCTCCTCGACCGAGAGAAGGATCTTGAACGCTTGCGGTTCTTGTCTCTGGAAAGAGACCGGTATCTGCGTCTATCTCTTGAAAGAGACCTGAAAGGAAGAAAAAAGATTTTTCAGTCACAGAAAATGTTTACCTAAGAAGAGAATTTTCCAGTCGGGCTTACCTGCTGCGACTACGGCTCAGGCTCCTCCTCCTTGGTGATCTAAAGATGTCAGTGACGTAGAATAAATGGAAAAATGAAATCTAATTAGGATATCATTTACTATTGTCCTACAACTAATGAAACCTTTTGACCCTCAGAAGATCTTTGGGTTAGTCTTGGAATCGTGACTACACGTTCCTCCTTATCCATCAGTCATGGATCAGCTTCATCCATGAACTCCAGCAATGTCAACTTATTTAAAGAAAACTTGGTTCTGAGGCCAGATTTTAGAATGAAACATTAATTTTAAAAATTAAAATCAAGGCTCGACATTAAGACAATATGTAGTTAAATATGTGAAAATGTCCCAACACTCAATTTGATTTGCAGGTTTAGACTTAATTTCAACCAAATATGTTTTTGAAACAAATTTGCATAAACCAGATAATGTAAATAATATGATTGATTCTTATATTATAACCATAATTAAGCTTTTCGCCTTCAAAAAAATAATATTCAAGCAAAAAAATTGATAGATTTGCATCTAAAATTTCACTTTTTTTAAGTAAAGACCAATTTGATTTTAATAGACACATTTTGAAACCAAAGATGGGCCACTAGAAAAAATGCAAAATGACTTTAATAGTCGCTACGTTCTTTTATAAATTTCAACAAGGACACATTTCAAATTCTAAGGTCTTGAGTGTCTGACAGCTGTTTCTGGATCCAAATTTTTGTCAAAATGACCACAGAATTATATATATTTGTGTGATTGCTTAACAAACATTCTCACTATAGTGATTCTCCTGCTCCTTTCCGTATGTTTTTCGGCATGTGAAAACTCAATTAAACTTTCAGTGATTTCTGAAATTTTGTTAATAAAATATTCAGTTTGTTCTGAACATAACTGCTTGTATTTTTTTGTATTTATATAATTGACAGTTTTTGAAATATTGAGCAAAATATGCCCCTTAGAAAATGAATGAAAAAGTCTTCAAATAAAAATTTTTAGTTTAATCTTTTATAGTAATTGAAAAACAAAAAAAAAAATTAGAGTTCATCTAAAATTTTAGCAACATGCTAACGTTTTTGGCTAATTTGTTATCTACTGTTTATTTTTTTTAGCCTAATTTAGAGTTTAGATAATATTTTAGCAACAGCTAAGCTAAAGTTTTTGACTAACGTAGTTCATCAAGGACATTTTTTTTTAGTTTAGCTAATATTTTGCTTACTAAAGAATTTTTTTTGCTATTTTGGAGTTTAGTTGTATTTAAGCAATGTGCAAATGTTTTTAGCTAATTTGGCATCTACTAAGGTTCTTTGGGCTAATTTGGAGTTTAGCTCATATTTAAGCAACGCACTGAATATTTTTGAAAAATTGACATGTAGTAGGGATTTTCAAGCATTTTTACTACAAATTTTTCATAAATCGAGGTAAACTTTAACGCCCTTTCATGGTTCTTTGACAAAATTTCCAATCCTTTGGCAAATTTAACATTTTTGCATTTTCAATAAATCCCTACAGCAATTAAAGTAAATTTTCGTTTCATTTTCAGCAAAAAGCTTCTGGATCTTCAGCGACTACTCTCAGCAAACGCTAGCATTTTCGCAGGTATTACAACTTTTCTAGTTTACATTTTGATTCTGAATTGCTGCTAATGCTACTAAAATAGATTTAATGTCGAGCCATGAAATTTATGTGTTGAGAAAGTTTTTTTTTTTTTTAACTTTTGTTCAATTTGTGATCCAGTCCCGTCAGCTTTAGGTTTGCACTGACATTGCTCTAAACCCAACTGCTGAGGGAAAACTGTCAAGCCGCTTTGCAAGTTAGATTAACCAAGAAAACTACAAAGAGCATGATAAAAGAAACTTACTATTTTGGGGGAATTGGACAAGATAGAAATGACACAAGGAAGCCAGACTGATGGTGAGGAGTCGAATGAGAGAGAGAGAGATAAGAGTGAAGATGCTGAGATTGCTTGATGAAGATTGTTGCTTGGTGGCTGGTTGGAGGGGGGGTAGTTGAAGATTTTTCCTGGCTTTTTTTGGGGGGGGAGGGAGATGGATTGAGGCGGACGTAAGCCAAGGGCTGTTCCCGCTGATACAGCAGATTTGTTGAGAAATAAAAAAGTAAGAGACGCTGTTTGGTCGATTATGTGACGTGGATCACTGTCGATCGGTAAAGGTCGGAGGAAGTAGAGGAGGATGCTGGGAACTGCATGCTCAGGAACCATAAGGTTGGTGGAACCTGACGACTGGCGTTGTGCCTGGTCATGTGACAACACCAGCCAAGCTGAGTGGGGCTCGCTGGTCAGCAGTCACATGATGCTGAAAGAGGACTAGTTGACTGACTCAGATGGTGAGAAGCGTGGTGGTGACTCTGCAATGGGGTTCAGTTTTTATTAACAGATGACAACTGAACTCAGAAAGATAACAAAATTTAAACCTGCAGAAAGTGATTTTTAAATAAACTAGATAGAAAAAAATGTTTAATGGAAGATGAAGATCTAAATGTGCCGTTTCAGGGGTTATGGTGCTTTCATCACAGTTACTCAAAACCTCGTAAATACAAACTTGCCTTTAAATGAAGATCCCTTGAAAAGATCAAACTTACACAATTAAAAAAAAAAAAAAAAAGAAAAATCATAGGCACAAATCACAAAACATCCCAGTTAGTCTCTTAAGGACTTAGTAGAATAATTGGAATTGTTGAAACTCAGTGATCTTAAGTTTGTCAAATACTTTCAATTTTAAATAATAGCAATACTTAAAATTAAACCAAAACTTATAAAAAACTAAATTCAACACAAACTACAGTCCAGTCAGTCAAAACCAACTATATCAAAAATATTTTAAGATATCAAGCGCATTTAAACTTTAAATTATTGACCAAAAAAAAAAGAAATGTTTTGTGATTATGGCCACAGATTTGATCTCACAAGTTGAAAGCAACCATCACCCATGAATAAGCATTTATAAATCTAAATTTCATTAATTATGTAATAAATGAGTGAGAGTTTGGTCCAAATTAAGAGATTTAACATTTGCTTCAATAAAAACTGTTGGGTATGATGTATTTTTTAACCAAAAAATAAATCTGGCTGCATATACGAATAAAAACTATTGTTTGAAATTATTGATGAACAGATATCTTTTTTTAAACAAACATTTCAAGAATAGATGAGATAAAGTTTCAGCTGAGAACCCGTACCTGCGTCTGACCGGAGGACTACGACGTCGAAAATCATCCCGAGGGCGCCTACTCCAAGACGGTGGAGGGCCACGGCTCCTGGAGCGTTTCTCCCCAGTGGATAGTTCGACACGCACTCGGCAGCCACACATAGTCCTGAGGAAAATGCACCGTTAGCAGAAGGGAGTTAGAAATGAAGTGAACGTCGAGAGGATGCTTTACCTGCCATCCAGCTCCCTCACAGCATCAGATGCATCTCTGGGATCTTCAAACTCAACAAAAGCAAAACCCGGGGGGTTCCTGGCAACCCAAACACTTCTTAAAGGGCCGTAGTATCCAAAGGCCCGTTCTAACTCCGTCTTATTGCCATTGTTGCCTAGATTCCCCACGTAAACTTTGCAGTCAAGAGGGCAGTCTCGATGATAAGCAGGGTCTGGGAAAAGAAATAAATAATCTGAGTCAACAGAATGTCTAGTGCTGACAAGTTTAAACATTTTAGCACATTTTCTAAAAAAAAAAAATTCTCAAAATACTCTTACTTTTTTTTTTTAAGGCTATAAATTTATTTAAAATAAATTATTTTAAACTAGTCTTTTATTTTTGACATTTCCATACAATAGCAAGAGGTTATGAATTAAGATAAAATATGAATTGAGAAGCTTCAACAACATAAAAAAAAAACTTTTTGAAATCTCATGGAACTTAAAACAATAAATTAAAAACAGAAAATGTTTCATACCTCCCATTTTTAACTCTCCACTTCCTTTGAATCAGAAGTGCCTGACAAAAAAACAACAACCCTGCAACGGAAAAATAAATAAATTAAATGCAAAATCTCACATAAAAAAAAAACACATTTTAACCCCAGTTTTACAAATTTTATGATGTTGTCATAGTGTGTATTCACAATTCTTCATCAGAAAAACACACACATTTTAGAATTTCGCAAAATATTTTATTTACAAAGGTTAAGAAAATAAGACGTGGTCAGGTTTGAGTTCCAACTACTAATATTTTCTCAAAGGAACACAGTCAAAATAACACTATACTCTCACAAAAAGCATTTAGCATTTCATAGGATGATGCTGTAAATATACAATCAAAATAAGCACTAAAATACGTAAATAAATGTAAAACTCTTTATTTACTACTAAACAAAAATTAGCAACAGTTTTTAAACGTTTCTAGATGCTAACAGCTCGTCTGCAAGGGGAAACGAAACTGTATAAACATTAAATAAAATACGCGATTTAAATCTAACATTTTAGAACGAGATATATCTCACAAAAATGCAAAACAATCCAACAGTAATATAACCCGGTCGTCAAACATTCGTGCTATAGATTAATTTGACATGAATGAACATGAATGCTAGGTTAGCAAGCAGCAAACGCATTAGCCATTGTATGTTGCTAACTTTGTTAGCATTTTACATGTGACATTTAAAAATAATGTAAAGCAGGTGGTTAATGTACATGGCGAAATTCAGATGATATAAGAGCGCAAATGGAGGCAAAAAAAAAAGAAGAAAAAAAAACGAAACTTACCTATTAATATGTTTAAAGACAAATCTATCGGTAAATGTATCGCCGCCAATTCTAGAAAAAGGCCCGATCGATTAGCTTGACATAAACAGCGGCGGAAGTGGCTCGCTTTCTTCTTCGTGTTAGTATAAACGGGCAGTCTCCGAGGCAGCGAAGACACACAGCGCCACCTGTTGCTTCACCCGAGTACTGCACCTCACAGACTACTACAACAAACAACTGAAACTGTTTTGAACATTATGTTCACTTATTATTAAAACACAATAAAACGCGTTTTATAATGAAATACTTACTTTTATGGATTCCTGTTCATTAAGGTTCATATTTAATTCAAATAAATGTTTTTTTTTTTAATGTTTCAACAACTGCAAATGTCCATTTGCGTAAAATAGGAAGAAAATATATATAACTGCACCATAAATGCTTTATTTATATCAAACAACATTTCACAAAATCAAAATATTTTGTTCCTCATATACAAACAAACAAGAACGCAAAAATTAAAGTTTGAAAAGGTTTCTAAAATAATAATATTAAAGTGGGATACATGTTTTTCTTTTTATCTAAACATTTTTTTTATGCTTTTGGACATGTTAGTACCCTATTTAATTAAATTACAAATATATTTACTAAAATGTAAGCCTCAGTTTACACATTTAGTTTTCAAATTCACAAAAAGAGTTTAATCGTACCAACAATCTAAAACAAATCAAAGGATATTAATATCTCGACAAATGTGATGACATCCTTCAAACAAACACAACAAACAACAAATGACAAACTTAAAAAAAATACTTTCTTTCAGAGATAAACTGTTTTGCAGTTTGCAGTCTGTTCTATTAAAATAAGCACTTTCTTAAATAAGGATAAATAATTTTGATTTATCTGTAAATGATCTTTACTGTAAGAAAATAAGGGAAATAGAAATAAAAATAATAAAGAAATTCGCTGTCAGACTTAGTTTTTGTCATCAACAAACTTCAATAAATGATTTGGGTTACATCCACAAAAACCACAGGTGAAGTCTGTTTGCCCCGAGGAAAAGAAAGCAAGAGACTCCTTTTTTCGGGATTACATAAGAACTTGGGTAAAACCAACAGCTATTGCTCAACAGGAGGAGAAGTCACCACACATGACCCTTTAGCAATGTTCAAGTGGGCGGGGACACACTGTATGTACACTTCCTGTACCGAGTTGAGTTCAAGAAGAAGTGTGACATAAACATAGAGGAATGTAACAGAAGACTTTGTACTCCGTTTTGTTGCAGAGGAAGAGGAGGACGTGTCGCCGACTCGCCGACATTGTTGGTTTGATCCCCAGTCACTACACTAGTGTCCTTGGCGACAACAGTGCGTTCCAGATGATTGCTTTGTATAAATATGTCTGCTACATCATCTCACTTATAATAATAAACAAAGAAAAGCAGATTTTTTATTTTATATGCCTTTTTTTTTATTGTAGAAAGAGTATTAACATATTAAAATAGAATATAATAGAACTTTATTGATCCGAGAATGGCAAAATCACTTTGCTTCAATAGCTTTATTAAAAACAGCAGATATAAAAATACACTTAAAAAATTAATGACAATAACAATTAGTATCCAATGTTTATAAAGCAATGTGGAGTCTAATAAAAATAAAAAAAAAATGTAAGGGTTTATAACTTTTTCAGTTCACAGCAGAACATGCTGATAATATTTTTAAAACGTCGCATTTGTCTGACGTGAAAAGAGATTTTTCAGTCTGACCTCTGGAAGGCCCCGTCCAGATCTGAGTCAGTTAGCAGGCAGTTGATACAAACTTTTGCCAAGAAAATGTTGAGAAGGGAATTCGTTGAGCTGCACACGTTACACTGTATCAACCCCGTCCGTATCATTTGAGACTGCAGGTCCTGTGTCTGCTGGCCTGTCCAAGTTTGAGTGCAGCCGGAGCGCACTCAGAAAAGGTCGGCCTTCTATAGAGGGCTCGAATTCACTTTTAACTGCAATTTAAATGAGTTCAAAAATGTTTATTTATGATATAAAAGTAATTATAATGGCAAAATATACATGTGTATGTAAAGGTACATGGAGATCCAAGTGGATGCAAGAGTGAAAAAATATACAAATGTGTGTATATCTATTACATTGCTTTGAAATTTTTAAATTTTCCAATTAATTTATAACTATTTATTCTAAGTCTTATCTATAAACACATATATTAATACACACACACATATCATATGTGTATATTTTGTATATGTTTATATATTTAGTTACGGTTTTTACCAACTACTTATTATCTAAAAATAATCACAATATGAAATCACACATAAAACTGTACATTTAGAACGTTTATCTATAATTAATGCTGTCAATTGATTTAAGTTTAAGCTTTATTCATTTATATAGCGCCTTCAAATGACCTTTGGCCAAACAAGGCGCTGTACATTTAAAAGTCCAAAGAACAATAAAAACAATAAAAAAAAATTAATCAGATTAATCACAATTTAGACTATGATTAATAACAATTAATTGCAATGTTTTACTAGGTATATGTTATCTGACAACATACAGTTTTTGAACAAAAACAGGCCAGAGAGAAAATTTTCCTTCATTTTTATTGTTTAAGATTTTGAAATGTATCAAGTTTTAACCCAGAACTGTAACTTGTGAGCACAAAACGCGTCAACAATAAGATATACAGAACTATAAAGGCTTTTATGTCGGCTCTATTACTCCAAGAAAACAAAACTGTTGACATTCAGCCATAAGCAACAAACCTGCAGATCCAAAAAACAAAAAAGTTCCCATCACATAGCCCAAATGCTCCATATCACTGCTCAAACTGCTTAAAAAAAAAAAAAAAAAAAAAAAAAAAAAAAAAATATATATATATATATATATATATATATATATATATATATATATATATATATATATATAATATATATATATATATATATATATATATATATATATATAAATCTTTATTGTTTGACAAAGGCAAGTAGTGAGAGGTGAACTTTCTTTCTGAACTGATACTTTATTTAACCTATTGTGACGATCAGCATTTATATCGCTTTCCATCAGCGATGCGTTGTTGTGTTACCATAACAACGCACCAGACCATGGATCAAATAGTCTGCTTTTTGTGAAAAAGTGAACAAAACCAAAAAAAAAAAAGCTAGAATAAAGCACTAAAAACCAATTGAATATTTATTTCCTTTGTAAGTGGCCATGATATACTGTAACTGAGACCTGATGGAGTGTTTTAACGTACGCCGTGGAACCCTGAATCGTATCAGGCAAAGCGTAAAACGGTTAATTCACCAAGTGTAATTAATTTTTGTTAATAAGTTTTAACAAAGTTATTCTTTCTGATTAATAGCATGTGCTAATGCTTTGATTATCACAGCACTAATGCATACATATATTTTAAAATATACATAAAAACGTATATATTACAATCCGATTCACTACTAGTACTACTAGTAACGCTTTGCACTGTTTGTCAGGACTGGAATGCAGTTTCTCTGCATTCCAGTTCTGTACAGGGACAGCATAACTTACAGACAACATAGTGTACATACATGTTGTTCAGGGACAGCATAACTTCACAATAAAAGACCACAGCCTGTGCCAAAACACCACCTCTTTGCTGTGACGGAGTAGTGTCAACTTCCTTCTTGTGTCACTTCCTTATTATCTTACAAACACTTGATTCACTGAAGCTAATTTATATAACGTTCAAACAAAAAAAGTCAGAAAACAACAAAATTTGGCAAACCCAAAAGAAAAAAAAAACTTTTTGTCTAATATATATTTTACCTAAAAACTAAAGATGAAACATCTCATTGTGTTGTCAGTTAATTGAGTTTAAATGAACTTATGCCCTTGTTGTTATGACGCTCAATTCATGTTTATACTGAAGTTAAATATAGACTTTTCCAAAGCCAGATGTTTCTTTTCTGCTAAAGAGGAACCTCGACTGCAGAGCAGATGTCAACACGATTTGCCGCTGAATCTCAAAAAGACATGTTGCATCGCTTCATGTGGAACATTTGTTAGTTTACCACGAACAAAGTTTTTATGCAACACGAGGAAATGTCAGCTGGTGAGCACAACTGCCCCCCAAAATCCAATCGTTCTGTAAAAGATTAAATAAAAAAATGGTTAGAAAATAGATTTGGGAGAAAAAAACTTTATAATAGAGTAGATTTTTGTTATCATAGGATAAATGCATAAGAACTAATATGTATGTTACATATTGTTATTATAAAACAAAAATAATTAAGAAAATAAATCTGTTTTCATGTTGCTTGTTAAGATTATTTAAGTACCGTATTAGTTAAAAACGCAGGTCTAATTTTTTTTACTTTGGTGAGATAAATTCTTACATCTTACATCTTTATTTTCTTAGCAAATGAATTGAATAGCAGACTAGCTTAATAGAACAACTAACAAAAGTTGCATTACCTGTGATAGTGTGAATGCTTTTTGTTGAAAGTAGTCGCTAAAGATGCTGAAGCTTTTGCTGAAAATGCAAAGGCTATTTGCACAAGGTTAAATTTGCTAAAAGACTGGAAATTTTATGAAAGAACTATAAAAGAGCAATGAAGTTTAGCTAAATTTCTGAAAACTTTATGGTAAAATTAAATAAAAAATATTTAGTGTGTTGATTAAATTAGCTAAATTTAAAATGAATCCAAAAAAACCTTAGTAGATGCCAAATTAGCCAAAACAGCTAGCACATTGCTTAAATACTAGCTAAACTCCAAATTATCCTAAAAATCCTCAGTAAGCTAAATTAGCCAAAAACGTTAGCATGTTGCTAAAATATTAGCTAAACTTTAACAGCCCGTTAAACCTTAGTAGAATTAAAATTGGATAAAAAGAAAAGCGAGCTCGTTGCTTAAATACTCCAAGATAGCCTAAAATTCCTCAGTAAACTAAATTAGGCAAAAACGTTAGCATGTTATAAGTGGAAGCTAAATTCTAACATAGCCAATAAAAACCGTGGTGGTGGATTCCAAATTAGCCAAAAAAAGCTAGCTCGTTGCGATAGCTAAACTCTAAAATAGCCTAAAATTCCTCAGTAAACTAAATTAGTCTAAAACTTTACCCTGTTGTTAAAAGAGAAGCTGAACGTAACATAGCCTATTAAAACCCTCCAAATTAGTGAAAAAAACTAGCAAGTAGCTTAAATACTAGCTAAGCTCCAAAATAGCCTAAAATTCCTGAGTAAACGAAATTAGGCAAAAGCATTAGCATGTTGCTAATATAGAAGTTAACTCTAACATAGCCTATAAAAACCTTGGTAGATTCCAAATTAGCTCAAAAAGCTAGCTTGTTGCTTAAATACTAGCTAAGCTCCAAAATAGCCTAAAATTAGTCAAAAACATTAGCATGTTGCTAATATAGAAGCTAAACTCTAACATAGCCTATAAAAACCTTGGTAGATTCCAAATTAGCCCAAAAAAAAGCTAGCTCGTTGTGATAGCTAAATTCTAAAATAGCCTAAAATTCCTCAGTAAACTAAATTAGTCTAAAACTTTACCATGTTGTTAAAAGAGAAGCTGAAGGTAACATAGCTTATTAAAACCCTCCAAATTAGCTAAAAAGCTAGCAAGTAGCTTAAATACTAGCTAAGCTCCAAAATAGCCTAAAATTCCTGAGTAAACGAAATTAGGCAAAAGCATTAGCATGTTGCTAATATAGAAGCTAAACTCTAACATAGCCTATAAAAACCTTGGTAGGTTCCAAATTAGCCCAAAAAACTAGCTTGTTGCTTAAATACTAGCTAAGCTCCAAAATAGACTAAAATTTGTCAACGTTAGCCTGTTGCTAATATATAAGCTAAACTTTTATTTCGCCTAAAAAAACACAGTAACAAATTGGTCAAAAACGTTAGCCTGTTGCTAATATATAAGATACACTTTTATTTCGCCCTAAAAAAACGTTGTAAAAAATTAGCATAAAATGTTAGTATGTTGCTAAAATATTAGCTAAACTAGATCAATTTTTTTTTAATTACTAAAAAAGGTCAAAACATAGCCCATGAGTAAATTTAAAGGGTTGTTGCTAATCTACTTAGAATTTGCAAATTTTAAGACTTTCTCATTCATTTGCTACGGAGCATATTTTGCTCAATATTTCAAAACTATAAAGTTTATGAATACCAAAAATACAATAATGTCCTGAACGTTTTGATACCAAGATTGCTGAAATCAAGTTTTTACGAGCCGAAAAATGTAGGGCAGGAGAATCACTGGTGTGAATGTTTACTAAGCCTTCACACGTTTACTTTAACTTCAAGTGGTCAAGATGTTCCTTCCTTTCGTTCCCCGTTTTACTCTTTCTCAGTCATTTATTTTGAGAAGTGGCAGACAGTGGTGACAAACTCCTTCTTCGAGGGCAAAAGTTCAGGGATAAAAAGGATCAGTCAGAAGATTACTCCCCTGTACGTAACATGGACGCCTAGAACACAAACAAAGAGCATTACGCTGGCCGCCCTCGCTGCAGTGGCCGCACGCAGTCGCTTTTGCCCCGCACTTTTTTGCCTTTTCGCATAAAGACTGGGTTTGTTTTGCGAGTGCATTTCCTTCTGCGACCACAGGTTCTGCCTGTAGTTCTTTCAACGAAACATCTCTTTTTCATGCATCCACTCAGGGCAGTGTTTCACAATCAGATTAGTACAGCACATTCTGTTCTGTTTCACTTCCTGATGACTGTGCAGCCTCTATCCTTGAATGCACTCACCCGCATGCTTCTGGTTACACCAAGACTCTTATTCAGGGAGACGTTTTCTTACAACTCAGACCAAATTAAAATATTTAGAAAATATTACAGTTTATGAACAAATTTAACTCATTTATTGAATTATATGCAAAAAAAAAATGCAAAAATGTCTCAAAACAATTAGAAAAATAAATGTATGTCTTGCATAAAGCTATATAAAGTATTGCAAAAATACTGCTGATTTAATCTTTTATAATCTAGTTTCCCACCATGTTTGCGGTCTCACCAAAACAGAAGACAGCCTCAGTATTACAGGAAAGCAAGCAACCGACGACGTGTTTTTGCAGAACTCTATTCATGCATTACAGTGCAGGTCACAACCGTGAACTTCATTTGACATATTAAACACCACAAGGAAAGAGGCGCTGATGGAGAAGCTGTTGTTCACATTTAGAGCTCACGAGTTTGTTTCTTCGCTGGAATAGGTGATCTCCGACAAGTGTTTTTTTGCATCCCGCTCTGTCCTGATCAGCAGATGCTCGGAGGATTACTCAGCTGGTTGATAACATCCCTGTGGGTTTTGCAGAATCAGGTTCACTTTTGTTACGTCACCTTAGTAATTAACGGGATCATCATGTTCCATTCAATAGCTGCCTGCAGTCTACCAGCGGTGAGGTCAGACGGCGTCTTCTCCACTCAGAATTGTAGGATTCACCCTCCGGAGTAGGGGTGCCGCGCTCGATCGCACAAGGGGCCAAAATCCAAAACACATCTTCGGTCATGGGCCGAACAGGATAAATCTTTAGTGAGCAGTCTAAAACTACATTTTTAAAACTTTAAAACCGTAACTTTTTAACATAATTATGAGCTAAATATATAGCATTAACTGTGATAATGTAGTGTGAATGCTGTAAGCTAAATTTAGCTGTTGAAGATGCTGAATTTGACAGCTAAAAATGCTAAAGCTAATAGCTGAAAACACTGAAGCTGATAGCCGGCTAAAATATTAGTCAAATGCCAAATTAGCATAAAAACAAACAAACAAAAACTTAGGTTAACCAAAACAGCTAGCATGTAGCTGAAAAAATAGTTAAACTTCAAAATAGCTTAAAAAAAAAAGGAAAAAAGCCTAAATTTGCCAAAACGGCTTGCGTTTAAATATTAGTCTTACTCCAAAGCAGCCTAAAAAACTTAAAAAGAAAGCCTAAATTAGCCAAAATGGCTAGAATGTAGCTGAAATGTTAGCTAAACTCCAAAACCGCCTAAAAAAAGTGATATTTAGAAACTAGCCAAAACAGTTAGCATTTAAATATTAACCAAATTCTAAAATAGCTACAACACAAAAAAATTTAAAAAGCCTAAATTTGAAAAAAAAAAACAGCTAGCATGTAGCTTAAATATTAGCTAAACTCCAAAACAGCCTTACAAAATCCTAAACTAGCCAAAACAGCTAGCATTTAAATATTAACCAAATTCTAAAAAGCCATACAAAAAAATTTAAAACCTAAATTTGAAAATGCCAAAAAAAAGCTAACATGTAGCTGAAATATTAGCTAAACTCCAAAACAACCTTCAAAAATCCTAAACTAGCCAAAACAGCTAGCATTTAAATATTAACTAAATTCTAAAATAGTCATTGAAAAAAAACACAAAAAAATGCCTAAATTAGCCAAAGTAAGCTGAAATATTAGCTATGTTCCAAAATAGCCTAAAGAATCTTAGAAAATGCCAAAATATTCCAAAAAGATAGCAGAATGCCTTTTTTAAAACTTTAAAAACTTAACTTTTTAACAGAATTATTAATAAAAAAAATAATTAAACATTTGTCAAAAGTTAGAAATAAGCGCAAGTTAACATTTGGCCATTAATACGAATAAAATAAAATTATCTGGAGGGCCGGATATAATGACCCGGAGGGCCGGATCCGGCCCCCGGGCCTTGACTTTGACAGGTGTGCTTCAGAGGCCTATAATGCGCTGTTTGATCATCCAACTTCAATTATAAAAGAATAGGTGCGGTTTTTCTTTCACTGGTGAATTCCGATGAACCACACAAAGAGCACTCATTTGCCAAAGCGATATTTAATTTCTACATTTATTTGGATGCCTCAAATAAATTTGCAATGGTTGTTTGTTACTTTTCAAATCATATTATTTAACGAGCTGTTCTGATTCCCAAGGGCCTGTCCCATCACATTTCAAAGCATAGCGGCACATTCATGTGCGCCCACTTTCCACATCACGCTGGAATGTCCTACTTTATAGGAGGCACACCTTGCAGAAACGACAGGTACAGTCACCTTGCCAACTAAAGCAAACAAACAAAGGTGGGAATTCATGGAAAAGGAGAACTTCTTTGTACGGAATCCAAAGATGAAATAACGCTTTTAATAAAAAAATGTATTATATCACGTCACAAAAGAACAATTAATCTCAGAATAAGAAATAAAACAGAGATGCGTATATCAGCGTCATCAGGCCACAAATGGGATGACATGAAACCGTTTTATGACTTTGGTGGGAAATGTAGGTGCACTGGCATGCCTTTAAAGTGAAAGTCTGGTCTAAGTACAAGGCTGACATAACCAGAAACTGTGAGCCAATTTCTAACACACCCACTCTGTGGCCAATCTTAAACAAAGAACATATATTTATATATACATATGTGAGTTCGATTTCTTTGACTATCAGGCTTTAAATAGAAAAGGTTCACTATGTTCCCAAGAAAAGAACAGGTTCTTCTTTACTGACTGTCAAAGCTTCTGAGCTTTACTTTTATTACTTTTCATAAAATAAGAAAGAAAACCTTTTAAAATTGTACAACAGCTTTTTTTTAGTGTTTATAATTTTACCAAAAAGAGCTAATAATAAATCTCTTTATGCTTTTATAGGAAGTTTTATTGAAAACCTGAAAGTGTCTGACTTTGAACTTGTACTTGAACGCATCTTAATAATTATAATGAGTTATTTAGAAAATTTAAAAAATATGTCATTAAGGCAGTTTTATTATTTTTGACTAATTAAAAATAGTAAAACATAAATCTGTTATTAAATACACAATGTATTTATTATTATTTATAACTTTTGGTCAAATTGGTCAATCATAACTTATTTTTCAGGTTATTACGGTGCTTATAAATACTAAAATGTGAGTTAATTTGTTGAGAATTATGCAATAAAGTTTCAATTTAATCGATTTTTTAATCATAAAGCAACAAAATACAACAGATTTTCCAAAAATGCAACAACAAAAAGTTGTTTAAACACTCAGTTTATTTCCAAACTCCAAGAAATGGAGGTAATGACTTCTAAGAACTGCAGCATCCATTACTTGGAGATGGAGCGTCAGTCATGCAGCCCCACAGGCCTCCTTAAATAAAGACATGGTGGTTGGAGCTTACAGTTACAGGATCTTTCCAGCTTTTTACTTATGTTCTCTATTTTTTGCGCAGACTGACTTGAAAAACTGGCTTAAAAAAAACGATTTTCTGGCTGCGCATCCAGTCTGTTCAGCAGGTTGGGTGACATTCCCCCCCCCAAAAAAAATCACTTTTTAATCCATAATCTGCCAATAATGCATGATTCTATCTTTATTTGCAATGATTAAATCTACCAGAAATGCAATAAAAACGCAGCAGCGACGCGCTTTAGTCGGAATTTACTTTAAGCTGAGAGGGGGGGAAAAAAAACCCCATCCGGGATGAGACGAGACGAGAAGAGAAGCGGTCTCTTTTCGGGTGTCTGTGTCCCCATCGGAAACGGTAATCCGTCCCACCGTGCGTCTTAATCGCGGGGTAAAACGGCGCGTTTATTTCGGTGCGTGCGCACGTCCTCGTCTCTGCGCCGCGCGCCGCGTGCTTCTGCGCTCTTGTTGTTGATACGCGCTGTCAGCTGAGCAAAGAGTACAGCCTGCTGCGGAACAGCCTGTTCCCGGCCTGGCACGGAACGGGTTACAGGTCAGGGTGTCTATTGGAACACAGTGTTCTCATCAGCAGCGGTACAGCTACAGTACAGCCGGAACATTGTGTTACTTTGTGGCTGCTTTCCAAGACCTGCCCTTAATTTTACACTAAACGCCCTCCCACAACTCTCTTCTCGTTTCTGCCGCCCTCCCTCCACTCTGTCTGTCTTTTTTTTTTTTTTTTTTCTGTATTTCTCTACCTCTCCACAGTGTCTCCCCCGGTGTCATTTTGAAGTCAGCGCTCCATGTGGCTGCTCCACCGGCACGCGCACCAGTGAGGAAAGCGGCTGAAAGGAAAGGCGAAGAAGGGGAGGTGGAGGGGGGGGTGGGATAAAGGCTCTCCAACCATCACATGGGCAGAACACTCAGCCCGACCCTTTGAAGAAGACATCCACATTCGCACCTGGAGATGTTTTTGTGAGCGGATCACGCGCAAATGTGAGTAAGCTTTCCTTTTATGCGTGAAGTTGATGCGTAAAAAACAGTTTTTTTTTTTTTGGGACTTGTTCTAAAGATCAGAAACAATGTTCCAGTGCAGATGTGGCACTGACCGATACAGATGTGGAATAGTTGGAGTTGTAGGTGAGAGTGGATGAATGTGGTCCCCTGAGGAAGCGGATGAGAACATCCAGACATTACAGGTTGTATTGAGAATCAGAACAATAACTACTTTTTTTTGTGCTGATTCATCTAAGACATAAGCTCTAAATATATGCTTAGATGTAAACCAAGTGGGATAAAAAGCATATTTAAAAAAAAAAAGTTGAGCAGTGAAATAAATGAAATGTGTTCCATCCTTTCTGAGAAGTTTGGAGTGTTCGGATGCTCTGTACGCACACAGTGTACTCACATGTTCAGGTATGAATTAGCGGCAGAGTACGGATGTGAGACAGAATGTACTGATACGCTGTGTGCGTCTGTGGATGTGATCTTTGCTTCATTGTGTTAGTTTTGGTGCATGGAGCTTACATCTGCACTGTTTTCCTCCCACAGTTTTGTGTGTTTTTAAACACAAAACACAAATATGAATAATAAAAACAACTTAACCTTTTGTCCCGACTAATTCTTGATGATGGGAGTGAGTCACGTTGCCACTTTTTGCTTGTTTTCTCCCACTTCAGGTGCCATGTTTTTTTTGTTTTTGGGATCACTTCTTGATAGAAAGTTGCTGTTTTTGTCCAGAAATGGGAGCTTCCTCGTACGTGAGGGACTCTTAGATTGGCGAACGCCGCCAGCCTTTGCCAACAGGGATCTGTGAATAGATGGAACATTGTGTTCAGAGACACACGCATAGGCACACTCACACACAGACAGACAGACTTGCTTAAGTAACATCTTTAAATGACATCGACGGTATATGAAAACGTGGACGGAGGTGTTGCTGCGGATGTGCGAGAGCTTTGTGTTCTCTTGCATCCCGGCGGTTTGTGTTCACCAAACTGATGCCACTCAGACGTGGAGCTCCAGCTGAGGGGAAACAAAGATGCCACAGCCTCTGGATTAGGAGATATCAGTCTTGAGAAATGGACAATCGGTAGATTATAGTCGATCCAACTGCCTCAAAGGAACGTTTCTTCAAAGTTATTCCCAGGATATAAGAAAAAAAACAAAAAAAAAAACCTGCTGCTCAGGGAAGTTTTTAGATTGTTGAAAAAAAGGATTATTAACATAGATTCTGATGGGCGTGAATGAACCTGTCTGTGAAATCTCTATTTGGGATTCTTTATAAACTCTTAATATGGAAAAAAAAAACACAGTGTTCTTGAACAGAGTGGCTGTTAGTGGAAACCATAACCAGATTGGGACGGGACGACGCTTCTGAATCTAACCAACTTTATTCAATTATCTGTTTTTTAGGAGTCCCTAAGATAGGGGTCTGCAAGGCTCCTTTATATCTCTCCATGGTGGCTCCTCGGACAAACGTAAAAATAAGTCATGGAGACTGATGACCCAATCATGTCGCCTAACCAAAACGGCCTAAAGAAAACAAATAAAGCCAGAAAATTAAGACTACCATAGAAACTAAAATAACAAAACCCAGTAGTGTAAGACTGCTGAGGACAAAGAACAAAAAAAAAAAGAAAATATCAATTTTTAAAGTTGATTACTTGATTAGCATTTATTTAATTAATATTAGTTAAATATATTGTTGGTTTTTACATCCCTGTCGACCTGAAGACGTCTTGTTTTCTCAACGCTTCCTCCAGAATGAACAGATTTTATATGCAAAGAGTTAAATTAAATATTATCTTATGCTGCACAACATTGGTTACTAGCTGTCCAGAGATGATCCAGTTTGGCTTTTATTTTGAAAATAAGTTCTTTGAGTTTCTGTGATATGTTAAAAAAAAACAAATTTTGAGAGATGCTTGGCT
Source organism: Oryzias javanicus (assembly GCA_003999625.1). NCBI lineage: Eukaryota > Metazoa > Chordata > Actinopteri > Beloniformes > Adrianichthyidae > Oryzias > Oryzias javanicus. The sequence goes on along the minus strand of CM012441.1, from coordinate 31,330,623 downwards.
CTTTTTATATTAAAATAGACATAATTCTTATTTAATTATTATTATTCCTTCAAATGGCTTTTTTACTGTTAAAAGACAGAAAGTACTCGATGAAAACATGATGTACTTCAACTTCAGAGGACGAGCTGTCCCATTGTTGACTGAACATGTGTTGTCTAAACTACTAGCTCCTGTTAGATCCTCTGACCGGCTGCTGTCTGCTGGTGTGTTAACTTCTTACCTTCTGTGTTTGATCTCTCTCAGAGTGGTTGATAACTTGTCTTTAGACTCTTTTCACACAAGATGATTGAGACTGACAGTTCAGGAGTTGTGTGTGACTGGGGTTGGGGGGAGTCGGAGGTGCTGTAATCAAACATTTAGCTTCCTTTTATCATCGCTTTCATTGTTCTGGCGAGACTTGAGTTGGAATTCTTTTCGCCGTAGGATGGAGGGAGGTTGTCAGGATCCGCACTCTGAGTGCAGACATGTTTCTTAACATTAAGTGTCGGATGTGTCACTCATATTTACACAGATTTATCACAAGTTCCGTTACCGTGGCAACAAATTATTAAACGAGTTTAAGTTCTTGAAAGCAAGATTCATTAAAAATAACCTAAAAAAGATTTTGATGTCAAGGGTTTGATCTAAATAAAACAAAAATAATTTAATTAACATAAAATTAATTAAATTTGGAATTCTGTTAAAGTTGTTTGTTTTTTTATTTTAGATTCTTCAATCTGGTAATCTATTTGTTTACTTTATATTTTATTTTTTGACTGAGGTGTGTTACCATCTTGAATAAACCCAGACAGATTTCTGTTATACATCATCACATGACTTTACTCTTTTGTTTTTTTGAAATTTTGTTTGTATTCTTGTCTTTTTTATGTGCGTAAATAAATAAAACAAATCAAAAACACTTCATAAATGGATGTTATAATCCTATATACTAGATTTTCACAAATAAAAATGTTATTTATCAATTTGAATAAGTCTTTTAAATCATTTCATTTAAATTGCCTCAGATTATTAGTGTACAAAACACATTTAAACACTAATTGTGTGAATATTTTTAATATTGTTCATTAAATAGTTTGTTTTTGATTCAACTTTGTGATAATTATTATTCCTTAATGTGTTTTAACAAATAAAAACAACTATTTCTTCAGTTTTTGTTTTATTTTAACATTGATTTCAATTAATAAATGCTAACAAATTATATATTTTCATTGTTTATTTGTCAATAAAAGTAATAATAGAACAAAAAATGAAAAGTAAGTTAGATTTTTAAGCATATTTTGGGATTTTGTTCATTAAAATAAACCTGAAACATTATTTTTTTGTCTGAAATTGAGCCAATAAATCAAAGTTTTTTTTAGTTAAATCAAGAGATGTGGTGGTTTTGTGGTTCAGCACTGCAAAAAAAAAAAAAAAAAAAAAAATGTCAGTAACTTGCGAGATTCTATCAGTTTTTTTAAAAAAGCTGGTGAAACTCTTAATCTGCAACTGTTAGAACTTCACATCACATTTCAAACAAGAACAAAACATGTGGGGATGCTTTAATATAATCACCAAAAAAGAAAAGGATCTGCTCGAAATGACATTTCATTTTCTATAAGATAAGAAAAGAGTCCAAGTTGAGGCCCTCACAGTCTATTTTCTCCTAAAAAAGAAAGAAAAAGAAGCGTTTAAGTGATCTAAACCGAGCCGTACGCAGCCTCAGACTCATGATATCTCATGAGTTTATCAGGGGCTTTGCTGAAACTGATGAAACTGCTGTGATGTCTGTTTGTCGTTGTGGTTGAGCTCACACTTTTTTCAGCTCCGTCTCACTCACGCCGTCAGAAAGCGCAGTAGTTGGAGGGCTGCTGCGCTCATGAGCACAAAGGGAGGCCGAATCATCCGACATTACGTGCAGGGCGCTGCTCATCGCCCCGCTGCTGAAGCTTTTTCAGCTTTTTCAGCACAAAGCGTTTTTTTCTGTTTTAAGCCACACAAATTATTTAATTCAACCCGTACACTTATTTGTATTTTTTTTTCTACATCTTTACAGTCTTGCTGTTTGACGCCCAAGCGCACACATGACTACCGATCGGGACTCGCCCATGGACGGCCCGGTGACCACGGCTGTGTTTGCTGCTAAGGGCGTCGATTTAACGCCAAATAAAGACCAAGGAGTTATCAAGGTGTTTACCGTCATTCCTTCGGTTTCTTTGCGGCGTCTTGAATGCCGCAGTTTGAGATGTCCCGCCATGTCCGCAGGTTGTGCAGTGTCCAGGCTTTGATGTGGACCGTCCGATGATCGGGGACAGAGTCACTGTCCATTACACTGGAAAACTGCTGACTGGGAAGAAATTTGACTGCAGTCGGGAGCGCAAGGAACCATTCTGCTTCAATGTGGGCAAAGGTAACCGCCAGATTTGATGATTAATAAAGGAAAATATGAAAAAAAGAGGATTTGTTTGTCATCTCAACACCTCCTAGAACTTAGAAAAGAAGAAAGTTTTAGAATTCACTGAACTTCTAATAACTAGATGTGGAGAAAGGATGACCGCAACTGTAAAAAGTGAAAGATCAGCAAAAGTTCTGCGATTGGTTACATTTAAAATCATTAGTTTTCATTAAATCAAAAATTTGAGTTGGTAGTAGGGCAGCTATGATTAATCAACTATTAAAACAGGCCGCACTTTTTTTTTTAAATTTGAGTCAGTGAGATCTTTAGTGAAAAATAGCTCCTTTATTTCAGATGCTAACCTCGTTTAATTTGTGTGAATTCATATTATAATGCTCTCTATTTCAGCAATGTCAGCAATCTTGGTATCAAAACATTCAGCTTGTTCTGGACATAACTTTGTGTATTTTTGGTTTTCATAAACTTTATCGTTTTTGAAATATTGAGTAAAATATGCCCCTTAGGAAATCAATGAGGAAGTCTTCAAAAACAAAAATTTTAAGTCGATTCGCAACAAGCCTTTATACATACATGGGTTATGTTTTCATATTTTATAGTAACGTTCAGAAAATTTGAAGTTTAGCTTCTATTTTAGAAAAAATGCTAACGTTTTTGGCTAATTTGTTATCTACTGGGGTTTTTTAGGCAAATTTAGAGTTTAGCTTCTATTTTAGCAACAGGCTAAAGTTTTTGACTAATTTACTTTGGAATTTTAGGCTAATTTGGAATTTAGCTAGTATTTAAGCAATGCTAGCTTTTTGCTAATTTGGCTTTTTTTTGTTGCTAATTTAGAGTTTAGCTAATGTCTTAGCAACATGCTAAAATTTGTAACTAATTGTTATCTACTGAAGTTCTTATTGGTTCATTTATCAATCAATCAATCAATCAACTTTATTTCTATAGCACTTTTCATATATAGAATAACACAAAGTGCTTTACACATAAAAAATCTTAAAACAAACGCAATAATAAAAACAAATGCAAAAGTACAATAAAGTCACATAAATTCCCCCCTTCACCCAGATCCACAAGTATACCCCCAATCCCACCCCCACACACACACCCCCAATGACTACAGGCTGAGCACAGAAGTTAGATGTTGAGAGACACTAATGTAGTTGGAGCCTCTTCCTCTGGAGACAACTGCATAACCAGCATGCCGCAGCGTCACAGGCGGGGACCCAGCTTCACCACAGCTAGGTAGCGATGCAGGTCCCCACCTAGAGCCGCAGCAGCTGACAGCAGTAACCAGGGAGAAGGAACCAGCTGAGGAGGCACTGAAAATTTAAAAAAGAAAAATGGTAGAATAATTAAAATTAAGTATATTTGTAAAAATCAGCAAACAATAAAACAATATAAAACATGACATAAAAATGAAATAAATAAATTATTAAAAGATCAATAAATCATAAAAACATGATCAAATAGATGCATGAATAAAAACAAAGTAAATAAAAACAATAAAATTAGCTAAAAGCATGGTTAAAAAGTGTGTTTTAAGACCTTTCTTAAAAGCAGCTATGTTCTCTGCGGCCCTCAGGTTCTCTGGCAGACTGTCCACAAACGAGGGCCATAATGCTGAAAAGATGCCTCTCCGTGCGTTTTGGTTTTTCACAGGTGAATGATTAGTAGACCTGTGCCAGAGGATCTCAGGGTCCGCGAGGGTTCATATTTAACTAAAAGATCTGACAAATAAGAAGGCCCAAGACCATTAAGACATTTAAAAACCAGTAAAAGTATCTTAAAATCGATCCTGAAGCTTATGGGGAGCGCAATGCCAGGGATTTTAAAATCGGAGTGATGTGGCGGCCCCCTCCTGGTCCTGGTGAGAACTCTTGCAGCAGAATTCTGTAAAAGCTGAAGGCTTTGATCTTCTTTTGGAAGGCCAGTTAGGAGAGGCATTGCAGTAATCAATTCTACTGATAATAAACGCAATGCATCAGCGTCTCCATTTAGCAAGAGAGAGAATTGGGCGGACTCTAGCCAAATTTCTAAGATGATAAAAACCAGTTTTGATCACCTGCTTAATATGTGGAATAAAAGTTAGCTTAGAGTCAAAGTAATACCCAGGTTTCTAACTGTTTCTGAAACAGCTTAATGAAAGTTCTGTAAGTTTGAAACACTGTTTCTCTCTCTTGGCTTCAGGACCAATAACTAAAATTTCAGTTTTTCCTGGTTGAGCTGCAGAAAATTTTTAGCCATCCATAATTTCACATCTAAAATACAATTAAAAAGGGTTTCTATTGGCTTTGTGTCATCAGGAGACATGGATATGTACAGCTGGGTGTCATCAGCGTAGCTGTGAAAGCTGATTTAGAGTTTAGCTTCTACTTTAGCAAAATGCTAACGTTTTTGGCTAATTTGTTATCTACTGGTTTTTTTTAGGCTAACTTAGAGTTTAGCTTCTATTTAAGCAACAGGCTAAAGTTTTTCAGTTTAGTTTACTGTGTAATTTTAGGCTATTTTGGAATTTAGCTATTATTTAAGCAATGCTAGCTTTCTGCTAATTTGGCTCTTTTTGTTGCTAATTTGGAGTTTAGCTAATATCTTAGCAACATGCTAACATTTTAAACTAATTGTTATCAACTGAAGTTCTTATTGGTTCATTTAGAGTTTAGCTTCTATTTTAGCAACAAGCTAACGTTTTTGACTAATTTTTTTTACAGAGGAATTTTGAAGTGTAGCTAGTATTTAAGCAACAAGCTAGCTAAATGTCTGTCTAATTTGACATCTACTAAGATTTTTTGGACTTATTTGGAGTTTACACTATATATTTTTGCAAAATTGGCATGTATTGGAGATTTTTAAGCAATTTACTACAAAATGTTAAGAAATTTAGGTTAACTTCTTTTACAGTTCTTTAACGAAATTTAGCATTTTACAAATAGCTTTTGCGTTTTCAGTAAATCCCTGCAGCAAATAGTCATTTCTAGCAAACAGCTTTGGCATCTTCAGCGACTATTTTCAGAAAAATGCATTCACACTAGCATTATCACAGGTAATGCAACTCTTCCAGTTTAATCTTGTTCCTATTGAAGGACAGAGGCTGCACGATTCATTAAAAGTTTGATAAACTATCATCTTTATTTTTAGTTAAGTTGAAGCTAATGATGGTTAAGATGTGCTTTACACCCACTCTGCACATGTTCGGATTCGTCGACTAATCGGAAAAAATAATCGCTGATTAGTCGACTATTAAATTAATCGCTAGTTTTTAATAGTTTACTCAACTTAAACATTTATTTTGATAAAAACTAATATTTTTAAATGTAACAAATTACAGAACTTTTGTTAATTGATCCAGTGTTTCACTTTTTATAGTGTAGCTTCTACCATCAACATTCTGATTGGTTATTGTGAAATATTGTGTTAATTGAGTAATTTAGTAATTATTCTTTCTCGAGTTGTCCAGCTGGCATCAGTGCTGAGAGCAACCTTTACTTTGGTGTAAACAACAAATTCAGGACAAGCGATGTTGTTCTTGGTAGCAGCTGTGTGGTTCGCTTTTTTTAAATACTGCCGGCGATAACATGTGCAGCTGGTGACCTGTTATAAAAGAAATCCTGTAAACAAGTGAAGCTTTTATAAGTTTTGAAGTTTGAGAGCTACACTGTAACAGACAGGAAAACTCAGAGGAAACCATCAAAATATCACAGAATTTCCTAAAGAAGTTGTTGAGTTTTCTTGTGACTTGTTTGGAATTTGTTCATCCACACTTTTATCTCATTGGTTTGTTTTAGTTTTTGAATAAAATGTCCTTCTGTTCTTGATTGGATTCGAACTTTCTCTACAAAAGATTTTTGTTTTACGTATTTACGTTTTTTCATTTGAAATTTTATTGTGAAGGGATATAAAGTAGTTTGAAAGTGGATGATACCTTAAAATAATATAAACTTCTTTGATTTTTTTTATACATACTATAGCTGACAACCAGCTTAAAACTAAATTCAAGAAACTAGTATTATAGCTAAATTTATTAATAAGCCAATAAATTGACTTAGTTAAAAATAAAACATTTATTTTTCAAATTTCTATTCTATAATCCAATTTTTGTTAATTTTGCTAAAAAGAACAATTAAACTGAACAAAAGAGGAACTTTTATTAAGAAAATTAAACGTTCTTTAGAAAAACAACAACTTTTTTAGCCAAAAAACACAAATTATTCAAAAAATTGATGAATCAATATCAGGCATTTTATAATTCATTCATTGATAATATTGATTTTTTAAAGCCTTGTAGAGTACAACATAGAGAAATAATATACATATTAAAAAAAACATAATAATTTTGAGAGTTATGTATGTGAAAAGTGCATCATTTTTCACCAAACTGCATTAAATATATACAGATAAAGTGTTTGCTTGTACATTTATATTTAAATCTAATCTAATAAATTTAATTTAAATAATTCAAATGATCAATTTTACTATTTTTTTAGGGAGTCACATTCAGTAATAATTATAAAAATTAACTAATAAAATAGCTATTTGAAATATTAAATGTAAGACTCAGTTTAACTTTTTGCAGTCCTATTTTTAATCAGTTTTTTTTTTTATTTAAAGACAGGATTTTGTGGTTTCACACTTATATTATATGGTTCTTCTTTATGTTTCTTCTGCTGAATAAAAAAATCTTCAAATCTTCTTTTAAGTTTCTTCTCCGTGTGGTCACACTTCTGGTTTTGAAGTTTGTTTTGTGATTCAATTAAAAAAATCAGATGTGAAAAAACACTTAAAATATGGTATATATTTTATAAGTAAAGCTTCTTCAATATTATCAGTTGATCACTAAGATATTGATATTCATCAATTAAAAAAACAGTTAAATATATGAATTTTCTCTGCTGGATTTTACATTCCGTTAATTGAAGGAATAACGGGTTTGAGGTGAAGTCGTGTTCAAGAAAATCTTTCTCTGTCCAGTTGTTGTTTGCCAAACAGAGAATAACCTGTGAATGTTATTTCATAGGACAAGTCCTGAAGTCCTGGGATATCGGTGTGCTGTCCATGCAGAGAGGGGAGGTGTGCACTCTGCTCTGCAAACCGGAATACGCGTACGGATCTGCTGGAAATCCAGACAAAATTCCCCCCAACTCCTCCGTAGTTTTTGAGGTAGGTGTGCTGCCTCTCCGATAACGGTGCGGTGCGAGGAATATATCAGGTTTTTGAGTGCATACCACCCTGAAAACAAAATTACGGTAAGTTTTTTTTTAGGCCAAAGTAAGACAAAAAAGATCATAAAGTGCATTAGTTAATAACTGTTTATTCACCACTGAGCAAAGTTGGAAACAGATGGAAACGGATTGTTAATTCAGCTGTGCCTCATTTGTTAACCGAGACATTTCATTCATAACAAACATCCGTGTGTTTATTGAGGCATTATTAAAGGAGGGAGGGGCTCCTCACCCCCACTATCAAAGTAATGGTGTCCATGTCAAACACAGAATCATAATTCATTTAAATCTTGTTAATTATTAACTAAATAAAAGCTGTATTTTTTTATAGCCAAGTTACATTAATTTGTGACAGCAAACACCGGTACAGATTCTCAGAGATGTAAAAAATATGTTTTCTAAGGGTCCTTGAAAGGGACAATTATGTTAAAAAAAAAAAAAAAAACTAAAATTTGAAGTAAAAGAAAGAAAAAAAAAGATTACTTCAATTTTTTGAATTTCTTTTTTTCCTACAGCTATCATCTACTGGGTTTTTCGGGCTAATTTGGAGTTTAGCTTCTATTTTAGCGACAGGCTAAAGTTTTTGACCTATTTAGTTTACTGTGGAATTTTAGGCTATTTTGGAGTTTAGCTAGTATTTAACCAATGCTAACTTTTTTGCTAATTTGGCATCTACTGAGGTTTTTCTTTTTCTGTTAATTTGGAGCTAATGTTTTAGCAACATGCTAATATTTTTAACTAATTATCTACTGGGGTTTTTCAGGCTAATTTAAGGTTTAGCTTCTATTGTAGCGACAAGCTAAATTTTTTGACTAATTTAGTTTACTGTGGAATTTTAAGCTATTTTGGAATTTAGCTAGTATTTAACCAATGCTAGCTTTTTGCTAATTTGGCATCTACTGAGGTTTTTTTTTTTTGCTAATTTGTAGTTTAGCTAATGTTTTAGCAACATGCAAACATTCTTAAATGATTGTTATCTACTGAAGTTAAAATCTGTATTTTTTATAGCCAGGATACATTAACTTGTGACAGCAAACACCGGTACAGATTCTCAGAGATGTAAAAAAATATGTTTTCTAAGGGTCCTCGAAAGGGACAATTATGTAAAAAAAAAAAAAAAAAAAAAAAATCTAAAAATTGAAGTAAAAGAAAGAAAAAAAAAGATTACTTCACTTTTTAGAATTTCTTTTTTTCCTACAGTTATCATCTACTGGGGTTTTTCAGGCTAATTTGGAGTTTAGCTTCTATTTTAGCAACATGCTAAAATTTTTTACCTATTTAGTTTACTGTGGAATTTTAAGCTATTTTGGAATTCAGCTAGTATATAACCAATGCTAGCTTTTTTGCTAATTTGGCATCTACTGAGGTTTTCTTTTTCTGCTAATTTGTAGTTTAGCTAATGTTTTAGCAACATGCTAATATTTTTAACTAATTTGTCATCTACTTGGGTTTTTCAGGCTAATTTAGATATTCTATTTTAGCGACAGGCTAAAGTTTTTTGACTAATTTAGTTTACTGTGGAATTTTTAGCTATTTTGGAATTTAGCTAGTATTTAACCAATGCTAGCTTTTTGCTAATTTAGCATCTACTGAGGTTTTTTTTTTTTTTTTTTGCTAATTTGTAGTTTAGCTAATGTTTTAGCAACATGCTAATATTTTTAACTAATTTGTCATCTACTTGGGTTTTTCAGGCTAATTTAGATATTCTATTTTAGCGACAGGCTAAAGTTTTTTGACTAATTTAGTTTACTGTGGAATTTTTAGCTATTTTGGAATTTAGCTAGTATTTAACCAATGCTAGTTTTTTGGTAATTTGGCATCTACTGAGGTTTTTTTTTTTTTTTTGCTAATTTGTAGTTTAGCTAATGTTTTAGCAACATGCTAACATTCTTAACTAATTGTTATCTACTGAAGTTAAAATCTGAATTTTTATAGCCAGGATACATTAATTTGTGACAGCAAACAACGGTACAGATTCTCATAGATATACAAAATGTGTTTTATAAGGGTCCTCGAAAGGGACGATTATGTATAAAAAAAAAAAAATTCTAACAATTTAAGTAAAGGACAGAAAAAAAAAAGATTACTTCAATTTTTAGAAATTTTTTTTTTCCTACAGTTACTATCATCAGATAGTATCTGGTGTGCACCATTCAGTAACCAAATTTTATTTTTACTTCAATTTTTAGAAAAAACATGTCCCTTTACGGCACATTTATCCAAAAAACCCCACAAAATGTTTAAAAATTAAGTCAAAATTGTAGCCTTTTTGTCATAAAAATATAAGTAGTTGACGTAGATTAAATGTATTGAGACAAAAGTTTCAAAAGCTGCATAAAAGGTTCAAAGATAAATGGAATTAGGAGGGAAAACAGGCAGAATAATACAGATTTCATAATATAAGACACAACTTTGTGGTATCTCTTTAGGTTTGATGTCCGTCTATCAGAATCCTAAATCCAGGATCTGCAGTCTGACGTACTCCTGATTATGCAATTGATTTCTATTTTCTTCCAAGGTCTCCCACTTTGTTTTAGTCATTAAACTCCAACTCTCTTCCTACATGTGATCTAATAACAGACGCCGAGTTTTGCAGAGCTGCAGATTTGCATTCTGCTTTACATTTACGTTTTGCCGTAGAAAAAAAAAAGTGATGTGGTGTTGTTTTTCATGAACAGATGGAGCTGCTCGGCTTTGAGGGGGAATCGCTGACAGATGACGGCGGCATTGTGAGGCGAATAAAGATCAAAGGGGACGGTTACAGTCAGCCCAACGACGGCGCCAGCGTCGATGGTAGCCGTGCGCTCTTTTCTCCTCCAAAGTTTGGAGTTCAAGTGATGTACATTGAACAGATAACTGTGTTAGATTATAATGTCGGGGGTTAATGTGAGCCAAATGCTCGACAGTGTACCTGGAGGGACGCTGTGACGGACGCCTGTTTGACAGCAGAAACGTCAGCTTTATAGTCGGTGAGGCTGAAGACAAAGGCATTCCTCTGGGAGTCGACAGAGCCATGGACAAAATGCAAAAAGGAGAGTGCTGTTTACTTTACTTGAAACCAAAGTAAGTTCAAACAAACACTTTTGAATGTTTACAAAGTGCGCAGAATGTTTGTTAAAGCAAAATTCATCATTCATTTAGAAAAAAAAGGGGCATTTAAACTATTTTTAGTCGTTTAGATTATCATTTTTTGGAGAACGACTTATACATGATTAAAAATAAATAGCAACAACCACTAGGGGGAACTGTTGGTGTGTGCTCCAGTATTTGCAACTGAGAACAATGCAGAAGAAGAAGAAGCGATACTTAAACCATGTCCGAATCCCCCCCCCCACTCACTATATTGTGTGTTCGCCATTTTCTAGTGCTGTTCGAATCCACTAATTCCAAAATCGAGTGCCTTAGAAATTTCCCAGAAGTCTTTGCGAAAAACTAGCGCGCATCAATACTCACTAGATTAGCAAATATGGACCACAATGCATTTCGTTCAAACAATTTTTAACAAAAAAAAACCTGTTTAAATGTAATTTTTAATCATGTTTTGTTATTTTTATCATAAGAACACAGTGGAGTCATAAATAAACATCCTGAATATTGATTTGATTTTTGTAAAGTCCAGGGTACTATATATTCCTACACTACATAGTTTTTTAGTAGTTATGGATTAAGGAGGGAATTTGGTCATAGCCTTAGTCTACCGCGCTGGGCTTGAGGAAATAAAGAGCATAAAAAACTCAACAGATTTAGTGATTTAAAGGGATATAAAGAGTTAAATTAACTAAATAGCTTCATTCTCTTGTTTTCTGTTCATATGTTGCGCTAATAGACACATATTCAATTCCGAATGTGTTTCATGAGGCTAAATAATATTATATTATAATGTTTTATAATTTGCCTTCCAAGATGAAATGTTTGAAATCTTGCTCCCATTTTTTGTTAAATAAATAAACATGATTTTTTTTTTTTTTTATTAATCATTTTTCGGATGCTGCAAGAGCGATTTGGGCCTGTTTAGAACTATCAAACCTAATAAAAACCACAAAGCCTTTTTATTTTTTTACCCTTTTAGGAAACTTTTATACTACTTTGCATCATTACATTATAATTTTTTCTTTGAATAAATATGAATTATATTTATTTTTGGGCACAAATAAATACATAAATATAAAAGTGTAAAGTCATTTTTTTACTTTGACGGAAACTGATATGACTGTCCTTCAAAATAAAAGACTTCCTGTCTCAAACGGGAACATTCAAGTGAAGCAAATGTAAACAACACGAGACAAAAAAGACATTTTCACTTGTTATCCTTTAGGTTTTTACTCTTGTGAGCCATCACTACTTATTTACTACTGCTGTTAGCTGCAGAAGTAGAAAAACTATAAGAAGATCACACAAATCTATATATTTTAACCACACTGAATAGCTGCTAACCATAGTTATGAAGCATAAGATAAAATATACTTTAAAGTCATAAAATAATCTCAGCAATCAGGAAAAATAATACTTTTCACCAAAGTTTAGCCTAGTATTTGTGTATTCTGTGGGAAGCACATAGTAAAAAAGTCCTAATAATGTCAGCAGGGATATAAAAAACATTACACTTTATCCTCTGGGTTCACCTCAGCTGTAAACTTAACTAAAATAAATTAAATCAAAGCTAAGTTAGCAACTCTTATTTTCAAAAATTACCATTATTTTATTTATTTTTTAGCCAGAGGAGCCACTTCGGAGAGCGACTCTAGAGCGACTTAAGAATAGTAATTTCCTGTATTTGCACATACTGTGTGTTTAAAACGCACAAACAATCATTTGACTCTTGAAATGACTGGCCTCAAACCCTGCCGATGTAGCAATTCTTTCACTTGATGACGTATTTAAACACAGTCATGTCGCTCCACATCAGCGGCTGAACGTTTCAGTCCATGTGCTGCCAAGTCCTTCACCCGTACCTTCACACTCTCCTCAGGCTTTGCCAAATAGAGATAAGAGCGGGAAATTCATCGCACTCAGACAGTTGGGGCTTTGAAAATAAAGCCCGCCAAAAAAAATCAAAAGCAGAATTAAATACATTTTTATTCAGAACCTGTCCCACTCAAAGAATAAGCTACTTTTAAAGCTTTAATTTTCTTTTTTTTGTGTTTTCTCATGATTTTAACCCTTTTACACCTGAGGCGTCACCGGTCATGCTTAAACACTAAATATTTAACATGTTGTAACTTTTCAACTGCTAACAAGATCAACGTTATTCTAGTAGATTGTGAAGGAGAAAAGCGGCGCGCGCCGCTTTTCTCCTTCACAATCTACTAGAATAACGTTGATCGTGTTAATAGTTTAAAAGTTACAGCAAATCAAAGAACATAAACACTGGAACTAAAGTGTTAAAGGGTTAACTGAAGGCTAGCTCTGAAGCTACGATCCCACCGCCATCGGAAACTTGCGTTTAAGCTTCTATTTCCAATGGACGTTCAAAACTCATGTTCGTCCATCACGTCGCACATTTCTAAGACACTATTTGGGCTCTACTTACAAAACATTGAACGTGTTGAAATTTGAATTATTTGCGCTGAAATTCCCGTTTCTCTGCGGAAGAACGTGTGTTATTTTGCTGTTGCGGGAAATTTCCCCGGTGTTAAAGGGTGAACGATCATTTTCACGTGAAGGCGCATTCACACCGGACGCCATTCGCGCGGCGGAGGCGGCCAGCTCCAATGTTAATCCGTGGTACAGGCGCGCTCCGAGCCGAGTTGAAGCCCCGCGGTGCAATTTGAGCAATTGGGCGACGCAACCAAAATGTAAATACCTGATGTTTGACACCAGCCAATCAGGAACTCAGCTTTGGTCACGTGACGTTTTCAGTGACTCGATCAGCGGGTAGAATACTAGTCTAAAGCGAGCGTTTTTGTCCAGAACTTTTATCTTTTTCCTCAACCCGTTTGAGCTGCAGGTCCTCAGAACTCATCCAGCTACTTTTGAGTGAAGGTGGGACGCACATATTGCCGGCGGAGCCCACTCGTTCGATATGCCCGCAAACAGAGAGACGCTGCGGGGGCTGCCAGCTCGGGCCTCATTGAGACATTAAAAAAAGGAAAAAAAGTCTCCTAATTTTATTTTTGCCCCCTCGGTTTAATATGAAACACAGAGACACAGAAACACAGTGGAAACGGCCGTCATACTGACACAGCCCCATGTTGGAGACATGATTACCGATGTTTTTGTAGAACTCTTAACAATAAATAAACCTTATTCCTCGACATTGTATGTGTCTTCCATTCATTCTAAGTGAGCCAGAGCTGGTGCCACGAAATTTTTTGACACGGCGAAAGAGTGTCAAATTTGTCTCGCAAATCGCATTCGGTGTGAAACTACCTTAAGTCTTAAATTTAGAATTAAAATAACTTTTTTAAAAATAACTTTGTGTGCTCATTTTTACAGGTATGGCTTTGGAAGCAATGGTAAACCAGAATACAAAATTGGACCAGACAGAGACATTGTGTATGAAGTAACCCTCAAAGACTTTAGAAGGGTGAGCCGAAGCTTCTACTTTCTGATGTTTGAATACTTGACATTTTTCTGCTGATTAAATCAGAATATATCTTGTCCGCTTACTCCTTTATATCCGTGTTAAGGCTAAAGAATCCTGGGAAATGGACTTGAACGAAAAGGTGGATTTAGCTCCTGGAGTTAAAAGTAAAGGGAATCAGTATTTTAAGGTACCGTCTTCCTTCTGGACTTTGGTCTTATAAACACTCTTGTTTGCATTATTCTAATGAGTTATTGCACTGTGTTATCAGACGGGACAATATCAGCAGGCAGTCATCCAGTATCAGCGCATCATTTCCTGGTTGGAGATGGAGTGCGGGACGGGAATAGAGCAACATAAAAGGATACAGGAATATGTTGTGACAGCCCACCTGAATTTGGCCCTGTGTTTCCTGCGGCTGAAAGAGTTCTCCCATGTGGTGGATAACTGCAACAAGGTGCGCTGCATGAATGATGACGCCCCACACCAAAACTGCAGCAGCTGCTGAATATTTACAGTACGTTTTACTGCAGTGTGCCACTTTTACTACACGTGTTGTGGTTACAGGTCCTCGAGCTGGACGAAAACAACGAGAAGGCTTTTTTTCGTCGCGGGGAGGCCAGGCTCCACCGCAACGAGTTCAGCATCGCCAAGGACGACTTTCAGAAAGTGCTGCAAGTCAACCCCGCAAATCAAGCAGCTCGCACTCAGATAATCATCTGCCAGAACAAGATCAAGGAACACCACGAACAGGACAAAAAGATCTACGCCAACATGTTCCAAAAGTTTGCAGAGCAGGATGCCAAGGTCTGTAAACTCTGGGATAAATATAGTCCAGCACTTGCAAGTTTTTTTATTTTTCTGTTTTTCTTTTCTTCTCTCTTTCACTAACGTTTTTGCATGTTAAAAAAATATATATATTTTTGGCCTATATCTGAAAAGACTAACAGTCAGACAAATGATGGATCTACTAGAACAGAGTTTCACAGTATCAAGAAAATTATCAATTATTCAAATTAATCCTAAAATTATGACAGAAATCTGAAATTTAGTTCTTCTGGTTCTACTTTGCTGCTGACTACATAGCAAACGCTAGGATAAGATGGTATGTTTGACTCAAATTAAGATTCTTTCCTATTGTTTGTGTGGAAAAAAGGAACATTAAAGGTCAAATTTAGCAAAAATCAACTTATACACGAGACTCAAAGTTCTTTAATATTAACTGATGCAAAAAAAGTGAAGAAAAAGTATACATTTTACACTCTAAGGCAGGGGACTGTAATCCGTGGCTCATGTAGCCTCATGTGGCTCTTTTATTCCTTTATTGTGGTTCTTTAGCTTTAAAAAAATGCTAATGATTCAAATAAAACATTAATTTGAGTTTTTCTATTTCTGCTAACGTTTTTTATATCAAACCACAAAGCAAAATGAAGGCAGAAAGTGTAATTTACAGTCATAAATTCTGTAGAAATGCTCTTTAAATGTGTGTTTGTATTGTAAATGTATCTAAATGAAAGTTTCTACAAGTCATATTTTGGTAAATTACACTAAAGTGGTTACATTTGGATACAAATGCAGTTTTAAACAATTAAAAATGATTCAGGATTGTGTGTATTGTACCCCACATCTTTTAAAATGAGAATAAAAAATATTTTAGTTCTTTGATTTCGGTTTCAACAACTGGATTCTACTTCAATGTTGTTAATATTTGACAGTAAAAGACGAACAATAATGCTCCAAAATGATAAAAAGCATCATTTTTGACTGTCTTGCCTTTTATTTTGAAGTTATTCTGCTGCAGCAGCACAGAGTTTATTTTATTTTGAAAGAAACTTGTGTTTACTGCTGTCAAAAATAAAAGAAAATAAAAACAATTATTGAGACATATAGAACAGGGGTGTCAAACTCCAAAACCTTAGGTTGAACAGCATAAACATTTATTGAACACTCTAAAAAATACTTTTTAAAAACTTTAAAAATGCAACTTTTTAACATAATTATGTAGTATTACCTGCAATAATGCTACAGTGAATGCTGTAAGCTGAATTTGGCCACTGAAGATGCTGAAATTAATAGTTAAAAGCACTAATAGCTAAAAACGTTGAAGCTGATAGCCAGCTAAAAATATTAGCTAAATGCCAAATTAGCCTAAAACTACAAAAAACTTAGGTTAGCCAAAACAGCTAGCATGTAGCTGAAAAACAGCTAAACATAAAAATAGCTTAAAAAACAGAAAAAAGCTTAAATTAGCCAAAAACTAACATCCAAAATATAATATCCTAACACCAAAACAGTCTTAAAAACTATAAAAACAAGTCCAAATTAGCAGAAACAGCTAGCTTTTAGCTAAAATATTAGCTAAATACTAAAATGGAAAAAAGATGAAAAAAGACTAAATTAGCAAAAAATAGCTAGCATGTATCTAAATATTATCTAGACTCAAAAATAGCCTAAATAATCTTTGTAAATGCCAAAGTAGTCAAAAAGATAGCAGAATGACAAAAAGAAAAAAACACAACTTTTTAAAATTAAAATTAAGATTATGAATAATAAAAACAAGCAGGAATATGAAACCAGAATAAATCAATTTTCAATATTTTGCTCTTTTATGAAGAAGAAATTATAAAAGTTAGAAATGAGCGCAATATAATATAAAAGGATCTGGAGGGCCGGATAGATCCGACTTTGACACGTGATATAACTCAATGCTGTATTGTAATATACAAATGGTACTTTTATTAAATAATGTTTAAATGCCACAAACACATAAATATTACATATTTTCTAAACAATAATGTGGGACTTTTCCGCTCTGGCTGGATTTGATTTAGTGTTAAAGGTTGCAGACTCCTGCTCTGCAGTAATAAAAGTTGAGAAAGTACTTGAGTTGTGTTATACTGCCCCCTAGTGTTGAAAACACTTTTTCCACTTAGCGATGGAGTGAGAAGAGAATCAAATGAAATTAAATGCAATATTGTTTTTTTTTTTACTTTTTAACAGACTGTAAAGACAAAGAGGAGGCGGGACGACATTGTGAGGACCACCATGAACGGGGAGGTGGGCATTAAACGACGGCGGAGGAGTCAGGACACTCTATCGTAGCCCTGACGTTTGAAAAGGGAGAAGAGAACCCCTCCTGTCATGAGAACAGAGGCAGGAATGAAGTTCTATCAAAGCCTCTAATCCAAACCCTTTTAATCCCAAAATCCAGCGTGACCATTCCTGCAAACAAAGCAAAGTGCATGCAGGGAAGTTTCCAAGCCAAACAGCATTACCCTGTCAAGTCAACTGTTGATTTGCCAGGGTTTTTGTCCCGGTAGAGACAGCTCTACAGTCAACCCCCCCCTTTTATTTTTGTTTACTCCTTTGGCCCAGGATTTTATTTAAAAAAAATATTTAATTTCTTTTATAACACTGAGGAATATTTTTTGTCATTAGGCTGCTGTGTAGAGTTGACATGTGCCTAAACAGTGTCTCGCTTATTCCAAGACCAGACTGGCTGGCCTCAGACCTCTGACTTGTATTTGGTATCAAGCCTTTTTGCGGGCAGCTGCATGCATGTTTCAGGAGGTATTTGGGATCCAGACTTGAAACTTTGCTAATTCTTAACGTGCAATATGTATTTTGGGTAAAAGGTGTCTTATTAGCTTAGAGGCGTCCAATCAAAGAAAGAAAAAAAAAATAGACATTACTGTTTACAGACAGAAAAGCGATCTGTTGGCAACAATCTCCCGTCTGCGTGGAGTCCGCATGTTCTCCTCCAGTGTTCCTGGATTTTTTTCTCCAGGTATTCCAGCTTCCTCCTCCCATATGACCTGCCTGGTTGCCCTTTAAAAGACGGGACGGAAACCAATTGGAATAACCGATTGGAGGGAGTTACTTTTTATTTTTGCATTCTGGAAATGCAAAAGAAGAATCGAGTGGCACCAAAAGTGCCATGTTTATTACTGTTCTAAATTGTTAATTTCTAGAAAATAGAGGGAAAAGTTGGAAAAAAGCACAAATTACAAACATCAAACTGAGATAAATTCCCAGCTTGTTGTAATTTGAAACTGTAGATCTTTATTTTTTTTTATTTTTAAGGCGTCTACAGCGGAACTTAAACTGTGGTGTGAAGCGGTTTCCTTCCAGAGATGCAATGCGAATTGAAGACTTTGTTTCCCCAACATGACAATGATCATGCACTTAAAGAATTATTGCTCTTCTACATTGTATACTAGCTCAAACATTAATCAGAGGTTACTTGCTTTAAAAAAAAAAAAAAAAAAAAAAAAAAAAGCTCTCCTGTGGTACTGTAGGTGAACAAACGTAAAACGTCGATGAACGGAGAAACTCTGTGAGCTGATTACATTTCGAGTTGTTGGCAGCTGCAAATATTTTAATAGAAAAAAAAAAAAAAGAAAAGTTGTTTTTCTTCCACAGCTGCAAAAAAAAAAAAAAAAAAAAAATTGAATTATAACAGAAAAATGTCCTTCTCTCAGCTGCAAAGATGTAAAACTAAACAGAGTTTCTATCAAAGCCCAAAGACTTGCACCAGTAAAGCCAATTCTGAGAACGGGACGAATGTTTACACCCCATAGCTTTAATGGGATTTTAAGATTGAGGACCAGGGCTGCCACAAACCTTTATTTTCGACTAATCAACGATTATTTTGTATGTGCGAAGTGGATTGAAAGAACACATCTTAACCATCGTTAGCTTTAAACTAACTAAACATAAAGATAATTAAGATGATAGTTTATTAGACTTTTAATGCATCTTCATTAGTTTCTGGTATTAAAAGAGAGATAGAGAGACAAGGAATATAATTTCCATCAAACTCATTTTGACAGGTGACCTTTGACCCTGCACCACGTGTCAAATCTGGCCCTCTGAGTAATTCTATCCGGCCCTCCAGATGATTTTCTTATCATTATTAATGACCCGATGCACTTATTTGTAACTTGTAGAATTTTGATAAAGTATATTTTTATGAAGAGTAAAATATTGAAAGTTATTTAAGGTTTAAATGTATTTATTCTGGAATAATAAAATCCTGTTTTTTATGCATAGGAATGTTAAAAAGTTAAGTTTTTAAAGTGAAAAAACATGTAGTTCAATAAATGTTTATTCTGTTGGGCTCTGGAGTGATTTTCGTGCCACCATATTGCAAGTAAAAGTCACTGTTTTGAGATCAAATGTTCTAAATTGCAAACAAAATGTGAAGTGTCAACAGTAAATATTCATAATTTGCAAACAAAAAAATAATATTTTCTCTCAAAACCTTTTTTTGCAATTACAAACTTTTTTTGCTTTCAGAACTATTTTTGCAATTTTAAACTTATTTTTTGTCTTTCAAAGAAATGTTTGCAATTGCAAACTGTTTTTTCTTTCAAAAATATTTTTGCAATTGCAGCTCAAATGTTTTTAGAGGCGTTGTGCCTCATCTCATATCAACGCAAAATAAAGAATTGTGGTGAAAGTGAGATGAGACACAACATATCTAAAAGCATTTGGGCTGCAATCGCAAAAACATCTTTTGAAAGCGGAAATAGTTTATAAAAACTTTGTAAAAGTTTCTAAATGCCAGAAAAAACTTTTTGAAATCAAATATTAAATATTTTAATTTGCAAATTAGGATCAACATTTTGTTTGCAATTCATGAAATTTTTAATTAATCAATATTCGGCCCACAACTTAAGGTGTGTTTTGGATTTTGGGCGATTGTGCGATCGAGTTCGACACCCCTGCCCTCCACCATCCATCAAATTCCTTTTCACAAGACGTAACAACTTAATATCAATTTTATTAATTTTATACAAACTGTATACTGTATACAGGGTCAAAGGTCACCTGTCAAAATGAGTTTGATGGGAAATATATTCCTAATCTCTCTAATGAGGTTCTGAAACAACGAAGTATTTTTCACTAAAGATAAAGTTTCGTTCTCACCGACTCATATTACAAAAGTGCATTTTTTAGTGCTCACAACTTTGTTCAACTTTCCTACAGACTCCATATAATATAAAGTAGCAACTAATCGACTATTAAATTAGTCGTCGACTATTTTACTATTCCGATTAATCGTGGCAGCCCTATTGAGGACTCCAATATTTTTCCTCTAATGCGCTCGCTCTGTATGGATATGCAAATTTGCTTTATAAAGACAACAGCACAAATCGACAAAAATAAATAAATAAATAAGCAGCAAAAGCGCTGCTTCATCATATCAGGATCCCAATCGAACGTAACGGGGATTCCCATTGGATTTAAAGACTCTGACCTCCTTCCAGGGCCGGCTCTTTGCATGTGGGAGAGGGACATAGAACCTGTAGTTGCACTTTAAAACCATCAGAAGTTCTTTTTTTGTGATTTACCTACACAGTGCAGTGACTCTTTTTTTTCCCCCCCTCAATCGTCTTTACGTCTCCCTCAATCCATTTATTCTATTTTTCAAAAAAAAAAATTTTAAGCATGTGTATGGTTTTTTTTTTTTAAGCGGGCAAATATTGCACTTTGGTAACTGTCAAACCAACACTGTTATATTTTCATGAGAAGTTCAGATCAAATCTGGACGGTGATATTAAGATGTTTTATAAACATTGGTTGGTTCTGAATGAAACCTTTAGCTGTCTTAAATATTTTATGTAAAAAAAAAATTAAAAAAAAAAATGAAAAAAGCAGAAAACAAAGTGACAAAAGTGTGTGTGTGTGTTCAGTGTACTGTATATCATTGTATGCTAGCAAGGTTTTTAAACAGCTTGTTGCTAAATGTTTTCAAGTGCTGCTGCCTCTAAACATTCAAATATTTTGTACAGTGAAAATGAGCATGAAGTACTTTTTTCTTTCTAACCATTATAAAGTGCAGTTTAGCATTTGCAGACTCTTTTATCCGCCTGTCAACTGCAACTAAAAGATAAACATTTCCGTTCTTCTTAGCGCCGCTTTCATCATTCTGTATTCTGTTAACTTTCAAAAAAGAAGAAAAAAAAAAGATTGAAAATGTGATTTTCACAAACACGATACAGTGCAGGCGTGCGGCCTGCAGTGTGCTCTGTATGATTGATTTTTTTTTTATTATTATTATTATTATAATGGTTTTCTGTCATGAAATGTGTTTACATGTGGAAAAGATAATTGTTCGGTCATGAAATGATTGGAGTTTTAAACTGGCATTTGTGCAAAAGAAATATTTTCAGACAAATATTACACATGAAATCTTTGTTGTGTCGTTTTTATACATGCACGTTTCACACATTTATGGGAAATATTCAACAAATGACTAATTCAAGAAAATAAAAATAGTCTAGAACTGAGTTTTTGGAAGCTAAACTCTCACTTTCAGCGTTAAATGTTTTTGGATTAATCCTTTTAGCTAACATTTCAGTGTACTTCCTGATTTTTAGCTAATATTTCAACAACTTGCTAGCTATATTAGCTAATTTAGGCTTTGTTCTGTTTTTTAGGCTAACTTGGAGATTAGCTAATAGTTTAGCTTTGTGATAGCTGTTTTGGTTGAATTAAACATATTTGCATTTTTTAGGCTAATTTGGTAATTAGCTAATATTTCAGCTACATGCTAGCTGTTTCGGCTAACTAAGAATTTTTTGAGTTTCTCAGCTAATTTAGTACTTTGCTAATGTTTTAGTTAGCTTTAACATTTTCAGCTATGTTTTTAGGTATCAATTAAAGCATCTTCAGCTATTAATTTATTTCAGGTAATGCTATATATCTAGTTTTTAAAATGTTTTAGGATTATTTTCTATGTGAAGATTACAGAAATGACTTATTAAAAATTTGGTAATGTTTGACTTTCTGGAAAACCATAAATCTTCACGTTTAGGCTGCGATTGTTACACTTCTGTCTACAAACCAACCCTGGACCCACATTAGAGAGGAAAACAGTTATGTGGCCCTTCCTAAGTTATCAACTTCATTGCCAAGTACAATTGAACTCATACCAGGAATTTGTCTTGGTGATGAAGGTGCATACATGAATAAATAGAAACACCATTAAGTAAGAACAGAGAAAGATATTACAACATATATATATACACATACACACTAGTAAACTGATAAGTTGATATTTATTTACTTTTACTGACTTATGTCTATTTTAAATATTTATCTGTCTGGTTATTTATATCTCTTTTTATTTATTTTTAATCCTTTTACCCCTTTTATATTTTTAACTCCAGTGTCTTCCTTTAAATAACAAATTAGCCAAAAAATATGAGCATGTTGCTAAAATATGAGCTAAACTCCACATTTTTTTAAAATTACTTACAAAGATGAAAACATAGCCCATAAATATATTTAAGGACTTGTTACTAATCAACTTAAAACTTTGAAATTTGAAAACTTTTAATTAATTTCCTAGAGGACATAATTTTCTCAATATTTCAAAAACTATAAAGTTCATGAATACCAAAAATACAAGCCGTAATGTCCTGAAATAGATGAACGTATATTACCAAGATTTATGCTGCAACGTACAGAAAGGAGCAGGAGAGAATGCGTACTAAGCGTTCACACATTTACCTTTTTTTCTCTGCAGATGTCGCCAGAAACCACGAAAAGTATTTTTTCCAGGCAATGTGCAGCTGATTTGATAACCATCAATTATTAATTATTGAGGACTCCGCACTCTGAGAACCCCTGCATTAAATCTCAGTACTTACCGCAGGGACCAGATAGAGTTAAGGTCGGTCTTTGCTCAAAGGCATACTGCTGGAAATCTGTCTCACTCCTACGTCAACGGTCCCACTTTGATTTAAAACAGCAGGACTTGATCTGTCAGTAACCTACAGGTCAGCCGGTTGGGTCACTCATCTATGGGGTAAGATAGCTGTCAAAAAGAAACGTATTCATAAATAATATTTTGCATTCATAAAAATAAATTTGTATTCATAAATACATAGTTGGGCATACATTTATATTTTGTGTACAACTTTACAGAAAAAATCTGAATACAACATTTAGTTTTACATTTAACATGTCTCTTTTGAATACGACTTTTCTTCGTTTAGAATACGACTTTCCTTTGTCTTGAATACGAATTTCTCCTGTTAAGAGACTGTCAAAAATACGTCACGGGGTCACAGGCTTATCCATCGAGTGCCGAAACATCGATGCGCATGCGCGTTGTGACTCATTCATTAAACTTCGATGACATGAAAATGATCTTAATATTGTAGCTCTGGCAGGGAAAATAGAAGTTAACAGTCAAGTCCTGCCGCTTATATTTTATTTATTTTGACAACAGCAGAGCATATTAACAACAAAACGGACCCGGAAGTGGTGGCAAAAAAAGAGCTCTGATTGGAGAATGATGAAAAGATAAAAACGGCAGACACTGCGGGGGGATCCCTGTCTCTCCACTCGCCCAGCCGCGGCATGTTAGCATGGGGATCCCCGCTTAGCCGAGCAGTTTATTCCCGGGACAGGCGCACCCGCTCCGGCTCCTAGACAGTCCAGATGTACCCTCGCTCTCACCCAACACTACCCGAAACAGGCAGCACCGTGACCCAGATAGAGATAGCCGCTTAAAAAAAGGATGGGAATGACACAATCAACCAAGCTAACTCGGAGCTAAAGAAGGCTAACTGTCGGATAACTCCAACCTTAGTAAGAAAGAAAGATCAGAAGCAGAAAGAAAGTTGGGCTTTCCGATCCTACTCACTTTTTTTCTGTGTTTCTTTGTTTGTTTATGCAGCACCAACGGTCGGCTGGCTCAGAGTTAGCTTAGCTGTTTTTTGTGTTATCAATCCCTTATTTTCAACTAATTTTACGGACATATTTTCTTTTCTACCTAATGATTGGACAGGTATGTCGGCAACTCCCTTTAGGCTGTTTATCACCACTTCTGTGTCTAACACTATCCGCTGCTACATTCTTTACACAATCAGCTGACAACCACAAAATGCGGTCGGAGATCGATGTGTTTTTTATTTTGTCATGTTTTATTAAATTTTCAACTGCTTTGGTTATCAAGATAATGTTCCCGTTATGGCATCAATATTATTTTAAATATATATATATATAATTCATGTTTTATTGTAAATGAACAGACACGCGAAGCTGGATCAATCGATGTTCCGGCACTCGATGGATAAGCCTGTGACCCCGTGACGTATTTTTGACAGTCTCTTAACAGGAGAAATTCGTATCCAAGACAAAGGAAAGTCGTATTCTAAACGAAGAAAAGTCGTATGCAAAAGAGACATGTTAACTGTAAAACAAAATGTTGTATTCATGTTTTTTCTTTAAAGTTGTACACAAAATCTAAATGTATGCACAACTTTGTTTTTATGAATACAAAATATTATTTATGCATACGTTTCTTTTTGACAGCTATCTTACCCCATACTCATCATTTTGCCTAAAGAGAAATTCTGTTTTAAATATCTTGTCTTAATTATTTTTTCCCAGTCAATACAAACACATTAGGGGTGCAACGGATCACGGAAAATCCGTGGTCCGTACGGATCAGAGGCCACGGTTCGGGACACGTGTGTACCCCGGAACCCCCCCCCCATTCACACTGAATGGAATTCTTGTCAAACTTATGTAAATCCTCTAAAGTAGCTGCTTTATGTTTATCTTAAAGTCTGTTCACCTGAAGCTGCGAGTGGGAGGAGCTTCTGTCAAAAACTTTTCACAACGAAAGACGCGGATCGATAAATATCAGGTTTGTTTAATTTCAAGAGCTGAATAAAAGCATCAGTATATATTTCTATTACTGGGTTCAAAGAATCTCCCAGTTAAACGCAGGAAATGTCCCGCGCAGGAGAGAACCGCTCCGTAACGGACCTGCTGGTACCATCACCGAACGATTCTACGGCAAGCCAAAGATGTCAAAAATCACCAAAAAAAACGTTTTACAGATAACTGTTATGTAAAACATTTAAATGTTACCACAGTTCATTTAAATAAAGCAATATCAAAAAATAATTGAAGCTGTTTTATTTATGATTTAATTTTAAGGGATAATCCAGATAGATTTGGTATTTTCAACACTATTTTTAAGCATTCTTTTCTCACAGTTTTTGTAGATTTGGTCTAAAGTTTCAGCATTTTGTTTGTGTTCAAAGTTTAAATATGTTTTCTTTTTAATAAATAGACTTCAAAATGACCAAATGTTTGGATGTTGCATATGTAAATATTGTGTGTGGGAGGTACTTTAAATGCTTATTGAATATATAATTTGCGTTTCCAAAAAATTAATTAGCTTTTATATTGTATTTTGTCACTTTTTTTGTTTTTACTTTTCAATGATCCAAAAAATGATTCAAACCGTGAGTTTTGTGATCCGTTACACCCCTAAAACACGTGGTAACAAGAAAGTATAAAAAAAATTGCAAATGAAAGACGAACATTACCCCGTTCTTTTATTAATAATCATATTTAAAGAAACAGCAAAAGAAAAATCATTGAAATATTTTACATAATAACACTCTAGAATACAATTAAATGAAAATAAATCCATACGAATGATGTTTTTCATTGAAAAGTAATGATTAAAAAAATATTTGAAGAGCATTTAATTAAAAAAAATCTTACTATACAGTATATTTACAATACTTTGTAAACAGTACTTTGCTTTACAGATTTAAAGGGGATCAGATGTGAAGTTACACAAAAATATTGACCTACAAAATGGATGCACATTTTTAAATAAACTATTTTAAACAGTACAGTAGATCATCTGGTAACTTTGAACATGTTACTGGATATATGTTGGATAAATATAAGGATATAAATATACATATCTTTATAGAAACATTAGATGGAGATTTAAAAAAATATATTGTGTACAACTTTTTTTTTTAAAAAGTGTGTGGCATGTAGAGTTTTCTGAGAATAGTGAGGGTCAAACGAGGTCAAGTTATCCTATTTTTTACCCTCGCTATGCTCATTCGATGCTTCACTTTTTCACCTTACCTGTAGAAATCTCAATAAAACACATTAATGACAGCTGGAAGAGTGATGGCAACACATTTAGCTCAAACAACCTTTTTTGTTTTCACAGCTCGAGTCACACATGAAGCAAATCCAGGAGAACATTTTTTAAGCTTTTGTCACTCACACTTGTGCTTTTGTTATTCGTTTTTACCTTCTTGTGCTTTTTTGGGGGTTAAATGCTTTGTTTGTTAGATTTTCTTTGGGATTAAAAAAAAAAAAACACAGTTTCGCTTTATTGTGCGATGCATGAAAACATTTTCACTATAGACGTCATCTCAGCCATGAGGATTTCTGATTTAAAAAAAATATGTCTTGAATTTAAACAAATTTAAAAAAATATCTATTGAATTGATTAAAATGTTTGCAGTAGTAACTGTAAGAAAACTAGTAACAAAAATAAGAAAGTTTTGACATTCTTGAGATCAATTAAAAAACTGGAGGTTTCTAAACTGTTGGAAGTGAGTAAAA
The DNA here is from genome assembly GCA_003999625.1 of Oryzias javanicus. Taxonomy (NCBI): domain Eukaryota; kingdom Metazoa; phylum Chordata; class Actinopteri; order Beloniformes; family Adrianichthyidae; genus Oryzias; species Oryzias javanicus. The sequence continues at coordinate 31,304,084 of CM012441.1, read as the reverse complement.
TGTTAGGTTACCTATCCGTTTGTTTCGTCGCACCCCATCAGCAGCAGTGGGCTCCCAGAGGGGTGGGCTCTACTCAAAAAGCTTCGTGCGTCCTGCCTACAGCCGGTTTGGTGTCCTCTGATGTTCATTTTTACCCCACGCTGAGGGGAGATTAGGATATTTTCAGCAAATCAAGAGCCGTCTTCTCCGGTTTCGTCAGAGGAAGGTCTTCAGACGGAGTGCATAAAATGGAGATTCTCTGCAAAGGAAAAACGTTTTAGTGAGGAACCCAACATCGTTCTTTTCATCTCTGAATGAACAGATTGCTCACCTGTCGCAGTGTACCGGGAGTAACAGACAGATTGTACAGCATCACTAATGGAACAACCAGTGTAGATGAAAGAGTGAACCACCAACCGAGTGTGTAACCCCACCACGGATACTCGATCTTGTTGTTGAACTTCAGAGGAGTGAACTTGACCAACGAGAAGATGAATGTTCCCTAGAAAACAGAACAATGAATACAAATGTTTTCACCTATTTTTCATAATAATTATGTGGGAAAAATTGACTCAGTTAGGTTTGTTTCAGGATGTTTAGTTCTTACATATGGAGGACCACGAATGTCAAAAACATTTTGACAATAAAACATTTCATTTTAATAAAAAATATTATCTCAATGCAGGCCTTTTACACATAATAGTTCATTTAATCATTTATAGTTTTTCTTCACAAGACAAGAGAAAAAAACAGAAATAGGATAAATACATTAAAATGTTAAATTTTTCAAAATTAACTATTTTACTCATCTAAATGTATTTTAAACCCCAATTTTTGACACGTCGATTAGCCAAATAACTACCATATTTTCCAGAGTATAATTCGCAAGAACAAAAAATGTCTAATTAAGACGAAGAAAAGCGAATCCAAGCTGCTCTGGAGTGTAAGTCGCAATTCTGGGGGAAAAGTTTGAGGTTTCAGAACAAATCCGCCAAGCAAAATGTAGCTAAAATAAAAACAAATAATATTAAAATTTTGGTCTTTATAAGAATAATATCAAAGTTTAAGAAGAAATCAATCAGATTCTCTTCTTTGTTTGTTTTGGACGACACTTCTTCTTCTTCTTCTGCTGCTGCTGCTGTCAGTAGCAAATACTTATACTCAGATGCAGCGCCTCTAGTGGTTGTTAGAGGAAACAACCGCTAAACGACAACTGGTGTTTACTGAGAAAAAATAACAAATATATGAGCCTATTTATGTTTTGAAAAAAAAAAAAAAAAAAAAAAAAAGAGTCGTTCCTGAGTATAAGTCGCACCCTTGGATAAACCATGAAAAAAACTCAGACTTATACTCCGGAAAATACGGTAACAAGAATAATATTTCTGTTCAGACTGTTATTTTCCTAAAAGTATCCACATAAGCTGCATTTACATTAACTATAAAATTGCGTAAATTGGATTTTCAATGATAAACTCACCTACTGAAAACACCAAAAATATGAAAAAACTTGCATTTATCTGAAAAAAAAAAACGTTTTTGTGCTTGAAGGAGGCGTTTTTGAGTCGTATCGTAACATATTCTGCAAAGCTACAATGGAAACACTTTTTTAAATTAAATGCGATTCTTGGTAGGAAGTGTCTGCCGTGAGCGCCACGAGAGATCCTACAGCAGAGGTGTCAAAGTCAAGGCCCGGGGGCCGGATCCGGCCCTCCAAGTGATTCTGTCCGGCCCTCCAGATCATTTTACTGTTATTAATGGTCTAATGCAGTGTTTCTTAACCATAGGGCCGCGGCCCAATCTCGGTCCGCGAGCGCCCTCTAGTGGGCCGCGAAAAAAAATCTGTGCTAAACCTGAGGGCCGCGAGGGCCGCGGGACCTGAATACAGCCTCCTACCACTTGGTGGCAGTAAGCGTCACGCCGGGTTCACACTGACCCGAAAGCACCACGAAGCAGATTGTGCGCGGCTTCCCCCCCGCTCTGTGGTTTACAGACCAGACGCGCATTTTTCCGCGGCGGTCCACAGGGGCTTCAGCGAGAGATTTTGTTGGTTTTGCCATCATACAACCTAAAGATATTACCGCGTGTTTCTGCTAAGAGGAACTCCTCTGCTCCTGTTTTACACCCAAAATTCAGCCCCGCCCACCCGCTCCGGAGCCGGCTCACTGTGTGCGCGCGTCCCTGTCTGTTTTGTTTGTGTCTGTGCGCACGCGCTCGCATGTGTGTGCGTGAGTACATTCATAAACTAAAACTTTTACCCATCTGTATGATCTGTATGTGTCTGTGCTCGTGCACGCACGTGCGTGTTGTGATTGTATGTATACAGTTTGTTTAGATATAAAAACATGATTACTTTTGTCAATCGCGGCATTTTATTGTAAAAAATTGGTTATATTTTAAAAAGGCTGATGTTATTCACATGTATTTACACTCGACCAGAATAGAAAATGATAGAAATTCAGATTGAACACATGGAATACAAGCAGCCAAGATCTCATTGCTGCAATGTCTGCATGTATTCCAAGTGTGTCCAAGGCTGGATGTTTTTGTTGGACGCACGTATTTAAAACTCAACTTAAAGTTGAATTCCCATTAACTGTCCCGCTCCTAAATGTGTAAATGTGTTCTCCACATTTGATCCATCCCCTGGTGGAGCTGTGAGCTGCAGAGACAGCCGACCTCAGGAACCAGAACCAGAATCCTAACCTTAACCTCTTTCCTCTGGGTCTGAGCGACTAAGAACAAAGTTTAGTACTGGACGCACGGTTTTCCAAAATTACGTGTGAATACACACTTTATTTTAAAAATAAACCGTATTTTCTCTTGTAACTTTATGTAAATTTCTGCCAGAATTGATGTGGAACGCTCGCGGCTTGCGCTCAAACTAAAGCAGACGCCGAAATGATCCGCTGCACGGCGCGAGTCCTCCGCAGAGGACCGCACCGCTCCACGCCTGGTGTGAACGCCGCCATAGGTTAACATGGGCGCCAAATAGAAGCGGCCTCTGTTCTACGTTATGGCATGAGCCAATAGTATGCGGCTATCGGCCCCTCATCATATTTTCTTTATACCGAGGCTCTTTGCCTCAGTTCATGTTTAGTTTTTTTTTTTTTTTAAACAGACTGTTGTGATTGTTGTTGTTAATTTGTCACAGATTTGGAGAGAAATATCTAGTACTAAATTAAAACTTATAATTTGTCAAGTTCATCAGCAGGTTATAAGGTAATCTTTTAATTAGTATTTTATTTAAATCTCATTTACAGTTTGTTTCATTTGAAACTTATTTGAAGTGTTCTTGTTTTATTACAACACAATTTAATTGATCAAAATTCCTTATAAATATTTTTGGAATTCTAATTTGTGTTGAGGTTGACAACTGTGTTTTACCTGTTCAGTATGAAAAAAAATGTCTGAGATGATCACGTAGTATAATTTTTTCCCACAAGATTTTACTTTGATAAACCATAAAATGACTTGATTTAATTATCAAATACAAATCAAACAAGATCTGGATCAATTTACATTAACATGCTTATATTTGAATGGGCCTCGAATCACTTTGTACCGGGAAAATTGGGCCCCGGTGTCAAAAAGGTTAAGAACCTCTGGTCTAATGTAATTTTGTGCTCATTTCCAACTTGTTTTATAGAGAAAAATATTGAAAGTTATTTAAGGTTTAAATTGATTTATTCTGGAATAATATTCCTGCCTTTTTATCATTCATAATTATGGTAAAAAGTTTCGGTTTTAAAAAATTGAAATTCTGCTAGCTCTTTAGACTATTTTGGCATTTACTAAGATTTTTTTGGGGCTATTTTGGAGTTTAGCTAATGTATCAGCTACATGCTAGCTGTTTTGGCTAATCCAGGCTTTTTTGGTTTGTTTTTTAGACTGCTTGGGAGTTTAGCTAATATTTCAGCTACATGCTAGCCGATTTGGCTAATTTAGGCTTCTTTTCAGACTATTTTGAAATTAAGCTATTTTTTTCTGCTACGTGCAGGCTAAGTTTTCTTTTGTATATTTTTAGATTAATGTGGCATTTAGCTAATACTTTAGTCGGCTATCAGCTTCAGCATTTTCAGCAATTAGCTTCAGTGTTTTTAGCTATCAATTTCAGCATCTTCAGCGGCCAAATTCAGCTTACAGCGTTCACACTAGCATTATCGCAGGTAATGCTATATGTCTAGTTCATAATTATGTTAAAAATGTACAGTTTTAAAGTTAAAAAAATGTAGTTTTAGAGTGTTTAATAAATGCTTACCCTGTTCGGCTCACGACCTAAGGTGTGTTTTGGATTTTCGCTCCCCTGTGGGATTGAGTTTGACAACCCTCTCCAACAGCATTCATTATAAGTTGCGCGTCATACGGAAATCACCAACTAAGATTTTCTCAAAACTGCTCCATCCGCAGGCGCGCTTGCAGTCTGAAGAAGACGCAGACGTCTCCTTTGACACATGAGGATGAGCGCTATAGTACCGTGACAGAAACTTCTTAAATGGATCTTGTCATGAAAAAATGGTCCAGCTGCGTACTTGTCAGAATGGTTATTTTTTTTAACGGGCTTCCCGGTGCGCGCGACACCGCTGTGACATCACCTAAATTCTCCCTTTAAGTGAATTAACTTAAATCAATACTTGTTCTCGCCGTGTTTCTAATGACTTATCCCATGAGTTGGATTGTGTATATTCGCATAATCATCATTTAATGGAAACAGTGTCATTTCAAAGTTATGTTTTTTTTTTTACATTTTGATAAAGTTTCTAACATATTTGAAATAAAAACACAGCTATAGTGATTGTTTTTTTTTTTTATAGCAAAGTTAAAGAAAATGAAAACTCTGCCTCAATCAAATTTCTATATAGATTTGCTTTTTATTTCTATTACCTTTAAAATCATGGCTAACTTTTGTACATTTCCAACATTTTATTCATGGTAAAATGGATTTTTGGGTTTTAAGAGACATTCGTTAGTCTTGAAAGTTTTATGACATGAATGCTCCCTAAAAATATAGAAAATAAATAATTTTAAAATATACAATAATTATTTAAAAACAGAGCTGGTTTTAAGTGGTTTTTCTTCAACATTGATTTGTTTGTGATTAATAGGAAGATGCTGAATCCCACCAGGAACATTTCCTGTTTTTAGCTTAGTACCTTAGAAATGTATATGAAATCTCACCATCTCACTATTTCTGGTTGTGAGAATTTCTTTATAAAAATTGTACTGATCAGAGACTTTATATTAAAGCAATAATTATTTACAGCAGTTACAGAAAAGAAGGTTCTACTTGAATCTTTTGTGTACATTTTAACATTTACTCTAAATCCCATTTCCAAAAAAAACTGATGTCAAAACTCTTGTTTTTCTTTTCTGATGGCGCATTCCATCAGTGTGGATCCAACAGACGTTAATGTTTTGTTATTTGTGACAGAAAAGAGTAAACCAGAGCAGAGGATGATAGAACAGAAATGAAGGAAAACAAATGAGCTGAAAAAGACGGAACAGAATATCACAGAACAACGGTTTTTTTCATCAAACGGTTTTGCTCGACACGCCGCGACGCGCCTTGGTTTGATCGAGTTCTGTTTACCTCAGAATCCAGTCTGAGCGTGGGCGGGTTTGTTGTAGTAAGGCGGCCCAAAACACAGAGGATGAAATGTAAATAACATAAATCAGAGCAGAGCAAGACCATGCAGGACGGAGTACGACTCAGGACATGTGGCTGGAAAAGAATGCAGCAGAACGGAACGGAACGGAACAGAACAGAACAGAACAGAATGGAAAATAACAGAACAGAATAGAACGGAATGGAAGAGAATAGAATGGAAAAGAACAGAACAGAAGGGAAAAGAACAGAACAAAACAGGATAGAAAAGAATGGAATAGAAAATAAAAGAACAAAACCGCATAGAATAGAATAGAATAGAATAGAGTAGAGTAGAATAGAATAAAATAGAATAGAATAATACAGAACAGAATGGAAAAGAACAGAACAGAGTAGAATAGAATAGAATAGAAAACAAAAAAACAAAACCGAATAGAATAAAGTAGAGTAGAACAGAATAGAATAAAATAGAATAGAATATGACAGAACAGAATGGAAAAGAACAGAACAGAGTAGAATAGAATAGAATAGAATAGAATAGAATAGAATAGAAGTGAACAAAACAGAAAAGAATAGAATAGAATGGGTCTGTATCCGATCATGTCTTCAATGATGTCATAAAACTGATCAATACCTTTGGATGAAAGGATGAGTCAAAGAAAGCTGAATATTCCTCATAAAGAACTACTTTCTCTCCTTTTAGTTGATAAACTCACCGTACACCCATGCTATGCACACAGACTGCAGCAGAGCAAAGAGAAGTAGAGTCATTCCACTGCAGGCATAATAGTCGAACACCTGAAAGATATACAGTCCTCCCTGTGGAGAAACAAACAACTTAGACACCCTCCGGTCCTTTATATCTTTATATCGTGTACGCTGGTGTGCAGTGACCCCACCTCTGTCACCATCACAAGCCCGATGAGAAAACAGACGACAGAGATGACGAGAAGGAGAAGTTTACGCCGATGGCCGACTTGGAAGAAGGCGGGGTTCAAGTCAGAAATTGCAGTTGCAAGAGCCTCCAGGCCCACGAACTGAAACACAGAGATACAGGAGTTACTTTATCAGCCATGAAATGCAAACGTTCTCAGGACAAAGCAGGAAAATACGACATAAACTCAAATAGAGCTCTTAGTATATTTACTTGTTGTATTTTTTTATATATAGATTGGCCAGGGGAGCAACTTATTTGTGATTAAAAAAAAAAAAAAACCTAAATAGGCTCATATATCTGTTATTTTCCCAATAACAACCGGTTGCTTTTTAGCTGTTGTTTCCCACTAACAACCATTAGAGGGCGCTGTATGTTTGGGGTCTGCAACCTGCAGCTCTGGAGCCACTTGTAGCTCTTTTACCTCTCCATAGTGGCTCTCTGGCTAAGTTAAAGAGGAAATAACACTATTTTTTTAAAGTAAGGGTTACTAAATTAACATTTTATTTAATTAAGATTAGTTCAATTTATACATTTCTGGCACAGAAATTTATAAACTGGCACCAGGCATCTTTTATACTTCTGTTTTCATTCATACCACAATAGAAGCAAAATTCATATTTATTATTAAAAATACATTTATTATTAAGAATCAAAATAAAATTGTTGCGGCTCCCAGCTAAGTTTAGATCAGTAAAAAACAAGCCCAAATGGCTCTTTTACTGTGAAAGGTTGCAGACCCCTGGTCTATCAGTATTAGCTGCTGCTGACAGAAACAGAGAAGAAGAGCTGTCCAAAACAAACATGGTGAATCTGATTATTCTCCTCATGAACGTTATAAAACTGGGTTACAAACAGAGAGAAGAGAAGCTAATTCAGTCATTCAGATGCAGCTCCTGCAGGTCAGAAGGTAGCCACAATTAGTCGACTAATCAACTTTTAAAGTAGTCAATGACTAAATTAATGGTCAATTAGTTGTTACTTTATATTATATGGAGTCAGAGTGTAGTAAAGTTGATAGTTATAAAGGCATTATGTGATCTTTTTGGAGTACTTTGGCATTTATTAAGGTTTTTTTAAACAAATTTTTCAGCTACATGCTAGCTGTTTTGGCTAATTTAGGATTCTTGAAATTATTTGGGCTAATTTGGAGATTAGCTAATATTTCAGCTACATGCTAGCTGTTTTGGCTAATTTAGGATTCTTGAAATTATTTGGGCTAATTTGGAGATTAGCTAATATTCAGCTACATGCTAGCTGTTTTGGCTAATTTAGGATTCTTGAAATTATTTGGGCTAATTTGGAGATTAGCTAATATTTCAGCTACATGCTAGCTGTTTTGGCTAATTTAGGATTATTGAAATTATTTGGGCTAATTTGGAGATTAGCTAATATTTCAGCTACATGCTAGCTGTTTTGGCTAATTTAGGATTATTGAAATTATTTGGGCTAATTTGGAGATTAGCTAATATTTCAGCTACATGCTAGCTGTTTTGGCTAATTTAGGATTATTGAAATTATTTGGTCTGATTTGGAGATTAGCTAATATTTCAGCTACATGCTAGCTGTTTTAGCTAATTTAGGATTCTTGAAATTATTTGGGCTAATTTGGAGATTAGCTAATATTTCAGCTACATGCTAGCTGTTTTGGCGAATTTAGGATTCTTGAAATTATTTGGGCTACTTTGGAGATTAGCAAATATTTCAGCTACATGCTAGCTGTTTTGGCAAATTTAGGATTCTTGAAATTATTTGGGCTAATTTGGAGATTAGCTAATATTTCAGCTACATGCTAGCTGTTTTGGCTAATTTAGGATTCTTGAAATTATTTGGGCTAATTTGGAGATTAGCTAATATTTCAGCTACATGCTAGCTGTTTTGGCTAATTTAGGATTATTGAAATTATTTGGGCTGATTTGGAGATTAGCTAATATTTCAGCTACATGCTAGCTGTTTTGGCGAATTTAGGATTATTGAAATTATTTGGGCTAATTTGGAGATTAGCTAATATTTCAGCTACATGCTAGCTGTTTTGGCTAATTTAGGATTATTGAAATTATTTGGGCTAATTTGGAGATTAGCTGATATTTCAGCTACATGCTAGCTGCTTTGGCTAACTTCAGCTCTTTTTTTTTTTTTTAGGCTAATTTGGCATTTTACTAATATTTTAGCTGGCTATCAGCTTCAGCATTTTTAGCTATCAATTTCAGCATCTTCAGCTATCATCACTAGCATCTTCAGCAGCCAAATTCAGGGGTAGGTGTGTGGGAGTGGGGTTACTGATGTTTCCAGGCTGCGATTATCTTTCAGGGCAAAAAATATTGCTCATATTTTGTAGATATTTTTGCAAAGACAAAGTTACATTTTCTGTCTGAAAGTTTCTGAACGAATGTCATTCTTGCAGTAGGAAAATTCTCAAATGTCCCTTTAACAAGTTTCCACAAATCTGCAACTTTATTTGATTAAATCTTCATTTTCTGGCTTGTTTAAACTTTGTGACGAAGATTTTCTCCTTAATGTCAAAGTGGAGGCTAACAACCAGACACTAGCTTCAGGTATGTCAGAATTTTAAGGTGTGATTGAGAAATAAAGCTAAAGAAAATGACCAAACTGTCATAAAACTGGTATTTTCTAAATATAATATAAATTCCCCGTGTCTCCAACTTTATTATCTGCGTGTGTGAAACAGTCGAGAGTCTATCGTCTCGTATTAGACAGAGCGTCTTCCGCTAAAATTAAGTACTATCTCAATAATCTCATAGTGAATTGTGCAGTTAAGACTCCCAGCAGCGGTATTATCGTTTCTAGGGTCAAAGGTTCTCATTCGGTTTCCACGGGCTCTAATCTCCCAAAAAAAACCTTCCAAACACGTTTTATTGGTTGGTTTTTGTTAGCTTTTAAGCTAGCAATCCAGGTAGCCGCTTTAAGCCACATGACTAAGACGGAGCCGACAGTTTTCCAAAATAAAACTTCCTTCAGGATGGTAAAAATGGTAAATGGTGTATACTTGTATAGCGTTTTCTACCTTCCTTCGGAGGCCCAAAGCACTTCACAGTCACAGACTCATTCATACACTGGTGGTGGCTCCGTTGCCGAACACTGGCGCCAACCTCCCACCAGAGGCAAATTAGGGTTCAGTGTCTTGCCCAAGGACACTTGGGCGGGCAAGGAATCGAACCCACTATCTTCCGATCGTGAGACGACTGCCCAACCACTGCACCACGGCTGCCCGTAAATAAAGAAAATAAACTAAATTGAAAAAAATCTAAGTTAGCGCATGTATTTCTTTTTACTGTCTGCGGCCCAGTACCAAGTGACCCGCTGACCAGTACTGGTTGGGGACCACTGATCTAGAGAGTAACTTTAAACTCTGCATAGAAAGACCTAAAGTCCAACAGGACCTCAAAAGAAGAAAAACAGGCAAACTACCTGACTGTCCAAGCCCAGCAAGATGATCATCAAGAAAAAGAAAACCGCCCAAAGCTGAGGAAGAGGCATCAAGGTGACCGCTCGAGGATAGGCGATGAACGCCAAGCCAGGTCCTACACAGGAAAAAACACAAAGTGCATTCAGCGGTTTAGCTGAAATCATGAATTTGGTTAATTTATTTCTTTAAGCTTACCTGATTCTGCCACCTTCGATATGTCCGTCTGCTGCTCAAAAGCCATAAATCCAAGAACAGAGAAGATTGCAAAACCAGCCACAAAACTTGTTCCACTGTTCAACAGGCACAAGTACACACAATCCCTGGAAAACAACAGAAACGTTAACTCAAAATATTGTCACAATACCGTCATGATTTTATTTGTCTAATATGACACGTTTTAGTAAACTTCTAAAAAAGTCTAAGGATTCAGATCAAGTTCTGTTTATGAAGTTTCAATAGTATGAAGGAATATTTGCTTTGAATTCACAATTTCTTATGAATGAAAGAAGATATTTTTTATTTCTGTAATATGGCCCGTAACTCACTTGTAGCAGTTATTGTTGTATTTATTAGCTGCCCAGTGCTGTAAGACAACCAATGCAAATCGCATAGGAGTAAAATATCTGCGTCCCCGCATCCATCCACACCTGAAACCAAAGAGCAGTTAGAAGGGTTGATGTAAATACAGAAGGCATAAAAGACATACAACTCACAAGTAAATTGAAATTAATGATTAAAAGAAAGTCACAAAAAGTTTAGATTCTAAAGTCTTAATTTAATTTAGGGAATGAAAGAAAGCCCTCGACCTTCTTAACCTCTGCTCTCTAACCTTCCCATTCTGCTTCAGAAGCTGTACTTGTGCTCACAAATGTTCACTTGTGACCCCAGTCTGACCTCCTAAACTCTTTCTCAGCCTCATCAGCTTTATTCTTCTGTAGTTTCTACAAATACAGAGAACAGTGCGGTCCAGTATTCATAAAAATGGACACCAGAACACTTGTCCTAAGGAATCCTCCCACTTGATGTTCTTGCTAAACAGTCCAGTCAGAAACTCTACTGCCACCTACATACAGTTTAACAGATTACTGGATGTCAAACAGGTGAGGTGGTTGATGGGAGATGTAGTGTGAGGGGCAGAGACCAAGTGAAAGGTACTATACAGAGGACGACTCCCTCTGGTGGTCGGAGAGGGAAACAAAGGCTCGACTCTTGACAGATGCTCACTAGATTGGTAAATATAGACCACAATGCACTGTGTTTGAAAAAATGCTTTTTTAACAAATTTTCCCAAAGATTTTTAGATATATATGTATTTTTTTACTATGCTTTTTTTTTCATGTCATGCCACATCCACCAAATCTGTTCCTGAGGGGGGACTCAGGGGCCCTGACTTCATGTTCCCTGTCCTTGAGGATGGTCACCACTCATCCTCCTTGGCTGTATTTCGTGTTCCAGAGGAGGGTCGCTGATCCTGAGGAGGGGTTCTGAAAGTTGTTTTCTGGACTTGTTTTTGTTTTGGTTGCAAGGGTCTCTTCTTCTCTGCTGTTTTGGGCATCTGGGATCCGCCTATTTGGAGAGGGGTACTGTCAGGATTTTAAGCTTGGGTTTTTGTGATGCTTTTGTCATGTTGTTTTCCCTGTCAGTCTCACTATGTTCCGGTTAATTATCCAAAGCTGTCATCATTTAGTTAATCAACCTCTGTGTATTTGTGTCTGGTTCTCAGTTTATCTGTTCAGTTCTGTCACTGTTTTGGTTCTCCGTGGCTTCTTGTCATGTTTCAGTTTATTATTAAATGTTTTAAGTTCTGCCACCAAGCCTGGTCTCCTGCGTTTGGATCCTCCAAAGTTCCTGACGGAATGACCTGACCACCTTGAAGCCAGCGGGAGTTTTTGCAGCAGTCCTCGCCATTCCATGCCACATCCACCAAATCCGTTGCGAGGGACTGTCGGTGCCATCCTACAAGCTTCCTGTTCCTGTAGAGGGTTGCCGGGACTCCTCCTTCATGTTCCCTGTCCCTGAGGATGGCCACCGTTCAGCCCCCTTGGCTCAATTTCCTGTTCCAGAGGAGGGTCGCCTGAACTGCTCCCCTTCACGTTTCCTGTCCCTGGAGAGAGTCGTCGGGATTGCTCCTCTCTTGTTGGAGGAGGGGTTCTGATACCCCTAACATCTGTCTGGCTGCAAGAGACCCTTTTTTTATTTATTTTTTTCATAAGGGTCCCCTCTTCTCGGCTGTTTTGGGCATCTGGGATCTGCTCTTTCCAGAAGGGGTACTGTCAGGATTTGATGCTTGGGTTTTAGTGGTGCTTTTGTCATATTCTGTTTTCCCTGTCAGTCTCACTATGTTTGCCACAAGTTCCTGACAGTCCTGAACTCTTTAGCTTTTTTAGTAGTTAGGGAGTATGGAGAGATTTCAGACATATCTGTATATTTTTTTTATGTTTTTTTATGTGATCTGGCCTGTGGAACATTTTTGCTTTTTATTGTTTTAGAAGTTATCAATGGTATTGAGACTTCTAAGGGCGGAGTGAAGAGGATCCTATCATGTGAGACTATTTCTTTGGAGTATATTATTCTGCTGGACTTCTGCCTCTTTTTCCTTTAACTAAGATCTAACGCCAAGATTCCATGTTTGTTTCAGATTATTTCCATGATCCGAGACTAGACAGAAGAACTCCAGTGGAGATCAGATATCTTGTTTGTTAGTTTACTTATTAAAATTCTGTTATCGCTTCCTCCTGTGTTCAAATCACGTTGGGTGATCCTCTCCAAATCATTACAGAAAGTAATCCTATCAGAACTAACTTCTGTCCTCTCTTTAACCATTAGTAGCCCAGTTTCCACTGGAATCTTGTAGGTAATCAGTACTGGTGGTAGTCATTATTAACCAGACTCATGACTGACCTGGTATGGTCAGTATTACAATTACCGTTACACTGACTTGGCCCACAATAGTGCTGGATTGCGCCCCCTAGTGGTTGCATTTACAAACAACTTCAGCATAATGGAGGACAGAAGCATCATAAAACAGGTTTTTGTTGGTGGGAACCGTGTCGATACCTGCGGGTCAGTAAGACGAGCTGGATCTGGATAAAGGTAAAACTTGATTCCGTTCCAGGCCCCGGGGAGTGTGAGTCCACGAACCAGCAACACGGCCAGCATGAGGTACGGAAATGTAGCGGTAACGTAAACTACCTGCACGAGGGTCAGAGGGAGAAATGACTTTAAAAAAAAACATTTGTGGATTCTACTTTTGTCATGTTAGTCATTTCAACAGCTCGGGTGCTCAAAGCTGTCATGTTCACATCATGAAAACAGATATTTTTAATCAAACTCTTTCATAAAAAGCTGTTTTCCCCCCCAAGATACCTTCAGTTCTTACTTGGTACTCTTTTTCTGAGAACTCATTCAGAAGTTTAATATTTATTTGCAGGCCTTTTGTAGTTAATGTTTCTCATGTTTTGTATCTGAACAGTTTGAACCATGTTGGCAAAGATAATTTACTCGAGTGAATAAACCCAAGACTTGTTGGTTGCTTCATGCTGCAACCATCTGATTGCCAGATAATGGCTAGGAAGCGGTAATTCCCACAATGAATTTCACTTCTTAGCCACTTCTCTGAATCATCAGTTTTATCTTCGCAGGATCGTAATCATAATTAACAGCATCAACAATATATTTTATATTCATAAGAAATAGTGTGATCTGATCTGATTTTGAAAAGAATTCACAACCCGCCCAAAAATGAAAGCATCCTGAGAAGATGCTGATGTTCTGTGAATAATCAAAGTAAAGAGGATCCTTGTTGCACCTTGCCAGTAGACTTCACTCCCTTCCACACACAGAAGTAACAGATGATCCAGGATAAGAGAAGACACAGAGCCAGCTCCCATCGAATGCTGCCTAAGTCATTGATGTCTCCTGTGATATTCAAGATTCTTCTCCTGTAAATCACACACACACACAAAATAAAAATTTCCATATTTTAACAATTTAAAGGTATTGGTTTTTTTTTCTTTGTTACTTACTCCCAGAATTCTCTCACTGGTGATGTTGCATTTTCAGCCAAAGTCATGTTAAAATATTCAGGACTTTGTTGAAACTCCACACAGTTTTCTGAAAAATTGAGAATATTTTTGATAGATTAGATTATAGATTTTTGAACAATTACCATTTCCAAATAAATTCAATCACTCTTAAAAAAAAGACAACTGTGCCGCAAACACGAACATGTCGACATTCACAAAAGGTTTCAGTGTGTTTTAATTTGGGGTGGGAAGGGAAATGAAAAAATATACAAAAAATAACTTAAAAAATAATTTATCATTATTATTTTACTCTGTCATGAAAACCTAAATCATTGAAATGACATAAAACTGCTTATGTGAAAGTGTTTCATCCTCTCTATCGATGGAATATTTCATCAATAGTAAGTTAGCAGCAGAGAGAGACTCAGAAGAGAATAAAAAAAAACAAAAAACCTTTGTAATCAAGAGGCTTTAAAAAGGAAAAGGCACAGAGAAAGCAAGAAATGAGGTGCCTCACTTCAAAAAGTGACAACAAAATCAAAAGGACTCAAAATGAAGACAAGAAAAGTCTTATTTCATGCAATAATGCTGGTGTGAATGCATTTTGCAGAATGTGGTTGCTGAAGATGCTGAAGATTTTTGTTTAAGATTAGCCCAAAAAACTTAATTAGATGCCAAATTAGCCAAAAAAGCTAACATGTTGCTAATATGTTAGCTAAACTCCAAATTAGCCAAAAAACTTTAATTAGATGCCAAATTAGCCAAAAAAGCTAACATGTTGCTAATATGCTATCTTAACTCCAAATTAGCCCCAAAAAACCTCAAAAGTTGCCAAATTAGCCAAAAAAGCTAACACGTTGCTAATATGTTAGCTAAACTCCAAATTAGCCTAAAAAAACCTCAAAAGTTACCAAATTATTCAAAAAAGCTAACACGTTGCTAAAATGTTAGCTTAACTCCAAAATAGCCCATAAAACCCTCAGTAGTTGCCAAATTTGCTTTAAAAAGGAAAAGGCACAGAGAAAGCAAGAAATGAGGTGCCTCACTTCAAAAAGTGACAACAAAATCAAAAGAACTCAAAATGAAGCTAAAGACGGTAAAAAAATGGACAGAAAGAGAGAGAGAGAAGACAAAGCGAGGGACAAACAAAGCTCCTTTTAAGAATAATGACTTTATTAGTTGATGCCAGTCCATAGTGAACTGTTTTGATCAATCCTTCAAGTATTTTTGTTTCTTTTGCTTTCTAAAACATGACAACTTAAAGAAAAGACAGAAGACCTTCATTCGTTCCAACTAGAGAGTGAGAGGGTAACAAATTAGGGCATTCAATACATTCAATGCTTTTTACCAAGTAAAGAAGTTTAATATCTAAATAAAACACTTGATGCTGCCTAAAAATGGACTAGAGAAGAGGTTATTCAACCCTAATTAGAAAAAGATTATTCCAACCGTCGGAGGTTATTGTTTAGTCCACCATTGGTTTGGAGATTAACAAAGATTCATGACAAGTTAATCTAAAAAGGGGTAAATAAGTCAAAATGAGCCTTTAAAACTTAAATTTGTCAGGAATAAGTCTTGGTGACTGAAAATAAACTGTCAAATTGATTGGTCGTTTGATGATGCTACCTGTGCAAGAAAGAAAAGTTATTTTGTTTTATTTAAGGATCTACTGAACAAACTGCTTTTTCTTAACTTTCACCCCTCACTATCCTAAAGTTTGCTTAGAATTGACAGAAGGAAAACACGAGACACTTAAATGGAGTTGGTACCAGGGTGACAAACATAGATTGAGATCTTTGTACCTGTGTTCCAGATGTTACTGCACGTTGCCCAGGGAAGTTCTGAGTTGAAAGAGGAGAAAAGATACAGGAATGCCCAGGCCAGTATAATAATGTAGTACATACTGGAGTAGGAAACAACCACTTGGCTTCCATAACCAATCCCTGCAAAAAACAAAGAAAAAACCTAAATAAAAGCATTGTAGGATACTTAAAAGCATTCAAGATTTTCATGTTGCCTCACTCATACATCAGCTTGCAAGCTAATGCATAAAGACGTAGCTCCATTTAGAGTTCCACCACAAGGAGTCTGCTTTACGTTATTTATTCTACACTTGGATTTACTGAAGAAGTCCTGGTTTATTATCTAAAATAGTGTTTTTCAAACAAGTGTGCAAGTTACCCATTATCACTGATCTAAAAACATTTACCATTTCCAGGATATAAGCTTTGTGTTGATCCAAACGGGCCCTGACTCTTTTTACTCTGTTTTTTTTAAATAATTTTACATCTTTGTATATGTTTATATGTCTATATTTAAAAGAGTTTTGATTACTGGTGTTTTGTGATTTTCCTTACTATTATGCCACTTCTACAACAGAATTTCCCTGCAAGGATAAATAAAGTTGATCTTGAATTTTGATTTAAGTTTGGAAAATGCAAGAACATAAAACACTTTTTTCTTTGTGTTTATTTGATTCCGTAAAAGACTCTTTGATATGAATGACGGTGTGCGAAATTAGCCGCTAGCTTTGTTTTTTGGGAAAAGTCTCGAGGCTTCATCACGTCATCCATCTGACCAATCAGCAGCGGTCAACGTCCTCACTTCCTTGTTCTGATTCGACTCAAAATCCAACAAAAATAACCGCTAAAGCTCGTGTTTGGCGCCGTAGCTTCCAGCAGGATCAGGTGTCACTGTTTAAAAAGTCACCGTCAGTTTTTGCACTACATCTCCCATGATGCATTTTGGGATCCTTTTATTACAACATTTAGAAAAACATCTGCAACTTCCAACTTTTCTGCCTCAATATTTTCTTTTATGTTGTGGACGCCGGTGTGTCTGAGGATTTTTTTCAAAAACGGTTGGAAAACACTGATCTAAAATATTACTGGAGTTCACAACTTTCTTTCTTTCCATCATAATTTCTATTTTGTAAGATTTCTCCCAAATACTGGGAGCCTTTTCTCTTTTCCATGATGGCGCTGATTGGGCAACCCGTGGACTTAATGTGCTTGACAAACCTGCCAGTCAACACACCCCGGGAAGCCAAACTTCCACTCGCACTAAATTATGTCCCAGAACAGCTTGGATGAATGGACTTGAATGAACTCAGGTTGTTTGTAGTCTTTTCATGTTGGACGGCGGAACAAAGAAGTCATCTGACAGCATGCTTTATTGTCAGGAAAACCAAGTGTGCAGCTAAAGTAAAGAGAGTTTGGGCACACATTTATAAATCGGTTAAACTTTAGCGGGAACCATTTGTAAACTGCCTGAAGCTTATCACAAATGTCATTATTTATGTTCAAAAAGCGGATCTTTTCTTTCTTTTTCTTGACAAGCAATAAAAGCTTTAGTAAAATACATCTGGTATTAATTTGACCCACTTTGAAAAACATGTTTACCATCAGTTCTGGCCAAAATTCCTTCTCCGCAGTCCAGCCTGTCAGCTGTTGACTCTTGCATAATATGAGGAGTATCACACATGACTTCCACTATCCAAATGTGAATTAAGTTGATTTTTTTTATTAAATAATAACTACTTTTCACTTTTGATGCAGTTTGAATACGAATATCTTCACCTTCAAATAAAGGACAAATCTTTCTCCAGCAGGTGATGCTTCCCTGGCTGGTGTACTGTCCGAGGGCCGTCTCCAGCAGAAACAAGGGAATGCCACAAGTGAAGAGGAAGAGGATATATGGGATGAAGAACACACCTGAGGAAAATAGGACATTTTTACCATAAATGTTACCACATTCAGTTAAATACTGTAAAAGGGAATCATCTTTTTGGGTTTATGTTAAACTCATGACTGTATACATTTCCATTTCACTCTAGCAGGACTCGCCTCCTCCGTTTTTGTAGCACAGGTAAGGAAACCTCCACACATTTCCGAGGCCTATGATCTGTCCAGCCACAGCCAAGAGGAACTCGATTTTGTTGGACCATTGTCCTCTGGAGGGTGCGGGATGTGCTGTGCCCAAGTCCATTTGGACCTGGACCTCGGAACCAGGGATCTTATCCATAACACTGGAAGACAAAAGTGATCGGTTAGAACTACACTTTCAATGTTGCTTTGTACTCCGAGTTCAAACCACCTGAAAAATAAAGTTTGAGTCAAAATGTTCTTGATCTTGTCAAGTTAGCTAAGTGTACAGTAGTGCTTCCACAAACAATTATTTTAACAGTCAGCAATTATTTTTTTAGATCAGTCGGGTAATCCGGTCATCCGCAAACTGGATGTAAAGCTCACATCGTAACCATCATTAGCTTAAACGAAATAAAAAATTGATAAATAGCATTGCCTGCGATAATACTAGTATGAATGCTGTAAGCTGAATTTGGCCGCTGATAGCTGAAGATGCTGAAATTGATAGCTGAAAACGCTGAAGCTGATAGCTGAAGATGCTGAAATTGATAGCTGAAGATGCTGAAATTGATAGCTGAAGATGCTGAAATTGATAGCTGAAAACGCTGAAGCTGATAGCTGAAGATGCTGAAATTGATAGCTGAAAACGCTGAAGCTGATAGCTGAAGATGCTGAAATTGATAGCTGAAAACACTGAAGCTGATAGCTGAAGATGCTGAAATTGATAGCTGAAAACGCTGAAGCTGATGATGCTGAAATTGATAGCTGAAAACGCTGAAGCTGATAACGATAAAGCTAATAGCTGAAAACGCTGATGCTGATGTCCAGCTAGAATATTAGCTAAATGCCAAATTCGCATAAAAAGCTGAAATTAGCCAAAACAGCTAGCACGTAGCTGAAATCTTAGCTAAACTCCAAAATAATCTAAAAAACATTTATAAATGCAAACATATTTCTAAAAGCTAGCATAATGCCATTATAAATTTCAACTTTACTACACTGGTGTAGGGTCAAAGGTCACCTGTTAAAATTTGTTTGATGGTAAGTATATTTCTTATCTCTCATTTGCTTTAATCTTGTTTTAAGCACAGAAACATATGGATAGAGGCTGCACAATTGATTTAAAGTTGAATAAATTTTCATCTTAATTGTCTTTATTTTTAGTTAGTTTAAAGCTAATGATGGTTAAAATTTGTGTTTTACATCCACTTTGAACATGACCTGATTAGTTAATCTGTTAAAATTATTGTTTGTGGCAGTGCTAGTTCTGATGATTAAGACTTACAGGACTTAAAAACAAAATTAAAAATAAATTTGTTCATTGATTGGTTTTTTGATGAAGATTCTGGGAAATTTTGGTTTTGGAATTGTAATTAAACAAAACCAGAGATTTAAGGATAAATAGAATCAGTTACAACAGAAATATTAGCAGTAACATTATCATTTTTAAAAGATTCCTTGTTCAAATGAATCATCACAACCCAATAGTACTAGTTCCTGTCTCAGAGAAGCCCACATGTTTGCTGATGATCCCGCTCTTTATCTGTGTAACTTTTCTCCTCAAAAAAACATAAAGACAACAAAAAATTACATAAAAAAGTTTTTTTTAAAAAAACACTAATCTTTAAACAATAAACTAAATAGTAATTTATTTGCAAATGTAAAAAGAAGAGACAGGTCTTAGTACTTTCTGTTCTAGACAATCATCATTTCTTTACTTGAACAATGATAAATAGAGACACTTATTAAATTTAGGAGCGGATGTGGTGCAGAGGAATGTGTTAAGAGTCCCAGTTCATTTTTATTTATTGCACAACTTTGATTATTCAGCAAATTTGAATATACATATTTTTAACTTGTATTTACTGTCAGTCCCATTAAACAGTGATGAAAATTTGCCACGATTTTAATCAAAGTCCATTAAAGCTCATTGTCAGCTGCTAGCCAGCTATCGTCCTGAATTAGGTCAACAGACGGATTATTCTCTTCATCAATGTTGCTTTTGTGTGGCAGCCTCAAGAGTGATGTAGGAGGGAAGCAAGTAGACTGGAAATTATGTGTGCAGCTGCACAACTGTTAACATTTTTCCACTGGTGGACCTGAAAACAACATTCCCAAGACAGCTTGTCACTTAACAGTAAGAAAAACTGCACAGAAGACGAACAAGTACCTGGAAATGGTCTTTTTCACCTTTATGAATGACCAGTCACATATTTTTAAAAATATAATTAAGTGTAACCTAGAAATGAAAAAACAGTAAATAATAAAAATTTAGCAAGTTTCATCTTATTCAATGAAAATAGTAAGGCCGCAAAAAAGTGGAATAAAACTCTAAAAAAATAGGTTTTTGGTGAGAATGAGATAAATTATGATTATTAATACAAAGAGTGACCACAGTCATCGATAATATGAGATTCAAAGTTTATTTCAGATTAAAAATCAGAACAGTTGTGACGTAGCAGAGGAATCCTTAACATGTCAAAGTTGAAGCAGATCTTAGGCTTGACTGGTTTGATCATCATTTTATAGCATGAACTTGATGATGTTTCTCACTTTCACACTTTTTAATGCTTTAATATCTTTTTATAAGCCACTAGCAAGAAATTAATGATACTTCGTATTGAATTAAAGGAGAATATTTTTGCTATCAAATATCAGGAGTATCTGCAGTTTGATGCAATTAACACTGAAGTTCTGTGAACTCTATGAACATTAGCCAACATCTTAACTGCTGCGATTTATGAGTGCGCGTCACGTGGAATGCTTATGAGTGGAGAAATGACATAATATCCACCAAACCTTCTCGGAGCTCAGATAATTCTTATGTCATTGGGTCTAATTTTGCTTCAATGTAAAAGCAGGAGGAACATGAGCGAGTTAAAGATTTCTGCTGAGCATGTCACAGCAGCTCTTTGGTTTCTGGAATTTCGATCTTGAGTCATGCAAAGCAAAGCATGACAGCGGGGGGTGTCTGTCAACCTGCTGCGACCTCTAATCCCATAATAATTGGCAGCTGTTTGGAACACTTTAAATTTAGGATTGTTTCTCCTTTTAGGATGACAGGCATGAAACTTTTTGGAAACGTCGGAATAGTTCTAATAGATCGGAGTTGATAATGCTTCACTGAGACTTCCTCTTTTCTTTTTCCTGGAATTGTGTAATCATAGATAGGAGTTTATACTTAAGCCTCAAAGCCACAAAACTCTGCTTCAAAATAAAATGTCCACATTTTCAAAAATAAATGGCAATGCTTCATTTCTGAAGCATTTAAATGAATGTAACATTCATGTGTTCAGTTAAGTTTTAAGTTTATATTACAAATAAATATAACTGCAAAATTGTTAGAGCACAATTTTGAAACACATTTTTTAAATATTAATTGTGTGAATGTAGTGATTCTGTTTCTCTTATTTATTTTTCTTCCAAACGTTTTTTGGGCCGTAAAAACTCAATCACACGTTCAACAATTTCTGAAATCTTGGTATGTGTTCATCTTGTTAAAGACAATACTGATTAATTTTTTTGTTTTTTAAAAACTTTAGGGTTTTTGCAATTTAACGCAATTTATGCAATTCTTATAGCCCCATTGGGATTAATGGGATTCTTTTCGAATTTCGGCAATTTATGCAATTAAAAACATGCAACATGTTCAGGAAATTCCTGCTTGAACTTTTGGTATTGTTAAAATTCACACATTCTGAAAACATTATGAAATTTTTTACGATTTTACATATTTTTTGCGGGTTTTTTTTTCATGCAAATCCTCTAATTTTTTGCACATTTTGAAACCTATACAGTGTTGGTATCCATACGGTCAGCATGTTAAGGACATCAAAGCTACTGAGATTTTTAGGGGCTAATTCTGAGTCAAGCTAGTATTTTAACAATATGCTAACTTTTTTTGGATGATTTAGCATCCAAAGAGGTTTTCTGGGCTAATTCTGAGTCAAGGTAGTATTTTAGCAACGTGCTAGCTTTTTTGAGCTAATTTGGCATTTACTAAAGTTTTGGGCTAATTCTGAGTTCATACCTTTTCGCATTTTGGAATTTTACAGAATTTATTTTAATTTATCAAGAAATACTTAAAATTATCTGTGCACTTGATGCAATTTCTGCAACTTTAATTCAAGATAATTTTATTAATCCCATTGGGTGGGGAAATTCATTAGTCCTTTAGCAATTTTAGCAGTATGCAAATAGCTTTTCAGCAAATCCCTTCAGCAATTACAATAAATGTATTCAGCATATTCATCAAAAAGCATTCATACTAGCATTATTGCAGGTAATTCAATGTTTCTAGTTGTTTATTACTCACCAAAGACAATAAAACTAGAATTTTTTGTGCTGAATTTGTTAACGTTTTAAAGAGTTCATTCTTTCAGTGATGCCACTGATCAGATGCCATAGCAACCCGTCTTTGACACCCTGACTCAACGCCCTTTGACCAGCGGGTCAGTTATTCACGCCGCATTGTTTTCTACCGCGACTTCCCATGAGGGGATCAAATTGTCAGCCAAGAAGTTTTTGTTTTTTTCTAAAATACGACTGACATTAATTTTGCCCCCCTTGTGAACCACTTTTAGAAAATTGGCAAAGCTTCCCACTAGTTCTGACCTAGATTCCTTTCTCTCCATTCTTGCTTACTGACTGCATCTTACAACACAATGGTATGTAAAATTGTGATTTAGCTTAAACAAATGACTACCTTCTGGAATTTCAGGATATATTAGAATATTTGTTACATATTGTTGAGTATTTGTAAAAAAAAAAAAAAAATCTGGAAAGCATTTTCATTAAGTCCTAGAATTGACACACATTCCATAAAAGAAATACATATTCATGCTCACTTTCAATGTAATCACTTTTTTGATAGTTTACCATAAATTTTGCCTGAACAAGTTAATATATTTCCCTTTAAAGTGTTTACAGAACAGTCTGAGGTTACACTAAACAAAAGAAACAGATGCACATCATTACAAGTAACCTTTAACCTAGATAAAGCAACAGCTAGCACCAAGGTTGTAAACTGAAAGATTACCATTTGTTTCCCTTTTGTGGGGAAAAACTGGAAACTGTAGTTCACTAATAAAGTTTAAAAAACAAACAGGATAAAAACTTGGTTAATGAAAAAGGAAGTACCTGCAGAAACTTGCTCACAACAGTTGCTTCAAACTAAAACTCATCTAATGAAACAAAACAAAAAAAAAGTACAACACCTTCAGGTCCACGAATGGCACCAGCACAAATGCTCTTCCTTGGTCTGACAGAGTGAGCCTATAAGTGGAAGTTTAAGAGAGCTGAGCAGCGTGACAATAAGGGGGGAGAGAGGCAGGACAGCAGAAATGGGGGTGGGAGTTTGTTTGAATGATGGACTTAAGGCGGGGTCTGTTTCAGTCGGCCACATGGAAACACGGTGGCCTCCCCGTTAGCCGTGCTAACTGTGACTTGGCAGAGAGGGAGTCCACACTCTGCTCTGCCTTCAACTTTCATCTGAATGCAACAACCCTGATGTTGTGAAAATTCCACCAATAAACACCTCATTTCTTCATGATAAATGATATTAGATGAACTAGTTTGGACAAACCTACTTCTAAAAATAAATAAATAAATAAATAAAAAGGGAGGTCATGCCTAAACACGACAAGAATTTTGTTTTTATCTCCGTCTTTGTGCGAAATCTGTAAGATCCAAACCAATATTTTAAATTATTTCAACATAGAAATAAAAAAACTAAATTGTATGGGGTTAATTCAAAGATATTTAAAGAATTGGGGACATTTTTTTTTCTTCAATGTTGATTTTTAAGATATTTTAATTAAAAATCGAAAATATTTGCAAAAGTATTTTTCCTGTTCGTGCTGTTACGTCACAACTTGGAGGAAGTGCGGCGTGGCATTAGGGTCATTTATTTCAGGTCTGTACAAATGTCTGTTATCATTTTTTCATAACCCAACAACACATTGCAGTGCAGTCACAGAGAAGTGCAAAGATAAAGTCATAAACTTACATAATTTTTTTACATTTACAACCGATGACGTTCAAAAAGGATCAAACGTGAGTATTGTAAAAAATAAAACAAAATAAAAACAGAAAGAGGGGAAAAACTTATCCGGTTTATTGTGAGAATATCCTTATTGGTGCTTCGGTAAGGAACAATTCCTAGAGTAGGCAGACGTGTACATTAATGCACACTTGCTCAATCGCTTTTATGACTGACACAAAAATGTTGTTTTGAATTTAATGTCTGCATATCTTTATTTGTTACTGTTAAATGAATGTATTTATTTTCTCTGTTTGAAATAAATCTTAAATCTAAATCGCTTTGTTGTTACAATCAATTAAATATAATTTTTTCACAGTTTGATCAGAAACAAGAGTTAAGTCCAAAATCTACTTATCATAGTCGAGGCCCGGGGGCCGGATCCGGCCCTCCACGTAACTATATCCGGCCCTCAAGATTATTTTATTTTGTTGTTATTAATGGCCAAATGTTATATTGCACTTATTTTTAACTTGTGTAATTTTGACAAAGTATATTTTAGTAAAATAGTGAAAGTTATTTAAGATTGAAGTCGATTTATTCTGAAATAATATTTCTGGCTTTTTATTATTCATAGTTAAATTAAAAAGATACAGTTTTAAAAACTGGCATTCTGCTAGATTTTTAGACTTTACTGAGGTTTTTTTTAGGCTATTTTGAAGTTTCGCGATTTTTACAGCTACGTGCGAACTGTTTTTAAGCTAATCTACATTTTCTATGCTAAATTGGCATTTAGCTAACATTTTAGCTGGCTATCAGCTTCAGCCTTTTTAACTATCAATTTCAGTTTCTACAGCTAGCAGCGCTAGCATCTTCAGCTGCCAAATCCAGCTTACAGCATTCACACTAGCATTATCGCAGATAATGTTGTATATTTAGTTCATAATTATTTTAAAACGTTACAGTTTTAAACATTTCGTTCTAATTTGTTCAATAAATGTTTATCCTGTTCAACCCGCAACCTAAGGTATGTTTTGGATTTTGGCCCCCTGTGGGACTGAGTTTGACACACCTGTCTTAAGGTGAAGGGAGACTTTTCCAGTGCAGCTCAGTGAAACAGCTATTTAAATGGTTTATTTTAGACGGGGATGGGAGTTGAGTACAATACTTTATGGAATTGAATGTATTTATTGAGTAAGGACAGATATAAAAACATAGACATACTGTCAATAGCAGTCCCATGCCCATAGAATAATGCTTTTAGCCATGGCTAGTTTGCAGCATTTGTCCTTAGCTGAGCTTTTTTTTGTTGTACAAATTACAGATATGCATAGAACAAAATACAGGAAATAAAACATCATTGTTAAATTACATAAACCAGTTTAAAAGATACAGGGACAAATCAATAGAATAAAAAAAAAGACATCAAATCAACCTGTCAAAACATGAGGACACTACTGCTACTGATAAAACCAAGACTTTGTCAGTTTTTTAAAAAGGCTAAAACTTAAAATCAGTGGGGAGTGAGTTCCAAAGTCTTGCACCTTTCACTGTAAGGGCAGACTGTGCAAAACTTGTTTTGCAGAAAGATATTTTACAATTCCCATTAGAGACCGCTCTGGTTAACCTGCTGCATGTATCTAATTTACAGATGAAGGTCCTAAGAGGCTTAAGTGCCAGTTCATAGAGGCATTTAAAAATCATTCTTAAAAAGCTAAAATTAATAAAACTGGTAAAGCTTAAAATGTTATTTTTCATTAAAATTTGACAGTGATGATATCTAATTGGTTTTCTGACGAATATCTTCAGTCTCCGATTATAAAGCCTCTCCACTGGTTTGAGTGTGGTCTGACTGGATTGATTAGGGTCAGAAATTGTTTTCTGTGTCAGGTTTATCTCATATTTACAGTCAGAGAAGGCATTGGGATTTATTAACCAGTTCAGCTGTTTCCAGATGGATTTTTTTATAGTGTTTGTTAAATTTTAACACCATATCAATAAAATAAATTAATCTATCATTAAACTAGTTTCTATTTCATGGTCGATAAGAGAAGAATGTTGCTTTGGCCACCACAGTCAGAGAAATGAATATGCTTCTGGAGAATTTTGCACTACAATATTGCTATCTAAATGACTGTCTCTAAAAATAGTTACAAGGATTATTGATTTGTCTTTGTCTTCCTCTATGTGTCACCAAAAAAGAAAAGCGTTATTCACAATGCAATCACATCTTGAGATGCAATAAGATTGCAGCTTTGCAAATAACAACTTACTAAAATGCTTTTTTGAGTTTTTTATTTGAAGGATGGATTTCCTGTTTACACATTGTTCTGCATTTTAAATGTACTTAAACATATCTTAAAATGCAGCTTGTACAAGTATCCCACTATCCCAAGACCCACAAATGTAACTGTGTGAGCAACCAGGGCCACAGAACACGAGAGGGCCTTGGATCACATATGTGGACCAAACTCAGAAAGTGATAGTGGTCACTCCAAACAACATGGCAGCCACGTTTGTAAGACAATTGCCACGGCAGAAAAAAAAAAAAGACTCACGATCAGCAAAAGCCTCTGACTGTATAAAAGACCTGGGAACATGCAGTGAGTTCTGGCTCCAACAAAATGAAGTCGATTCAGTCGCCATATCTTTGCAGTACAGATGTTGCCATCTTGGAACCAGACAGAAAACGGGATTGTCAATAAGACATTTTTAAAGTTTGACGAAAGGGCACCATATAGTTTGATAGAAGCATCCATCAGTCAGTTTTGAACTTGAAATAGACAAAATATCACAAAAAATTGAACTATTTAAATTAAACAACAATTCAATTGAAATTTTGAATGAGCAAGAACAGATAATATAGCAGGATCAGATTAGTTATTCCGACAAATATAATGACTGAGTAATAGCTGTTTATTTCTCTATAGAAGTCTATGATAATTTTGGCTTCTTTGAGCCAGCACCTACTTCCTATTTGGGACCCAGCAGAGATGGCGTCACTCAGTCCAGTTCTCATATAAAGTCAATGGCAAAAGTAAACGGTTCAGAGAGTTCATAACAAAAGCCCCGCCCACTGCAAGGACTGAAGCATGGATCATGGGAGTTAGAGTTCTTTACATATGTCTTATCTTATATTTAGTTTGAGTGACTTTCGGGATTAATTGTGTTTTGGTTATTTTAAAACAGTCACTGACATTTGAGCCCAGATTTAATAAGATGAATCAGCAACTTAAGTTTTGAAGATGTCATAAAGATGAGTCATGCTGGCATCTACACCTGTAGTAATCTATTCGCCAGTCATCCTAGAATCTTGCATGTGTAATTGCGAACCTAGCTTGTTACGTGCAGGGTTTCAAGAAATAAAATAAAATAAATAAATTATAAACTCATCAAGGCTACCGTGTTACCCAAGCGTACCGGGTTTCAAAACATTTTAAAAATACATAAACTCAGCAAACCTCGCATGCTGCATATACGCCGCGTGCAGGGTTTCAGGAGAACTTCAGTAAATATTTTTTTTTTTTTTTTTTTTTTTAAAGAACTTTATTGAACATCATATAATTGAACAAATCCCAATAGTAATTGTTACAGTATTATGTAAAAAGAAATCATTGGCAAATATAATTTTACAACAAGAAGTAAAGATACACAAAGGATAATAGTAATATGACCAAGAAGGAAACAAATCAAATTGAGAATAATCTTAACAATAACAGAAAGGAAGAGAACATTCGTGCATAAAAAGAAAATAAATATCAGTAAATATCAAATTAGCACTTCTACGCAAACCTACGTCAGCGTCCCAGGTTTCAAAACAAGTCATAAATATCAACTCAGCAAAAAGGCTGGTTCGTTTATTAGTTTGTTTACCAGAAGCTATAAAATAACTGCAGAGATTTTCAACGTTCAGCCTAGTCGGACTTCAGACACTCCACAGGAAAAAAAAGGAAAATGGCGCCACCTCGTGACTCCCTGCGATTCAGCAGGAAACCCCGTTTTTCCAGTTCGGTTAATAATAATTTAAAGCCGTTATACATCTGTCAATGGCGGATTTCTACCGTCAGACTCGACCTTAATTCATCCATCACGTTCACTAATGCACGTTAGGAACTTTTTAAACAAGCTACTTAACTCAGGAAGTTGGAATTAATTTTAATTTCTGGAGTTCGTCACGATACTAGAGCATAATGAAAAGGAAAGTAACTTACGTTGCGTCATTGAGTCAATGCTCGAAAGAGGAGTATGGAAGGGAATGCAACTAAAGAAAGACCAATGAGATAAACTCTTAAGTCAATATTTTCCTGCAACAAAGCAGTTTACATTGCCCAAGGAAAGATACGACCGATTAGGAGTACTCCATAGTTTGTGTCACTTCCGGTCTCCATATATGGTAGTGAAAACTATGAACTTCCACGAGCTTTTCATTCGACTCCACTGACTTCTTAGCTGGTACTTTTATTTTGACAGTTTTTAGTTTTTAAAGATTTATTTAGCCAAAAAATGAGAAAAACTTTTTTAAATCAAAATGTAAGCAATAAATGAATAAATAAATTAAAATTAAATAATTCTAGGCAAACATTTTACATAATTCTTGAGGCAATGTCTTTCATTCAGAAGGGTTGTGATTTTTTTGAAGTGTACAGAAAGGGCCTATATTGCTCATAAGTAAACAGGGGCCCTCTATAGTACATGAGTCAAAGTCAAGGCCCAGGGGCCAGATTTGGCCCTCCAGGTAATTATATCCGGCCCTCAAAATTATTTTATTTTTATTATTGGCCCGATGTTCTCTTGGACTTATTTATAATTTGTATAAATTTGACAATCATAGTTTTTAGGGAGAGTAAAATTTTGAAAGTTATTTTAGCTGATTTAATATAGAATTTTAAAGTAGAATCATGCTAGCTTTTTGGACTACTTTGGCATTTAGTAAGATTTTTTAGGATATTTTGGACTTCAGCTAATATTTTAGTTACGTGCTAGCTGTTTTGGCTATATTTAGGCTTTTCTCATTTTTATTTATTTATTTTTAGGCTAATTTGGCAAATATTTGCTAATATTTTAGCTGGCTATTAGCTTCAGCGTTATTTGCAATTAATTTCAGCCTCTTTAGCTTTCACTACTAGCATCTTCAGCAGGAAAATTTAGCTTACAGTATTCACTCTAGCAGTATCATAGGGAATGCTATATATCTAGTTCATAATTACGTTTGAAAATTATGTTTTTAAAGTTTTAAAAATTTAGTTTTAGAGTGTTCAAAAAATTGTTATCCTGTGCGTGCGTTTTGGATTTTTTGCCCCTTGTGCGATTGAATTTGACAACCTGCTCTATAGTGTTCCTCACAGATTCTGGATGAAAAGGTATGTTTTTTTTCTGTTTTTTCAGTTAGATCCAAGTGCTTCCATAAAAAAGACTTTAGGGAAAAAAAAAGAATATAAACAAATACAATATATGCAACACATGAAATATGTACATTCTCAAAACCATCTAATACCCATCTAAACCTTGTAAAAATTAGAATTTTGAGAAATTCACCATGGATTCTCTTGGACTGCAACAAATTATGAAATAACTGACATGCAGTCTAAAGTTTTGGTATTTCCTGGTAAAGTTCATTTTAACAGCAAATTATTGCAGCGTTTGATGATATTTAGGGAAGAAGAATAAAAAAAGTAAAATAAAAAAAGTCTAAAATCTGTTTTGCATTGCAGTTTTATTTATTTATTTAATTTCCTGCAACAGAAAGCAGTATGAATGCAGAGCAGTATGTTTTCATTGTTATATAGCCTGTATCATTTCTTCACTGCAGTAGACTATTTCTTTAATTTAAAGGAGATAATAGACACTTGCACCAGTTGAAGGTTATAGCAGTTTGATTATTTCTCTTTATCTAGACACTGCTATGAGAAGGGTATTTTTCTTTGTAATTTTAAATTTAAGATTGTTTCATGCATGGTATACTCACTCTTGCCAACCATCTGAAACCTCTTGATATTTTGCCAGTTTTGTTGATTCTGTCTGAGTTACACCCATTCTAAAGTCCTCTTGTCACCTCAGGGCTGAAAATGGGATGTCTCAGACTGAACAACTTTTATAATGCAGAGTTGACGCAAATTCGATGAATCATTATATGGGTTGTAAATAAATTATCTTCTGAAACTTCCTCGAAAACGTTTTTTCAAATTAAAATACTACAGATCTCTCTGCATTACATGAAGAAAAAATTCTAACCTCACCCACAGGCTTGCTGTTCTTATCTTACCTTGAACCACTTATTTTTCTTTCTGCTATACTTGAGGTCTTCCCTAAGCTGTTGGCGATGTTGGATGTAGTCACTCATCTTTCATTTTGTCCATTACGTTTTTAAACAACAGCTTTTATGTGTGTGGCATTTGCTTGTTGTCCCTGCTTTCCTCGCAGTCCAAAAAAACATACTTTATTGGTGGATTGCTGACTCTAAATCTGGAGTCTTAAACTCTTAAACTACCCTTAAAAAAAAAAAAAAAAAAAAAAAAAAAGGAACACCACAAAAAGGTATTTTTTCCGTTGCTTATTGCCTTGGTATGGAACCCCTAAAGCAAGGGTGTCAAACTCAACCGTACAAGGGGCCAAAATACAAAACACACCTTAGACCTCGGGCCGAAAAGGATAAATATTTATTGAAAACTCTAAAACTACATTTTTAAAATTTTAATCGTAACTTTTTAACATCATTATGAATTAGATATATAGCATTACCTGCGATAATGCTAGTGTGAATGCTGTAAGCTGAATTTGACCGCTGGAGATGCTAGCTGAAAATGCTGAAATTGATAGCTAAAAAAGCTGAAGCTGATAGATGAAAACGCTGAAGCTGATAGCCAGCTAAAAGCCAAATTAGCCTAAAAATAAAACAAATACAGAAAAACAAAAAAACTTAGGTTAGCCAAAACAGCTAGCATGTAGCTGAAACATTAGGTAAGTGCCAAAATAGCCAAAAAATCTTAGAAAATACCAAAATATTCCAAAAAGTTAGCGGAATGCTAATTTTTTATAACTTTAAAAACCAAAACTTGACATAATAATAATAGAAAGGCAGGAATATTCCAGAATAAATCACCCTAAACTTTAATATTTTACTCTCAATATTAGTATATTTTGTCAAAATTATACAAGTTAAAAATATGCGCAAGATAACATAACGATAAAATAAAAGTATCTGGAGGGCCGGATAGAATTACCCGGCGGGCCGGATCCGGCCCCCGGGCCTTGACTTTGACACGTGTGCCCTAAAGGGACATCAAAGTAAAAAAAAAAAAAAAAAAGTTTTTTCTAAAGATACTTTTCTAAAATTCTTTCATACTGTAGAAAAAAATTGAAGTAAAAAATATATTACTTTTTTCGGTTAGTAACTAATGCACACCAGATACTGTTTTATTTTCTAAAAACTTAGGAAAACAAATTTTTCTAAAAGAAAAAAAAAATTTTCTGGTTCCTAATTGACTCACAGCAGTTACTATCTGGTGTGCATTCATTACTAACCAGAATTCTTTTTTTTTATTATTTACATTTGTGTAAAAAAAATTCTTCATTTTTGTTTCTTTAAATTCCCTTTAAGGGCTCCATACCTCGGGGAGTAATACACACAATCCATATTTTTAAAAACAGGTTTTCTAAATGTTTCCCACTATTCGGTTGAGCAGGCAGTTAAGGGGTTTAACTCAAGGCTTCAAGGTGCCAGTACCCTGCTGGTTCTCAAGAAATCCTGCCTGATCTGCTGCTGATTACCTGGTTCAGGTGTGTTTAGCTAACAAGGAGATTCAAGGGCAGGTTAGTTGGAAAAACTGTGTGACACTGGGCCTCGAGTTTGAGACCCCTGCTACAATTTGAGAGTGTGTCTGTCTGTGTGCCTGCAGTAAATGGGTCAAATATTCAGGGTGTTCTCTGTTTTCACCCTGAAGTAGCTGGGATAGGCTCCAGCAACCTCTATGGTCCTTCACACAACACGGGAGAAAAAGAAAATGATCCTAGCAAAACATACAGCAAAAACAAATTAAGAGTAAAATACTTTATTTGCATTTCTAGTATAAGTGTTTCTAGCTCCTTCTTGGTATTTTTGGATTGTCTTTTAGTGCCTTTTAAAATGTTGTAAATGACAAAAGCTTGCATTAAACTCCAAAAACCTGGTGCCATTGTGGAGATGTTCTTTTAAATTCTTAGGCACATTTACATAGTTTAAGATTTAACATGTTTTGTCAAACTAAAGTTAATCCTTTACAACCCCCAAAATGCTATAACACATAAAAATCCTTTAAACTATGCGGCTCGTGCCAGTTTGGACAGTTCAGACTGGTGCCAGTGTTAAACAGTTACAGGGAGTAAAACAGTACAGTAAAACACTGTAACGCATGTAAAACAAGACTGTTAGGTGAACATGGAGATGCAGAACATTGTTCATAAGGATTTATAAACTGGACTGTCATGGCGAAATTTGATCTGCATAAAGTCCAGGCCTGAAGACAATGAACGCCTTTGAAAAGAACTATATCAGACTGTTTTCCTAGCTGTCTTTTACACTTTTCTTCCAATTTGTCCCACAAAAACAGTTCATGACTCAAGTCAAGCTTTTCTAAACTCTTTATTGTTGTAAATAGTCGTTGCAAAGACGTTCAGAGGGATGGACAAGCTCAATATTAGACTAAGTGTATTTACTTTTGGCAAAAAGGACATTTATCACTTTTCTCTCGAGACTGCAAAAACGAGACAAAAATATTGCAGTCAATACTTTACTCTATAGGTCAGGGGTCTGCAACCTGTGGCTCCAGAGCCACATGTGGCTCTTTCATCTCTCCATAGTGGCTCTCTGGCTGAAGAAAAATAAAATAATAATAAATAAAAAATAAAAAAAAAATGGAGATTAGCCAATATTTTAGCAAAATAGTAATGTTTTTGGCTAATGTGTAACCTACTGGAGATTTTAGGCTAATTTAGAATTTTAGCTTCTATTTTAGCAACATGCTAACGTTTTTAGCTAAGTTTTCTGACAAATTTTATGCTAATTTGGTGTTTAGCTAATATTTTAGTAAATGTATTAACATTTACTAAAATGTTTTCTGCTAATTTGTTATCTACTGACATTTTTTTTTTATAATTTAGAATTTAGCTTCTATTTTAGCAACATGCTAACGTTTTTGGCTAAGTTGGTTTTCTGAGGAATTTTATGCTATTTTGGAGTATGGCTAGTAATTAAGCAAAAAGCTAACTTTTTTGGCAGATTTGGCCTCTAATTAGTTTTTTATGCTAATTTGGAGTTTAGCTAATAATTTAGCAATATGCTAACATTTTTGGCTGACTTAATTTGCAGAGAAATGTTATGCTAATTTGAAGTTCAGCTAGTAATTAAGCACCGAGCTAAAAACGTAAAAAATTCCCTTTTTCCGAGATATTCGTTTTTCTTTTTATTTATTTTTTTTGCTTTTGTTCGTGCCAAAAATAGACATTATTCACATTTGTAAAAAAACAAAAAGAAGGTTATACTGTAAGTGCAAATCCAAATTTCTTAAAGGCTAATGTAAGCCAATGTGGCTCCTTCTAGGTTTTGATCAGTAGAAAACGAGCCCCAATGGCTCTTTTACTCTTAAAGGTTGCCGACCTCTGCTATAGGTCATATGGAATGTTCTAACCTCATCAAACCAATTGCACAACTGATCACGCCACTGCAATACCTATACAGGCAGATTTTTGTGAGATATCACGATTAAGTAGAAGTTTTCTTTTCCAGTTTCCAGACAGAATTAGAAAAAGTATAAACACCCTTTTTAATTATGATGTCATTCAAATATGTTTAGAAGTAAAGTTTGGCTTAAGCTCTCAAAGGGTTAAAAGGGAGTCTCTGAGCAGGAAACCTTTCAAGGTTTTTGACTTGTTTTGTTTTCACTGAGTTGACCCAACTTCACTTGTCCTTGACTAAAAAAAAAAAAAAACAACACAAGAAGAAAAACAGATAAGAAATAAATAATTTGGTCTTATCAGTCCTTATAGGGATTTTTATAATCCAACAAGAGACTAAAGAGGTTCAAGAAGTTTTCCCGATTAGGCAAAAAAGGAAGAACCACAAAAAAAGATGTAATCGAGTCCTGAAATTTTATTTACACAAATTCGCTGCACATATAGTGAGAAAAAGCATGAAGCCAAAATGTCTAAACTCAAAGTGCACAGGTAGAAAGAACAGCATGGTACAAGACAAGCCAATTCATTCCCCGCTCACTATATAGCGCTTTCGCCACTTTCTAGTTCTGTCCGAATCTACAATTACAAAATCGAGTGCACGAGAAATTTCCCAGAAGTCTGTGTGAAAAACTAGAGTGCATCGATGCGTCACTACATTATCAAATATATGCTTCATGCATAATGCACCATGAATCGCGGGCTGACAATTATTCCAAAAAACAAACAAAAAAAAACTGTGTATAAAGGTAATATTTGAATAAACCATCAACTTTTTCATCGTCAGAACGCAGTGGATTCACAAATAGACTTGAAATGTTCATTTTGATTAGATTTTCACTTTTTGAACAGATATTTGGTGTTTAGAAAAACGGAAGAAAAGTGTCCGAATGTCCACTGTTAGGATTAGGGTGGGAATTCAGACATATAGTGAGAGTGACACAGTTACATTTTTTAACCTACATTTATCATAATGTTTTTAGCTTTTTGCTAATCCAAAATGGAATCCTGGATTTATTTGTGTGATTTTAGCAAAAATTAAAATAAAAGATCTAAATTCAAATGTTTATTTGTAGCTTTAAACATTTTATCATGAGGATCCAACTGATGGTCTGATTTTACTGTAATCCAACATAGAGAAAAAAACCTCAAAATAGTCGCTAACTAGCATAATGCCAATTTTAAAAACTTTTAAACAGAAAATTTTAACATAAATACGAATAATAAAAACAGGCAGGAATATCATTAAAACTTAAGTAACTTAAAAATGAAAAAGTTAGAAATATGCACAAGATAACACCGATCCATTAATAACAATAAAATAAAATAATCTAGAGAATTATTATTAATTGAATTACCATAATTATGTGACTTTTACATATGTGACTTAATATTGTACATTTATTCACAGAGGCAAACGGATTTCAAATAAAATTATTTTAACTTAAAAAAAATGTTTATTCAATTTAATACAGAATGAAAATTTTACATCTGACATTGAAGCAGTCCTCATAGTAAACTCTAGAGGGGGCTATAGAAAAAAATGAATCACCCTGATGAAAGTAGAATGTGCAAATCAGTTCCAAACATTTGTGAACATGAAAATTTCCAGTTAACACTTTCTCTCCTAAAACTCTGCATTTTTTTTCAATATCAGGATTCAAATCACAATGCCATTCAATTGTGCAAAATACAAAGAATTGTTCAAAAAACTATACCTGCATTGACTGCTTTCCCTTTGCTCCCCCTAGTGGTAGAACAGCGTGTTACGGTCATTTCTTTAGAAGACCAGAGCTAAGAATAGAAATGGGCTAAAAACTTGTTATTTTTTTCCCCAAAAATCTTTATATTTTTTTTCTCTTCATGATTGGGCCATAATAAACCTTGTGGTGGGCCAGATACGGCCCGTGGGCCGTAAGTTTGACAGCCCTGCTTTAAAGTTATGGTTCTCTCTGTAAGATGTCAAATGGAGTTTGTGAAAAGTTAAGGCCTGCTATATTACTATGAGGCAGTAATTCAAGAATTGACAAAATGATCATTATTGTTGGTAATAAGATATATTTTTAAACCCTTTGATGAAATCCACAAAAAAATTAAATTTTTTTTAAATGAGATATGAATATTATCGGTTACGTTTGTTTAAGTTTCTGCTCACAAAAATGCTAGTTTAAGATGCAAAAATATTGACATGAATGTTCATTAAAACACCTTATTTACCCACCGTCTCAAATTTGATCCACACATTTTTAACATGGTGTAACTATTGTAAATATTGAACTAACAGAAGATGTTGCGTTTTTTTCGATACAGAAAGTAGTCATTTAATACAATTACTAACAATAGAGTTTTTCTCTAAATAAAGTTTTGAAAAACTTTTTCTTTTTTGAGACGTCATGGAAGAAGCCATTTTGAAATAAGCAGTAAATGCCCTTCTACTGCCCCTAGTGGATAGATGTCAAACCACAGGAAAATTGACCAAATTTTTTTATTTATTTATTTATTTTTTTTTAACTTATCCTGTCCAACAGCTGAGCAAACAGATGCGGGCTGAGAGCCTCTTGTGTTGGGCAGATTTTACTGTCCCAACAGGGGTTTATTGAGTATAAACCCCTGTTGTATTTCATGCTAAACTTTATTTATATTGATTATGTTTTTGTTTTGTTAGACCGGACGGAAAAGAAGAAGATGGAGGTGGGGTGGGGGTAGAAGAGGGGGTTTAGAATAAAAAGAAGATGGCGACAGAGGGAAGCAACATCTTAAATCAACCAGGTCTAAACAGTAAACTAGAATGGGCGGAGCTTGTCTACGCACACACTCTGTAATTACACACATACCTGTTGGTTGAACTAGTCTCCACATTTAAACTAGTCGAAATGTACACAATACAACTGCAGCTAACAGACTTAATCATACAAACAGACACACATAAAGTCTTTCTTTCTGTCACGCATACTATTAGTGCAAAGGTGAGCTGACACCTGTGCTCAGGTGAGTCTTTATGTTTTGCTAATGTGGATAATGATGGAATGTACAAAGGGGGAAAGCACCCGGCCATCCCCACGCCAAGACCCCCCGCCGGGGCAGCCAGGACCCCCCCCCCCCCAACACCCGCCATGGAGCCGCAAAGAGAATCTGCCTGCCGGGCAATCCCGCCAAACATCCAGACCGCCGCAGAGGCCCCCCACACCCGAGAGCAGGAGGGCACAGGGGCACAGAGAGTGCAGGCCCCAGCCCAGCCAGAAGAGCAGCCCCCCCACCCAGCAGCACCGAGAATCCCCCCGCCCCACCCCAGGTACGAGTCAGGGGAGACCCACCCCATGCTCCAGACAACCGCCTGCCCCCACCGCGGGAGGTCCAGGGGGGGGAGCAAGGAAGGGGCCGCCCACCCCCACCTAGGAGAGGCACACCCAAGAGAAACGGAGGTCCCGGAGGAGTGATGTAAACAAGGCCCGACCAGGCTTCTTGGAGAAGCCCAGATCTCTAGAGCAAGGACCGGAATCCACACCACCGAGACCTGGACACCCCCAGGCTCCGATGTAGTTTGATCCCCCGCTCTAGATCTTAAATATCGGGGATCCCACTCCCGGTGTGGAGACAAGACCACCAGGCCGAGGGATGGGGAGGGGGACAGAAGGTGGAAGGTTCCACCTTCCTTGAAGCATGCGTGTTTCCCTGTTAGAGTCTATGAGGTGTTAGAGGTGTGCATACTAAAGGATGCAGTTAAAATAGGCGAGTAGGGCCGTGACAGGACATCTGATTCCTACCAGCGATGCCCCGTCAACAATGACCCTACATGTTTGAACACCAATTGACCAAATTCTCTTACAGGATATGTCAAAACATTTTACAGAGAGGGCCAGATTTGGTGAGGTTAAAATGTATGAGAGCCAACTATTTGACCAGCATTCTTTGAACTACTTTAATTAAATTAAATGCAAATAAACTGGTTTATGAACATATTATTGCTCTGGCACACTTTCTTTTCTTCACTTAGAAAACAAATCCATCAAAATTATTTTTTTTCCAAATTTACTGTCAATTTGTCAATTTTTGTGGACTATTCATTAACTTGTGGTAGACAGCATGTCTTGGGTCACAGAACTGCATGGATCAAATAGGAAACAAATGGTTATAAAGGGTTAAATGATTTTAAAAAATACAAACAATATGAGAAAAAAAATCTAATTTTAATTTAAACTTGAAAACATTACAAGTCTAAATTATTTTTGTTGAAAAAAATACAATTCTATTTTGATTTTGTTCTTTCTGCAAAGTCAGGTACAAAGTTGGATTTAATCCAAATAATGTCTCAAAATTGAATTTTCAATTGGTTAATAATTAAAGTAAACGGTGCACGCTGATGTATGTTCAGGATTACTTGAACAGACATTCCACACGCACATACAAACCTCATTTAAATGTCCATGCACAGCCCTCTGCCACAGCCTCACGAGTGGTTATTTTATCTTGAGGAACAGACGCGCATATCAAACTACATTTGTGTGCGCTCCACTGTTTTTAGTGGCTCTTATGAAAGAGTGGTTGTCCTCCAGGCCACTCCTCACAAAAGAGCCAATGTGCCGCACTGGACCAAAGAGAGGCGTCTCGTTTCCAAAGGCCGCGGTCGTGGGGAAAAATAACTTGATCTGCTCAAGGTAAAAAAAT
Source organism: Oryzias javanicus (assembly GCA_003999625.1). Taxonomy (NCBI): domain Eukaryota; kingdom Metazoa; phylum Chordata; class Actinopteri; order Beloniformes; family Adrianichthyidae; genus Oryzias; species Oryzias javanicus. Next base: position 31,265,901 of record CM012441.1, on the reverse strand, counting down.
GAGTGATTCGCTTGCAAAATGATTTTTTTTTTTTTTTTTAACAAACAGGAAAAATAATATGCAAAATATTAAGATTTATATAAAATTTTGCTGATTTTAAATGCGAAAAAAATAAATATTAATGACATTTAAGAAGTTTGTAATGTATTCCACTTTGTAACATACTTCTCCTAAAACTGCATATAAATAAGATTAACTATCAGATAATATCTTGGGTATTAGATGTATTTTTGATCATTTCTTTAAATCAATCTGTCTTAAATATATATATTTTGGGTCTATAAACACGAGGGAGAAAACCAACTTTCTAAGACGTTGCTGATGATTATTAGATTTTCTATTTTCTTTATTTCTATATTATCATTTTGTCACCAGAATACAAGTCTAGACACATTTAAAGTAATTAAAACAACTGAAAAAATGACATTTACATAGGGAGAAGTTACAGACTTTAAATAAAACAAAACTTTTTTATTTTACACAAGGCTTTGGTAAAATTGACTAAATTTTAAACAGCTTTTAGGTGCAGTTTAATTTAATTTAGTCTTTTAGAATGGACTCAATTTTAAATGTAATCTGTTGGTGAACATGGAAATGTGTCACAATAAAACTCCTGCAGTAAACAGGTCTAAATGTCAGACACAATAAGAGCACTTTTATCAATTTATTGTGCTTAGTAACAACTTAACGTTGGTTATATTAGTAAAACATTTGGGTAGTGAGCATAATGTGCTCTGCTAGTTCTTAACAAAATGACACGTCGCACATCTGGAGAGTCAGATAACATAAAGAGAATTCTGCAAACTGCTGTGAAGCTTATCTTTACCTCGCAAAGGCCGCTTTACTTAGAAATGCTTGTTAGTTAAAAATACGTAATGTTATTAAGCTGTGCGCCTCACAAAAGCTGAAAAATGGAAACGGCTTGATTAGAGTCTACAGTTACCTCCCTATTTGCCTACAGATGTTGTCATGTGAAGATGTTTGCATGGGCAGTTTTGGCAGTTTGCAGGTTAGCTTGAAGCTAAAACCTCAGAGCTTTTTGTCCTCGAGGAGTCAGATGTATTTTCCCGTTCAACGCAGTTTTTAAGGTCAAGCAGCTCGTGTGGTTTGTTTATCTCAAAGTTATCATGTCATGGTTAACATGTTCCAGTCATGTCATAGTTATGTCAATAAAATAGACATTTACTTTCATCACAGCCTAATATAAATCGTAAAAATCAAGTATTCTCTCATTTCATCATTCCCAGCACTGCAGTGAAACATTTGTAGAATCACTTTATTGATCATTACCTTAAGGTTTTCATTTTCAAACATCGTTTTCTGGTCATATTCTTATAAAAGTGTCTCTTATATAAGGACTAAACAACCTTCAGCTTCTTGATATTTTCAGTAGTTAATAGCTTATCTTATGGATTCATGTCTCCTCTGTTCCTTTTAACCTAAAGAGAACCTGAAATAAATATAAATACCTGTGTAAATCCTGTGTAAAGTTAACATTACATTTTTATTTTTAAGAATTAAAGCCCCCCCTCTGATTAAAATCCTGTTTTTCTGAGTTTTTAACATGTATGTTTGGCATTTTTCTCATAAAAATGTAATAAGGGATAATTTTGTATTTCCAAGTATTTCTTCTTTTAAATTAATTATCTTCTTTACACCACAACAGCTCTGCTGAACATGCGGCAAAACCCCTCATCTAGCTCGGCTAGTGTGCCTAGCTCAGGGGCGGAGCTACTCAGCTCAGCTCCAAAAGCCACGCCCCCTCAGAGAAGATTTTGGAAATGGAGGCTTCAGATCAACATAAAAATGGATTTTTAAGACATTTAGGTTGTGGGATTTTTTGTTAAAAGTCATAAATAAAACACAACTGAGAATGTTTTTTTTCTAAATTAAAAAAACTGTCAGAGGGTGACTTTAAAGGATAAACAAACCCTAATTTAACTTTTTTTGGCTGTTGACGTCTATAAATGGGGCTTTAAAAATCACTGTCTGTTGGTCATAGATAAATTTTTGACAAATTGAAATAAAACTGTATAATTCTTCAAACTATAGTCAAAAACCGTCTCAGATCTGCCCCCTATAGGTTGAAAGGAGGTATTGCAGTCGAATTTTGTGATTGGTCAAACCATGTAAGTTTCAGAAGTCTGACGTCATGATCTGCAGCTCCACTAATGATAACACTTCCAAGCTCCACCCCTCAAATTTCAGCTGTGGGTGGAGTCAACTTCCAACTTCCTGGTTTGGTTACCCTTTAATCGATTTTTAGTCAAAATAGCTAATATGAGCTTTAGCAGAAACTCCCTTCATCTCCCTGAGGTTAGCCACTTCAAACTTTGGATATTGTGTATCGATATCGCTTAACCTATTTACAAACGTGTCTTCTTTTCTTAAAATTTAGTTTTAAAATTCAAAGTTCTGCATTAAAAAAACTATCATTTTCATTTCTGACAGATATTCGTCCTTTCCCACTGAGGTCAAAAATGGACCAGAAGCAAACCTTCCAGAAAAACATAAGTCTACACCCTGGTCACAATCCTGAACAATTTCAGCCCAAACTTCAGGAGAGAGACCGATGGGCCAGCAAGATGGAGTTCATTCTGGCCGTGGCCGGACACATAGTTGGACTGGGAAATGTCTGGAGGTTTCCTTACCTTTGCTACAAGAATGGAGGAGGTAAACACTTGTTTTTAAAACAGATTATAGTCTTAAAGCAGAGTAAACTCCATGAAAAGGATCCAACATTCGATCATCGTTTTTTTTTTTTTTTTACTTTCTAACAACAATTTTTGTTTTTTACTTTTTATATTGTATTTTCTGGTTTAATTTTTTTTTTATTATCCAGATACTTACGGAGCCAAATTAGAGACAATATTATTTGAAACTCAAATTAAACAAATTGAAAAAAATATTGATGTTTCACAAAAAAAATGTAAGATGTCAGAAACTTTTTGCTATTCTAAAATTAGCAACTATTTTCAGCTTCAAACGTTCATTTTTTAGGTGCCAAAACTCAAAATTTTAATTGCAAAACGTTTTTTCAGTTTCAAATCCTTTTTTTTGTTGTTTTTTTTAATATCTGAAAATTTCTGTTTCAAAACTTTTGACCCTGTTGTGGCGCATTGGGGCGGGGCTAACTCGAAGGACCAATCAAAATCAATGAAGGTTGTAACTTCAGTCACTGATTTTGCGGACTGATAATTACGGTCAGGTTTCTGTACTACTATAGACTGAAGTTGTCCTAAGACTGATGTAAAAAGCAGTTTCATCGCGTACAAACTGCGCATCCAAAATGGTGTTCTAGCACGTTCAAAAAGTAGAAAGTAAAATAAAAAAAAAAAAATTGGAAATTGGAATTTTGAGTTTTGAAATCCTAAAAAACTGAACACTTGAAGCTGAAAATAATGAATTTTATTTTAGAATAGCAAAAAGTTTCTGACGTTTAAATTTATTTTTTTCCACAAAACACCAATATTTTTTTCCATTTGTTTCATTTGGGTTTTAAATAATTTGGCCCCTATTTAGCTCCATAGAGTCCAACAGTGAAATTCATAGGATTTGAATCACAATCCTTCAAATACCATGTAGAAAATATCTTCATTCACAATCTTTTTAAGTTGTAAATTAAAAAGAAAACATTCATTTGTCCCTCACATTAGAATTATGCCTATAATTCTGAATATACTGTATAAATGTGACGTAACCTAAACTGTTCTTTTTTTTTTTCTCAGGAGTTTTCTTCATTCCTTACGTTTTGTTTTTGGTCACCTGTGGCATTCCTCTCTTCTTCTTGGAGACATCCTTGGGTCAGTTTACCAGTCAAGGCGGAATAACATGTTGGAGAAAAATCTGCCCTCTTTTTGAAGGTACCTGCTACACTTATTAAACATAATTAAAACTGCAATCAATGCAAAGGCAAAACAAGTTTGTGTAAAGAAATAATTGATATTTGATGTAGTCTTGGGGTTGGTATTATATGAAATGTGGAGGTTTGAAACAGATAATTGTAGCAGGAATTGGTGCAAAACAAGCTTAGAAAAATGTTTGCTGCGCTTTATGACTTTAGCAGACACAGAATGTCATCTATGTTACGGTCATTCATGCTGTCTTTCACTATTTAAACCCCCAAACAAAGAGAGCATTGCACTAGCATTCACAATGCATGCAAGTATAATAAAGGAATGTTAAACATTCACGGGAATGCCAGAGCCGGTCCTGGCAGGGTACACTCCAGACAAGTTACCAGTCTGTTGCAGGGCCGCACAATCACACCCACACACACACACATAGGGATCATTTAGAGACATTAATTAACCTCTAAAGCTCGTTTATGGACTGTGGGAGGAAGCTGGAATTCCCAGAGAAAACCCACACATACATGAGGAGAAAATGCAGGATCCACATCGTAAGGTCCCAGCTGGAACTTGAACCAGGGGCTTCTCACTGTGAGGCAACAGTGCTAACCACTACACCACCATGCCACCCTTAGAGATTTCAAACAAAAAAAAAAAACAGAAAAAGATAAGTTTTTCTAAAAAATATACTGTAATTGGGAAAATATTGTATTAATATACAAAAATTCTGTAATTTGTTACAATTATTAGCTTTCATCAAATTAAAATGATAAGTTAATTGTTTTATCAACTTAAAAATTAAATTTTGACAAAAACTAATATTTTTAATTGTAAGAAAAGTACAGAAGTATTGTCAATTGATACAATTTTTTTCACTTTTTACAGTGTAGATAAATAAGCAACTGTGTTAAAATTAGCCTTTAAACACCTATACCAGAGGTCGGCAACCTTTACGAGTAAAAGAGCCAATGGGGCTCGTTTTCTACTAATCAAAACCAAGAAGGAGCCGCATTGGCTTACATTAGCCTTTAAAAAATTTGGATTTGCACTTACAGTATAACCTTCTTTTAATTTTTGCTTTTTTATAAATGTGAATAATGTCTATTTTTGGCAGGAACAAAAGCAAAAATATATATAAGAAGAAACGAATATCTCGGAAAAAGGGAATTTTTTACGTTTTTAGCTCGGTGCTTAATTACTAGCTTAACTTCAAATTAGCATAACATTTCTCTGCAAATTAAGTCAGCCAAAAATTTTAGCATGTTGCTGAAATTAAAGCTCAACTCAAAATTAGCCTAAAACGCCCAGTAGATAACAAATTAGCTAAAAATGTTAGCATATTGCAAAATCATTAGCTAAACTCCAAATTAGCATAAAAAATAATTAGAGGCCAAATCTGCCAAAAAAGTTAGCTTTTTGCTTAATTACTAGCTGAACTTCAAATTAGCATAACATTTCTCTGCAAATTAAGTCAGCCAAAAATTTTAGCATGTTGCTGAAATTAAAGCTAAACTCAAAATTAGCCTAAAACGCCCAGTAGATAACAAATTAGCTAAAAATGTTAGCATATTGCGAAATCATTAGCTAAACTCCAAATTAGCATAAAAAACTAATTAGAGGCCAAATCTGCCAAAAAAGTTAGCTCTTTGCTTAATTACTAGCCATACTCCAAAATAGCATAAAATTCCTCAGAACACTAACTTAGCCAAAAACGTTAGCATGTTGCTAAAATAGAAGCTAAATTCTAAATTATCAAGAAAAAATTTCAGTAGATAACAAATTAGCTGAAAACATTAGCATTTACTAAAATACTAGCTAAATACCAAATTAGCATACAGTTTGTCAGAAAACTTAGCTAAAAACGTTAGCATGTTGCTAAAATAGAAGCTAAAATTCTAAATTAGCCTAAAAACTCCAGTAGGTTACACATTAGCAGAAAATGTTACTATTTTGTTTAAATAATAGCTAATCTCCATTTTTTTTTTAAATTTATTATTATTTTATTTTTCTTCAGCCAGAGAGCCACTATGGAGAGATAAAAGAGCCACATGTGGCTCTGGAGCCGCAGGTTGCAGACCCCTGACCTATATCATCTTCTCTTAGGTCTTTCAATTAAACTATATATATATGATCATATTTTCTTTGGAACACTAAAGAACAAATGATTTCTGAAAAATGAATTACTTTGTGAATTTTTTTTTTTTCCTATCCGAAAGAAAGACGCCCAGATATATCTGTCTTTATTAGCCACAGCCCCTGGTTGTAGTAAAGGGGCTAGCTGCTGTGCTAGCCGCTAGCTTTGTAGAGAAATTGGGGGTTTGGGTTAGCCTGGGGAGCGGTTCTGGCAGCACAGCCTCTTCCTGAAAGGGGCTGTTCTCACTTTGTATCATCACAATGGGAGAATCTGCTTGTTTTCGTTGGTTGTGAGGGGCAGGTGCTCAGAGCGCGCGTTTTTAGAGGATTACTCAAAGATACGTGAACGGATCCAAATACCGCTTTGGGGTAGTTTATTGAGAAGAATGAACATTATGATACACTCAAAAGCTCAAAAGTTGATTTTGCATGGGATAGGCTCGAGATTTAGATGCAGAAAGTTATTCTGCATTCATTGGTTGTTTAGTTAGAAGTTGTGTGTTTTTGGTGTCAGACAGTCGTTTTTTCATCATCCCATTGGTGCAATTGCCACTCAAATGAGAACAAAAGCCATTATTTTTTAAATAAAAACTCTCAAATGTTCTGTTGGATATCAAAATTAAAGCATGTTTTCATCCAGATTCCGTGTTAATTCTTTTACGAGGTAGATTATCATAATCACCCCTCGGACCTCCTTTAGGTCCGGCCCTTCCGTCAAGTATTAGAACCCACGTGTCAAAAAGTTTGCTCCATGAAAATTCTACGTTTTTGAGTTTTTAAATGCATTTTTACTGTACATTCCTCACTATAAAGAACCCCAAAGCGGTATTTTGATCCGCTCATGCATTCAAGAGTAAGCCCCTCCCATACCCACGAAAACAAGTGTGTGGAAACATGCTGACATCAGCACGATGCCAACCACTCCCTCCAGGAAGAATCTGCTCTGACAGCTCCGTCCCCAGTCTAACACAACACTCAATTTCTCCACTAAACCAATGGTGATAATCAAAAAAACTCTTATTTTAGATGCAGAATACCATATATCGTCCAGTTGTGTCCTGTCTTCAATAAATTCCAGCTAAAAAAGGTGATCTTTAAGAACCCCCCCCCCCCCCCCCCCCACACACACACACACACACACACACACACACCCGGTCCAGAACAGTCGTGCAGAAGCCGCGTGTATTTCTATTGTGAAGCATTGTAGCGATGGCCAGGCCTACTAAAGGCAAATATAAGTTGTGTACATGAATCTTTGAAGAAGTTTGGATTATAAATGCAGACACACGGCTTTCTCTGGGACAACTTCATGAAGTGGACTTCAGGAATCGAGTTGTTTTACCTCAGAGTAGGAAAAAACTCACGAAATATAACTAATATTACATTTCAAGGTAATATGTGATCATATATATGGATATAGTTCACTCTCAAAGGCTTAAGAATATCATTGTGTGGCCCCTTTAAATCCCAAACATCAGAATAGAGAAAGAATTTGTCTGGCTCGGTTGATCTATTGGTAGATTCTCCAAATAACCAGAATTAAAGTGGAATTGCCCTATTTCTAGAACAATTTAGACATTTTTAGTGGAATTAATTAAATTTAACCTCATGTTTGCCAACATATTTCCCTTTTTTGTGGTTTTTAATCTTAAATCTGTCTTTGTAGGCATTGGTTATGGGAGCCAAGTGGTAGTGTTGTACACCGGGGTTTATTACATCATCATCCTGGCGTGGACCTTTCTCTACTTGTTTTCCTCCTTTGGTTCTGAGCTTCCATGGGTGAGCTGCAATAACAGTTGGAACACAGGTAACAAGATTTTCTCCTGATTCAAAAACTCTGTAATGGTGTGAGTCTACCCCTCTTAACACCCAATATTTATTTTTCCTTCTTGAAGATAGTTGCTTCCAGCACAGTCACAATCAAACGCCACCTTTGCTTGGAAATACCACATCGTCAGTTGTTGAGTTTTGGGAGTACGTATCAATCATTAAAACATTTAAGGACTTCTGCTGCTTTTTTATTGAAAAAATTCAAATTTTTTTTTGTTCACAGGAGGAGAATTTTGGGACTTTCTAATGGAATCGATGAAATTGGGAGCATTCGTTGGGACCTGGCCCTTTGTTTGCTTCTTGCCTGGATCTTGTGTTACTTCTGTGTCTGGAATGGAGTGAAATCCACCGGAAAGGTACGGCCGCCTCTCATCTGGGATCTCATACTTCCTACTACCAAAACAAATCTGGTTTTAAAGAAGTCGCAGAGTTATTGAAATGCAGTTGTTCATTAGGTGGTGTACTTCACAGCAACATTCCCGTATGTGATGCTGGTGGTGTTGCTTGTTCGTGGTCTTACATTACCTGGAGCTAAAGAAGGCATTATGTTCTACCTCTACCCAGACCCGTCACGCCTCACTGATCCAGAGGTAGGATTGGCGCAAAAAAAGACATATTTTCTGTTTTGATTGATTGATCTTGTTTATTTCTAGCATTGTGGACAATATAAGACAAAAAAACTGATTTTTCAAACTAGTTACAGAAAAATTGAAATGCATTGAATAGGAAAAAAAAAGGCACTTGTGTCACATTTGATTAATTAAATATGGTAAATATTAGCTTTAGTCAAGTAGAAAAGGAGTGGGATTAAAAAATCAAATCAGTTTTGAAGAATGTCTTTGATAGTTTGATATGTAACTAGCAGGGATATCATAAGGGGTAACTGTAAAACCTGCAACTTTCGTTAAGATCTCAGATTTAAAATTGTTTTGTGTCACCTTTATGAATGAAAAAAAAAGGTTTCTACACAAAACAATGAACAGTTTTCAACACCTTTCAAGTAAAAGTGTTTTTCTGTAGGCCTACTACATGCAACTTCTTTTAACAATTCCTACAGACTCTAAACTAAGAAAGATAAGAATTGTATGCATCAGCTTTAACCCTTTAACCCAAAAAAAGGATTTTTTTCCGCTGCTTATTGCCTTGGTATAGAACTCCTGAAGAGACATCAAACTAAAAAAAAAAAAAAAATTAAAGTGGAAAAAAAATGTGTTTTTTTTTTTAAATACTTAGGGGCTCTGTAAAAAAATTGAAGGTTACTAACCAGAACTTTATTTTTTTTTTTTTTCTAAAAATTAAAGTAATTTTTTTGTAACTGATGCGCACCAGATAGTAACTGGGTTTCTTTTCTGTATGTTTTTTTTTCTTTTCTAAAATTCACATTTTAAAAGCGGTTCTGGTTACTAATTGACCCAGCTACTATCATAACCATACTAACCAGATTTCTTTTTTTTATTAAAAATTTTGGGGAAAAAAAATTACTTCTATATTTTTTCTTCCAATCCCTTGGGGAGTAATACACACAAATACACATGATTTCTAAATGTTTCCCACCATTCCGTTGAGCAGGGAGTTAAGCGTTAAGAAGGATTTCCACCTATTTTCAGGCAATATCCAATGTGATGTAACTTAGGAGGTTTAGAGTTTTTAGGGTTCTTCAACTTTTGTTTTTAGACGGTTTTGTGTTAGAATTTACTGCTACTGAGGGTGTGTTCAGTCTGGACACATTCGGTTCGCTTACAGTGAACAAGAGTTGGTTTCCCCTGATAATTTTAAACAAGTTTTCAGTCTGAATACACCTAAGTGGACCCTCGTCCGGGACCAGGAGCCGCTCTCTGGACCGAGTCCGTCTAATTTGTTTCGGATAGAGTTGCAAAAATGTTGTGTTTGGTTTGATTTCAGACAGCAGTCAAACAGACAATTGTCTCCTGGACAATGATATATTAATAATCACGTGTTGTACGGCGTGACAGACATGCGCCATCACTATCCATTGAGTCTTCGGGAGCGTTGAATGGAGGAGGTCCGAATAACGACGAACCACAAAAGGGGACGCAATGTTTTGTAATCAACTTCAAGAACCTTGACAACAAAATAATCCGATGGAGCGGAATCATCACAGGACAGGAAACACATTTTATTAGTGAGAAATCAGGCTGAGAACTGGGGAGTTTGTGCTAAAGTGGGTGCTAGCAGCTAATAGCATGCTAGCTTGGTTCTTCTATGTATGTTTTTAAATAATGTTTCAAGTTTTAAAACATAGCTGATGTTATTCTCTTGTATTTAAGTTCAACCAGCACAAAAACTGATGGAAATTTAGGAAAAACAGAAATATGTGCGGTCATGACGCACGTAGCTGCATTGCTGTGCTAGCAAAGTAGCACCAAGCTACTATAAAAGCCTAAATCTTGTTGTCGGTCACTCCCTTTTTAATTTTTTCTTTAGTAAGCAAGTGTAAGTGAGTTTGCACATAATTTTCTTAATCTTTGCTGTCACTGTTGAGCTTCTTTCTTGGTCGTACAGACGGAGGAAGCCCAGCTAGAATATACAGTCCTCACTTTCTGTGACAGTGACATAAACACTAGAGAGCAGTTATGAAATCATCTATTTGATGGTAAATTCTGATTGCAATTGAGATATATTTACCATGCATGTAATCCAATAATAATAGAAGTTGTAGTTTGATTTAAAAATGTGGTAAAGGCTGTTTTTAAGCACTTTGTGGTGTTTTTGTTATTTAGAAGCCGTTAACCTGACAGCAATGCATTACCTGTAGCATTAGAAGGTGCGATTCTTGCACTATTTACAGATTATTTTAATAGATAATAAATATTTAAATATACCACACAATAAATCATTTTCCAAGCTTTAATTTGAGCCATGTTTTGTGAAAATCGGTTAAGAAATGAGGGAGCTAGCCTGATTTTTGAGGTTGATGTCTGCCTGTCCTCTGATGGCGCATGTCTGTCTATAGCAGCAAATAGGCAAGGGCCAATCCAGTAATATATATCAATAGTCCTGGACCAAAGCTTGTAATTTTAGTTATTTTATGATATTTTGCTGATATATTTTCCAGGACTTAAGGCTCTCCTTTAATTATAATCCCAAATGTTAAATAGAGGTGCATTAAACTTGTATCAAATGTGTTAAATATTTAACATTTAGTCATCATTGCACTTTAGATGACTAAATATTTTAGTTACTCCTTTATCTGGAGTACTAATAAAATGACATTTCTCAGGTGTGGATGGATGCTGGAAGCCAGATTTTCTACTCCTATGGAGTTTGCACAGGAGTTTTGACATCATTAGGGAGCTACAACAAATACAACAATAACTGCTACAGGTGTGTATTTTTGCACAGTTTTGTAAAAGTTACACCTGAATAGTCATGACAGTTTAAGACATTTCCTCCTGTTTTCCCTCCTCACCAACAGGGATTGTGTTTTCCTGTGCCTGTTGAACAGCTTAACCAGCTTCGTCGCTGGTTTTGCCATTTTCTCTGTGCTCGGTTTCATGGCAAAAGAGCAAGGAGTGGATATATCCCTGGTGGCTGAATCAGGTAGAAATTACTCATACTTCATGAAAACTCACTAATGTAGTTGTGGTTACTTTAAATACTTTTTTCTCTTGTCACAGGACCAGGCTTGGCCTTTATCGCTTATCCACGAGCTGTGGCTTTAATGCCATTTCCTCAGCTGTGGGCGATTTTCTTCTTTGTTATGATCATCTTTTTAGGATTAGACAGTGAGGTGGGACAACATTTAAACAACAATAGTTTAGATTCAACAGAAATTGTGAGGCTTACGAGATGTCTGTCTCTTCACTTCAGTTTGTATATCAAGAAGCCATGGTCACGACCATCTCGGACATGTATCCTTCCATCTTTCAAAACACGTGCCGCCGAAAACTCCTCCTCCTTGCCATTTGTGCCAGTGGTTTCTTGGTTGGCCTTGTGATGGTGACTGAAGTGAGTTAGTCCTCTGTGACATATTAGTAGTTATTAGTGGTAGAGATGCAAAAAAATAAACTCGACTAAAAGGAAAAAGTTAAAAAAGCTGGAAAAAGTTTAAAATATAAGAAATCCAATGGAGGATTGATTGGCTTTTGGCTCCTCCCTTCAAGGAACGGGTGTCAAACTCAATCGCACAAGGGGCCGAAATCCAAAACACAGCTTATGTCGCCGACCGGACAAGATAAACATATATTGAACATTCTAAAAAAATGTTTTAAACTGTAACTTTTTAACATAATTATTAATTAGACAAATAGCAAAACCTGCGATAATGCTAGTGTGAATGCTGTAAGAGGAATTTGGCTGCTACTGCTGATAGATGAAGATGCTAGTGCTGATAGCGAAAATCACTGAAGCTGATAATCAGCTAAAACATTAGCTAAATGTCAAATAAGCCTAAAAACATAATAAAAAAAACTGAGGTTAGCCAAACAGCTAGCATGTAGCTGAAATATTGATTAAACTCCAAAACAACCTAAACAACTTTTAAAAAAGCCAAAATTAGCCAACACAGCCTGGATGTTGCTAAAATATTAGCTAAACTCTAAAACAGCCTTAGAAACTAAAAGAAACCCTGAATTAGCCAAACAGCTAGCATGTAGCTGAAAAAAATAACTAAACTTCAAAAAGTCAAAAAACTAAAAGAAACCATAAATTAGCCAAACAGCTAGCATGCTGAAAAAATAACTAAACTTCAAAAAGACAAAAAAACTGAAAAAGCCTAAATTAGCCAAACAGCTAGCATGTAATTGAAAAAATAACTAAACTTCAAAAAGTCAAAAAACTGAAAAAAACTAAATTAGCTAAACAGCTAGCATGTAGCTGAAATATTGATTAAACTCCAAAACAACCTAAACAACTTTTAAAAAAAAAGCCTAATTAGCCAACACAGCCTGGATGTAGCTAAAATATTAGCTAAACTCTAAAACAGCCTTAAAAAAACTAAAAGAAACCATAAATTAGCCAAACAGCTAGCATGTAGCTGAAAAAAAAATAGATTTCAAAAAGACAAAAAAACTGAAAAAGCCTAAATTAGCCAGCTAGCATGTAGCTGAAAAAATAGCTAAACTTCAAAAGGACAAAAGATTTTGAAAAAGCCTTAATTAGCCAAACAGCTAGCATGTAGCTGAAATATTGATTAAACTCCAAAACAACCTAAACAACTTAAAAAAAAAGACAAAATTAGCCAAAACAGCCTGGATGTAGCTAAGATATTAGCTAAACTCTAAAACAGTTTTAAAAAAACTAAAAGAAACCCTAAATTAGCCAAAACAGTTAACGTGTGGTTGAAAAAAATAACTAAACTTCAAAGAAAGCTTTTTGAAAAAGCCTAAATTAGCCAAAACAGCTAGCATGTAGCTGAAATATTAGCTAAACTCTAAAACAGCCTAAACAACTTTAAATTTGATTTGAACACACAATCTTCCAGATTTGGGGCGGACACTCTACCACAAGGCCACTTTGATAGATCTAATAATTTCTCTGACAGTTCATTGGAGTTTAATCTCAAAGAACCCAGTTCTGCAGGTTTTGGGACGGACGTGGATTCACATCTTTTGTTTCCCGCCCGTTGCAGGGAGGCCTTTATGTCTTCCAGCTGTTTGACTACTACGCCTGCAGTGGGACGACTCTTTTACTCTTTGCTTGCCTTCAGTCTGTCTGCATCGGATGGGTTTATGGTAAACCATGTTTTTTAACAAATCAAAGTTCTTTTTGATGTTTCTGTTCCAGTTTAACACGGCCATTTTTCCTCAGGTTCAGATCGTCACTATGACAACATAAAGGACATGATTGGATATCATCCCTGGCCGTTTATGAAATACTGCTGGAAATATTTCACACCGGCAATCTGCACGGTGAGTGTTACACGTCTGGACATCCTTTAGTTGGATTACTGACAGTAGCGTTTAGATTTTTGTGTTTGTTTTCTTATTGTCTTTAGTTGTACAGCAGTTTGTGTGGTTATTAAGGGAAAGAGCTTTAATAGCAGCAGGGTTTCTTTAATTATACAGGTGAAATACTTTAATTGGTATATAATTATTACCTTCTTGTAAAAAAAAAAAAATAATAATAAATGCAAAAGAATAACTATTAGAATTGTGTTTTAGAATTAAAATGACTTTTGAAACAATCTGTGGGATACTAAAAATATTGTTTGTAATAATCATCGTTAAGATTAACTAGTAATACATGATAGATTACTTGTTATTTTTTTAAAACTGGAATTCTTAATCTTAAATGATAATTTACTCAAAAATGTCATGCATTACAAGAGTTCTGTGTTGCAGGAGTAGAACGTACGATCTTCAAGTGACCAAAGTACTACAACGTACTATGCTCCGTTCACACTGAGTATGCGGTTCACGTTTAAAAATACGCATTGTACTCAATGTGTGTTTAGCATATGGTCTTCATGGTGGACTTATCCAATGCTAGCGAATCTTCTCCACCTACAATTGGAAGAGGCATTCTGCAAAATGTCAAAGAGGTGCGGATCTCATGAACCTTACTTCATTTCACAGCTCTATTCCGATATATGAAAGACTCGGTGTCCCAGAATTCCAGACGGCCATTATTAGCTCCTCCTCCATGATACATTTTTAAACAATTGGCACTTCAGTAAATAAAAGAGACGCCGTTCGTACGTGACTAACAAATCTGAGTCCCTGATTGGTCGAAGTTCGCCTTGGTTTAACTTTCAACTTGGACGTGTGTTTTGTCCATAGAACCTGAAAATAGTTGTAAATACTTGCATTGCAATGCATGAGAATAAGAGATTTGAACGCAGACCCAAAACAAATTTGTGTTGGTGTGAACGTAGCATCACACATTCATCTGAGAGATAAAGGTGTAAGAATGACTACAATTAATATTGTTTACTTTGAGTAAAGTGAAAGCTCTGAAATCCATAAAAAAAAAATAAGAATATGCTTTGTTTTAAAGAAAAACAATAATCTACATCTCTCATAAAACTGAATAAAAGAAAGGGCTAAAAGAAGGTTAAAAGAGTGGGACCTGGTGGTAGAAAAGATAGAAGCTGAAAATCATTAGTCAGAAGGAAGTCCAAAGACCGGAACCGCACAATTCGATCAAAAAATACTCTTGTTTTTAGTAGAAAAGACAAAACCCTAACAGATTTCTTTTTTTTTTTTTTTAGTTTTAAGCTTTCAACCCTTTAAAACCTAAAGTGTTTCTGTCAAAATCTGCAACCCTCTTTGACGTACCGTAACTCCTTACACAATCTACGTGAACTAGCTGATTTGCAGAGAAAAGCGGTTTTGGTCTGGTAAGCAACACTTTAAAGTGGCTTTTCATCAATATGCAACTAACATAAGATATTATATATCAGTGCATAGTCACTTTTCTCCACAACAGAGCTGATGTATCAAAGTCAACGCCCTCCAGACCATTTATTTTGTTGTTATTAATGGCCCGATGTTATCTTGCGATTATTTCTAACTTTTATAACTTTGACTAAATATATTTATATAGACCAGGGGCGAGCAATTGTTTTGACTCGTGGGCCACAAAGGGTTCTAAAATTTGGCATAAGGGCCGGACAAGGAGCAGATGGAAGAGGATGTTTGGTAATCAACCTCATAAACTAAAAAAATATATGGAATTTAGAGAAAAACATGCTTTAATTTGGATTCAAATTCACATATATTAATTTAAAAACAGAAAATTTCGGAGTTTTGATTTCTAAATTTTGATTTTTGTTCTCTTTTGGGTGATCCAATGGGTTGATGTTCTTCAGAGGAAAATGCGAACTCAAAGAAATGCTGCATTTATGTGGTGTAGGAATAATCCGAAAGATCACCATCTGACTCAGAAAGGATCACACACGAACGTCAGAGAAACACCACCATTCATGGGAAGAAACCAGAAATAACAATTGAAATAAAACAATAATTAAGGATTTTTGATTCAATGTATTTTAATTTGGAGGGCCACATTAAGTAGCTTAACCCTTCCGCTCTCCTTGGGGTCCAGATGGCTCCAACCACATTTTGTTATGCGATTTTTTCCATGACAAATGTGGACGAAGGGGGACAGGATTTTATGTCTGCCATGGACATTAGTGAAACTCCGAAATCAGTGAAAAAAAAAAGTTCAGCGCACTGTCCTGTGGTGTCCAGATGACCCCACTTTTAATGTAAACAAGCTAAGGAGAACGGAAGGGTTACGGGGCCGCATGTGGCCCCCGGGCCGTAGTTTGAGTAAAGTATTAAACGCTATTTAAGGTTTAAGTTGATTTATTCAAGAATAATAATCCTTAAATTTGATTATTCATAATTACTTTAAAAAGTTATGGTTTTAAAGTTTTAAAAATTGGCATTCAGCTAGATTTTTGGATTATTTTGGCATTTACTAAGATTTTTTAGGCTGTTTTGGACTTGAGCAAATATTTCAGCTACATGCTATTTTGGCAAATTCAAACTTTTCTTTTTAGGTTTAATTTAGGCTGTTTTGGAGTTACGCTAATATTTACACGCTAGCTGTTTTGGCTAATTTAGGCTTTTTTTGTTTTTTATTTTTGAATTTGAGCTATTTTTTCAGCCACATGTTCGGTGTTTTGGTTAGTTTTTTAAGGCTAATTTGGCATTTAGCTAAAATTTTAGCTGGCTATCAGATTCACAGATTCAGCATCTTCAGCTTCAAAATTTTAAGCTATCATTTTCAGCATCTTCAGCAACCAAATTAATCTTACAGTATTCACACTATCCTTATCACAGGTAATGCTATATCTCTAGTTCATCATAATATTAAAAAGTTACAGTTTTAAAGTCTTAAAATTTTAGTTTCAGAGAGTTCAAAAAAATGTTTGTCCTGTTCGGCCCGTGACTTAAGGTTTCAGATTTTGCCCCCTGTGAGTTTGACACCCCCGACGTAATAAAGCGTTTACCCTCTTTTGACACATTTTAAGATAATCCTGAACACTAAAAAAAGTTTTAATAAAAGTAGCTACAACTCTGAAAACGATTGATTTAAAAAAAAAATGATTTTCAGCCGCCATCTTGCTTGCCACCAGGTCCTCTCGGTAGTTGGGTAAAATGGCCGTTTAGAAAAACAACAAACAAAGATCTGTAAAAAAAAAAAAAAAAGTTGAGTAAATACATTTACGGTGCACACTAGAGCTGCTGCAGTCTTTGCCAAATGTTTTTTTAGTGAAGAATTGGGCACAAATAAACAGCATAAAAAGACTAATGCACACTCAAATATAATTTGAGTCACAACTCAAAATATTTTTTCGTTAGAATGTGGTAAAAAGCCAGGCAATGTAAAGGAAACCCAGACAGTCTTTAAAAAGGATTCAAGCAGGGAATTTTTTAATAAAAGGAACAACTTCTAGCTGCTCTCACATCTTCATGATGCTCAGCATATTTATGAAATCTTATCATATTTCTCTAACTGTGATATTTCAGAATTGTGATGCATTTTTAAAACACAGATTGGGTTATTTTAAATGCAAGCTCTCTCCTTCACACTCACTGTCAGCATCTCTTTTTATTTTTTTTTTTCTAGTGCACATTTGTCTTTTCTTTAGTCAAATATACACCACTCAAATTCAACAATGTATATGAATACCCGTGGTGGGGATACGCCCTCGGAGGATTCTTCACTCTATCTTCAACATTGATGGTTCCTCTATGGATGCTTTACGCTGTAAGAAGCAAATCTGGATCCCTAAAACAAGTAAGTTGTGACACTTCAAAAGTATGATTTAATAAAAGTATAAAGAAATTTTGTGCGGGCCTGTAATGTTTACTCCCTATTAATTATAATCCCAATCATTTATTTGTTCAGTAAAATGTTTTAAATTATGGGTTACCATTTTTAAATCTGCAAAGTAAAATTTTGACAAACGTTTTTGGATATTTAGCATGTTTTAGGGGAAAAAAACAGGTCTTGTTTTTCACCCTTTAAATTATTGTATTTATAAATGATACATTTACTAACAAAATATTTAGTTGGAAAGCTAAACATTTAATATTAAGATACAGATTTATTTTAAAATTAGATATTAAGCTTGCAAACTAAATATTTAATTTTATTAAATTAAATATTTAGCTTGCACATTAAATATTCATATATAATCTAAATATTTATTTTGAGACAAATATTTAAGTTTTGTATCTCAATATTTAGGTTGGAGCTTATGTTGAATTCTCTTACTAAATATTTAGTTAAGGCTAAATTGAGCTAAAAACTAAATATCTAATTAAAAAACTGAATATTGAGTTAAAATTTTAATATAACTTAGATCTAAATATTTAGTTTGGAGCTGAATATTGATTTAAAAACAAAATATTTAGTTTTTAACTACATATTTAGTATTTTTACGTTAATATTGAGTTTTTAGCTAAATACTTTAAAGATCCATTCAAAATTTATATTTAAAGAACTAAATATTTAGTTACAAAACTTAAATATTTAGTTTGCATATTAAATATTTAGATCTATTCTAAAAGTTTAGTTAAAAACTAAATATTTAGTTACAAAACTTAAATATTTAGTTTGCATATTAAATATTTAGATCTATTCTAAAAGTTTAGTTAAAAACTAAATATTTAGTTTGGGTCTAAATATTTAGTATAGGACTATACATTTAAATTCATTCTAAACATATTAAAAAAAACTAAATATTTAGTAAAAACTTAAATATTTAGTTAGGAAAATAAATATTTAGATTAGATCTAAATATTTTTTTTCCAAACTAAATATTTGATTTAATAAAACTTAACATTTAGTTTGTAAGCTTAATTTTAAAATAAATATTTAGCCTAAAATTAAATATTTAGCTTACTAGCTAAATACTTAGTAAGCAAATGTATAATTTATAAATACAATAATTTAAAGATTGAAAATATGCAATTGAAAAACGTAACTTGTTTTTTTTTTCCCCCTAAAACGTGCTAAATATCCAAAAACATTGATGTCCAAATTTTACTTCGCTGATTTACAAACGGCACTCCATATTAAATGGTTCAGTCTTGTCTTACTTAATTTTTTTTTTGCTTTAATTACTCAGAGGCTGAAACTTCTCTGCACTCCATCAAATGACTTACCAACTCCATCATCCAAGAAAGCATCAAACTACGAAGCATTTCAGACCTTCACAGACTTTCACACATTACGCACCAAAGAGAGTTCAGAAAAACAAGGAGCATCCGTCGTTTGAAGCGCTGGAGAAAATACTTACATGAAATTTATGGTATACATTTCATGTAAAAAACATCAAGAAGGAATGTCATAGATTATAAAAGTGAAAAAAAAAAAACATTGACATGAACTTCTACTTTTGACATGAATCCTTGTTTGCAAGATTTCTAGTGTTTTTTGTGTTATCTCATAAATCACAAAGGAGGTTTTTGGATGTTTTATTGGTAGTTTTTGGTTTGTTAAAAACAAAAGAACAATGTTCAAGAATTTTAAAGGACTGTTAAATGTTTCAATTCTACTCCAGATACTCCTCAACATTAAAGGGGCCATACTATGATTTTCCCAAGCCTTTCAGAGTAAACTATATCCATATATATGATCATATATTACCTTTGGAACATGACATATTAGTTATTTTCGGGAGTTTTTACATACCCGGAAGTAAAACGACTTGATTCCTGAGGCTCCGCCTGCTGTTCCATGTGGGTGCCGCCCATTTAGAGCCGACAGCGTGTCTGTATCCCTCCCACGAAGATAAACAACATTCAAACTTCTTGATATATGGATAGACATACCATATATCTGCCTTCAGAAGCCCCGCCCATCGCTACACAGGTTCACAATACATAAACACGCAGAAAGTTTTTTGCTAATCACCATTAGTAGCTCAATGGAGAAATTGGAGCTATGTCCGACTCCCCCCCCCTCACTACATAGTGCGTTTGCCAAATTCTAGTTATGACGGAATCTACTAATTTGAAAATCAAGTGCGCTAGAAATTTCCCAGAAGTCTTTGCGAAAAACTAGCGTACATCGATTGCTCACTAGATTAGCGAAAATAGACCACTTTGCATTACGGTCGAACAATTTTGAACAAAGAAACGTGTTTAAATGTATTTTTTAATAAACCATCCATAGTTTCATCACCAGAATACAATAGACTCATAAATAAATGTTGTGAAATGTTCGTATTGATTCGATTTTAACTTTGTGAAATTGGTGACGTCATATCTGGCATTTGGAAAAACAAAAGGAAAATAGTGAGAATTAAATTGCCTTTAAAATCCAGGGCACTATATAATTCTACATATATAGTTTTTTAGTAATTAGGGGTTAGCGGGGGAATTCGGACACAACCTCAGTGTTAGACTGGAGGCGGTGCTGGCAGAGCAGACTCTTCCTGAAAGGGGCGGTTCTCACTTTGTGACATCAGCATGTTAGAACCCGCTCCTTTTCATGGGTGTGGGAGGGGCTAGTACTGGTTTTTAGAGGATTAATCAGAAATGCGTGAACAGATTTTACGTGGTATGACCTCTTTAATTCAATTACTATACAGTTGTATTTACAATAAATACTGTGGGAATGGTGAAAATGTACCTAACCACTGTTGTGGTTGGGAAGGCAAAGACATTTGTCAGCAAACATCTTTACCAAAGTCATGAATGTTAAGTGTGCTTCCTAAAAACACACGAGCGCTGGCGTCTATGTGTGTGTTCATGTGTGATGTTTAACAGAACACAGAATTGCACCTGCATTAGTGTAACAGACACCTCCAGATCCTCAACACTTGAAACTGTGAGAAAACTTTTATTCATTCTTTTGTTTTGTTTACTAATTGCAGAGTAATTTAAGACATCAGACTATGCTTCTTTATGCTTTAAGTACAGCTCATCTGGAATGTAACAGGAAACCTCAGCAGTCGAGAGAAAAAAAAACAACTTTCTCAGCATTCTCTTGTTATAAAGACATCTTTTTTTATTTATTTAATTAGACTTTTTTATTGTTTAATGCACACAAGTGTTTATTAAAAATGCCAATTTGCAAGAAGGTAAAAAAAAAAAAAAGTTCCAGAATGAAACTTTTTCATTAAAATGACAACTGAGAAAAAATACATATATATATATAGTTGATTAAAACAAAGTAAAATCAAAAGTGGTGAGAACTGACAAAGTTAAATTGGTTCCCGGCATCTAATATTTTTATTCATATTTTATGGGCAAAAAATTAAACATAAAAACTGAGCTTGCTGTGTAAAAATAGGTGCTTGAGCACCACCTGGAGTCTACCTGTGCACATGTCCTACCTGCATACCTCATTTAAAAAACTGTTTTTACCACAAGGTTGTAATTTAATCCACTTTCCAAATGTCAAAATAATTTTTGTCAACAATTGTTCTTTCATTAGTTGATTTCTTTATTTCTAATAATTCCACTGCATTTTAATTGAACATTAATTCTTCTGTTATTAGTTTTTCAACATTTTAAAAATATAACTTTATAATGACTTGCACACATATTTGTGATTTATTCATAATCAAAACAACATATGGTGTTGTTGTTTTTGTGTTTTTTACTTTATGCATGATTATATTTTTGACCTCTGGGAGGCACTATAGGTCCATCTGACAATGAACGTTTTCACCAGAGAAAAGATGTTATGTAACTGTGTTGTTTCTGTAATATAATATATTTACATCCTTTTTTTTAAGAAATAATTTTCACCTATTTTGACCCTTCAAAGTAAAACAGGTGGTGTTCACAACCATGGATCTTCAGTCAGAAACACCAAAAACTTTAGGAAAATATTGAGTGCTTCTGTGAAAAGTGAAAATGTCATATTTTAAACATGTTTTTTTGTTTAAATATGTAATAATAGACATGAATTCCTGTTTGGTTTTTCAAAATAAAATAAAAAAATAATCAAACAATCAGTTCATGTTTTTGTGAATGTACACAACATGAACATGTGCTTATTCATGAAAACACGCCTCATTTTTCTTAAAAAAAAATTATTGAAAGATATATGACAGCAACTACCAAATAAAACAATAAAGACAAAGCTGATTTTTTAAACTTGTCCTGCAAACAGACACGAGCTGAAGGCCTTTTGTGTTGGACAGATTTTACTATTACAAAATAAGTATTTTATAATATCTAAGGTGTATATGTGTATAAACCCCCCACTTTATTCATTTATTAATTTTTATGTTGTTGTTTCATACATGTATTTCTTTCTTTTTTAATTATTTTTGACAACCTTAAAATGAAAAAGTATTTTTAAGGAAATAGACCTCATGCAGGATGTTCATTTCTCTAAAATTCTCCATATTAAGTGATTTAACTTAAAAAAAAAAAAATCTTTTTAAGATTTGAATTTTGTTCTTAAATAGAATGATCTTATAGATGTTTCTTGCAACATCTTGAGGATAAAAGCATAAATATTTTTATTTAAACAGTTTAAGCAAACTACATGAAAATAAAACGTGCTATGTGAATAAAAAAGATAAAAAACGAGTCACTGTTTGATGCTTATATGTGAGTTTGATATTTTATTCAGACGTGACGGGCAGAGGAAACGCGAGTAGCAGTGAGGAGGGAGTAATCCTCGGCTCAGGTGTCCGTCACCTGCGACTCCAGAAGGTCAAATCAGACGGATCATGAAGATCATGGAACCGCACGTCCAGGGAAATTACTCTTTTTTTATTATTTTATTAGAACTAGGGCTGCCACGATTAGTCGACTAATCGATGACTAATCGACTATTAAAATAATCGACAACTAATTTAATAGTCGATTAATCGTTACTTTATATTGTATGAAGTCAGAGTGTAGTAAAGTTGAAAGTTATAATAGCATTCTGCTAGCTTTTTGGAATATTTTGGCATTTATTAAGGTTTTTTAGGCTATTTTGGAGTTTAGCTAATATTTCAGCAGCATGCTAGCTATTTCGGCTAACTTTAGCTTTTTTACGTTTTTTAGGCAACTTTTGAGTTTAACTTATATTTCAGCTGCTAGCTGTTTTGGCTAATATAGTATTTTTCCATTTTTTTAAGGCTAATTTGGAGTTTAGCTAATATTTCAGCAGCATGCTAGCTATTTTGGTTAACTTAAGCTTTTTTAAGTTTTTTTAGGCAATTTTTGAGTTTACCTTATATTTCAGCTATATGCTAGCTGTTTTGGCTAATATAGGATTTTTCCGTTTTTTTAAGGCTAATGTGGAATTTAGCTAATATTTCAGCAGCATGCTAGCTATTTAGGCTAACTTTGGCTTTTTTACGTTTTTTAGGCAATTTATGAGTTTAACTTATATTTC
This sequence comes from Oryzias javanicus, assembly GCA_003999625.1. NCBI lineage: Eukaryota > Metazoa > Chordata > Actinopteri > Beloniformes > Adrianichthyidae > Oryzias > Oryzias javanicus. The sequence goes on along the minus strand of CM012441.1, from coordinate 31,242,817 downwards.
AGCTATATGCTAGCTGTTTTGGCTAATATAGGATTTTTCCATTTTTTAAGGCTAATTTGGAGTTTAGCTAATATTTCAGCAGCATGCTAGCTATTTTGGTTAACTTAAGCTTTTTTAAGTTTTTTTAGGCAATTTTTGAGTTTACCTTATATTTCAGCTATATGCTAGCTGTTTTGGCTAATATAGGATTTTTCCGTTTTTTTAAGGCTAATGTGGAATTTAGCTAATATTTCAGCAGCATGCTAGCTATTTAGGCTAACTTTGGCTCTTTTTATTTTTTGGCTAATTTGGCATTTAACTAATATTTTAGCTGGTTATCAACTTCAGCATTTTTACATCCACTTTGGCCATGAACAGATTAGTCGACTAATCGGAAAAAATAATCGGTGATTAGTCGACTATTAAAATAATCGTTTGTGGCAGCCCTAGTGTGAACTTTCGTAACTGGTTTAATAATAAAACAGAAATTAAAATTTTTATGAAAAAAAGACCATCTGGAGTACGTCCTTTTTTTGTTTGTTTGTTTGTTTGTTTTTTTAGTAATTTACAGCTGGTTTTGATTTTTTTGTTCTAAATGAAAGAGAAAGTACAATGACTCAAAAAATATTTACCGTATTTTTTTGGATTATAAATTGCACCGGAGTATTAATAGCAGCAGCAAAAAATGTCTAATCAAGAATAAGAAAACCATATATAAGTCACTCTGGAGTTTGAGTGGCACTTTTATATTTACCGTGGCAAAAAATAAAAACAAGAATAATAATGCTTCAATGCAAAAGAGAATAACATCAAAATTTAACATGAAAACAATCTGATTCTCCTCCATTTTGGTTTTGGAAGACACTTTTTCTTCTGTCACTGTCAGAAGAAAAAACGCCGCCCTCTAGTGGTTGTTAGCGGAAACAATCGCTAAAGGGCAACTGGTTGTAAAATTATATGGAGTCTATTGGTAAGTCACCCCTGAGTTTAAGTCGCATCCCTGGCTAAACTATGAGAAAAACATCGTCTTATATACAGTATGTTTTATGAGTTTTATGAGTTTGAACAATTTAATCTTCGTTTTTAGCTCAAATCTTCCATCCAGAATAAAGTTAACATGATAACTTTGGGTTGTTATGGCCAAATTTGTGTCTGTAAATTAAAAGACCAACTAGTACATATAACTAGTATTTCTAATAAGAGACTAACACAGTATTCTGCAAATGAATTCACTCTGTAAATTCAGAATCTGTACATTTTCCAAGACAAAATTGCACAACTTCATCATTTAAAAAAAAAAAAAAAAAAAAATCATCGTTATAAAATAACATAAGATTTTCCACAAGTAAAACAACAAGAAGGCAAAAAAGATGCAGAAAAACAATAAATATTGCATCTCATAAAACTATGGAGGCGTCACCTTTAGTCCAGATTCTGCTGTAAATATAAAGTGGGTTACAAACCGTTCTGTGTCGCTCACGTAACGTGTCTTAGTTACCCACTGACAGATTATCTGCACTTCCTGTTTGCTTCCTGTTACAGTTTCAACGCCCTTTAGTCTCCAACAAGTGTGTTAAGTACGTGGAGCTGCAGAGCGAGGTGCTAAGTCCAATTAGCTGTTGTTTACGCGTGAATGTAGAAATGTGACAGGGCGCCCCAGTGATCTAAGCTTTCTTGGACCTTCTCACCTTGGTCAAGCTTTTATAAATCTCATTTAGCGCTCAGCTGCTCAGATCCCTGTGACACCAGATGCCTCGAAACAAGCAAATCTTCAATTTGACCCTCCCCAGTTACTTTGTATGTGAAAAAAAAATGAAAGCTTCTTTAATAGAAGATTATTTTTAACTCACTGGGTTAAGACAACAGCTCCACACTCAGCAAAAAGAGTGAACTGTTTTGTCAGCAGGTATAAGTACCTCTTATTTTTGGTGGGGATTTGGGTCCACTTTCCTGTATATTTGAATGTTCCCCTATCTTCTAGAACAGGGGTTGGATAACTTTTTGACTTAAGGGGCACAAAGGGCTCTAAATTTTGACAAAAGGGCCGGACCGGGGGCAGATCCGTGGAGTGTTTTGGTCATCCACCAACATCAAATCTGGATGAAATCAGGTCTTATTTTTGATTAATAACACATATATATATTATAAAACAGAAACAGATTTGGGGGGTTTATTTTAAAACTGTGACTTGGTTTGAAATTGTCCGGGGAAAAACAGAAACTTGGATAAATGCTGCATTTTTGAGGTGTTGGAATGATCACAAAAATGACAGATTTTTTACATAAATGAATAATAACTTCCTGCACATAAACAAATGTACACATATTTATAGTGTGCAATAGGGAAAATAATATAAAGAAAGTAAAACAATAAGGATTATCATTATTATTACAATGAATTCCCGCTTGAAGGGCCAGATTACATAGTTTAATGTGGCCCCCGGGCCATATTTTGCCCATTTCTGTTCTAGAAGAACACTGCACTGAAAAAAAAAAAAAAAAATAGAAGAAGCCCATTCAGAGAGAGAAAAACATAATGAAATGTGTATGTCTAAAAGTCCAGAAATGGAAAGAAAATCTGAATATAAATGAAAAAAGAAGTACATAAATGATGAAACACAATAAGAAAAAAGTGTAAAAACATGTTCAGGTGGCATCATTTATTTATTATTTATTTTTTTCCTCAATTGTGTCTGTTGTTCTTTGCTTTGCTTCATTTAGGATAACTGTAAACTTGACAAAAGAAACCTCCTAATTCCTGGTTTTCATCTTGTCTATGGGGAATTAAAAGGTTTAGTGTTATTGCTGCCTCATATTTAACTTTTAACTAATACTTGAACACATAATTAATAGAAAGTACAGATTATGTGGCAGCAAACTGAGTTCAAATCAATCTAACAATTTGTTTTACAGCTAAAAATGAATGTTTGTGCTGATTTATTGGCTCACTGAACATACACTGCAAAAAAAAACACCATCTTAATTCTAGAAAAAAAGTAGAAATCAACTAGAAATAAGTCAAATTTTACCTGACAAGATTTCTTGATTTAAGAAATAATGTCTGTAGACTTTAATAAATGGGGTATATCTTGAAAATTGCCAAAAACACTTATTTAAGCAAGAATTTAAGACAAACTCCCCCCTAAAAACTAGAATATAGGAGCTTGATTAAAATGTATTGTCTACTACCTGTAAAATATTGTAAAAGCTGTTCCAATCATGTATTTTTGAATATGTGAATCATTACTTCAAGTGTTGAAAAAGTGATGGCATCTAAAAATAAACTTAAATCAAGACATTTTCTTGTCCTTAAATTAGGCCTGCAGGTTTCTATTTTCTTGTTTTGAATGTAAAATTATTAATTTTTGGATTTACAAACTAAATAGAACAGAAAATACATATTTTTCTTTTTAAAAAAGTGCAATAATCTTACACATGCTGTTGTTTATATCTAAAATCAAGATTTTATAACCAGTTTTCAGACAAATAATCTTAGGTTATTGACCAAATTTGCAGTGTACATTTCAGAAAATGCACTTTCAACAGTTTTAACCTTTTAACTACCCATTCTGGACAAATCAATAACTTTTTTCCCTGCTGCCGATAGGGTACATGTGTCAAAGTCAAGGCCCGGGGGCCGGCCCTCCACATCATTTTATTTTATTGTTATCAATAGCCTGATGTTATATTGCACTCATTTCTAACTTGTATAAATTTGACTAAACCATATTGTGAGTAAAATATTGAACGTTATTTAACGTTTAAGTTGATTTATTCTAGAATAATATTCCTGCTTTTTTATTATTCATAATTATGTTAAGTCTATTTTGGAGTTTTACTGATATTTCAGCTATAAACTAGTTCTTTTGGCTAATTTAAGATTTTTTTCTTTTAGTTTTTTTAGACTGTTTTGGAGCTAAGCTAATATTTATAAGTTAGCTATTTTGGCTAATTTAGTTTTTTTAAAAGTTCTTTTAGGTTGTTTTGGAGCTAAGCTAATATTTATAAGTTAGCAGTTTTGGCTAATTTAAGGTTTTTTTTAGGTTGTTTGTTTTGGAGCTAAGCTAATATTTACAAGTTAGCTATTTTGGCTAATTTAAGGTTTTTTTTAATTGTTTTTTTTTTAGGTTGTTTGTTTTGGAGTTAAGCTAATATTTACAAGTTAGCAGTTTTGGCTAATTTAGGGTTTTTTTTGTTTTTTTTAGGTCGTTTGTTTTGGATCTTTTGGCTAATTTAGGTTTTTTTTTTTTTTCTTCAAATTCGTTTAGGCTCATTTGAATTAGTTATTTTCCAGCTTACACTAGCTGTTTTAGCTAACCTGAGATTTTTTCTTCTTCTTTTTTTTCAGGCTAAATTAGCATTTAGCTAATGTTCGAGAAAGCTATCAGCTTCAGCGTTTTCAGCTATCAGCTTCAATATTTCTAGCTTTTAATTTCAGCATCTTTAGCTAAAGGGCACTAGCATCTTCAGCGGCCACATTCAGTTTACAGCATTCACGCTAGCATTATCAAAGGTAATGATCTATATCTAGTTCATAATTATGTTAAAAAGTTACAGTTTTAAAAATGTAGTTTCAGAGTGTTAAATAGATGTTTATCCTGTTCGACCCACGATTTAAGGTGAATTTGGATTTCGGTCTCTTGGGCGATTGAGTTTGACGCCTCTGCTTTAGGGAATAAGTAATACAAAAAATCAATGTTTTTAATGATGAATTTTGTATTTAAAATGTATTCTATTGTTTGGTTGAGCTGTTAAAGGGTTGGGGGACTATATTAATGCCATCTGTTAATCTTTACATCCAACATACAAATATCCAAATAATAATTCATATTTTTTTAAACATAAAGTTCACATTGTGCCACCCAATAAGGTTCATTTTCAGTGACAGATCATCGGTCAAAGAACAGCTTTTCTTCTGTAAAGTGATTAAATTTTTTTAAAATACATGAAAGTGTTCAATCCAGCACAGGATGACCACTTTATGAATTAAGTAAGACAGGAGTCACCTCTAACACCAACCTTGACTCCCAGACTCCCTAACCTACTTATCACCTCTGACTTGCGCACAAGGTGTGAATCCAATTTGTAAGGATTGAAGGATTGCAACCCCTCCGGTTTAACAGCTTGCTAGTGACAATTTTTGGATGCTAAGCGGATGAAGACAAGCTTCTTGATCTGGAAATCCCCCTTGTGGGAATGGTCAGTCTTATGAAAGCTGGGTGACAGATGGTTTTCAGTCCAGGAAGTCTTTTCCGCGGCGCCGTCACTAAACCACAACACAGCATCTTTTCTTGCAATCAGGAAATATCTTAGAACATTGTTAGCTTTAATTACATATAAAGCTTCACTTGACACAAAGCTGAGGTTATAGTGTTTAAGGTTATGGAGAAAGATAGACATGAACAGTAGGAAAAAGCAGGAATATGATTTTTTGTTTCCCTTTTTAACATTCTGCTAGAGGACCACCTGCAGTTTAATTGCCCCTGCAATGACAATAAAGTCTTTGAATCTATAAATGTTGAAACAGAAGGTAATGAGCAATATTAATGACATCATTTAACATTTTAATGTTCTTTTACAACCTGTTCATTTGTGGATCTCTCTGGTTGTAAGGAACATTTTGAAAATAAATAAAAATAAGTAGAAAAAGTGAAGTGACTTTTCAGAGAGAATTTTTCATATTTTTGAAATATAGCCATTAACTAAACACTACATGAATTATACACTTAATGCCTGCTGTCGCCAATATGCAACAAACCAAATTAGCAATAAAACTACCTAAATGTAGCTTTTACTTACTGTAAAAGCAAAAACATATGCAAATATATATTTTTTCATAGCTGGGAATAAATTCAGGCCTTCGGAGTTTAAGTGATGCTTTCTTCAATCCATGTTAAGAAGGTGGAAACTTTAGTAGAATTTTGAAACAAAATGAGAATTCCTGCACTAATATTCCATTCAATCCAGTTAATCCAGTTGTTTCCACAGATCATATTCTGATATTTCTAATGCACAAAAAACTTTAAAAAATAAAGGTGAATACGCATAATCAAGTTTGTTATTATGCAAAACATGAAAGAAAAAAATTAAGGTTGTCACATTTATATTAAGACTTCAACTGTATTAAAATAACCTCCACCAAAACTGACCAAAACATTATAATTTAGAGAAAAAACTTGTAATGAGGAACTTATTCCAGAAACACAGATAGATTATTATTATTATTATGTATTACACATAATTATGTACAATTTTGAATTAAATCATGATGAAAGCAGTTCAGAATTTGGGTTAAAAAATCACATTTAGCTGTTTATAGAAGACGTGGAGCATTTCAAGTTGGCAGAAATTAGTTTCTTCTTTGATTTCCCCTAAAAAAAAAATTATGATTTTTGAAGTACCGGATGTATCGCAAAATAGTTTTTTTTCAACAATATTTGAAAATGATTAATGCACAACTATTTTCCTTACATATTAGCCAGAACCTTCTCTTCTCTTTTTTTATTGTTGCTGCTTTTTATCAAATGTTTTGTAACTTTTTGCTGTTTTAACTTAAGTTTATACAGTTATGTGAAAAAATAAGAACACGCTCATGAAATAATCAGCTCTGTCTTAAGAAAAAAAATCATTTATCAATGTTCAATCTTATTTTGCAAAAAACTTTAAAAAAAAAGTAAGTGATTTAATAAAAATCACTTTATATAATTCTTACTTTTTCTACTCATAAAAAAATACCTGAACAAAAACGGACATTTTAATGGAGGTCAAAGATTGAACCTCCTGCTCATTTGAGCTATTTTTGTTGTTCAAAAACTCTTTTTTGAGGCAAAAATTACATTTTAATGTGAAGTTATATCACTTGGAATTCAAACTGATATTAAATGTGTTGTGTTCAAATGTGTGGGAAAATATACAAGTTTTAAATAGTGTGTCCTCATTTTTTCAGAAGACTGAATACTAATTTTGCAAAGCATTTTGTGAAAAGTGCTGTATAAGTAAAGCAACTGATTGATTTTATGACCTTATAAAATATTGTGTTGGTAAAATAATTTTTACTCTATTATAATAGTCAGAAATTTGTCAAATATAGTTTATTCAGGAAGATGTTTACATCTACATCACAATTTATTATGAATGTGATTCAGATTTAGTATTGTCTGTTCAAAAATCAAACGTCGTTCCTGATTTTCTCTACAGTATTGCAAAAAAACTTTTCAAATGAAGTGAATTTTACTTCAAAATGAGCCTGTTTTTTTTTATTTTTAAAGAGAGGTATAAATGGAGATTATAGTAGGACACTAAACTTCCCCGGAGAACAAATTTGGCCCTTGATTTCGTTTCTTTTCTTTATTCATTTTTATGTTTTTAATTTTTCCCTTTTTTTCCATCATTATTTTAGTCTTTTTATTTTTATTTTCTTTAGGGTCGCTATAAATGGTGCTACTTAAAATGAACAAAAAACAAATTGTCTAATTCATTTTAAAATGTTTCACTTATTTGTCCGTCTTTGCTGATAAATAAAAACAAGTTTCTCCAGGTCTCTTGTGCTCTAATACCTACATTATTGATGCAACAGTAAAAACAAAAACGCAGGAAATTTTCGGGAAATCGAAGCTTTTGATTCACTTCATAAGGTCATTTTCTGAAAATGTAGAGAGTTAATGGGATTCTGAATGTCTAAGGGTGTAAGCTTGCGTTCATTATCACAGACGGGCCCTACCTGTAAAGGGATTACCTCAGGTGCTCCCAAACTTCCTTCACCCCGACACTAATCTGGTTATTTGGATCGGCATTAGAATCCTGATAAATCAAGGGTGCCCAAACTTCCCTCATTCATAGTTCGCTGCTATTTTAAGACATCCAGAATTTCAAGTTGTTTCAGTTTTTTTTGTAAATCAGATCCAGAAACAATTACATTTTATATAAACATAAATAAATAAAATCAACATAACATGCTCTATTGTGTTTTTGTGACCTGATACAATAGTTTGGTTAAAAGGAAGCAAATAATGAAATAAGTCGGACTGTATAATATCGGAAATATTTATTAGAAACTGCAGGTACATATGAAATGCAACAGTTTTGGATTGATTTTATTCAAATAATTTAATGTAATACCTACAATTATAAGGTTTAATGCAGGTTTTACAGCAAATTCTAAAACCTGGGGATTTTAGTCCATTTGAAGACGAATAAATTCCACTAGAACTGCGGAATAACAGGGGATTTAAATATAAATATGATAATTTTTTTTGATAATTTTAATAAATTGTCAAAATTTTTGAATATTAAATTCAGAAAAGAGTGTTGAGCTTCATGCTGTCTTGTAAAGACGTTACTCAAACATTTTTAATTGATCTAATGAACCATAAAAACTAAGAAATTCAAGGAGACTTGGAATTTAACTTTAATTTCATATAAAATGGAACAGTTTTGGATTAATTTTATTCAAATAATTTAAAGTAATACTTACAATTACCAGGTTTATTGCAAGTTTTACAGCAAATTCTAAAACCTGGGGATTTTAGTCCATTTTAAGACGAATAAATTCCACTAGAACTGCGGAATAACAGGGGATTTAAATATAAATATGATAATTTTTTTTGGATAATTTAAATAAATCGTCAAAATTTTTGAATATTAAATTCAGAAAAGAGTGTTGAGCTTCATGCTGTCTTGTTAAGATATTACTAAAACATTTTTAATTGATCTAATTAACCATCAAAACTAAGAAATTCAAGGAGACTTGGAATTTAACTTTAATTTCATATGAAATACAACAGTTTTGGATTAATTTGATTCAAATAATTTAAAGTAATACCTACAATTATAAGGTTTATTGCAGGTTTTACAGCAAATTCTAAAACCTGGGGATTTTAGTCCATTTTAAGACGAATAAATTCCACTAGAACTGCGGAATAACAGGGGATTTAAATATAAATATGATAATTTTTTTTAAATAATTTAAATAAATCGTCAACATTTTTGAATATTAAATTCAGAAAAGAGTGTTGAGCTTCATGCTGTCTTGTAAAGATGTTATTCAAACATTTTTAATTGATCTAATGAACCATAAAAACTAAGAAATTCACGGAGACTTGGAATTTAACTTTAATTTCACTGTTTGGCAAACACGCCTAAAGCCATCTCTATAGTTTAATTAGGAAGGGATCTGGTTTAATTAACAGGATCCAATTACTCCATCATTACTGGCTTGTGGTTTGCATCTGGTGGAGGTAAATTGACTTGAAGTCGTTTACTTTGCCGCTAGACAACACGGATCATGTCCTGATTTAATTAGTCATGCCAGGAACCCATTACCTCATTATGAATGTCTTGTAAATTGCATCTGTTTATGTTAAACAGTATTAGTCAGCTCTTAGGTGAAGACAGCAGAGTGGACGGCAGCTGGCATCTTGATATAAAACTCTTATGGGTCTCCAGGGGTGCCCGCGCTGGCTCGGAGTCAAAGGTCACGAGTGCTGCCGACGTTCTCGGACGACGAGTTTTCAGGTTTTCTGCAGTTGCAGAATCAAACTGATCTGAAGGATCTGCTTTGATGAAGATGCTCTCTTTTATATAATGCGCCATTTTGTAGATTGAGCCATTTAGGCTCATTTTATGCTGATTAAAACCTAGAAGGAGTCTTACTTTAGCCTTTAAGAAATTTAGATTTGATTTTTTTAAAATAATAAATATAAATGATGGTTTTTTTGTGCAAAAACAAAAGCAAAATTATTAAAAGAACCTTGCATTAGCATCTCTTTTTACTTATTTTCAAAATAAAAGCTGCTCTGTGCCACACAGGATCATCTCAGTGCAGCTCGGGGGTCCATTTCAAGAAGCAGGTTTTGTTGGAACTCTGAGTTCATGAACTCCAAATTCAACAAAACTCTGAGTTTTCAGTTTCAGAAAGAGAGATAACTCAAACCCGTGAAAGTGGGTGAAACCAAGTCCGTTTCAAGAAGCGGGTTAAGCTGAACTCAGAATCAATCACTGTGGCAACTGAGTCTGTGAACGAAACCTGGTCTGGAGCAGGTTTCCTTCAGGAAACTTAGAGTTCTCTGCGGTCTCCGCCCCTTTTTAAAGTGAAAGATGTTCAAATATGAGTTCTTCATTAATATTTAGAGAACATTCACATTAGAGACGTCACGTTTCCACCACACAGAAACCAAAATGACATGTTCATTTATAGAGGATCATGTAGAGAGGAGGCTGGATTAATCCAGAGGAAATGTTATTTATGTCGGGAGAGGATTTGAGGACACGAGTCGATTGATGCAGTTTCTCTGATACATTTTTATTTGAGCGACATTATAAACAGTGAGTTATTCCAGGGATTTGCTATTAATAATAATGAGTTTTGTTTTCATCATTTGAAACCCTTAACAATAGAGATCATTAAATTTCAAACAACGGCAGGGGCTTTGCACTCATATACAACTTTCTTCACAAGTATTAGCTCAGTCGTCAGCAACGCTGCTTCTGCTTGTGACGTCTCAAGTTCGAGTCCCGGCTCTGGTAGACAATTTTTATGGGAAAATAACCCATTTCTGTGAATATTTTTTCAGTCTTGAGAATTAAATTTAAATAAATGCATATTTTTAACATATCTCAGGCAGCTACAGTGTTTTGTTTTAGCGTGCAGGGATATCCGTGTGTGTATGTGGTGGTGGGGGTTGAGGAAAACGGTCATTCATGAGATTACGGAGATGACTGGTTAAATTATTAACAGATCAAGAACCATTCCTTACTTAACAAGTGACAAAATAACCTTCCTGATATTATTTATTCGTTATTTGAAATGATTCAAATGTAGACGTATGCATTAACTCTGCAGATGTTTTCTCTCTGTTTTACCACTGCAGCTGGGTTTCTTTTCTTGCTGAAAATGTTCTTGTAGTATCATATGCTTTAGGAACTTATCAATTTCCGTCGCCGGAAGTCTCAAATGTTTGTTCCCGTTTCCATGGTGAATCGTGCTGTCTTTGCTCCATTGATCAGGGCTTTTAATGGTCGCGATGCTCGCACCTGATTCTGGTTCCAACAACTTCAAGTTGATTGAATCAAACATTTTCAGCTGTTCTGAAACCCAAAACTCTAAGTTTGCGAATTTTGAGTCCAGTGACTCTAAGTTCAGGTTTCAACTCTAAATTTGTTGAACCTGCTTCTTGAAACGGGCCCCTGGACAGCTGCTAACCAATGTTGTGCAGCATAAGATAATAAGTGCTTTCCACTCATAAAAGCTTTTTACTAAAGTTTTGCTTTGCATATAAAATCTGTGCGTCTGGGGGTAGCAATGATCAAACAAGACGTCTTCAGGTCAACAGGGATGTAAAAACCTACATCCATCAATTTATAAATGTAACTAATCGAAATTAAATAAATGGTAATTAAATAATCCTTACTTTAAAAACTGCCTTTTTTATTTTTCTTTTCTTTTTTGTTCCCCTCTCTGTCCTCAGCAGTCTCACACTGCTGGGTTTTGTTGTTTTAGTTTAAGGTTGGACCTTGGTAGTCTTACTTTGCGGCTTTGTTTATTTGTTTTCTTTAGGTAGATTTCGGTTATGCAGCCAATAGCAGGAGCTACTGTGACAGCAGTCTCTCTAGCTTATTTTATTAATGACCAAGGAGCCACCATGGAGAGATCCAAGAGCCACATGTGATCTGGAGCTGCAGGTTGCAGATTTATATGATATATGATGATTGTGTGTTGCACAAGTAGCCTGTCCGGTTATGAATCTGCATAAATATGTGTATGTGTGTGCAGACTGTGAGCTTTTTTTGTGCTTGTGTGAACACTTGAGTGTGTAGATTTGAGTTATTGTGCACAATATCCAGGTCTTCTGTAAACACTCGTGTATGAAATGAAAAGATAACTTTCAGCGTCTATTTTGATGTTTTTACTGTTTCTCATCTCCTCCCTTTAATCCAGGAGCAGCAACCTGCAGCTCTTTTCTCCTCCATTGTGTCTCTTTGACTTTTAAGAAAAAAACAATTTGAATAAATAATGTTTTTGGTAGAATTTGTTCATTTACTTTATATAGTTTTAGTTTTATATATTTTTTTTGTATACACCTAATGCTGCAACAGCCTAATTTCCCAGCCTGGGATGAATAAAGTATTTCTATCTATCTATCTATCTATCTATAATTACATTTTTTTATTTATGCATAGATTTTTAACAAAACTGAGCAAAATGATGGTAAAATGTTTAATCTTCTATCAGAGCGGATTAATATTAGAATTACATCTTATTCCATTTAGTTTAAAAAAAGATTTGTATTCAACAACCAAAGTTGTAGTGTTTATATTCTGTAGTAAAAGGAGAAAAAAAGATGAAGAAACACTAAAGTTATGATGGAAAAGACGTTTTCACATGTTTAGTTCAAGTAGGAGGATCTGATCAAACACAAGATACATTTTATTTTGAAAGGAACTTCTATGGGCTATTTTCAAAAGTAAAAGAAGTTAATTTATTTAAAAAAATCAATTGTAGAGATTATTTTAAATTTATATTTTATAAATGAAGGACTTAATGGTCACAAAAACTTAAATAAAGTGTATCTTTTTTACTTTGAGGTGAAGAGTTTGTTGCTCTCGTTGCACATTAGTCCATAGGAAACTGGATCATATGTATTGCGGTATCATTTTATTTTTAGGAATTTTTCTGTTGATAAACTTTTGAAATATTGAACAAAATATACACCATAGAAATCAAATGAGAAAGTCTTCAAATGTAAAAAATGTGAGTAGATTAGCAACAGGCCTTTAAACATATTCATGGGCTGTGTTTTAATCTTTTATATTCATTTAAAAAAAATTGGAGTTTAGCTAATATTTTAGCAACATGCTAACATTTTTTGACTGTTTTTTAAGCTAATTTGGAGTTTAGCATCTAATTTAGCAACTGACAAATGTAATTGATTAGTTTAGTTTACTGAGAAATTTTTTGATTTTTGGAGTTAAGCTAGTATTTAAGCAATGTGCTAGCTTTCTTTTTGACTAATTTAGCATCTACTGAGGTTTTTATGCTAATTTAGAGTTTACAACAAGCTAACGTTTTTGATTAATCCAGTTTACTGAGGATTTTTAGGCTATTTTGGAGTTTAGCTAGCTTTTAATCAATGAGCTAACTTTTTCTGGCTAATTTGGCATCTGGTTTTTATGCTAATTTAGAGTTTACAACATGCTAATGTTTTTGACTAATCCAGTTTACTGAGGATTTTTAGGCTATTTTGGAGTTTAGCTAGCCTTTAATCAACAAGCTAACTTTTTTTGGCTAATTTGGCATCTACTGAGATTTTTTATGCTAATTTAGAGTTTACAACAAGCTAACGTTTTTGACTAATCCAGTTTACTGAGGATCTTTAGGCTATTTTTGGAGATTTGAGTGTTTTTAATCAACGTGCTAACTTTTTTTTTGGCTAATTTGGCATCTACTGAGGTTTTTATGCTAATTTAGAGTTTACAACAAGCTAACGTTTTTGACTAATCCAGTTTACTGAGGATTTTTAGGCTATTTTGGAGTTTAGCTAGCCTTTAATCAACAAGCTAACTTTTTTTTTTGGCTAATTTGGCATCTACTGATGTTTTTATGCTAATTTAAACTTTACAACATGCTAACGTTTTTGACTAATCCAGTTTACTGAGGATTTTTAGGCTATTTTGGAGTTTAGCTAGCTTTTAATCAACGAGCTAACTTTTTCTGGCTAATTTGGCATCTGGTTTTTATGCTAATTTAGAGTTTACAACATGCTAATGTTTTTGACTAATCCAGTTTACTGAGGATTTTTAGGCTATTTTGGAGTTTAGCTAGCCTTTAATCAACGAGCTAACTTTTTTTGGCTAATTTGGCATCTACTGAGGCTTTTTGGGCTACTGGAGTTTAGCTCATAATTAAGCAACACACTAAATATTTTTGAAAAATTGGCATGTATTAAGGATTTTTAAGCTATTTTGCTACAAATTTTTCAGAAATTTAGGTCAACTTCAGCACTCTTTTATAGTTTTTTAATAAAATTCCCAGTATTTCGGCTAATTTAACATTTTGCAAATAGCATTTGCAAAATTTGCAGCAACTCCCTAAAGTAAATTGTTTCACCATTTTCAGCAAACAGCTTCAGGTACACTAGCACTATCACTTTTCTAGTTAACAGCACACATTTATTTAAGGTCAATGTGCAAATATTTAACAAAAAAAATGTTATAAATTCTTCATACAAATTTTAAGAGTATCAGAAACCCTGAAAATACAGCAGAAATAAAATGATTAAAAAGGAGTTTAAAAAGAACCAAAACCATCATTCTTCAGCCCGTTGCATATGTCTGTGCGAGTATGTTTTTAATATAATAGTTTCTCAGCTTGTTCTGACTCTGATTGATCTGCATCTCTGTCTTAATAGTGACAGATCAAACGGAGAGAGTGAAGAGTGTAAACTCCACGTCTGCGCCTCTCATCAGTCACATTATTTTGCGTTTAACTTCTCTTACTTAAAATCTCTCCTTGACATTTAGAAACTTCAACTTAACTGCTTCACAGTCTTTTTTTTTGAACGACATTAAATCCAGCTAAAATAATTTTCTGGGGGAAGAATACTCAACAAAATTAAAAACGAATGAACCGTTTACTGTAGTAAAATTTGATGCTATCAACATCCAATTCTGTTTAGATTCTAAAGATCTATGCAAAATTAGTCATGGTGATTCCAGATGTTCCCTGAAGGCACCATTATGCAATTTCTTTCTTTTTCACTCAACAATAAAAGCAAATAAAAAGTTGCACCAAACAAAGTTTGCTTGATTTATTATTTTTAGATGGAAGAAATTATGATTTCTGGTCATTTTTTGGCAGCAAAATAGCAAAGTCATCAGTTCAAAACTATTTAAATCTCTGCTTTAGCGTGCTTGCTTGTTTGTTTATTGTTTAGCACAAAAAATACATAAAAATAAAGTCAAAAATGTTGCAGGGAGAGGCAAAATCCCCAAATGGTTTATCCAAGGCCCCCACCCAAAAGAATCAAGCATATAAAATATATATCTGATATATGTACGTGTATATTCCAAAAGTAAAAAAAAAAGTGGTTAGCAGTTCACATGTAACAGGATTTGTCATAAAAACAGGAATAAAATCCCAATAAAAGCAGAAAAAATATGAATATTTATAAAATAATTTAAAAAATTGAACTGTAGAGAAGTAAGACACCAGCAATGGTTTTGCTGACAGAAAAGTAAAAAAACGAAGAGATTTAATTAAAAAAATAACAATAAAGCTTTTGATTTTGTCCGCATGGCGAGTCACATCGAGTCGAGCCGTGCAGTACAGCAGACATCGTCCTTCCTGCTTGTGCATTTCCTTCCAGGGATTTATATAGAGCACTCGGTTGCTGCAGCTTCTTAAAAACTTTCTGCTGTGGATTGAGGATTGAGGTGTCTCATGTAATCCAAGACTGTGAAGTTGAGACGAATATCCCTGTCTGTGTGCGTCTTTGCAAGAAGGCAATCAGTTCCAAACACCAGAAATGAAGGTCAAAAAACCCAAGAGAAAGTTGCAAATTATTACAATTTATTAGTAAATGTAAAATCGTTCTTAAAAAACACTTGGAAAAACATGAATGTGGTAGTAAAACCATCTTTTATGAAGGTTAAAAGTTCCCTGTCTGACAACAGAAGAAAACTATAGTTAAAAAACTAAATAAATCAAAACAATAATCAGCTTTTTCCTCACTTAGAAGCACAATTTATTTGCATTTTTCTTTAATTTGAGGTAATGTTGTCTTAAATACTATTAAATATACCACTCTAACTTCACCAGAGTCCCATCTTCAGACAAACGGAGCAGAAACTGCTGCTAGAATTAAAAAAAAAAAAGTTATCATTTAAAACTATTTGGGTGGAGACAAGAAAAATCACATAGTATGAGCAGCCGAAATGAAAAGTTGAAGAAGAATATTTCAGCAAAGGAGAGACTATTTCTACAGCTGAGAAAGGAATTAAAACCAGGAAAAGCAGGAAAAGCGGTCATTCCTGCAGCATAATAATGCCGTGACACAGATGCCTCTAATTAGCAAACATGTCCTAAAAACATAGAAAAAAGGGATCACTGATTAACCAGTGATTATACTCAGATTATCGGCTGATCTTCTTAGCTCATCTTCTTATAACGCCCTTGGGAGGTATATAAACATGGCTCCTGAATCCCATGTAAGGAGCTGGACAGCTGCATAGACAGAGCTCAAGAGTAACTCTTCTTGGCTAATCCAGATCCGAACTCGCAAAGATGGAGAACGGCACAGAGGGCAAGAACTTCTACATCCCCATGAACAATAGGACCGGGCTTGTGAGGAGTCCTTATGAATACCCTCAGTACTACCTGGCAGATCCATGGCAGTTCAAGCTATTGGGGCTCTACATGTTTTTCCTGCTCGTCACCGGCTTCCCCATCAACGCTCTGACGCTCGTGGTCACGGCTCAGAACAAGAAGCTCCGTCAGCCTCTCAACTTCATCCTGGTGAACTTGGCTGTGGCCGGACTGATCATGGTCTGCTTTGGATTCACCGTTTGCATTTACTCTTGTATGATGGGCTATTTCTCTTTGGGACCCATGAGCTGTGCGATGGAGGGATTCTTTGCGACACTCGGAGGTAAAATGATGCAAAAGAACAAATCCTTTCGTGGTAGGATATGTGGGAAGTTTTTTGCTCACACTGTTGTGTATTTCATCCACAGGTCAAGTGTCTCTGTGGTCTCTTGTGGTCTTAGCTATTGAGAGATACATTGTGGTCTGTAAACCCATGGGAAGTTTCAAATTCACCGCGAGCCACTCTGCAGCCGGCTGCGCCTTCACCTGGATAATGGCTTCCTCCTGTGCGGTCCCTCCTTTGGTTGGCTGGTCAAGGTAATCAGATACATTACTAAATAGATAATGAGGCGTCTACATCTGGAGGCGAGGTTACATTTGTTTGCTGGATTTACATCTAATCTTTTCTCAATAATCTCTCTTAGAAAACTGTTTTAAATTCTGTTTTATCAAGTATGAGTTTTTCGTTACCTCAAAAATGACAATAGTCATACTATTTATTTTCATAGTTTGAAAAAAATAAAGGATAGAAATATGTGAATGAGAGCAAACAAACCTGAAATTTGGCATGATCACATTTTCAAAGATTAGCAACACATTTAAAGACAATTCCAGTACAATCATTCTTACTTTTCTTACAGTATTAACTCTCAAATAGAAGTACCATTTACCGCCTCAGGTTTAGGATTTCGTTTGTAATTACAGGAGAAGTGTTCCTAAAATATCTAAGAAAAAAAAGACATCGTCTCATGTTTTATGTCATTCCGTTCGCAGGTATATTCCAGAGGGCATTCAGGTTTCCTGCGGACCAGACTATTACACTTTGGCCCCGGGCTTTAACAACGAAAGCTACGTCATGTACATGTTCTCCTGCCACTTCTGTGTGCCTGTTGTCACCATCTTCTTCACCTATGGCAGCCTTGTGATGACAGTAAAGGCTGTAAGTACTGAAGGTTGAACAGCTCTCACTGCACAAGCTGGATGCTCTAATCTGTTGTAAAAGCTCATTTTAATGCACAATCAATATGTAAATATCTGATGTAGTCACACAACCGGCAGTAGAATTCCTGCATCTCACTACTCACAAAAACTTTTCGATCTATAACTAGTACGATAATAAAACACAAACAGAACATTTATATGTAAACTCTTATGATCTTATTATCATTCCATCCTCGCTCAGCCTTTCCCTGAGCCATCTTTGCCTTCAAATTCTTTCAGCTTCCAAGAACATATTGCAACCAGAGACATCTCACTTGCAGCTTAATACCTGTTCATCCCATACTTTAGTCCAGGGGAGTCAAACTCAATCGCAGGCCCAACAGGATAAACCTTTATTGAACACTCTAAAACTACACTTTTAATACTTTAAAAACGAAAATTTTTAACATTACTACAAATAAAAACATGCAGGAATATTATTCCAGAATAAATCAACTTAAATAACTTTCAATATTTTGCCGGATACGGCCCCCGGGCCATAAAATTGACACGTCCCTTTTTTCCATTCCGAACTCATCCATACAAACTGTTTCATCGTCAAAGCAACCAAATTCAGACTTGTCACTGTTTCTAAAGGACGTGGTCATAAATGCTGCCATCAGTGACTGTCTTTATCTTGAGCAATTGAGGTTAATGGTGGAAAAGAGCGTTAAGAGGTCAACGAGATCGAAAAAGCAAGTTTAATGACCATTGTTGCTGGTTTGGGAAAGCATGTTAAAAGCATTAAATGTGAATTTTAGACATCTCAATGATACAGAAACTTTATCGTTCTTATGGGGTCCAGATGACCTGACCCTTATGTTGATGGGAGATCCCTCTCATGACAAAAATGGACAGGATTTTATGTCTGTCGTGGACAGTAGTGTAGATAGAAAAAAATCATTGAGAAAAACAGTTCAGCGCGCCGCCTTGTGGGGTCCAGATGACCCAACTTTTAATGTAAACCTGCCTCAAGGGTTTTGAAACAGAGGCTAAAAAAGAAAAAAAAAAAAAAAAGTTGCGTTTGATGTATTATTAATCCATTTAACCTCCTTTTCAGGCTGCAGCCCAGCAGCAGGACTCAGCCTCTACTCAGAAAGCAGAGAAGGAAGTGACCCGTATGTGCGTCCTGATGGTGCTGGGGTTCCTCCTGGCTTGGGTCCCTTACGCTTCCTACGCAGCCTGGCTTTTCTTTAACAGAGGAACGGCCTTCTCCGCCATGTCCATGGCCATCCCTTCCTTCTTTTCAAAGAGCTCAGCCCTGTTCAACCCCATTATCTACATTTTGATGAACAAACAGGTAATACTAATGAACAGAAATATCAATAAAATTGATTCAATGATTCTATCTAGGCATCGATTCTAGACTGTAAAACTTTTTTATACTGTATTCATTTATTTATTCTTTTTCTCTTCCCTCCAGTTCCGTAACTGCATGCTGGCTACAATTGGAATGGGAGGCATGGTTGAGGATGAGACTTCAGTGTCCACCAGCAAGACAGAAGTCTCTACTGCTGCCTAAGAACCACACTGGACACCTCTGGACCGCCTCTTTCTCTGTGTCTTCCTCACTTTGGCGTGGAATTAAGCAAAACAAGATACAAGTCAACTTCCTTCTTCATAAATGGACATCAGTCTTACATTTCTGGACGACAACACAACCTGAACTCTTACATGAAACACAACCTGAAGTGTTTCCTTGTTGGCGGCTCATGGTAACAGCTTGTGAAATGTTTGAATGGTGAGTGACTGAATTCACCTTTGTATATTTATGAAATGGAGAGGTTTGTTTATGGTTCAGCCTCGGATATGATAGCCTGTAAATATTTTATAAAGAAAAAAATGGTAGAAAAAAAGATTAAATGCATGCATGAAAAGACGTTTTTGGTGAAGAATCTTTCTTCTGGTTGTCCCGTTACTCCCTCCAGTGATTTTTTTTTTTTTTAACCCTTGTGCTATCTGATGGGGTCCAGATGACCCCACTTTTAATGTAAACAAGCCTAGGATAGCATAAGGGTTAAATGGGCGTGAATTTCAAAGTCAATTTTTTTTTTTTATGAAAAAGCGTCAGCTATAAAAATTCAAATCTTTAAAAATATATATTTTTTTATATTGTAACCATGGTTACACACTGGAAAAAAATGCCATGCTTAAAACAAGTCAAATATTATAAAAAACAAGAAATTTTTCACTTGTTTAAAGTGAAAAAATCTGGCAATGGAACTAGTACATTTTTACTTGATAAGATTTTTTAAAACAAGTTTTTATGACTTTCTCATTTAAGACCAAATAAAATCTTGAAATAAGCTATAAAAACTTATTTTAAGACATATTTTACTAGTAATTAGGAGCTATTGTGTATTAAAACAAGAGTAAAAGGCTCAAAATAAGAGTTTAAAATAAGTACAAGTGCAATAAGTCAGCAATACAAAAAAAAAAAAAAAAATAATATATATATAATATATATAATAAATAATATATATCAAAATAGTTTAAATTTGCCGTAGTGAAGGACTCAATTGTTTTTTGCTCAGAGGGAGCACATCTGCAGGCATCTCAGCATAAATCAAGTAAGAAAATATTTTCAAAAAATAAAAATTCAAGAAAAATATAGATGTAAAACTAACTGACATGGAATGCTGCCATCCTTTCTTTCCGTCTTCTTTTCTTGCATTCCCGTCATGTTTTGTTTGTTAGTGATTGAGCATAATTCCTTTAAACATGGTGACAAACCATAAGGCAATTCTTCTGATCAAACCTTTTGTTTACAGTAATTTGCTCAGTCAAGCGGTTACCCGTCCTGTGTCAGGAGGTCAAAGACATCGTAGACAACACTCTGATTAGCATTTCAGCGCCGCAGTCTTTACGTGACTTTAAAAATGCGAGTGTTCAGATTTTTGCCAGACATCGCAGCGAATAAGGGCGGGGGGCGGGATTACTGTACTTCCTATATTAAAGGTTGGTCATCGGTCGCGACCGTTTACTACTGACCTAGAAGGAGCTGCAAAGACGTTCTGTGTAAACAGGATCATCTCAGTGCAGCTCTGAATAGCTGGTAACCAATGTTGTGCAGCACAAGATAATATTTGCTTTTAACTCATAACAGATCAGATTTTTTCAACAAAGTTTTGTTTTGCTTTAAAATCTGTTCATTCCTGAGGTAGCGTTGATCAAACAAGACGTCTTCGGGTCAACAGGGATGTAAAAACCTTCATAGTTTATCATCTATTTGCACATCAGCATCAATTTATACATTTAACTAAAAATAACTACTTTTTTGTTCTTTTTCCTGATCAGTCTTACACTACTGGGTTTTGTTATTTTAGTTTGGGGTTGGACCTTGGTAGTCTTAGTTTGCAGGCTTTGTTTATTTGTTTTCTTTAGGTAGATTTTGGTTAGGGGGAGCTGCTGACTCAGACGGTCAACATGGCTGAGTCAGTAGTTTCCCTAACTTATTTTATGTTTGGCCAAGGAGCCACCATGGAGAGATAAAAGAGCCACATGTGGATCAGGGGCTGCAGGTTGCAGATCCTCGGGTTAGGGTCAGGCCAACTTGCCCAATGAGGATTAGATTAACCAAAGACCCAGTTTGCAGTTTCAACTTTGCTTTCACGGTTTTCTTGTTAAATTTGCCAGAGGGAAGTTCTGGAAGTGTTGCTTAGCAACCACATGGTGTGACAGGTTGCAGCTCTGTTAAGAAACATTCACCGTAAAAGAGACGAGTCATGTGACCTGTTGATTTGAACTGAGCTAGCATGAAATGTTGATGCGCAACGATATCTAAAGCTTAAGATTCGGTGATCATTCCTCTGTTGTAAACATGGAGCCTTTCACTTTAGAGAATCAGAATACATTTTTAATAATGTGCTTCAATCTTCCGCTCTCCTTGGCTTGTTTACATTCAAAGTGGGGTCATCTAGACCCCACAAGACAGTGCGCAGAACTTTTTTTTTATCTTTGATTTTTGAGTTTCATTAATGTCCATGGCAGACATAAAATCCTGTCCACATTTGTCATGGAAGGAATCACAAATCAATATGTGGTTGGGGTCACCTGGACCCCAAAGAGAGCGGAAAAGATCGTCTGTTGATGGGAAATTAGAAAAAAACGTTGGGACCGTCACCCTGGATGAGTATAGTTTTAGCAGGCTGTTCAGAGTCAGTTTGTATTACGATACTTACCAAAAAAATATAAAATATTCTTTAAATAAAAATAATGTAAAATAAATGTTATATTAATCAAGATAAAGAATTATAAGTTATATGAGTTGCCGATGACGCTTAAACACAAAATATTTAACATACTGTAGCTTTTCAACTGTTAACATGATTCCAGCAGATTCTGATGGAGAAAAGCAGCGCACATTTTTTTGGAAAAATTTGCTGTATTTTGAAAATAAACGTGATTTTCTCATGTATCTTGATGTAGGTTCCTGCCAAAATTGATGCAGATCACTCGCGCCTCACGCACAGAAAAGACGTAAGGCATAAGGCCGCTTAAACACACAAAATCTTAATCTCGCGCCGCTATTCTCCTTCAGAATCCACTGGAATGACGTTGATCTCCTTAACAGTTGAGAAGTTACAGTAAAGAACATAAACACTGGTTAAGCAAATATTAAATAAATTTAATCCTGCCAGACCATAAGAATAACATTAAATGGGACGTGAAACAGACAAATTGTTGAAAAAACTATAAAAGACATCCTTCATGACTCAGATTGTGAAGAAAAAATGTGTCAAAATGTCTGTAAAAGTTGATTTTAGAAGCTACAACAGATAAAAAAATTAAAATATTTATATTAGCAAGTTTTCTGACGATACTGCGAAATAATATAACTCGCCACAACAAGAGAATCTATTTATGATAAAGTTATTTTAAGCTTTTTAAAGGACAACATATGTTTATACGATTACTAAAACTAATAAACAATTTTTTTAGCCTGTTTTCTTTTGTTCAACATGGAGAAGAATGAAAATAAAAGATCCACTTTGGCGATCCATGCACAATCCTGGCGTCATCATCCCATCACATTGCAATCCTCTTCCTGCAGAAGAGACCCAGATAGTAGGATTTTTCCTGATCCTCTCTGTTCCTCTGGACAGAACACGAGGCGTAAAAACAAGCCGAACGATTAGAGACGTGAAACTTTAACTATAAAGTTACCGCGACAATAAAATAAAACCCTAAGAATGTATTTATTTTATTCTTTGAAATTGACAAATGTTAAAAGAAGGTTGTCGGCGGTGTAGGTTGCCCAAAATGGTAAAAACTGCTCTGGGTGCCGCCCTGTTTTCCCTTTTTTCCCCTTCTGGAGTCGGTCAAGTGTCATCAAATATTCAGCCAATTTAAAAAAAATGTTAATTGATTATGAATATTTTAAGAAAAAAAAAAAACTAGTTATTTTGACAAGTTTCTAGAGCTTTAATGACTCTAATGATTTTTCAAAAAAACTACTTTACATGTTATATATATATATATATATATATATATATATATATATATATATATATATATATATATATATTTATATATGTATATATATACACATATATATATATATGTGTATATATATGTGTATATATACATATATATATAAACATATATATGTGTGTATATATGTATATATATATATATATACATATATATATACATATATATACACATACACACACATATATATATATACATATATATACACATACACACACATATTATATATATATATATAATATATATAAAAACTTTATTTTTTTAAATTTCACCCTCCGTCGCGGGGGTTAAATCTTATCGCGCTGAGAAGCGCTTTTCTTTTTTCTGCACATGGTTGCGCTCTAAAGCACAGAAGTTTACAGTTAAATGTAAGTGATGACTATTTGCTGTAGAAAACCTTTTTAAAGTTAGAAAACAGCTAATGTTATGTATAATCAAGTGCTGGAAGCTCCGCGCAAAAAAAAAACGCTAGCGGACCGGCGAATGTTGGTGACGTCTTAAAACGAAAGTGTCATCTGAAATATGAGACACTGGTTGTGTCCCAATCCCCCATTAACCCTTAACTACTAAAAAACTATACAGTGCGGGACCATCTGCTCTGGATTTTAAAGGAAATTTCGGACACTACACTCGCTACTTTTTTTTCGTTTTTTGTTTTTTTTTAAACGCCGGATATGACGTCATAATACATAAATACGAACATTTCACAACGTTTATTCATGACTCCACTTTGTTCTGATGGTGAAAATGTGGATGGTTTACTCAAAAATTATATTTAAAATTGTTGGCAATGCATTGTGCTCTGTATTCGCTAATCTAATGAGTATTGATGCAAGCTAGTTTTTTGCAAAGACTTCTAGGAAATTTCTAATGCGCTTGATTTTGGCATTAGTAGATTCGAACAGCACTACAAAATGGCGGACACAACTGTTATATTTTTATAACTCTCTCTTATAACTTTTATAACACTA
Source organism: Oryzias javanicus (assembly GCA_003999625.1). Lineage (NCBI taxonomy): Eukaryota > Metazoa > Chordata > Actinopteri > Beloniformes > Adrianichthyidae > Oryzias > Oryzias javanicus. Next base: position 31,218,815 of record CM012441.1, on the reverse strand, counting down.
AATGACGGGGTAGGGAGAGGGGACGAATTCAGATTTTTATTTTTATTTTCATTCATATGTACAACTTCTTATTTCTTAAGTTTCTGAAAGTCATTTTCCCATCAAGTTTTCGATTTAATGTTGCATTTTTCAAGCGTCGCATCACAAACTCAGACACTTGGGGATGTTGTTCTCTTTCCTTTAATGCCCGCTCAGCCTTTATGATGCAGTTTTACCGACTGATGAATCTGGTTTTAAGAATCGCTTCCTATGTTCCATCATGTTGGTGATTTTTCTCACTCCCACAAGCAAAACTTCAGAATAAGGTGCGTTAAAAAACATTGGGCTACACGTCCACGCTTGTCCCTTAAAACCTCCTGTTGCGTTCTCTTAAAGAGCTTCAATGGATTATTCTGTTCTCAGTCTAATAGACTTACATCTTTTCCTAATTGCATTTTACTTTAAATCCTTGTGAACAGTAACAGCTACAATTACTGTTTCAAAGGTGTGAGCTTCTACAGATCATCCCGGTAGTTTTTCAATTTATAAATAGTTTAGCCAAATCTGATTCTTACCCGTCAAGTTTTTTTTTTTACCTTTTTTTAGTGTCAGTTGTTTTCTTTTGACGACCATTCCCCTTTTTTGTTTGGGGTCACCACGGCGAAGGTTTTCACGTTTGGTGCCGAATATCTCATCTGATGATTACAACTCTACCCGGGTTGGAACCTGTGACCAGATGAGTCGAGAGAAAAGGTAAAAAATGTCTTTTCTTGTTCGAAAAATAATTATATTTGGCTTTAGTTTTGCTTCTCTTACATTTCTGCAATAAATGAAAGTTTATAACCTCAGTCGGTAAATTGCATTAGTTTGCTCGCTAACCACTTTGCCGTAAGCTTGCGGTTCCTTCGCTAACCTGGTTAGTTGGATAAATTTTTAGCCATTAGGTTTCTCTCTTGTTGACTCAACTCTGAGCTCATGTTTTGATGACCTTCTAACCCTTCGATCTTGACTGGGTTTGCAATAGCTCGTTTCCCAGAGCAGATACCCTGGATGACGGGTTCACCAAAACCCTCTTCCTCCTAACCGTTTGGAGTCAAAAACAGTCCCCTAAACCTTTAATTAAATTCTGTGATAAGGCAGATCACTTTATGCACTTTTGCTCGCTACCAGATGCTTACAATTCATTAATCTTCTTTCGAATGCACTTCTTCTTAATTGGGACCACAAAAATAAAACACAGTTTAACTGAAAGCTTCTTTTTTAGTATATTTTTTTAAACAGTAAAACATACCCTTGCCTAATTCTATTTTGATTAAATATTATATTCAATTTCTACTGTAAGATTTAGAAAACTTTTATTTATATTTCAAAGTATTTCTAAAATTCCTTATTAACACATGAATGTCGTTTAATTTAAAGGAACGCCTGAAAACTCACCGATTTCCACAACAAAAACTAAACGTTTTTATCCTATAAATCTAGAGTTTAAGGTCACATCTTAAGAAAATATTGATTCTTGTGTGTGTGTGTTTTCTTTTTTTATAAAACAGAAGTTGGACTTTGTGCCTTTATACAAGCAATCAAAGAGGAAGCTAAAGGTTAAAAGTACTGAAATGTCTGTGAGCGGGAGACACACGTGATCACAGAGCTGATATGGTAAGTGGATGTTCAGTCATGCTTATTGCCTTATTTGGTTTATTTCTGGCCCATTCGCTAAGCTTATTATATAGATTGTAGAAGATTTTATCAGTAGATTTTGTAGATTTTCTAAATTTTCTAGACTCATAGTTTCTTCTTTATCATTGTGGAGTAGAGAACCATATAATATATATATATATATATATATATATATATATATATAATATATATATATATATATAATAAAGAATCTCCCAGTTAAAAGCAGCAACTGTCCCGGACAGGAGAAAACCGCTCCGTAAAGGACTTGCCAGGGCTGTCAGGGGACTATACTATGGCAAGCTAAAGATGTCAAAAATAACCAGGAAAAGCGGGTGCGGAAGTGCCACATTTTACAAATAATTATTATTTTTTTAAATATTTAAATGTTCCCACAGTTAGTTTCAATAAAATATTTAATGCAAAAAAATAAATAATTGGAACTGTTTTATTTATGATTTAATTTCAAGGGGTACCCGATATATAGATTTTGGTATTTTCAACACCATTTTTTATCATTCTTTCCTCTCAGTTTTTGTAGATTTGGTCTAAAGACATGTAAATTTAAACAGACATTTTGTTTTTGTTCGAAGTTTAAATATGTTTTGTTTTAATAAATAGGCTTCAATTACCAAATGTTTGGATGTTGCAAATATAAATATGATGTGTGTGAAGTACTTTATATGCTTATTGAATATACGATTTGAAGCGTTTCCAAAAAGTAATTTAACTTTTATATTGTTGTTATTTATTTTTATTTTTTTTAACTTTGTACTGATACGAAAAAATGATCCGAACTGTGAGTTTTTGTGGGTGTGTGTGTGTCTGTGTGTATATTGTATATATATATATATATATACACACACACATATATATATATATACACACACACACATATACATATATATATATATACACACACATACACATATATATATACACACACACACACACACACACATACACGCATACACACATACATATATATATATATATATATATATATATATATATATATATATATATATATATATATGTGTAAAAATATCAACCTAAATATATTATACATCAATTTTGTACATAAAAACCTAAACGGTTCCGGTTTTCCACATTTACTGCAAACAAAGCCCATGTTTCCATAGGGATAAAAGCACATTAAAGGGCCTATATATCTAATAAAATAATCTTTTTGAGCCTTTAAGTGTATTAAGTGTATTCTTCCATTTCCATTTTCTCTAAAAAGCTGCACTCTGAGCACTAGCCCCTCCCAACCCACAAAAACAAACAGGGTCTCACATTGTGGTGTCACAAATTGGGGAACAGCCCCTTCCAGGAAGAGTCTGCGCTGCCAGCGCTTCCACCCAAGGTTAGACAAATGTTTTCCCCACAGAGTTGACAGTGCTCAGCAAAACACTTTCATTTTAAATGCATAATACCGTATTTATTCCAAGTCCCTTCTCCGATATTTGCCGGGTGTAAGAGGTGTTTGTTACTTTAGACGTCGGTCTCTAGAGTTGCCGTTTCTTTTAAAGGTATATTCACACCGATTTGCACGTCGGAGGCGACCAGTTTCAATGTTAAGTCAATGGAACAGACACAACATAAGGCGATCTGAAGTCCCGCGACATGATTTGAGCATCGAGCGCGGCGCGAAAGCTTAGCAGCAGCTGATGTAAGCGACGCAGCACGAATTTGGCGGCGCAGCTAAAATTTAAATAGCTGAAGTTTGACAGGTCGTCACGTCACATCTACCAATCAGGAACTCAGCTTTGATCACATTAAATTTTCAGTGGGTTTCTCACAGTGTAATCTCACAGTTTTCCAGCCCAAAAGTCATCAGAAAAACGCCGCAAGCAGCAAAAAACTGCCCAAAAATTTTAAAAAAGGGGCAAATTTCAATCTGGAGTGCTGCAAGATATAAAACACAAGAAATATTTTTCCAGTAACTTGCTTTTCTTGCTGTTCGTTCTCTCAGGTTCTCTGTGTCTGAAGGTCTGAATTTCTAAACTACTTCAATAAGTTTTTAATAATTGTCAATGTTAAAAGATATTTTTCTGGACAGAGTTTTCTGCGTGGTAGCGTACTCCAATCGCTGAAATAAATTCAAGTTAATTTACGCAATCCGCCTACTATTGCACACTGGGCGTAAAATTTCAGCGGCGTGTGACATCACCAGCAAGTGTCATGTTCCGCGGCGACTATAGCGATTTTACTCTAATGCCGTGCGACCACAAAGACGTGAGCAATTACGAATCTGTTGGAAGTATAAACCAGCCAAGGCAGGACTACTGTAAACACACCCTTCAATATAGCGATCATCACGCTAAAAGAAATTAACCGAAAGCCCCTCCCACACCGAACCCCAAGCTTTTGAACACATTTATTGGCAGGCGAGGTGTCAATCCCCTCAACAAGGGGTTAAATGACAGTTCCCAGAACCATAAAGCATCTCCTCCTGGTGCGTTCACTGCGCCTCAGATCATAGAACATTAGTGGAAGTTCAATCGCCACCCAGCCTAACTAAGTCCATTACTTTTTATGATAGGTAGGAAATAAAAACCGCCGAACCAACCCTAAACCCGCTCTAAATATGCCTACCCGCCCAAAGCCAACTTTAGAACCAAAACCGCCCATTTGGGCGGGAACGCGCCCAATCTGGCAACACTGATCAAAACATAAAAAACAAGAAAGGGAATTTTGTTTTTTATCCCCCTCTGGTTAATACGAAACAGTGAGTCTTCAAGCTCAGCCACAGAGACACAGAAACATCGCGGAAGCGGCCGTCATACAGACACAGCCCCCTGTACCGGAAGAATCTATTAATAATAATCATTTAAACCCAAACATGAAGACATGATTACCCATGTTTTTATAGACCTCTTCACAATAAATAAACTTTATTTCTCAACGTCCTCTGTGTCTTCCATTAATTCTAACTGTAGCGATCAACCTAAATGCATTAGCTGGTAGCTCCACCCACATGTTGCTCAGGAACACATTTTTTGACAGCAAGACACCCTCCACCCCCGGCTTGTGCTGCATTCTCATCATTTCAACAATCCAGAAATATTCATTTCTTGACCGAATTTCCTCGCAAAATGAGCCAATCAGCCATCACCGTTCTGTTGTGACGGCAGAAACGCCGGTCCCCAACAGACGCCTGTTTCTTAAAAACGCCTGCGGACACATTTTTGATTGATGTTTGATTTCAGGGGAAACTGAGACACGGTGCCGAGGACGACGTCATGAAATGGGCGCCACCCACAGGGGGCAACAGGCGGAGCCTCAGAGATCGAGTTGTCCGGGTAGGAAAAGAGTTCACAAAATAATTCATATCTCATAAATAATTTGTTGTATAGTGAGAATATATGAACATATATATGGATATAGATTACTCTAGAAAGATTCGAGAAATATGGTATGGCCCTTTAAAGACAAGTAGTCATTTATGAACACGTATAGACAAAAAACAAAACAAAAACAGTTGTCCACAGAAATAAAAAAGAAGCTTTTAATTCAAAATGTATTAATATATAAATGTTATAGATAGAAATGGCAGTAATGTTGCCAAAGACACTAAATCATTTGAAAAATAAAACTTCAGTTCAACAGTAATTTAGTAACAAATGTAGGATTATATTCAAACCAAAACATTTACATCTAATTAAACTGTTTTTATCCTTTTACCTCTAAAATGTTAAACATCCTCGAATAGAAACAAGTATTTTCTGTGTGTCAAACCTTCAGTGATTTCAGTCTGATCAGCATGTGTGGGACCAGGCGCCCTCTACTGTCGACATCTACACATTGACAAACTGAGCTTTACTTTGTTTACTTCCAAATCAGGAACCAGAATACACCTTAACCTTTAACAGTATTAGAAGTAACTCATTTTAAAAAGTGAGTTTAGCATTTTTAAGATTTTCTGAGACAAACAATCCTTCAGTTCTTTTTGCAGTCTCTACTTTTTTTCAATGTAAAATGTTTAATTTTCATATTAATGTCAAAAGCTGAGTTGGTCCAACAGTTGTTTTTCCTATATTTTTCATTTAAGAAAAACAAAATCTATTTTTAGAAGGTATTATGAATCTAGATGACCTCTTATCTAACTGTAAAATACTCTGCGGTGAATCTGTTACTTAATATTTGATGCTTTATTTCTGGTTTTACAAGAAATGTGACATAAGTGTTGCATTACGTTACATTACATTGAATTTAGAAGAATGTATTTCAAGTAACTTCTGCAACACTGTTGACTCCACTTGACAGGAAGACTTTCTTGGTCATCGCTTTACTTAAATTCTATTTTCTCACTTTATTTTGATTCTGGGTTAATAAATTGGGAAATGTAGAAACATTCTTATACAGGATTTTTAAGAAAATAGAGACTTTTTAAAGGATATCTTTGTGTCCTATGGCCTAAATATGAAAAAAAAGTATATCATCATTCTATTCTGAATGATAAATCCATTAAAAAAGTGAGGCAATAACCTCTGTCCTTGTTTTAATATTTGCAGCTTCAGCCAAGTGAAGCATTTTGAAGATTCCATCACCATAAACAGTAAGTAAACAACACCTTTTCTTCTCATTAAATCTTTCTGATTTACAGCTGACGTGCTCAGGTTTCACTTCATAATGAATAATCTCAACTCTGACGGAGGAGATGCAGATTAAAGTCGAGAACTGATAAGCTACGTGTGAGTTCGACCTGTGACAGTAAGCTTTAGCGACGACACGTCAGGCTACTGCAGGACAAGAGGATATTGAGGTTAATCTCATCAGGATACGGCCGATTACAGCTCCTCTAAATGAAGACGGACACCGAAGGTGCAAATGCTGGATCATTAAATCCCAGACAAAGAAGAAAAAAATCCTCACTGTCATCTGGACGGCAAATATAACTTCCATGAATCATTGTAGAGTCTATCACACCTTCAGAAACAAGAAATGATGACTTAACTTGCATAAAAAAAGCAAATAAACAAGTAAACCAAAGATCACTTAAAATAAATGAGATGTTATTACTTTTTTATTTATTAAAAAAAAATCTGAAACACATGAAGTATTTTTGTTGCTTTGATTTATTTATTTATTTTTAATTGAACATAATGACAAAAATACAAACTCCAGCAGAGGATGAGCACACTAGTACACACACACACACACACATATATTATTATATATTATACTGTCTCAGCTGTGATCAACAAATGCAGATATGATATATTCAAAGATATATATTTGGTTGAAATAATTTGATTTAAGTAAATGGGGCAGAGATCATACATTTTCTCCTTTCTGTCCCCTTTAACTTTCACCAAAGTCAAGAATACTAAGTCATTTGTTGTTGTGTACTATGAAAAGGAAAAAAAAAAACTAAATTTTTAGAGTTTGTTGAGATTACAGTTAACTTAATAACTGGAGTGTGCAATGGCTATCCCAAAGATATTGATCTATACATGGGGTTAATGCAATCATGAGTAATTTATGTAATACATTTTAGCATTTTGATATGCAACAAAGCGATCCTTCTTCAAAGTTGTCTTCACATAAACATCTGCTTAAATTTGTGTTTAAAAAAAAGTTAACAATAATTGATGATTTTAAGCCAAGAATAACAAATATCCAATATTTTAGGTAACAGTCCTTCCTCAGTTTCTGTGACATAACTAGTTCTGGTGTTTTATAAGTTTGTTGTCATATATTTTTGTCATTGCTATGCAAACGGGGACCAGCAACAAACTTATTTTTTTATTTCATTTCCACAAGAATACATTAAAACAAGACATCTTATGCAAGGAAAATGAAAAGGGAGCAAAATGAAGAAAACTTTTTCTGCCCCGTTACATGAATAAACAAAGACATAATACAAAGATCCACAAAAACATGGATGTTCCACTCTGAAAAAAAATCACAAAAACACAGAACAAAGAGAAAAAAAAACAAATACAGCCTCAGCTGTAACAAATCAAAAACAAAAAGTAAATCTACAACTATGTACACATTGATACTCAAAATAACTTGCAGTATATACTCATGAAAAATGGTAGAGAATAAAATCATAAATTAGAGAATTTACTTTGTTTCACCCTGTGGTGAAATGACCATAAAGAATCCTTAAAGTCTTGATATCTCAAAAAGAACTTCATACTTACATATTTGAATCTAATTAATTTGTCTAAATCAAAATAATCTGATTGTGATCCCCAAAAAATCCACACTTGTTTATTTATCAGAGGACTGAGGTTAAAAGTTAGAGTTTCGGAAGTGTCCTAAGCTGTCAAAGCTGACATCAAATTCATTCAGTTAGGATTACAGGAGTTTATCCGGACTTGAAAAGTCGATCAAGTTACCCGGCATTATCAGGTGTTAAGATAAATTACTGGCCTCTTAATTTCCGTACGGCCTCACAATCCTGCCAACATAATCCGTTTTAGCTATTAAGCAATAAGGAGAGTGGGAAGGTATAAAAATCACGCGGCTAAGCTCTGAGCTGCGTGTTCGGAAGCTCTCCCCGGATCCTCCGCTTCGAGAAAATCCAAGGAAAAATGGGTTGGGAGCCTAATGGCACGGAAGGACAGAACTTCTACATCCCCATGTCCAACCGGACGGGGGTTGTTAGAAGCCCCTTCGAGTACCCGCAGTTCTACATGGTCGATCCGATAATGTATAAGGTTCTCGCTTGCTACATGTTTTTCCTGATCTGCACCGGAACTCCCATCAACGGCTTGACGCTGTACGTCACGGCGACCAACAAGAAGCTTCAGCAACCTCTCAACTTCATCCTGGTGAACCTGGCGGTGGCCGGACTCATCATGTGCGCCTTTGGCTTCACCATCACCATCACGTCGAGCTTCTTTGGCTATTTCGTTCTTGGGCCCACCTTCTGTGCCATCGAGGGATTTATGGCCACACTTGGAGGTAAAGAGTCAGTAACCGGTAGAGAATAGAGGGCGGGTTTTCATCTTTTTCTGTCTCTCAGGTGAGGTGGCGCTCTGGTCGCTGGTCGTCCTGGCCGTTGAGAGGTACATTGTCGTCTGCAAGCCCATGGGGAGCTTCAAATTCACCGGAACTCACGCCGGAGCTGGGGTGCTTTTCACCTGGGTGATGGCTCTGGCTTGTGCCGCTCCTCCACTCTTCGGCTGGTCCAGGTAACGGCGGCACTTCTCTGAACGAAAGAGAGAACTTTCTTGCACCAAAACAATCTCTTTGACTGTCATCCAGGTATCTTCCTGAAGGGATGCAATGCTCCTGCGGACCGGACTACTACACTCTGGCTCCAGGCTACAACAACGAGTCGTTCGTCATATACATGTTTGTCGTTCACTTCTTCGTCCCCGTCTTCCTCATTTTCTTCACGTATGGAAGCCTGGTGTTGACCGTCAAAGCTGTGAGTTCATTTCCCCGACAACTGAGTTTCTCAGCTATGAAAAAGGGTTTTTAAGTGTTTCTTGTGTGTGCAGGCAGCAGCGCAGCAGCAGGACTCGGCTTCCACCCAGAAGGCAGAGAAGGAAGTGACACGTATGTGCCTGCTGATGGTCCTGGGCTTCCTGGTGGCTTGGGTTCCGTACGCCAGCTTTGCCGGCTGGATTTTCCTGAACAAAGGAGCTTCCTTCACCGCCCTGACCGCCTCCATCCCTGCTTTCTTTGCTAAGAGCTCAGCTTTGTACAACGCCGTCATCTATGTGCTGCTGAACAAACAGGTGGGTTTGATGTTCTCACTGGGATTTGTTCGCTGTCGTGATCCTGTTTGATTCTCATTTTTGTCATTTTTGGTCGTCTCCTAGTTCCGTAACTGCATGCTGGCGTCCATCGGAATGGGCGGCATGGTGGAGGACGAATCCTCAATGTCAACGAGCAAGACAGAAGTCTCAACCGCAGCTTAAGGACCGCGTGTCTTAATCACAACAACCTCTTCGCTTTTATGGACATTGATTTTAAAGAAGCATCTTAAAAAAGCAAAAAAAAAAAAAAAAAAAAAGGAAAGTCATGAACTTTTTGCCAAAGCATCCCTTTCGGATTTGTCAACGTTGGACTTAACATGCTAAGGAATTCCATCGTCGTGCTTGTACTTCCAAACAAGTGGGAGTTAATCTGCTTTGGAGATTGTCTTGACCTGCGCATCTGATTTGTGAGAGACCCGGAGTGACTGAACGAGCGGGTAAAGGAGCTTACAGTACCGGATGCAGGATTTTTATGGATTTGAAACTGTAAGTTTTGTGGAGTAGACAATAAACGCATGCATAAAAAGATAAGTACCTGTGGCTCGTTTATCCAGTTACATCTTCATAGTACAGAATACTTGTAAGTCACATATTTCCACACACATTTATGCTGAAGTTACTCAAAAATGTATTTTTCTGACATTTTTAGCATAATAGTTTAATATGTGAGGAGCAAAATAATCAGTATATTATTGATATTTTCCAATTTTTTATTTTTTATTTTTACTTTTTTTAATGAAATGAACAGGATTTAATAAACAGGAAATTGAACTAAACTAAATGTTCAATTTAGAAAAAAAAAGTTTTTAATGTACTGAGTTAGTTATCAGTTCAGTCTTTAAATCTGGGTTAGCTTTTTTTTTCTTTCTATAAATAAATTTGAGTTTTGTAGTTATTTTCGTTTTTAAGAAAGAACTTTATTGAACATCATACAAATTGACAAAAAAATCAATAACTGATGTCATCTTTCAAAAAAGAATATCAATTACAGAATACAGAAAAGTCATGGGGACATGGTAAAGCAGAAAGAAATAATTCCAAGTAAGAAATAACTATCTTAGAAAAAAAAATAGCACCTAAAGAAAAAAAAATCTCAAGATAAAGGAAACATACATCAAACTAAAAAACACAAACTGTCCCAGATGTGCTTTAATCTTTTTAAGTAATGCACATTATTGAAAGACTTAATCACTTTCAATAACTTCACTTCAATAATCTTGACAACAAAATCTTCAGCTCATTTAGTACATTACTGCTTGTACTTTTACCATTTATAAACTTTATAGTTTTTGAAATATTGAGCAAAATATGCCCCACAGGAAATGAATGAGAAATATCTCAAATCCTTCACTTATGTTGTGTACTTTGAAACTTGTGAACTTCTGCAAATTTTCAGCCAGACACCAAACTGTAAAATGTTCTTCAACTAGTGGGCTTTCAGCCTAATTTGGAATTTAGCTTTTAATTTAGCAACATGCTAGATGTTTTTGGCAAGACAAAATGCAAAAATATTGTACAAATTTGACATTTTTCCAGTTTTTTAGGCTAAATTGGCTTTTAGCTAGTTGTTCAGACAAAATTTTTTCCCTTTTTTTATTTTTTTGCTAATTAGTGTCTTTTCTGCTGTTTAACCACAGCAGGAGGTTTTTTTGCTGAATGTAACTTTTTGACAAATATGGACAGAGGGAACAGCAAAGTACATATTAGCATTAGGCTAGCTGTTTTAGCTAATTTAAACATTTTCAAATTATTAGGAGTTTAGCTAGTATTTTAACATGCTAGCTGTTTTGGCAAAATAAGATTTTTATTCAGTTTTTAAGGATAATTTGGAGTTTAGGTAATAATTTGACATTGTGCTAGCAGTTTTAGCTCATTTACACATTTTCCAGTATTTTGGGCTCATTTGGAATTTAGCAAGTTGTTCAGGCAAAACATTTTTTAATACATTTTTGCTAATATTTGAATGATGTACTGGCGGTTTCGGAAAAAATAAACATTTTTACTTTTTTTTGTTGCTAATTAGTGTTGAGCTATTTTTTGCTGTTCAACCACAGCAGGAGATTTTTTGCTGAATGTAACTTTTTGACAAATATGAACAGAGGGAACAGCAAAGTACATTTAGCATTAGGCTAGCTTGTTTGCTAATTTAAACATTTTCAAAATTATTAGGGAGTTTAGCTATTTTTTTTCTTTTTTTTGTATTTTTAACATGCTAGCTGTTTTGGCAAAATAGATTTTTATTCAGTTTTTAAGGATAATTTGGAGTTTAGGTAATAATTTGACATTGTGCTAGCAGTTTTAGCTCATTTACACATTTTCCAGGTATTTTGGCTCATTTGGAATTTAGCAGTTTTCAGGCAAAACATTTTTTAATACATTTTTGCTAATATTTGAATGATGTACTGGCGGTTTCGGAAAAAATAAACATTTTTACTTTTTTTTGTTGCTAATTAGTGTTGAGCTATTTTTTGCTGTTCAACCACAGCAGGAGATTTTTTTGCTGAATGTAACTTTTTGACAAATATGAACAGAGGGAACAGCAAAGTACATATTAGCATTAGGCTAGCTGTTTTAGCTAATTTAAACATTTTCAAATTATTAGGAGTTTAGCTAGTATTTTAACATGCTAGCTGTTTTGGCAAAATAAGATTTTTATTCAGTTTTTAAGGATAATTTGGAGTTTAGGTAATAATTTGACATTGTGCTAGCAGTTTTAGCTCATTTACACATTTTCCAGTATTTTGGGCTCATTTGGAATTTAGCAAGTTGTTCAGGCAAAACATTTTTTAATACATTTTTGCTAATATTTGAATGATGTACTGGCGGTTTCGGAAAAAATAAACATTTTTACTTTTTTTTGTTGCTAATTAGTGTTGAGCTATTTTTTTGCTGTTCAACCACAGCAGGAGATTTTTTTGCTGAATGTAACTTTTTGACAAATATGAACAGAGGGAACAGCAAAGTACATATTAGCATTAGGCTAGCTGTTTTAGCTAATTTAAACATTTGCAAATTATTAGGAGTTTAGCTAGTATTTTAACAACATGCTAGCTGTTTTGGCAAAATACGATTTTTTGTTTAGTTTTTAAGGATAATTTGGAGTTTAGCTAATAATTTGGCATTATGCTAGCAGTTTTAGCTCATTTACACATTTTCCAGTATTTTGGGCTCATTTGGAATTTAGCTAGTTGTTCAGGCAAAACCTTTTTTCAATACATTTTTGCTAATATTTTAATGATGTACTGGCTGTTTCGGAAAAATAAACATTTTTACTTTTTTTTGTTGCTAATTAGTGTTGAGCTATTTTTTTGCTGTTTAACCACAGCAGGAGATTTTTTATGCTGAATGTAACTTTTTGACAAATATGAACAGAGGGAACAGCAAAGTACATATTAGCATTTAGCTAGCTGTTTTAGCTAATAAACATTTGCAAATTATTAGGAGTTTAGCTAAGTATTTTTAACAAACATGCTAGCTGTTTGGCAAAAATAGTTTTTTCTTTCAGTTTTTTTTAAGGATAATTTGGAGTTTAGCTAATAATTTTCCATTATGCTAGCAGTTTTTAGCTAATTTAAACATTTTCCAGTATTTTGGGCTCATTTGGAATTTAGCAAGTTGTTCAGGCAAAACATTTTTTTAATACATTTTTGTTTAAATTTTAAGAATGTACTGGCTGTTTCGGGAAAAATAAACATTTTCACTTTTTTTTTTGCTGCTAATTAGTGTTGAGCTAGTTTTTGCTGTTCAACCACAGCAGGAGATTTTTTTTGCTGAATGTAACTTTTTGAACAAATATGACAGAGGGAACAGCAATGTACATATTAGCATTAGGCTAGCTGTTTTAGTTAATTTAAACATTTGCAAATTATTAGGAGTTGAGCTAGTATTTTAACAACATGCTAGCTGTTTTGACAAAATAAGATTATTTTTCTAGTTTTTAAGGATAATTTGGAGTTTAGCTAATAATTTGGCATTGTTTTAGCTAATTTAAACATTTTCCAGTATTTTAGGCTCATTTGGAGTTTAGCTAATAATCTAACAATATACTAGCTGTTTTGGCAAAATTAAACATTTTTCCAATTTTTTTTTGGCTAATTTGGCATTTAGCAGCTTTCAGCTTCAGCCCTTTTAGCTATGAGCTTCAGCAATTTTAGTTTGCCATCAGGTTCAGCATCTCCAGCAGCCATCTTACAGCATTCACACCAGCATTATCACAGCTAATGCCACATATCTGGTTTTTCTTACTCTTCATTTATGTATGTAAAAGTTTAGATTGCAGGAGCAGCAAATTTATACTATTTTCTACCTTTTTATAATCCGATTTAAAATACGTGAGAATTTGTTTGAAATGTATTATAATGTTGCTGCTTAATTTAGTAACTATAAAACATTCTAATTGGATCCAGAATTCATTAAATCTGTGTTAGCAGGCAGCATAGAGTTGAGCAGCTGGTGTTGTTTAAACCCTTTAACGGGAAGTCTGTAAGTTTAAAAGTATAAACGTCTCTAAACTCTATAAAAATGTTACAAGTGGTCCGGTCACGGAAGGTTGAACAGCTGTCTGGATCTGAAGGCGTGAGACTTCTCTCATAGTTAACCTGATTAATTAAATGGTCACTATAATAGCTACAGCCCATTAGCACAATGTGTTCCTCATAATCTCCTCTCTCCTGCTTGTGACCTGGGAACCAATGTCAGCGAAATACTTGAAATGTTATAAAGAAAAGACCACGAAGAAGGAAAGAAAGGTGAATCCAATGAATCCGCTGTGGAAGTGCTCTCAGCATCGTAGGTGAAAACAGATTAATGAAACTTTAATGGAACATTCATTAAATGTCTCAGATGTCGTTCATATACGCCTGTCATGAGCAATGGGGGAAAAAGACATTTTTTTTTGTAGAAATATTGTATCTAACTGATAATACCTGAAAATTAAATGTGCTTTTTTTTTTATCTAAATATTCCCTTTGTCATGTTTCTTGACTAAATCTAACATCAGAGTTCTTCTCTGCTCTTTTCCATGTTTATCTCTGTAAAAAATTTTAAAAAATGACTAACTAGGTCTGTTTGATACTCAGGTTTCATTTTCCTCCGAATATCACACAACTTAAAAAAAAAGTAAAAAAAAAACTCCTGAAAGTTGTTAATTATCGAGTGAAAGATAATAATATAATAGTCTAAAAAAGCTGTTTTTACTTTTATTATAACAAACAAATCAAGATGCATTCATGAAGTTTGATCAAAAACAGACGAAATATGTGCAAATATTTGAAGCAAGACTTTTTTTTTTTTTAGACTTGACTGTAAATTTTTGAGGTAAGAAGATAACTAAACATTGATTAGAGGTCCCAAAGCTCAAATCTCCGATTCTTGAGGTCAAGTCTCATGTCATAATAGAAATCCCTGACTGTGAGGCTTAAGTGTGACTCCGGTCTCTGCTTACCGTCTAAAGTGGGAGCTTCAGGAGGCAGGATGTGGAAGTCAGACGCTCTTGTTTAATATGAAAAAAAATCTTTCAACAGTTTGATAATCTGATGCTGAGAACACTTGAGGAGAACCACAGGACTGGAGAACTGAAGACATAATTGCTTCACAGCAGCAGAGAAAAGAATAAACTGTAAACAAAATCCTGTTTTAGGCAGGTACGGTCGCATTGATGCACCATTGACTGTTTAAGAGAATTAGAGTGATGTCATCGACAAAATGACTTACTTCTGGTTTCAACGAAACAAAGTCATCTTTTTGCTACACAGATGACACAATCCTGGAGCCAGACGACGTCAGTAAGCAGCGATTGGTTGAAGTTTGTCTGAGTCATCGTTTCTACCACCTCAACCAATCAGCAGTGAGCTTATTGGAAGTCCACATCCCTGCCACTTGGGAGCAGGAGAATCGGTCAATTAAATGCTTTAAATATTTGATCCAAGCCCACATACTTGTATTGAAGCATCTGATTGGTCTATTTATAACTTGAACAACAAAAAAAATATTTAAAAATAAATAAATATTTAAAAAAAAAATAGGATTAGAAAGAACATGTTAAAAAGGTATTAGAGCAAGAATGATTATTCTGACAAATATGACTTCAAAAGAAGTCTGAGGTATTTTGGCCTTTTGGAACCAGCAGGTAAAGTAAGTAAATCTTTATTTTTTATATAGTACTTTTCTCAGAGAGTGACTCACAAACTGCTTCACAATGTTACAACAGATGAAATCACATGTGAGATTTAAAACACTCGACCGAGTCAATCTGACGCAGAGACAGAGGGAGGTCGTTCCAAAGTCGGCGAGGGCACTTCCTGTTTGGAACACGAGCGGGAGGGGTCACTCAGTCCAGTTCTCATATGCAGTCAATGAGAAGCACAGGAAGCTATAAACTTGTGACCAACTGTTCTGATGCCAGTTGTCAGCAAAGTTAAAGGGAACAAAAGAGAGGTAAAACAAGTCAATCAGTTTTTAAATCTTAAGGAAGTTTATCAAGAAAAGTGTTTTCACTGTGACGGTTAAAATATAGATTCTTTTAACTATGTAGCTTTATAATCATTTCCTTTCATTATTTTTAATCTAATTATTTTTTTTTTATTGTCTGTCTGTGCACAGCATTTCGGGTCTGCTTGGGCAGTTTAAGTACTTTATAAATTAAGTTTATTCTAATTATTATTATAGACCAGGGGTCTGCAAAGATACACTAAGACTACCAACCCCAAACTAAAATAACAAAACCCAGCAGTGTAAGACTGCTCAGGAAAAAGAGGGGAAAAAGAACAAAAATAAATAAGGAACAGGAAAATAAAATAGGAAATTTTGAAAGAAATTATTACTTAATTAGAATTTATTTAATTTAGATTAGTTAATTGATGGCTGAGGTGCACATAGATGATAAACTATGTAGGTTTTTACATCCCTGTTGATCTGAAGACGTCTTGTTTTCTCAACATTAGCTCCAGAATGAACAGATTTTATATGCAAACCAAAACTTTGGTAAAAACTTTGATCTTTTAAGTTTTAAAAGCATATTTTATCTTATGCTGAAGCTGTTCAGAGCTGATTCTGTTTGGCGCAGAGTCTTTTATTTTGAAAAACAAATCACATTTTGAGAAATGCTAGTTTCTCTTTTTTTTTTTTTGCTTTTGTTTGTGCCAAAAAATAGACATAATTCATATTTATTATTTAAAAAAAAAAAGGTTGTGAATGCAAATCCAAATTTCTTAATAGCTAAAGTAAGACTCTGCGACTCCTTCTAGGTTTTGGTCGTGAGAAAACAAACCCAAATGTTTTTTTTTACTGTTAAAAGGTTGCAGATCTCTGTTATAGACTGATCATTGAAACAAGAATCACATGCTTAGTTTAATAAAATATTTCGGTATGAATGAATGAATGAATGAATGAATGAATGAATGAATGAATGAATGAATGAATGAATGAATGAATGAATGAATGAATGAATGAATGAATGAAATGGTTTATTTCAAGCAATCAGGTTATAATACATGGAATAACTTCACATAATAAATCACAAATAGATCGCTTGAAAGGGAGTGGAAGGAAGCGAACTTATATAATCCCACCCCGACTCGACCATTTTCTCTACATGAATTACCAATATCAAGTTCAGGACTTAAAATCAAATATCAATATAGTTTCAGGTAATAAAGATCAATAATATCAGTGATGTAATAGAATTTCAAAAACACCCATAGACAAATCATTTATATTGATCATCAACAGTAATCTAAACATTCTCATACAAATGTTTTTTTTGTATATCCCTTCAGAGGTCACCTGATGAAAAATTTGGTTTGGGAGAAATTTTCCCATAGCTTACCCAGATTTGGGCCCTTTGTGGTTGGGGAGGAGATGGGGTCTGACCATGGACCCAGACTGGATGAAGCCCATGCACTGGCCCTGTATGCAGCCGCTCTGACTTTGATCAAACAAGCGGGACTAAAAGTGCAGTCATGACCTGTTCTTCATCGTCTCATCATTCACTTCTGACAAATAGACTTCAGTAAAACAAATTTTTTTAGCCACTTTGGAAGACTAAACTGAATTTAGCACTGCAGATAAACTCTACCCAGACATTTTCCCTCAAATACTGACACAGTTTTATACAAGATTTTACTTAAAGTAAGAGAATAAATACAAAACACCAGATTGGAGTGTTCTTCACCAGCAGGTGTAGATTCAATGACATCCAGATCAAGATCATCCAAAGATTTTTTCTTCTTTTTTTTAAAAATCAAAAGCAACAGAATCAGATTATCTGATCAGATTAATCAGGTGGACAAAACCCCCACACTCAACATGTATTTTAAGATGTCTCAATTGGGCTTTTGATTTATTTGTGTCCTTCTCAGTGTTGTTGCTCAAAATTAAGCATTTCCTGCCAAGAATCATCACGGCGAATCAGCAATTTTGGTTTGGCAGAAATTTCAACACTGGATCCTGACGCAACCGTATCTTTCATCTGGGTTGGGCACCAGCACAGAGAGACCCAGACTGGAGCCCCCCTGTGTCTACATCATAGACCGTTTAATAAGAACTGCACAAGCGTTGAGGTCCCCCGTAGGAAATGCATTACCTTCGGCCCTCGCCAAATCAGCCCAGAGCCTTCGCCGTCACTTCCTGGTATGTCTGCCGCGATTGCAACCCGTCGACAGCGATTAGTCCAAGTCCGTCCAAGTCATATTTTTAGAGGAAATACTGTCAACCAATCGTGCTCGTCCTAGCTGGTTCGAAGACCACTCCTCCCCACTGAGAGCGGCTTGAAGGAATCTGTCAATCAAATGTTGGAGGCGGGGCCAGTGGGAGTCACGTGCTTTTACTGAGGAATCTGATTTATAACTTGAATAACTGGCGATAAAGAAACAATATCTTTAAAAAAAATTAGAATTAGAAAGAACGTGTTAAGAAGAATTTATCAGAGCAAGAATGATTATTCTGACAAATAAAATAAATGAGAGAAAGTCTATGGGACTTTGGCTTTCTAGCAACCCGCGGGTACTTCCTTTTTAGAATAGAGCTGCCACAAACAATTATTTTAATAGTCGATTAATCACCGATTATTTTTCCCGATTAGTCGACTAATCGGGTCATACGCAAACTGGATGTAAAACACACATCTAAACCATCATTAGCTTTGAACTAACTAAAAACTAGAAATAAACAACTACCTGCGATAATGGTAGTGTGAAGGTTGTAGGCTAAAATTGATAGCTGAAGATGCTGAAATTGATAACCAAAATTGCTGAAGTTGAAAGCCAGCCGAAACTTTAGCTAAACCTTAAAATGGCTTAAAAATCTTTAAAAAACCATAAATTAGCCAGAATAACTAGCATGTATCTGAAAATTAGCTAAACTCCAAATTAGCCTAAAAAGACTGAAAAAAAAATTCTAAATTAGCCAAAACAGCTAGCATGTAGCTGAAATATTCGATAAACTACCAAATAGCCAAAAAACTGAAAAAAAGCCCTAAATTAGACAAAATTACTAGCATGTAGCTGAAAATTAGCTAAACTTCAAATTAGCCTAAAAAGACTGTAAAAGATTCAAAATTAGCCAAAACAGCTAGCATGCAGCTGAAATATTCGATAAACTACCAAATAGCCAAAAAAACAGAAACAATCCTAAATTATCCAAAACAGCTCGCTGAAATATTAGCTAATCTCAAAATTAGGCTGAAAAAAATGATAAAAATCCTAAATTAGCTAAAATAGCTATCATGTAGCTTAAATATTAACTAAACTCCAAAATAGCCTAAAAACCTTAATAAATGGCAAAATAATCCAAAAAGCTAGCAGAATGCTAGTATAACTTTCAAATTTACTACACTCTGACTCCATATAATATAAAGTAACGACTAATCGACTATTAAATTAGTCGTCGACTATTTTAATAGTCGATTAGTCATCGATTAGTCGACTAATCGTGGCAGCCCTAGTTTAGAACACGAGAAGGGAAGGGATTGCGGTGTCCATTGATATTCATGTCAATAGTCAACATACTGTAGTGAGGGAGTAGCATGAAGGGAATAATATGGCACCTCTACATAATTTTTTAATTTATTTTACAGTTGGTAAAAATTCATTAAAAGTTGAAAAATAAGAAGAAGAGTCTAAAAATATAAGAACCTGGATGTTAATAACTACAGGCACAAACACAAATAGAAAATATTTATTTTCTTCTCATTTCCATTTCCTGTTTCCTAAACACAACTCATATGACCCCCTAAAGTTTGCACCCCCAAGTGTCCAGGAGCTGTCACCACATACAGAAAGTAATCTTATTATCCAAACATAAATAATGTAAAATCTTTTTATGTTTGATTTTGGCAGCAACAATAGTTGTTTATGCAAAAAGGGGGTGTTGATTACTCAATTTTGTAATTTGATGTTTAACTCTAACCAGTAACGTGCGGTGAGGTTCACAGCTGGTGAGGCAATGACGTCATCAGTCAGATTTAGAAACTTACAAACTTTACAAAGGGCTCATATTCATTTTTTTACTCATATTTCCCCCACTGTAATTATTCAGTGTTTGGATATTAGTATTATTGTCTTTGTTTTGTTTTGGATGCATTTGTCTAAATGTTCTGTAAGTCTATTTGTATTCAAAAAAGTTAAAAAAAAAAAAAAAAAAAAAAAAAAAAAAAACCACAAGGCTGGAAAGCTATAACACTATCTGGCAACACTGCCTACAGAGGATCTTACTCACCATTTGACTGACAACAAATAAAGTCTTTAAAAGTTAATTTCAACATTTGTCTTCTGTTTAAAAACTGTAGCATAAAATTATAAAAATTGTTATTGACTTACTTTTCCTTCTGAATGAAGTCTGTGCGCTGCTCCTTATAAAGAAACAGATGAATAACTGTTTGTAGAAGTCTTCCTCTTCTTTTTTTTCTGTTTTAAAAGTCTCTCTGTCTCAGTAGAGATCACTACCAGTGACGTGTATAAACAATTCTTGAGTTTAGGGGTTTAAAAACCCCAACTTCCATTTAGAAATTGATGCTAAACGACATTAAAAAGTAACTGGACGGCTGCACTTGCTTTGCTACCGCTAAATCTATTGTTCTTTAGCCGCGGTGTCACATACATTCTCTCGGCTCACCAGCGCCCTCTGTCTTGTGGCGTGCGAACTGCAACGAGAACAGTGAACTGTGTGCCTCACCTAGTGTTTTTTAAAGCGCATTTTTTAGCAGATAAAAGGACTGAATGAGTCACAAACTGGCATCAATGTAATCCAACAGATGGCAAGAGATCAGCAAATTAGGTCATTTTAAAATAAAGCATATTTTATGACGATAGAAAGACCAAAACAATAGGCATCTGCAGTTCCAGTCAGTGTGTGTGAATGAGTTTTTTTTTTTTTTTTTTTTAACAGAAGAAACGTTGAAAACCCTCACAAGAAAGGTAATCATTGAAAAAAACATGTCTAAAAAAATAACATTTGATTTTTATTTTAAAAAGTAAATTCATCTTATTTAATTTAAGCATTTTTGAGTTATATTTTGCTGGTGAGGCTCAGACCCACCTTCCTCCACTGACTGCACGTCACTGACTCTAACCCAAACTTCAGGACTCAAAGAAATTTGGAACGTCTTACTGCCAAAATCCTCCCTCACAACTATCAAAAAAGAAAAAAAAAAGCTTCAGGCAACAAATAACAATTTATTATAACGACTTAACAGTTCTATGTTTTTCCAGTGAAATCTCAAACACACATAAATAACAACATCCTGACATTTTTCACAGCCAGAAATGGTCCAGTCAGCTTTTTATTCATTGCTGACTGTCTCTCTGTTGAGTTTGATAGTTTTTAATCTCATTTTAGATTTTTTTTTTTTTAAGTTAGCTCTGATCCAAAGTACTAAACAAAGTTTTAATGATCCTCCAAACCCTTGTAAAAACGTGCATGTCTCCTGCTCAGCCTAAACCTTGAGAGGCTTTCGCTTCTTCGCCTCCAGCCGTCTGAAAACGAATAACCTTCTTTCTGGTCTTCCAAGAAGGACTGCAGTAGCTGGAGTTCATCCAGGACACTGCTGCTAGTTTCAATTAAAGTCAGGAGAACTGACCACGTCCTGATTGGTCTGAACAATGGCTACAACTACAATGTATACTTTGACTTTAAAGTGCAAATGCTGCTTTCTATAATGCTCAGAGGTAAAAGACTTTAAGACGCGTCTGATCTCCTTAAAGGTACACCGACCCAGATGGCCTGTGAGACCTGCAGGACGCGCTCGACTTCTCAAAACCAAACGTGGGGAAACTGTTTTCTGCTGTTATGATACTCAAAGATGTCCCAACTTTTCAAGCTTCGGATCTGAAGTTCAAACATTTCCCTTTTATTTTGGTGCTTTTGTTAGTTTATCTGCATTCTCCATCTGCTTGGTGCTCACAGAGTCTATACATTATATAGAGGATACATTATATAGAGGAGCTTAATAGCTTAAAAAGTGCCAGTGTGGATGCAATTTTTTTATTTTTGTTTTTTGCAAAGTAATATTGAAGGAGCAGATTTAACTGTAACATTTTGTTAGTGATTTGAAAAACTTGATTTTCTTTCTTTTTTTTTGCTCAGCTCCTGAATGAAAATGTCTTACTTGATGGTGTAAGTTTATTTGACTTGTTAGTATTGTATAGTATTAGTATTGTATAGTATATAGTTATTGTAGATAGGTGTGTATTACTCATATGTATATTTATGTTCATAGGAATATGTGTGTTTGTAAAATGTTTTTGATATATGGGTGCCATAACAGATAAATTTATCCCTTGGGATATTAATAAAGTTCAATTCATTCATATTTTATTTTTATTTATTTGTTTATTTATTTATTCTTCTTTATTTTGTAATAATTAATCTTTACTTTGTATTGCAGTACCTGTGAAATATGTTCAATCTCAAATAATTTATTGTTTAAAACACATAAAAAAAAGATCTAACAACAATGTTTTTAAAATGATAATCTTTTCTGTAATCATTTAAATGTCTGGAATAACTTAATCTCAGATTCAAAAATAAACACTCAGATATCTCTCAAAATAAGCTTTTTTTTTATTTTAACAAAATACTTGCTCTCTTGTCTGCAGAATCAATTACTAAGACTTCTGTTTTGTCCTGGTTGAGCTGTAAGAAATCCTCTCCCATCTGTGACTTGCAATGTAAAGCTGTGTGTCATCAGCGTAGAAGTGATAACCAGTGCTATGCTCTCTAATGACGTCCTCAAGTGGCATCATATTTAGATATTTGGTAAAAAGTAGGGGTCCTTA
Organism: Oryzias javanicus; assembly: GCA_003999625.1. Lineage (NCBI taxonomy): Eukaryota > Metazoa > Chordata > Actinopteri > Beloniformes > Adrianichthyidae > Oryzias > Oryzias javanicus. The sequence continues at coordinate 31,196,164 of CM012441.1, read as the reverse complement.
TTGGCGACCCCACAATTGATTTCATGGACTTTTGAAGAGGCGGTACCGATCTGTGAGATAGACATATAACCAGTCAAGAACAGGTCCACAGGGCCCAAACTTCTGAGGCTGTTCAGTGAAATGTTGTGATCTACTGGTATCAAACTCAGTGTTGAGATCCACCAGAACGGAGAGTTTCTGAGAGTCCAGGTCATATCTAAATTAATTTACTGTTTTCCAAAAGGGTGGTTTGTCTTTAAACCAGAGGGATACTTTTGAAAAGTAATGTTTATTATAAAAAAAAAAAAAACATTTGATTGGACAAACATTTTTCTATGATTTTACTCAAAAGTCTCCTCATTGAATCGTCACCTTAACGTGGTGGAGGGGTTTGAGCGTTCGAGTGATCTCAGAAGCTATGCTGTTGGGGCTTCTGCCCCTGGTAGGGGGGTCAGGAGCTCGGAAGCGGTCGGTGCAATGTGGTTTGGGAGTCAAAGGTGAGTGCCTTGGTGGCAGAATTTCTGGCGGCAGAATGGAATGTCACCTCTCTGGGAGAGAAGGAGCCTGAGCTCGTGTGAGAGGTTGAGAGATACCAGCTAGATATAGTTGGACTCACCTCCACACACAGCCTGGGCTCTGAAACTCTGTCCCTCGAGAGAGGTTGGACTCTACCATTCAGGCTTAAGAGTCGCTCTGGACTCATCAATAAATGTAAAAAAACTCCTTTGAATTTTTCTTTAACTTTACTTTAATTCATAAAGCAAACGTTTGCATGCTGTGTGAAAAAAATGAAAGAAAAAAGCAGAAGAACAAAGAGTTACAAAAATAACATTTTAGACAAAGAGTTTTCTTCTTTGCTGTCCAGCTGAATTTCCAAACATCCCTTCATGGAAGGCATGAAGGGATGACTGAAGCTGGAACTTTTTTAGGCCACATTTGAAGATGTTGATACATCAATTACAGGAGTAAAAGAGAGTTACTTCTGGTCATACGGTGAAATCTGTGTAATTTAGAAATGCAGACAAAGTGGTCAGAATAACTGATTGGTATCAACTCTAACATCCAGATTATCCTCCAACCTGGGAGAAAGTACTGAATTTGAATCATGCTGTAAAGACAGTTTAGCTAAACTAATAACGAGCTCAGTCTAGATCAGGTCATCCTCTCATCCTTGCAGAAATTTCAGAGCTGGGACGGCGGCAGATGGAGCAGATTATCTGCATAGCAGTGAAATCGGAACCAACGTAAGTGGATGATCTTTGTTGAAAGCTTGAGGGTTCCAGACACAGAATTCCTGCATGTAAAGAAATGTCATAGCATAAAAAGTTAGTTACAGATTAATCCTTTAACACCAAAGCTCCAATGTTTATGTTCTTTGTTTTGCTGTAATTTTTAAATTGTTAACGTAATCAACTTAATTAAAGCAGAATTTAAAGGGTTTTTTTCTCCTTCAAAACATTTTTTAAAAACGTATTTATAATTTAACTTAGTGCAAACAGCTAGTGTGTAAAGTTATCCCAACTCCAAAACAGCCTAAAAATAGTTAAAAAAAATAAATAAATCCTAAATTAGCAAAAACAGCGAACGTGTATGTTCGGCCAAATGCCAAAACGGCCTAAAAAGCTTAAAAAAGCCTAAATTAGCAAAAAAAAAAAAAAAAAAAGAAAATAGTGTAAACATTAGCCCAGCCTCAAAACAGTGTACATTTTCTTAAAAAAGCCCAAATTGGCCAAAAAAGCTAGTGTGTATATTAGCTAAACTCCAAAACAGCCTAAAAAATCTATTAAAAAAGGCCTAAATTTGCCAAAACAGCTAGCATGTATCTTAAATATTAGCTAAACTCCAAAACAGCCCAAGTTTTTTTTTTCAAAAAGGCGTAAATTAGCCATAAAAGCTAAAATGTATCTTAATTATTAACTAAACTCCAAAACAGCCTACATTTTTTTAATAAAAGGTGGAAAATAGCCAAAACAGCTAGCATGTATCTTAAATATTAGCTAAACTCCAAAACAGCCCAAGTTTTTTTTTTCAAAAAGGTGTAAATTAGCCATAAAAGCTAAAATGTATCTTAATTATTAGCTAAACTCCAAAACAGCCTACTTTTTCTTTTTTTTATAAAAAGGTGGAAATTAGCCAAAACAGCTAGCATGTATCTTAAATATTAGCTAAACTCCAAAACAGCCCAAGTTTTTTTTTCTCAAAAAGGCATAAATTAGCCATAAAAGCTAAAATGTATCTTAATTATTAGCTAAACTCCAAAATAGCCTACTTTTTTTTAAATAAAAGGTGAAAATTAGCCAAAACAGCTAGCATGTAGCTGAAATATTAGCTAAACTCCAACATAGCCTAAAAAATCTTAGTAAATGCCACAATAGTCCAAAAAGCTAGCAGAATGCCAGTTTTTAAAACTTTAAAACTGTAACTTTTAACATAAATACGAATCATAAAAAGACAGGAATATTATTCCAAAATAACTCAACTTAAACCCTAAATAAATTTCAATATTTAACTCTCCATAAAAATACATTTAGTGGAAGATAACATCAGACCATTAAAAACAAAAATATAAATCGATCTGGAGGGCCGGATTTATCCCGGCGTTCCGGATCCGGTCTGATTCTGGTGAAATTATTGATGGGTGATTTATAACAAGCACAGAGCGCCTGTTTGGGCTCACTCTAACTTTATAGTGTCAATCCTTCACTCCAAATTAATGAACTTATCGGTTAATCTGTTGTTGATGTCACACTGATGCATTTTCACACATTAAACTGAACAGGAAGCACAAATATTCCCACTTTTTCTAATATAATCCGTGTTTGGATTTCAAAATAAAATGTGGAAATCTTAGTTATGCATCAGTCGACCAGGGGAGGAAAATTTAACATTTAAGGTCATCGCCCTGGCTTGCTATCTGATTCAATTATCAGTTGGACTTGAGCTGTTCACTTCCTCACAATCCGCCTGTAATCTAATTTTGCTAATTTGAGGATAACCCCCCTAAGAGGGTATAAATTCCCACGTGAACAAATACTACCTTTGGGAGCTTGTCCATTCTGACACCGCTGAAACTTTGCCTGAGCTGAAGCGCCGAGGAGAGCGAGCGACCAAAGATGGGCTGGGATGCAGGAGAGCAGAACGGAACCGAGGGAAAGAACTTCTACATCCCCATGTCCAACCGGACGGGGATTGTTAGAAGCCCCTACGAGTACCCTCAGTTCTACATGGTCGATCCGATTATGTACAAGATTCTGGCTTTTTACATGTTCTTCCTGATCTGCACCGGAACTCCCATCAACGGCTTGACGCTGTACGTCACGGCGACCAACAAGAAGCTTCGCCAGCCTCTCAACTTCATCCTGGTGAACTTGGCAGTGGCCGGACTCATCATGTGCGCCTTTGGCTTCACCATCACCCTCAATTCAAGCTTCTACGGCTATTTCGTTCTTGGCCCCACCTTCTGCGCCGTCGAGGGGTTCATGGCCACACTTGGAGGTGAGAGAAAAGGTGGAAGATGCTGAACGGTTTCCGTCTTTTATACTTTTCTGCCCCTGCAGGTCAAATCGCGCTCTGGTCGCTGGTCGTCCTGGCCGTTGAGAGGTACATCGTCGTCTGCAAGCCCATGGGGAGCTTCAAATTCACCGGAACTCACGCCGGAGCTGGGGTGCTTTTCACCTGGGTGATGGCGCTCTCTTGCGCCGCTCCTCCACTATTCGGCTGGTCCAGGTATTCAAAATGAAACCGAACAAAGGAGGTGGAGGTTTTCAGAAATTCACCATAAATGTGTTTGACAGGTACATCCCTGAAGGGATGCAATGCTCCTGCGGACCGGACTACTACACTCTGGCTCCAGGCTTCAACAATGAGTCCTACGTCATGTACATGTTCTGCGTTCACTTCTGCATTCCAGTCTTCCTCATTTTCTTCACGTATGGAAGCCTGGTGTTGACCGTCAAAGCTGTGAGAACAATTCAGATCTTTCAATGCCAACTATGTCTTAATCTACAAAATTAGGAGAAAACAAGTTGTACCTCCATGTGTGCAGGCAGCAGCGCAGCAGCAGGACTCAGCTTCCACCCAGAAGGCAGAGAAGGAAGTGACACGTATGTGCCTGCTGATGGTCCTCGGCTTCCTGGTGGCTTGGGTTCCGTACGCCAGCTTTGCCGCTTGGATTTTCCTGAACAAAGGAGCTTCCTTCACCGCCCTGACCGCCTCCATCCCTGCTTTCTTTGCTAAGAGCTCAGCTTTGTACAACGCCGTCATCTATGTGCTGCTGAACAAACAGGTGGGTTTGATGTTCTGAAAGTAAAAATGTCTTATTTTCTGTCCTGCAAGAAAGTTTTTCACTTAATTTAAGAAAACATTCAAGGATAAATTCATTTGTTATGGCACCAAGGACGAAAAAAATCTATAAAAGTATTTACAAGTTATTAGTTAATAAATTAATAATATAGGATATTAAAATTACATATAAACATTATGCAACATATTTAAGATTTCTTTTTTGTTATTTTGAGAATTTTGACTTAACTGAAGAATTTTTCATTTTATTTATTTACTTTTTTTTGTCGCTTTATGTCTTTTATGTGATTCTGTTCTTCTTCTAGTTCCGTAACTGCATGCTGGCGTCCATCGGAATGGGCGGCATGGTGGAGGACGAATCCTCAATGTCAACGAGCAAGACAGAAGTCTCAACCGCAGCTTAAGGACCGCGTGTCTTAATCACAACAACCTCTTTAAGTCTGACACTTTCATTTCAAAGATTCCTTTGAGATTTTAAAAAGAAGCACATTTCAAAAACAAGCAAAAAAATGTTGAATATTTTTTTTTTTTTTGCCAAAAAAGTATAATTTGATTTGATAGATTAGATAAATTGAGGAATTCGTTGAGGTTATGATCATATTTCCTGAGGAACTCATCTGTGATGCATTTTCACAGAATTTGCTTCACTGATTATTTTCATTGTTTTTATGCATTTTCTGAAAAACAGAAAAAAAATCTGTATTGTGTAGATAATAAATGCATGCATTTAAAGGAAGAGCCGGAGTGATCTCTTGATTTTTTTGGTTTGATCGTTTATGAATGGACTTTACGCAGTTAAAGCACAATGAGAACATGTACAAGTACACAAACATGATCGAATAAAAACAAAGCCATTTACTTTATTTTAATTAAACAGTAATATTTCATCCAATGTTTGTCTAATCTTTTAAAAATGTAATACAGATGATTTTTTTATGCCTATTTTTGTACATTCAAACTTTCAAAATAAACAATCAGATAAATGAAAAAAATAATAATAAAAATGATTTAAAAATGTCATAAATAAGAAAACATAAAAAAAAGTTGAACAAATAGTGTTGGAGCCAAATTAATTGTTTTACTGTAAATAATTATTTAGTTGAAAGTAAATAGATTAGTTTTATATCTGGTTACTAAAGCATTTGTTGACAAGATGTATAATTTAAGGACTTTAAGTTCAAATTTTCCATGTTCTATTTCAAATTGAACAACGGAACGTCACGGCAAGGATTACATATTCTAGACTGGATGTGATACACTTTTTTGTCTGTATGAGTTTCAATTTTTCAATGAATAAAAGTTTGAATGACGATTACGTTGCTGGACAGACTCAACGGTGCAAAGAGCCACTACATACAGTTGAATACAAATGCACATTTTACCAAAGTCCTTTTTGGTTTTTATTTTGTAAAATATGTGACTAAAGCTTCTTATAGTAAAGTATCGACCATAACAGGTTTGGTTTTTCATTGCAGAAACTTTCCCATTAGTTTTAGTGTTCAAAATTTCAAACGTTTTTCATTTATTTTCAAATTAAAATTAAAATAAAGACTTTTACCTATGTTAGTTTGTTTGCTCTTACAGTCTGAGCATCTTTCAATTGTCCTTTGACCATGAAAGAGAACGCATGTTTGAAGTTATTGTAATTAGGCACAACCAATAAAGCCATTTTAAGTTATACTACACTAGATTATAAAGCATATTTTCAATTTTTGAACAAATTCAAGGATTCAAATTAGTTTTAATATATTGTAGAAGTCACTTAATGATCTCTGATTTAGTTTTGGTCGGTTATATTTATGAATTTGTGGCTGAAATTTGAATTTTGAAAGGAAATCATGCAAAGCCCCGTCAAAAGTTATAAAATATTTCAATTAATTACTTTATTTAAATATGTCAGTAGCAAAAACATAAATAAAGTCAGTATCTTATTTTTCTGAAGGTTCAGTGTTTAACCGCATGTTAAATAAAACAGAGTGCTAAATATTAGCATACCAAATTAGCCAAAAATAAAAAAAAACTGAACTTAGGTTAGCCAAAACAGCTATAATGAAGCTGGAAAAAGAGCTAAACTTCAAAATAGTCTAAAAAACTGGAAAACAAAGCCTAAATTAGCTAAATCAGCTAGCTTGTACCTTAGCCCAACTCCAAAACAACCTGAAAAACTTTAAAAGAAAATTCTAAATAGATAGCATTTATCTTAAATATTAGCTAAACTCCAAAACAGCCTAAAAACTTTTAAAACAATCTTAAATTAGCCAAAACAATAGAATATAAATTAGCTAAACTCTAAATTTAAAAAAAAAACAAAAAAAAGCTTCAATTAGCTAAAAGCAGCCAAAATATTAGCTAAACTCCAAAACAGCCTAAAATGTTTAAAAACAATCTTAAATTAGCCAAAACAGCTAGCACATAAAATTAGCTAAACTCTAAATTAAAAAAAAACAAAAAAAAAAAAAGCTTCAATTAGCAAAAAGCAGCCAAAATATTAGCTAAACTGCAAAATAGCCTAAAAGATTTTAGCAAATGCCAAAATAGTCCACAAAGCAGTGTCAATTTTCAAAATGTTGAAACCGTAACTTTTTAACATAATTATGTATAATAAAAGGGCATTAATATTTTTCCAGAATAAATCAACTTAAATCAACTTAAACCTAAAATAATTTTTAATAGTTTACTCTCCATAAAATTACATTTTGTCAGAATTATACAAGTTAGAAACTAGCGCAAGATAACAATAAAATAAAATGATCTGGAGGGCCACGCCTTTTATACAAAACATGTTTCCAATAATTGTAAACAAGCAAAAAGAAAGAAAAGGCATAAAAAAATCTTTCTGTGGTCAGTAAATCTGTGAGATCTGCAGCTCAGAGAAATGGTGTACACCGCCCTCTGCTGGTAGCTCTGAGAACACCACAGAATGCTGCACACGGCCTGATCTGCATTCAACTCCATTTAAATAAATAGCTATTTTATGCTTCTGCAGGAAACCAACAAAACCTTCTACACACTTGTCTAAATTGTAGCTCATGGGGGTGTAATTACTTTCAAAGGAGCACTTTTCACTACCTGATTGGCCATCTATCTCATCTCGCAGCCCCTGGTTTTAAGCAGATAACCCGACCCTAATTGTCATGCTGTGGGCACACACACTGTAATTTTCTTCAAAGAGCCAGCTCTGGGCACCTGCATGTGCTTAGTGTCTCTGTCAGGGGGCCGGCATCACTTCTTTTTGTTCTGACTGCTCGGATCAGATGGGACGCGCTTTAATAACACGCTCGGGGAAGTGCCAATTGTATTTGGAGGCAGACGTTCACTTAAACGAATAGCGGGGAAACGTTTGTGCGCTCACAACCTGTAGTGCAAACGTGTTGAACTTCAAATGAGACCAGAAACGAGCAGAAATTAAAGTCCTTATCCATCTGGGTTCAAAGAAACCCAGATGTAACTTTTACTTTTATAGCCCTTTCTTTAACTATAGCAGGAACATAGAACATCATTTTTTAATCAGATTTCATCCATTTAAAAAAAAAAGGTTAAAAAACAGATTTATTTTTATTTGTGTTGTTTATTTTTACTCCCTTTTAAAATTTCTGAAATGTGAGAAAGTCAAAGTGACCTGATATAACCTAAAGTTAACATTTTATTTAAATGTTCATTTTTTTACAAAAAAAAGCCACAAAAACAAAGAGAAAAATGTGTGAAGTTTCCTCAGGAAAGTCAAAATAATTTACTTAAGAACTTCATATATAAGGATTATTTATTTATTCTTTTATTTTTGTTTTATCTGATAAAAAAAATCCAAAATAATGAGAATAAAACACACAAAAACCTTCATCTTTGACTAACTGCTGGGTTTTTTAATGGTCTTCTCAGGACAAAAGGACTTTTTTTCCAAAAATAAAATACCATTAAATTTCCCGTCTTTATTCAGAGTTGTGGTTGGTTTCATGTGTCGCTGCACTTACTTTTAGGTCGTTTATTTATTATTCATTTAAAGCACATGTGTCAAAGTCAAGGCCCGGGGGCCGGATCCGGCCCTCCGGGTATTTCTAGCCGGCCCTCCAGATCATTTATTTTATTGTTATTAATGACCCATGTTACCTTGTTTCTTATTTCTAGTTTGTACAATTTTGACAAAATATATTTTTATGTAGAGTCAAATATTTAAAGTTATTTAAGGTTAAAGTTGAATAAAATTCCTGCGGTTTTGTTATTGATATTTATGCTAAAAAGTTACAGTTTTAAAAATTGTCATCCTGCGAGCTTTTTGGGACTATTTTGGCATTTACTAAAATTTCTTTTGGCTATTTGGAGTTGAGCTAATATTTAAGCTACATGATGCTAGCTTTTTCGCTAATGTAGGCTTTTTTCAGTTTTGTAGTTTTAGCTATTTTTTTCACCACTAAATGCCAGCTGTTTTGGCTAAGTTAGTTGATTTTTTTGTCTAACTACTAACATTTAGGTAATATTTTAGCTGGCTATGAGCTTCAGTGATTTCAATTTTAGCACCAAATTCAGCTTCCAGCATTCACACTAGCATTATCGCAGGTAACTACTATCTCTAGTTCATAATTATGTTAAAAAGTTACATTTTAAAGTTTAAAAAGGTAGTTTTAGAGAGTTCAACAAATTCTTATGCTGTCCGGCCCGCGACCTAAGTTGTGTTTTAGATTTTGGCCCCTTGTGCGATTGAGTTTGACACTCCTGATTTAAAGCAAACAAAAGTCATTACCTCGCAGAAACGCTGTGATTTTTAAATAAATGAAACTTCTCAACAAACAGTTATCTCAGAACACATTTACCTTTATATATCAAGTTTTTTTTCACCTTTTATGTCTCATAAAGCAAAAACTTAGAGCCCGCTGAGACAAAAACAACAAGGAACCAGAAAAATGTACAGTTTTCAACCTCAAATCTTCAAGAATTTATTATTTTACAGCGATGACACGTGAAATATATGAGAACATTGTTGAAAACACGCAGCAAGAGCCACTAATTCTGGATGCTAAGAGGTTTTAGGTGTTAGTGTTGTTTTAACAGTCTTAAGCAGGATAAGACGCCGCCAGGAGTTATCCCTTTAGGCGCTGCAGTCTGTGGCTCCTCCAGCATAATCAACATTTAGGATTATTTCCATACATTCCACATGTTTTGTCAAATATATTTTAAATTTAGCAAAGCAAAAAACAAAGATCTATTTATTTCACAGAAGAAACACTCACTTTAAATAAGAATGCAGGAAAAAAAGCAATCCAGAAGCTCAAGAAAAAATAAAAATTTACATTTTCTAAAAGCAAGAACACTTGAAATTAATCCAAAACAACCACTTTTCCATCAATATGGAAATTTCAATGAAATAATAAACATTTGTTGAAAGTTACATTCCTTATTTATTAAATATCACAGACTTTTATCAATCTAAAATGCCAAAAAAGAGGCACAAAAGTCACAAGACTATCAGGAAACTGACCAACAACGACAGTAAGTTAATAATTAAGTCAAATGTGAAAAAGTTGATCAAGTTTTCCTTTTCTAATACGTCAATGTTCACATACGCCATGACACAATTTCAATTGCAAAAACTCATAAAATGTCATTTATTTAATCTCTGGAAATAAAATGATGTGTAAACTTTTATTTTCAGATGCAAGTTACTAAAAAAACATGACAAACAATTGAATGACCCGTTGAAATATACTTTAAATACTTGAACTTCGAAGTTTAAAAGCAATCTGTTGGCAAAAAAGTACAAATTTGTCAAAATTTATAATTGTTTCTGGAATTAATTAAATGTTTGTTATTTTACATAGAAAGGTAGAAGTGGAGTCTGTGGGGGAAGGGGGGGGGGGGTGTCATGGTTTATGATAGTCAATCAAAATTCTTCACCCAAAAAGGCAAATTACAAAAAAATGTTGAAAGTTAAATTAAAAAATCTAGCAGGAGGACATATGTTAAGAAATGAAGCTGAGAATTCAGGATCAGATGAAAAAACACTGTTGGTGAAAGAGCTGCTGTAGGTGAAGCAGCTGCTAACTTGTGTCGGCGGCCAAAAGGTATCGTATCCCTGCTTCTGCATTCTGATGCATTCAGTCTGCAGAGACAAATAGATCCATAAGGTCTTTGTTTTCCTCGCCTGAGCTGGAATCTGAATCTAGTTAGTCTGGAGAGACAGAAAAAGCTGATTTTGCCGTCAATTTTTTTTTTTTTTTATAGAATTCCTGGACCATCAAAAATCAAGGGTTTAAAATAGAATTCAGAAAGAAAATTGAAAGGTTAAAAAAAAAAAAAAATCAGAAACAAAATTCAAATTTGAAAAAAAAAAAAAATCAAAAAGAAACTTTAAAGGTTAGAAAAATTTAGAAAGAGAACTCAAAGGTAAAAAAAAAAACAAAATCAAAGGTTTGAAAAATTTTTCAGAAAGAATTCAAAAAAGATGAAGGTTTTAAAAACATTTATAAATTCAAATTTAAAAAATATAAAAAAGAAACGTCAAAGGTTAAAAAAACAGAAATAAAATTAAAAGGTTTAAAAAAAATCAGAAAGAAAATTCAAATGTTTAAAAAAAAATCAAAAAAGTAAATTCAAAGGTTAGAAAATTTTAGAAATAAAATTGAAAGGGTTAAAAAAAATCAAAGGTTTAAAAAAATTTAGAAATAAAATTTAAAAGATTTTTTTAAAAATCAAAAAGAAAATTCAAATAAAAAAATTCAAAATAAAAATTCAAAAAAAAAAAAAAAAAATCAGAAATGAAATTTAAATGTTTAAAACAAATCAGAAATAATATTCAAAAGGTTAAAAAAAAAAAACGAAGAAAATTCAAAGGTTTAAAAAATTCAAAAAGAAAGTCAAAGGTTTGAAAAGTTAGAAGTTTTAAATATCATCAAGAAAAATTAATAGGTTTCAAAATTCAGAAAAAAACTCAAAAGATTAAAAAAATTCAGAGATAAACTTAAAGGTTTAAAAAACAAATAAAAATATTTAAAGGTTTTAAAAATTCAGAAACAAAATTCAAAGTATTAAACTACTCAGAATTAGTGGAACAGAAAAACTCACGGCTGTAGCTCCAATTTTGCTGCTCCGACTGAATACTTAGGTTGGAGGGTGTGAGGGGCTGTAAGCTAGTGGGAGAGTGTAAATAGATGGATGACAGGAAGTTTGGGAAATTCAGAGGAGAAATTAAAATGAATTCTTGCCGCTCTGCAGAAACTATGTCCCAGAAAACAACAGATTTTTACATTTCGCCTAAAACAGACATAATTATCCATAAAAGAACTGACAGGACGATCAGAGTAGGACTTTAATGTAAATGCTACGATGTTAAATGTTCAAGTGCTTTATTTTTTGTGGGTTTTGTTTGAACTGTGGCTAATACTTTACTTTACCGGTATCATTTGCTCTCATAAATGCTCAGTAGCTTCATTTAGCTCTTACGTTTCGAGTCAAATGTCGTTGACAAAAATCCTGGGCCCTCGAGAACCCCCTTGGTTTTCATTGGGGAAGGTTTTGCCGAGGTACGTTTGTGGTAGGCTGAAGTTACCTTGTGACTGGTGGACGCTCGCTTGCCTGTGAACCTGCTTGGTAAAATCTCCGTTAGACGGACTGAGGGCGTCTTGTAGCGACGGGCCAAAGCTCTCCTCCGGTTGGTCGAAGCTGCTCTCGCTGTAGAGTCGCTGTCGCATCTCGCTGGAGCGTTTCCCAGAAGCACTCCTGATGGGGTACCTCTGACCCGTCTTGTACCAGCCCGTCTCCTTAAACACAAACCAAATATTCCCAGACCAGAGGACGACGTTAACAAAACCAAAAACCTGGAGGAGAGAGACAGGAGTTAGTGGTTTCCTTTCTGCACAGATGCAGCGTTTTCCTGAGCGAGAACCTACAGCAGACGTGTTGAGACGAGACCACACGGGCTCCTGCGTGGTGGAACATGTGTTTTTAGGAGCTCTACAGGCAGACATGAGCAGAAGCACCTGGGTCGGGCTGGTTGACGATTTCAAGTCGGCGAGGGTTTTGGCCCAGAAACAGCTGCTGACCATCCACAGGAGGGAGAAAAGGACAGTGACGAAAAAATCCTGAATGAGACAGAAGAAATGAAAGTAGGAATTTATCATTTGTTGAATTTTATCCTCCATTAAGTGGAGGAAAACAACATTTTAATCTCTTCTTGTTGCTCAAGAAACTGATTTTCCTAGCATTTTTACAATGACTTAATTTTTGCCAAAAAAAAAAAAAAAAAATAGAGAATCTCATTTAAAGCTTTAAGTTAAAAAAAATAAATAAAATAACTTATTTTTCTAAATTCATGTGGGAAAAATGTCTACAATATATTCAAAAATCCAGATCTGATTTTATATAAATTTGCAATGTCTAAATATGTTGTGCAAGCAGTGTTTTCCAATTGGATCGGTTGGACTATTATAGATAACGGAGAAGGACTGGAGCCACGGTCCTAAAGCTACAATCTTTCTGGGAAGTTGTGATATATTTTCATTTGTGAAAATTGTAAAACAAGGTTGAAATAAAAGTTTAATGACAAAAAATAAAAAATATATAACTCGTCTCTCTGTTCAATAATCAAAAACTAAACATTTTTGACAAATTTCTGTGTTTTTAAATGTCCATCATGGATCAAAAAATACAGTTAATTTACTCTGTTTTCATTTTAAAAGGTTAAATGTATGAATTTCTGGCTAAAAAGCACCATAAACATTTAAAAATATAAATATTTTTTATATTATTCCTGACATTACATCCCCTACCACTAGATTTGCTCCATCGAGATGATGACACAGGAAGTCTTTTATTTTGAAAGGAAGTCAAGTGAACCTCTGTTAAAATTTATAAACTGCTTCTAAGTTGGGAAAAAAACAAATCAATTTTCTCTTATTTGAAAAATAAAATATTGAATAAAAACAAAATCAATTGTTATGTGTTTTTGATGTCATAATTCAAATGACAATGCATTTAGCAATTTGCAATTCAATATTAAAAAAACTTACATTTCAATACATGGTTTGCTCTGAATTCATTTTAAAGTGACTTTAAAATCTATTGCATAGTAAATTCCCCCCCAATGTAACGCCTTCTCAGTTTTATCCAGGCGCTTCAAGTCTGTATTTTATTTTTAATATTGTTATACTGAATATTAAATTGTATTATTGAATTGTAAATTTCAAAATGAATAGTCATTTTGTAAGCCTAATTTGAAGATTGACTTGTCAAGTGAAAAATTTGAATTATGAGTTAAAAAAACTTCCATACTTTCTTTAAATATGTCCCCAATCATAAAAAAATGCCACAAGAACATGTTAAAAACAGCATTTCCAGCATTGGAGTGGATGTTTGACAGAAACATTATTTGGAGACAAACTCCAAAGCTGCTCAAATTCATCATGTGAAATTGTTTGAAAATGTCGTTAGTAAAAAAAAAAAAAGGGTTTGAAAGTGACAACAAAACCCGTGGAGACATAAGAAGCTACTGGTAAACAACACTTTCTTTAACTATAGCAGGAACATAGAACATCTTTTTTTGTTTTTAATCAGATTTCATCCATTTAAAAAAAATAAAAAAATTGTTAAAAAACAGATTTATTTTTATTTGTGTTATTTATTTTTACTCCCTTTTAAAATTTCTGAAATGTGAGAAAGTCAAAGTGACCTGATATAACCTAAAGTAAACATTTTATTTAAATGTTCATCTTTTACAAAAAAAAAAAAAAAGTCACAAAAAAAAGAGAAAAATGTGTGAAGTTTCCTCAGGAAAGTCAAGATAATTTACTTAAAAACTTCATATATAAGGATTATTTATGTATTCTTTTATTTTTGTTTTAACTGATTAAAAAAAAAATCCAAAATAATGAGAATAAAACACACAAAAACCTTCATCTTTGACTAACTGCTGGGTTTTTTAATGGTCTTCTCAGGACAAAAGGACTTTTTTTCCAAAAATAAAACAACATTAAATTTCCCGTCTTTTTTCAGAGTTGCAGTTGGTTTCATGTGTCGAGTTTGTACAATTTTGACAAAGTATATTTTTATGTAGAGTCAAATATTTAAAGTTATTTAAGGTTAAAGTTGATTTATTCTGGAATAATATTCCTGCCGTTTTATTATTGATATTTATGTTAAAAAGTTACAGTTTTAAAAATTGTCATCCTGCGAGCTTTTTGGACTATTTTGGCATTTACTAAAATTTCTTTTGGCTATTTTGGAGTTGAGCTAATATTTAAGCTACATGCTAGCTGTTTTCGCTACTGTAGGCTTTTTTCAGTTTTTTTAATGTTTTGTAGTTTAGCTATTTTTTCACCTAAATGCCAGCTGTTTTGGCTAAGTTAGTTGATTTTTTTGTCTAACTACACATTTAGCTAATATTTTAGCTGGCTATGAGCTTCAGTGATTTCAATTTTTAGCATCCAAATTCAGCTTCCAGCATTCACACTAGCATTATCGCAGGTAATACTATCTATCTAGTTCATAATTATGTTAAGCTACTGGTAAACAACACTTAATGTTTTAGCAAGAAAGCTCACGAACCACATGAGGTCCTCTGTTGTTCTTCAAGTACTTGTTCTGGTAGAAGATGTAAACGACCGTCGCCAGGAGTGAGTACAAAAAGGCTAAAACACCCACAGTCAAAAAAAATTCAGCAGCTGTGGAGAAGTCACCATCGAGGAAAACCACCTCCTCAGAGTTTCCCTCACACTGAGGAGCCTTGAAGTGCACTTGGTGTAATCTACAACACAAAAACAGAAACAGAGAATGACAGGACGTGTGTTTTTAAGACACCCACGTCTTACTGGTTCTGAGCGGGAACAATGGTAACTTTAAAAAACAACAAAAGTGAAAGATGTAATGTTTTGTCCTTTATTATTTTCTGTGTTGAACCTTAAAAAAAGATCTAAATGGATTTAAAGAGAACTGACTCAAGGGAAAAATGCATTTAAATGTCTATCTTAAAGGAAAAAATAAAATAAACTGGAGATGAACTGCAGTATTCAGAGTAAACCTCAAAAACTAGAGGAATGATTCCACTTACCTTCAACATGAGATACATAAGATTTATTCTAATAGCATTAAATGTTCAAAGTTCAGAATAAACCAGATTTTTTTGGACAATAAGGATCACTTCCATCCATCCATTTTCTCAACTTGTTGTGTCCCTGTAGGGGTCACGGGGACACCAGAGGCTAATCTGTTGGTTGAATCCACTCTGGACGGATCACTGTCCTGTTAAGTTGCTAAAATTGACAGTGCGACTTCAAATCCAGACCGCCTTATCTCTATGAATTCATTCAGGTTGTGTTTGGTGTCGAAGCGATTTAGATAGATTCACGGCGTCCTGTTGAAATGTTTGGTTTGGTGTTATTGTAAATATGCTAACCCTGCTAATGTGTAGCAATGTTGGACTGTTTTATAATCACATGTTCTACCTAAAAGGTTTGGAGTTGGTGCAGTCACAGTAACATTTTAGTGGTATCAAACTGTTTTTTTTTTGTTTGTTTGTTTGGTTGAAAACATGGTTGTGAGTTACATGTACTGTAAATACACTAATGTGGTGAACTCAGCTAATGCAACTAACATAGCTAACGCAGCTAAGACAGCTAATGCAGCTAATGTGGCTAACACAGCTAACACAGCTAACGCAACTAAGACAGCTAATGCAGCTAATGTGGCTAACACACCTAATGAAGCTAACACAGCTAATGCAGCTAATGCAGTTGACACAGCTAGAACAGTTCAAACAGCTAAAGCAGCCAACAACTAATGCAGCCAAAGCAGCTAGCATAACTAACACATCTAACACAGCTAGTACAACTAACACAGCTAACGCAGCTAACACAACTAACACAGCTAACGCAGCTAACACAACTAACACAGCTAACGCAGCTAACACAACTAACACAGCTAACGCAGCTAGTACAACTAACACAGCTAACGCAGCTAACACAACTAACACAGCTAACACAGCTAGTACAACTAACACAGCTAACGCAGCTAACACAACTAACACAGCTAACGCAGCTAGTAACAACAAACACAGCTAATACGCAAGCTAACACAACTAACAGCAGCTAACGCAGCTAGTAACAACTAACATAGCTAACACAGCTAATGATTCCAACTAGAATAGAATAGAATAAAATAGAATAGAAATTGATTTTAATTAATCTCTACAGAGAGAAATTTCATGTCTGGCAGCTCATCTATGCACACCTGGAGTCACACCTAAAGACAGTAAAAAAAAAAAAAATCATAAGAACAAATAAAACGAGGATAAAAACAGACTATGGACATAATAAAAACATGTGTGCGATAAACAAAAAGACTAAAAATGACTAAAAACAGTAATGATTAAAGAATTAATACAGTTTAAATAAAAAGTACAAAATAAATAAAAAGTACAGTCACCACTGACTGTATATAGAGAACTGGACAGAGTGAATGAGATGTCAACATAGACTGTACATAGAGAGAACTGGACTGATCATTCCCTCCGTCCTCGTGTTCCAAATTGGAAATTCATAAACCTAATTTTTAAATCGTGACTTATTTATTTTAGCGCAAGTTATTAGAGTAATAAACTGTCCAATCAGACGCCTCAATAAGAACATATGGTACCCATTGGTCCCACCTCAAACGTTCAAAACCTTTGATTAACAATTTATCAGACCAAAATGGTCAAAATATGGTGAAATCATTGTACGCTAGCTGTTTTGGTTAATTTAAGCTTTTTTGTTATTTAGGCTGTTTTGGAGTTAGGTTAATATTTTAATCCTAGATATTTTTGCATATTTAGGCTGTTTTAAAATGTTTTTAAGGCTGTTTTGGAGTTAAGCTAACATTTACACGCTAGCTGTTTGGGCTCATTTAGGCTGTTTTAAAATCTTTTTTAGGCTGTTTCAGAGTTTAGCTAATATTTATACGCTAGCTGTTTTGGTTAATTTAAGCTTTTTTGTTATTTAGGCTGTTTTGGACTTAGGCTAATATTTTAATGCTATATATTTTGGCATATTTAGGCTGTTTTAAAATGTTTTTAAGGCTGTTTTGGAGTTAAATTAACTTTTACACACTATCTGTTTTGGCTAATTTAGGCTTTTTTTTGTTTTGTTTGTTTCTAAAGCTGTTTTGGAGTTAGGCTAATATTTCAATGCTAGCTATTTTTTTTTCAGCTACAGGCTAGCTGTTTTGACTTACCTAATGTAACTAACTACCTGGTTCTTTTATTTTGGAAGTTTTATGACCCGTTGAGGTTCCTGTAGGGACAGGAAAGGCGTGGCAAGTTCAACTAGAGCTCTTTGTCAAATAAAGATTGGAAAAAAAAATAAAGAAAGGATGATCAGAACCACCATATGGGGAAGTCTTTGTCCTGTGTTGTTTTTATTACTTTAGCTTGATAGATAAGCAAACCTCCCCATCGCTCAGTTATACTATTTTTTTTTTGTTTGTTTGTTTTTAGGCTAATTTGGCATTCAGCTAGTTTTTACCTGACTATTAGCTTCAGTGTTTTCAGCGTTTTTAGCTATCAATTTCAGCATTCTATTAACCTAGTTATTATTAATTATGTTAAAAGTTACAGTTTTAAAATCTTTTTTTAAGAGTTTTAGAGTGTTAAATAAATGTTTATCCCGTTCGGCCTGCCACTGAAGGTGTGTTTTGGATTTCGGTCCCCTGTGCGATTGAGTTTGACACCCCTGGTTTAATTAATCAGTAATACTTTAATAGGTACAAAGGTGGGGGGTGGGGGTTTGACTCCATGGGTAGAGGATTATCTGCTTATGAATAAGTGATCATACAATCTAAAACAAAATAAAACAGAAATAAGTGTGATTGTTTTTTGTCTCCAATTAAATCAAAAACCTCATTGTGAATTGCAAACAGACATTTCTGGCCAAAAAAAAAAAAAAAAAAAAAAAAGAAAGCGCTGTACTAAAAATGTCACAACTGTGAGGATTGAGAGTACATTTGTGTCAAGCACTGAAGGGAAATATGTAAAGAAGCTGGGCATGTCGAACTGGGTCGTGTTGCTGCTCTGTTGTCCAGCAGCCTCATTTTAAAAAAAGGGTTCGTTTCAAGAGAGAACACCAATCCGCACAAGCCTATTTATAAAATCAAAGGTAGTGGAGCAAGCATTCATCAATCCAAGCATCTTTGAGTGATGTAATACTGATGTACCTGAATGGATAAGCGAAGTCAACGTTGATGCTCAGGTTGCTCTGCTTCCTGCCTGCACAGTCCACCTTAACCTGGAGGTGACCAGAGTACCCCCCACATGTTGCAAATGCACAAACGGCAAATATCTAGAAAGGACAAAAAACAAAATGACATGCATTGCTAACATCTCTATTCATCAAATAATTGTACGGAGACATCCCCCTGCATAATGAATGAACGTCAATAACCTACATGTCTGATTATTAGGGTTTATAACTGGTCTGAAGACGAAACATAAATAATTCAAAGGGAGGAAGATAACTAACGGAGCTGCTTTCTGTGCACCAGAGGGAGGCCACGGCGGCACACTGGGATTTAGCTGGCATGTGTGACAGCTTTTTCCTCAAGTCTACCAGCAGCTGGTTTCACAGATTTACACATTTAAGAAAAAAAAATTAAGCTTTGCTTTTTCATCTTTTTAAAAAGTCAGATATTTTTGTTTCTGCAGAAACACTATGATGTCACAACTGTTTTTGTCAAATTTTCATTCAATTAAATTTCAAAAGCAGCAAAAAATAAATAAAAAATAAACTGCAGAGAGAAAAACCAAAGACGGGAAACTTACCGGCGCAAAAATAACCATACACATTTAAAGATCAGAACGCTAACTCCGCGGCGTGCCAGCAGCTGGAATCAGGTTGAGATGGAACTGATGTGGACAGGAGAACCAGAGCAGCTCTGAGAGCAGAGGGGAGGGCCGACAGGAGGTGGAGATTCTGTTGAGCTCTAAAAGAACCCAGACTCACCAAATACAACTGGATCACTTTGCAAAAGAAGATGTTCATACTGTTTCCTTGATAAAAAAAAACTCAACGTATTCCAACATGAAACACAATGTGGGGCAACATGTCAAAACATAATTAAAGTTATCAAACTGATGTGTGTTACAATCTCGTTCAAATTGAATAAAATCAGAATATTTTAACGTTTTGGTGCTGAATTATAGTAATACGTTTGTTTTTATCTTATTAAATATTATTTACTGTACATTTAAGACATAAAAAAGACATTAAAAACAGTTTCTATGAACTTTAAAAAATATATATATTAATGCAAAAGCAGCTTTTAGAATATATCATTAAAAATATCACACATTTATTACTTTGTTGACTAATAAAACGTATAAACATGCAGCTGTGTTAATTTCCTGAAGCTAAAAGATTTTTTCTTCAAATAAAGTATCTTGTCGCCCTCTGTTGGTAGATACTGTGTATTGCAGGGAACAGTGTCAGCAGAAATAAAAAGGGTTTAAATTTAAATAAATCAAATATTATGTTTAGTCTGAATAATATTGAAATAGAAGACTTTTTCAAATAAAATAGAACAGAAATTTTACTTTTATAACATTTTTTGTTTATTGAATTATAATGAAATTATTTATTTAGATTTAAGTCTTTAAAAAAATGACAGAAACCACAAATAAAGAAATATTAGGCAAACAATATAAAATTAAAAAATGAAAAAATTTGAAAAAAGTCATAATATGATATTTTAAAGGAAAAATTAGAGATGTTTGTGCTCTTAAATTCTGATTATTTAATGGAAACTATCAAACAGAAAGAAATTCGGATGTCTATCAATAAAAATGATACAAGCTGAACACATAAAAGCACAAAGTAAAATAAAAAAAGTAAATATTATATTTTTGAACTTTTAAGTGGATCATTTGTGAACAGCTCATTAAAGAATTTCTGTAAATTTGAACATGACAAAAGGTCATAAGGTCACCTGAAAAAACTGAAATCCTGTGTTTGCATCAGAAAACTTTAAAATTAGGTTCAGTATGAAGAACTGCTGTTGGACTGCAAGCTTAAAAGCAGCTATTTAGAAGACTGAGCAGAGACGTTTTTCTTATTTTAACAGTGAATTTGGAACATTCAAACTTCATTTACACGTGTGGCAGAAGTATCATGATTTGATGTTGTTAAGTGTATTGCAAAATCCAAGAACCAGTCAGTATTTAAGATTAGAACATTCTTTGCAAAGGAGAGATTCTCGTCCAGAGGGTCTCCGTCCGGGTCTCCGTCCCCCTCAAACCACACAAGCACTTCTATTAATTAAACAGGAACTTCTAAATATGGTCAGGTTGACGTAATATCAGCCCACAGTCACAGAAGTTAATGGGTGCAGCAAAATACAAGAATTCTCAAGGAAAGTGATAAGAGTAAAACCATAAAATGAGTTGTTTTCTACTCTAGCAGTCCAAGGACAAAGACCATCCAAAACTGGTTTGGGCTGGTATGTTGGAATACAGTGTGCAGACAAAATTCAAGGCTCACAGGCAGTTTCATTTTGGCATATTTACAACAGATGTGATGGAGTTGTGCCTACAGTTATCAAATATTTTCTTTGAGTGATTTTAACTTCTCTATTTTGAATCGTCTTGCTTGACGTCGAGTACAGCTGAACGCTGTGAGAAGCTGACATAAAGCAGGAACTTGAAGATGAAGATGGTAAAAACCAGTTTCAAAATAAAAGCTCCTCAGACCGGAGCACTGATTCTGACCTCTCTCGTCTTTCTCGCAGTCGCAGAGAAATGTTTCAGCTTGATTAAACCTAACAGATCCTTCTTTCTTGCATTTTGGCTGCTTTGGTTAGCCCTCATTTATATAATTAATTTTCTATAATAAATTTTGACTGACTGAGATCATTTATTTCCCAAAAAGGAAATGTTAGTGGAGACGGTGAAGTGACATTCCTAATTTTAACCCAAAATTTAAAAAAAACTACCTGGAAATTGCCAGTTAATGAGGTACAATATAGCAAAATCTGACACACGATGACAGGTCAGATTGAATACTTCAAAAAATTCTCCTAAAATGTCAAGTGACAGATTCCCAACCCCAAAGAGTAAAGACAGATGACATGATGAGTATTTTAATAGCCGTTATGAGTGAGCTGGAGGCTGACAGAAACATTAAATCCGAGTAAAAATAGAAGCTGATGTGGGAGTTCTGATGAGAAGAGACGTGAGAACCCCGGTGTGCTGTGGGTCAAGAAAATCTTCGCCTTTGTGATTCTGAGAGGCTAGAATAATTAGTTCTCGAGGCCTGTGGTAAATGAGACACTTGGGACTAAAACCCTGAAACTTGAAGGGCGTTTGTGAACATCTCTAGTCAGAAAAGTGCAGCACTAGAAACCCTCAAACTCCTGGGCGGAGAACTTTATGATACACTGTAAACCCGGATAAGTAGAGTTTACTAAAAAAATTATAGAAAGTGGTTGCCCCAAAAAAATTAAGTAATGTTTAGTTTAACATAAAATAATTGTAATAGTAATTGCTTTGACACTTCATTCTGCTGTTAATTTTAAGTTAAGTGCACAAACGTCCAGGTTGATTAAACTTAAAATAATTAGTAATATTAATTTCATTGCCATTTTATACCACTGTTAATTTTAAGTTAAGTGTACTAGCCTTCAAGATGATTCAACGTACCATTATTAGTAAGATCAATTTCTTTATATATTTATTCCACTCATAACTTGCCAGGGGAGGCTCCCGCCCGGGGACTCATTCAGTGTAGAACCGCCCCTGTGTGACGTACCGCAGCGGTCCTCAGACAGGTGCTCTATGCTGCGTTCAGGTGCTACCAGAAAAATCGGTTAAATTATATCAGACTGAAAACAAAAAAATGACTCAAACACTGATTAGCTACATCAAAAATCTACCCATGAAGAATAAAATAGATTTATTTATTTATTTATTTGCATAAACCATGATATCAAGTTAATACTTTTGTGATTTTAGGTACTGCAGAGTGTACTAGTAGAATACAATATCCAGTGTGAGGTAAAATCTCTGATATAAAGCTTAAAAAGTGTTTCTGCATAGTTGAACAACATTTAAAATGAAAGGTAACAGTTAGCCATGTCTTTTTAAATGCTTTTAGTATGAAAATATAAAAAGTCTTTTTTGTAGCATCCACTAAATTGAAAAATGAAACTAAATCTTCCAACAGTACATGAATGCAGCGGAATTTTGATACCAAAACTTAAACATTCAATCACAATTACCTTAAAGTTACTCGTCCATGACATTACTTTCAAATGTAAGTTCATTCTGCTTTGATTTTGTAGATTGTGCTTAAATTTGATAGTAATACTATGAAACTTAAATTATTTATGTACATTGAAATTGATTGTTCGAGTAGAAATGAAATCCGGGCTAACAGTGTACAAGATCAGAGCAGAATTTACACAAACAGACCATTTCCAAAATAATAGAATATAATGAAAAATGTAAAATTGTAATAGAATATAGATTGAGGCTCCACTCTTTAATCGATTTAATATATATATTTATTTATTACATAAAATAGGTTTCCAGTTCATGAAAACAAAATTTTAGAAAATTTAAATTTTGTAGAGAAATCAGCTCAGATTCTGCCGGACACTGGAGAACGCCGTGAACTTGGTTCAATCGTCTCAGTTCAGAGGATGCTCCATCAGAAGAGACGGCCGTGGGTTTTAGCCGATAATCAAGAGAAACCGAGACATCCAGAAGAGCGGAATAAGGCGGAGGAACAGCTTCAAAAAGCAGGAGACTGTCGGGTTCCTCGGGTCAAACCAACAGAGGAAATGGAGCAGAAGTTCTGGACTGTTGGAAAGTGCTCCTGTCTTCTATCAGATTTTTTTTTTTTTTTTTGGCAGTTATCAGAGAAACAGCCAAATCTTCAAGTTTCCTTTTCTTTGAAACTACATTTTCAAAAATACTTGCAAGATTATGGAGGGACTGGTACAGCATCAATGCAGACAGCAAAGTTCTTTTTTTTTTACCTTGTTGATCTCTGTGAACCTTTTAACTTTTGTCAGGAAAAGGCGAATCTTCCCTCAAAAAGGAATGAAAAAAGATGCTTTTCATTTAAGAAAGTATCATTTTAAGAAGATTTGGACACTTTATCTCTGTTTGACCGGTCTCAACACAGCCTCTATACTCAAAGCTTTAACTTTTGAATAACAATTGATGGGTTTTTCTATTTTTCTTTTCTAAAATTTGATTTTTTGAGTTAATATTTATTAATATTATTATTCGTATAGTATCGTTATATCATAGTTATTTTTTCTTTCTGGAAAACTATGAATGTTTACGTTTAGGCTGTGGAATTCTGCACTTTTTCAGCTAATCCTACAAGCCAAATCAAAAAAGAAAAAAGTTTTGTGGCCTTCACAAGAAAAAAGTTTGAGGGGCCGCTGTTCCAGAAGACTTGATGATTCCTTCTGCTGAGGATCTGGATGGAGACGCTGGTTTCATATTCCAGCAGAATCTGACCCCTGCACATGCAGAAAAAGATAAATGGTGTATATTTTATATTTGTACAGCTCCTTATACCGTCTTGGGTGACTTTCGGGTCACCTCCCCACTCATCCATGAATAAACACATTCAAATTCCAATTAGAGGTCAATCACTCTACCTTTGGGCATTACAAAATGCTTTATTTTAACTGATTTGTTGTGATCATGTTTTGTCTTTTTGCAAAACTAAGAAGTGAATATTTTTAATTTTCTGAAATCCAGTTTATGTGGATTTAATAAGATGGAACCACAATTAATGTAAGAAATAGACAAACGAATCAGTTACCCAGGGGTGGGCAAACTACGGCCCGGGGGCCACATGCGGCCCCTTAAACTACTTAATCTGGCCCTCCAAATTAAAATACATTGAATCAAAAATCCTATTTTTTATTTTATTTTATTTTCATTGTATTTGGTTTCTTCATGAATGAATGGTGTTGTTTCTCTGGCGTTCCTGTGTGTTTTTTCTGAGTCAGAAGGTGATTTTTCGGATTTCTTTGAGTTCGCATTTTCCTCTGAAGAACATCAACCCAAAAAGAGAACAAAAATCAAAATTTAGACATTAAAATTCCCAAATTTTCTGTTTTTAAATGGATATATGTGAATTTTAATCCCAATTAAAGCATGTTTTTATCTAAATTCCATATTATCTTTTTAGTTTATGAGGTTCATTACCAAATCTCTTTCATCTGCTCCTTGTCCGGCCCTTATGCCAAATTTTAGAACCCTTTCTGACCCACAAATCAAAAAGTTTGCCCACCCCTGAGTTAACCAGTGGGCCCTGAATGTATATTCTATAAAAGTTTCATTAATCTGTAAGTGTGGTGAAGTTCAAATGTTCAGCCAGCAGAGGGGAGTGTTTCTCTGTTCTGCTTCTGACTCAGAGAAATCTGTGAACCTGCAGAGACAAGACGCTCTCCTTTCTCTTTCACTACATTTGATCCTTCCTTTCGCTTTCAAATATAGTTCATAAATGCTTCTCCTACATGGAGAATAAGGTAAATACCTTAGAATCCTTCTGCTGCTGAGAGACGCTTTGGAAAAAAAAAAAAAAAAAAAGAAAAGGAATCCAGGCTGCTTTCTGTGAGCTGGAATAACAGCTGTGGGTTTTCTCGACATGCTAAAGTGGTGAGGCTCCAGCATCTCACTGCATTCATTATTAATGAATCTTTTTCTGGCATCATTTCTTCTCTCTACAGAGGAGAGAAATAGGAGGGGAGAGATGAGTATTAATCTGGTTGTTGCAATTAGGTCTATATATTAGTGAATTATGAGTAGGGGTGGGTGTGACAGTGTTATGTAAAGAGATTTATACACTATAGTTTCTTTGAAACAAGCTCCTTTTCAAAGCTGTGTACAACATTCTCCCTTTTAAACTGCATTATTTTCCTGATTCCAGCACCATTTTTTTTTTTTCACATAATTCGAAGTTTGGTCTTTGCAGGGGTGGAAAATCCTCTCAAAGATGGCTATAATAGCTACCACGCTGAAACTGACCCTATTCCATCAATCTCAGATTAAAACCCCTCTCAGCATTTAAATATTTCAAAGCTTTCTCAGTCAACTCCGAGGAGCTCAGAGCACGTGTGCTTCGAACAAATGCTTTCTTCTGCTACTGAACGTCTTACTGGTGACTAAACAAGCCGATGCCTTCAACGGATAACAGCGTTCTGATTGAACTAATGTCAACAACATCAAACGAATCTATAACCGTGAAACATTCAAACCCTTCTTCATCATCGTCACCCTCTTGCTCACTCTTGCGGCTCTTCAATGAGACAAACCCGTCTGTGGAAAGAATCACCTGAAGGCTTTACAGATATAATGAAAAGAAGACACTAGAAGAGCTGCGTTACCTGTGATAATGCTAGTGTGAATGACTTTTGCTGAAAGCAGTCGAAGATGCTGAGGCTTTTTACTGAAAATGGCGACGCAATTTACTTTAATTACTGAAGGGATTTGCTGAAAATGCAAAAGCTATTTGTTAAAATTTGCTAAAAGACTGGAAATTTCATTACAGAACGATGAGCGCTGAACTTGACCAATTTCTAAAAAAAATTGAAATAAAATTCCTTAAAAATCCCTAATACAAGCCGATTTAAAAAAAAAAAAATATTTAGTGTGTTGCTTAAATATGAGCTAAACTCCAAACTATCCCAAAAAACCTTAGTAGATGTCAGTCTTGCCAAAAAAAGGTAGCTTGTTGCTTAAGTACTAGCTAAACTCCAAAATAGCCTTAAGTTTCTCAGTAAACTAAATTAGTCAAAAACGTTAGCCTGTTGCTAAAATACAAGCTAAACTCTAAATAAGACTAAAAAAAAATCTCAGTAGATAACAACCAAAAACATGATCATGTTGCTCAAATATTAGCTAAACTCTAACTTAGCATAAAAAAAAACTCACTCGATGCCAAATTAACAAAAAAAGAAATCTAGCTTGTTGCTTAAATACTAGCTAAACTCCATAATAGGCTAAAATTCCTGAATAAACTAAATCAGTCGAAACCAATTTGTTGCTAAGAAAAGTTTCACTCTAAATCAGCCTATAAAACCTCAGTAGATAACAAATTAACCCAAAAAAAGGCTAGCACGTTGTTTAAAAACTAGCTAAACTCCAAAATAGCCTAAAATTCCTCAGTAAACTAAATTATTCAAAAATGTTAGCCTGTTGCTAAAATACAAGCTAAACTCTAAAATAGCCTTAAATTTCTCAGTGAACTAAATTAGTCAAAAATGTTAGCCTGTTGCTGAAATACAAGCTAAACTCTAAATAAGACTAAAAAAACCTCAGTAGATAACAAATTAACTAAAAAGATGATCATGTTGCTCAATTATTAGCTTAACTCCAACTTAGCATAAAAAACTCACTAGATGCCAAATTAGCCAAAAAAAAAAATCTAGCTTGTTGCTTGAATACTAGTTAAAGTCCATAATAGACTAAAATTCCTAAGTAAAGTACATCAGTCAAAACCAATTTGTTGCTAAGAAAAGTTTCACTCTAAATCAGCCTATAAAACCTCAGAAGATAACAAATTAACAAAAAAAAAGGCTAGCACGTTGTTTAAAAACTAGCTAAACCCAAAAATAGCCTAAAATTCCTCAGTAAACTAAATTAGTCAAAAACGTTAGCCTGTTGCTAAAATAGAAGCTAAACTCTAAATTAGCCTTTAAAAAAAACCCTCAGTAGATAACAGATTAGCCAAAAACGTTAGCATGTTGCACAAATATTAGCGAACTCCACATTTTTTGAAAATGATTGTAAAAGACGAAAACATAGCCCATAAAACTGTTTAAAGGTTATTTGCTAATCTACTTAAAATGATGACATTTGAAGACTTTCTAATTTATTTCCTATATGGCGTTTTTTTTCCTCAATATTTCAAAAATTGTAAAATTTATAAATACTAAAAATACATGCACTAATGTCCTAAACAAGCAAACGTTTTCATACCAAGATTGCTAAAATTGTTGAAAATATAATTGAGTTTTTACGTGCCAAAAAACGAACAGAAAGAGGCCGGAGAATCACAATTTGTGAGACATTTTGAAGTTGGTCTGTGATGGACGGCTCTCACCACATTTTACAAACATATCATCCTCTCCAAATGATGGTGTGAAAACGCACTCATACTTCTGATACGAATACATTTTCTGTCTGTAGTTTCTGTTCTGCTTCTCAGCAGTCACTGTGTTGAATCTAGTATGAAACCTGAAAAAGACGGAGGGAAAAAAAGCTGTTGAAGAGACTCCTAGGCTGGCAAGAGGATGATGATGATGAATACCAGCTGGCCCCGATTGACTACAACTGTGATTAAAAATGAATTTCAATGTGAGGTCAAAGGAAGTTGAAGTGATTCAGCTCATTGCCACGGATCACAGTCTTTATCCGAATGGGATTTAGTTTTTTGGGTTTCTTTGTTTTGCTTTGGCATGTGGCTGGAGTGTGGTGATGTTAATAGATTAAAATGTTGCCTACATATATGAAACCTTGAACAACTGCATGTTCATCATTACAAAGTGAATTCAAGGTTATATTCTCTGATGTGTATAGGGAATTACAAAGAGAACTTGTTTTTTTTTCCATTCTCAGAAAATTAAAACATGAACTGAAATAAATAAAAATAAAAAAACTACAAACTTGATAAATAAAAGAACCTGAATTGTGCAGGGCCAAAGGATTTAGCACAGCATAATTGAAATACTGAGATGTAATTAACAGAAAGCGATGATTTGAAACTTAAATCATGGTCTGTGAGTGAGGAGAAAATGGAATATAACCGAACACAAATCATTAGGGGGGAAAGAAAAAATCGATTCAGCAATATATCATGATATTTTATTTGGCGATACTTGTATTGATTTAGAATACTGTCAAGGCGATATTTAACTAATTATTTTTAAGCAAACTTCAGCTTTTTACTTCTTTTTCCACCTCCGACCACTAGTTGGCAGCACAGCACACTGATCTTCTTTGAACACCGCGACCAAAACAACAACAAGATCTCGTGAGAACTATTTAGTGTCAAATTTTCAGTCAGCCTCAGAGTTTTTGTTGTTATGAGACACTACTTTGTTTTTACTTGGGACAGGTACTGAATCGAAACTCAGTGTCATGTTGTTGCCAGAATCAGTATACAGTTGTATTCCTTAATGTTGTGATCATTAAATAAAAATGAAATATGAAATTTTCTTACAATGAGAGACTTATTAATATTCAGATTGAGGTTTTTTTGTAAGTCATACTCTCAAAAAAACAATAAACAATTTTTCTTGTGCAGTCTTGGGATATATCACAATATGTATTGTACTTTGTGATATATATCACGATATGTATCGCATTCTGAGATACATATCGCGATAGGTATCATATTATGAGATACATATCGCAATATGTATTGTACTCTGAGATACATATCGCGAAAGGTATCGCACTGTGAGATACATATCGCGATAGGTATCGTACTGAGAGATACATATTGCGATAAGTATCGTATTGTGAGATACATATCGCAATATGTATCGTACTGAGAGATACATATTGCGATAAGTATCGTATTGTGAGATACATATCGCAATATGTATCGTATTGTGAGATACATATCACAATATGTATCGTATTGTGAGATACATATCGTGATAGGTATCGTACTGTGAGACACATATCGCAGTAGGTATCGTATTGTGAGACACATATCGCGATATGTATCGTACTGAGAGATACATATCGGAATTTGTATCGTACTGTGAGACACATATCGCGATATGTATCGTATTGTGAGATACATATCGTGATAGGTATCGTATTGTGAGACACATATCGCGAAAGGTATTGTATTGTGAGACACGTATTGCAATATGTATAGTATTGAAAGATACATATCACAATATATATTGTATTAAGAGATACATATCGGTCTATGTATCGTATTGTGAGATACATTTCAGGATATGCACCATATGGTGAGATACATATTGGGATATGTATTGTATTGTGAGAAACATATCGCGATATGTATCGTGCCACCAGGCTTTTTCCAATACACACCCCAAGAAATCACAATAAAGATTAATAAAATTAAACTTTTAACATCCGTCTGTTCTTAAAAGATAAGCCTAGAAATTCATGTCAGTCCTACTTTTGCATAAGTTTATCTTGTTTTTTTTTTTTTTTTTTTTTTTGCTGTTGTAGCAGAATGTTCACCTACTAGCAATGCCCTGAAATGTTGCCAAATAAAGAAGCGTTCCATGCAAATTTTCTGCAAACTTATAGTAAACTCAGAAGACATATGATTTAGTGTCCGCCCGGCCTGCAGTGTCTCATTGCTGCACGTGTTTGTGAGTGTCACTTTCTGTTTCCACTGTCAATATTATTATTGCTGCAAAACGTCACCCAAATTCAAAAACAAATTTAATGGAAGAATTCCCTGATCGTGACCAGAATCAGTGAATTGAATCAGTAATTAAATAGTTAACACTATAGAAGCAAAAGTTCAAATTGAATAAGAAGCTAAAGCTTTACAGTTAGTCTCTACTATCATAGACCAAAAGAGAAACTCTATTCCTTCAATCTGGAGTTGCGTATGGAAGTGTTTGGCTGATGTGTTACAATCCCCTGCAAGACATCTGCATTAAATTAGTCAACGCAGTAGTTAAAGCAGAAGAGCTCAGGAAAACAATGTCAGCAATTCCAGGGGCAACTCAGCTGCTAACAAGCACGCCAGTGAAGGCATCCTCCTCCTTTAATAACAGCTGAAAAGGCTAAAGGTCTGAGAGTTTGGTGCCAAATCAGCTGCTGGTACATTTACAGTCCACCCATTATCAGACTTAAATTTAATTAAACAAATTGGAAATTGGAGTGTTTTAAAGATCCATAAATAGAAGTTACATTTATGGGGCAATTGCTGCTCTGACAAAGAACACAGTGGAAAGCATTGCACCAACTATACATATAAACTTATAGGGAATCTATGTGATAAAATATGACATTACAGACAACAAAAAAATATATATATATACAGAATTATGTGTAATCGTTCTTTTCATTTGAAAGTCAATTGTTTTTTTACAGAAATCTTGAATCAAGAGCATTATAGATAACATTGATATAGTATTATCTTCAAATCTAGGTATTTTAATGCACTGTTGTACGTTTCCATGATGACCTTTTTGTATGATGGGTTTGTAATAGCAAGAAAAAATAATCTATACGTTATTTTTCATAAAAAAGACAACTATGTAGGTTGAAAAGTAAAGTTAGAGTACCTTTTCCCCCACAATATCTCAATGCAGTGCTGTCTCAGTGTTGTTGAACTCCCAAGTATATCAACATTTAATGTTAGGACTATCAAACCTGAGTACTGTAGGAGAGCAGAGGCAAAGAACATCTCTCAATTATTAATGCTTCAGAAGTTTAGACACTTTCTGTTGCTAGAGACCAGAACGGGGGAATTCAAGTGCAAAAGTACAAAAATAAGCCCAACATCTTTATTTGATTTTACATTTAGATTTTTGTTTCTTTGTAACTTTTTAAGCACTATTTAATCTTGACATTCTATTTTTAAGTTATTCAATTGATAACATAACCATGAATAAAAAATTTTTGAGTGTTAAATATTATAACAGGGCACCCAGAGTGAAAGCCTGGATTGTTGCATAGGTGGAAACTTAGATTTCATAAAAAAAATACTGACTCAAGCCTTTGGGTTTCCAAAATTACATCCGAAAACTAAACTAAACTGAACCACATGAACCACATGTGTCAAAGTCAAGGCCCGGGGGCCGGATCCGGCCCTCCAGATCATTTTATTTTATTTTTATTAATGGCCCGATGTTATCTTGCACTTATTTCTAACTTGTATGATTTTGACCAAACATATTTTTATGGAGAGTAAAATATTGAAAATGATTTAATATTTAAATTGATTTATTCTGGAATAATATTCCTGCCTTTTTATCGTTCATAATTATGTTAAAATGTTACGGTTTATACGTTTTAAAACTTGGCATTCTTCTAGCTTTTTGGACTATTTTTGCTATTTACTATTTTTTTTAATTCTATTTTGAAGTTTAGCTAATATTTCAGCTACGTGCTAGCTGTTTTGGCTAATTTGAAAGCTATTTTGAACTTTAGCCATTTTTTCAGCTTCATGCTAGCTGTTTAGGCTAACCCATTTTTTGTTTTTTGTTTTTTTTAGGCTAATTTAGAAATGAGGTCATATTTAGCTGGCGATTAGCTTCAGAGTTTTTAGCTATCAATTTCAGCATCTTCAACTTTCATTGTAGCATTGTTGCAGTTAATATTATATATCTAGTTCATAATTATGTCAAAATGTTACGGTTTCAAAGTTATAAAATTTGGCATTCTGCTAGTTTTTTGGACTATTTTGGCATTTACTAAGATTTTTTAGTCTATTTTGGTGTTTAGCTAATATTTCAACTACATGCTAGCTGTTTTGGCTAATTTAGCATTTCTTTTTAAGTTTTTTAGGCTGTTTTGGAGTTAGACTAATATTTAAAAATGAGCTGTTTCGGCTAATATACGATTGTTTCTTGTTTTTTTAGCTATTTTGAAGTTTAGCCAGTTTTTTTCAGCTTCGTGCTAAATGTTTTGGCTAGCCTATTTTCTTTTTTTGTTATTTTTAGCCTAATTTGGAAATTGGGTAATATTTTAGCCAGTGATCAGCTTCAGTGTTTTTAGCTATCAGTTTCAGCATCTTCAACTATCAGCACTGGCATCTTCAGTGGCCAAATTCAGCTTACAGCTTTCATTGTAGCATTGTTGCAGTTAATACTATATATCTAGTTCATAATTATGTTAAAATGTTACGGTTTCAAAGTTATAAAATGTGGCATTCTGCTAGTTTTTTGGACTATTTTGGCATTTACTAAGATTTTTTAGTCTATTTTGGTGTTTAGCTAATATTTCAACTACATGCTAGCTGTTTTGGTTAATTTAGCATTTCTTTTTAAGTTTTTTAGGCTGTTTTGGAGTTAGACTAATATTTAAAAATGAGCTGTTTCGGCTAATATACGATTCTTTCTAGTTTTTTAAGCTATTTTGAAGTTTAGCCAGTTTTTTTCAGCTTCATGCTAACTGTTTTGGCTAGCCTATTTTCTTTTTTTTTTTTTTTAAGCCTAATTTGGAAATTAGGTAATATTTTAGCCAGTGATCAGCTTCAGCGTTTTTAGCTGTCAATTTCAGCATCTTCCACTATCAGCACTGGCATCTTCCGCGGCCAAATTCAGCTTACAGCGTACACACTAGCATTATTACAGTTAATTCTATATACTGTATTTAGTTCATAAATATGTTAAAAAGTTACATTTTTCAAGTTTTAAAAAATGTAGTTTTAAAGTGTTTAATAAATGTTTATCCTGTTCGTCCCGCGACCTAACATGAGTTTTGGATTTTGGCCCCTTGTGCGATTGAGTTCGACACACTTCATCTATGGCTTTCTTTTTTTTTGAACACACAGGGGTTTGCATCACAAATCCCTCTCTCTCATGATGCAGAAAGAAATAAACATAACCAGATAAAATAACTAAGACCAAAACAGAATACAACAGCCAGACAACAAAACACAGAGCAAAGAAAACAAAACTGTTTTTGCTAAAAAGCGCACATTTTGTTTTTATGTCCAGCCTTTGTTTGTTTTGTTCGGCAGCATGTTCACATTTATTAGTGTAATTTTTCATTTAAAATGACATAAATGTAAAGAAATTTGTGGGTTTTTCCTTTAATATTTAGTTTATTTCTAACTTGTACAATTTTGATAAAATATATTTTATGGAAAGTAAAAAAATTTGAACATTTATTAAGGTTTAATTTATTCTGGAATAATATTTCTGCCTGTTTTTATTCATAGTTATGTTAAAAAGTTACATTGTTGTCAATGTACCAGGTCTGTTTAAAAGTTAAGAGTTAGCTTCTTACAAATGCTCAACAAATGTATTTGCAGCAAGCAGAGGCCGAGGTAGAGACGATGGTTTATTGGTGTATCAGGGGTGTCAGCCCCAAAGGCTCTTATTGTCTAAACACCCCTGATCCAGGTAATCAAGAGCAGATACGACAGGATTTCTGGAAAACCAGCTGGAGGCCAGCCCTCGAGACCTGTAGTTTGCTGTTGTTTAATATCAAAGGTTCACGTTTATATTGTGGGTATATCTCACATCACTCAAGTACTGAGAAAAAAAACAGAGAGGTCTTAGTATCATGCCCTGGGGGACTCTGTTAGTTATTGTTTACTGTTTCAATGGATGCATAGTCTCCGTCTCCAAGGTAATTTCTGCGCTAAGCGTGGAGTTAGTCTCATCAATCCACCCACCTATCAGCCTGTCAAGAAGGATAATACGGTCCTCCATATCAAAAGCTGCCTTGAGATCAAGCTGATGTCTGACCTAAATCTGTATTGACATGAATGTCATTTATCACCAGTGTAATCAGTGTAGTTTCAGGGCTGTGGTGTTTTCTAAATAATGACCAAAATCTACTGCTTGTGTTTTCCAATTAAAAAAAAGAGAGATTGGCCTGTAACTGTGTAATGAGAAAACATCCAGATCGCTTTTGTTCATGAGGGTTTAATAACTGCAGTCTGCACTTTTTTAGATCAAGGATAAACAATTTTAATTTACTAAAAAAATAACACATTTTAAAAGAAAAACCCTCAATAAGTCTAAAAAAATCAAACGTGAAGTTAGGTTCAGAATTTTGCCTTTGACATTGTGAATAGAAAGGTGCTGTGAGGCTACAGCAGTGCCTGGAATCTCTTATAAGTCAGATATGTTTCATTTTTCTGCATTGAAAAACTAGGACTAGTAATGAGGATGTAATTCTGTTAGAGGAGGGATGGCAACCTTTAACAGTAGAAGAGCCATTGGGGCTCGTTTTCTTCTGATCAAAGCCTAGACGGAGGCTTAAAGTCTCACTTTAGCCTTTAAGAAATCTGGATTTGCATTCATGACCTCCTTTTTTTTAAATAAAATAATAAAACATGTATTTTGTATATTTTTTGGCACGGACAGAAGCAAAAATACATAAAAGATTCTAGCATCTCTCCAAATATTTTTTATTTTCCACATTTGACAGAGGCTCAAATAACTTCTTTTCAAAATAAAAGATGCTCTGTGCCAAACAGGATCATCTCAGGGCAGCTGGTAACCAACATTGTGCAGCATAAGATAATATGCGCTTTTAACTCATAAAACGTTAAACTTTTACCATATTTCGCATTTTCTATTTTTCATGCAAAACCTGTGCAATCTGGACGTCTTCAGGTCGACATGAACGTAAAAACCTAAAAGTTTATCGTCTATGAGCTCCTCAGTCATCGATTTATACATTTAGCTAATCTACTGTAAATTAAATAAATGTTAATTAAGTAATCATTACTTTAACAAATTACTATTTATTTTTCTTTTATTTTTTGTTCTTTTTCCCTCTTTGTCCTTTGTAGTCTTACACTGCTGGGTTTTGTTATTTTAGTTTGGGGTTGGACCTTGGCAGTCTTTGTTTGCCGGCTTTATTTATTTGTTTTCTTTAGGTAGTTTTGGTTAGGCAGCCATTAGCAGAGAGTTGCTGACTCCAACAGTCTCCCTGACTTATGTTTGGCCCTTTTATGTCCCCGAATTAATTTTGTAGGAGTCAGAGGTGATGTCACACTCACTCTCTCCAGTTCTCATATATAGTCAATGATCAGCAATGCACAGACCCTCATTATGGCTCCTCCCATTCAAGGTGCCGACTGGTAACCACAAGGACTAATGAGGGGTTCAGTATCATTCCCCGGGACACTTTGACTGTCACAAACAGGCAGACGGCTGGATCCAAGTTCAGGAGGTGTATTCGGTACCGACAGGACAACAGCCGTGAAGCACAGCTAAAAGTCCACAAAGCTAAAGGGTCAGGAAGGCAGGGGTCAAGCACGAGGGCATCAGAGAACAACCATAGTGATCAGGGTTCAGGCAAGGGTCGGGGCAGGCGGCAGACGAACCAGAAGATCATGTCAGGTTGAGACCTCTCAGTGATCCAGGCAGGGAGGCACAAACAAGACTTTCGCACTGAGAAGAGCTCTGGCATTACTGATGGGAACCATATTGATAGCAGGGGCTGATGGGAAGTGTAGTGTGGAGAACCAGGAAGTGCTAGAATCTTGAAACGGACAAATAGGCAAGGTGGGAACTGAACTTGCAACCTTATGATCAAGGGTCAAGTACGCTTCTTCTGCACCAAAGCTGCCTGTCAAGAATAAAATAGAACTGTCAGTGTAGTTTATTTCTTTCTGTAGTTCTTCAAAGCACTTTCCTTAACAAGTCACATGGAATTTTAGGATTACTTTCATTGTGTCAATGCTTAATAAGCGTTTACATAATGGTGATTTTTCTGCTCCTTTCCGTACATTTTTCGGCATGTAAAAATTCAATCACACGTTCAGCGATTTCAGCAATCTTGGTAAAGAAAACGTTCAGCTACTTCTACTTCGGCTACTGCTTGTAGTTGTGGAATTTATAAACTTTATATTTTTTTTTAAATATTAAGCAAAATATGCTCCATAGGAAATGAAGGAGAAAGTCTTCAAATTTAACAACAAACCTTTAAATGTATTCAAGAACTGTTTTAATCTTTTACAGTCATTTTCAAAAAATTTGGAGTTTAGCTAATATTTTAGCAAAATGCTAACATTTTTTAATTAGCTGTCTACTGAGATTTCTATGGGCTAATTTACTCTTTAGATTTTATTTTAGCAATAGGCTAACATTTTTTACTAAATTAGTTTACTAAGGATTTTAGACTATTTGGAGTTTAGCTGGTATTCAATCAATGTGTTAGCATTTTGGCTAATTTGGCATCTAATGAGGTTTTTTCTTCTAATTATAAGCTTAGCTAATATTTTAGGATCGTGCTAATGTTTTTGGCTAATTTGTTATCTACTGAGATTTTTATTGGCAACTTATGAGTTTTGCTTTAATATTAACAACTAATCTAGTTTACTGAGGAATTTTAGGCTATTTTAGAGTTTAGTTTGTATTCAAGCAACAAGCTAGCTTTTTTGGCTAATTTGGCATCTACTGAGGTTCTATGGGCTAATTTGGAGGTTAGGTCGCATTTAAGTAACACACTTTTTCACACATTTTTGCAAAGTTGGAATGCATTAGGGATTTTTTAAGCAATTTTACTACAAATTTTTCAGAAATTTAGGTCCACTTCAGCGCTCTTTCATAGCTATATGACAAAATTTCCAGTCTTTTTGCAAATTTTATATTTTGCAAATAGCTTCTGCATTTTACGACGGAGTATTAGGGCCACCAAAAAAAAAAGTAATATTACTGTTTTTTTTCCTGTAACATAATTACTTTAAATCCCGTAAATTTAAGAGTTTTTTCTCATAAATTTACAACTTTAAATTCTCATAGTTTTTTTTTCTCGTAAATTTACAAGATTAAAAGTCATAAATTTAGACTTTTAAAGTCATGACGATACGACTTTTTTCTCGTCAATTTATGGGATTTAAATTTGTAATTTTAAAAAAATGAAATTTTCTTCATAAAGTGGCTCTAATACTCCGTTGTAGCCCTTTCCGTAAATCCCTTCAGCAATTAAAGTAAACTGTGTCATCATTTTCAGCAAAAAGCCTCAGCATGTACTGCTACTACTTTTAGCAAAATGCTTTCACACTAGCATTATCGCCGGTAATGCAGCTTTTCTTGACTTGCAACAGTTGGATATAAGGTGCATGAAACATGATGATATTATTTGAGGTTTATTCTGATCTTAAAACTTCAAAATTTTACTACTTTTAAACACTAACCAAAAAGGACTGGGCTGAAGCCTCATGCTTAGAGTAACTTTATTTGTTTTCAACTACCTCCTTAAAGTGTTAAACCTTTCATGCGATTTTGACTAAATGCCTTTTCTGACACAACCAGAGTGTGGTGGCACTCAGGCTGGAGCTCTCAATTTGATGATTGCAAGTCCAGTGAAGTAATCACTTTAACGGAACTGAGCGAGCACCGTCAGTGGCAGTCATAGTGACAGTCAGAACAGGAACAACTGAAAACAGTGAGGATTCATTCAAACCAGTGAACACCAGATTAGACAAATTTTTAGATGGATCCATTTTATAGTAACCATTACTGTGCTTTTATTCTTGATTTTCACATTTGCTTGGGGAAAGCTTTTACTTTTGTCCTTTTTTAGGTCAAATAGTGGGAAAGTCTGAACTGTGGATTTGAACTGACATCTTTCATGTTGTACACTCTACCACAGAAATACTGAATTGTTCTTTCTAAAAGCAAAATTTACATTTAATTTTGAGTTTTCCCAATATTAAAATCCAACTCTGCCTTTATAGTCTCACTTTCATTTGTTCAAACCACCACAAAACAAAAGTTTCAACATTGATTAAGCAACCAGAAAATTATTACTAAAAAGACAATTTTCAATCGTCGTGGTTTTAGCTAATTATTGAAAATGACTGCCAAGCAGATTAGCAAACATTTGTCCAAACCACGACCATGAGCAGAAGTTTGTTAAACATAAATAAAGCAGTGTGTGTTTATAAGTAGCTACTTTGATACTCTTAGACACCCAATAAGAAAAAGGTCAACATTTTAATATTCCTGTTGTGACCTACTCTAACTTCCATTTAAGGTAAATGATGTAAATTCATCTACGTTTTAAGTCAAATGTAGGTTATCCCTGTGAGCAGATTGGCTTTTTTCTTTTATATCAAGAAATGTAAATATTAAATTAAAGATTATACATAGTCAGGCAGACGACAAACCAGTTCAATTTAAACCTTGTTTGAGTAAATGATGATGATAATGTTTTTTTTTCTAAATTTCAGAAAGACTTGCCCACATTGGCTTAAGTGGGTATTCAATGGGCTGGGTCGAGCCAGCCACCCGAGGGACAGCGGAGCTCGCTAGATCGCTACGGCGGAGTTTCCTAGCTCAATACACTGGAGCTAGCAATAGCGAAGCTCACTATAGCAAAATTTGCTGGCTCGCTACAGTAAAGCTGGCTAGCTTGATGCAGCGGAGCTCGATACAGCAGAGCTTATTAGCTCGATA
This sequence comes from Oryzias javanicus, assembly GCA_003999625.1. Taxonomy (NCBI): domain Eukaryota; kingdom Metazoa; phylum Chordata; class Actinopteri; order Beloniformes; family Adrianichthyidae; genus Oryzias; species Oryzias javanicus. The sequence goes on along the minus strand of CM012441.1, from coordinate 31,157,815 downwards.
CAGCAAATTTCGCTAGCTTGATAAAGTGGAGCTCACTAGCTTAATACAGCGGAGTGCGCTAGCTCACTATTGTAGAGCTTGCTAGCATGCTACACATTCACTGGGAGGCTGGCTAGCATAGCAAGCCAACCCACTGAGTATCCACTTAAGCCAATTTGAGCAAACACAGGTGTGCCCATCACAGAAACCTAATCGGGGTCCACATTATCTGCCCACTTTTAAACTAAATGGGGCTGTTTTGGCTAGTTAAGGCTTTTGTTCAGCATCTTTAGGTCATGTTGGAGTTAGCTAATATTTCAGCTACATGCTGGCTATTTTGGCTAATTAAGGCTTTTGTTCAGTTTCTAAGCTAATCCGGAGTTTAGGTAATATTTCAGTTACATGCTAACTGTTTTGGCTAATTAAGACTTTTGTTCAGCATTTTTAGGTCATGTTGGAGTTAGCTAATATTTCAGCTACATTCTAACTGATTTGGCGGATTTATGCTTTTTTTTTTTTAAGCTACTTAAAGGTTAAGCTAATATTTCATCTACATGCTAACTGTTTTTTTGCTAATTGGGGCTTTTTCCTATTTATTAGGCTATTTTGGAGTTAGCTAATATTTCAGCTACATGCCAACTCATTTGGCGGATTTATGCTTTTTTCATTTTCTTAGGCTACTTTGGAATTAAGCTAATATTTCATCTACATGCTAACTGGTTTTTTTTTTTTTTGCTAATTGGGGCTTTTTCCTATTTATTAGGCTATTTTGGAGTTTATCTAATATTTCAGCTAAATGCAACTCACTTGGCGGATTTATGCTTTTTTAAATTTTTTAGGATACTTTGGAATTAAGCTAATATTTCAGTAACAAGCTAACTGTTTTTTGCTAATTGGGGCTTTTTCCTGTTTATTAGGCTATTTTGGAGTTTAGCTAATATTTCAGATACATGTTAACTGTCTTGGAGTTAGCTAATATTTCAGCTACATGCCAACTCATTTGGCGGATTTATGCTTTTTTTCATTTTTTAGGCTACTTTGGAATTAGGCTAATATTTCATCTACGTGTTAACTGTTTTTTGCTAATTGGGGCTTTTTCCTATTTATTAGGCTATTTTGGAGTTTAGCTAATATTTGTTGCAATTCCATTCAGATGTAAGTGTGGAAGTACATTACAAAAGAGAAACTACAGAATAAGTTTATCGAAACTGGACAAGAAGTTCAGGTCTTTTGAGACCTTCATTCAAAGATAGTGGAGGAGGAAGAGGAGGTCTCACTCTGAAAAATAAATAAAACAAACGTTTCCACATGTAGCCAGTGACTATTTAACTGAAATTCAGCGGCAGCCATCTTGGGTGTTTCGCTGCAGGATGTTATGGTGGCGGTGCTACAGTGAAGGCGCCTCGCATCCTCCGCCGCGCGCGCGCGCGCTCCCCTCTCCTCCTGCCTTCAGGACCGCGGCCAGCTCCGGTCGAGCGAGCCCCCGCCTCGCAGGAAGGGAGAGGCCATCTCCCGCTTGCAGGAAGAATAGCCATCTATCCCGCTCCTCTCATCTGTAGCCACACATCACTCCTCCTGCCGGCCCCTCCCATCCTTCTCACCTCCCCCCCCCTTCTCACATCCGCAGCACCGACCGACCAATAAAATCCAGAAAAGACGTAAGCACTGACGAGAGCTCGGAGCAGAGGCAGCCCGAGCTCCTCCAGCGCCGCGCGCACTGCTGTCTGTCATCTCCCGGAGAGCCACTGACTGACTGACTGACTGACTGACCGACCGACCATCGGGGCCTGCGCCTTCCTTCATCTGCTGCGCCCCATCCACCAGCAGCTGGAGGAGGCATCCCGAAAACTTCACTGACGAGGAGGTGCATCCAGCCCGAGCAAGATGCTAGACCCGTCGTCCAGCGAGGAGGAATCTGATGGGATAGTAGAGGAGGAGAGCAAAGAGGCGATGGCACCTCAGGCCGGATCCCGCATGTCTCCCAGCAGGACGAGCGAGAGCTCCGGAGGACTGGCGCCCAGCAGCAGCAGCCGCAGCAGCGCCCGTCCGACCAGCCCGAGCCCCTCCGCCGTCAGCGAGGAGAAGGAGGACCTGGAGAAGCTGCAAAGAGAGGAGGAAGAGCGCAAAAAGAAGCTGCAGCTGTATGTTTTCGTCATGCGATGCATCGCCTATCCGTTCAATGCAAAGCAGCCCACAGATATGGCAAGGCGACAGCAGAAGGTAAGGGCCCAATTAAAAAAAAAAAAAAAAATCACAAATACACGAGCACATGAAGACGTGCTGACTCCTTTCATTTCGCAGATGTTGTCATTGATGACCTACATAAGCTGGAGAAGCATTAGGCCTGTCCTATTGCGCACGAATACAGTGCAGTCCCACAGAGCACAGTTTATGTTTTGACGCAAAATGTACAGTCTTCCTGGTGTGACAGAACCTCGGACAGTGAGGTGCTGCAGAGCTGCAGAGCTCACGTTACTCCAACACACAGAGACATCAGTCCTGAAGCCCAGCAAGGCGTGCAGGAGATGGAGGATGACGATTCACTCCACGGTTTTACCTGGACCATGTGCCATCTGGTCTCCAGCAGGTGCATGTCCCGCTTCCCTGGCAGTTCCGATCACTTGTACCCCTCAATCTGACATCCCAAGGTGACTTTTGTGCCTCTTGAGGATGGTAGCTTAACCTGTGTCTCCTGCTAAACGTTTTCCGCTTTCTGCACAGTTTTTGACAAAATATCAAGCAGTAGAGATTTATATGTAAGTTGATGGAAGGGACGGGGCCTTCCCTCTGGTTTCACTCTGCTGCTGAGTTCCTCCATTGATGCTGGAGCTAGTTTTAGGTCATGCTGTCCTTACTGTCAAAGTCACAGCCTCACACAGGCCCTACTGTACTGAAGTCCTGTTCAGCAGAGTAGTCGCTGGAGGAAAAGAATCCTTTTTTGTTTCGCGTTTCGTTAACTAATTAGCTGGTTTTACATCCTCATGTTTGGACTAAAGCTCGTTTCTACTGTTTTTGCTACCAGTAGATCATTTCTCACCTGTAGCAAATGCAATCTGCTGTGAGTGTGCGCTGACTTAATTACTTTTATTGACTGGCACAAGCAAAGAAACAAATCAGTTTGCCTTCAGGAAAAAAAACATGAAATGATTCTGGATTTAATTTTCTGTTTTGAATTTGCAAAGAAAAAAAAACTACATTTTTTTTATACTTTTGATGATAAACACATGGATGCAAGGAACTGTCTCAGAAAAAAAAAGTTGAACATGAGGCATTTAAACTTGATTTAGATAGTCAAAAAAAAACAAAAAAAAAAAACAACATTCTTCTCTTAGATTGAAAGCGGTGCATTTTCTCCAAAATAAATGTCCTTTAAGTTATAAAAAGAACCCAGCCAGGAAGGCTAAGTGGGGCCCATTTGGGTTAAAAGTGGGAGAAATGTGGGCTACGATTGGGTTTGTCCGCATTTTCTGTGGTGGGCACACCTGTGTTTGCCCACATTGGCTTAAGTGGATACTCAGTGGGTTAGCTCGCTATGCTAGCCAACCTCCCAGTGGATGCGTAGCATGCTAGCAAGCTCTGTTGTATTGTTCTAGCAAGTTCCACTGTACTGGGCTCCACAATAGAGAGCTAGCGAGCTCTGGTGTAGCAAGCTCTGTTGTATTGAGCTACCAAACGCCGCTGTATTGAGCTAGCAAGCTCTGCTGTATTGAGCTAGCAAGCTCCACTATAGCAAACTAGTGAGTTTCGTTGTATTATGCTAGCGAGCTCCACTTTAGCGAGCTCCACAATAGAGAGCTAGCAAGTTCTGGTGTAGCGAGCTCCGCTGTATCAAACTAGTGAGTTTTTAATGGAGCTAGAAAGCTCTTCTCTAGTGAGATAGCAAGCACCGCTGTAGCAAGCTCCTCTGTAGTGAGCTAGCAAGCTCCGCTGTGTTGAGCTAGCAAGTTCTGGTGTAGCAATCTCCGCTGTATCAAACTACTGAGTTTTTAATGGAGCTAGAAAGCTCTGCTCTAGTGAGATAGCACGTTCTGCTGTAGCAAGCTCCTCTGTATTGAGCTAGCAAGCTCTGCTGTATTGCACTAGCAAGCTCCACTATAGCAAGCTCCACTATAGCAAGCTAACGAGTTTCGTTATATTATGCTAGCGAGCTCCACTTTAGCGAGCTCCACAATAGAGAGCTAGCAAGTTCTGGTGTAGCGAGCTCCGCTGTATCAAACTAGTGAGTTTTTAATGGAGCTAGAAAGCTCTGCTCTAGTGAGATAGCAAGCACCGCTGTAGTGAGCTAGCAAGCTCCGCTGTGTTGAGCTAGCAAGCTCCGCTGTGTTGAGCTAGCAAGCTTCACTATAGCAAGCTAGAGAGTTTAGTTGTATTATGCTAGCGAGTTCCACTTTGGTGGCTCCACAGTAGAGAGCTAGTGAGCTCTGGTGTAGCGAGCTCCGCTGTGTGAAACTAGTGAGTTCTTGATGGAGCTGGAAAACTCTGCTGTAGTGAACTAGCAAACTTAGCTGTAGCAAGCTCTGCTGTATTAAGCTAGCAAACTCCACTGAATTGGGCAAGTTAGCTCCACTGTAGGAAGCTAGCAAGCTCTAGTGTACCGAGCTCGGCTGTATAAAGCTAGCGAGCTCTACAGTAGTAAGCTAGCGAGTTTTGTTGTATTGTGTTAGCGTGCTCCACCGTAGCGAGCTTCACCCTATTGAGCTAACAAACTCCGCTGTCCATCTGGAGGCTGGCTAGCATAGCGAGCCAACCCACTGATTGCCCACTTAAACCCAGCAGTCCCAGTATAAAGATTGAGGGTCTTTGGGTATTATGTGTGCCAGTTTACCTTCTATTGTTTAAAGCTAGAAAACATGGGAGTGGTTAGCATTCACATGTCCTCACTGTCTCCAGCAATGTTTTGGTTTTTTCAGCAGTTTGGTAACAATCTGTAGTATTTTGAAGAATCTAATTATTGTTTTACATCCAATTTTTTTTCCATCTACTGGATCTGGTTGATGTTGTGTTTTACACAAGTCACACCAATAACTTTTAATGGCAGAAACGAGGCAACATACGGATTTATCTGAAAGTTTACTCAGGTTAATAATTCCTGAAATCCTAACAGTTTGGCAGTGACATGCGTTTGTCACAGCACTATTTTCTATAAAATCTTCAGATGCTTACTACCTGAAGGATCAGGGATGCTGATAGAACATGAATGATTTTATTATGAAGTGGGTCTGTGATGTCGCAATGTACACACAGGTCGTTTCTGACTAAAACAGGCCCAGAAGCAGCGATAGAGCTTTGAGTAGAGTCACAGAGAAAGTTTACACTCTCAGTCCCCTTTAAAGTCCCAATCCAAGTAGATTTTGATCTACTGTAAAGGCGTTCCTGGTGTTTTTTTTTTTTTTATTATGATTGTGTAGTTTTCAGCCAAAATCAAAAAGTTTGTATTGTTTTTAAAGACAAATTTTCTGCATAGTGGCAGGAGTTCATCAGAAATTCTTATCTGATTTGTGGTGTGGAAATTCCTTCACTAGCTTATAGCACCTCGCAAGAACAAGCTAACATTAGCGTAGCAACAAAATGGCGAAAAATACTCAAAAACAATACTCAGAAATGCAGTTTCAATCCTACATTTTTTTATATATGTCCTCCAGTATGAGAAAATGACTACAAGAGAATGCCCTGTCATGTGACCACTGATTATTTCTAAATAGCAGTAAAAAAAAAAAAAGTATTATTGCGTCTGGCTTTAAAACTGTTGAACCTGCAGACTCATCTTTCTCCGGACACTCGAGCCATATGGTGTGAATTTTTCTGCGCGCTCATGCACATGTGCACGTGGGAGGCAGGAACCACAGTGGCCATTTTTTTTTTTTGTATTTTATTTGTCTGTGGATCTGGTGGTGAGCGTCGGTTACTAATACTCAGATGCAGTAATTCATGTTAATAACAGGAAACTTGGGCAACCATACTCCTGGATTGTGGGTGAGAAAGTATCTGGACCAAACATGAGATGTTTCCTTTCCGACTAGTTAATCAAAGATTTTCGTCTGCCACAGTCTGCTGCCTTTGATTTTGTCCATTTATACTTTTGTTTAAACAAATGATAACCTTCAGGAAACGCGTTGAAAGCTTGGTATACAGTATTTCTATTTTTTTAGATTTAATTGCTTCTTTAGTTTAATTGGCAAAAAAGCCTTCATGGGACCAGGAAATCTCACTAAAGTCTGAGTAGATTACTTGTTTTTAATTTTCTTAACCTGTTTTATCCCTGTTGTGGTCACAGAGGCCTGACTATTGTTGGGCAAAGGTGGGGTACACCCTACCAGGGGTCTCACATGCTAACACTTTTGGCTAATTTAGTTTACTGAAGAATTTTGAATTTTAGCAAGTATTTAATCAATGTGTTAGCTTTTTATGGGCTAATTTGGCATCTACTGAGGTTTTTTGTTCTAATTTGGAGTTTAGCTAATATTTTAGCAATGCATTAGCTTTCTGTTTTTTGGCTAATTTGGCATCTACTGAGGTTTTTTGGGATAATTTGGAGTCTAGCTAATATTTTAGCAAAATGCTAACGTTTTTGGCTAATTTGTCATCTACTGAGATTTTTATGGGCTAATTTACACATTAGCTTTTATTTAGCTACAGGCTAACGTTTTAGACTAATTTAGTTTACTCAGGATTTTTAGGCTATTTTGGAGTTTAGCTAATATTTTAGCAAAATGCTAACGTTTTTGGCTAATTTGTCATCTACTGAGATTTTTATGGGCTAATTTACACATTAGCTTTTATTTAGCTACAGGCTAACGTTTTAGACTAATTTAGTTTACTCAGGATTTTTAGGCTATTTGGAGTTTAGCTGGTATTTAATTGATGTGTTTGCTTTTTGGCTAATTTGGCATCTACTGAGGTTTTTATGGGCTAATTTGGAGTTTAGCTAATATTTTAGCAAAATGCTAACGTTTTTGGCTAATTTAGTTTACTGCAGAATTTTAGGCTATTTTGGAATTTAGCAATTATTTAATCAATGTGTTAGCGTTTTGTTTTTTTGACTTATTTGGCATCTACTGAGGTTTTTTGGGCTAATTTGGAGTTTAGCTAATATTTTAGCAGAATGCAAACGTTTTTGGCTAATTTGTCATCTACTGAGGTTTTTATGGGCTAATTTACACTTTAGCTTTTATTTAGCTACAGGCTAACGTTTTTGACTAATTTAGTTTACTGAGGAATTTTGGGCTAATTTGGAGTTTAGCTAATATTTTAGCAACAGGCTAACGTTTTTGGCTAATTTGTCATCTACTGAGGTTTTTATGGGCTAATTTACACTTTAGCTTTTATTTAGCTACAGGCTAACGTTTTTGACTAATTTAGTTTACTCAGGAATTTTAGGCTATTTGGGGTTTAGCTGGTATTTAATCAATGTGTTAGCTCTTTGACAAATTTGGCATCTACTGAGGTTTTTTTGGGCTAATTTGGAGTTTAGCTCATATTTAAGCAACAATTGGCATGGATTGAGGATTTTTAAGCAATTTCACTTTAATTTTTTTGGAAACTAAAGTCAACTTCCGCACTCTGTCATAGTTATTTAATGGAATTTCCAGTCTTTTAGCATTTTCAGCAAATCCCTTTAGCAATTAAAGTAAATTGCATCACCATTTTTGCAAAAAGCTTCAGCGACTACTTTCAGATAAAAGCATTCACCCTAACATTATCACAGGTAATGCAACTTTTCTAGTTACAGTTACTAGTAAGGTTACATGTAAACTTTTTATTTACCAAACAAAGAAATTCAATCTGTTGTCTCAGATTTAGCTTTTTCCGATTTTTAAAGGGAACTCCTCCTTGTGTTGGATGCGCAATTTAATGTCTGGCCTTTTACCATTTTGGCTATTGTAGATTAGTCACAGAAATGAGATGGAGTCATTTCTGTAATGAAAAGACTTAAAGGCCTCAGAAAAACATGCGGAGCAGCTCCACAATAATCCGTTATTAAAAGCTCTGGCACACAGACGGTAGTGATGGGCTATCACGGAGAAGCAGGCCAGGCTGCTCTGCAACTGCTTCTAGGAAAGTCTCACTGTAACCTTGAGAGAGGAGAAGCCAGCAGGCCAAACGGAGGCCTTTCATGGAGGATTGAAGGAAATACTTTATTGTTCAACGTAATGGAGGCTCTCTTAAACGCTGGATGAGTATTCATGCATAATTAACTGGTGGCACATGTGCGAAAGGCTTGCTGTCCTTGGGCTTAGATAGAAGGAGACATTTACCGTTTTCATCTGCAGATGTACAGATGTCATTGTTGCAATCTCTTTGATCGTCCTAAAGGGCAAAACCTGCTTCCATTTAATCACACCAGTCATCCTGACCTGCGAGAATGAAGGAATTAAGCTGACGTGCATTTCTATTAAAAGATAGAAAAGAAAACAGAATGTTCTTTCTCGAGCTTTTGGATGTATTTCTATGTTCATTCGATAGTGTCACAGAATCTTACAAAATCAGAAGTACAGTTGGACCCTACCAGTAATCCGCGACCTTTAACGCTAAAAGAGCCACTTGGACCCGTTTTTTACTGACCAAAACCCGCAAGAGCCACAAAGGCTAACACTCTATTTAATGTTTTTGTGGCCATTTGTTTACAAAATTTAGATTTTAACTATTACAGTAACTAAATAATTATTGTATATATTATATTTTTATATATTTAATCATTTTAGCTTGTTTTTTTTTTTTCGATAGCTGCACATATAAGGTCCTTTCAAAATAAAGTACACCATGTGTCAATTAAGATTCTACTGCTGAACTAAAAATGGAAGAAAGTCAAGTCAAGCGTTGCCGTTTTGATCATTAATTTGATGAGCCTTTATCCTTTTTCTCATTTTGCTATTAATTATAAATTTCACAACATTGCTGTAGAATCCACAAAAAAAGAACGAACGGAATACAAAAATTAATTTTAAAAAACCCAATAAACTACTCTAAAAGTAGCTTAAATCCTTTACAATGACATGCTAGAATTATAAAAATAAGTAAAAAATTTAATTAATTAAAACAAAAGAATCCAAACTACAAACCATTTTTTTGAATATTTCTTCAAAGAGGGTTGAAAGAGCCGCATGTGGCTCCGGAGCCTCAGGACTAAACCATTTACTAAGCGAAAACAAAAGTCTGATCATTAAAATGTAATGAAATGGTTACTAAATACTGGGAAAGCTGGAATCATCACATTAATCAAACAAGTACAGGATTCATTAATCTGACATAACGGGGTTTACGAGTTTGTATTTCAACATAGAAAATGTCAATCTTTTAATGCTCTGAATATTTATGCGTTGCAGTCTGCTTTTTTTTTGCTGCTATTGTTAGAAACTCCAAATAAAAATTCAATTAAAAAGAAATCTAATACAATGAGGGAAAAAAAGTATTTTGGATTTAAATAAACTGAAATCAGTAATAATGTATCAAAATTTGTATTTGACTAAATTTTAAACAATCGTTCCACTCTGATCATCATTTGATCTACAATTTTGAATTACGATTATGATGTTTTTGGGAAACTAAAATAAAAAAAGGTTGTTCTCTAGAACATAGTTTCGGCAAAACAAATTCACCTGACATCCCATCATCCTTTAGTCTACACTCTGTCCTGCTATCTTAGAGCCCCTCACAACCCTAATCTTACATTATCGCTGCAAAAATAGCTTTCTAGCTGTACAGTTTTGATCCAGATTCCAGCTCAGACGAGGAAAACGTGGATCTATTTGTCTGAAAGTGGATCCATCAGAATGGAGCAGAGCAGGAAGCTCGTGGTCCTCCGATTGTTGTTTGTATGTAACAACTAGAAGCTTTTTCAAATGTACGACTTAAATGAAGAATAAACACAGTTTTAATCTAGATTTTCTTATCTTCCACCATGAGAAAAATACTACAGGAACATGTTAAAATCATCAAAGCCACAGTTTCCATTGAACTGGGTCTTTCAGTGAGCGTCTCTTTGCATTCTAACATCCAATGGACCGTGTGTACTCAGCAGGTGAAGAGCGACGGGTTGTGCAGCCCTCTCATGTTGTGCATTTGAAATGAGCGATTCCCGCTGACCATAAAAGATTTTGGGATTCCCGGATTGATTTCTTTTTTTTTTCCATCACGTGATTTAAAGGCAGGATAACAGCTTTGATCTCAGAGCTGCCCATATGTGCGGTTCTCTCACCTCTTAACTGCCACTTGCGTTTGTGGACGATAGTAACTTAAGTATGAAAAAAAGAGGCATCCAGATGGTCTTTGATTCATTCAATAACAAAATAAATGGTTAAGTCATGCTGTAGAGCTCAAGTAAGCAAATAAAAAAAAGAATTAAAAAAATGCTTTGGTGGAAATAATAAAAACGCAGATTTTCATGTTATTTTAGAATATGAGAGTTCATACATACACGGTAATTTGTGTTTCCTTATTTTACATTAATCAACATCAATGATTGGAGGGACATTAGAGCTGACACAATTAGTCGACTAATCGACAATTAAAATAGTTGACGACTAATTTAACGGCCGATTAGTCGTTTCTTCATATTATATGGAGCCGGAGTGTAGTAAAATTGTAAGTTATGGTGGCATTCTGCTAGCTTTTAGGACTATTTTGGTATTTAATGTTTTTTAGGCTATTTTGGAGTTTAGATAATAATTTAGATACATGCTAGCTATTCCAGCTAACTTAGTTTTTTTTTTGTTTTTTAGGCTATTTTGCCATTTTAATAATATTTTTTCTACATGCTAGTTGTTTTGGCTGATTTAGGCTTTTTCCGTTTTTAGGCTATTTTAAAGTTTAGCTAATATTTCAGCTACATCCTAGCTACTTTGGCTAACTTAGGCTTTTTTTTAGGCTATTTTACCATTTTAATAATGTATCTACATGCTAGCTGTTTTGGCTAACTCAGGCTTTTTTTTAAGGCTATTTTGCCATTTTAATAATATTGTATCTATATGCTAGCCGTTTTGGCTGATTGAGGTTTTTTCCGTTTTTTTGGATATTTTGGGGTTTAGCTAATATTTCAGCTACATGCTAGCTATTTTGCCTAACCTAGGAGTGTCATTTTGTTTTTCTGGCTATTTTGGCATTTACCTATTATTTCAGCTACATGCTAACAGTTTTGGTTAATTGAGACTTTTAAGTTTTTTGGCCATTTTTGAGTTTGTCTAATATTTCACCTACATGCTAGCTGTTTTGGCTAACTTAGGCTTTACTTGAGTTTTTTAGGCTTTCTTGCCATTTAACTAATATGTCAGCTAAATGCTAGCTGTTTTGGCTAAGTTAGGCTTTTCTTCGTTTTTTTCCAGCTGTTTTTGAGTTAGGCTAATATTTACAGGCTAGCTGTTTAGGCTAATTTCATCATTTTTTTTAGGATATTTTGAACTTTAGCTTTTTTTTCAGCTACATGCTAGATTTTTTGGCTAACCTAAGTTTTTTATGTTTTTGTTTGTTGGGTTATTTGGTATTTAGCTAATATTTTAACTGGATATCAGCTTCAGCATCTTTAGCTGTCAATTTCAGCATCTTAAGCGACCAAATTCAGCTTACAGCATTCGCACTAGCGTCATCGCAGGTAATGCTATATATCTGGTTTTTAGTTAGTTTACAGCTACTGATGGTTAAGATGCTTGTGCACTATTGAAATAATTGTTTGTGGCAGCACTAAGTGACACGCAGAAATATAACTCATTGATTTTAGACTGTGAACTAAAGAATTGTAATGAAACTGATGTTTTTAGTACATTTATGGGTATATTTTCCTTTCTTTTTTTCTGTTTATGTGATGGGAGAAATACAAAAGAACATAGATCATTGCATTAAAACAATCTGATGCTTCAGTGTTTATAGCCGTGGTTAATTCGCAACACCCGTCCCCAGTGGAGCTTTTACTGAAAAAAGTTTAACAGTAAAAAGAAAATACAAGAAGTAACACACTAAAAACTGTAAGAATTCATTATTAACCATTAAAAATAAATAGAAAATACTCAACTGTAGTCGTATTACAGACTTCTCAAAGCCAAATTATATGTTTTATACAATCTGTTTGCACTGTTGTTTCTCTGATAACTAGAATTTGTTTTTTTGAAGATGGACACTTTAGTTACAGATTTTATATTGATGGGGAGACTGTTCCTGATTGGCTCCTTTCACTGAGAAAATATACATGCAGCCTCAGTTCTTTTTTTAAAAATAGCATAAAAATGTGCATCAGCTTTATAGCCTTCCATATTTCTTGAATGATATAAGAAGGAATTCCAAATGGGCCCATTTGTTATTTTGCAATCACAAATGTCTGAAGTAAACTGCCCAGACCACCAAACATGTAGTCATGCAAACAAAAGCTGCAGCAAATATAGTGCGAAAGAATGACACGGAAATCATTTGCATTATTATGTAAGATCACTAAATTGCGTTTAGACGGGGAAAAAAAAAGGGGCACCCGTTGACAATGAAAGATGATTAGCTGGCAGCAACAAACTCAGGCGCTCAGTCAACAATAAAACCCGTCAATCAGGATGCACAAACCGGTGCTAGGAGGAGTTATTCTCCGCTGCGGCAACAATCTCTCAGTTCAGACAGAGCAAAACGAGGTTGTGCAATGACAGCACGGACGCGTAAAGTGGACATGGAAAAGGGTGACAGAAGCAGCAGGTGAAATACCCCCTTACCCGCAATCTGGGCAGCAAATCACAGCTTAACGCCATCACACTTCTCCCCAATTGACAGCAGATTGCCAACAAAGCAATCTAACATTTTCTTTTGCAGAAGACTTGACTGTATGAGGATAGGATTTAACTATTTGTAACCTGACATGCACACAGTGTAACGCTCTAACCACAAACATGTAAACACAACATTCATCCTCTTCATGCTGTTTTATTTGAAATAACAGCCATCACATTTGAGATATCTCTAAACATGTTGCAACTCAAGTGTACGTAATCCGCCATGAATACAATATGTCGCATATGGATGCCTCCCTCTTCCTCCTGCACAGAGTACAAGATGTACTTTTTAATTATTGTCTGAAGGCTTTCGAGCAGCGACCACAGAGCTTTTCCACATCTGCACTGAGAGTTCGGTGGATAAATAATCTGCATTTTTCTACATTTTTCTGAATCCATTATTTGCAAAGAGATAAACAAGTAAACAAAAAAAGGTGATACGCTTTATTGTCATTGTTTGAAATAATTTAGAATGGATGTAGCTACTAGAAAAATAAAAGTATAGCGTAGAGAGGAAATAGGAAACTTTGTTAAGAGTTAAAGCTGCACTTACAATGCATTTCTGCATAAACAACCAACCCTGTTATTTTGATGTTGCGCTTTCCCACTCTAAGTGCTCAAATGTATGTTTGTTTAATGAGCGAGGATGTGACTTCACATAGAAGTAACTCACTGTAAGCTCTGCAAGCTTCAGTTTAGTTCCATTTTGTCAAGAAAGAAAATATTTTTAACAGGTGGAACGGACTCTAAAATGAAAACAAAATAGAATAGAATATACCAAAGAGTTTAAAGATAAAGTAAAAAAAGTATAATAAATCATCATATAACAAAAACGATACTGTGCATTTTTAAAATACACTTTGAAGTTATTGTCAGCCTCAAGTTTAGTTAATATGATTATTAACGTGCAAAAGAAAAGTTTCACGTAAAACTGCCATTGACTGTAAATGAGAACTGGACCGAGTGAGTGTGACATCATCAGAAACTTCCAGCTCTGTTGAAACCAGAAATCCTTGGTGCACAGCGATTGGTTGGAGTCAGCGTTTCTATGGCAACCCCTCTCATCAGTCGGGGCTTGTTGGAAGACCACACCCCCACCACTTGAAAGTGGGTTCGGGAGAATCCGTCAATAAAACGTTGCAAATGTTGAGACCACGTGTTTTATTGAGGCCTCTGATTGGTCCATTTTTAATTTGAATAACGTGCACCGCAGAAAATAAAATAAAAATAAAAGAGAACAATCAACAACATGTTAAAAAACGTACCACAGCAAGAATGGTAATTCTGGCAAATATAATTACTTATAATAGCTGTTTATTTCTCTATAGAAGTCTAAAGATTTTGGCTTCTTGGAAATACTTCCTGTTTGGAACACGGGGGAGGAGGGGTCACTCAGTCCAGTTCTTATACACTGTACAGTCAGCATTGACCATAAATAGAGCGGGACAAAGTTGACTGTGATAGAAAATGTCTTACCTCCAGTTCCACCAAAATGAAGCCAATTCAGTCGCCATTTTTTTCTCATTTGGAACCGCTCAACAGTGATTGGTACGTTTCGGTCGTGTTTCAACGGCAGCCAATTAGGGTTGAGCTTGTTGGAGGTCCACACCCCTCCCACTGAAAGCAACTTGGGAGAAGCTGCCAATCAAACGTTGGAGGTGGAGCCAGCAGGCAGCACACGGTTTTACTGAGACATCTGATTGGTCAGTTTGTGACTTGATAAACTCAGAAAAATATGATGAAAAAAAAAATGTAATTAGCAAGAAGATGTTAAGAAAAATGTATCAGAGCAAAAATGATTAATTTGACACATTAATTTGTTTATTTCTGTATTGAAGTCTATGTTTTAGTGTCTTGGAGCCAGATGGTACTTCCTGTTTGGAACACGAGGGTGCATGCTGTCCAGTGATATACAGTCAATGACAGTCAATGAAACATGTACAGTAGATATCCCACCATTGCATTTGAATAAATATCAACAGTTGTTTTTACCAGAAATAAAACCAGTGAGACATGAGAGCAACTCTTATCTTGGGTTGAGCTTTCACTTTTAAGAAGAGATCTTTTTGGATTTGATGTTCTTTAGAGATAATCGTATATACTGTCCCTGCTGTCAGTTTCAGTACCACTTCAAACTCTTCATTACATTTGCAACCCTTTTAGTGGTTTTATTTATTTTTTTTTCATCTGACTTTCTGTTAGCAATAAAGATATTAAAGTTAAAGTAAAAAAAAAAAACAGATCTGGCCTTGAAACACAACATCAACCGGCGTACGTCCACAGAAGAGTAGACTAGAGAACAGAAGAAACAGACTTAATAGCTGGAAGTTTTATGGCGTTTACTAAACATATTTAAAAAATACTATTATTATTATCTGAATGCTTCACTAGTTTCCATGAAAAGGCAAAGAGAAATGTATTTGTGTATGGAAATGTACACAAGACAAATATTTTCATTAGGAGTTCTTACTTTACTGGAATAAATCCATTAAATATTGATGTTTGAAAGAGATTTCACAGACAATTTATATTAAATCATAGCAATAGTGTGTAGTAGTTCTGCACGATATGACGATATGTATCATGCGGATCTGTCGTTTTTATTTTGTTATTTTTATCGCTGAACTTAAATGCAATAATGTATTTTCTTACAAAGAAACTTGAAACTATTTTAAGGCTGCCACAATTAGCCGACTAATCAACGACTAATTTAATCGTCGATTAGTTGCTATTTTATATTATATGGAGTCAGAGTGAAGGAAAGTTGAACGATATAATGGAATTCTGCTAACTTTTTGGACTGTTTTGGCATTTATTAAGGTTTTTTAGGCTTAGATTTTTCTTTTTTTCAGTTTTTTTTTTTAGATCAGCTAATATTTCAGCTACATGCTAGGTGTTTTGGCTAATTTAGTTTCTGTTCAGTTTTTTATGCTAATTTGGAGTTTAGCTAACATTTCACTTGCTTACTAGCTATTTTGGATGGAGGATTTTTTTCAGTTTTTAGGCTATTTTGAAGCATAGCTAATGTTTCAGCTACATGCTAGCTATACTGGATTATTTAGGTTCTTTTTAGTTTTTAGGTTAATTTGGAGTTTAGCTAATATCTCAGCAGCATGTTAGCTGTTTTGGCTAATTTAGGTTTTTTTTGTGCTAATTTAGCATTTAGCAAATATTTTAGCTAGCTATCCGCTTCAGCCTTTTTAGCGATCAATTTCAGCAACTTCAGCTATCAGCGCTAGCATCTCCAGCGGCCAAATTCAGCTTACAGCATTCACACTAGCATTATCATTGGTAATATTACTATATATCTCGTTTTTAGTTAGTTTAAAGCTAACGATGGTTAAGATGTGTGCTCTACATCCACTTTGTGCATGACTCGATTAGTCGATTAATCGGAAAAAATAATCGGTGATTAGTCGACTCAGCCCTAAACTGTTGTGAACTCTAGAAAAATGTTTCTCGTTTATGACAATTCAGTTACTTGAAAAAATGTCAGAAAAGTAACAACATTTTTTGTCAATTTGATAGATATCATTATTGTGATATAAAATAATTAATACAGTGTTTCTAATTTTTTTTTCATATTTCCCAGCACTATTGTGTAGGGTCTATTAGTTAAGTATGACTAAAAAACTGCTTCCATTAATCAGAAATGAAGGAAATAAACTTCACGTTGTGTATAAAGATGAGTCAAATTACTCAATGTCAGTATTACTCATCACTACAGAAGTCATTTAGTCACTTTTATACATCTGTAACTTTTTGAAGCCACTACACTCACAACTATGATTCACTCAGAGTTTTAAGGGATATTTGCATAATAATGTTGGTATGATGCAGGACTTGAAATGAAAGTGTAATTATCTACATTAACTGTACATTAACTGATGTGCAAATCCATCCTGACTTGCTGTCATTCATGGAGGGAACGTGTTTAGAAGGCTCCCCTCACTGAGTCAGGCTCTGCTGGAAGTTTCCTCCAGTCAGTGGGAGGAAGTCTTTGCTGCTGGCTAAATGCATGCACAGTATGGGGGGGGATTGAGAAAATCTCCTGTTTCCTTACCCAAGATATTTTTGAATTCAATGTGGAGAATAGAGTCAACTTTGGAAATTTGAGAATAGTTAGCGTTTTCTACATAGTGCTCTGAAAGAACTACGATTGGCACCGAATGAATCAACTAAAGTCAATTAAAGATTCAGATTCAGGTCCTAAATCATTGGGATTCAGATGAGAATTGGGGTGTGATTTCTCCATCCATCTTTTATTCCAGGTTTCTTCAGTCCAGGTTGCTGGAGCCTATCCTAACCACTCCATCACCAGTGTGGGTACACCCCGAGAAGGTCAATAGCCCATGGCAGGGTCACACACCCAGACAGACACACAAAGAGACAATATAAATCATGTTCCTCAAATTCAAGAGTCTTGTCTGTATGGGGTTCAATTTGTGCCAAAATTCAAATTGTATATTTCCATTTACTCTCTATATCTTTGGTCCATTGTTTGTCTACTGAACTATCTACTGAAATTATGTTGATCGTGTTAACATTTAAAAAAAATTGCAGTAAATCAAAGAACATTAGAGTTAATCTCTAGAAGGAGAAGGCAGCTCATTGAACTCTTGGTGGGATCTAATGCTGCTTTATCCCATGCCACCTGAATGCAGCATATTTTAAAATTAATATTTACAGAAGATTTTTACCACTTTTAATTAAACGAAAAGGACAGAAAATATGATAACTTTGACCCTTTAAAAAGCAAAAGTTTTAAGAATTGCAACATCTATTAATGAAGCTTATATAGAGTGACCGTAACTTATGGTCACCAGAATAAAACAGAAGTTTTATAGTATAAGATGAACTTAAAATGGGGGTAAAAACTGTTTTACTCAAAACCAACTCAAACAAAAGTGTTCAGAACTGTAAATACCGTAACTGTTTGCATGGCCAGTTGAAATATAGATTTTTTGAGCAACCTTGCAATGGAGTGGCAAGGATAGGCTCCAGCAACCCCAATGACCCTACACAGAACAAACCCGGATGGAGGAATTACACCTCAATGCTCGTCTGAATCTCAACGATGTAGGAGTTCATCTCCAACATGAAGCACGTCAAAAGCAAGTCCAACTTCCGTTGAATTCATGTTAGATGTAATGAAGAGACACTGGTCCACATTGATATGTTGACATATGACGGAGTATTAGGACCAAAAAAAAAAAAAAAAACAAATATTACTGGTTTTTTCTTGTAAATTTACGACTTTTAATCTTTTAACCAAACCCTAAATTAGCTTTTTTTGGCTGTTGACGTCTATAAATGGGACTTGGTCATAGCAAAACCTTTGAAACCTTTGACAAATTGAAATTAAACTGTTTAATTCTTCATAATATGGTCAAAAATTATCTGTGGGCTGCCCCCTACAGGTTGAAATGGGGTATTACAGTTGAATTTTGTAATTGTTCAGAAGTCTGACATCATGATCTGCAGCTTCAGTAATGATAACAGTCCTGCCCCCAAGCCCCGCCCCTCTGACTGGATTTTCAAATTTCAAACTTCCTGGTTTGGTTACCCTTTAAATCTTGTAAATTTATGAGATTAAAAGTCATAAATTTAGCCTATGACTTTTAAAGTCATAAATATACGACTTTATTCTCTTAATTTTGCAGTTTTTACTTTTTTCTCATAAATTGACAAGATTTAAAGTCGCAATTTTAAAAATAAAATGTTCTTTATAAAGTGGCCCTGATACTCTGTCGCATCGACTCACATATTAAAACACAGATGCGACGGTTTTTCTTCTGCGTTGTTGGGATTTCTGACCATTGAGTGCAACAGACATCACACACACACGTCTGTTTACACATTTTTGTCCACATGCAAATATACAATATTAACACAAACAAACCAACAGACTTCTGAAATCATGTAAACAAACAGTTGTAAAATTGGGTTCAAGTCATGTAACTTTAAGGAAAAAAAATATCTCTTTTGAAGGTGATTTATTAACAGCTTTAACTAAATTCCCTTTTTAATCAATGTAAACTAGTCAAACATATGAACACATTTCCTTGAAATTCCCCAAAACAAAATGAAAAAAAATGTCCTCTGGGTTTTTTTCTTTTTCTATTCTTTTTTCAGATTAAAAAAAGAATATAGATCCACCAGGAAACAGGAGTCCAAAAAAGAAAAAAAAGGAATGATCTCACCAAAATGGATGTGGTTTCCTCCCTTAATCCATCATTTGTGGAGAGTTTATCCTTTTTTATTTCTTTCTTATTCCTCCATCTGACAGCTACCGACGCCCCAAACTTTTCTCCTTTTATTTCCTTGCTGGTGACTCCGCCCACTTCCTCCAGAACTCATAACACAACACAAAATTCCATACAATATTTATATTTTTTTAAAAAACAGTTTCTATGAGTGTTAGAGCAATAGTGTTTTCAAACCAGTGTGGACTTTATTCATATCAGTTTGTATTTATTTTGTCTATTGTGGCAACGCTACAAGAATATTCTTTAAAAAAAAAGGACAAAAAGCAGCAACTGTTGGTGATTTTCCACATTAAAGTCTGAGCAGCTCAGGTTGTCCCATCACTGCAGCCTTCCTCCTGCTCCTCACTCGGATCGTCTCCCTGAGGCAGTCAGAGGTAGATCCTCGAGTCCCGTCGCTCATCCCGCATGTCGCATGTACGGGTCACAACTAAACTCTGATGGACATGAAACAAACGTGGCTTAAAGTCTTACTATTTTTTTTATTTTGGGGATTACCGCTTTAATCTGATTTAAAACAACAGACTATGTGCTATAAAGAATGCATCAGAGCAGCTCAGAATGAATAATGACAGTAGAAGAGGGACCAGGAGGAACTACAATGAAAGAAAAACAACAATTAATGGTAGATTTTCACTAATTCTGAAAATAGAGGCAATGAATTTTAAAGGTGAATTTCATTCATATTTTTTCATTATTTTTTTAACCCTTTAACTGCCTGCTCAACCAAACGACCGGGAACATTCAGAAAAAGACGTTTTTAAAAATATCGAAGAAAAACTTTTTTTTTTCTAAAATTTGAAGTAAAAGAAAAAAATCTAGCTGGTGCGCACCAGTTATTATTTTTTAGAATTTTTTTTTTTAACTTTTTTTTTTTCAGTTACCATCTGATGTGCAACAGCTACTAACAGAACATTCTTTTTTCCAAAAAAAAAAATTGAAGTAAAAAATGAAATTTAAAACTGGTGCTCACCAGGCAGTTAGTAACTACAATTTTATTTTTTTATCTTCAATTTCTAGGAAAAACAATTCCAGTTACCATATGGTGCACACTCGTTACAAACCAGAATTTGTTTTTTCTTAAAAAATTGATATAAAAAAAATTCTGGATAGGAACGTGTTTTTACATACACCCAATGTATTTTTTAGAAAAAAAACCTTTTTCTTCAAATTCTTTTTTTTTTCAATTGGATGTCTCTTTAGGGACTCCGTACCAAGGCAATAAGAAGCAGAAAAAAATCTTTTTTTTTTTTTTGTAGTTAAAGTCTTAACACAATAAAGCTTTTACGTGTTGCTAAGTTTCCAAATATCTGATGATGCCACTTTTAAATTTCTTTTAAATTCCTTTAAAATGTAAAATTGATGTTAAAAATAAATAAATTCTGGATAGGAACATGTGCTCACCAGATAGTAACTGATGTGCACTAATTAGTGAGCAGAATTATTTTTTACTTCAGTTTTTTACAGAGACCCTATGTATTTTTTAAGAAAAAACATTTTTCAATTCAATTTTTTCTTTTTTTTTCAATTTGCTAACTTTTTAGGAAGTCCGTACAAAGACAAAAAGCAACAGAAGAAAACATTTATTTGGTGATTTGTTTTTTTTGGGGGGTAGTTAAAGGGTTAACACTATAACGCTTTTACATGTTGCTAAGCTTCCAAATATCTGATGACGCCACATTTAAGTTCCTTTTTACATTTTTTTTGGAATTCCTCCACACTAACAACTTAATTGAAAATCAGGCAAGTTTCTAAAGAATGACAGAGAGACAGAACGAAAGAACATTTGAGAAGAGTTATGTGTTTGGAGGGTTTCCCAAAGGATTTTTGTTTTAACGCACCAGCAGTTTAGTGTTACTTATTTATTAATAAGAAACTAAATTCTTAAGAATGATTAATATAATATATAATTTGAGAGAATGTTATCCACAAAAGCTGCATTTTTTTTTAATATCTTAATTACTTAATTTAATTGTTTTATTGGCAAAAAAAAATTATAATCACATTTTAGGATTGCAGTTTCAATGTTTAATGTTTTCATTCACACATTTGCTGCTATTTAATCTCAGTTTGATCATCTTTTGATCTGTTATAAAATCATTCCCAGTTTATTTAAATGACAATTCTGTTATTTTCAGACAAAATCAAAACCCTGTGTGGTTTTATAGAAGACAGTTTCTGAATAAACGGCAGAAATTCATCTCAAAGTTGTGGGCGGAGCTGTAAATCTGCACTTATTTCCCATCATGCCTTTGTTGGCACTAGTTTACAGCCCCTCACGAACCCAACCGAATGTTAGTGGTGTAACAAAAATGGCGAGCAATATCGGAGTTCTGTCAGCTGTCAGTTCAGACGAGGAAAACAAAGACGTTCATGGATCTATGCATCAGACTGCAACAGAGCAGAGAGTTTGTAGCCTGACGATTGTAGTTTCTACTGACAATGACAAGCATTTTTTTCCTGATTCCTATTTTGAATGAAGAAATTCTCTGAAATGTGGTAAATGTCTTTTCATATGTCCTCCGTCAAGAGAAACATGCTAAAAACACCAAAACGCATTTTTTTATTGGAGTGGATCTTTCTAAATGTTTTATTCTTTGCCTTTGTGACAAAAGTGCACCGACCTGCACTGGACAGTAGGGCTGCCACAAACGGTTATTTTAATAGTCGACTAATCACCGATTATTTTTTCCGATTAGTCGACTAATCGGGTCATGCGCAAACTAGATATAAAGATGCTGAAGTTGATAACCAGCTAAAATGTTAGTTAAATGCCAAACTAGCCTAAAAAATAAAAAAAGCCAAAGTTAGCCAAAATAGCTAGCATCCTGCTGAAAGAATAGCTAAACTCCAAATTAGCGTAAAAAAAAAATTAATAAATTAGCCAAAATAGCTATCATACTCCTGCTAAACAAAAAATTAGCTTTAAAAAAATCCAAAATTAGCCAAAACAGCTAGCATATAGCCGAAATATTAGTTCAATTCAAAAATAGCCTAAAAAAAAACGCTTAAGTTAGCCAAAAACAGCTAACATGTATATTAAATATTAGCTAAACTCCAAACCTGATTCAGGTTTTTTAGGAGTTTTTCCTTACCGAGAGGGAGGGTCTAAGAGCAGGGATATCCAGTTTATTTAGTCTGTTTAGTCTTTAGTGATCTTTCTTTAATGTTTCATGACTATTTTTTGCAACTGTAAAATTACCTGCATGAAGCCCAATGAGGCAAAATTCTTTGTGATTTTGGGCTATATAAATAAAATTGAAATTGAATTGAATTAAAAATAGTCTAAAAAAACTTGATAAATGCCAAAGTAGTCCAAAAAGCTAGCAAAATGCTATTATAACTTTCAACTTTACAATATAAAGTAACGATTAATCGACTATTAAATTAGTCGTCGACTATTTTAATAGTCGATTAGTCATCGATTAGTCGACTAATCGTGGCAGCCCTACTGGACAGTCCCGTTAATCCCAACAAATCTGAGCGTAGAGGCAAATCTTCTGCTGAAATTCACCACAGTTTCATGACACATGTTGCTTTTGGGGGGACAGAGGCACCAACTCAGGTTTGATGGTCTTAGATAACTGACAGAAGGTCCGAGTCTGCCTGTTAGAGACACGTGTGACCAGGATGACAACACTGTAGAACCTGTTTATTAAGAGATCCTCGTTTTCTCGATGTTTGCAGTATCTGCTCTGTCTGAACAGTAGGCTTGTTCTTCAACCATTGAGGAGATATTTACCCACCTTTCACTGCTGTGTTTGTGCACAGAACGTGCATCTGCTTGTCTTTATACAGTTGTAGTTGTGCGACTGTAGTTGCCACACAATGCTGTTTGCTCAGGCCTGTTGCTGGCAGACCTTGTCCAGCTGTGCTCGGTGCTGTTTGCTCCAGTGTGGACCTCTGGTATTGTCTGCAACATGAGCAGAACGTTCTTTGCTGAGCCCTAACAGATCCGGTCACCTCCGCGAATTTATTGACCTTTTATTCGTCTTTTTCAAACATTAACAGTAAAGTTTTTATTTAGTGTGTTTTTTCAGCCCAGCATTAGTCCGGAAACCTTTCGTTCATGAATCGATTTGCTGAATCTTACCTTTTGCATTCATTTAATTTTGGAAAACGGCCTCATTTAACTTATCCTTTTAACATTATATAACTTCAAAGCCCAAGCATGAGTCAGCAGAGCGGCGGCCGGGCCGCTCTGACACACTACAGCTCACTGTACTCTGCATTCAATTAGTAAATGACTCCAATCATCACGGCACTGTAAGGACAGCTGATAAAGCTTCCTTACAAGGTGATGGAAAGTTCCCCTCAGAGGTTTGAAGAGATCCAAAGCTTGATAAACAATCAAATGAAAGTGGACAAACACACTCTTCATTAAAATTGCATTAAACTCCTCGATAACTATTAAAACTACAAAAGTTGCTATAATGCTAATGCTAGTGTGAATGCTTTTTGCTGAAAGTAGTCGCTAAAAATGCTGAAGCTGTTTGCTGAAATTACTCTAATTGCTGAAGGGATTTGCTGTAAACAAGAAAGGAATTTTTAAAAAGCTAAATTTGCTAAAAGACTAGAAGAGCAATGAAAGAGTGCTAAAGTTGACCTAAATGTATTTTGGAGTATAATTGCTTAAAAGTCTCGAGTATGTGCTAATTTTGCAAAAATAGTGTTGCTTGAATATAAGCTATACTCGAAATTAGCCCAAAGAACCTTAATATATGCCTTAATATATGGCCAAAAAAGCTAGCTTGTTGCTTAATTACTAGCTAAACTTTGAAATAGACTAAAATTCCTTATTTATTTATTTTATTTAGTAGTTTATGACAGGGACAATGTGCAAAAACATTAAAGATGCTTCACACCAGATTATAGCCAAAGCTAGTTACCATCTGTAGTCCCCAAACAAGTAAAAATCAATACAATACAAACTTCACTATAAATGTACACAATCATTCAATATCCACTCACACATTAAACTTTTACCCAAACAACTAATTACAAAATAAAATTTTACAATAAAATGTCACTAAAACCATATCACTGTGTACAGACCAAAGGTAAGTAGTCATTCAGATACACACTCTTACTTTTAAACATTACAAATCTTGACTGGTTACACAATAAAAGATAAATAAAATCATACAATAAAATTTTGCTCAGATCACATTGTGTTATTAGTAAGCTAAATTATTAAAAAATGTTAGCTTGTGTTGAAATAGAAGCTACACTCTAAATTAGCCGATGAAAACCTTTGTAAATAAAAAAATTAGCTAAAACGTTAGCATGTTGCTAAATCGCTAGCTAAACTTAAAATTAGTCTACAAAAACATCAGTGGACAACAAATTAGCCAAAAACGTTAGCATGTTGCTAAAGTACTAGCTGAACTTAAAATTAGTCTATAAAAACCTTAGTGAATGACAAATTAGCCAAAAACGTTAGCATGTTGCTAAAATGTTAGCAGAAGATTCGATTCCGATTTTTTTCTTTCCTTTCGATCTTTCAATTCAGTTTTAAGTTTACACATTTAGACACATTTGTTTAGAAGCATATACATAATCTACTACATGTTTTGATGATAATTGTAAACATTTATGTTAATCTGATAAAGTTCACATACTGTATTAGTGAAATAATGAGATTATTAATATCATACAGTGTTAGATGGATTCTCAAAAGGAGAAGTTCTAACAAAAATGTTCAGATTATTAACATGGTAAACATTGTTCTGCTTCTCCTGAAGGGGGGGTTCAGTTTGGTCGCTAGCGTTATAGCATTACACTTTATTCCAGAAGAAGAAGACAGTATGAGCATGCAACTGTGTTTTAGACCACAAATGTTTACTTTAAAGAATATATCCTTAAAAGAATTTGATAAATATATACCCGTGAGTTTATAAATATGTTTATTTAGTCAGCAATGTACGTTCAGGTCGACCAAGCGTTAGCATTAGCCGTTCAATGGGAAATTCCATTAAACGTTAGCATAAATCTAGCGAACTTTAGCATTATGTGCTAAATTGATTTATATTTTTATTAATCGATTGTCGATCTGTTAAACGGACCCTACCATGATTTTCTTAGGCCTTTCATAGTGAACTATATCTATATATGAGATTCTATATTATCTTTGGACCACTAAAAAATGAAATATTTATAAAATAGTGGTTATATTTCGTGAGATTTTTCCTACCTGGAAGTAAAACTGAAGCTCCGCCTGTCGCTGCGTGTTGGTACAGTCCGCTTCATGACGCCATCCTAGAGTTTGTGGCAGTATCTTTGTATTTCTCACATGAAAATAATCCAAACTTTTTCAAAGATGGATGCACAGTATCTGCCTTTCGTAGCCCCGGCCATATTTACACTGCTTCACAATTCAAACACACACACGGCTTCTGTGCCGACATCTATTTGAGCTTGAATTTATTGAAGACAGGACACAACGGGAAGATATGGTATCCTGAATCTAAAATGAAAGTTTTTTTTTACTGATTATCACTGGATAAGGGGATAAATTGAATGTTGTGTTAGACTGGGGACGGAGCTGTCAGAGCAGACTTTTCCTGGAGGGCGCTGTTAGCAACGATCTTAGGTCAACACGTTTCCAACCGCTCGTTATCGTGGGTATGGGAGGGGCTGCTGCAGACAGCGCAGGTTTTTAGAGGATTACTCTTAAATACGTAAACGGATCAAAATAGCACTTTGGGGTTCTCTATTGTGAGGAATGAACAGTAAAATGCATTTAAATCCTCAAAAAGTAAAATTAAGCTTAAACCGATTAATCGATTTTATCAACCCAGCCCTAGAAAACAAAATACAGATATATTACAATCATTTAATGTTCTTTATTAGTATTCTAATAGGAAAAATTCCCCAAAATATACACAGTCCAGCAATAAAAGTGAGATAGTAATATTTTTTCAATATTTTAAACCAGACATGTTTATAGCGCAGATGCAAGAAAAACACGTCAAGTCCCAAAATAATTTGAACTGTAATGAAGTCACAATACATGCGCGTCCTTCTCTATCGATACGTGCAGGATGATTAATGTCAATGCCGGCTTCACTGCAGGAGAATTAATCACTTTGTAACACTGCAATCTTGATAAAAGCTACAGAGAGAGAATCAATACGAGCAAAGCGGGAAACTGTGTCTCCAGAGCTTTTACTAATGAAAATGGACACTTTTTTTTTTTTTTTCCGTCATCAGCTTGGATACTAATCAGAACCGTTTTCTAATCAGTGATAAATGGCGACGCACTGAAGCTGAAAGTTTTCAATTCTTAATGCATTTCAATTGTGCTTCAGCTTGGAAGTACAAACCACTTACCTGGCTGACTGCTGCTGCTGCTGCTGCTGCTGCTGCGTGCGCCGCCTTCAGTGCTCTTAGAAAACACTCGTGTAGGAGTCCACGGCGTGCTGTGCTGTCACATAAAGTCAGACCGGTCAAGAGAAAGTGACAGCAAAAGCCAAACTATTATTAGCTTTGACCTTTCCTGAAAAACGTCCAGGTGGAACACAAATCGGCTCTGTCATTGTTGTGGAAACAAGTCTTTGATTTAATTCCCTCACTGTTGAACGTCTCATCTACATTCTAACATGTGAATAATGTATTGGTCATCTTATGAAAAAAAGCGACTTTTTTAAGACTGTGATTCAAGCATGTTTTTGTGGCATTTTCTGATCTCGGAGGACATATATGAAGAAAATTAAGCTTAAAATTGCATTTATGAGTATTTTTTAATTCAAACTGCTGTGAATCAGGAGTAGAAGAAAAAATATTGTTGGAAAAAGAGCTTATTTGAGACTAATAAAATGTGATAGATGGGCCAGGAGCTCCCTGGTACGAGCTCTTAACAATTCAGAGTGGAAAAGTCCCACCGCCAACAGTCCCGCCCACAACTCGCCTGTAAGTTTCTAATGAACTTCTGCCGCTCTGCAGAAACTATGTCCTATAAAACAACACAAGTTTTTCTATAAAAAAAAGCACAATCATAAAAAAAAAATAAATAATGGGAATTCTTCAAAAATAGATTAAAAGATGATTGGAGTGGGACTTTAACCTTGTAAAGTCTGCTACGTTATATAATCGACAACTTTTTTTAAAAAATTAGGGTGTTTCTAAGGTGTTTTATGAAATTCACAAAGAATAATGTTTGCTTAAGAAGCAAAAATATTGACATAAGTGTAGAAAAAGACAACAAAAATGCCTGAAACATGATCCACAGATTTTTAACATGTTGTAATTGGATTATATTTATAGGATTATTTATCACCAAATTTTTTAGTCTTTTGATTGAAAAACGGTCATTTAAAAAAATTGTATCAATAGATGAGTTATTCTCACAGTTAAATTGAGAAAATTGGTAAAACTTTTCCCGCCAAAAGTGTTTCACGGAGGTAGCCATCTTGAAATCAGCAGGAAAAGCCGTTCGACTGCCTCCAGTGGAATGATGATGAACTACAGGGCAGAAATCTGTTCATTTTTAAGAAAAATTTGGGTCACTCTAATGAAGGGGTGGGCAAACTTTTTGATTTGTGGGCCAGAAAGGGTTCTAAAATTTGGCATAAGGGCCGAACAAGGAGCAGATGGAAGGAGTGATTTGGTAATCAACCTCATAAACTAAAAAGATAATATGGAATTTAGAGAAAAACATGCTTTAATTTGGATTAAAATTCACATATATTCATTTAAAAACAGAGAAACACCACCATTCATGAGAAGAAACCAGAAATACAATGAAAATAAAACAATAATTAGGATTTTCGATTCAGTGTATTTTAATTTGGAGGGCCAGATTAAGTAGCTTTAGGGGCCACATGTGGCCCCCGGGCCGTAGTTTGCCCACCCCTGCTCTAATGAGATAGGAGTCTTAGAATAGCGTGTATCAATGAAGCTAGTTGGTCACTGCTAGCTTCGCGGAGAAAGTGTTTGTGTTAGCCAGTTAGCCTGGGGGCAGAGCAGACTCTTCCTGGAGGGGGCGGTTCTCAACTTGTGATGTAAGCAAGTGAGGACCTGCTCGTTTTCGTGGGTATGGGAGGGGCTGCTGTTGAGATCGCAGGTTTTTAGAAACAAAATACCGCTTTGTGGTTGCTTATATTGAAGAATGAACTGTATGACACATATAAAAGCTCAAAAAGTGGATTTTTCATTGTATGGCCCCTTTAAGTATTTTTTTTTTGTGAAAAAGAACAGGAGTCAGAGATTCAAGTTTCCCCGTAAACGAAGTAAATTTCCATGTGACTAATAATAACTCCGTGTCGTTGCCTCAGGATGTTCCTTGAACCCATGCTCCATTAAACCAGCCGTCTTCCTCAGTATGAAACCTTGAAGCAGAAAAGCGTGTATTGATCTCTGTTGATGTGTTACTCTGTGTCGTGAGTTGTTATGTTTGCACATTAAGCTGTACATCATTCCGACAGTGATGATGCCACAACAACTGTAAAAAGGCTCCGGGAGGAGGAGTCTCTTTGTGAAATAATTCGTATGGTATTTTTACTACCAGCAATGAGGCGGTCAAGTCTTTATTGACCTCTGGCTAGATGATTAAGGTCATTTTGTTTTTATATTCCTGCCTATGCGCCTCAATGCTATTTAAATCCTCATATTTATTTATCTAGTTTTTAAAAATCTTATACCTTTTTTTTTTCTAAACACAAGACTCTTAACTTGAGATAAATGACAACTCCGAGAGGCAAACAGACAATTGACCGTTAGGTAACCATGCAGAAAAATCAATCCAAGGACACCTAGATCCATGTCAATTTACAAACAGTAGCAAATGGAGACGTGGAGAACACATCACCTGCATCAAACAGCAGATTTCAGGAAATTAAAAGCAGAGAAGCATATAATTTAATGCCTTTTAGCAGTACTTTGTTTGATTGTAGATAAGCACTTAATGTCTGATCTGTCTTACTAATTGGAACATCCTGATTGTTTCATCTGAAAGTGATTTTTTTTTTATTAGAGTGCATCCCACTGATGTGGCATAAGGTGTCAAGGAAGCATTGGCCCACAAAATAAAAGCTTTAATGTGATGTGATAACTCTCTTTATGGGTTCTCTTGTGCTGGCTTGCAATCATGTTGTGTCGCTGTCAGACTTTTTCTCTTAAAGCCAAAAAAAAAACAGATTTTATAATTATAGCTGGTTGGTTTGGGATTATTGGAGAATCTATTCCTACAAATTTAAGATCTATTTTATTTTTTTTATATTTGAAGACGATTTTACCTGTGCTGGTTTTCTAAACTCCACCTGCAAACCAAAAAAAACCAAACAAATTTAAAACAAATTTGACCAGGTGTGTGAAAGCTCCACCCACCAGTAAACCCTCAGTTTTAAAGCTTTGTTAAATAAATGCAGATGTCCACAGTTTGCAATGCAAAAATGCAGTAATTTCTTTGTACAGATTGAATAATTAATGTTATGGGTCAGTCATTGAGATACATGAGATCCTGCAGTGTTTGAAAAGATGTTCCATGCATTTTTCCTCATTGAGTTTGTTCACTAGGGCTGCCACAAACGAAGGTTTTAATAGTCGACTAATTAATGATTATATTTTCAGATTAATCGACTAATCGTGTCATGCGCAAAGCGAATGTAAAGCCCACATTTTTACCATAATTAGCTTTAAAATAACAACAAATAAAGACAATAAAGATGATCATTTATTAAACTTTGAATGAATCATCCATCCTCTGTCCTTCATTAGTTTCTGGTATTAAAACAAGATTAAACTAGAAAAGTTGCATTACCTGCAATAATGCTAGTGTGAATGCATTTTGCCCAAAAGTAGCCGCTAAAGCTGTTTAATGAAAACGGTGACGTAATTGACTTTATTTTCTGCAGGGATTTACTGAAAATGCAAAAGCTATGTACAAAATGCTATATTTGCTAAAAAAATGGAAATTTCATAAAAAACTATGAAAGAATGCTTAAGATGGAGTAAATGTCATAGAATTGTGTTGTAAAATTGTTTAAAACTCCCTAACACAAGCCAATTTCGCAGAAATTGCTTACATTTTAGCTAAACTCCAAATTAGCCCAAAATTTTTTTAGTAGAAAAAAAAAGCTAGCACATTGCTTAAAAACTAAATACCAAAATAGTCCAAAGTTCCTCAATAAGCTAATTTAGTCAAAAACGTTAGCTTATTGCTAAAATGGAAGCCAAACTCTAAATTAGCATAAAAAGCATCAGTAAATGCCAAATTAGCCACAAAGAAAAAGCTAGTACGTTGCTTAAACATTAATTAAATACCAAAATTGTCTGAAGTTCCTCACTAAGCTAATTTAGTCAAAAACATTAGCCTATTGCAAAAATGGAAGCTAAACTCTAAATTAGCATAAAATACATTAGTAAATACCAAATTAGCCACAAAAAAGAAAGTTAGCATGTTGCTTAAACACTAGTTAAATACCAAAATAGTCCAAAGTTCCTCACTAAGCTAATTTAGTAAAAAGCGTTAGCCTATTGCTAATATAGAAGCTAAACTTTAAAATAGCATAAAAACCATCTGTAGATGCCAAATTAGCCACAAAAAAGAAAGTTAGCATGTTGCTTAAATGCTAGTTAAATACCAAAATAGTCCAAAGTTCCTCACTAAGCTAATTTAGTCAAAAGCGTTAGCCTATTGCTAAAATAGAAGCTAAACTTTAAAATAGCATAAAAACCATCTGTAGATGCCAAATTAGCCACAAAAAAGAAAGTTAGCATGTTGCTTAAATGCTAGTTAAATACCAAAATAGTCTAAAGTTCCTCACTAAGCTAATTTAGTCAAAAGCGTTAGCCTATTGCTAAAATAGAAGCTAAACTTTAAAATAGCATAAAAACCATCTGTAGATGCCAAATTAGCCACAAAAAAGAAAGTTAGCATGTTGCTTAAATGCTAGTTAAATACCAAAATAGTCCAAAGTTCCTCACTAAGCTAATTTAGTCAAAAGCGTTAGCCTATTGCTAAAATGGAAGCTAAACTCTAAATTAGCATAAAAAAATGTCAGTAGATGCTAAATTAGCCAAAGAAAAAAGCTAGCATGTTGCTTAAATACTAGCCAAACTCCAAAATAACCTAAAATTCCTCAGTAAACTAAATAAGTCAAAAACGTTAATCTGTTGCTTAAATAGAAGTTAAACTCTAGATTACCTTAAAAACCCCAGTGGCTATCAAATTAGCCAAAAACGTTACCATGTGACTAAAATATTTGCTGAACTCCAAATTTTTTGAAAATCACAGTAAAAGCTTAAAACAAATCCCATGCATACATTTAAAGGCTTGTTGCTAATCTACTTAAAAATTTGAAGACTTTCTCATTCATTTCCTATGGAGCACATTATGCTCAATATTCGACTATTAGATTAATCACCGACTATTTTAATAGTCGTGGCAGTCCTATTGTTGACAGACCAACTGTAGAAAGCAGCAAGAACACAAGAATCTGGGCTGGGAGTGTAAACAAAAAGAAAAAAACCCACAAGTGACTGAAGCTAGAAACCGTCCTATCAAAACAGGTTGGTGTCAGCTGGGAGTTGGACTTTAGAGGCGTCCAGGTGATTGCCTGATGAGGAGCAGGTGCAAAGCAAACAGGGAGGAGCCGAATGGGAATAGCTC
Source organism: Oryzias javanicus (assembly GCA_003999625.1). Lineage (NCBI taxonomy): Eukaryota > Metazoa > Chordata > Actinopteri > Beloniformes > Adrianichthyidae > Oryzias > Oryzias javanicus. The sequence continues at coordinate 31,126,223 of CM012441.1, read as the reverse complement.
AGAATCAGAAAGACAGACACAACGCAGAAAAAAAAAAAGAAAAAAAAAACAGGAGGCGAGTGGGGAGATAGAGGTCTAGACAAGGGCAGGAAGAACTCTGTCAGGAACTCCTACAAGCAGATTCAATTTGATTTTTATGGAAAACCAAGCAAAAAAAAAAGTATTTTATCGGGTTAATTATAAAAAATTCAAAATGTTCAACTCTATATTGATCCTCTAGAAATAACCATGACTCCCATTACTACTTCTGTTTGTTTGAGCTTGAGTGACGCTCGGCTGGCACGTTATTTCAGTTTCAGCTTCAATGAACGACCATCTACTGTACGAAGCCCAGAGAGGGTTCGCCGCTCAGTGAGATGTGTGGGCTGACGAAACGCCGCTTCGTCCCGCTTGAGGGTGAGGAGTTTAGATCTGCGCTTCAGTCATGATGACCACACAGAGACAGTTGCTCAGATGGGAAAGACAGAACATCGCAGCGAAAGTGAGAAGCGGCTCGTGAGAAATGTGGAGAGAAACCTCAGAAATGAGAATTTTGAGTCATTTAGCAATCTTATGGATTCATTTATGTTTGATTTTTTTTCCTGTGTGCACATTCTAACGCATTTTTTGTACTTTTTGTCTCCACAGATAACTAAGCAACAGCTTCAGCAGACTAAGGACCGCTTCCAGGCCTTCCTCAATGGAGACACGCAAATTGTAGCTGATGAGGCCTTCATCAACGCCGTGCAGAGTTACTCTGAGGTACGATGCACTGGTCACTGTTTATTGAAAAATGTTTCGTTAAGTAGCCGAAAGCTTTGCACAGCCTCCGTGTCAAAATGCCTGACTTTTGTGGGCCGAGTGGCAAAATGGTGGCTTGAGCTTTTGACTGAACAGATTATGAGTCAGAGCATGTGGTTCACACGCTCAACTTTCCCAGTTTTCCTATTGAGCCCGCTGATGAAAACGTCATTAAGGATCACGCATGCTGCGCTGAAAGTGTGGGACAAAAAGGAAGAATAATTAGTTGCACGACATCAAACTGCTAAACGGTGATGTTTTTTATGTCCTCTGTAACCCTGGCTTCAAAATGCCTGCAAATCAGTTCTCCGTGGCCTTGTGGTGGAGTGTCCCGCCTGAGACTGAACGGTAGTGAGTTCAAATCCATGGTTGAATCATAATGCCTCCCTGTTAAGGGGTTGGATTTGGGGGTTAAATCGCTGGAAAGTCCCCGAGCGCAGCTGTGTCTGCAGCTCACCCCTCCCCCAGGGGATGGGTCAAACAAATTTGACATACCTTTATTAATTAACTAAAAATACACATTAATAAACATAAAACGAATGTAAATATGACAGATTATAGCCTCAGGCTAATTTCCATCTTGGCAGGTTGATGTTAAAAGAAATAAAACAGAGTTTAAAGTTCCCCTTTGACATTTTGTTTTTAATTAAAAAAATGTTCCCAGTAGTGTTTTAGTTATGATTATTAAGTTTTTACCCAAAATCCCACAACTTAAATGTCTTAAAAAGCCATTTTTTTTGTTTATCTGAAGCCTCTGTTTTAAGCGACAGTACACATACAATTATAAAATTAAAATATACAATAATACAAATAAAATACAGAATAGCATTCGAACAAATATATCATTTTACAAACCAGAGCTTATTTTGTAATAAAATTATTTCTGGTCATTTGTGATGTCACATTTGAGAATCCAAAAGCCAAAGTTTCAGCTTTAAAATTCTTGAGGGACTTCGGTAAAAATTAAGAATTTTGGAAAAATCTGCACTATATAACCAAAGTGAAGCCTACAGGCTGAAAGAAGACATAATCTCTGAACCATCTCTCCTCACTGTGTGTTTCACTCCTTTCTAAACAGCAGAGTAGAAACTAAAACGATTCTCGTTGATTCCATCTTTACAATATTTCCTTTTTCATCAAAACAGTGTAGACTAGAAATAGTTGGTGCACTCGTGCGTTCTGGTGCTCCGCAGCCATAATGGCTGCTAGGAACAAAGTGTGAGTGTCAGAGTGGTGAAGACGTCACTTTGGGCTTCACTTGATGCTGCGCTTGCCTCTGTCCCTGTCAGCTTGTTGTTGACACAGGCGTCCCACCTCCTGCTAAATCATGACAGAAGGAACTTTTGTTATATTTCTGTATCTTAAACACAATTTCTTAATCTTTTAAAAAGCTTTCCCAGTAGTATTTTAATTGTGATTATGTCGTTTTTAGCCACAATCAAAAAACTTTGAGACAAAGTTTCAGCATTCACTTCTGAGTTTTCAATTTCACCGCCCTTCCCCTCCCCATTACTCCCTCTTTACACGCTGTCCCACTAGTTTACAGCCCCTCACAACTCCAACCAGACATTATCTGTGCAAAAAAATATGGGAAGCAATTTCAGAGCTGTGAAACCATAAAGTTTAGAGCAGGGTCGGGCAAATGTTGGTCAAAAAGGGTTCCAAATTTTACAGAAGGGCCGGACCAGGAGCAGATACTTCGGCTATTTTGGTGATCAATATCAAAAGAAAAAGAAATAACATGCAATCTGGGAAAAAACATACTTTAATTTTGATTAAAAATGAATATATGTATTTTAAAACTGAACATTTAAGGGCTTTTTTGCTTTTCATTTTTCTTTAAATGTGGTTTTTGTTTTCATTTTAGTGACAATTCCACCACTGGGTTGACGTCCTTTAACCAAGAACACTTTCGTTATAAAAAGTTACACCATCACTTTTGCCGGCTAATTTCTACCCAATATGATAAACATAAGAAAAGAAAAGATTATTAAAAAAAAAAAAAAGGAAATGAAAACATATGAAGATCCCAAAAACATGCTCAAAAATCTCTTGTGAGACTTAAATCACATAGCTAAATCAGAGCCAATATTATTTAAAGACCCCCAAACACACAACCCCCCCACCCAAAAAACCGCCAAAAAAATCATGTTTTTCCAAGGAAAATGTTTTTTTGATGTTCTAAAATAAACATGATTAGTTTTAGTTACAAATGTTGTGGTTTTTAGGTTTTAAAACTAAAAATTTCAATGTCCAAACTTTTTTTTTCCGTTTTCAAATCTGAAAATTTTCATTTCAAAACTTTTGGCCCCGTTGTGGCGCGTTGGGGCGGGGCTAACACGAAAAACCGATAAGAAAACGATGAAGGTGGTGTAGAAAGTATAGACCTCCTATGAGCTAAACTCAAAGTTTCCATAAAAAAACTCAGTAGAGGTCACGTTAGCCCCCCAAAAAGCTACCTTTTTGATTAATTACTAGCTGAACTCCAACATTTTTCTAAAATTTCTCAGTAAACTGCATTGGGCAAAAACTTAGTAAACAAAATTGGTCAAAGCCTGTTGCTAAAACAGAAGCTAAACTCTAAATTAGCCTTAAAAGCCTTCGTAGCTAACAAATTAGCCAAAAATGTTAGCATGTTGCTAAAATAGAACTTAAACTCTAAATTTGCCTAAAACCCCAGTAGCTAACAAATGTGTGAATGCTTTAAAGCAGAGGTCGGCAACCTTTAACAGTAAAAGAGCCATTTATCCTTGTTTTGTAGTGATCAAAACCTAGAAGGAGCCGCATTGACTTACATTAGCCTTTAAAAAATTTGGATTTGCATTTATAACCGTCTTTTTGTTGTTTTTTTTAAATAAATGTGAATAATATTTATTTTTGGCACAAACAAAAGCAAAAAAATATAAAAAGAAACTATCATCTCTCAAAAAGGTAATTTTTTACGTTTTTAACTTTAGTAGCAAAAAAGCAGCTTGTTGCTTAAGTACTAGCTTAACTTCAAATTAGCATAACATTTCTCTGTAAATTAAATCAGCCAAAAATTTTAGCATGTTGCTGAAATAAACTCCAAATTAGCATAAAAAATAATTAGAGGCCAAATCTGCCAAAAAAAAAGCTAGCTGAACTCCAAAATAGCCTTAAATTCCTTAGTCAAAAACGTTAGCATGTTGCTAAAATAGAAGCAAAATTCTGAATTGTCCACAAAAAAATTCAGTAGATAACAAATTAGCTGAAAACATCAGCATTTTACTAAAATATTAGCTAAACTCCAAGTTAGCATAAAAATCATCAGTAAACTAGCTTAGTAAAAACGTTAGCATGTAGCTAAAATAGAGGCTAAAACTCTAAATTATCTTAAAATCTCCACTAGAAAACAAATTAGCCAAAAACGTTAGCATGTTGCTAAAATAATAGCTAATCTCCAATTTTTTGAAAATTACTATTATTTTATTTTTCGGCGGTCTCTCTCCATCCAGGTGTTCCTCAAGAGTGACCGTGTGGCCAAGATGGTCCAGAGCGGCGGCTTCTCAGCCAGCGATTTCAGGGAAGTGTTCAAGAGGCACATTGAGAAACGCGTACGCAGCCTCCCAGAGATTGACGGCTTAAGCAAAGAGACGGTGCTCAGCTCCTGGATGGCCAAGTTCGACACCATCTACCGCGGCGACGAGGACCCGCGGAAGGCACAGCAGCGCATGACGGCCAGCGCCGCCTCGGAGCTGATCCTCAGCAAGGACCAGCTGTACGAGATGTTCCAGAATATCCTCGGAATCAAGAAGTTTGAGCACCAGCTGCTCTATCAGGCCTGTCAGGTGAGTGAAAAGTTGGGTTGAATAATTCCCAGAAACGATTAGATTCTAATTTTAAATGAATCTGTATGTATAATCTATATATTTGTATTAATCTAATATAATTAGATACTATTGGTGAAATTATATTGAGATTAATAATAGTATACAGTGTTACATGGATTTTCAAACGGAGAACTATTGAACAATTGTTCTGCTTCTCTGTCACAGTTTGGCCACTCGGTGGTGATAGCGTTATGGCATTACAACTTATTCCAGAAGAAGAAGAAAGTTTGAGCAAAAACTTTGTTTTAGAGCACAAATGGTTTCTGTAATCAGCCATGTATGTTTAGGGGGACTGAGCGTTAGCATTAGCCGTCCTATGGGAATTCTTATTATACGTTAGCATTAGGGCTGGGAATGTTGACGCGTTATTGGAACATCAATAATTCATTAATGTGCATTAACGCTGGCTTAAAACTGTCTAAAATAAACAAACTTTTTGTTTACATTCTGTGATTGAGATTTTACTAAATTAAAGAGACAATATGGCAGTTATTAGTAGCTTTTGGACAAAACCCATTATTTATTTTAATAAATAAGGTGGAGAAATAACGTCAATCATAATGCTGAGAGTATGGGGGCGGAGCCAAAACTGAGCTGTCTGCTATTAGAAATCTAACAAGGAAACCGACCGTTATTTTAGTTTTGGATGGAAACTGACGTTCATTTTCCACAAAAACAAGCAGTGGCAAAACTCTAAAGTCAAAAGTCCCGCCCACCGACCGACGTCCCGGGAGGTGAGCGGTTCAGAATGGACAGACACGCCCCCACCTGAGAGCAGATTCCAGCCGAGCCGACCTGAAATCCAGTCGGATCAAACTTCTCCCCCCAAAAAAATATTCTATTATTTTTCACGAACAACAAAAAAAATGTATGAAAAAAAAAGAAAAGAACAAAAAGTTTTTTTTTTTTTGTGCTGCCTAATGTGACTTTAGCCTGGATTTTTTTTGCATTTTCATTCAAAAACATGTCAATTTGTTTTTTGACAAATGTTATTATTGTTGTTTTTATAAAATTACACCTAAAACTTTCATTCTATGTAGCAAAAACAGTTAAAATTTTTGGAGATTTTCACAGCAAAATGAATCACATTTTTTTAGATGGAATTTTCTGTTTATGCATAATTTTATGTCTATTGTGTGAATCTAACATAGAAAAATGACTAAATAAAGGTAGTATTAAATACGTCGATTAAAATGATACCAAATAAGCAACCACGTAGTCTTTTAAATTGAAAATACAGGAAATTCAAAAATAGACAAAACAGAGTTTTAGACTCTAGGTTTCAAAGTATGGAGCTAAATCGGGGTCAATATTATTTGAAACCAAAATAAAATATTTTTGAAAAAAAAATTAATGTTTGGCCGAAAAAATAGGTTTCCAAAACTCAAAATTTCAATTTCAAAACTATTTTTTCAGTTTCAAAACTTTGTTTTCAGTTTCAAAACTTTTTTTTCAGTTTCAAATCATTTTTTTTCGTTTCAAAACTTTTGGCCCGGTTGTGGCGCGTTGGGGCGGGATGACACGATGACCAATCAAAATCGATGAGGGTGGGATCTTCCGATTTTGATTGGTCCTTGTGTTAGCCCCACCCCAACGTGCCACAACGGGGCCAAAAGTTTTGAAACTGAAACTTGGAGGTTCGTAATAAAAAAAAAAGGTCTGAAACAGAAAAAAAAGTTTTGAAACTGAAAAAAAGATTTGAAACAGAAAAAATAGTTTTGAAATTGAAATTTTGAGTTTTGGAAACCTATTTTTTCGGCCAAACATTAATATTTTTTTCAAAATATTTTATTCCGGTTTCAAATAATATTGGCCCCGATTTAGCTCCATACCAAAGAGTTAAAATATTATAATTATTTGCAGATAATAAGTGGCTGGCAAACACTATAACAAAAAAAAAAAAAAAAAAACAATGGCGATTAATCGCAATTAATTTATTCCAGATTTGCGATTAATGAGTTAATTTTTTTAAATTGATTCCTGGCCTCTGTAAAAATTCATTTATGTAACATTTGAGGGTTTGTTTATTATATTTAGACACTCAATTTCGGCACTAAAGGCAGTTTCTTGTTAAACTTAAAATAAAAAACCTTTGATTTTATTCCATAACAATCTCATTGATGAATGCTAACAGACTACAAAATAAAAGCGTAAGTTGCTGAGAAGAGTTTCTGGGAGCTTTCTTCTTGAGGACAGATCAGCCATACCTCATTGAAGAAGACGTATATTGGGATAGCTGGTGGATAATAGTGGACTCTGGGGTGCTGCTGTCAGACATAACTCTCCCTGACTGTTCGTGTCCTGTCGTTCCCGTTCTCTCTGGGAATGCTGAAAGCAGCACTCGCGCTCTCTTTCTGTTGGAGATTGATTAAAAGTCTTTTCCTGACAGGATTCCTAAGACCCGCACGACACCTTTACATCTGCTTAGTATTTAATGTACAAAGTGCATATATCTCCCCCCCTATAATCTAATCTTTTAGATGCCAGCTTGATTTTCGTTTGCTAAATGTCCTTGGCTCAGGTGCGGCTCCACCTTGTGAACATTTAGAGCAGACGACACGCGGCGCGCTTCGACAAACTCGACCGTTTTATTGTTTAAATGTCTCGGTGGGTAAAAATCAATACAGACGCTGTTCTGCATGATTGTTCGCCGGCGTGAACCTTCAAATGCAGGGCAGCGATACATCACCGCAGCCCTCGAGTCTGCCGTGTATTTTCCATCGGAAGTCCTTTGAGGACGCCTAACCTAGTTTTTAAACCATGGAAGCAGCAGCAGAGCTGCTTCACGCCGAACCCACTCAGCTCTGAACAATGGAACTCTCTCTGTGAACGGTGAACGCTGCCGTTTGTTTGCACAGCTTTGCATTACTGGGTGGTATGTGGTCAAGAACTGGGTTGTAGGTCGTAGAAATAATGGAAAGATGTTATTTCAAAGTCGTGTTTATCTATGAAGGAACACGACTTTAACAGGCTCTCCAGTCGACCTTTCTCAACAAAATCTCTAAAGACAAAAACTCTAACTAGGACTCAACTATAACCTGAAGATAAATATAATGTGTGTGTTTGTACATATAAATAATATATATTCAATCAGGATTCTTCAAAGACCCATTATGATCGCCCTTTGATCTGTTTTCATAGCGTTCCTAGCGGGTTTTATTACATGACGGAGTATTAAGGTTACTTTAAAAACAGTTATTTTTTTACAAGAAAAAAGTCGTCAATGCAACATTCTATATAAAAGTCATTTATTTATGACTTTAAAAGTCATCGGCCAAATGTTTGACTTTTTTTCTCGTACAATTACGACATTTAATCTCATAAATTCACAAAATTTAAAGTAATAAAGTAAATTTAAAGGACTTGCGATGGAAAATACTCGGCAGACTTGAGGGCTGCAGTGATAAGTAATAAATTTATGATATAAGACTTGTAAATTTATAAAATTCAAAATCATAAATTCATTAGATTAAAAGTCGTAAATTTATGACAAGAAAATACATACATTTATTAGATTAAAAGTCATTTATTTAAGTAATTCATTTACAATTACGACTTTTAATCTGATAAATTTACAAAATTTAAAGTAATAAATTTACGATATAAAACTTGTAGATTTATGAGATTAAAAGTCGTAAATTTACAAGACTTAAATTAGTAAATTTACGAGATAAAACGTATAAATTTACAAGTTTAAAAGTAGTAAATTTATTAGATTAAAAGTCATAAATGTATTAGATGAAAAGACATAAATTTATTAGATTAAAAAATTGTAAATATATGAGATTAAAAGTCATTTCTTTAAGTAATTTATACATTACTTTATAAGTCATTGGCTAAATCTATTATTTTTTTTCTCGTACAATTACGACTTTTAATCTCATACATTTATTAAATTTAAAGTCATAAATTTACAATATAAAATTTGTAAATTTGATGTAACAATCACAGCCTAAATGTAAGCATTTATGGTTTTCCAGAAAGTCACACATAGCCAAATTTTGAATAATTTCTACACAGCAATAATACTAAAACATTTGAAAAACTATAAAGAATTACCTGTGACAGAGTAATAGCTGAAGACGCCTAAATTCATAATTAAAAACACTGAAGCTGATATCTGGAAACGCTGAAGTTGATAGCTGAAAATGCTCAAGCTCATAGCTCGCTAAAATATTGGCAAAGTGCTAAATCAGCCTCAGATTTCAGACCCCGCGCTGGAACAACTAGTCATGACGCTGACGTGACATCTGGGCCATCGAAAATGTAAAAAAAAAAAAGAAATTCAGAAAGAAAATTCAAAGGTTTAAAAAATTCAGAAAAACTTCAATAGTTGGTGCAAACGTTCACCCATAACGAGAGCTACCTGTTTACACCCTCTCCCACTATCTTACAGCCCCCCACAATCCCAACCTAACATTAGTGGTGCGACAAAGATGGCGAACCATACTGGAGGTATCCAGTCGTACTGTTTTTGTCAGACACCAGCTCAGACAAGGAAAATAAAGGTGTTAATGTATGGAGCTAAACTGAGGCCAATACTATTTGAAACCCAAATAATACAAATTAAAAAAAAAAAAATTGGTATTTGGCCAAAACAAAAAGATAAAATGTCCAAAACTTTTTGCTATTCTAAAATAAACCTAATTATTTTTGGCTTCCAATTTTCTGCCTTTATGGTTTAAAAACCCAAAATTTCAGTTTCAATTTCAGCTTTAAATCTTTTTTTACTTTCAACTCTTTTTTTTTCGTTTATGAATCAGAAAATTTTTGTTTCAAATCTTTTGGCCTCGTTGTGGTGCGTTGGGGGCGGGGCTAACACGAAGGACCTTTCAAAATGTATGAAACTAATCTAAAAAACAAAACATTTGAAGCTGAAAATAATTAATTTGATTTTAGAATTAAAAAAATATTTGGACATTTAACTTTTTTTTGGCCAAATATATATTTTTTTATTTGTTTCATTTGGGTTTCGAATAATATTGGCACCAATGGAGCTCCATACTAATGTATCTTTTTGTCTATAAGTGGATGCCTTTGAAAATTTTTCAAACTGCTTTTTTTCATCTGCTCCTGATTCAAATAAATACTCAGAAATGTAATTTTAAGCTTCCTTTTCTTCTTGTATATTCTCTCCAGAGGATTCAGTTACCTGTTGACTGATTTCCAACAGAGAGGTGTAACGCCGCTCTATAAATAGAGTAGCTTTGTTCTTTACTCCACAGTTTGCCAAAAAAAGACTTAAACGTGCCAACATTTTTGATTAAAAAAAAAACACAGAAGACTTAAAAAAAAAAACTCGTTCCCTCTGTGTATTTACTGTGTATTACACCGACTCGACGTTTATTCCCGTTGCTGATTTGACAAAAAATCTTCAAGGTCATTTGCTTGAAAACATGCTAGTTTTGCTCATTTTGGATCCTGTTTCTCTCGGTAACACTGAAACCAAAAAAGACCGTTATCTGTTTGAGAGCCTGTGAAGGATGGCCTTCCTTTTACAGTTAAATTTGACATGTCAGCAACTGTTAGCTGGAAATAAGGCCTGAGCCGTTCCTGATTTAGCCTGTAGCCGATATAATTGCATAATGGAGCCTCTTCAATGCACACAGGATTAGGAGTGGATGAGAGCGTTTGTTAGACCTGCCGAGCCACCTCTTAGCTGCAGGAGCAGTGATGCTGAAACGCCAGATGAAAGCTTGATTGCAACCTCTCCATAAAAAAATGTTTATCGCCACAACAGTGGGAGAGAAAATGTTTCACTTTCTGCTCAGTATTAGAGAAATCTGTGAAGTTTCAAATGTTTATGGCCCAATCAAAAACCCTCTTTTGGTAATCTGCCACTAAATCACTGTGTCTTTCAGACTTCTCGTCTCCTATTTGGTCATTTGGGACGAGTTCGGCATGGAAATACAATCATGGCGGCTAATGACCTTGTGAAGTTAATAAGGCAATTTCATTGGTCGTCTCATAGACAAAGAGAACGCCATTACAAGTTTTCAGATGGATGATGTTTCCACTGTTGCTTTTAAGCTTTTCTTTTTCCTTGTTGTGCATTTATAACCGCTTTGGGGAAATATTTGTCTCTTTTACTGCTAAACGCGGCCATAACAACCAGCATGTAGTTAACGTGGTCGGCAGGGCCGGCCGCATACGGAACAGTTAGTGGAGCTTTTTATGTTTCGCCAGAGAAAGCTGAAATGTGAGACGAGGAGTCCGAAAACGACCGCCGAGCAGAAACATGTTCAGTTCATCTCGATGGCTGCTCAGAGTTCAATTTAAGCTTTAAAAAGACAAACAAAAATGGAAATAGTGTGAAATATTGATGGGATGAATATTAGTTTCAAGGCAGGTTTTTATGCTGGTTGCTGATGCGATTAATATTAATATTTTTTATCCATTTAAAGGGGCCATACCACGAAAAACAAACTGTGTATTCTACTGTTCATTCCTCACTGTGAAGAAGGCAGTACTTTGATCCGTTCACACCTTTCTGATTAATCTTCTAAAAACCTGCACTCTCAGGACCAGCCCCTCCCAAACCCGTAAAAAAAAAAGAGTGGCTTCTCACCTGCTGATGTCACAGATTGAGGATTCCTCTTTCAGGAGTTTGCTCCGCCCCCAGGCTGACATAAACACTCTGTGATGCTGATAACTGCTAACCGCAATCTGGTCGACATGCTGGGATGGATCCTAAACGTATCCGAGGATGTGCAAGCAGACGGGGATACTGAGAAAACAGCACGAGAAATGGAGCAGACTATTTCCTGGTGGGGAGAGAGAGCAGACCATTTCCTGGTGAAGAAATGGGGAAGACTATTTCCAGGTGGAGAAATAGAGCAGTGTATTTCCTGTTTGAGAAAGGGAGAAGACTATTTCCTGGTGGACAAAGAGAGCAGACAATTTCCTGGTGGAGAAGGGGAGCAGACTACTTTCTGGTGGAGAAAAGGAGAAGACTAGTTCCTGGTGGACAAAGAGAGCAGACAATTTCCTGGTGGAGAAGGGGAGCAGACTACTTTCTGGTGGAGAAAAGGAGAAGACTAGTTCCTGGTGGAGAAAAGGAGCAGACTAGTTCCTGGTGGAGACAGGGTGCAGATTATTTTCTGGTGGAGAAAGGGAGCAGACTGCTTTCTGGTGGAGAAAGGGATCAGACTACCTTCTTGTGGAGAAAGGGAGAAGACTATTTCCTGGTGGAGAAAGGGATCAGACTACTTTCTGGTGGAGAAACAGAGCAGACTACTTTCTGGTGGAGAAAGGAAGCATACTACCTTCTGGTGGAGAAAGGGAGAAGACTATTTCCTGGTGGACAAAGAGAGCAGACAATTTCCTGGTGGAGAAGGGGAGCAGACTACCTTCTGGTGGAGAAAGGGATCAGACTACCTTCTGGTGGAGAAAGGGAGAAGACTATTTCCTGGTGGAGAAAAGGAGCAGACTAGTTCCTGGTGGAGACAGGGTGCAGATTATTTTCTGGTGGAGAAAGGGTGCAGACTGCTTTCTGGTGGAGAAAGGGATCAGACTACTTTCTGGTGGAGAAAGGAAGTAGACTGTTTCCTGGTGGAGAAAGGGATCAGACTACCTTCTGGTGGAGAAAGGGAGAAGACTATTTCCTGGTGGAGAAAGGGATCAGACTACCTTCTGGTGGAGAAACAGAGCAGACTACTTTCTGGTGGAGAAAGTGAGAAGACTATTTCCTTTTGGAGAAAGGTAGCAGACTAGTTCCTGGTGGAGAATGGGAGCAGACTATTTTCTGGTGGACAAAGGGAGCTGACTATTCCCGGTGGAAATGGGAGCAGACCATTTCATGATGGAGACAGGGTGCGATAAATGTAGTTTAATTCTGAAAGATTAAAGATAAGCAATGACATGGCCCTTTTAAATGATCCAATTCACTGACCCTAAAATTGACCCGGAACATTTTCACCTAAAACTTCCAGCAGAGTTCATGTGACTCAGAGATAAATATCTGGTACTCAGAACAGGTGAAGTTTTCCAAATTCCTTGTATTTCTTCAAGATAATGAAGTGTAAATTTAATATGTGTACAAAAACAAACAAGTAAACAAGAATGAATGTCAAATAATTCATATTTTAGTGTAATAATGTTTAGCCCACTGTTGTTTTTCCATGTCTGCTGTGATGGCACTTGGTTGTTTTTATGTTATAGGAAAACAACAATACAATTACCTGAAATACTTTTACAAGTTTAACCATAGACTTTATATTTGATGGAGATATGAAGCCCTCCCCTTTCGTGCTTTAAATTGGAAGCAAAGCATTTCCTATGGGGGACGCCAACACTTGTGAAGTGAATCTGCCGCGTTGAGTTGAGTGAGAAGACCGCATAAACAGGTTGCACTTTATGCCAGAGGGCCCAATAATCTCCAGGAAAAGCGCAGTAAAAAACACCAAAATGGCCGTGGTGGCGGCGTCCTCGAGTACGCTGCAATCTTTGAATGAATGAATCTTTGAGGTTGATACATTATCTTATAAGAGCTGTGGCCGAATGGCTAGTCACTTGTTTCTGGAGTCGGGGCACCGAGTTCGATTCCAGGTCATAGTCAGATGTTCTTCTTATTAGTTTTTTTTGTTGCTGATTTATAGCGATGGTTTTGTTTTCTTTGTAGTTAGCGCTTCTCTTTTGTTCTTTTTCTTTTTATGGATATAATTTTGTTGCTGATAAACTGTGAAATATACCAAAGCAAGCTTACTTTGTCTCTCAAAATAAAAAATAAAAATGTTTTTACTGGACAAAGCAAGTGTTGGCGTCCTTCAGAGGAAATGCATCGCATGCATACTTCCTTCCTATTTGCAACACAAAGGGGAGGGGTTCATCTGTCCATCAAATATACAGTCTATGGTCAAACTTGTAAAAGTGTCTCAGATAAATGTATTATTGTTTTGTAATTCCCAGCTACCGTAAAAAACCAATTATATAACTTCCAGTACCGATTATCGATTTATCTTACTTTTAAATGATTTTTTATTGACACAAGTCAATTTGATTCTATTAACAACTTTCCTCAGACAGATATCGATGTGACACCAAGTAATTTTTGCATTAGAGTCAAATAAACCTACCATGCCTCAATCCAAATTACATTTTTAATACTGATAATCATCGGTTTATTTCCTTTTTGAAATGATTTTATAGTGGTATAGGTCGATTTCATCTGAATAATAATTTTCCTCAGACAGACTGATCTGGTTGAAGGAGTATAAATCGATTCATCAAGTGGGTCGAGTATTCGTTGCACCCCTAAAATGCCCACATTGGACCTCCTAATTCCAGCTCCTCGCATGAATCTCCAGCCACAAAGGATGAGCCTCACACCATTCAGAGCATTTCAACATGTATGTGCACACACAGCAAGTCTAAAAATAGACGAGCTGCTTGAACTCCCTCAGGTTCCAGCTAGTGCTGCTTCACCCCCCCGCCGCCGCCACACTCTCCCTCGGCCACGTTAGGCGTCTGCTGCTCATTTCCCAGCAGCCACCTGGGAATCTGTCATCAGTTAGGCTGTTAAATACCCGCGTGAATCCTTTCCGTCACCTTTAACCTGCTGTCAGCTCGGCTAACACCAAAGTAGTGTCTTCTTCATTTAGCTCCGCCGCCGCTGTCGGCTTCGGTAACGTCGCGGCAAGCTTACCTTTCAGCTCTTTTTTTTTTTATGCATTTGTCTGTCCACCTGCATTGAGCATATGGGTCATTGACAGCAGAGACCTTTGAGCTGTTGTTTATCCAGGTGCTGGGAGGCTCAGTAGGTGGTGGCCAGATCACAGAGACCACCCTCGGCTTTCCTCACCTTCCACCGCCGAGCCGGCCTCCAGTTTTCAATCATTCCCAGGCAGAGAGACGATGAAGAGGAAAATAGATCCGCCTCCAATCTCTGATGTTTGATATTTGGAGAAGAACCTTCTGAGCGTGCTCACAAAGACCAGTTGTGTATAGAAAGAAATGAGTATCACCCCATTTATGTGTGCGGAAGTCTTCATTTGTGTGAAAATTAGGATTTGTGCGTGCGTATTCTTGATTTGTGCGTATTTCTTAATTTGTGCCTGCATAATTCCTGATTTGTGTTTAATTTTGGATTTTTCCATGCATAAATCCTGATTTGTGCATAAATCCTCATTTTGTGTGTGCATATTCTTGATTTGTGCGTGCGTAATTCTTAATTTGTGCGTGATTCAGGATTTGTGCGTGCATATTTCTTGATTTGTCCATACGTAATTCGTGATTTGTGCATTATTTAGTATTTGTGTGTGTATTCTTGATTTGTGCGAGCGTAATATTTGATTTGTGTGTAATTTAGGATTTGTGCTTGCATATTCTTAATTTGTGTGTACATAATTCCTAATTTGTGTGTAGTTCAGGATTTGTGCGCACGTAATTCAGGATTTGATCGTAATTTAAGATTTGTGTGTGCATATTCCTAATTTGTGTTCACATAATTCCTGATTTGTGCGTAATTCAGGATTTGTGCATGCGTATTTCTTAATTTGTGCGTACATTATTCCTAATTTGTGTGTAATTCAGGATTTGTGCGCACATAATTCAGGATTTGTGCATGCGTATTTCTTGATTTGTACGTACGTAATTTGTGATTTGTGATTATTTAGTATTTGTGTGTGTGTATTCTTGATTTGTGCGAGCGTAATATTTGATTTGTGTGTAATTTAGGATTTGTGCGTGCATATTCCTAATTTGTGTGTACATAATTCCTGATTTGTGCGTAATTCAGGATTTTTGCATGCGTATTTCTCGATTTGTGTGTGCATAATTCATGATTTGTATGTAATTTAACATTTCTGTGTGCATATTCGTAATTTGTGCAAGCGTAAATCTTGATTTGTGTGTAATTTAGGATTTGTGTGCAAGTTATGATGTGCATGTATGTAATTCTTGATTTGTGCGTAATTTAGGACTTGTGCATTCGTATTCTTGATTTGTGCCTAATTCTTTATTTGTGAGTTTGTTTTCCTTGATTTGTAACTCATATAAAACATTTTGTGCATAAGTCCAAAGTTCTGCGGTCTGGTCTCCCCGAATCGAACGCGGTACCGCCTGCCATCCTCGTAAGTGGTGACCGGCGCTTGGGACAGAGCCTCGTATCGGGGGAGGGGTGGAAGAGAAGAAGCAATGCGCTCTGGGAAATATTTTTTATTTTTAAAGGGATAAAATTTCTTAAAACACTTGTTTCGACTTATTTATAATAATTATCGGGCGTATTTGTTTAAGAGAAAAAGTTTTACTGGAGATTATTCACTAATCTTTATTATTATTTATAATAAATCTAAGGTCAAAACAGCTGATAAGAAAACTCTGATGACCAAGCATTCTAGTAGTATTTAAACGCACCATTTACGGACATATCTCGACGTGAAAAGTCTCACCACAGACTCGTGCGTAACAAGTGATTCATGCGTAATTTTTAAAGATTTGCTTGAGTGATTAGTTTCAAGCTGTTGTCATTTTAATTTGTGCATGTGTTAATTGTATTTTTTTTTTTATTTTGCAATTTTATACTTATGCACATAATGTATTATATGAAATCAAGACTTGTGCACGCATAATCGGGGTGATATTTATTTCCCTCCACAGTTCTGCAGCCAGTAACGCTCCAGGATTAAGGATTGCTGCGTTCTGCAGGTTCAGAGAGGAACGCACAAAGGCAGGATAGTAAAAATGCAATGTCAAACAATCATGCTTGACAGGCCGAGCTGCTGGTTTTCCAGGCATAGCGACGGTGGTTCTTATGGGATTGCATGTGTCAGATGTTGCTGGCGCCGCAGTCTAGCAGTGTCTGTATCTCAGAGGATTTTGACACGAGATCGCCGGCGGCCCGGTGAAGGAAGCCGCTGCGGCACAACAGACATAAGACCACAATCAGTAAAAGTCACGCTTTTCTTGCTTTTCTTGTATTTTTTGTTGCGGTTGATGGAGAGAGAGAGAGAGAAAAAACGCAGAATAAAAGCGGGTCACTTTGTGGGAGATCGGCGCTGAGTACTGCTGCGCTTCCGATGCAGACATTCTGCTGCAGCTGGTGGCAAAGTCTGATTATGTGCTCTACTAAACAGGAACTCTGGGTTATGTAGTTGGGTGGCTGTTCAGTGGCCAACACTAGTAGGAAACCAGACTTAACAGTTCATGCTTACTGTCCTCCGTACAAGACACAGCTGGCTTATATCAGTTCATAATGTGCACACCAGTGAACAGAAACGGGTTAGTAATCTGCTCTCAAAGTTTTTTTTTAAAGACGTTTAAGATAATTCATGTAAAGGGGATGCTCTTAATTGTGTTTTTTATTATAGCTCCTCGATAGTGGTGTCACTCTTTTCCCCTTCTTTCTGTTATTTAGCGCACCCCTCCCGCCGTTAACGGCTGCAGCGGGACTTTAGCTCATTCTCTCTTGAAAAGGATTGCTGGAAGGGGCAGAGAATCAATCTGGTAAAGCTTGAGAGATGAGACCTGTGAATGCAACAGGAGTGGGTGAAAACCACGAGATGCACAGAGGTTGTTTGTTTTTATCGACAGATTAAACATTTAAAAGCATGGGATTATATTAGTGCTGCCACAAACAATTATTTTAACAGTCGACTAATTACTAATTATTTTTTCAGATTAGTCGACTAATCGGGTCTTGCACAAAATGAATGTAAAGCACACATCTTAACCATCATTAGCTTTAACTAACTAAAAACTAGACATATACCTGGGATAATGCTCGTGTCAATGCTGGAAGATGAATTTAGAAGTTGAAGATGCTAGTGATGATAGCTGAAAATAGGGCTGCCACAAACGATTATTTTAATAGTCGACTAATCACCGATTATTTTTTCCGATTAGTCGACGAATCGGGTCATGCGCAAACTGGATGTAAAGACGCTGAAGTTGATAACCAGCTGAAATATTAATTAAATGCCAAATTAGTCTAAAAAATAAAAAGAGCCAAAGTTAACCAAAATAGCTAGCATACTGCTGAAATATTAGCTAAACTCAAAATTAGCCTAAAAAAAACAGAAAAATCATAAATTAACCAAAATAGCTATGTCGCTGAAATGTTAGTTAAACTTAAAAATAGCTTAAAAAACTAAAAAAAGAAACCTTAAGTTAGCCAAAACAGCTAGCATGTAGATTAAATATTAGCTAAACTCCATAAAAGGCCAAAGAAACTTATTAAATGCCAAAATAGTCCAAAAAGCTGGCAGAATGCTATTATAACTTTTAACTTTACTACCCTCTTACTTCATACAATATAAAGTAACGATTAATCGACTATTAAATTAGTTGTCGACTATTTTAATAGTCGATTAGTCATCGATTAGTCGACTAATCGTGGCAGCCCTAGCTGAAAATGATGAAGCTGATAGCCAGCTGAAATATTAGTTGAATGGCAAATTAGCCTAAAAAAATGACAAAAGCCTAAATTAGCCAAAACAGTTAGCATTTAGCTCAAATATTAGCCAAATTCCAAAACAACTTAAAAAAAAAAAAAAAAAACTAAATTTGTCAAAATAGCTAGCATGCAGCTAAAATATAACCTAAACTCTAAGTTAGTCTAAAAAAAAGAAAAAAAAAACTGAGCTAACAAAAACAGAGAGCAAAATATTGCAAGTGATTTAGGGTTTAAGTGAATTTATTATGGAATAATATTCCTGCATTTTTATTTATTAATTATGTTAAAAAGTTTCAGTTTTAAAGTTTTAAAAATTGGCATTTTACTAACTTTTTGGACAATTTTGGCATTCACTAAGATCTATTTTGGAGTTTAGCTAGAATTTCAGCTACATGCTAGCAGTTTTGGCTAATTTAGCCTTTTTTTTTTAGGCTATTTTGACGTTTAGCTATTTTTCGGCTATGCTAGCTGTTTTAGCCAACCTAAGGATGTTTTTTTTTTGGCTAACTTGGCATTTAGCTAATAATAGCTATCAGCTTCAGCGTTTTTAGCTATCAATTTCATTGCCAAAAAAAGTGTAGCTAATATTTCTGCTACATCATTGCATTTTTGGCAAATTTATATATTTTTTCTGTTGTTTAGACTAATTTGGCCTTTCGCTAATACTTTAGCTAGCTATCAACTTCAGTGTTTTAATCTATTAGCTTCAGCCAGTTCAGCTATCAACTTTAGCTATTAGTTTCAGTGTTTTTAGTTATAAATTTCAGTATCTTCAGCCATTAGCGCTAGCATTTTCATCTTACAGCATTCACACTAGAATTATCGCAAGTAACGGTATATATGTAGTTCATATTTATGTTAAAAAAATATGGTTTTAATTTTTAAAAAATGTAGTTTTAAATCGTTCAGTAAATGTTTATCTTGTTCGAAGGTGTGTTTTTGATTTTGGTCCCCTGTGCGATTGAGTTTGACACCCCTGCTGTAGTATTTGGTATATTCCAGTTATATCTGGTTATCGTCAAGGATGAGGCTTATAAATCCCATTATTCCCCTTTTCACCAAGCTGCTCAGTGACCCTCTTCTGTCCTGTGGACGGAAGGATTGTAACCTTTGACTGGGCCGTTACCTTTGGGACGGCCGATTGTCATCATAGGATAAAGGTGATTTCTCGAGGCATCATCATATCGATTTGCTGTGACTCTTCGGTCTCAAGGGAAAAGTGGACACTAGAGATTCCAGCGAGATGCACTTCTCCAGAACCTTCGGGTCAAGTTGATTTCAGGGCCCGTGTTTGCTCTGTAAAACAAAAATCAAGCATGAAAGTTTCATTTTACGAATGCAAAGATGGTGGGTACTTTTATCTAAAACCTTCAAGGTGTGACTGCAGTGAAGTCCCAGACAGAACAGTCAATTGTGCACAATGGCGGGGAGTAACAACGTCAAATCTGACAAGAATGAAATGTCTCGGCACAGAGGAAATCTCAGGCACACACAAGCAGGGAAGGAGAAACAGGGATCAGGCATCCCATAATTTTTTCATGTCAGCGGATATAAAGTTCTCATTTATTATTGATATGCCACAACATTTTCTTCTCTTCGTTGTTGCAGGCCAAATGTTGCTCTTCAAGAATGTACCTGTGTTTTTTCATCAATTTTTGCCTTCATTTCAGTTCAGCTAAGCCTTCGTTAAGCTGATTTTTTCTTCTTCCTTTTGTCGAGTGAAATCACCAGGAAAATGAAAAAAGTCTTTCACGGTCTCTATGGTAATGACATGTTTCCTGTGAGGTAAATGCTTTTTTTTTTTTTTCAATCTGCAGTCACAGTTTGCAGTCTGACCTGCAGCTTTGATTGGCCTTTTTATGTCCAGAATGTTTCTTTCATATAACAATATGCATGAGTCGCTTTTGGGCGCCAACACGACTATTTTATTCTGTTGCCGTTTGGACGAGGTGACAGTAATTCCAACTTTTGCAATTCCCCGAGTCATTTTTTAAGCCTTAAAAGCACAATTTGTAGTCAAAGAACAAGTTGGTTACAGTGACAAAAAAATTTAGAGCAATTACGGGGCGTTTTCTTTTGGATAGGGGATTCATCGAAGCAGCGGTTGAGACTCTGACATGAAACTGCACCAAATATGACAGGGAAATTCCAGTTTTTCTCCCGATCACTATCGGAAATTTAATATATTCTTATTATAATCAGCGCTTTATATTTCAATCTTATTATTCTGCATAAATACTCCACTAGAAGTCAGCATTTCATTAACAGATTACAAAATGTTGTTGCCGTAAAACCCACCGGAATTCGGCAGCAGTTTAAATCAGATGCTAACAAACAAGCTAGCGATGTGGTCACAGTTTCAGACTTCTAGGATCAATAACGATTTTAAAAGCGCTTTAAACTAACAACAAGTGTCTCTATTAGTTTGTCTTAACGTAAACAACCACCTATAAAGGCATTTCAACAGAAGAGTTGGTTTTTTTTTTAATGCTCAGCCCATCGTGAAGCACAGCAGCTGCTAACTGTGCTAAGCTAAGTGCTAGCTCCAGGATTTAACTCCTCAGGACCCGAGCTGTTCTTTGATATGCCTGCTTTATTTATCTGACAGAAATAAAAGTTAAAATGACTACTTGGGTAATAAAACTGAAAATGTGATGTCTTAAGGGCTTAAAAAACAAATCACATAATCTAAAAACACCCCCCCCTAAAAATAATAAAATTAAAAAAAAACCTAATAACTGTTTCTAATTATATTATCTAGTCATGAACACTCATCATCAAATTCATGCCAAAAAAATATCATCACTCATTTTTAAGAATTTTAAATGAGGACAAGAATCACATTTGATTAAAAATGTTCAATAGCTCTAAAGATTTTAAAGCTAAAGTCACTAAACTTTCTCATATGACTAATTATCAGTTATATAACATGTAAATGGTTGTTTTTTTTTTTTTATATTTGCTCTATTTTTACTTGTTTATTAAAGCTACTTCACTGAAGTGTCCTATTTAAGTTTTTAATGATAAAAGAAAATAATTAAATATAAATAAGGAACAACATAAATCTGTTTATTTGATTTGTTCATGTTTTAAATGTGTTACAAAAGTATCGGATCGGGACTCGGTATCGGCAGATACACAAAATCGAATGACTCGGAATTGGATCGGGCCCAAAAAAACCTGATCGAGACATCCCTAATATTAAGCCACTACCAAGACTTATTTTACATACTTGTCTCCAAAGCTGAAAGGTTGATGCTTTTAGATATTTTGTCTAGGCCTGGGTGGGCAAACTGTTTGACTTGTGTGCCGCAAAGAGTTCTAAAACTTAACTGAAGAGACTTTGGTAATCCACCTCATAAGAGAAAAAAATAACATGTAATCTGGACGAAAATAAGCTTTAATTTTGATTGTATTTTAAAACAAAACATTTTAGAGCTCCCAAACTGTGGTCTTTCTTCTCTTGTAGTCCCAATTGCACCAACTGGTTGATGAAAATCAGTGAAATGCTGCATTCATGTGGTGTTGGAATAACCAGAAAAATGATTGTCGTAATTGGAAAAGACACCCGAACGTTTAATATAAAAAATTTAAAAAAATCTTCCATCCCTTCATGAATGTAGAATAACTTTCTGCACTTAAAGAAAGTTCAATGTATTCATAGAATAACACACTAATGGAACACACCAGCACATAAAACATTAAAGGAGCCATACAATGGTATGGTATCATATATTACCTTTTGGAACACTAAAAAAAATATTTATGAAATATAAGTTCTTTTTTTGCAAATTCTTTTCATACCTGAACATTAAACGACTCGATCTATGAGGCTCCGCCTTTCATTCCTTTTTCTGCCCATTTCATGATGTCATCCGTGAGCGCAATCTTCATCAGCGTGTCACCCACCAAAAAAACAAAAAAAAAAACAAATTTTATTTAAAATATTGATGTACAATTTGGACGTTTATCCCTCAAATTTGGCACAGACAGAATGGTGATGGCTAATGGGTTCATTTTACTGTGAAATTCGGTCAAATGAAGATTTAAGGATTTATTGAAATGATGAGAACATTGTTCCGAATAGCACTCACTGTTAACATTTTTTTGGTCTTTGAAGCATCATCAATCTCCGTATCAAAAATCTTTTTCGCTTCAATTTGGATGCTTTTTCCTGGAGACACAGACGCCTTTCCGTCTTTACTCGATAATTCATGTTCAAAGCAATTCTAATTCGTAACTCACTTTTTCCACCAGGAAATAGTCTGAGCCCTTTACTCACCAGGAAATAGTCGAATCCCTCCCACCACCAGGAAGTAATCTTCTCCCTTTCCCAACCGGGAAATAGTCTACTGCCTTTCTCCAAAATGTAATAATATGCTCCCGTTCTCAATCAGGTAATAGTCTGCTCCCTTTCTTCACCATGAAGTAGTCTGCTCCTTTTCTCCACCAGCAAGTAGTCTTATTTATTATTTTATTTATTCATTTATTTGACAAGGACATTGCATATTAAAAAGTATTCCTGTCAATGCACCAGAGTTGGCTCGAGAGCAATTTTTCATCTGCTGACCCCTTCCCTCACCAGGAAATAGTCTTCTCCCTTTCACCACCAGGAAATAGTCTACTGCCTTTCTCCAGAAGGAAATATTCTGATCCCTTTCTCTACCAAGAAATAGTCTGATCCCCCCCACCACCCCCACCCACCACCAGGAATCTCCCTTTCTCCACCAGGGAATAGTCTGGGCCTTTTCCCCACCAGGAAATAGTCTACTGCCTTTCACCACCAGGAAATAGTCTACTCCTTTTCTCCAGAAGGAAATATTCTGATCCCTTTCTCTACCAGGAAATAGTCTGATCCCCCCCCCACCACCACCCACCACCAGGAGTCTGCTCCCTCCCCCCACCAGGAAATAGTCTACTGCCTTCCTCTAGCAGGAAATAGTCTGGGCCCTCCCCCCACCAGGAAATAGCCTACTACCTTTCTCCCGCAGGAAATATTCTGATCCCTTTCTCTACCAGGAAATAGTCTGATCCCTCTCCCCATCAGAAAATAGTCTTCTCCCTTTCTCCACCAGGAAATAGTCTTCTCCCTTTGTCCTGCTGTCTTCCCAATATTCCTTGTGACCTTCTTGGATACATTCAGGACAGAATTCCGCATTAGCCGCACATATTTCAGCATTTAAAATAAAAGCAGCTGAGAAAAGGTTCAGCGCTGTTCCCTCCTTTTTTTTAGCACTCTACGTCACTTTGTTTAAAAGACACGTCATTTTTCTTTATCGATTTCCTTTTCGCCCCTCATGTTTTCTAATTCCAGCTTTGTCAGTGTTGAACAACTCACATTTCATCAGAGAGCAGCCTGCCTGCCAGAATCAGACAGAAACAATCTTATTAGTTAGACATCTGACCATTTGTACCATTACATAAAGTTCTCTCTATTAAAAAAAAAAAAAACGTCAAATAACAGAGGCACGCTGGGGAAATTAGATAACATTAGAAACGTAGTTATAGAAGAGTTATTTTAATAATTAACTAGCACATGAATAAGTGATTTGTGCTTCAGAATCATTTGCAGGGAACCGCTCGAAGGAGAAAAGGTAAATGTGAATATGAAGAGGGGAATATATTGAGTTATTCATGTATGAACTAATTGCTTTTGCGATGGAAGGCTCATTTCTCTCGTCTGAGTTTAACGGTTTCCTCATTTTATTCCACTGCCGGCAGCGGCGGCCGAGTCTGAGCGTCGAGTTATGGACACATCCCTCACATCAGCATTTTAATATTATTTATTCACGACAGTTTGATGGAGTTCCCCGCGAACCGGCTACATTCACTAGATCATTTTTCAAGATTTACGGCTTTTCTTTGCTTTTGCTGTCAAGTCTGGAAACGTGTCACAGAGCAGATTATCCGTCTGAATGAAAAACTCTCAATATGAAAGACCAGAAACTCTCTGAAACATCTCTAAGACTTTTGTTGCTCCGGAGAAAATAGCCGAGATGCGTCACCCGTTACCTAAAGTGGCGACACTTCACTTCTGTTCTGTTTTTGGTTTGTTGTGTCAGCATTTTTTCTCATAAGTTAGTGTCCAGGACTCGCCATCGCAGCTAAAAATCTCAGCCACTAAATGGAGATGTCCTAAAGCAGAGGTCGGCAACCTTTAACAGTAAAAGAGCCATTTAGGCTTGTTTTCTACTGATCAAAACCTAAAAGGAGCCTCATAGACTTACGTTAGCCTTTAAGAAATTTGGATTTGCATTCAAAACCTTCTTTTTGTTGTTTTTTTAATAAATGTGAATAATGTCTATTTTTGGCACAAACAAAAGCAAAAAAATATATAAAAAGAAACTAGTATCTCTCTAAAACGTTTTTTTTTTTTTTTTTTACATTTTTAACTATATTAGCAAAAAAGTAAACTTGTTGCTTAATTACTAGCTGAACTTCAAATTAGCATAACATTTCTCTGTAAATTAAATCAGCAAAAAACTTTAGCATGTTACTGAAATAAAAGCTAAACTCAAAATTATCCTAAAACCCCCAGTAGATAACAAATTAGCTAAAAATGTTAGCATATTGCTAAAATATTAGCTAAATTCTAAATTAGCATAAAAAAACGAATTAAAGGCCAAATCTGCCAACAAGCTAGCTTTGCCTAATTACTAGCTGAACTCCAAAATAGCTTAAAATTCCTCAGAAAACTAACCTAGCCAAAAACGTTAGCATGTTGCTAAAATAGAAGCTAAATTCTAAATTATCCAAAAAATGTCAGTAGATGACAAATTATCTGAAAACATTGGCATTTTATTAAAATATTAGCTAAACTCCAAACTAGCATAACATTTCTCAGAAAACTTAGTCAAAAACGTTAGCATGTTGCTAAAATAGAAGCTAAATTCTAAATTATCCAAAAAATGTCAGTAGATAACAAATTATCTGAAAACATTGGCATTTTATTAAATTATTAGTTAAACTCCAAACTAGCATAACATCAGAAAACTTAGTCAAAAACGTTAGCATGTTGCTAAAATAGAAGCTAAATTTTAAATTATCCAAAAAATGTCAGTTGATAACAAATTATCCGAAAACATTGGCATTTTATTAAAAAATTAGCTAAACTCCAAACTAGCATAACATTTCTCAGAAAACTTAGTCAAAAACGTTAGCATGTTGCTAAAATAGAAGCTAAATTTTAAATTGTCCAAAAAATGTCAGTTGATAACAAATTACCCGAAAACATTGGCATTTTATTAAATTATTAGTTAAACTCCAAACTAGCATAACATTTCTCAGAAAACTTAGTCAAAAACGTTAGCATGTTGCTAAAATAGAAGCTAAATTTTAAATTATCCAAAAAATGTCAGTTGATAACAAATTATCCGAAAACATTGGCATTTTATTAAAAAATTAGCTAAACTCCAAACTAGCATAACATTTCTCAGAAAACTTAGTCAAAAACGTTAGCATGTTGCTAAAATAGAAGCTAAAATTCTAAATTAGCCAAAAAACTCGAGTAGGTAACACATTAGCCAAAAACGTTAGTATGTTGCTAAAATAATAGCTTATATAAATTTTTTTAATGTACTATTATTTTAATTTTCTTCAACCAGAGAGCCACCATGGAGAGATAAAAGAGCCACATGTGGCTCTGGAGCCGCAGGTTGCAGACCCCTGTTCTAAAGCAAGGGTTGCAACCTGCGCCTTATGGGTGGAGAAATACAGGGACAGTCCCAAATGGCGCCGATTTATCACAAATGGTCAAATAAACTTCTTTTTTAAGTCCCTGCAGCATTGAGCTGATTCTGTCACACAAGGAGTCTTTTATTTTGAAAGGGAATCATGTTAACCTCTGTCAAAAGTTATAAACTGTGTCAGATTTTGAAAAGAAAAAGGGTATTTAAATATTTATACAAAATACTCATATTTTATATATTTTATATTAATTGAAAGGAAGTTAATTTTTATTTATCGTAATGTTAGCATTGACATTAAAAAAACATGACACAGGTTTGTATTAAAGGATGAAGTGAGCCTTTGACCCGAATGACTCTGTAAGCGTTAAAGGACCTAAAATTACTTAATTAAATAAAAATACTTAATTTATTTACTTGTAAAAAAAAATAATAATTTGAACTTAATTATCTTATCTTATTTTCTTACATGAAAATATTAGCTTAAAAACCAAAATATTTTTATGTATTCTTGGATTTAATCGTACTTTTGCCTTTTAAAGTACATAAATGTTGTACAACTACACAAAAAAATAAGTTAATTGTTTTGCATCATTTAGAGAAACTCTAGAAAAGATTTTTGAGGCTTTTTTATTTCAGATAAAAAATAATAGCTGGTTTGTGGATTAAGCATTCCGTGTCTCCTCTTCACCTTTTTTGTCTCTGCAGTTAAAAATTACTTCGATTTTTTTATCAAAAAAGGAGACTTGTTTTTTTTTTTTTTTGCAAATTAACTCTTAAATTAACGATAACTCCGGAGCTCCAGTGTTCACGGAAACGCCGCGGAACGGAGGCCGCTTTCCTTGTTGATTTACAAGTTTAATTTTCAAGAGCGTGTCCCCTTGTTTTCAAAACATAATTTCATAATTTTACAACATATGTGTATTATTTTAATGAAAATCCAACATTTTGGTTCAAACGTTTTCAGTTGAAAATATCCAGTACAAGTACAGTAGATTTGATAATTAATCAGCGCTGAAGTGAATAACATTGTGGATTGTATCTTGTAGCAATGATCTCTTGATCAATAAAGGATCTAACGACCCGATTTTCTGTGTTCATCAATAGCTTGACAATCTGGATGAGCAGGCTGCTCAGATCAGGAGAGAACTGGACGGTCGTCTTCAGATGGCAGACCAGATTGCCCGGGTGAGTCAGAGTGTGGGGGTGATCGAGATTGTTGTTATGTTCTTTGTTATTTTGTTAATATGTCACTAATATGGTGTCACCCGTGTAAACATTCACAAAAAAATTATAGTTTTTTTTTTGTTTTATTATTTAATGTTTTTCATAAAAATTGTCTGACACAGCTTTATAGTTCTGGAAATATAATATAAAAATAGAGTTTTTTTGCTAATTGGTTGATTTTTTTTTTTTTTTTGTTCAAAGGGGGCAAGTTTCCAAAGTTTGTGTCAAAAGAGATGGAGGCCATGTACATCGAAGAGCTCAGGTCCTCGGTGAATCAGCTTATGGCCAATCTGGAGAGCATGCCAGTGTCCAAGGGAGGAGAGTTTAAGCTGCAGAAGCTTAAGCGCGGACACAACACTTCCATCATTGACATGGGTCAGGAGGATGAAAACACTCTCTCCAAGTCTGACGTGGTCCTCTCGTTCTCTTTGGAGGTATATGAGGCTTTAAAAATCACACATTCATATGTATGGTCATGATTTTGATTTAAAGTAGAGGGGTTTTTCTTGGTTCTTATGTGAAATACATTTGTAAAATATACTTTAAAAAATATCCTTTTTTCTGTTTTACAAATAACAGAAGTTTGCTCCACTATACTTTACAGCAGGGGTGTCAATCTCGATCAAGGGGATAAAACACAGCTTAGGCTGCGGGCCAAACAAAATAAACATTTATTTAACACACTAAAACTGCATTTTTAAAAATTTTTAAAACCCTAACTTTTTAAAATAATTATGAACTAGATACATAGCATTAACCACAATAATGCTGAAAACGCTGAAGCTGATATCAGCTAAAATATTAGCTAAATACCAAATTAACCTATATAAAACATTCAAAAAATATAGGTTAGCCAAAACAGCTACAATATAGCTGAAAAAAATAGCTAAACTTCAAAATAGCAAAAAAAAAATAAAATAAAATAAAAAATGATAAAAAGCCTAAATTATCCAAAACAGCAAGCATGTAGTTGAAATATTAGCTAATCTCCAAAACAGCCTTACAAAAAAAAGCCTAAATTAGGAAAAACAGCTAGCATGTAAAGATTATCCTAACTTCAAAACAACCTAAAAAAATGTTTTAAAAAAACCTAAATTAGCTATGTACTGGTAATATTAGTTAAACTCCAAAACAGCCTGAAACACTTAAAAAAGCCTAAATTAGTCAAAACAGCTAGCATGTAGCTGAAAAAAAAATACCTAAACTTCAAAACAGCCCAAAAAACTAAAAAGAAAAACTTAAATTAGCCAAAACAGCTAGCATGTACTGGTAATATTAGTTAAACTCCAAAACAGCCTGAAACACTTAAAAAAGCCCAAATTAGTCGAAACAGCTAGCATGTAGCTGAAAAAAATACCTAAACTTCAAAACAGCCCAAAAAACTAAAAAGAAAAACTTAAATTAGCCAAAACAGCTAGCATGTAAATATTAGCCTAACTCCAAAACAACCTAAAAAAATGTTTTAAAAAAGCCTAAATTAGCCAAAACAGATAGCATGTAGTTGCAATATTAGCTAATCTCCAGCCTTAAAAACAAAAAAAGCCTAAATTAGGAAAAACAGCTAGCATGTAAATATTAGCCTAACTTCCAAACAACCTAAAAAAATGTTTTAAAAAAGCCTATATTAGCCAAAACAGCTATGCACTGGTAATATTAGTTAAACTCCAAGACAGCCTGAAACACTCAAAAAAGCCTAAATTAGCCGAAACAGCTAGCAGTAATATTAGCTAAACTCAAAAACACATTGAAAAACAAATTTAGCCAAAACAGCCAGCTGAAATACTAGCCAAACTCCAAAATAGCTAAAAAATGTTTAGTAAATGCAAAAATACTCCAAACAGCTAGCAGAATGCTAATTTTGAAAACTTTAAAACCGTAACTTATGAACATAATTATGAATAATAAAAAGGCAGGAATGTTATTCTGGTATGAATCAATGTAAACCATAAATAACTTTCAATATTTTACTCTCCATAAAATTATATTTAGTCAAAATTCTACAAGTTAAAAATGAGCGCAAGACAACATCAGAATAAAATAAAATCTGGAGGGCCGGATAGAATTACCTGCAGATCCGGCCCCCGGGCCTCGACTTTGACACGTGCTAAACAGAGCTGGATGGAAGCCGTCTCCATTTCTTTTGTTTGAATTCTCAGACTGACTTGGTGATATTAAGGTCACAGCCCTCTGGGCCGTACCATCTGTGCAGGGACTGTTGTTATTTTTATCAGGGAAGGAGAATCTTTATGACTTGCTCTGTTATATCTGAGTTCATCTTCTACATTTCTTTGTGTTTCCAGCTTCAGAGAACTGACACAAACACTGTCCCATTAGTGTCACAATGTTGCACAAAACCAGACCTGCCGGAGCCACAACTTAGAACAAGTTGTCAACTCCTTCTCTGCTGCAGACTAAATATATTTACAGACAGCACACCTGTTTAGGGGTTTGAACAGACGCGGTGTGAACAACAGACTGACACGTACATATGTACGCTGTAAAACCTTTTTACCTGCTCCTCGGCACAAAATATGACTCATCTCGTTATCGGCTCGTCTGTGATGAGCTATCACCACAGAGCGGTGAGCGATCACACCTCTCCTCTTATGATGCAGTGCTATTTCAGTGTTAGGAGGAGCACCACCCCACTTTTGCATTTGTTCTTTAATGTGTTCAGCTCACGTTTTAAGCAGGCTAGCGCCGAATTCTTTGCTCAGCATAATTTTTTTTTTTTTTTAAAGAACAAGTTTAGAGATTCCCTAATTTAATTAACCCCTTAATGCTGATTTGCAACAGACCAAATAAGCTATAAAATTACCTAAATGTAGCATTTACTAGAGCAAAAACACAAGTGAATATATTTTTTTCATAGCTGGGAAAAAATTCAGGTGTTAAGGGGTTAAACATCTGAAAGATCATGTGTTAGTTTTTGATATTCTGTATGTTTGAAACATCAAAATATTCTTAAAACGATTTGTGTTAAAAGTGTCAATAAAAGTGTTCGGATGGGCATATAATTTTGAAAAAAACATGTTTTTAATTAGAGTAAAATATTGAAAGTTACTTAAGGTTTAAGATGATTTATTCTGGAATAATATTCCTGCTTCTTTTTATTGATAGAAAGATACATTATTAGCATTTTAAAAATTTAGCTTTAGTGTGTTCAATAAATGATTATCCTTAGGTATGTTTTGGATTTCGGCCCCCTGTGGGATTGAGTTTTACACCCCTGGTTTAGGCCAGCTAAGAGGCTTTTCTTCATTGTTGGGGGGTAATTAGCAAATTAAAAAATATCTATTTTTTTTTAGTTGTTTTTTTTTAATACACTTATTCTAAATCAAACAGAAACAAAAAAATGACTCAAAAATCAAAAAAATTAACTGAATCATTAGAAAAATTAACAATTGCATCCCTAATATTTACAGTTTAATCCAACTGGATCAAATAACAATTTTTTTTTGTTTTTCCAACTATTAAACCAGTTTGTTCATCTATGAAAACAGCGCTGCTTTACCAGTTTAGTTTTCAACTTAACAAAGAAAAATGATGGATCTGTTTAATTGTAATATTTTATATCAAATAATGGTTTTACTTTAAAAGCTAAGGGAAAATATTATTTTTGGCCAGATATGAAAAGAACGTGCATTAAAAATTTTTTAAATAATTCTATAAGCACATTTTCTTTCTTTTATCCTTTCATAATGTATGTACTGAATACAGGTTTCACAACTTTACAATTTGACATCTTCTTTAATAGCAATTGAAGAATAAAATTCTCGTTATATGTCTGTGCCCTACTTAATCAAAAAATATATGTATGTATTTTTTAATTTAAATACTGTACACATAAACATATATTAAGCGGGTCTATTAGCTATTCACGACCCACACAATCGAGAGAAACAAAGACAAGTAGAGTGAGGTAAAATACTATATAACCTTTATCAAAACTGTCAAATTGGATTTGTCTATGACTCTTTTTTAAAAAAAGTCATAGACTTACATAGACTGGCTTACATATTTTGAAATATGTAAAGAATGTTTTATAAATTGTTGTTTTTGCTAAAATCTTGAAATTCCAGGAGGAAATTGTCAGTCAGTAAATTGATGCATCTATGGTCTGATAGCGAAATGTAATAAACATTATTGTTATGTTTACCTCAAACACTCAGAATATAAATTTAGACTTCATTATTTGGATCAATTTGCACAAAAACCTTGAAAAACGAGACTCAACCTAAGCTTAAAAATTACATCAAATATAGACATTTTACATAAAATTCAAACTATTCTCTTATAAAAGGACAAGACTGATAGAGTGTGTGTAAGGGTTGTCATTTAGAGAATGTGCAGGCCCCTGTGAGCACAGACTGTCAAGTGAAAGCTGTTAGTGGAAGTGGACTCTTATCCAGACTGCCTGCTTCAGCCTTAGGTTTGTGCCATTCAAATTCACAGTTGCATTTCAAAAATAACCCCTGCCGACAGCCCTGCTACACTGCACTCACTGAGTCTTTAAACATAGGTATAGGAATTTATGTGGCAGATGAAACCTTTAAGCAGTTTGGAGGTTAGAAAGTGACGGGGTTCATGGAGGATACGTGGAATCTTAAAGACTACGAAATCAGCCAGAATCTATTGGACTGCAAAGACGCACTCTGCAGCTGTAAAAACTGAGGCTTGGATTGTGTTTCTGAATGGATTTTTGCATCCTTCTCAGTGGAATTTGACCCTTCAGAGCTCCGATCTCTCAGTAGGGATGAATCACTTCTCGTCTGGAGCCTCCCCTGAGTGTTCCGCTCTTCCCAGGTGGTGATCATGGAAGTGCAGGGGCTGAAATCCCTGGCCCCAAACAGGATTGTTTACTGCACTATGGAGGTGGAAGGAGGCGAGAAGCTCCAGACCGACCAGGCGGAGGCATCCAAACCAACGTAAGTTGTCTTTTGCGTGTTCATTTGCTCATGTGTTCATTGTTTCAGTCTATCACATTACAATGTCAGCTCTTCCACTTTTAGACTAACATTTTTACAAAAAGTTTTGACAATTGAACCCTGTCGAGTTGATCTTTTGATCTATTGTAAAAGTGTTCCCAGTGAAATCCATCAAAACACTCCATAAACAAGCCCAAAGCCCACCATCACTGTAATATACTGAAAAGACACAACCTGCTGGACTGGGATAATGTTGTCAAATACAATGATTCAATTCTAGTTTACAAAATTCTTCATGGCCGGGCCCCTCCTCCTCTACAGACATTTATTACAAAAAACACAACCAGGGCTACTAGAGCTGTTTCCAGGGGTGACTGCACTGTTAAAAATAATAATAATAATACATTTTATTTATATGGCGCCTTTCTCGGCACTCAAGGTCGCCTTACAGACACAGATAAAAACATAAAACACAATTATAGTTTATATTTTATTATAGTTTATACATCAATAATTTTCCTGTTCCTCTCAGGAAAAGCGCCTTTAGTCAGGCTGTGTTCTCCTTCAGGGCGTCTCACACCTGGAACTCAATTCCCACAACAATAAGACAACTGACAACTTTGAGCTCATTTAGCAAACAGATAAAATCCTGGATTTTAGACAATCAGACCTGCCATCACAGCTCTGTATGAACTGCTATTGTTTTTTTTTTTTTCCCTTAAATGTTGCTTTTATGTTTTTATGAATTTCCTGTTGTGTATTTCTCTATTGACAACCCAATTTGTTGTTTCTGCTGTTTTCAGACTTCTGTTTACCTTTTATGTATTGTTTTAACTTGTACTTTTACTTGAAGACTAACAACCTTTTCTATAGGGACTAAAAATGGAAATTAGTCTAAAAGACTATAATCTTATATATTTGCATTTTTAAAGGTTTTATTTGTTTTTTTCGGGGACACCCAAAACAACAAAAAGTATCTATCTATCTATCTATCTATCTATCTATCTATCTATCTATATGTAATATATATATATATATATATATATATATATATATATATATATATATATATATATATATATAAATAAGGGATGGAACAATACAGTTTGCTCACAGTTGGATATGAATCTCGGTATGAGCGTTCAGATGTATTAAGCAATAAAAAAATCAACTTTGAAATCTTACAATTTCACAGATGATTTATTTATTTTGTAAAGAGAAAAACTGTAACAAAAAATCAGATTTTTTTCAAGTGCACAGTTCTCTGCACTTAATGCAAAATCACATTTAAATAGAACTCTTGTATATTTGTAACCACTACAACTTATAAAACCTACAACAATTTAAGCAGTTCTCTTACGTTTTGACAGCTGGATGTCAAACACAATCTAAACATAACCACTTTAAAATGTTTAGAACTGACTTACTCTTCCAAATAAACAACAGCAACACAGGTAAAGTGCAGTATTCCTTTGTTGTCAGTCCTTTACTCGTGTATCTTTCCATTTTTTTGCAAAAAAAAAAAAATTATCTGGGCTGTTTTTAGCATTTAGCTAAAACTTTTATTATCCAGCTACCGTAGGAGTCAGAAGTCTGGAAGAGAGGGGGCGAGTGAGTGGGGATTTTATATATATATATATATATATATACATATATATACACATATATATACATATATACACATATATATACATACATATATATACATATATACATACATATATATACATATATACACACACATATATATATATATATATATATATGTGTGTGTATATATGTATATATATATATATATATCATATTATATATATATATATATATATATTATATATATATATATATATATATATATATATATATATATATATATAATATATATATATATATGGCCTAAATAATTTTGTCTGGTTGTGTCGCTTTAAGGCTGTCTTTTAAGGCCTGTCCCCCTTCTCGATATACTCTCCCTTTATTCATCTCATCCAGCAGCCCGGGACGCGGCAGAAATGTCCATGAAACATTCATGTAAATGAGAGCTATTTTAAGGCTGGGACATCTTCCTCTGATCTCCCTAATTCAAGAGCCATTTTCTGAAGGAGGGATTTTGAGAGAGAGGACAGTGAAAGCATGACGTACGTGACGTGGTGAGCTCACCAAAATCCAAACTTCCACAGTGAAGGGGAAAGGCAGAGGTTTGATTCCATGGAGTAAAAATCCATAGAGTCTAAGCGGTGGGAACGTAACCGTGCATACACAGCTCACATGTTCAGGCATGTATACTCAAACACACACGTTAAATAGATGTTAATCTGCAGAGGACTGCAGGCTATTTGCATACAGTAATTAAAAGTGTTCTAAGACGGGCTTTGATCAAGGAGGTCAAAAGTCCACTTTGCCGTTAAACTCTTGTCACCTGCCCTCCTTACAGTTTCCTACGTTTTGGAGAAAAAGGGCTGCAGGAGTGTGGCGCCGTCACGTCCATTATTAGACCTTCCATTGAGCAGCAAGGTCACCTTCATGCCAGAACAATTGTTCCCTGTGAAATCAACAGAGCACTGACAACTCATTCATTCAGCAGCATCTCCGTTTTCCACAGCTCTTTCTGAACAGCAAACCTTATGGAATGGCTGCGTATATAGATGATCTCCTTTCCTCTCTTAATTCAGTGCCAGAATTCCAGCATTTGTCATGCTGCTCCGGCTTTATGAGGACCCACATGCTGGAAGCCGTGCACCACAGCGAGGCGTATTAAAAGCACATGTTGTGTAATGTAAATTGAAAAAAATTCCTACAGAGATTATTTGTCTTACTGAAGTTGGATTGTAAATAAAATACCTTTGGACAGCCATCATCTAAAAATATGAAGAGCTACTTTCTACCAAAAAAAAAATCTAGCTGCTTTTCAATCAGATTGATGAGCATTATCTTTAATGTACTTATAAAATCAGTCAATTTTGTATCAAAACTCTATTTGAGTTAATAAACCCTTTTCACAGGGACGTCAGACAAAATGGCGACAAGGCCCAAAATGTGAACAATGACTTCTTGTTTATGGAGCTCAATCGGGGCCAATATTATTTAACAGTCAAATTTTTTAAAAAAAAGGAAAGAAATATTGGTGTTTAGCTAAAAAAAAAAAGTAAAATGTTGAAAAATGTTTTGCTATTCTAAAATAAACGTAATTGTTTTCATCTTCAACTGTTCTGTTTTTGATGTTTCCATACCCAAATTTTCACTTTCAACTCCTTTTTTTTTTTTTGTTGTTTTGGATTTACAAAGTTCTGTTTCAAATTTTTCTGCCCCGTTTCGTGTGACGTCACATAAAAAGGGTCAGATGGGTGTTTTATTTAAAAATATTGCAGTTAAAATGTTTAAAGCTGAGTTTAAAAAAAAAAAAACTGTGATAACTGAGCTGCAGACCCACAAAAGGTTGTGTTTGATCAGATGTTTGCTCATCTTAACAATTTTCAACAAGAACAGCTATGAATTATTAAGTTTAAAAATAGCAGGGGTGTATTTTTGATAAGTAGTAATTGGCTAGATCGTGTGTGCGTTCTCACTGGAGGGGTTATCTTGGCTTTGACATAGTGCAAATCCTTTAAACTGCACTATTTCTTTTAATTAAAAAAGTGAGTGCGCTTGTAAGTTTTTTTTTTTTCTAAATGTGAACAAAAACAGCCGTTTCCTCCCTTTGGTGCTGACTATTTCTGTCCCACTGAGATAAAATCTGGTGCTTGAAGTTTAAAATTAAGCCAACATCTATATTTATCATCCACTTTAGTAGGTTCACTTGTGCACAGCAGTATTTTTCCATTGAGAACATTATATTGTTTTAGTAATTATGTTCCAGCTGACGCACGTAATTATAGTTTTCTTCCTTTGGAATCCATATTTAACATTCTAGTGATTTAATGTATCAAGAGGTGGTCCTGATGATTTTTTATATCCTGCTAATTGTTTCAGCATTTTAATAATTTAAAAGCTAAAAAATGATTACTTTGAAACGAATGTCCTAATGACAGAGCTGTGATTGTACAGGTGTGGTTGTTAAATACCATGTTGTTAGTTTTCAGATTGCTACGGTGGCCCTGAGGTGCAAAACACACCAAAAAAATCACTAGAAATATTAAATAAATATTTTAAAGATCATAATAACAATTAAAAAGAAATTTATGAAAACAAAACACAACTCAAAAAAATGAAACAAAATAAATATTTAGATTTTATTTATGTAATTTTTTAGATTTATTTTTTTAAATAAATGTTGTTTTTTCATTATTTATGTTGTTTTTTTTATTGTCATGAACTTTAATATGTCTTTGCATCAAGAAATTTGATTTGAATTTGTTCCATTCCAAATATTTTTCCTATTTATTGCTTTTAGGATTTAAAAGTAGCATGTAGAACACGGATGTCAAAATCAATCGTACAGGGGGTCAAAATCCAAGACACAACGAACAACATAAACATTAATTGAACACTCTAAAACCACATTTTTAAAACTTTAAAAACTTAACTTTCTAACATAATTTTGAACTAAACATATATAGCATTACCTGCAATAATGCTACTGTGAATGCTGTAAGCTGAATTTGGTCACTGAAGATATAGTGCTGATAGATGAAAATCCTGAAATTGATAGTTAAAAACACTGAAGCTAATAGCTGAAAACGCTGAAGTAGAGAGCTGAAAATGCTGAAGCTGATAGCTAGCTAAAATATTAGCTAAACGCAAAATTAGCCTTAAAAAAACAACTTAGGTTAGTCAAAAAAACAGCTAGCATGTAGCTGCAAAAATAGCTAAACTTCAAAATAGCCTAAAAACTGAAAAAAGCCTAAATTAGCCCAAAACAGCTAGCATGTAGCAAAAATATTAGCTAAACTAGCTAAGACAGCCTTAAAATAATAATAATAATATAGCATAAATTAGCCAAAACAGCTAGCATGTAGCTGAAATATTAGCTAAACTCTAACACAGCCTAAAAAAAAAAAAAAAAATAATAATATAGCATAATTAGCCAAAACAGCTAGCATGTAGCTGAAATATTAGCTAAACTCTAACACAGCCTAAAAAACAAACAAAAAAAATAATAGTATAGCATAAATTAGCCAAAACAGCTAGCATGTAGCTGAAATATTAGTTAAACTCCATAATAGCCTTTAAATGTTTTAGCAAATGCCAAAATAGTCCAAAAGCTATTAAAATGCCAATTAAAAAAATGTAAACTCTAACTTTTTAACATAATTATCAATAATAAAAAAGTAGGAATGTAATTCCAGAAAAAAAAAATCAACTTAAACCTTAAATAACTTTCAATATTTTACGCCCCATAAAAATAATTTTGTCAAAATTACACAAGTTAGAAATGATCTGGAGGGCCGGATGCGGCCCCCGGGCCTCGACTTTGACTCGTGTGATGTAGAATGTAAGCTAACGCTCCACTGCAGATGGTTTTAAATAGATGGAGTCACAGCGAGTGAGCCCCTTCCCCGTCAAGCTGTCATGGAAGTGAACCTGCTGAGTGTCTTTTTATTGTGTTTCAGCTGGGGGACCCAAGGGGACTTCACCACCACACACCCTCTGCCCGCCGTCAAGGTGAAGCTGTTTACAGAGAGTACAGGAGTTCTGGCTCTGGAGGACAAAGAACTGGGCAGGGTAACTCTGCTGTTCCCACAAACACCGGATAAGGAAACACAGCTCGTGTGGATATTTCTTAAGCGCCACAAAACGAACACATCAACAAGTCCAGGAGTTGACATAATGCAGTTTTGCATCAGATGAAACTGGATATCAATGTTGCTGCTGACTTAAATGTCAAGAGAGATCAAGGGCTAATCTGGTTTGCACCTTGTGTTTACGTGTGTAAAGCTGATAGGTTGTTGAGGAAGGTGATGCTGCCTGTTTGAGTTTGGGCTCCAGCACCTGGGATATCTGTGTAGAAGCAGTGACCTTGGCTGTGATGGAGCTCTTTGATCTCCCGCTGCAGCAGACTTGGCAGGAAGGCAGGCTTCCTCAAAGCTCTTTAAATCAGCAAAGAGAGATTAGGCCTCCTCTTCGGGGAGGCAGAGCGCAGCGCGGTTCTGTTACTCCACCTAAACTCACCTTACCGTTAAGACTCACTTCTACATGTTACAGCTGCAGCAGGATCAGATACCGACTTTACTGGATGTCAGATGATTCACATTTTTTTTTTTTTTTTTTTTTTTGAAGGTTGTCCTCCATCCAACACCTAACAGCCCCAAACAGTCAGAGCTTCACAAGATGACGGTCACCAAAGCTTGCCCCGACCAAGATCTTAAGATCAAACTGGCCATACGGATGGACAAACCCCAGAACATGAAACACTGCGGGTAAGAACGTAACGATGCTCTCCTCTGCTTCCCTTTTTCCTCTACAAGTGCGGCCCTGCCAGCTCCTTGGCCTCATTTCTATTCACACGCTGTGGAAAAATGCCATCAAGTGCACTACGCCCTCTGGTGGACGCCAGAGTTCTTGTCGTTTATCAGAAAAAATTTAATGAAGTCAGTGTTAATGAAATGTCACTTATGTAACCTTGATGCCGCTGAGCAAAATATTTTTAAAAAATCCATTGCGTGGAACATGAACTGAGATCAGATATGCTGATGAGATTTACTGTGTGACATTCGGCTGCTTTTCTATTATTTCTGACATTTAGTGATGCAGCTTGTAACTCTGAACGCTTTTCGACAGGTATCTGTGGGCTTTTGGAAAAAACGTTTGGAAGCGCTGGAAGAAGCGATTCTTTGTCCTCGTGCAGGTAGGCTGGGGCATTTGATGTGACCTGAATAGACACTGGAAGCACCTTTAACCAATCAACCGTTGTTTATGTCGCAATTTTCTCGGAGGAGCCTTAAAAATTCACATCAGTAAAGAATAAAATGAAAAATCTCATAGAACATGTTCAAAGCAAAAAAAAAAAAAACCTTAAATAATGTGGAATAAGAATATAAAGCAGGGGGCGGAGCTACAGAAGAATTTTTGAACTTTTAGAACACAATATTTAATCTTTACAAACTTAAAATAACATTACTGCAGCCGTCAAACTCATTTTAGGAAAATTATGGCAAAAAATAACAGCATATATATATATTTATATATATATATAAAGAATCCATATGTACATAAATCCCCCATACTGTATGTACTTACATATATGGACACATTTTTCAACATACACAATAAAAAATCATTTATTTATGCTTGTATATTCATAGAAGATTTAATGTTTGGACTATTTTTGATTTTGTCAGTTATACTATTCCACAGTCTATATGAAATACAGATTTTTTTTCTTCTGGTACGAGTTTTATTTATTATAAATCTGACATGGTTTTTTAAAAAAATAGAAAAAAAATAGCTTTAAATGTCTAAAGAGGATGACATTTATCAAATGTAAAATCTTTCATTTACTTACACTGCAAATTGTATCAATCTACCTAAGATTATTAATCTTAAAACTAGTTATAAAATCCTATAGATCTTGATTTTAGATATAAACAACAGCATGTGTAAGATTATTATACTTGTTTTTAGAAAAATATGTATTGTCTGTTCTATTTAGTTTAGTTCTTTTTACATGCAAAACAAGAACAAACAAACCTCCAGGCCTGATATAAAGACAAGAAAATGTCTTAATTTAAGTTTATTTTAGATGTTATCACTTTTTCAAAACTTGAAATGAGACTTAACATATTCCAAGAACGCTTTTGAATACTGATTGGAGCAGCTTTTACAATATTTACAGGTAGTAGACAATAATTTTAATTTTAGTTTTTTTTTGTCTTATATTAAAGCATTTTTGGCTACTTTCAAGATTTAACCTATTTACTTTAAGGTCTATTGGCATTATTTCTTAAATGAAGAAATCTTGTCAAGTAAAAAACATCATTTGACTTGTTTCTAGTCGATTTCAACTAAAAAGAAATACTTTTTTTGTCTAGAATTAAGCTTTTGCAGTGTAAAATGTGAAATGTTTAAGGTCTCATTCTCCAGCCTCTCAAAGGGCTTGAAGGATGTGTGACTGGCCAGAGGCCAAACATGAGCGCATTCAAATGTTAAAACAGCTCCTGATCGTTCTGAAACAACCCGTGCTGGCCTTCATTTTTATTGAAATTTTGAAAATTTACTGAGAAGGTAATAGCATGTTTTGTTTGGCAGGTGAGTCAGTATACGTTTGCAATGTGCAGCTACAGAGAAAAGAAGTCCGAACCACAAGAGCTTCTGCAGCTGGATGGCTATACTGTGGACTACAGTGACCCTCAGCCGGGTAAGACAACCTGGAAATGGAAAATATTGAAAACTAAGAAGATAAAAACTTTGATTTATTATTATTTTTTAAGGCCTGGACGGTGGCCGAGCGTTCTTTAATGCAGTGAAGGAAGGAGACACTGTGATCTTTGCCAGTGATGATGAGCAGGATCGCATCCTGTGGGTCCAGGCCATGTACCGTGCCACCGGCCAGTCCCACAAGCCTGTTCCACCCACTCAGGTCCAGAAACTAAACTCCAAAGGGGGTGCTTCAGCACAAATGGATGCCCCCATTTCTCAGTTCTGTAAGTAGCCTGAAACCCCGGCGCTCACTCAAGCAGAAAGCCGTTTCCATCCACAACGCTGTTAAACCTTAAAACCATGAATGTGTGTCACTCCATGTGCTCCACAAAGCGCGCCGGACACAACTAACACACAAGCACCTGCCCACATGCATTACCTCTCACCAATACCTCCGGCATCCAGTAGACCTCCACTCATCGTCACCACTCCCACAGTGTTCAGAGGTGCGGTTCCATGCTACGCCATCAGTATGTTTGCAAGGAACAACCAACCTGAACTCTCCTAAAAGACCTCATTATTGAAAGCAGAATGTAAAAGTTGAATCTCAAACACATAATATCTGAACATTCAAGCCTGCTGGGGTTACATTTAGACCGTGTGCTGCTCTTGTTTTGATATGCTTAAATCCAGTTTGAGCTTTTCTGCTGCACAGACTGCTGCATGTGATCCACAGACAGGTTTTTTCCCTTCTTATTTTTCTTTTTATGAGTCTAAAATGACAACAAGGCCAGCCATGTCTAAAACCTGTAATCAACATTTCACTGTACTTGCACTTTTGAGCAGTCCCCAGGTCAAATAGCAAAATAAAGGTAAGACTGAGCGAGAAGTGTGGCTTCTGCACCAACTTCTGTTGTAACCATCCCTTGTGTTTCTCCCCATTTAGGAAGGTTAGGAACGCTTTAGTCAGACTCAGGTCGGTTCTAACCTGCTATCATTCTTTGACCCTGAAGTGCAAATCACACCAACAAATCACTCAATGTAAAAGCATATTAAAGATCACAATGACTATTAATTAAAACAGCAACATTTGTTTTATTTTTTAACATTTCATTTTGAATACTGGAAATTACTTTTGTTTTCTGAAATGTTTATATCTTCTTGTTTATGGAAACCTCTACATGTAGGTACAATAGGACTTCACTGATTAGATAATGACATTTGCCCATCATTTACTGAACGTTATTTGGTATGCGGGGCCGGACTTACCAGTAATTCAGTTCAATTTTATTTATGTAGCCCGCAAGAAAAAAATTCAAACCGGTAATTTTACAAAAGCAGAAGGCCAGTCATAAAATATAAACAATAACTGGTTGCTAAATTAAACTATATTGGTTATCCCCGCCCTTGGATCAGGGGTCGGCAACCTTTAACAGTAAAAGAGCCATTCCGGCTCGTTTTCAACTGATCGAAACCTAGACGGAGCCACATTGACTTACGTTAGCCTTTAAATAATGTGGATTTGCATTCATGACCATACTTTAATAAGTATGAATAATATCTATTTTTTGGAACAAACAAAGGCAAAAAAAAAACATAAAAAGAAACTAGCATCTGTCAAAAATAGATTATTTTTTTACGTTTTTAACTTTAGTAGCAAAAAAGCTAGCTTGTTGCTTAATTACTAGCTGAACTTCAAATTAGCATAACATTTATCTGTAAAATAAATCAGCCAAAAATGTTAGCATGTTGCTGAAATAAAAGCTAAACTCAAAATGAGCCTAAAACCCCCAGTAGATAACAAATTAGCTAAAAATGTTAGCATATTGCTAAAATATTAGCTAAACTATAAATCTGCCAAAAAATGCTAACTTGTTGCTTAATTACTAGCTGAACTCCAAAACAGCCTAAAATTCATCAGTAAACTAACTTAGTCAAAAATGTTTGCTAAAATAGAAGCTAAGATGCTAAATTAGCCTAAAAACCCCACTAGAAAACAAATTAGCCAACATTTATATGTTGCTTAAACAATAGCTAAACTCCAATTTTTTGAAACTGACTATTATTTTATTTTTCTTCAGCCAGAGAGCCACTATGGAGAGATAAAAGAGCCACATGTAATAATAAATGTAATTAGTAGTATTTATTTATTTTAGTTTTTATTGTTATTATTATTCTTTATTTTATTCTACTTTATTTCTATTTATTGTCATTTTTGAATAACTCTTTTCTTGACACATGGGACAATTGTGTCTATTACTATAAAAATGACCTTTTAGGGGCGGTTCAGGAAGAGGGTAAACATGTTAATGTTGCAGAAAAAAACAAAAAAATTCAATAAACTGTTTAAAAAGAAAAAGAGCCGTCCGCATGAAGGAGGGATCCTCTCCCAGGATGGACAGGCGATGTACCAGGACTGTTAAAGAATTAGCTTTATTTAGTTTTTTTGCCTGTGTCCCTGAACACTTTTGGGACCTGGAGCTGAAGACTTAAAACGTATTTAATTGCCATTATTATTTAAATCTGTCATAATAAAAGAAAAGAGATAGCATAAGAGAGCTCATGTGAAAATGGTTCATCCTCCCCCGTAAATTTGCAGCAATGGAATATTCCGTCAACAGCAAGTTAGTTAGCAAAGAGGAACTCTTTAGCAATGTGGGAATTCCTTCACTACTCACTACGCAGTCCACTATCCACCTTATTCCTGGGGCCGCTGATGTAAAACGGGTCATGGGTGCAACTTCCGGTATAGCAACCGGAAGTCACACAGCGCTATTTGTTTCCATTGAAAGTTGGCGGTTTTGTTAGCTTTAGCGGTGTATAGAAACTTTAGAAGCGTGTTTTACTTAATCCCTCAAAAGTTTCAAAAATGGCTTTGTGCAGCTCATGGTTGTTCTAACACCCAAACTAAATTAAATTTGTGGCTTAAGGAGCGTCGTGTGGAACATGGGCCGCTGACGAAGAGGGAGTGCAGCTGCCCTCCTCGGTACAGATTTTACCGTCCATCGGGCGAGGATGAAGTCAGAAGGATTTGGCTCCAAATGTAAATCTTAAGAAGCCACTTAAGACTTTATATGTATGTTCGTTTCATTTTGTGGATAAAGTACCCACGGAGGAAAATCCGTATCCAACATTCTGGTTGGGTTACTCCGGACCACCATAGAAGAAGAGACGCCGGGTACTACAGATACCTGACAGCGCGGTGAATTTGCTGCAGCGTCACAAGAACAGGGACGATATTTCCTGTGTAATTGCTGCATC
The DNA here is from genome assembly GCA_003999625.1 of Oryzias javanicus. Lineage (NCBI taxonomy): Eukaryota > Metazoa > Chordata > Actinopteri > Beloniformes > Adrianichthyidae > Oryzias > Oryzias javanicus. Next base: position 31,082,812 of record CM012441.1, on the reverse strand, counting down.
TCCCTGGTATTAACTATTAAAAAATTACTGATGTTTAAACCACAGCTGACTTTATCAAAACATGAAACGGGCTAAAGCTTCACCGCGCGATGCAACCCTCATTGGCTCTCGCATCATGTAAACACAAGCACGTAAAACGATAAGGTTACAATAGATCAGCACTGTGTGGTAACTCCGGCAGAAATAATCATGTATGAAGGTATTGATATGTCTCGGAGCTTTAAGATTGTTCAGAGCTTCACCATCTGCCGCAACCGAACTGAGAAAGTAGCTAAAAATGCTACTATATGTTATATTTGGACATTTTTTAAGGTCATCCTTCAATTTTAACAGCACCGGAATTGTTACGTCGCCTCTTTAAAGACATGACAGCTGGTGTTTCCACATTTATATATAGTTATAGATCCAAAACAAGGGGGATTGCGCTGTCGGCTCTACAGTTGTAATGTAAATAAATGCTACTTCCGGCGTCTACAGGAAGTATCCCCCATAATTCACGCAAAGGCTCATGGGGCATAGGAATAAGGTGGATAGAGAGCCTTCGCCATTTTGTATTGCTATCTGAAACTACAATTCCTAAATAGAAATTTCCCAGAAGACTTTTCAAAAACTAGCGTGAATCAATGCTTACACCCATTTCACGAAATACAAATCTAATCAATATGAGCATTTTACGACGTCTGTTTGTAACTCTACCGTGTTCTGATGATGAAAATGAGGACGCTTCATTAAAAGATTATTTTTAAACCCCAATGCATTGTGGTCTATGGCGTCATCAGTAGTGAGCAGGGTGTCTGAATTATTTTTAAAATCCAGGGCACTATATAGTCCTACACGGTAGAGTTTTAAAGGATAGGATGGGAATTCGGATATATAGAATTTGAAGAAAAAAAAAATACGTTAATCACTCAGCAGTGAAAAAAAGAAAATAAGGAGAAAGCAAAACATTTGTTGCTACGCTTCGAAAAATGCAGGAAGAAAAACAAACCAGGAACAAGAATTAAAGGAACTGAAATAGAAGAGAAAGGAATTTAAGAATGAGAAGAGAAAGAAAAAGAGAAACGAGGGGCAGAAAAGGCTCATTTTGAGAAATTATTTATATATTTTTTGTGGTTCGTTCAAGTATTTTGCGTCTTTTGGATTCTTCAAACCTGTAAAAAATAAAAAAAATCACACATTTTAAGAATGTTTTACTCTAAGTTAATATTTAAAAAGGAAGTAATGATTATAGTGATAATGGAAATTCTCTGTACTAATCATGTTCACACTATGTGTCAAATGATGTCCTTAGTTTCCTACTACTTAACTTTGCTTCTGCTGTTCCAGTTTCTTATTCTTTTTTTTTTTTAAATATCATTTTCTGAAAAGTTTCATTTTTATAGAACTTTGCATTGATTGCTAAAATATATATTTTTAATGACTTCGTTTCTTTTTTAATTGTGATCTTTCATATTTTTGTGTCGAATGATTTGTTGTTGTGATTTGTTCCTGTAAGAAGCGGCACGTCTTCCAGTAGCTTACAAAAGGCCACTCAGGCGATTCAGACCGAGGTACTTTGTTGATTCTATGGCTTTGAAAGCCAGTACATATCGCAGGGCTTCTGGAGTGGCAAAGGCCACGCATTGGGTAAATGCACTATGGCATGACACAAACCTCTCTTAATCTGCTAAATGTTGTGCTAACAACAATAACAGCTGATCAAAGGACTAGCTCACATTACATAGATTTCCTGCTATTCCAGAATCAAAAACTTTTTTGTGTGCACTTCTAGAAAAAATATATAGCATAAATGAATTTGGCCTTGATTTTTTTTTTTTGTGATTTAAAGTGCTGTAGAAACAGACTAATCTAGATAGGCATAAATATAAAAGGTTCTTCTTTCTCCAACTCTGTCCCTCGCTCCTTGATTGTAAAATGAAAAAGAGACATTGTATTGGGATCAAGAATCCCAGTCCACTAACATAAAAATTCTGTGTTTCTTTTCTCAAATTTGGTTCTTTGTCTAAGTATGTGATTTGTTCTTATTGGTGGTTAGCTGACCCCTCCTCCTGATGACCAAGCTGTTTTCCATTTTACAAAGCGCGAAGAGCCTTTTCTCACGAAGAAGTGGCTCAGAATTCGTCTCTACAGTAGTTTACACCCGTCTGACTGAAATAAACTTATTTTAGCACTACCTCACGCGTAAATGTTTGTTCAGTTCGATCCGACACCGTCCCCGTTGGGGGGGGTTTGGGGGGGTTCTTTTTTGGAAAAATGGAAAACAAATATTGGTGCCCAGCGCAAGAGATGTAGCTCAGTTCCCGTCACAAATGTGCTTCTAAAAAGGTCAGATTTGTTGTGTTTTATGCCGAGTTGATTTGATTCTGTTGTGCATCCCCACTGCCTCAGACATGATGATTGTGTTACTGTAGTGATTCTCCTGCTCCTCTCTGTACATTTTTCTACCATGAAAACTCAATCAGTGATTATCTTTTAGATATCAAAACGTTCAGGATATTACCGCTTGTACTTTTGGTGTAAGTAAACGTGTTCATTTTTGAAAATCTGTCCCACAAGAAATCAATAAGAAATTGCTAAAATCCTTTAAAAAATTTACGCACTATGAAACTTGTGAATTTCTGCATCCTTTCAGCTAGACACCAAAATGTAAAATGTTCAGAATCTACTAGAATTTTTAGGGTAATTTAGAATTTAGCTTTTAATTTAGCAACATTCTAATTGGGGTTTTGTTCATGAGTTTAGGCCAATTAAGCAAATATTTTAGCATTATGCTAGCTGTTTTGCCAAAATTTGACTTTTTAACAATCTTTAGGCAAATTTGGAGCAAAGCTAATATTTTAGCATCATGCTAGCTAGTTGTCAAAATTTGACTGTAACATTCTTCAAGAAAATTTGGAGTTAAGCTAATATTTTAGCATTATACTAGCTAGTTGACATAATTTGACTTCTTAAAGTTCTTTAGGCAAATTTGGAGTTAAGCTAATATTTTAGCATTTTGCTAGCTCGTTGCCATAATTTTACTTCTTAAAGTTCTTTAGGAAAATTTGGAGTTGAGCTAATATTTTAGCATTATACTAGCTAGTAGTCAAAATTTGACTTTTTAACATTCTTTAGGCAAATTTGAAGTTAAGCTAATATTTTAGCATTATGCTAGCTGTCTTGTCAGAATTTGACTCTTTTTTTTGCTCTTTAGGCTAATTATATATCCATATATATAAAATGTATATGATATTAGGGAAATACGACTTTGCAGCTCTTACTCTCACTTTGAACAGTGAGAAGCAGACCTAAATGGCTCTTTTAGTGAAAAAGGTGGCAGACCCCTGTCATAGTGTGTCCATCCAGCCATCCCCACCAAACTTTTTTGTCAGATGTGTTTCCTAACTTCTTTTCTACAGAGAAATAACAAAACAGATAAATGGACATGTAAAAAATGCATACTTTATAGTGAGTATTTGATATCTTTTCAAGCTTTTCTGATGGGTCGAAATTTTGTGCAGAAAATATTTAAAAAAGCAAAATAAAGCCAAAAAAACCTGTAGGGGTGTGATAAGTCACTGTTTTTAATCATGTTTTATTTTTTACGCACCAACTTAAGTTGAAGTTGTAAAACAATGAGAGCACAAACAAATACACTGATTGTTTAGCTTTATGTGTGCCTGCTTATTCTAAAGTCTCACTCCTGCTGTTCAGCCAGGAACATAAATCAGAGTTTATCAAGAAGTCATGCTTTATGATCGAACAAACACCAGCTCTCCTCGTTACCACGGAATGTGAGGCTGTTCTTAACTCTAGGATGCTGGGTATTCATGCCACTGCCAATAATAGAAAAAGAGTCAGACAGCTAATTCTGATGGGAAGTTAAGGCTGTTTAATTAAATAAATAATTGAAAGAATAAGAAAGTAACATTTCTAAATTTAAAATAAAAGAATCAAGTAACGTATCTTGGGAAACTACTCTAATGTTAAAGACAAATAAATCAGCGTTTTTCAACTTTTTATTAACTAAGGTCCACATTTTCATCAACAAATAACGTGATGCACGCCAGCAACGAAAATATAAAAACAAGAAACTCTATATTAATAATGTAGTAGTGCCTTCAGGATCTCACATGCACTTTTTGTAATAGTTGAGGCACAAACAACTTGACGTTGCAGCTGTTTTTCATAGAAGTTAGGAAAGTTTTTAATAATAATTTTCAGCTAAAGGCTAAAGGGTTTGTTTTTAAAACAGTTGTTTTCCCTCTACTTTATTAAAATGCAGCTTTGTGAAACCTTACAAACAAATTAAAACTTTAATAATATTATATTTTTTCATATTTGTGCAAAAACAATTTTTTTTTTTTTTACCAATTAATCACAGCATGTTTGATAAATGAAGAGGACCAGCACTATATTTATGTTTATTAATTAAACTGTAACTAGAGAAAAAAAATGAACACACTGAGTTTTATTAGCATTCCTTTAGTCTAAAAATGTAATCTAAGCAAAAAGTTTTGTTTATTTTTTGTGCTAAAACAAATATTTTAATTAAGTTTCAGTTAAATGTGTCTGTTGTCCACTTAACCTTAACGCTTCTTCTTTCTTTTACTCAACTCAAATGTATTTATATAATACCTTAAAATTACCACAGCTCACCAAGGTGCTACACTATAAAACAGGGGTATTCAACTCCAGGCCTCGAGGGCCACAGTGTCTGCATAATTTCCAGATATCCAAACTCTACTCATGACTGATTACCTGGTTCAGGTGTGTCCAACCAATTGGACATGTTGGAAAACCTGCAAGAATGCGGCCCTTGAGGCCTGGAGTTGAATACCCCTGCTATAAAAGCTCAAAACCTTAAAAACAGCAAAAAGATTTAAAAAATTAAAAGTAAAAAAGTTAAATTATACCATGGTTTGGTTCAATACTCATTTCTGATTGGCTGCTGGGTGTGGTTTCAGTGAGTGATAATGTCTGACGAAGTGTGCATTATCAGAAATTATACTATGATTTGGGTGAATTTTCGATTCTGATTGGCTGCGGGATGTGGATTAAAACGTGGTAATCCACGGTGATCACACACACCTAAAAAAGAAGTTCCGGTCACACATCCCAAATGTTCTGTATCACTGCGTAGGCTTCTTCAAACAAACATGAACTTTCCCTCTGAACTGATGTAACCCATTGTGATGAAAAACATTTATATTTTTTGCAGCTGTAAATGAGGTTGTGTAGGCTCAGCATTTGTTGTCATGTTACCGTGACAACATGCAGCATCACGTATCAAACAGTTCGCTTTTTGTGCACTCTAAGTCGAAAAAATACCAAGAATAAAGTACTAAATATCAATTGAATATTTATTTCTTTTGCAAGTGACCATGGTATAAGCAGGATAATGCCCTTCGAAGTGTGGATTATCAGAAATTAATGCACTACGTGAAAGCAATAGTTTCAGGCTTCTCCGGCGTGTGTTCATTTCTGATAATGCACACTTTTTAACGCACTTTGCAGAAGTGTCAGACGGCTCCCATTCAGGCTTCCACGGGGTGCAATAATTTCTGATAATGCACGCTTAATCGAGAGTTATCCCTAACTTAATTCACTTAGTGGAAGTTCAGGCTTCCATGACGTGTGTTAATTTTTGATAATGCACACTTTATCAAGCATTATCCCTTACTTAATTCACATAGTGGAAGTTTCATACGGTTCATGTCAGATGGTTCAGGCTTCCACGGCGTTGGTTAATCTCTGATAATGCACACTTTGTTGGGCATTATCCTTTACTTAAGTCTTTAAACACCAGATAAAAGCTAAAACAATTAAACACACCTACAGATGAGAGATCTGAGAAGTCTTTTTCTTTTTTAATGTATAGTGAAAATGTTGCAGGATTTATTTTATAACTTTAAAATTAACTTACATTTTTTTTCCAAAAGTGCTTGAAGTCTGAAAATGAATTAGTCCTTTAAATCCAGACAATGTTAGAAACCAGCAGTTTCAACTAGACCTGGACCAAAAACTGGAATCTATGGCTGATAATAATTCTTTTGTGTCATTTATTCAGTAAATGTTTGTCAAAGTTATGATTAGAACTCTTGTTAAAGTTCGACACAGTGCTAAAACCGTCAAATATTCACTTTGGATTCTGCAGGCGTCAGATCTTTTCCAGGACCTTCATATCCTCTTTCAAAACATAAGTGTAACTTCCCTTAAGTCTGCATCTCTGTGTTTTACTCTGCTTGCCGGCATCCTCTTTAACTGAAAACTCTGTGTCTAATCCGACTAAACGTGGACCCCTCAGCTCCTGAGGGACTTGTGTGTCAGAGGTCACCTGCAGTGGAGTGATGAGGAGTGTTTCTTCTGTCTTCCTCCCTCTTTCTCTGTCCTCCCTGTCTCTTTCTTTCTCTGTTCTCCTCTCTCTCTCTCTGAAATGCCTCAGCATCTGTTGTTCACATACCTTCACGTGTGCTCACGCACCGCCACCGCCACCCACAAACGGTCACGTTGGTACAGGCTTTTTTGAGTTGTGTCTTCTTCTTCATGCTTTGCCTGGACCCTTTCCTCCAGTAATGCAGCTGCTAGGTCAGGGACTCTGGTGATTGCTCCAGCCTTGTTGCTAGTCTTTATGTTATTCTGGTTTGTCCCTTCTTACCCTGCTGTCTTCTAGCTGGACTCAAGGGTAAGTGCTTCCCTGTAGCCGGCACTGCTCAGATAATCCCCGCCGATTATCTGACAAATGCAACGTTCTTTCTCTCTTCTTTCCCTCTTCTCCTTTTTCACGTCTCGCTTCATGTCTTAGATATTAGTTGATGATTTTTTTTTTATTTTAAATAACCTCAGCTTGAGGATCAAAGTATAAGCATCCATTCATGCCAGCATAGGATGCATGTATTTAGGAACTTATTATTTGGCTGAATAACAAATAAAGTTTAAACAATAGTTGTTTTTTTGCATAATTGCCTTCTCTCTTTACTCTTATTGGTGACCAGACCCCTCAGAGAAAAGAAAATTGATCATCTACATGTTAGGAAAAACTATTAAAAATTAGGGATTTAATTTTTAAGGGCTTTTTAAAGACAAATATTATTTTTCCTTTTTTTATTTTTTGGCTGGTGCTGAGGGCTCAATATCCTTTAATTGTTTTTTTCCTTTGAAATTCTTCATGATGAGAGTTGGCAAATATGTATGCGGAGTATTCTGAATGCCAGAGAAATAGGAGTAGCCACTGCCGCCCCTCTCTTCTGATGAAATACTCCGGACCCCCCCTCCCCTTTCCTCCTACAGTAGATGGGCCTGTAGTCAGAAGCTAAACAGGCGTCACACCTCCAGAAAGGAGAGGTTTGATTTTCTTTTTTTGACTGCCCTTTTTTTTGCCTGAACAGGAGAACACCTCTGTCATGTGTCCATATTTTGTACAGATACAGGAGTTTTCATTCATTCCCCCCATCTCCTAGAGAATGATACAGTTTTGCCTCTGTCGGCTTCATGCTATTTACCCATGTACTTGCACCAAGTTGTATTGCTACCCTGTTAGAGTTCTCCGGTAGTGCCTGTTAGTGTGCTCCTTAGAGATCATGAATACTTTGCAACATGTTCAAGTATTGTCAACTTGCAAATGCGTAGAGAAGAAATGAAAAAAAAACACAAAAAACAAATTGCAAATTTGCAGATGGATGTGCATGACTACTTCGATTCCAGAAAAGTCTCATATCTGCTTTGGTAATTTGGTCATTTTATTGATGTTAAAGTCAGTTCATCAGTGTGAGGTATGCAGAGTTTACCGTGGATCTCCTTTTTCGCCCGCTCACGTTTCTACACTCGGTTTTACTTTACCTCTTTGTTACACCAGCAATTTTTGTTCTATAACTTGTCCTGAAGTGAGTCTTGCTTTCACTCTTCAACACTAACCTGTCTTACTGACCCACGAAAGATTGTCCTCCCACCAAACCCTCTGTCATCTTGTCTCTTTCACCCAGAATTGGCAACATAACACACCATTCTTTCTGTGTTTCAAGACTTTTTGTGTCCTCCCCTTCCTCCCTTCCTTCATCCCTGTTGTGTCCCCACATTCACATTTTTCTTTGTCTTACAGTTCTTTGATTAAAGTAAAATAAAACAGCTAAAAACAAGCTCAAATCTCTTAAGGCAATGACGGCCCTCTGGCTGAGCTGAGCTGGAGGGTGACGGATGACAGTCGTGCTCGATTCAGTATTTCGGTCCTGCCCTGCTGAGATCAGGCCTCCACTTCCCGCACTCGAATCCCCCCAATCACCATCACTCATGTCCGCCTCTCTCAGACATGACACCTGTCACTCACAGTGAGGACATGAATGCGCCTCCTATTTAGTCTGAATCATCCGTGTCCCCATCATTCTGTCATTTTCTCTCTGACAGTCTCGTGACAGATCAAATATTCACATTCACTTCTTCAAAATTTAACAGAAATTCAAATTTAAAAACCCATATTGTTAGTTGATTTTGGGGGTTTCATTGATTTGATGCAGAGAGGGTTTTTGTAATGAAACATAACAACTTTAACCATAACTTCTTCATAAGAAAAAAGGATTTAAAAATACATTTTGTGTCTTAGCACCCTAAACTAATCTGGATTTATCTTTTGCCACATAAATGAAACTTTTTTATTAGCACACATCTGAATACTTGTCAGGACCTGAGTGACAACAGTTGCGAATGGCAGAATCTATTGAATTGTACCTTAACAGCACTTGTTCAAACACTTTTTGACGACGAACTTCTCCTGAAAACCATTGGGAAATGTGACGTACTGAAATGTATGCATACAGGTGAAGTAGAATCTGTCAGGGTAATCGATAGGTAATCGACAGGTTTTCATCCACTAACACAAAAAGACTAGAAAAAAAAAGAGAGAAAAAAAGCTCTTTACGCTGTCAGACACAATGCAAGTTGACAATGTAAGCTGTAAGTGTTTATAATTTGGCCCTAGAAGTAGATGAAAAACCCCTGGTGGTTCATGTGTAAGTACAAACGGCTTGCTTGTCTGCCTGTGGTTGACTGATGTCCTCTCCTCTGAACCGTGTGCTTTTCCCTGTGCCGTTTGGCTGGATAGACGCTGACAGAGCTCAGAAACATGGCATGGATGAGTTTATCTCCGCTAACCCCTGTAGCTTTGACCACGCCTCACTTTTTGAGATGGTGCAGCGGCTCACGTTGGATTACAGGCTCAACGACACCTTCTGCTCACTGGTGAGTCTCCTTCCTTTTGTTTTGACATTTGCATGAGGGGGGTGTCAATTTACCTTTTAAAGATTCCAACCATTTACCCTTCATTTTTGAACTCTTATAATAACATTAAAGCTGAAAACAAATGTTTCCTGTACCCCGACAGCTTCTCTTATCCCTACATTTAACCTTTCAAACGGACAGTTATGGAAACATAGTCGCTATGTCCGAATTCCCACCCTAATCTCTTAACAGCTAAACAACTATATGCCCTTGACCTGTGATGTCTCCGATTTGAAAGTGAAAATCGAATCAATTCAAGCATTTCATGACATTTATTCATGACTCCACTGTGTTCTGATGATGAAGACGATGATTTATTTAAAAAATACATTTAAACAATTTTTTTCGCAAAAATTGCTCTAACGCAATGCATTGTGGTCTATATTCGCTAATGTACTGAGCATGAATGCACACTGATTTGCGCAAGGAGTTCTGGGAAATTTCTCGGGCACTCAATTTTTGAATTGTAGATTCAGACAGCGCTATAAAATGGCAAACGCCCTATATATAGTGTGTGTGCTCCCCCACTTATTGGGGTTTCTTTTTCCGCGGTTTCACGTATTCGCTGATTTTTTTCGGTCACAAAATCTTCCAGTTCATCACAACAGCTCAAGCCGCTTGTTTGAAATTTTTGCGTTCGAAGGAGGTGCTGCGCTGCTGAGGTGTATCTCCGCAAAGCAGAGCCTGTAAAAAGCACGGAGGGGGAGGGGGCGCGTGGAAGGGCGTGCCCCCTCCTCTCTACATTGCCCCTGCATAGAGAAATGGCATCAACTAGCTCAGAAAAACCGAAAGACCAAAAAAAATCCTGATATGCTGAAGAAGATAATCTGGGAGAATAATTATCATCCGCAGCAGGTGTTTATTATTTAAATACCTAATCATTATTATTATATAAAAACTCGTTATGTTGAGAAATACTCAAATTTCCTTTAACAAATGCTTTACAAAGCATGATCAGAAGTGTTTTGGATGAGTATGGACCAGTAACAGAGAATGGGGGATGGGGGGGTTCTCTCTACTTGTGGATTTGGCATATTCGCGGATGCCTCCGGTCCCTAACCCCCGCGAATTAGAAGGAGACACTGTAGTGAACTGTATAGTGAGTAGAGACGAAAATCAGACGTAGTCAATGACGTTATTAATAGTCAAAATAGCTACGTTAGCGCGGTGCTGCTAGCACTCTGAAATAAATAGCATAATTGGGTATAAAACTTTAATAAGGTTGTGATAAAACAAAAAAGTCATTACTTACATTTAAATGTAAACTTCTGTGCTTCCGCGCACATACTTGTGAAGAAAAGCGCTTCTCCTCCGCGGTACAGGGCGACGCGGAACACCCTTGCGGGGGAAGGGCTCTGCATCCTCCGCACCGAGGCTTAGCCCTTAAAAAAGATATTTTGGACAGAAGTTAAAGGGGTATGGGAAGAATTTGGATTGGGCCAAAATATAAATTTACTATTTATAGACAGTTTTATTGCAGTGGTATACTTTTCTGTCCTTCAGATAAATCAGAAATACTTGTAAATACTTTTTTTTATTATTATTCCATGAGTAAACTACTATGAATTTCATATTTGAGGACCAGAAAAAAACCAAAGAAAATGTTTTGTCAATGTTAAATCTGGGTTCACATAGAATGGATTTATTTAGTGTCTTTTATCCTTTTCAGGCGTCTTTAAATTTTTCTTTATCATTTTAATATTGACTGCTTTGTCTACTTCTGGTATTTTATTCTCATTTATCTTTTTTGTAGTTTGTAAAATAAAAAAGCCCATCTAAGAAAAAATACTGCAAACTAGTTTTTGATAAAAGCATTAGGATATTGAAGATGTTTGTAGTATGTTTATATTTCTATATCTAACTTTTTTTTTTAACAAATACATTTAATGCAATTAAAATGCTCTTTATAAACTTCTAAAATTAAATCTTGAACAGGAAAATAACAAAAATCTTTTCATTTTGAAGTTTAAACATTCATCTGTTTCTCTTGTTTGGTTGCTGCCACACATTTACAACATAATTTTACCAATCATAATGAAGAATTTGTAGAAATTGTATTGCTTATTATCAAACCAAAGACAGGAGTTTGTGGAATTGTAACCGTCACTGCCGAGCTTTGGACATGCTTCTGCCATAAGGAAATAAATCTTGTTGTGTAAAGATAATGACAAATACTGTATCTCTATGTGTTTTTGTTGTGCAGGGATGGTTCAGCCCAGGCCAGGTGTTCGTCCTGGACGAGTACTGTGCGAGGAACGGAGTCCGAGGTTGCCACAGGCATCTGGGTTACCTGCGTGACCTCCTGGAAAGAGCAGAGAATGGGGCCATCATTGACCCCACTCTCCTTCACTACAGCTTCGCTTTTTGTGCCTCTCATGTCCATGGGAACAGGTGTGGCCCTCATCTGTTGAATTTGTGAAGGTTTATGAGTCAAACTTACACAGAGGCCGAAAAGCACAGCAGTTTTGGAGGTTTTCGTATCCAGAATTTTTATTCTAGATCAAAATATAAAAAAAAATAAAATAACAACCAGCAATAACATGTAGCTCATCAAGTCTGTAAATTTTGCGACACCTTTACAACAGCAATATGAACTGTTTCAACTATTTCAATGAACTCCTTTTAGTAAATTTTTCTCAAGCAAAGATTGAAAATTGAAAATAAGTTTCCTCTGACTTCCTGTGGATCAATCGCCGTGTTGTGGGTGGTGACTCCTCTCTGATACAATCTTAGAAATGTCTGTTTTGAAGATTTTTCAGTTGAAAAATGGGATAACCCGTTTTATTTAGTCTTCTTAGTGTTAAGCTATAGTTTCTATGTTACGACAGAACTCCTACTTCTGTAAAATGACCAGCGTGAAGCCCCATGATGCAATTCTCTTGTGATATTGGGCCATATAAGTAAAATTGAAGGATTAGAAACAAAGGGGATCCTCCAAAGAAAACAGCTGCTTATTTTCTGAAAAAATTGGTGGATTAAATATTTAGAAATCACAGATAGTTTTACTTTGTTTGTCAATCTTTTCCAGAATCATCCATTTGTTTTTTTTCCTGTATTTATTTCTCTATTTATCCTTAAAAAAAAAAGCTTATATTCACCTTTTTTATGTTGCAACACTTTTGGCTTTTTAGTTTCATGTTAAGTTTTCTGATCACCTGCATGTATATGTATTTCCTTGTTTTCTACCATTTTCCTTTGTGTTTCTTTTTTCTCTGTTCTTTGTTGCCATAGTCTCTCACTGTCCATATTATTCATCCTCCCATGCGTCCGTTAAAGTCAGAGAGGGCACCAGTTATTGGGGCCCGTTGGGCTATGAGGCCCTAATATCCCCAAAGAACCCCCAAAGCCCAGATCCTCGCGCCGCCTCCAAGCGGGCGCGCATATTCAAGTTTAGAAAGAGAAGGGAGTCCTTTCAAGGTGAAAAAAGGTGAGACTCGAGAGAAAAACGACTCACACGATTTGTCACACTGGAAGCTGAGCTCAGTCAGTTTCTGCGTCGTGTTTGTTTCTTTTGCTGATGTTGGACTCGCAGGAGAGTTTCCATAAAAGCTGAAGTGGGTTTCATTGTCTGGTCCTTGCAGGCCAGACGGGTTAAGCACGGTGATTGTAGACGAGAAGGAACGCTTCGAAGACATCAAGGAGCGGCTGCGCGTCATTCTGGAGAACCAGATTGTTAACTTCAGGTGATTCCAACATCACTAACAGCCGGGGGTGTAACGATGATTTGACTTAATCGATTTATATTCCTTCTATCCAACCAGATCGATCCGTCTGAGTGAGGCAAGTTGTTCATCAAACTGAATCAAAATGACCTAAAATAGTTTCAAAATGAAATAAATCGAATTACTATAACTATGTCATCACAGCAGACAGTACACATGTGATGGCAGCAAAAAAGGATCTATACTTCATTACAGTCCAATGAGGGCGGGACTTTGTACCCAATTAAAATGTGAATGGATTTGACATTCATTCTTGTTTACTTGTTTGTTTGTACACATTTTTAAATTACATTTGAGTACCTTGAAGAAATATATGGAATCTGGAGAACTTCACCTGCACTGTTTCAACACGCTCTCACTCCTACCTCGCCATGTATGGATGTGTGGTTCGGGTCCCCTCTGCGTCACTTTTTAACGTTTTAGGTATCCCCAAATCTTTTTTTGACATGCTGGCTGTTCCCATTAATTCCCCAATCTCAGGGCTGTGAACCAGTACAGATCCAAAGGCTGCTTGGTACCGGGACAGAGACAGGGAAACGATGAATATGCTAATCAGAGATCCCCAATCTTCAGGATGCGGACCTGTACAGGTTCCTTAACACTAACCCAGTACCAGTACCCTAACCTAAAATCAGTAACGCGTCTGGTACCCAATACCGCGTTTGATACTGTGTCCAGTACTGTATGTGATACTGCATTTGATTCTGCATTTGATACTGTGTCCAATAACAGCGTCCAGTACTGCGTATGATACTGTGTCTGTTATGTTTCCACTTCAATATGTAGTTAAACCATGAAGGAGGCAACACAGTGTCTGATACTACATTTGATACTGCGTCCAGTACTGCATTTGATACTGTATTTGATACTGCGTCTGATACAGCGTCCGATACTGCATTTGATACTGCGTTTGATACTGCGTCCAATAACAGCGTCCAGTTACATCTTTGATACTGCGTCCAGTACTGCGTCCAATACTGCATTTGATACTGCGTACAATACTGCATTTGGTAATGCTTCAAGTACTGTGTCTGATACTGCATTTGATACTGCGTCCAGTACTGCGTCTGATACTGCGTCCAGTATTCCGTCCGATACTGCGTCCGATACTGCATTTGATACTGTGTCCAGCACTGCGTCCGATACCGGGTCTGGTACCCCGTTCTTCACCGCGTCCCTTGTGAATGAGAACAGCCAGCATGTCAAAAAGCGACCAATAGATGTCACTCAAAACGTCATAAAGTCACGCAGAGGGGGCCGAACCACACGTCTGTTGAATTGGGAGGGAGAATGTGAAGACAGTTCAGTACCAGGTATTCATCTCTGACTCACACTGATTGAATCTTCGGTCAGTGAGTCAGATCCAGTTGGATCCAGTATTGACTATGAATTGGATTGTCAACCACAAATTTCTCCATGAATCAAACTGTTGTTGAATCAATCGTTACAGCCCTACTAGCACCTATCATGTGGACCGGACGTTTGTTATGGCTTAACACGTTTGTGTCTGATTCTCTCTGGTAGATATTTTTTCCCGTTCGGTCGTCCAGAAGGCGCCCTAAAGGCCACTCTGTCTTTGCTGGAGAGGGTACGCGAATCGGAAACAACGGCATGATGATGAAGCCTAAAGGACGACGGCTGAACCTTCATGTTCTCCTAATGCAGGTCCTGATGAAGGACATCGTGACCCCAGTCCCACCAGAAGAGGTCAAAGGAGTGATCCGCAAATGTTTGGAGCAGGCCGCCCAGCTCAACTACCAGCGAATCAAAGACTATGCTAAAGTTGAAGGTAAATGGACGAACACAAAGACACTCAGGAGTCATTCTTGGAACTTACTTCACTTTGAGACTGATCATTACTGTTACACATGATGCCTTTATTTGCTGAACGGTGTATCTGTCCACGCCGTAGATAAGTAGTGAAAGGTTGTCGGTCGCTTTGTGTCACTCGGTCCAATAACTCTCTCCTTTGTTTCAGGCCTGCTTTAGCTCTGTGCTGTTCTGTAGGCCAACTTGGCTTTTGTGTAGAGGTGTGTGAGTAAAAATGCATTCAAATCCGAAGTACTAAAACTGGTTGATGTGCTGATCTCTCATTGTGCCTTGACTATTCAAAGCTGTGTCGTAGCCGGCCTCTGGTAGTGGATGATTGGACTGTTATCTCAGTTTAACTGAATGTCCTCTAAGCCTCCCGGCTCCGAGTCCACGCACACTCTGTCTCCCCCACTATCTCATTGTGGCTCTCACATCTTCAACCTTTCTTCACACTGTTCTGTACTCCGCCCCCGCACCGCCACCCTTGCCTGGACGGAGCCTCGGCTCTCCTGTCACCTTTGTCCCGTGCTCTTGCTTCAGACCTGCTGTCTTCTGCTTCTCTTTGCACTTCTGTCTGCTCCGCTCCTCTCTCCTCTCTCCTCCTCCTCCTCCTCCACATATTTCACTTCCTTTGACCTCTTTAACATGTAACGCTGGCTTTTTCTGGACGCAACGCTGGACCTTAAAGAGGCGGTTTGGCAGTTCGTGAACCCTTTTTAGACTTTTTTATCCTTCCAAACAAAAGCAAACGACCATCGATTTTTGCAAACTGATCGATTCCTCATTAAGTAAATGCCAAAGTGCACACATTTCAGTTAGTTGGTTTGAATGGAGCATTGCTTATGTTCCCACCAGCCCCTTGTGTTTTTTCTAAGACGCCAGCCTTGGCGGTATTCTAAAAGCTCACTGTAAATATTTGACCGTTCACGCAATCGACATGAAACAGCTGATTCGGACGCAGAGAAAAACGTCTTTTCGTAGATATGCATCCCACTACTAACGTAAAGTGTTCCAGACCTTCTTTTCTCTGCGACAGCTTTTACACTGATTGCATAAACACTTCGCTACTGTAACGTGAGGGTGTAACGGATCACAAAACTCGTGGTTCGGATCGTGTCGCTGTTTTAGGGTCACGGTTCGGATCATTTTTCAGATCAGTAAAAAGGAAAAAAGCAAGAAGATTAGAGCCTAAATTTACTCTTTTGAAAGCATTTAAAACATATATTTGAGAAAAAAACATGGGAAGTACTTTGAAGCATAAATATATACTCGCATATCCTTGAACATAAACAAAAAAGTAAAAACATGTAGTTTCTGACTACATTTACATGTCTGGGACAAAATGTCTGGAGAAAACGGTTGCATTGTGAATCTCAAGGATGGGCGGGGCTTTACACCAGTTGACCAATCACAAAATGAAACTGTAATACCTCGTTTTAACCTGTAGTGGGCAGCACATAGACATATTTAAACTATAAATTTAGGAATTAAACAAGTTTCTTTTTAATTGTAAAAGAAAAAAAAAATGTGGCCAACAGACAGAACTTTTATAGTCCCATTTATAGAGGTCAACAGCCAAAAAAAATGTGATGTATGGTTTGGTTACCCTTTAAATATGCAATTTTCCCCTTGCTCCATCCCCTATGTCTAAATTAAATCGTACATGAAAAAGTTAAAATTAAACTTTCATTATTTTTTCTGTTGTAATTGTAATATTGACACTAATTATTATTATTTACCGAAGTACATGTGCAGGTGAGGTGGTGCCATGCCCACTTTTCTTGGTGATTTTTGACCCTTTTGGCTTGCCATACTGCCTTCCCCTGACGGTACGTTCGTGTTGCGGGGGGCGGCGGCTGCTTCTAACCGCTAGATCTGAACCCAGACATGAAGACCTGCACCAATGCTTTTATTCAGCTCAGTATGACGAGTTTAAAAAAAGTTTTTGGCGGAAGCTCCTCCCACATGTCAAACAGACTTTTGGATAACTGTCAAGAAGCAACTTTGACATATGTTAAAACGAGCTTGATGCCGATTGGATTCAGTGTGGACAGACGATTGATTTTAATATTGTACAAGACGGGGGATGATCTGCGGTACTCGTGTGGGCTGGTGATCTGTACGGATTATCCGTTACACCCCTAAGGCTGGATCATACTCCCAAGCGATTCGCAATTGCTGGCGTCGCATCCACAATCTCGCGGTCTCGTTCATACTATTGATTGCGACTCTTCGCTGTAACCACGATGTACTTCTGACTGGTGTTTACACTTTTCAACCAACGCGATCTTGTCCAGCGTTTACTTTTAACACAATCAGCATCCCGTTAAAGGCCCGGTCCTGTTGGCTTCCACAGCCACATCACGGAATAAATGTCATCCCCGGGGTGCAGACGCCGTTAGGAGCGGACTGGTAGTGCAACGGGCGATATAGGGCCGCGGAATCGGCGCGCATACTCGCGGTACAAACTTTGGCCGCTGTTACACGCGGAAATATTCTGAAATTCTGCACTCGTAAACGGCTGGAGAACGCACTTATACGCGAGTAGGGAGTGCTCTGACAGAGGAGTGCATAAGGTAGGCGCGTCTGAGCGCGTGTGGCAGAGTTTCCAACTTTTTTATCCGTGGTACGCCCGTCAAACCCTGTGGGACCGGTTCTTTAGACACTTGCAGCATCTGTAAGGCAGAGAGTGAAGTCAGGAGTTTGTTCGCTAAACAGAAGCAGGGAATACGAAGACGACAAAATTAAATTAAAAAAGGAAAGAAATTGCATTCTCTAGTGCTGTAAGGTAAGAGAAGGAAGACATCTTTTTCCAGAAACGTGCTCTGAACTTGACTGAAGCGTTCAGCTTTAATGGCCGTGTGACCACCGGTAGCGATTATGAATCACGTGGAAGTAGAGACCAGCCTTAAAGTGTTGCAAATTAGTGCAAGACTTCCTCAGAATCTACTGAATTTATGCTGATTGTGTGTTCAACCACCTTGAGGACAAAACTTCCAGATTGAAGTCATTCTATATCTTCTTTAAATAACTACTTTAAATGTGTTCAAAGTGAGATTTCTCTTAAAAAGTGGATGTTTTCTAGGGGTTCACAAACTGTTAAACAAACCTGCATGTGCTTTGATACATACCAGCCAGGCTTTTCTTCGATGGCAGACATTTCCCATTAAACAACACAAACAAGTCTGTGACACAAAATTGTGACATTTTGGGTTAATTTTTGTTCGGCTTTTGCATTTTCACCGAAAAATAAAATGTTTCTGCCTTGAAAGAAACACCTGAAGGTGCTAAAGATACTTCACTATCTTTACACGCTCTGTAACTTTACTTCCCTTCGTGGGTTCAAATCCAGCCAAAGATTTCATTTTAACACTCGACTTCCTGCCTAGCGGATTTGATTGGATTCCCCCCGGAAAGCTCTCCTCCCATTGGCTCCTGTCCTCCTGCTTTCCCTCTTTTGATTCCCGCCTCTTGCATGCCACGGCCCTCCTTTCCCCCCCTTTTTTTTTTGATTATAGGGAATAAGAGGGAAATGTATGAGCACCCTGTCTTCTGCTTGGCCTCTCAAGTGATGGATTTAACCATCCGTGAGTACCCTCATCATCCTCTCCACACTTTCCCTCCTTCCTCTTCTTGTTTTAAGTGCTCTTTCACCCCCATCTCTTTCCTGGCCTCCTCTCCTCCTTCACAGATCCTCCCGCCATGCTTGTTTTTATCTGTGCCTTTGTGTGTTGGAGTGAGTGGGGAGAGAACTAACTCAGTCTGGGGTCCCTCTTTGCAGCGCCATCTGTTTGTGATGGACATGAATGAGAAGTCTGGTCTGTAAGCTTCTTAGTTTTGGTTGGGTGCCATTTCCTTGATTTGAATGCATTTTTATATTGTTTACATTGATATCTCCTCCAGTCATTGATCATGTGTCAGTGCCATGCTGTGCCGGACAGGTAGGCCTTTTTTTTTGCTTTCCCACGTCCACCGGCTGTGATGAAGGAGCATCTGTCGACATTACCAGACGAGAGACGGTTTCAATTTGTGTATTTACTCCTGTCGTCCGACAAAGCGTGTGTGTCCAGTTTCCAGCGGTCTGAGCTTTACTTGTTTGTTAAAAATCATCACTTTCTTTTTTGTTATTTTCTAATGTTTCAGCGCTTTCTTTGTCATTTAATGTGTGTTTGTGACGTTTGTCTGTCGCCCAGAAACCAGCGGACTCCCAGCAGATTTGATAAAAGGGTCACACGACACCCCTCGACCACCGACACATCTCTAAACGTCTCCTCTTTATCTCCTCTCTCTTGTTTTTTTGCACTCAAGTTGAGAAAGGTCAAAAGGATCAGAAGGATCCAGGTGAAGCCATGCTAAGATCACAGCTCAGCCACAGCTCATACAGAGACACAAACACCTGTTCTCTTGAAGACACATAGAACACATGCATGCATTTACCAGCATCCTTCCTGCTGCACATCACACGCTAATGCTTTGGCATGCGTTCAAAGAACAACTTTATCATTTTAAAAAAGGAAATGCACGTCAAGTACCTTATTGAAAAACACTAACACAGGAAGTGTTAAATCCCAGACTGTTTCCTCAAAAAAAGCATTTATATACATGATACACGCTAGATTTTAGGAATGTCTACTCCATGAAATGGGATCAGGAAGTTTAAATAAAGGTCATTTTAGATCAAGGGTGTAAAAACTGAATCACACACGGGGTCAAAATCCAAGAGAGTACAGAACAGGACAAACCTTTAATAAATTTATTAAAAAAAAAAAAAAAATTGTTAAAAATTTTACAATGTAATTTTTTTTTAATAAAAATGGAATACAAACAGACAAGAGTATTATACCAGAATAAATCAACTTAAACCTTAAATAACTCCCAATATTTTGCTCTCCATAAATTATATATTTGTCAAAATTGGGATTTGGGGGGGCTGTATATAATTACCCTGCGGGATCCCCGGCCTTGACTTGCGCATATTCCTTTTAGGGCTGCCACGATTAGTCGACTAATTGACTATTAAAGCAGTCAATAATTAATTTAATAGTCGAGTAGTCGTTACTTTAAATTATATGGAGTCAGAGTGAAGTAAAGTTGAAAGTTTTAATTGCAATCTGCTAGCTTTTTGGACATTTTTTTGGCATTTATCAATGTTTTGTAGTTTAGTTAATATTTCAGCTACATGCTAGCTATTATGACTAATTTAGACTTTTTGGTTTTAAGGCTTTTTCTGAGTTTAGCTAATTTTTCCGCTACATGCTAGCTGTTTTGGCTAATTTAGGCTTTTTTTGTTTTGAGGCCATTTTAGAGTTTAGCTAATATTTACGCTACATGCTAGCTTTTTTGGCTAATTTATGCTTTTTTGGTTTTAAGGCTATTTTAGAGTTTAGCTAATATTTCCGCTACATGCTAGCTGTTTTGGCTAATTTAGACTTTTTTGGTTTTAAGGTTATTTTAGAGTTTAGTTAATATTTCAGCTACATGCTAGCTATTTTGGCTAATTTAGACTTTTTTGTTTTGAGGCTTTTTCTGAGTTTAGCTAATATTTCCGCTACATGCTAGCTGTTTTGGCTAATTTTGGCTTTTTTGTTTTGAGGCCATTTTAGAGTTTAGCTAATATTTACGCTACATGCTAGCTGTTTTGGCTAATTTTGGCTTTTTTTGTTTTAAGGCCATTTTAGAGTTTAGCTAATATTTCAGCTACATGCTAGCTATTTTGGCTAATTTAGACTTTTTTGGTTTTAAGGCTATTTCAGAGTTTAGCTAATATGTCAGCTACATGCCAACTGTTCTGGCTAATTTTGGCTTTTTTTGTTTAAAGGCCATTTTAGAGTTTAGCTAATATTTACGCTACATGGTAGCTATTTTGGCTAATTTAGACTTTTTTGGTTTTAAGACCATTTTAGAGTTTATCTAATATTTCAGCTACATGCTAGCTGTTCTGACTAACTTGGGCTTTTTTCATTTTTTAGGTGAATTTGGCAATTAGCTAATAACTTTGCTTGATCTCAACTTCAGTGTTTTTAGTTATCAATTTTCATCATTTTCAGCACTAGCATCTTCAGCAACCAAATTCAGCTCATAGCCTTCACACTCGCAATATCGCAGGTTATGCTATATATCTATTTTTCAGTTAGTTTAAAGTACTGACGGTTAAGACGTGTGCTTTACATCCAGTTTGCGCATGACCCGATTAGTCGACTAATCAGAAAAATAATCGGTAATTAGTCAACCATTAAAAATAATCGTCTGTGGCAGCACTAATGTCATAATACACTTACATAATTCACCCTTTAATGTGTTACATTATAGTCAGAAATCAGTCTGTGCATGAAATTGATTAAATTGCCTGTACTTTCTAATAATAAAACCTGCAAAAATATCATTAAAGCTCATCAAAGTTAATGAGCTGACACCATTTTAAATGTTGTTTTACTTTTAGAACGTATTATTATTAGTTATTTCAATCAAATAAAGACAAAAAAAAAGCGCAACAAAGTCACGTGATCCTTTAATTGGTGAAATTTGAGATTTTGCAAACGTAAAAATACATTTTTCAAGCATTTTCATGCAGATAATTATTAAAGGAAAGATTTACCCTAAAATCAATTAGGGCTGCCACTATTAGTCGACTAATCCACTATAAAAATAGTTGACAAAGTTTGAGCGTTCAGCATAAAAAAAATTCACTTTTGCTATATTTGATTCAGTAAAAAGTTGAATAAACTATTATCTTCATTGTCTTTATTTTTAGTTAGTTTAAAGCTAATGATGGTTAAGATGTGTTCTTTACATCCACTTTGCACATTAGTCGACTAATCGGAGAAAATAATCGGTGATTATTAAAATAATCATTCGTGGTAGCCCCCTAAAATCAATCAGGTTTTCCTTTCTTCAATCAATTGTAGGACAAATATATTTATATTCCCTCTGATTTGATAGGACTTCAGTCAAATCCTACATTTGACTGAAACAAGTAAAGTAGAAATATAAAAACACTTTTACCTTAAGTGGCTAATCTTTAAGCCATTAACCCTTACAAAGACAGTCAGGGGTAGAATTTCAGTTGTTATTGTTGTATGTATTAATGTGCTTTTGACTTTAAATGTTTGTTGCTTCTCAGTTTCATGTTTAAACTCGAAAACATTTCACTTTCCATAATATTACTGTTCCTACAATCCCATTTCATGACTGTTTCATCAGGTGACCACTCAAACCGCTGATGGATAAACTGTGTTTCATCAAACTCCAGCACGCTGTAAAATATTAGTTCATGTCTGAAAAAAGGCCTTTTTTAGGAGACAAAACTAGTTTATCGCAACATTTTGAAATATTTCTTCTTAAGTAATAATTGTTTGATTTTATGTACTTCTCTTTCATTGTTGGGATTCATTAATTTATGAGTTTTTTTAAGGTTATAATACTCGAATGTATCAAGAATGCAAAAATATAAAACACTTTCTGAAGCTGCTATCTTTATCAGTTGCTCACTTTCAAGTCAGCTGTTATTACTATTCATCCTAAATAAATATACTAGGGCTGGGTATGTATTATAATTTCCAGAAATGATTCGATTCACAAGCCTGGATCGATCCAATTCAGATTCTTTCAATCCTTCAATTCAATTTTGAGTTTGAACATTTATAAAAATGTTCAGATCATTGTAAACATTGTTCTGCTTCTCCTGGAGGGCGTTTCAGTTCGGCCACTAGGGGGCGATCGCGCAGTAAGACTACACATTATTCCGGAAGAAGAAGAAAGTATGAGCAAAAAACGTTTTTTTTATATAAAAAATGTCTACCTGTGAGTAAATAAAGATGTTAATTTAGTTAATAATGTATGTTTAAGTCGACCTAGCGTTAGCCGTTCTATGGGAAATTCCATTAAACGTTAGCATCAAGCTAGCCGACTTTAGATTTATGTGCTAAATCGATTTACATTTTATGAATTGATATTTCAGATCAATTATTAGATTTTAATCAACCCAGCCCTAAAATATACACATTTTCTAAAAGTTTTAGTAAAAAGTAAATTAAACTGACAAAAGAAAACTTTATAAATAATAAATTCATGTTGATATAGGAGTGAAAGATGATGCAAACCTCTACAATTTTCCCAGTACTATTTTTTTAAGCATTGTAGCGTCTCACTAAAATGTGAGCGCAGAAAAAGACAGAGGCCAAAAATAGATGTTGATGCAATATTTGTGTCACAGAAACAGGTTTTAAAGCCACATTTGTAGGAAATAAAATACAAATTCTTTCTTTTTTGCTGTTTTTTAAAGTGTATTAATAGAAGACATATTTTTAGATCAGAATTAACTTCATCCACAGTATGCATGTTTGTGACGCCACATTCCAACATCATTTTATTGCCACTTTTCTCGCTTGATCCTCCTTCCGCATAAATCCAAATAGCCTTGCAATACTCTGTTCCTGTGTGTCATGCAGCCTAAAATGCATTTACACGAAAATAGATCCCATTTTGCCTGTTATGAGGGGCATAAATGGATACACATTACAGCGTGAGTGCTGTGTTTATTTTTACATTTTAAAGTGGTCCACTATAGAGAGGAAAAATCAATTGATTAGTCATAAAAAAAAAGAAGGAAAATGCTTCTATGTGCTCGACTAACCACTCATCCCTCACCCTCATCCCTTTGTCTCAGAGAACGCAGGAAACTTAGTCACACCTGCCAAAAAGCTGGAGGAAACAATCCGCCTGGCAGAGTTAGTCATAGAGGTCCTACAGCAGAACCAGGAGCACCATGCTGAGGTGAGTGGGAACCATCTCCTCCTCTACCACTCCAAGCACTTTCCCCTCTATATGCTCACTCACCCCACTTAGTTTTATCATCAGCGCACTATAAATAAACCTCTTCTCATCGACGGGTTTCTCAAAGGAAAACGGCAGATGCATTCAAGTCGAGGAATGATGGAGGCAAAGCCGCAGAATCTGCGTGGGCTGTTAATGCCGCAGGAAAATTAATAAGGAATTCATTTATTTCGATAACATAAATTCTGACAAAATGCTGTAGGAAGGTAAACTAATGTGTTTTTGTTCACAAACCCGTTTCAAAGACTTCGATTGAACCAACAGTGCAGAAAGTTTATATCACCCTAAATATAAGATTCTTCTCAAATTATGCAAATAAAAATTTGAATAAAGTTTGAAACTAAAAATAAAGTCTATTAAGGCATCACCTGATGTTGGTGACTTTTCTGCCATTTTGTTTCTTTTAAATTGATTTATTAAAGATGATTCAACTCCAAAACTTTTCTTTTTTACCTAATTTAGCTCCAAAAACTGAACTCAAATGCTTTAAAACTACTCATCAAAGAGGCTGGGAAGCACACATTTACTTTATGGACCAGCTTTATTTGCTGCAAGTCTTTGAGTAAAAACTGAAAAGGGTTTTAGGTTTAACTGTAAGTAAATAACTCCCCGGGCTCCGACGGGAACCGTTCCGGCTCCGATGCGACCGCCGGAGACTTTACGTCACTATAAAAGTGCGACAGGAACCTCTACTGCATCCGATGGACACTTTTCATGGTGACGTCACACAAAAAAGGGCAAAAACAAGATACAGAACTCCCGGTTAGTGGATTTAGACCTGAACTGAACGCTGTTTAAGGACAGTTTTACATAAATAATGAAAGGTGACCTTACCAATTTCAACAGAAAAATTTACAATATGTATTTTATGAATGTCCTGGCGAACTGTATTTCCATTTCCTGTCTTTGATCGTTCTCAAATCTAAATACAAATTTGAATAATCCTTCAATATTGGAGGTTTTATTGAGTAGTTGTTGTTCTAAGAGGTATTTTAGGGTATTTTAAGGGGTAATCGGAAAAGCAGGAATGCTTTTAATAAGAATATGTATATATTTTTTTACTGTTTCAAATAATTTGAATCCTTGTTTACCTTAAATGGATCAGATGTCGTTATGAGCAACAGCAAAAGAGAGCTGAGTCAGAAAATAACGCAGCAGTTCTTAGTTTTTTTTATTGTAAGACGCTTTGAAATTGTTTGACTTAAGTTCTGTTTTTAGTGATTTTGTGAACACGGAAATTTAAGAAACTTTGACTGGGCAGAAAAAAAATCTTCTCCAGCTCTACATCGTGGAAAGCTAGCATTAGCATTAGCATAAATTAAAAGAAGAAAATCTTAATCACTTTTACAAACAAACAAGCAGCATTCAGTGAAGTATTCGTAACCTTCGTTGTGTGGAGGAATTTGATCTAAGAGGGGAAAAACCAATACAACCAGGTAGGACATTTATAAAACAAATAATGTACAAATTTAGCTTACAATTGGTTAGAATACCTTCAAATATTTTCATAAAATTGCCTTAAACTGTGTTTAGCCGTCAGCTTTGACTCCGTTTTGTGTGACGTTACGTGAAAAGGCTCTTTCACGTCCAACTTCTGCTCCAAATCGGTTTTGTTGGTTCAAATAGGTGCCGAGTCGCAGCACTTTTTGTGAAGTTGATGCTATTGACGCCCTAAATTGTAATAAATGGCGGGTTATCGCGTGAACCTCAGAAGTTCGGAGTTTCGTGAGGTCATCTGCTGTCGCATCGGAGCCGTGATGCTTCTTGTGTGAGCCCGGGGTATTTTACTCTTTTGATATCCTAAGAAAAAATATCCAGCTGTCTCATAAGTTAAGATTTAATAATAATAGCAGAACTCTTAACAACAGTTATTTTACTGTATAGGAGACATTAAAGGGTAACCAAACCCTAAATCAACTTTTTTTTTTAGCTGTTTTCCTCTATAAATGGGGCTTTAAAAGTGCTGTATGTTGCCACATTTTTGATAAACAAAAAAAGTAGTTTAATTCTTGAAAATATAGTCAAAAACCGTCTGTGTGCTGCCCCCTACAGGTTAAAACGACGTATTACAGCTGAATTTTTTGATTGTTCAAACAGTCCAGCCCCCAAGCCCCACCCCTCTGACTGGATTTCGGCTGTGGGCGGAGTCAGCCTCCAACTATCCTGTTTGCTTACCCTTTAAGTGTTCATATTTATTTATTTCAAAGAAGCTGAAATGAGCTTCTTTAGTTTTGCTGCCAGGAAGGTTAAATGATGGAGCGGACGGCATGATGACTGTGTAGTTGTGTAGCTCTGCAGGTGATCCATTGTGGCCGTAGAGAATGCAGATAAAGCAGATTTATTGTATCTCTCTGAATATGCTTGACAGGCGGCAGTCACAAGTTCTGGAGATCAATCGGTACAGTATTTATATTTTTTTTCCCTCCTCCTCAGTCCCCATCACAACCCCCTGTATGGCATGTGCGCCACTTTGGCAAGAGGCACGACTTTTTTTATTTTTTATTTTTATACAGAGAATGAACTAATAAAGCTCTGTAGCAGCAGCGGGTGGGTTTGTAGGTACAATCCAGACAGACGACGTTTCAAATGTTCAAATTAGCTTGCACAACATAATTGTGGTCATAACGCATGTTCATTGGGTCATTCAAAAATATATAAAAAAAAAAAAAAAAAGATTGTTTCCAAGCATGCTGAAGTAGAAAATTTCCTAAAGTATGCTCCATGTGAACCTTTTGAAGTTTGATCCGCCATGAACATTTGCCCCTCCACCCCCTCCATCCAATAATGAACTCACAGTCCGCACTTGCTCCAGCTTCTCCTCTTCCATCCCTTCTCTGCTGTCTGTTCTCAAGCAGTTTTGAACAAATGCCTCAAAAACACGTTATTGTTCTGTACATCTTCCTGTGTTCTCACTGTCATATGATTGGTGACTGTCCAAGCAGGGAAAAGAGGTATGTAGTCAAGTTTGATGAGAAACTCCCTTAAAGCTCTGTGCATGTTAAGTAGCTGATGCCCCCCCCCTTTAGCTTTAACACACCTGGACCTTTTGCACAGTTGCATTGACACAACTTTGTAGTGTGTGTGATTAAACCCAGTCTGATGTAGAGCTCTCACAACCCTGGATGTGACTCTTAAGAAGCACCAAAGGCTTCTCTGCCCGCAAGTGCTTTTCCTTTTCGCTCCACTTGAAACACTTTTGCTGCCCTTCCCTTAAGCTGTCATGAGAGCATCTCCTCTTGAGTGCGATGGAGATTGTTTGTTGCTTGCTTCTGATATGAAAGCTATTTTTTTTTTCAATTCTGATCGGGTAAGTTTGCAGGTAAGTGATAGGGGCTAACTCCTCAGAAAAAAAAAATCTGTTAAAGCATGCAGCAAAGTGTCTAAAAACAAAACTTTAGTCACTGAAAATGGAAAGACGATAGTTGGAATTAGTGCCGCAACAATAGTCGACTAATCACCAATTATTTTTTTCAATTCGTCAACTAATCGGGTCATGGATAAACTGGATGTAAAACACACATTTTAACCATCATTAGCTTTAGACTAACTAAATAGATATTTAGCATTACCTGCGATAATGCTAGTGTGAATGCTGTAAGCTGAATTTGGCCATTGAAGATGCTGAAATTGATAGCAAAAAAAACTCTAGCTGATAGAAAGTTTAAATATTAGTTAAATGCCAAATTAGCCTAAAAAACTGAAAATAACTCAAGCTAGCAAAAACAGCTAGCATGTAACTGAAATATTAGCTAAACTCAAAACAGCCTAAAAAACAAAAATAAACAGCCTAAATTATCCAAAATAGTTAGAATGTAGCTGAGTATTAGTTAAATTCCAAAATACCATTAAAAAAACACCAAAATTGACTAAATTAGACAAAACAGCTAGCAAGTTGCTTAAATATTAGCTAAAATCCAAAATTGCCTAAAAATCAAAAAAGCCAAAATTAGCTAAAACAGCTAGCATGTAGCGGAAATATTAGCTAAACTCCAAAATAGCCTAAAAAACAAAACAAAAAAAGCCTAAATTAGCCAAAACAGCTCGCATGTAGCTGAGTATTAGTTAAATTAAAAAATACCATAATGGACTAAATCAGACATAACAGCTAGCAAGTTGCTGAAATATGAGCTAATCACCAAAATTGACTTAAAAACAAAATTATTCCCAATTTAGCTTAAATAGCTAGCATGTAGCTGAAATATTAGCTAAACACCAAAATTGACTAAAAAACAAAAAAAGCCTAAATTAGCTAAAACAGCTAGCATGTAGCTGAGTGTTAGTTAAATTCCAAAATACCATAAAAACACCAACATTGACTAAATTAGACATAACAGCTAGCAAGTTGCTTAAATATTAGCTGAAATCCAAAATTTCCTAAAAACCAGCCTAAAGAATAGCTAGCATGTAGCTGAAATATTAGCTAATAATTGAATTGGCTAAAAAGCCACATATAAATGTTGTCCAAAAAGCCAGGAGAATGCAATTATATCGTTCAACTTTACACTCTGAATCCATATGATATAAAGTAACAACAAATCGACTATTTTAATAGTTTATTAGTCATCGATTAGTCGACTAATTGTGGCAGCCCTAGTTGGAATGATAAGTTAACAAGCCAAGACTGCCAGCAAAGCAGCTAATGTACTTATGCTACCTGACTGCACCTAAAAAATGTTTTTTTGAAACAGACAAAAATAAATAAATCACAAAACAGATCAATCTCAACTCCAGAGATGCTGCGTTCTGCAGTCTGTGGTGTATCTAGTCAAGAATATGCATGAGTCACATTCACATCCACAAGATTTGAGGTTTGCTGTAGATGTGAATGACGATGGACCCTTTTTTTCCTCAGCTTGGAGCATTGGAAGCATGCAGAAAAACCTGCGTTTGCATGAAAAGCGGCACTTTTTTCTGTAGATGCACCTAATCAGAAAAAAAAAAAGCACGAAGGTGTGCCTCCTCTTTTGGAATCTTGAGGAAGATTTGAAGATGCTTGTACGCTTGTGTATGCACATACGGCCATATTCACACAACACTGTGTGCACTTCTAGTAAACCTAGAAACAGATCAGCTAATTATGATTCTGATTCTTTTTGACTGAAATGACGACAAACTTTTATCTACTGATTGTACTTTTTTCTGTCAAATATTTTCATTTAAAACTACAAGGGCAAAACAACACAACAAAATACTGACAGTCTGTGCAGTTAAATGTCACAAGAATGTGATAAAGGAATTTCCTGTTTTCTTCAATCATGGACATCTCACCTTGAACTTTGTTATTTGTTAGGGCTGGGTTGATAAAATCGATTAATCAATTTGATTTGATTTAAGTTTAAAAGATCAATAATCGATTCATAAAAATATAGATCGATTTAGCACATAAAGCTAAAGTCTGCTAGCTTGATGCTAACATTTGATGGAATTTCTCATAGAACGGCTAATTCTAAAGCTCAGTCAACGTAAACAAGTGTGAATTTTCCAAAGTCTTTTAAGGAAATATTTTTAAAGTAATTATTTGTAGTCTAAAACAGTTTTTTGCTCATACTATATTCTTCTTCTTGAAAAAAAGTATACTGCTATCCCACGATCGCCACCTAGTGGCGAAATTGTAACGTTCTTCAGGAAAACAGAAGAATGTTTACAATGTTAATGATCTTAATATTTTTGTTTTCCATTTGAGAATCCATGTTAACTCTGTATGTAATTAACACTCTCAATATTTCACAAATACATTTTAGTAATAAAGAAATAAATTAGTAAAAATATTGTAGATTATTAATGTATAGATGTGTAAACTCAAAATTTTATTGAATTTAAGAATTGTAAAAAATCAGAATCTAATCAATTCAGGCTCTTGTGAGTTGTTTTGGACCCAGCACTAAGTATCAAACTTTTGTTTGATGTAAGGTACGTCATATTTTTTCAAAAAATTATATTGAACTGATTACAATAACATATACCGTATTTTTTGGACTATGATTCACTCCAGAGTGTACTGTCATTCACCAAAAAAAAGAAAACATACTAAAGAGGAAAAATCTTTTTGAAGTTGCACTTTTTGGAGAAATGCATTTGAACAAGAACGTACTTTTGATCTTAAAAAAAAAAAAAACAAATTATATGAACACTCACCGGCCACTTTATTAGCTATACCTTTCTAGTACCAAGTTGGACCCCTGTTGGCCTTCAGAATTGCCTTAGTCGTTGTTGAGCATTCCTCAGAGAGTCTGGTCCATATTGACATGACAGCATCACTCAGTCGTTGCAGATTTGTCGGCTGAACGTCCATGATGCAGATCTCCCGTCCCATCACATCTCGTTGGGTTCTGATGACTGTAAAGGTCATTGAAGGCAGCCAGACTTGAAGGCAGAGCAGCCAGACCTGTAGGCAGAGCAGCCAGACCTGTAGGCAGAGCAGCCAGACTTGTAGGCAGAGCAGCCAGACCTGTAGGCAGAGCAGCCAGACTTGTAGGCAGAGCAGCCAGACCTGTAGGCAGAGCAGCCAGACCTGTAGGCAGAGCAGCCAGACTTGTAGGCAGAGCAGCCAGACCTGTAGGCAGAGCAGCCAGACTTGTAGGCAGAGCATCCAGACCTGTAGGCAGAGCAGCCAGACTTGAAGGCAGAGCAGCCTGACCTTTAGGCAGAGCAGCCAGACTTGAAGGCAGAGCAGCCAGACCTGTAGGCAGATCAGCCAGACTTGAAGGCAGAGCAGCCAGACTTGAAGGCAGAGTAGCCAGACTTGAAGGCAAAGCAGCCAGACCTGTAGGCAGAGTAGCCAGACCTGAAGGCAGAGCAGACAGACCTGTAGGCAGAGCAGGGATTTCAGAGCTGAACGTCGAATCAGAATGGAAATCTGGACATTGGGCTTTGAGGTAGCGTAAAATCAGACAGGGGAAGGCTGGAGAGACGAGGTATAAGCAGCAGGCAGATCAGGTGAGGCAAATTGGTAATCAAGGCAGCTCAGCAAGGCAGGGAAAGGAGGGGCTGAGTAGAGCTCAGGCTTGACATTAACAAGCCCTTAACCCCAATCCGAATTGTCGCTGTCTCCCTTACCCTCCCCTTGAATGGGCAGTTTTTGTGCAGGTGTGTCGGAGAAAATTATCTTTTAAATTCCACCTTCCATAAAGTCCTCCATCACAAGGGTAAACCGAGTCGCACAAAAAAATTACATTTAACAGGAATTGACTTTTTGTTGTATTATGACCTTCTTAAAGGTATAAAACCTCTATTGCTATATATATTCAGGCGCTGGTGGCTCCGCGCTAAAGCTAGCAAACCGGCGATTATTGGCGACATAATTTAACAAAAACAAAATATAATTTTTATAGCCCTCCTCCATTTGTAGGGCCAGATGAAAGGAATGGGAGAAGGGAAGAATTCGGATTGGGCCTAATAAAGTGGCTGGTGAGTGTACATTTATATATATATATATGATGCGAAAACAATATTGTCCTTGCAGTCTTTGACTGGTGCGGGCCATAATAATAGACTGAATATGTGCACACTTCACTCCTATAACACACTGATGCTTATTTAGCTTCATGAAACATAAAAGGAATCTGGTATATTAGACCAAAATATGAATGATTAATCAGATAACCATTGCATAAAGAACAGGTTACCTAGTTTTTATATTACAACAATTTCCTGAATTTGTTGAATTCTTCATCTGCTCTTTTGTTACTTTGGAACAATTACAGCAGCACTTCTTCTTCTGCAAATACTGATACACACACTTACATTGCCCTCTAGTGGTTGTTGCTTTTTGCTTTTTTTTTTTAATTGCATATGTTGCGCCTGGGTATAAGTCCTGATCCTGGCCAAACTATACAAAATGTATACCCTAAAATATAAAGTAATGAAGCCTTATGGTCTGGTGAAATCGAATTTAACTGAACCGCTTTCTTGTTCAAAAGTGTTATTGAAGTTTAACGACACATATTGTTGAATATTGACATTTTTAAAGGAAGTGCTGTTTTTTTCTCTTTCACAAAGCATTCGGTTTTGTTTCCCAACAAAAGGATCTGTTTGCTGTCCCTCCTGTTGTGTTCGTAGGCGTTCGCCTGGTGGACTGACCTCATGGTGGAGCACGCAGAAAACTTCCTGGCTCTCTACGCCATCGACATGGACGCCGCTCTGGAGATCCAGTCCCCCGAGAGCTGGGATAGCTTCCCTCTTTTCCAGCTCCTCAACGACTTCCTCCGGACAGACTGTAAGCATGGCGCGGTGACGTTTGGATCCTCCCGTCCCGCAGATCGCGATGCTAAAGTTTGACATTCTGCTTTGTATCTGTAGATCACCTGTGCAATGGAAAGTTCCACAAACACCTTCAGGATCTGTATGCCCCTCTGGTGGTTAGATATGTGGAT
Organism: Oryzias javanicus; assembly: GCA_003999625.1. Taxonomy (NCBI): domain Eukaryota; kingdom Metazoa; phylum Chordata; class Actinopteri; order Beloniformes; family Adrianichthyidae; genus Oryzias; species Oryzias javanicus. The sequence goes on along the minus strand of CM012441.1, from coordinate 31,050,825 downwards.
CTGATGGAGTCCTCCATTGCACAGTCAATTCACAAGGGCTTTGAGAGAGAGTCCTGGGAGCCTGTAAAGTAAGGGGCCTCGTCTTTAAAGCCAGGCTGTAGGCTTTTTATGTACAGATGGTAACTTGACTGTGTGGAGGCTGGGAAATACCATATGGGAGAACAGCTCTAGTATTCAGTCAGGCTTCCTGTGGGTTCACTGTTGAAGAATGAGTGGGCTGAATAACCTCTTTTTTATCATAAAAAAGGTTATTTAAGTCTTTAAATAATGCATGAATATAACGATTTTTGCAAATCATTGGAATCAGAGAAAAACTTACTATTTATGTTGCTTTGTTTGTAGACTAACTTCATCTATGTGCTTTGAAATGTGATCAAAATCAGTTTGAAATTATTATAATTTATTTGTTTTGACATGTTTTGCATATTTTTTAAGGAGTTCTAGTAATTTTGTCACGGTAAATTTGCGTCTTTTGTTTTATGTAGGGATGTCCCGATCAGGTTTTTTAGGGCCCGATCCGATTCCGAGTCATTGGATTTTGTGGATTTGCCGATACCGAGTCCCGATCCGATACTTTTTTTTTTTAACATATTTAAAACATGAACAACTTGAATAAACAGATTTGTGTTGTCCCTTATTTATAATTCATTAACCTTCTTTTATCAGTAAAAACTTAAATAGAACATGTGAAAAAGCTTTAATAGCCAAGTAAAAATAGAGCAAATATAAACTAGGGAAAAAAAATATAATTTCTTGTTCTATTAGTCATGTGGGAAAGTTTAACGACTTTAACTTTAATATCTTTAGAGCTATTGAACATTTTTGACCAAATGTGATTCCTGTCCTCATTTAGAATTAATTATTTATTAATTATTTAAAATAAATCATGACTAGCTCAGATCATTATCAATTTTCATTTATTAGTTTTTTGTTTGTTTTTTAAGATTACAGAGAGACATCACATTTTCTGTTTTATTATCAGAGTAGTTAATTTTCTTAACTTTTATTCCTCTTTCAGATAAATAAAACAGGCATATCAAAGGACAGCTCGGGTCCTGAGGAGTTAAATCACGGCGCTAGCATGTAGCAGTTAGCAACTACTGTTTAGCATCTCTCTGCTGCACAAAGAGCTTAACATTAAAAAGAAACCAAACTCTGTCTTTTTCTGTTGAAATGCCTTTAGAGGTTGTTGTTTAGAGACACTAGCTGTTAGTTTAAAGTGTTTTCAAAAGAGTTATTGATCCCGGAAGTCTGAATCCGTGATCGGCTAGCTAGCTAGCTGTTTACATATTCATCTGCTTGAACTGTTATCGTTTTCTGCTGCGTTTTCCGGGAATAATATTTTGTGATCAGTTCATGACATGCAGACTTCTAGTGGAGTATCCAGAATAATAAGCTTGAAATATAAAGTGCTGATCATAACAAGCATAAATGAAATATCCGATCCTGATCGGACAACGGAGCCCGATTCCGATCGAGTCTTCAACCACGTGATCAGATCGGGACATCCCTAGTTTTATGTGTCCATTTTTTTAGGGATTACTTTGCTTTTCCTTTTCACTGCATTCAAAAGTGTTTAGGTGTCACCTTTGTGCAAATATAGTTTTGTCTGTGCGCCGCTGTACATTCCAGTCCGTACATAATTTCAGATTTTTCCTTTACTGATGAGTGTTACATGGCTTTCTGCAGCTTCCACGCCACTGTTATGGATTCTTTTTTTTCTTTCTGTCTGTCTTTTCTGCAGGAGTTTAACAAGTAATCTACCCAATGTGAATCTACCAAATGTGAACCTCCAAATTCCCAAAGTACCAAATCTGCCAGTGCCAGTAGCAGGACTATCAGTTAACCTTCCACAAATGCCTAGCTTTTCTACCCCGTCATGGATGGCTGCTATATATGATTCAGAGTGTGTATTCAAATAGATTACTATAGATTTTTTTTTTTACTTTTTAGCTGAGAGTAACTCGGTATGAAGATGCTTTTGAGTAACAACACTCTAAAATATATATTTTTTTAAGTGCCAAATTGAATATTATTTAAAAAATGTCAGAATTCTATGAATGCTTTCATGTTCATGCCAAGGTCACTCTTGGAGGTGTTAGAGTGCTGCTTTCTGAAATGAGAGGTGTGAGCGCTCTCATTTGTCTCAACATGCATGCTGTTGGGCTGAGGTGTGGAGAGACAGGTCACACACACACACGTGTCCGATTGTATGAATGAAGCAGGAGTTTGTGACTCCAAAAAAAAAAAGAAAAAAATATTTTTAAGCCACTCGAAAAATGTTATATCTGCTAAAGTGAATATTTTCTTCATTCTCTGTTACAACCTGGATGATCAAAAAATTCTCACGTCACATATTGACGTTTGGTTAAAGACTCCTCTGTGTCACTTTTTGACAATTTGGGTTTCCCCAAGTCGTCATTTGTTGACGTACTGGCTGTTTCCATTAAATCACGGGTCCCCAATCTCAAGGGTGCAAACCAAAACCGGTCCAATACTGCGACGCATAGTGCACTTGTACCCAAACCCGGTACTGACACCCTTACCTGACACCGGACTAGATGTGGTACCAGTACAAGACGCGAACCAATACCGGGTTAAGGTTAGGGCGCCGATATTAGGTCAGGGTAGCGGTACTGGACACATCCTGAGGACAACGCATCCAGTACCGCATTCTGATGCAAACCAGTGCCGGGGTTAACGTTAGGGTACCGGGACTGCATGCCTCCCAAAGCATTTGGTACCATATGGTACCAAATTTGGACATGAATCAGCACTGGGTTAAGGTTAGGGCACCGGTACTAGGTCAGGGTACTGGTACTGGATGCATCCTAAAGACCAGAGCGCCTCCCATGCCGCATCTGGACGTGGTATCGAATGTGAACCAGTACCGGGGTTAAGGTTAGGGTACCGGGACTGGATGCCTCCTGAAGCATTTGGTACCATATTTGGATGCGAATCAGTACCAGGTTAAAGTAAGGGCACCGCTACGAGGTTAGGGTACTGGCACTGGATGGATCCTAAAGACCAGAGCGCCTCCCATATCCATCTCGCATCTGGACGTGGTATCGAAATTGAACCAGTACCGGGTTAAGGTTAGGGTGTCCGTACTCAGCCCATACTGAGGACCAAAGCACATCCGGTACTGCATTCGGTGCCGTATCCGGATGGGGAACCTGACGCGAACCAGTACTGGGTTAAAGTTAGGGTATTGGTACTTGGTTAGGGTACCGGTACTGGACGCATCCAGGGGACCATTGCACATCCGATACCGCATTCGGATGCAGTATCGGACGCGAACCAGTACTGGGTTAAGGTTAGGGCGCCAGTATTAGGTCAGAGTAGCGGTACTGGACACATCCCAAGGACAAGAGCGTATCCAGTACTGCATTCGGATGCAAACCAGCATGGAGGTTAAGGTTAGGGTACCGGTACTGGATGCCTCCCGAAGCATCTGGTACCATTTGGTACCACATTTGGACGCGAATCAATACTGGGTTAAAGTTAGGGCACCAGTTCTAGGTTAGGGTATCGGTACTGGACACATCCTGAGGAAACCAGTACTGGGGTTAAGGTTAGGGTACAGATACTGGACACCTCCCAAAGACAAGAGCACATTCGGTACCACATTTGGACGCGAACCAGCACCGTGTTAGGGTAGCAGTACTCGGTTAAGGTACTGGTACTGGATCCATCCCGAAGACCAGAGCGCCTCCGGTACCGCATCCGGACGCGGTACTTGACGCGAACCAATACTGGGTTAAGGTTTGGGTACTGCTTCTGGTTTAGGTTACCAGTACTGGACGCGTCCCAAGGACCGGTGCGCCTCCTGTACCAGAGGGTTGCGGACCCTGCATGTCAAAAAACGACGAGTTGGGGACACTCAAAAGGTCAAAAAGCGACACGGAAGAGGCCTTACCCAAACGTTAAATGTGACGACTTGGAGATGAAAACGTGTTGGGGTGATGGGCAGCAACATAACATGGATATGGATATAGAATATTATAAAAGTCTGATTGCTGAAAGCATCCTTGAGAGCCTTCAATCCCTAAAACTTCACCCTCTTTTATCCACATCTTTATAAATGACCCCCATAAGACAGGTTGTAACAGATGTGGGGGCTTATCCGGGATACAGAGGGGGCATGCATAGTGTCATGGACTAAGTTCATTTCGAACACTTACCACCTGCTATTAACCCGATTGGACGGGGAGATAATGTCACTCATGGGTGATAAAGTGGAGAGGCTAAAAGTTCAAAGCTCTCCCTTTTATTACATCTCGTCTCAACTCGACATCTCTCATGTTTTCCTATCAGCTCTGCATATTTCGCCAAAGCTCTGCATGGTCAGTTTTCCAGGGGGCTTCACCAGCCTGGGGGACATGGATGTTGAGAGAGGGCCTGCTTTAGATTTCTTAAAGCTTTATGTTTTTCTCATTTTCGGTTGGTTTGACATGCCCTCCCTTATATCTCCATTCCCTTCTGTCTGTCTTTACACAGTGTGAGCAGCAGCTGTACCTGCGGCGCTTTTACCTGCATGTGGCCACAACACATACCACTCAATAACCACTTCCACTGAATGGTTATTGATTCGCTACTCTAAAACCCCACTTCTCACCCATACAGTGACTGCCTCAACACATCTCAGAAATGTGGTGAACATTCGGCCAGATCGGTCGCTGTATGGCCCCCGTTAGCCCTTGCTGTGTTCAGGTGTAGAGGATCAGCATCCTCCTTTGCACCTACCACAACAACCCCCCCGGCAGTGCGAGTGTCTTCTCTGACCCGTCTGTGTTTGGCAGTAACGGCTCTGGCACGTCAGAGGACCTCTTCTGGAAGCTGGACGCCCTTCAGACTTTCATCAGAGACTTGCACTGGCCCGAAGAGGAGTTTGCCAAACACCTCGAGAGTCGCATCAAGCTCATGTCTAGCAACATGATCGAGAGCTGTGTGAAGCGGTGTGTACCAGTGAGAATTCATACTCCCTGTTTAGTCCTGGATTTTTAATCCTTTTCTTTCCCCAATTGCTCCTTAGCACCAGGATGGCGTTTGAATCCAAACTGGCGAAAAGCAGTAAGTCGACAGATTTCCGCGTTTCCCCATCGTTGTGCACGATGTTCAACGTGATGGTGGACGCCAAGGACCAGTCCGCCAAGCTGTGTGCCATGGAGATGGGCCAGGAGGTAAAAAAAAACATCCCTAAAGTTTACAGGCTGAGTCACCTGAGTAACGCTGGGGAAACCCGCTCTGTCTCACGCAGAAACAGTTCCACTCCAAAATAGACGAGCTGATCGAAGAGAGCGTCAAAGACATGCTCCAGCTTCTGGTTGCAAAGGTGCGACTGCATTTCAGCTGAGAGGTGACGGAAATATGAAGGAAAAAGGGTTAAAATAAACCATGACAGTTCTCTTTCTTTCTCAGTTTGTTGCCATTTTGGAGGGAGTGCTGGCAAAGATTTCCAGATATGATGAAGGAACTTTATTCTCTTCTTTCCTTTCATTCACGGTGAGATCAAACTTTGATTTCTTTAACACCACAATGTTCTTTTTAAAACTATAAGTTTAATGGGGTTTCTAAAAACTGATTTTTGTGAAAATACTAATAAAAAACGTGATTTTTTATGTCAGTCAGTAGAATAAAATGGAGTTTTCAACATGTTCTGGTGGCATTTTTCTCACAATGGACAACATTTATGGAGAAGCTTATAAATCAAATCAAACTTTATTTGTATAGCAAAGGTGCTTATTTGTATAGCACCTTTCCAGAAAAATAAATTTCAATCAAAGTGCTGATTTTAAAAATTTTGATTTTTTAAAATCAAAATTTTAAAAAACAAAGATTAAGGGAACATTGTGGGACCCAAACAGTGTCCTCAACCCCCCAACACGTCGACATGTTGCCACACTAAGGTAGAGAATAGAATCAATTACATTTATAAAAAAAAAGAAAAAAAGATGGAAAATATTAATAGAAATCTGGCTTTGTACTGAAGTTTAAATGTGTTCCTGAGTACTGTATTTTCTGGACTATAGACCACACTTTTCATGTGGTAAATAATATGTCGTGTGTGTTCTACCTGCTAAAGAAAAATTAGCGTAGGCTATTCTAGTGGCTTGTAGGGCTGGGTTGATAAAAATAATCTCTATAAATCAATTTATGCTTAACAGATCAATAATCGATTCATAAAAATATAAATCTATAATACTAAGATTTGGTCGACCTAAACATACATTTCTGACTAAATTAACATCTTTATAAACTCTCAGGCACGAATTTTCAAACATTTTTCAAGACAACTTTTTCTTAAAGTAACTATTTGTAGTCTAAAATACAGTTTTTTGCTCATATTTTCTACTTCTTCTGGAATAAGGTGTAATCCTATAGCATGATCGCCACCTAGTGGCCAAACTGAAAAATCCTCCAGGAGAAGCAGAACAATGTTTACATTGTTAATGATCTAAACATTTTTGTTAGAACTTCTACTTTAGAGAATCCATGTAACACTGTATGATATTAACAATCTCATTACTTCACTAGTAAATATTACGTATCAGATTAACAAATATATTCAAAACATGTAGAAGATTATTAATGTATTTCTAAACAAATGTGTATAAATTTCTAAACTCAAAATTGAATTGAAGAATTGGAAGAATCGAATCGATCCAGACTCTTGTGAATCGAATCGCTTCTGGAAATTATTATCTATACCCAGCACTAGCATCTTATAGTTCAGAAAATACACTATTTCTTTATTTAAATTGCTGTAAATCAGGAGCAGACGAAAATATTCTGTTGGAAAAAGGGCTCATTTGTCACGTAGAGAAAACGCTGAGCGAGCCTCTAGCATTCTGCAGACAAATAGATCCATGAACGTCTTTGATTTCCTCGTCTGAGCAGAAATCTGAATGACTGTTGAGTAACTCCGATATTGCTCACCATTTTTGTTGCACTGGTAATGTTAGGTTGCAGGCGTGAGGGGCTGTAAGCTAGTGGGAAAGGATGATGTACAAATGAACACATTTCTATAGAACTACTGCTACTCTGCAGAAACTATGTCCTAGAAAACCACAAAGGTTAGTGTTATTGTAATTAAAAAACCACAGGGAACATTTTTTAAAATAGATGATTGGAGTGGGACTTATCAACATATTATTATTAACTTATGAATGAAACAAGAAGCCCCACATTTATTAAACTTATTATATGTAATGCTTGTAAAACCTTTTACAAAATGATGATTTTAAATTGTGTAACCAATGCTTGATGGTTTGAATGTTCTTATTTTAGGTGAAAGCTGCCTCAAAATACGTGGATGTTCCTGTAAGTTTGATCAAATCAAGTTTTCTTTTCTGAGCCATAATTGATGAAAACATTCAAAGTGCATCAGCTTCAGGTCTCTCCAGGACAGTAGCGGTGCTCCGATATGTACGTGGTGGGAGTTTTTTGCTAGCGCTGTGCTTTTGTCTTTGCAGAAACCCGGGATGGATGTAGCCGACGGCTACGTGACCTTCATGCGGCACTCTCAGGACATGCTCCGTGATAAGGTCAATGAGGAGGTGTATATAGAAAGGTTATTTGATGTAAGTAAGATGCCGTCTCCTCCATTCAAGAATGAAGGGGCCTCCAAAAATGTGGCAAAACAACAGGGCAGAGAGGGATAAGTTCACTTTTGAGACCGGGAAGTGACCCCAGCCTGAGAGAAGAGGCGTTTCTGACCCCTCTTGACTTCCCTCTTTCTGTCTGTCTCTCTTCTCTTTAAATCACGGCTGCCCTCAGCATTCTGGTACTCGCTGCCACAATGCTTTGGGGCATTTGTGTATTAAAGTAGATGAACATCTTTTTTTATATGAAAACTCCATGAAAGCATCTTTAAAAAAGGATTATTTGACGCAGTGCTCTCTGAGGTCATACACAGTCACAGCCGGCGTGCTTTAGGTCTTCCACTCACTTATGTTATTTTCTATGTCACTATTCAACTCTAAAATGAAAAACTACTCAGCTTTGATCTGTTAAAACAATGGTTCCCAACCTGAGTTGGATTATTTTTCCATAACAATCCGTGATTCTGTTTTTTTTATTTTTTTTATTTTTTTACAAATGATGTGCCAGATGCATAACATGTGTGTACACACATTTTTTAAACAACTCCATCTATTTTCTTAACACAATTTAATGGTTCATAATTGATTAATCAATCTTAATTGATCTAATCTTCACAGATCAATAATCTATCCATCAAAATAGAGAAAGTCAACTAGCTTGATGCTAACATATAATGGGATTTCCCATAGGACGGCTAATGCTAACGCTTGATTGACCTGAACATACATTGCTGATTAAATGAACATCTTTATATACTTACATGCATACATTTACAAACTCTTCTTTAAGAATTTTTTTTAAAGTAACCATTTGCAGTAGCGTGATCGCCACCTAGTGGCCAATCTGAAGGAGAGGCAGAACAATCGTTGGAGTTTCTCCGTTTGAGAATCCATTTAATACTGTATGATATTAACAATCTCAGAATTTCAGTATGTGAACTGGATCAGATTCATATGAAAACATATAAATAGGTTATTAATGTTTCTGAACTCAAATTTGAGTTTACACAAATGTAAAACAAGTCCCCAAAAATAGAAAAAAAAAAAACAGGAAGAAGTTGGTATGTCAGGGAAACATGAGCATGTCATGTCCTTACATCTCCTTCATCTTCATGTCCTTACAAGTTGACTTTCAAAAGACAGAAATATGACTAATATTACTGATGGAAACAAAAATCCAACCTCAAACTAAAATAACAAAACCCAGCTATATAAAACTGTTGAAAAAAAAATGAAACTAAACCTCAATCTCAGACCCACAAGAGGTAGTGTTGGTGGATCAAACCTCACCAATAAGTTAAAACCAAAATAAATAGTGAGGTAGGATGCTAACAGGCATGAATTCAATCAATCAACTTTATTTCTATAGCACTTTTCATATGTAGAATAACACAAAGTGCTTTACACATAAATAAAGCAAACGCAATAATAAAACCAAATGCAAAATACAATAAAGACACATAATTCCCCCCTTCACCCAGATCCACAAGTATACCCCCAATCCCCTCACCCCCCTAATTCCCCTCCCACACACACCCCCCCAATGACTAAGAACAAGACTAAATACAGGCTGTTGTATGATTAAGTTTGAGCATCAACAATATATTATACAACAAGGTTGAACTTTTGCTCTAATAAACCCATTCTAGAGTCTTTGTCCCTCAAAACACAATTCAATCAATTTATTCTTGTTTTTAGTCAACGTCTATAATCATTGTAAAATATTATTTAAAAAACATTTAAAATGATCTATTTTAAGCTTTTCTTTCCTCGAAACAGCAAAAACAGCCTGACATCATTATATCCATCATCGTTATCGTAGTGCCGGACGATATGCTAAAAATTGTGTATCACAATATAAATCACTTCATATCACGATAAAGATATGTATCACGATAACAATATGTATCACGATATGTATCACGATAACGATATGTATCACGATAACGATATGTATCACGATAACGATATGTATCACGATAACAATATGTATCACGATGTGCCATAAGAAAGTATAATTTCAGTTATTCTCTGAAAAAAATGGACAAAAATGCAGATAACTTAATTTCCTCACTTTATTTTTTCAAGTAAATTAATTGTCACAATAAAAATGATAGAAAAGAAATGGCATTGTCGATACCATCATCAAAAACAACCTGCATTCGTCTAAAAGTCTCACATTTGATACTATGGGATGCTGTGAGTTTTGACAAGAACAGTCTTTCTGGTCAACTATATTCATTTTATACCTAAATATATGATTGAATCAGCATGCATATTTACAGTCCACGTGGATGTACACAGAATATTCTGCATCTGGTCGTCTGACCCCCAACAATACATTTTTCATAAAAATCGTAAATCTAACCTCTGCTGTAGACTTTGATCAGCCGCGGTGAGTCGGGTAGAGGAGGTTGGGAACCAGAGCAGTTCCAGAGAGAAGGGAGCACTGCCTTAACATACATAATCCTACCAGGATACATTGATATATATGTGTCCTCCATGTGTGATTTGATGGACGTATAACGCTGTGACTTGTGTGCTTCATGTCATCGAGTGAGTATTTTCACAGACTTGGGTCTGTGCAGCTTTTTTGTGAGGTGTTTATATGTCCAGCAGACGCTCAGAAGTTTGTTTTATTTATTTTTTTTGTTCTGTAGAAACAGGAGTTCTTCCCCAGACGAAGTTGATATTGATTTTGTAAATCCATGAGGAATGAAGCTGTCGTGGAGTGCTTTTTTTGTCTTTGAGATCCGCCCCGGCTCTCGTGTCTTCCTATGTTTCATCAGCACTGCTAATGTGGAGTTTTACCCCTTTCGTCCTCTGTGTGGCCCCAAAGTCCACCGAAAACCAGCTCGGCGCCGTCATGTTCAATGGAAGATTTCCCAGGCTGTGAATGTTTCAGCTTCTGCACTTTAAAGCGCATGTCAATTAGCCGTTTTGAGTGTTTTTTTTTCTTTCATTTGAATGCAAGTCTCTCCATTCATTTGCATGCGTGTCAAAGATGTTTCTGCGCGTTCTCTTTTTTTTTATCTGTCTTTCTCTCGCAGCTTTTTTTCTTTGAATCCATCGTTTCTGATTAACACCATTCCCGCTGCCTCCTTCTATTAAAAAAAAAAAAAAAAAAAAAAAAAGTGGCACTTATCTCTAGCGTTGCATTGCGTTGTTTTCTCACATTTAGCTGGATGGCATGATGATAGAGTCAAATAATCTTCCTGTGTACATCTTCTAGCATGACCCTCCTCCTCCTCCTCCTCCTCCTCCGAGCTCTGCCTCCTCATCTGCACATACAGCAGTCTTCCTTAGCACGTTCTCGGGCAACCCACCCACATGCGAGGTCTGCATGCACTGCACGCTCAACTCGACTGTGAAGTGGACAGGCATCTGCTTAACCAGATTCACCAAACTTCTCCTGAACTAAACACACGTCAAGGACAAACTTAAAAAAAAAAAGTAGCTAAACTTTGGGCCTCAAGGGTCTTTTTTTTTTCCTGCCAACTCACAAGTTTCCAGTTGACATCTTTCCCCCTGAGGTAACTGCTACTAGAAGGAACGTCTGCTGTTCCCTTGTGGCTTGAAGCAAACAGTAAAGAAGCGACGAGACAACAGCAGCCTCTCCTGCTCTCCATTTACTCACTCTCTCGTTTTTCTTTGGCTAAAGAACTGGTGTCGACGCTTACATTTCATCTCGTAGCGTTCTCATCTGCGGGTTAGCTGTGGCATTTCCACTAAAACAGGAAGGACAAAGCGTTGCCTTCTGCATTAAAGGGAAGAGATTTTTGAAAAAGTCCCTCAGTTTGATACGTATTCATTTCTTACGTGTAGAATCAGTGCAGTAAGTACGCACATCTGAAGGACCTCTTTGTGTGTTTTAGTGGAAAATGAATCAAAAACAGATCAAGCCTCATCTTCATAGTTTTGAAGGATGAATGAGAAATTGCTCAAATCTTTCATAAACTTTGTGTTTTTTGAAACTTGCAAACTTCTGGATACTTTAGTTAGAAACCATTTACACTTAAAATGTTAAGTAACTACTGGGTTTTTCAGGGTTATTTGGAATTTAACTTTTAATTTAACAACATGCTAGCTGCTTTTGGCTAATTTAGACATTTAGCTAATATTTTAGCATTTTGCTAGCTATTCTGTCTAAATTAGACATGTATCCAGTCTTGAGGCTGGTTTAGAGTTCAGCTAATATTTTAGCATAATGCTAGCTGCTTTGGCAAAATTAGACATTTTTTCCAGCTCTTTTTAAGAAAGATTTGGAGTTTAGCTAATATTTTAGTATTTTGCTAGCTATTCTGGCTAAATTAGACATGTATCCAGTTTTTAAGGATCATTTAGATTTCACCTAATGTTTTAGCATTATGCTAGCTGCTTTAGCAAAATTTGTCATTTTTTCAGTTTTTCTGTGTTTTAGGATAATTTGGAGTTTAGCTCATATTTTAGCATTTTTACTAGCTGTTCTGGCTAAATTAGACATGTATCCAGTCTTTAGGCTGGTTTGGAGTTTAGCTAATGTTTTAGCATTATGCTAGCTGCTTTGGCAAAATTAGACATTTTTTCCAACTTTTTTTTTTTAGAATAATTTGGAGTTTAGCTAATATTTTAGCATTTTGCTAGCTATTCTGGCTAAATTAGACATGTATCCAGTTTTGAAGGATCATTTAGAGTTCAGCTAATGTTTTAGCTTTATGCAAGCTGTTTTATTATTATTATTATTATTATTATTATTATTATTATTATTATTATTATATTTATTAAACAGGAAAGGATTAAAACAATCGGGCCTGACTCAGTTTAAAATTGGTTTTCAGCAGGTTCCTGCTCTGCAGAACATAAAACTCCCAACATAATACACAACAACACAGACAAAAACAATCACACACTCAAAGACAGTACAGAGAATTTAGCAAGGTTAGACAAATTTTCCAGCTTTTTTTAGGATAATTTGGAGTTTAGCCAATATTTTAGCATTTTGCTAGTTGCTTTGGCTAATTTTGACATGTATCCAGTTTTTAAGGATCATTTAGAGTTCAGCGAATGTTTTAGCATTTTGCTAGCTGCTTTAGCAAAATTTGTAATTTTTTCCAGTTTTTCTGTGTTTTAGGATAATTTGGAGTTTAGCTCATATTTTAGCATTATACTAGCTGTTCTGGCTAAAATAGACATGTATCCAGTCTTAAGGCTGGTTTTGAGTTTAGCTAATGTTTTAGCATTATGCTAGCTGCTTTGGCAAAATTGGACATCTTTTCCAGCTTTTTTTTTAGAATAATTTGGAGTTTAGCTAATATTTTAGCATTTTGCTAGCTATTCTGGCTAAATTAGACATGTATCCAGTTTTTAAGGATCATTTAGAGTTCAGCTAATGTTTTAGCATTATGCTAGCTGCTTTTTTATTATCACAATTATTATTATTATTATATTTATTAAACAGGAAAGGATTAAAACAATCGGGCCTGACTCAGTTTAAAACTGGTTTTCAGCAGGTTCCTGCTCTGCAGAACATAAAACTCCCAACATAATACACAACAAGACAGACGAAAACAATCACACACTCAAAGACAATACAGAGAATTTAGCAAGGTTAGACAAATTTTCCAGCTTTTTTGGGATAATTTGGAGTTTAGCTCATATTTTAGCATTATACTAGCTGTTTTGGCTAAATTAGACATGTATCCAGTCTTTAGGGTGGTTTTGAGTTTAGCTAATGTTTTAGCATAATGCTAGCTGCTTTGGCAAAATTAGACATTTTTTCCAGCTCTTTTTAAGAAAGATTTGGAGTTTAGCTAATATTTTAGTATTTTGCTAGCTATTCTGGCTAAATTAGACATGTATCCAGTTTTTAAGGATCATTTAGATTTCACCTAATGTTTTAGCATTATGCTAGCTGCTTTAGCAAAATTTGTCATTTTTTCAGTTTTTCTGTGTTTTAGGATAATTTGGAGTTTAGCTCATATTTTAGCATTTTTACTAGCTGTTCTGGCTAAATTAGACATGTATCCAGTCTTTAGGCTGGTTTGGAGTTTAGCTAATGTTTTAGCATTATGGTAGCTGCTTTGGCAAAATTAGACATTTTTTCCAACTTTTTTTTTTTAGAATAATTTGGAGTTTAGCTAATATTTTAACATTTTGCTAGCTATTCTGGCTAAATTAGACATGTATCCAGTTTTTAAGGATCATTTAGAGTTCAGCTAATGTTTTAGCATTATGCTAGCTGCTTTTTTATTATTATTATTATTATTATTATTATATTTATTAAACAGGAAAGGATTAAAACAATCGGGCCTGACTCAGTTTAAAACTGGTTTTCAGCAGGTTCCTGCTCTGCAGAACATAAAACTCCCAACATAATACACAACAAGACAGACAAAAACAATCACACACTCAAAGACAATACAGAAAATTTAGCAAGGTTAGACAAATTTTCCAGCTTTTTTGGGATAATTTGGAGTTTAGCTCATATTTTAGCATTTTGCTAGTTGCTTTGGCTAAATTAGACATGTATCCAGTCTTTAGGGTGGTTTTGAGTTTAGCTAATGTTTTAGCATTATGCTAGCTGCTTTGGGAAAATTAGACATTTTTTCCAGTTTTTTTTAGGATAATTTAGATTTTAGCTAATATTTTAGCATTTTGCTAGCTGTTTTGGCTAATTTAGACATGTATCTAGTTTTTAAGAATAATTTAGACTTCTTTTTCCAGTTTTTTTTTTGTTAATTTGGAGTTCAGTAATATTTTAGCATATGCTAGCTGTTCTTCTGTTTATAGAATTTAGTCTGAGCGTATTTGCCCCTGGCCAACGTTTTTTTTTTTTTCATCTCTTTTTTTTATTCCAATGTATCACCTTCAAGCACCAAAAGTTAATGAAAAAACTGGTTTCAGGCTCTTGAGATGATGTGGAGAGGATAAGTCATCAAGTTGGCAAATACATGTTTCAGAATTTCTGAGTTGGATGAGGAATCGATCCGTTGTATGTTGGGCGTGCGTCTGATCCGGAGACAGCGGGTTTAATTTTAGCAACCAGAGATGAAGATGAAAACGGACAGTTTGCCTTCATCGAGTGGAAACTGAGGCTTCCAATCAGCACTTCAGCCTGCCTCGCTACTTTTTCTTTTTTTATTGTGCCGTTGCTTCTGTGTTAGACCATTTCTGAGTAACTTCCTGTAGCGTCTCCCCTGGAGATTGTATAGATCGGATCAAACAAAACGAGCGGCTGCAGCGAGGATTTCATTACCTTTGGGCAGAGGCAGGCTCAAGCTAAGCTCCCTGCAGACATCAGAGGAGGGGGAATCTTCTCATCTCATTTACACCGTAGGGAGGGGGGCAAAAGTTGGTTTTCTTATCATATAAATAATGTATTTAACATAAACTTACAGAAAGGAGAGCAGATTTTGACTATTTATTCTGGAGAAATGTGTCACTCACTTGGATCTTCAAGGAGGCCATCATCCACTTAAGTGCAGTCAAAGGAGACGGAGAGTAAACTTTTTACATATATTTCTTATTGTGATTTGATGGAATTCAGCCTGTAAAGAGGAACTGAAAGTTCCTCTTGAAATTGTATCCAATTCCAGAAGAAGAGGAAAGGCATCAAACCCTAAGGACTCCTCTTGGATCCGATTTGTTTCTTTAGACTTCATCCTCACACCATGACAGCCTGTTAAGTTGCACTGATTGCTGATTGTTACTTGTGAAATGCATGGCATCCTGCAAACTTGATCAAATGTCCCCGTTCCCTTACAAAAAAAAAAAAAACGACAAACACTTTCCAGAACCAAGACGAGGAAACATGGATACACTCTGCTGCCTTTACTTTATCATCATTCCTTTTTTTGTGCATTTATATTAACATTTTATCCCTCCTGATTCTTTGTTTAACATTTCCCCATATTTGCCATTTTTATTAATCCCATTAAATATGCTTTTCATTTTCTAGTATCCTAAAGGGGCAGCAATGTTAAAAAAAAAAGGTTTTCTAAAAAAAATATTGTTTTTCTGGTTACTATGTGGTGCGCATCAGTTGCTAACCAGACAGTATCTGGTGTGCACCAGACGCCTTCTGGTGAGCAGCGAATGCTATCTGAAGAGCACCGGTTGCTATCTGGTGAGCACCAATTACTATCTGATGCACACCAGACGCTATCTAGTGAGCACTGGTTACGATCTCATGAGCATCAGTTGATATCTGATGAGCTCCAGTTACTATCTGGTGCGCACCAGATACTATCTGGGGAGAAGTGAATGGTATCTTGTGAGCACCTATTGCTATCTGGTGAGCACCAGATACTATCTGGGGAGAAGTGAATGGTATCTTGTGAGCACCTATTGCTATCTGGTGAGCACCAGATACCATCTGGGGAGAAGTGAATGGTATCTTGTGAGTGCCTATTGCTATCTGGTGAGCACAAGTTGCTATCTGGTGAGCACTGGATACTAACTGGTGAGTATCAGTTGATATCTGGTGTGCACCAGTTACTATCTAGTGAGCACCAGTTACTATCTGGTGAGCGCCAGTTACTGTCTGGTGTGCACAAGTTACTATCTGGTGTGCACAAGTTACTAACCGGTGAGCACCAGTTACTATCTAGTGAACACGAGTTGATATCTGGTGAACACCAGTTAGCGTCTGGTGCGCACTGGTTACTTAGTCTCTGGTAAGCACCAGTTACTATCTGATGCGCACCAGACGCCATTTGGTGACCACAGGTTGCTATCTGGTTAGCACCGGCTGATATCTGGTGAGCACCAGACGGTATCTGGTGAGCACCGGTTACTATCTGGTAAGCATCAGTTGATATCTGGTGAGCACCAGATACTATCTGAGGAGCAGTGAATGGTATCTTGTGAGCGCCTATTGCTATCTGGTGAGCACCAGTTACTATCTGTTGCTCACTAGATAGTATCTGGAGACAACCCTGGCGAACCAGATATCTGGTGCGATAATTTGATGCCTTCAATTATTGTTTTAACGGTTGAAAAGTTAGTGTAAATGAAAGAACATAAACAGTGGAGCTCTGATGTTCAAGGGTTAACATGTGAGCCATGATTCCTTTGAATACAACGACAATCTGACCACACGTATGTTTTCACACTTTCTCACGGCCGACAAACCTGTGAGAACAGCCGTTTTTGGATCCTCGGGTTGGTGTCGGTGCTTGTGGGTGTGTGTGTCTTGCTGGAGAGAGTTGTGTTTTTGTGTTTCAGCAATGGTACACTGCCACCATGAACCTGCTGGGAACCTGGCTCACTGAACGCATGGATCAGCAGCTCCACGTCTACCAGCTAAAGATCCTCATCAGGATCACCAAAGTAAGGAAGGCGGAGACCCGGCCGGGGTTGACCGCACGCCACCCCCCCCCTTTTCTGACCTTCCTCCTCTGCTCTCCCGCAGAAAAAGTACAGAGACTTCCGCCTGCAGGGGGTCCTGGACTCCACCCTCAACAGCAAGATGTACGATACGGTGCGCAACCGGCTGACCATCGAGGAGGCCTCTGCCTCCGTGAGGGAAGGAGGCATGCAGGGCATCTCCATGAAGGACAGCGACGAGGAAGACGACGACGACAACTAGAGCCCGACTCTACAGCTGTCTGTCCTCACCCGCCCCCATCCCGAGCCCCGCCCCCTTCACACTTTTGACTTTAGCCTGGTTACAATGCATGTACCAACTCAGATAGCCACTCTAGGACCTCTTTGTCAGCTCGAATTGCCTATGAAGGAATTAATAACTATAAAAATAGAAATTATACTGAAGAAAATAAAAATGTCAAAAATAACCATGATTGGCAGTTTAGCTGTGTCATGATTAAGATAGCACCTATCTTTGGTCTTCATTCATTTCTAAAATTCATTTCTATGTGTTACCAAGCAATATGGAGAAAAACCATTTGTTTAAAAAAAATGTTGAGTGAGATTAATAGGTGTGTCCCTGTCAATGCAAACCTATATGGCGCTTCTTTGTCGTATTCTACATTCATTAATGGTACATTGTCGTGATGATGAGTGTGTGGACCCTTTTCTTCGTCTCGTCCGTTTTTAAGTGAACGCCAACTGCTTCAAACCGAAAATAAAACTTCTGTATTCGTTTGCGGCTGTTATGGAAAAAACCGTCGTCTACTCGCCGTTCCGACAGTAAGGCCAGACCCACATTTTTACTCACGCGTCCGTCTGTGATCTCGCGTCGGGCTCCGAGAGGACGACGAGCGTCTTGAACATCCGAGACGGGAGATGCAATATTCTCATAACTCCGTTTTGATAACTTGGCAGATTCTATTTTTTTCTTTCCACATTTAAAAAAAAAAAAAAAAAAAAAGCCTTTAAACAGGTTCTATTTTAATTGAGTTGCACTTTTACAGAGAATAAAAAAAAGCAAATATTTTTCTTTTTATTGAAAAGAAAAAAAAAAGTTGGTCCGTCTTTGTTCTGTAATTGTGTAGAATGAGGTGTCTGGCATTTGTTTGGGTCTCACTGTTGTTTTGTATATATGATATAAATATATATAAATATAAAATGCTGTACATTGCATTCTGAGCCATCGCTGCATGCCTGTGGGTTCTCACCCTCCCCAAACGCTTTCTGTTTTCTGTGTGAATTAGCTGGTGGATTCATTCTTGCTTTTTGCCTTATGAAAGCCAACAGTTGTAATATGCAAGAGCTGTGGCCTCGAAATAAAAATTACTGTACATGTGCAACCTCTGTCCTGATGACTAGCCGCACCGCACGCACTCGCAGAGCTGCAAACCAACAAAGTAATTACATTTACTCAAGTACGCCAACTTAGCCACCTCCTTCTTGGGAGTCAACACAGACGCGACACTGTAGACACAATTTTAAATTCATTGTGGGGGATGATACTCCGCCTTGACAGATGTCCATAAATCAGCATAGAAATAACTGAAAATGAGGCTCAGCAAAACCCCAGTTTCACAGAACGTGTCAGCGAGTGTCATGACTGAATCCTTAATGTTTTCACTGTCAGCCTGGAGACGGATCCTGCAGGAATCGGCCGACGCGAAACAGAAACACGCGGTTCTTTAAACGGAACGCGTTTTATTGCTGTCAATTAACCAAAAATCGATCAGCTTTATGAACGCGTCGGTTCCTGTCACAGTGAAGTACGGCGCTCCGACACGTGGAAACAGATTCATTACAGGTGGATGTAGACACTCGTGTGGGTTATTTAACCCTTCTTCAAATTCAGTGGCGTACCATCAGGGCCTGCAGAGCCTTCAGTGAAGGAAATGGATCTGAAAAGAAGTATTTAATTCAGGCGTGTCACACTGAATCGCACAAGGAGTCAAGGCCTAAAACACACCTTAGGTCGTGGGCCGAACAAGATAAACATTTATTGAACACTCTGAAACTACATTTTCAAAACTTTAGCATTATGACTTTTTAACATGATTATGAACTAGATATATAGCATTAACTGCGATCATGCTAGTGTGAATGCTATGAGCTGAATTTGGCCACAGAAGATGCTGAAATTGATAGCTAAAAATGCTCAAACTGATAGTTGAAAATACTGAAGCTGATAGCCAGCTAACATATTAGCTAAATGCTGAATTAGCCTAAAAAAAGCTTAAGTTAGCCAAATCAGCTAGCATGTAGCTGAAAAAATTGCTCAACTTCAAAAGAGCCAAAAAGCCAACAAAAAAAGAGCCTAAATTTGCCCAAACAGCTAGCATGTACATATTAGCCTAACTCTAAATCAGCCAAAAATCTAAAACTTGAAAAAAAAAAAAGGTGTGATTGCTGTGAGCTGAATTTGGCCACTGAAGATGCAACTGATAGTTTTAGTTTTATTTAAATGCTAAATTACCCTAAAAAAAAAAAAAAACTTAGATTAGCAAAAACAGCTAGCATAAAGCTGAAAAAATAGCTACAAAAAATCCCAAAAAACTGAAATAAATCCTAAATTAGCCAAGACAGCAAGCGTGTAAATATTAGCCTAACTCCAACATAACCTAAAAAAAACTTATTAAAAAGTCAAAAAATAATGCTAGCTGCTTGGGAAAATTTAGGCCCTTTTTCTGTTTTTTTGGCTCTTTTGAAGTTTAGCAATTTTTTCAGCTATACGCTTGCTGATTTGGCTAACTTAAGCTTTTTTTAGGCTAATTCAGCATTTAGCTAATATTTTAGCTGCTATCAGCTTCAGTGTTTTCAGCAATCAATTTCAGCATTTTTAACTATCAGCTTGAGCATTTTTAGCTATCGATTTCAGCATTTTCTGCGGCCAAATTCAGCTCACACTAGCATGATCGCAGTTAATGCTATATATCTAGTCCATAATTATGTTAAAAAGTTATAATGCTAAAGTTTTGAAAATTTAGTTTTAGATTGTTCAATAAATGTTTATACTGTAAGGTGTGTTTTAGATTTGGGATTTTAGATTTTGTCAGATGGAGTTTGACACCTCTGATATGGAACATGATGGTTGAAGAAGGTTGTTCCAGTCATACCTGCCTTAAAACAAAACTTACATTTGACAGATTGTTAATTGTTGGTACAGAAAACAAAACAAAACAAAAAAAAAAGGATTAAAACGGATAATTATTATTATTTATATTATATTATTATTATATTTTTATTATTATTATTATTATTATTATTATTATTATTATTGTTCTGTAGGTTTTGTTGTGAAGTATATGGTACAGAATATTGTTTCAAATATGTAATAATTGGTCATTTTCTTTTATGTTAAAGTCTATTAAAGCCATAATCCTTATCATTAGTGTGAGTAAACTATAAAAATCTCTGTTTTGGATCCATTCTGTTTCTATCTAAGATTTTGATCTAACGAGTTAAACAATTTCTCTGTATAAAAACTCCTGAGAGCTCGTCCTCTTTAAGCTGATTTCGTGTTTCATTTTTATCTTTATCATCTTAAAAGCTTAAAGCTGCAGCAAACTGCACACACTTTGTGAATAAGAACTTTTAAACTCATGTGGATGTTTTCATGTGGACATCTATAAACTAAAAAAAAGAGAAAGAAAATAAATGTTTTACTCATAGCTTAACAACCCTCAATAATATGAAGGTTAAACATAAAAAAATGTCAGAAAACACAGTTAGTGCATTAATAATAAACTAGAACATTTATTAAAAGGATCTTTCTATATTAAATATAAAACCAAAGCGTACTAATCAATAATTTTAATAAATTTACTTTGAAAATACTTTAAACATTATTAAAAAGTTATCATCACTCATTTAGCATTTAAACTAAATACATAAATATAAAGCATTGACAGCACTCCTGGAAAATGAATATTCGACAAAGGTCAGATCGAAGGTCACAGACGGTGACGTCAGAAAAAAACAACCAAACCACTTATGTACATGTTTAGCTTATAACTGAACTCCTTTATGATGCTTTTAATTGATGTAATAATTACTTACATAAGTATCGTGTGTCGGCCACAGTGGCGTACTGTCAGGTAATGCAGAGTTTTCAGTGAAGGCCAAAAATGATCTGAAAAGAAGTGTCTAAATCACAGAGAAATGTTGTTTTATGTATGTACAACTTCGTCAGAAAGTTCTATTTGAGATCATTCCAACTGTTCTGACAGCTTCTCTCACAGCCCTTTCAAATGAAAGATTTTAACCAATCAGGTTTCAGCTCTCACTTGTTGCTAGGTTCATCAAAGTCTGCCTCACGCTGACCTCTGGTTTTGGATTAAACGCGTTTATGTTGAGTTAACCAATCAGAATAGGACAAAAATAGGTTTCAAGACCATGTAAAACTAGTTTTTATCACTCTCATTGTCCTCTAGTAATTTTGAGAGCACCAGAAAAAAAAGTGTATTTGTAGTGAATTCCGACTATATATTTTTTTTACTTGTCCAACAGCTGAATAAATAGATACGAGCTGAGAGCCTCTAATGTTGGGCAGATTTTACTGTCACAACATTGACCTTCTGACACGTAAAGTGTACATTTGTATACACCCCTTTTGCTGAACTTTATATAACTTATGTTTGTATATTTCTTTTCTTTGTTTTGGACCGGAGATGAAAGAAGGGGTGGGGGTGGAAGATGGTAACAGAGTGGGCGGGGCCTGTCTCCACACACTCAGTAGTTACAAACATACCCGTTGGCTAAAATAGTCTTCACATATAAACTGGTCAAAATGTACACAAAACTGCAGCTCGTACACAATTAATGATATAAAGCCACACATAAAACCTTTCATTCTGTCACGCATACATATTCTTTACATCAGGGGAGTCAAACTCAGTCGCACATGGGGCCAAAATCCAAGACACACAGGATAAACATTTATTGAACTCTTTAGAATCTACATTTTTAAGCTTTAAAACCGTAACTTTTCAACATACTTAGGAACTAGATATATAGCTTTAGATACAATGATGTATGAATCCTGTAAGCTGAATTTGGCTACTGAAGATGCTAGTGCTGATAGCTAAAAACACTGAAGCTGAAAATGCTATAAATGATAGCTAAAAACACTGAAACTGAATATGCTACAAATGATAGCTAAAAACGCTGAAGCTAAAAGCTGAAAATGCTGAAGCTGAGAGCCAACTAAAATATTAGCTAAATGCCAAATTACCGTTAAAAAAAATAAACTTAGGTTAGCTAAAACAGCTAGCATGTAGCTGAAAAAATAGCTAAACTTTAAAATAGCCTAAAAAAACCGAAAAGCTTAAATTAGCCAAAACAGCTAATGTGTAAAATATGCCCAACTCTAATAGCAAAATAAATCAATTAAAAATCCTAAATTAGCCAAAACAGCTAGCATGTAGCTGACATTTTAGTTAAACTCCAAAATAGCCAAAAAAAATCTTAGTAAATTCCAAAATGGTTCAAAAAGCTAACAGGATTTAAAACGTTTAAACTGTAACTTTTTAACATAATAAATAATACCAAGGCAGGAATAGTATTCCAGAATAAATCAATTTTAACCTTAAATAACTTTCAATATTTTTTTTCCATAAAAATAAGTTATACAAGTTAGAAATAATCGCAAGATAACATCGGGCCGTTAATGACAACAAAATAAATGTTCTGGACTTTGATAAGTGATTTAAATGATCAATTTATGATGGAATTGCTTCATAAATGAATATTCATCTGATGTTAGAAACAGAAATGAGTTCATAATGGATGCACGGGTCGCCACCGGCTGACCATTCCATGACAGATCCAGTTCGTGTTCGTGTGATGTGGCGACAGCTCCCATCCCAGCAGGGAAACGAGCAGTTTGCTTCAGCCATGTTGCCTTCATTTTCTTTCTGCTTTTACCCTCAGGGGTCGGAAAGTCGTCCGTCCGCCTCTGTACAACCCTTTCCCCTGCAGCCTCCTCACTCACAGCAACAAATCAAAAAAAAAAAAAAAATCATGAACATATATGTTTTATGACTAGGTCAGGGGTCGGCAACCTTTAACAGTAATGGAGCCATTTGGGCTCATTTTCTACTGATCAAAATCTAGAAGGAGCCGCATTGATTCACGTTAGCCTTTAAGAAATTTGGATTTACATTTATAACCTTCTTTTTTTTTTTAATAAATATAAATGTCTATTTTTGGCATGAACAAGAACATGAAAAAGAAATTAGCATTCCTCAAAGGGAATTTTTTTTACGTTCTTAACTTTAGTAGCAAAAAAGCTAGCTTGTTGCTTAATTACTAGCTGAACTTCAAATTAGTTTAACATTTCTCTCTAATTTAAATCAACCAAAAACGTATGTTGCTGAAAGAAAAGGTACACTCAAAATTAGCCTAAAACCCCCAGTAGATAAGAAATGATCAAAAATGTTAGCAAATTGCTAAAATATTAGCTAAACTCTAAATTAGCATAAAAAACGAATTAGAGGCCAAATCTGCCAAAAAAAAAAAAAAAAGCCAGCTTGTTGCTTAATTACTAGCCGAACTCCAAAATAGCCTAAAATTCCTTAGTAAACTAACTTAGCATGTTGCTAAAATAGAAGCTAAATTCAAAATTATAAAAAAAAAAAAAAAAAAAAAAAAAATTAGTAGATAACAACAAATTAGCTGAAAACATTAGCATGTTACTAAAATATTAGCTAAACTACAAATTAGGAAAATTCTTCAGTAAGCTAAATTAACCAAAAACGTTAGCATGTTGCTAAAATAGAAGCTAAAACTCTAAATTAGCCTAAAAATCCAGTAGATAACAAATTAGCCAAAAATGTTAGCATGTTGCTAAAATGAAGCTAAAACTCTAAATTAGCCTAAAAACCCAGTAGATAACAAATTAACCAAAAACGTTAGCATGTTGCTAAAATGAAGCTAAAACTCTAAAATTAGCCTAAAAACCCAGTAGATAACAAATTAGCCAAAAACGTTAGCATGTTGCTAAATGAAGCTAAAACTCTAAATTAGCCTAAAAACCCAGTAGGTTACACGTTAGCCAAAAACCTTAGCATGTTGCTAAAAAAAAATTATTAAAATTAAAATTATTAATCTCCAATTTTTTTTATAAAATTTGCTATTATTTAATTTTTCTTCATCCAGAGAGCAACCATGGATTAGGTCACCCACGAGAGTCTGAATAAGATCAGGAAGTTAAAAAAAAAACACAAAACAAACCAGACAACTAAGAATATTTCTGCAGGGGTTTTATTAAGCAAATGGTGAGAAAAAAAATAAAAATAAAATAAAAAATGGGAGTATACTTGATCCAGTGTGTGATGTTAAAGCAAAGTGTTTACACTCTAAAGTCATAGTTGGATTCTAAATAATTGTGGCAATATAACAAAAGTATTATATTATTCAGAATACTAACTTGCATGAATAAAAACAGCTGTACTTTGAACTATTTACGCATTTTCAAACCAAAAACACATAAATGGATTTCCACCAACAACTAAAGTTTAAATGAAGTTTTGAGCTTTCCCCCCAGTAAAAAATAAAAAAAATAGATAAATGATGAGAGAGCAACATTCAGGGTTTAAAAGAGATTATAATTATAGTCACAAAATAACGTGGAGAAGGAATATCAGCGCAAATAAAATACAATTTACAGTCTGAATCTGAAACCTTACTTTCTAATATGAGGAAAGCGTCACAAAGTCAGATTATTGGGAAAGGTGTGTTCCTGAGGCTCAAACAGAAACATGCTCAACTCTGGTTAAATTCACACCTTTGACACTGGAAATCTGTACTGCACATTTTAACAATTGTGATTTTTAATTCTTATCGATTAAATAGATCTCAGGACAAAATCACTTACATGTTGCAAACTGGAACCACATCTTTGGTTACAAATAAAGCATCAACCCACGAAAAAAGAAACTACAGTGTTTTCATAGAAAGTTTTCACTTCTTGCAGGTTTTTTTCATGTTTTATTTATTTACAGGTCTGTTCTCCTTTTTGTAAGACACTGATCAGCGGATTCAAAGTGAAACTCTTTCAATTATTACTTTTATTTTACACACACACAGAAAAAAAATCTGTTTCAAGTCAACATTCGTTTTGGAGAAAAAAAATGAATATTCTGAAGTAAAGTGTCGTTAAAAAAAAAAAAAAAAAAAGATATATTTACTAAAAAGCATAAAGTTATTCAAGGCACTGAACAGCATCTTCACAGGCACAGTCTGTGAAGATCCTCCTCTGTTGACAAATTTCCCAAAACGCAAACAAAAAAGTCAGTTGTGTTGTAAAAGAAAATAGTCGAGTTACATCAATAATTAACGCTAAGAAACGTCGGCTTTCTCCAAACTAAAAAATCACTTTTATTCAATTAAAAAAAAGAAAACCTCAATTTAACATAATTGGCCAACATTTCTTTCACTTCGACATCAACTAATTTAGTGCTGATCAGCGTCGAACGGAAATCCAAATTTTCACCGACCGGGGAGGAAATGCAGCAAAATAAAACATGAAAAACGTTTGGTAGAGTGAAGCCTTTTGTTTCTGTAGGCATTGCATTGTGTCGATACAGGTACATGTTGTGCTGAGGTTAGAGAAGCGACGACGAAAGCAGGGGACAACTCAACAAAAATCAGTACTGGAGATTTGTAAGTTACACGTAAAAAAAACAAAACAAAAAAAAATATGAATCCACATCAGTTTGCAGACTAATATGCAGAAGTAAAATCCAAACAGCCAGCTGTATGTTGAATGTAGGATCGATTTACATAAACAAACCCTGTAAAAAGCAGAACCAAAATTCACATTAGAAGTTGTAACTCACTGACAAAATAAGTACATTTTGTTACAAGACAGCAGTGAGATACTGGGACGATGATGTATGAGTCTGTGTGAAAACAAGCTCCGCCCTCATGTGGGGCGGGGCCTCAAGTGACATGCTGGGCGATGTTACCACGTTGATGAAGTGTTTTGCTTTTGAGACTTCATTGAGCGAGGATTCGCCGTGACTCCTCCTGGTCTTCATGCTTCAGGTCGGATGCGGTCCAAAA
The DNA here is from genome assembly GCA_003999625.1 of Oryzias javanicus. NCBI lineage: Eukaryota > Metazoa > Chordata > Actinopteri > Beloniformes > Adrianichthyidae > Oryzias > Oryzias javanicus. The sequence goes on along the minus strand of CM012441.1, from coordinate 31,024,813 downwards.
AGCCCGGTTCCGCCGTGTCCGGGTCGTAGGCAGTAACACTGATAATATAGTGCAAACTGGACAGAGCTGCTTGTTCCTCGTGTCAACTTAAACAGGTGCAAATGCTCAGCAGGAGAACATTTAAGACGAGAAATAAAGGACAAAAACATAAATATCAAAAAACTTTTATCAGTATAAAAAGTAATAAGGTTATTTGTTTAATCAATAGTCTGGCAAAAAAGGCCTCAGAAAAGTTTTTTTCCTTTTTTTTTTTTACAAATTAAGTGCCTGCTGGAATGTCCTCAGACGAGCGACTCCATGCTCTCTGCAGGATCCGACTCGTCTGCTATCACCACCACCCCATTAGTGTCCATGTGCATGGGGCTCAGGCTGCACTCTCTGTTCCCCACCAGGCTGAGCATGGCTTTGTAAAGGTACTGGTACTGCTCCTGCACACACAAACACAACACAACTAATGTCACACACCATTAAACACCTGCAATGCTTTTAGGGAAAGATGCATTAAAGAGTTAACCCCTTCATGGCAAACTTTATTACCTAATGCAGACGTGTCAAACTCAATAATGACAATAAGTCACTGGCCAAACAGGATAAACATTTATTGAACACTCTAAAAAAACATTTTTAAAACTGTAACGTTTTAACATAATTATGAACTAGATATATAGCTTTACCTCCGATAATGCTACTGTGAATGCTGTAAGCTAAATGTAGGTGCTAAAGATGCTAGTGCTGATAGCTGAAGATGCTAGTGCCGATAGCTGAAGATTCTAGTGCTGATAGCTGAAGATGCTAGTGCTGATAGCTGAAGATGCTAGTGCTGATAGCTGAAGATGCTAGTGCTGATAGCTGAAGATTCTAGTGCTGATAGCTGAAGATGCTAGTGCTGATAGCTGAAGATGCTAGTGCTGATAGCTGAAGATTCTAGTGCTGATAGCTGAAGATGCTAGTGCTGATAGCTGAAGATGCTAGTGCTGATAGCTGAAGATGCTAGTGCTGATAGCTGAAGATTCTAGTGCTGATAGCTGAAGATGCTAGTGCTGATAGCTGAAGATGCTAGTGCTGATAGCTGAAGATTCTAGTGCTGATAGCTGAAGATGCTAGTGCTGATAGCTGAAGATTCTAGTGCTTATAGCTGAAGATGCTAGTGCTGATAGCTGAAGATTCTAGTGCTGATAGCTGAAGATGCTAGTGCTAATAGCTGAAGATGCTAGTGCTAATAGCTGAAGATGCTAGTGCTGATAGCTGAAGATTCTAGTGCTGATAGCTGAAGATGCTAGTGCTGATAGCTGAAGATGCTAGTGCTGATAGCTGAAGATGCTAGTGCTAATAGCTGAAGATGCTAGTGCTAATAGCTGAAGATGCTAGTGCTAAACACGCTGAAGCTGATAGCTGAAATCACTTGAAAAAGAGGTTTTAAATCTCAATGGGATCCACCCCTGGTTAAATAAAAACAAACTGAAAATTAGGTTAGCCAAAACAGCTAGCATGTAGCTCAAGTGTTAGTTTTATAGGCAGTTTTGGAGTTTATCTAACAAAAAAAATAATTAGCCAAAACAGCTAGCATTTAAATATAAGCTAAACACTAAAATAGCCACAAAAAATAAAAATAAAGAAAGCCTAAGTTAGCCAAAACAGCTAACATGTAGTTAGCCAAAACAGCTAACATGTAGCTGACATGTTAGCTAAACTTCAAAATAGCCTAAATTTTTTTTTAAAAAGTCTATATTTGCCAAAACAGCTATGTCGTGAGCCGAACAGGATAAACATTTATTGAACTCTCTAAAAATACATTTTTAAAACTGTAACTTTTTAACATAATTATGAACTAGATATATAGCATTACCTGCCATAATGCTACTGTGAATGCTGTAAGCTGAATGTGGGCACTGAAGATGCTAGTGCTGATAGCTGGAGATGCTAGTGCTGATAGCTAAACACACTGAAGCTGATGGCTGAAAACAATTAAGCTAATAGACTAAAACTTAGGTTAGCCAAAACAGCTAGCATGTAGTTCAAGTATTAAATAAACTCCAAAACAGCCTATAAAACAAACAAAAATTAATTAATCAAAACAGCTAGCATTTAAAAATAAGATAAAGTCTAAACTAGCTACAAAAAAACGAAGAAAGCCTAAGTTAGGCAAAACAGCTAACATGTAGCTGACAAATTAGCTAAACTTCAAAATACCCTAAAAAAACCTATAAAAAGCCTAAATTTGCCAAAACAGCTATGTCCCGAGCCGAACAGGATAAACATTTATTGAACTCTCTAAAACTACATTTTTAAAAATGCCAAACAACAACTTTTTAATATAATTATGAACTACATCTACAGCTTTACCTGCGATAATGCTAGTGTGAATGCTGTAAGCTGAATTTGGCTGCTGAAGATGTAAGTGCTGATAGCTGAAGATGAAAACGCTGAAGCTGATAACAAGCTAAAATATTGGCTAAATGCCAAATTAGCCTTAAAAAACAGCAAGTAAAAAAAGTAGATTAGCCAAAAGAGCTAGCATCAAGCTGAAAACATAGCTAAATTTAAAAAAAGCCTAAATTTTTTTTTAAAAAGCCTAAATTAGCCTAAACAGCTAGCACACAACTGAAATATTAGCTAAACTCCAAAATAGCCTAAAAAAAAATCTTAGTAAATGCCAAAATAATCCAAAAAGCTAGCACAATGCCAATTTTTAAAACTTTAAAACCGTAACCTTTAAACATAATTATGAATAAAAAAAAAACAGCAGGAATATTATTCCAGAATAAATAAATTTAAACCCTAAATAATTTAAAATATTTTACTCTCCATAAATATATATTTTGTCAAAATTATACAAATTAAAAAACGTTATCGAGCCATTATTAACAATAAAATAAAATGATCTGGAGGGCCGGATCTGGCCCCCGGGCCTCGACTTTGACATGAACATAAACCTGTGTTATTTTAAAACTATTAAAAAAAACCAAACAAATAAAAACATGTTTTGCATTTAGTTGCAGTACCACATTTGAGTCACTAGATGTCTCAGTAAAACAAGTTTTTTTAAACTATGGATAATAACGTATCAATGAAACGTGAATAGGATAAGATCCCTGAAGCACTGAGCGATGAACTGCTTCGCCTTTAGCAGTCGCTGCCGTCAGCTGCGTCTTCCTGTAGGAGGTCCTGTAGCAGCTTCAAACCTCCAGCTTCATCCCGTTCACACCGCAACCCCAAAGTGAGAGAGAGTGAACTCACGATATCAGTGAAGACTGCCGGCCTCATGAGATTCATCATCTTAGCCACCTGATAGATGTCGATGAGCCCTTCGTTCTCCAGCTGCTGGGACAGCGTGGTGAGGGCGCAGAACATCCCCGCTGACACCGCCCCGTACCTGAGCGGAGAGGTTCACAGTGAGCAGACGCTGTCCTGTTCAGGTGGGCTTCATCTGAAACTCCAGCATGTCCAGAGTCGCATCATCTCTGCATCTTCACACATTAACTATCAAACAGGAATGTCATGGGTTGTGTCGGAATCCCCCATAACTGCTAAAAAACTACATTGTATCCTGGATTTTTAAGTTAATTCAGACACCATGCCCTCTACTTCACTTTTATTTGACGGATATGACGTCACGATTTCACAAAGTGAAGATCAAATCAAAACAAACATTTCACGGCGTTTATTCATGATCCACTGTGTTCTGATGGTGAAAATGTGGATGGTTTATTCAAAAATTTTTTATGTTCGAAATTGTTCGACCGCAATGCATTGTGGTCTATATTCAGTAATCTTGTGAGCATCGATTCACGCTAGTTTTTCCACAAAGACTTCTGGGAAATTTCGAGTGCACTCCATTTTGGAATTAGTAGATTTTTTTTTTTTAGCATTCAGATTCTAAAGAAAATCTGACTTTTTACCAATATTTTGCCCTGGACGATTCAGAATGCCCCGGATAATATCAGAATATAAATTTGACAGTTTATTCTATAGTTTGAGGAGATTCTTAACCATAAATTTACAAATTTGACTAAAAAAAATATAATCAATGCTAGAAAATAAAAAAAAAAAAGAACCGATTTTAAAATGATCTAGGGTAAAAGAGCTCGTTCGATAGCAGACGCCATGTTGGATAAATATGGCGATTTGATTGGATAGAATCCAGAGCAATCAGAAGGCTGGGACAAACATTACATGAAACAGAAACGCAAAATCAAAGATAGGGCCAAAGCGAGATGAAGCACTACGCATCTAAAAATATTTGTAATCGCAAAAATATTTTTGAAAGCAAAAACTTTTTTAAAGCAAATATAATTATATTTTTTTCCAATTAGGATATTTTATTCTCAAAACTTTGCATTTTGTTTACAATTTAGAAAATGTTATTCTCAAAAGTGTGAGTTTTGCTTGCAATATAGTGGCACAAAAATGACTCAGAATCGGCTCAGGGCAAAAAAAAAAAACTCATTGAGAAATCAATTATTTAACATCACAAAAACCTAATATTTATTTATTTATTTTTTAAATCTTTATTTGCAATTGTTTTGGCAAACATGTTTTCATTAACAATGACTTAATGAAAATTTACTCTAAGGGAAATAAAATTATATGATAAAAATAAATGATAAAAAAATAAAAATAATAATTTTTTGGGGGTCTCAGAGTAATTTAAATTTTCCAAACATTTTCATTAGTGATATCGTGTGATTACTTTGCATACACTGAATTTTTTCATGGTTGCGTGCTGAATGCAGGAGCACACGTACTCATCATGCACGATGGTGGGGCCGTCTCGCGTCATGGCTTCCTCTTTGATGACACTGATGAGTTCAAAGGTGCTGCTGAGGGGGGAGTCTGGGTTGGGCCACTTCGGACACTGAAAATGTCTGACTTCTAGCACGTAGTCATCCTTTAACAGACAGAGGAAACCCAGGACAGTTAGGAGGTGAGCAGATTCAGGAAGTCTCCACACGTGCGAGGCGGCGGCGGCAGCGGCGGCGGCGGCGGTACCTGCGTGGCCTCTAAGATGAAGTCATGGATGATGATCTGCTCCTCGTTAGAGAGGCACAGTCTGTCCTTATTGATGAGAGTAACAGTAAAGGCGATGCAATTCATGGCCTCTTCCCGACTCGGCCAGTAAACAAACTCGTCTTCCGCCTGCGGGGACACAGCGACACACTCGTCTCACTCCTTCACGCCATCATCCGCTCTTTGAGCGGGACTCTCCCCCCCGATACGCACCAGGCCCTGGTTGTCGGGCAGCATGACGATAATCTGAGCGTTGTGGTCCCAAATCATCCTCCAGAAATCTGTGGTGGTGTGGGGCAAAGGATGCTGGGTAATGATGAACTCATTACTCCTGTAGTAGCCCTGGAGAGAGGAGACGAGAGGAGGGCGGTTAGCCTTTCTGGAGGGTATCACTCGTCAGCAGAGATGAAGAACGCCGTCTCATTAACCATCGGCGCCGTACCATTATGTAGGATGCGTTAATGTAATCTGTTCCTTTCATGCCCGGCAGAGTGGTGAGTCCGACCCGAGCTCGCTCCGCTGTCGGGGCGCAGAGAGAGAAAGACTCTTTAAATCACAGAGTTTTCCTTACATATCACACTGGCTGATAACGACCACGTTCATTACAAGTCTCCGCTGTTGCTATGGTAACGAGTACGTTCCCTTTCTGCTGTCGAGAAAGATTAACTTGGAAAATGGAATTCTCATTCTGGAGAAAATATTGTTTACAGACGAGAGCAAACGGAACAGGACCGTCCCGGAACGGCGAGGGGAAGACTCACAGGGAACCACCGAGGAATTGCGGTTCTTCTCCTTGTTGCACTCCTTGTAAGCGCTGAAGCACTCCACGAATCGGGTGTTACACTGAGTCAGCAGCTGGAAAGAAAACATGGCAGAAGTGAGTCCTGAGACAGAAATCAAAGATATTGAATAAGAAATAACGTTGTTTAGCAAGCTAACAGCAGACGCTGATCTTTGGAGATAATGAGCGGCTGGAGCCTGGAAGGAAGTGACATTATATCAGCAATTATTTCTCCCTCTATTGATGTTGAGAAGACCTGCAGCTTGATGAAACATTCATCAAACTTTGCATAACGCAGCGGGGGTGACGGACATGACTTTATTAACACCAACATCAAAGACACTTTCAGTCCCGTCATGTTTGGAAGTGGAAAACCGCCGTGCGAGTCGCTAACGAGCTTTTGATCCGCGGAGCACTTCCAATCCAGCTGATGGCGCGGCAGCAGAGTGACGGCTCGGCTCGGCGCGGCGCGGACTCACCCTGAACTGCTTCTGGAGCCGCGTGCGGCCGCTGGAGTTGGGCGTGAGGATGCCGTTGACGTAGCTGTGCAGCTGCCAGGCGGGAACCTCGGTTTCTCTGCTGAGGATGGCCTCCGTCAGAGCGTCGTGGATGAACACGTATTGCTCCTGGCGGGAAACGGAGGACGTCCACAGGTCAGGTTTATCCAGAAAAACTCCAGAGACTGCCGTGTGTGCTTTTCACATCAAAAAAACACTTTTTTTAAAATGAATTTTAGGGCGAGGGTCGTTGATTGAACACATTCCTATGAAACAGTTGAGACAAAATGTGACAGAATGAAGCAGCGAGAAGAGAAAAGAGCATAAAAAAACTAGAAAACATCATTCAGTGTAAACCTCAGACTTTACATGATTGAAACTGGGGAAAAATGGAAAAAAAAATTAAATAAAAATAATTTATTATAAGTCCCTTTCAAGTTATTAATAAAATTATTGGACAAACTTTAATAGATACAAATAGCTGCAAATATGTCTATTTCTGATAAAGATGAATAATCGCTTCATTTACATATATTATTCTCTCTTATATCTCGCATTAAGAGAATTATAACTCTTCACGACACGCTTTTCACATCAACATTCTTAACGTTTCTCTTTTGTTTAAACTTTCAAAGTTCAAACCTTCATAGAAGTCCAGTTTTGTAGAAGGAAAACAAAGATCTGATCGTGATCGGGGATTTTTGGAAAGCTGAACACATTCTGTATGGGAGACTTCCAGTCGCTCAAGTATGAGAAGTCCTCTTTTGTAAATGAAGTTTGATTGACAGTGCGGAGGAGATTGATAAATGAGATCTACAGCCAATCAGAACGCAGCATTTAAAATTGCACAAGAAAAAAAACCAAAAGTTGGAACACAAAGTAGCAACAACATGGATACGTATATATGTTTGTGCTTTTTTAGGGCTGGGATTCAATTAAAAAAATTAATAAATTAATCGCAAACTGGGAAAAAATTAATCGTGATTTATTTGTGATTAATTGTGACGTACATTAAGAGAGTTTATTTTTAATTAATGCTGTCAATCGATGAAGGAAATATATTTATCACACTTTTGTGTCATGATTAATCCCTATTAATCGCAATGTTTTACTAGGTAAAGTTTAGACAAAAATACGCAGCTTTGAAACAAAAGCAGGCCAAAGTATAAATGTTTCTATCATTTTTATTATCTGAAATATTTAAATTTGTCAAGTGTTAAACCATAAGTGTAATTTATGATCACAAAAGACATCAATGGTAATATAAGCAGAACTCTAAAGACTTTTATGTCTGCAGTTTTACTCTAAGAAAACAAAGATGTCGGCATACAGCCATTAGAATCTGCAGAACTAAAAGAGTAAAAAAAAAGAAGTCTAGGTCCATTGAGACCTTGTCGTGTTACCATGACAACGCACCGGACCATGGATCAAATAGTCCGCTTTTTCTGAAAAAGTAACACAAACCGAAAACAATAACATGATTAAAGTAGTAAAAACTGACTGAATATGTATTTGCTTTGCAGATGACCATAGTATAAATGGCGTTAATACCCGACAAAATGGTTTAATGACGCAGTGGAATCCTGAACTGAAAGGGTTTGCCGCTCCGTGATGTGTGACTAACATGCCTTAATGAACATTAAATCTTTTCGGTTATACCACGGTCCGTGTGAATGCTCGATTCTGATTGGCTACTGGGTGTGGATTAAAAAGTGATAATCGTCGGTGATAAACCACACCTAAAAAAGAAGTTCCGGTCACACAGCCCAAACGTTCCGGATCACTGCGCAGGCTTTTCTAAACATGTTTTTGCATCATCGTCTGGACAAAAACAAGCAGCAAGAGATGAACTTTGTCTCTGAAATGATGCTTTTCTTAACTTATCAGCGTGTATAACGCTTTATTTTAGTAACGTCAGGCTTATCTGCTATATTTTTTCTATTTAATTTCATGAGAACTTATCCCTCCGTCTCTGAGCCTAAAAATCAGGAGTGCATCTCTCTAATACTCCTGCATCATGTAAACACCTGATCTGGATGATAATTCTACTCTGGGATATCATTTTCAAGCTGCTTCTGAGTCAGCTGATGCCATTTCTCCATGCAGACTCGCACTATCAGTTGGTAGCAAATCAGGAAGTGGTGGGAGGAGCCTGTGGCGGGCCGGCTCCTTTGGACGCAAAAGTTTCATACAAGCGTCATGAGTTGTTTGTGACAAACCGGAAAATAAAATCTGTGAATACGTGAATCCGTAACACTGTAGATATCCGTTTGTTTGTTTTTTTTTTTGTTTAGTCTGCTTGAAATAATGCCAAAACCGATTCCAAAAACTACAAGGTTAGTGAAAGAAACGAGTTAAATCTTGTCTGATGCATCTCATTGCATCTGCCTCCTCCTTCAACTGAACTATTCAGTCTGAGCCAAGAGCACCAGATCAGCGTAACCAGTGGTTTAAAACAGACTACGGCCCACGGGCCGGATCGGCCCCCCACACACTATTGAGACCCACATGACTTTTTATTCCACCCTTCTGCATTCTGAACTGACAGGAGAGGATAGACTGTGATGCACTTTTTCTTTATCATTTTCTTTTTCCTCCATATGTTTTTTGGACGTCCGTAGCTCTTCAGCTCTTTCAGATATTAAAATATTCAGCTCTTCTTATGCTAGCTTTTTCAACTGTTTTGGCATTTACCAAGGATTTCTAAGCTATTTTGGGGTTTAGCTAATATTTTCCCTACATGCTATCCGTTTTGGCTAATTAAGGTGTTTTTATTTTCAGTTTTATAGACTAATTTGGAGGTTGGCTCATAGTTCAGCTGCATGCTAGCTGTTTTGGCTAATTTAGGCTTTTTTCAGTTTTTTAGGCTATTTTGAAGTTTAGCTATGTTTTAGGTAGATGCTAGCTGTTTTGGCTAACCTAGGTATTTTTTTTTTTAGGCTAATTTGGCATTTAGCTGATATATTTAGCTGTTTATCAGCTTCAATGTTTTCAGCTTCAGTGATTTCAGCTATAAATGTAAGCATTTTTAACTATCAATTTCAGAATCTTCAGCTATCAGCACTTACATCTCCAGCGGCCATATTCAGCATGCAGCATTCACACTATAGCACTATCTCAGATAATGCTATATATCTAGTTTTAAAAATTGTTTCGTATTACTTTTTTTCTATATAGATTACAGAAAGGAAATATTTAAAATCTGACTATGTGTGGCTTTCTGGAAACCTGTAACTTTTTCTGTTAGCCTAAAAACCGACCCTGGAAAACAGTTATGTGGCCCTCACAAGAAAAAGTTTGATTTAAAAGGTGAGTTTTCTCTACTTGTTTATTTGTCTGTTATTCTTTTGTTTAAAGTTCTGCCCGACTGGCTGGAGGGGGAAAGTTTAGGCCGGGACTATAGCAAGCGTCTGAACCGAGCCACCCTCTTTTTGTTTATTTTTGGCCCGGCTCTCCAGCTTCTTTTCATCATTTTTATTTATTTTGCTGGTGAATTATTTCTTTCTCTTGCAGGACCACACTGCTACCATGAAGCAATAAAGCCGTGTTTGTTTGCTGGAGACATTCCGGGCTCTGAAAAGTTTCTAGACTTTAGTTCCTGCGCGACCCTCATGAGGCCGAAACAGCCTGAAAGGTCAACGACCTCTGCAAACAGATGCATTAGCTTTTTAATGGTAAAACATGTCAATAGTAGATGCACTAAAGACATAAATAAGCCACGACAATGAGGTGCAAATATATTCAAGTAAGTATACAGATTTTTTTTTATAAATTTGTCAGTTTGATGCGATGCCGCCCTGTTTCTCCCAGTCAACCGAAATATTTTGAACCTTCAGTTTTCAAAACCGCAAAAAAAAAAAAAAAAAAACTGACAGGACAGCAGAAAAAGCAACTTTGTGTCTGCAATAACTAAACGATCTGTTTTTTCATGTTTTTCCAGGCTCTTTTTTTTTTTAAATAAAAAGATAAAAGATTTTCCCGAATAGAAATTCCCAAACTGCTTCCTTACTTCTCTGGCTTCTACCTATTGCTCCAATAGTTGGAGCGTTTAAAGTTGTAGTGGTGTCTGAAAGTGTTTGATTTCTTTAAGAGTTTGGGTATCCGTGTCAAAAAACACATTTTTTCATGCGTGCGTGCTCTGAAGCAAGTAATGACTTCATGCTGGCAGCTTCATGCTAACGGAGATGACCGGCAACTACTGATGATGTCATCACATGACAGCAACGACCAAATTTCCAAATCATATGGAAAAAAAAAGTAAATTTGAAACTTAAAAAAAGGATAAAACTGTTGCCAGTTGATCAAAAAAAAATTTTATTTGTAATTTCAACATTTTTTCATTCTTCATTCTTTGTTTTCAGTTCTTTGTTTTCTGCTTCAATTTAGATTTTCGAGTTTTCGCTGCTGAGCTGATCCTAGTTTTAAATGGGGGCGGGGCTTTGAACTCATTGAAAACGGAAAAAGAAAGTTGAAAGTATAAATAAGCTTTTTTAATGCATTTTTTTCCCGTTTCAATTTTTTTTTTTTTTTAACAAATGTTCAAGACTTTTTTTTAAGTTTTCAATTTTATTGTTTTCAAATGTTCAAGTTTTCAATATGTATTTTCAAGTTTAAAACTGCTTTCAAACTAATTTTCAATCTGTTTTTTTCGTTCACTTTAAGCAAACCTAATTTGACCCGTGCAACCCGGTCTCAGGGAAAAGCGTAAATATTCCACGACTTTGCAAATACCGTGCATATTAAACGAGAAACACGGTTTTTGAGTGCATACAATACGCACGGTCCTGCACGCGTTGAATGTCTTTTCCACATTTGACATCCTCAGAGACAGCCGCACAAACGTACGATTTGCTTTCAGAACCGTAACCGTAATCCTAACCTTAACCAGCATTTTCAAATGCGCCAGAGGTCGTCTGACCGCGTGATCAAAACAACACCTAAAAAGCGTGCATATGTACGCCGTTGCAACCCATTCTGAACAACAGCTTGTTTGGCGTATATTTTGCAAGGTATTCCCAAAGTCGTGGAATATGTACGCATTTCACTGAGAGCGGGTTGCCCTTTAAACTAAGCTCCGCCCCTGTTGGGTTTCCCTTTAGAGTGGAAAAAAAACACTTACTAACCCTGTAAAGCCACTACATCAAATAATTCAAAAATTATTCATTTTTTTCATAATATTTAAATATCAATCATGATACAATGTATGACTTAATAAAAATATTATTTAGGGGAAAAAAAGCACCTTTTAAGCCATCGTCTCTAATTTGATCCACACATTTTTAACATGGGGAAACTGTATTATAAACAAATTTTGTTTTTGTTTTTTTTTTTTAAATAAAGCAAGTAGCCATTTGGGAAAAAAAATAACAATAGATGAGTTAATCTCAACCTAAAGTGTTGAAAATTAGCAAAACCTTTTCCCGCCAAAACTGTTTTTGAGACATCATGGAGGCAGCCATTTTGAAAGGAGCAAGAAAAGTTCTTCTACTGCCTCTAGTGGAACAATAATGCACTGCACAGCAGAAAGCATGAATTAAGTCACTCACAAACGGTTTTTAAGGAAAGTTTTGATTATGCCAATGATATGGAGGTTATGTGCATCAAATATGATACAAATGGTTAGGCAGCGTTAAAGGTTAAAGCAGGAAATTGTTAAAGTCTTCGGTTAAAATAAGGTTTGACTTCTGGTTCTGGTCGAGGACATCCAGTTCTACCCACTGATGTCTGCAGTATATTAAGTAGATTTTTGCACGTTCAGTGGATGATTGACTGTATAGATTTGATTCCAGTTTCCCTTTTGCAGTTTTTTTCACTAAAAACTGAATGAGATTAGAGAGAGTTTCCTTTAAGATGTGTATATTCCAGAGAAATGGGAGCAGGAGAACTTCCAGTCCATTTCACGGGTGTTTTAAACGCTCATGAGGTGAGTCTGTGTTATGGTGAAGGGGCGACGGTTTGCCGTCTGCGCCGCACTAAAGCGGCAGAGAGAGTGACCTTTATCTGAGCGCAGACTATCCCGCTGAATTGATTCCATAACTGCTTTTCCATCTTAAATCACGATGACCTTTAGCAGCAGAATCCCGAGAAAGTGAACGCTCCGAGCGAGCGAGCGGGCGAGCGCCTTACCTCAGTCTGGACCAGGTAGTTGCGTTGTGTGCGTATGTGTTTGAGAAAATCCAGGACGCTGACGGTGCCTTTGTCCTTGATCTGCTGCAGCATGCTGTCGATGACGATGTACGTTCCCGTGCGGCCGACCCCGGCACTAAAGAGCGAACGAATGTGAGCGGCTCCGCCGGAAGAGTTCGTCCCGCCCAGCGGCGCCGACGATGGCGTTTACCTGCAGTGTACCAGGACCGGGCCCGTGTCCGGCGTCCGAGCCGCGGAGGAGCGGTTGATGAAGGTGAGGACGGGCAGCGTGTACTCCGGGACGCCCATGTCAGGCCACTGGGTGTAGTGAAACTGGACCACCACGCGCTCGTTCAGCTTCCCTTTAGGATTTCCCTTCTGACACTGAAAGGATGGAAGAGATGGAAACGGGGTTGGATCAGAACCACCATCTTAGCTCCAGTTTACATCCTCTCAACTGTTTATGAAATTGATGTAATTTCAATGGATTCTGATGCAGAGAAAAGCACTGAGATGCAAAACTTTAGCACAAAAAAAAAGTGTCTTTTCTCCTTTATTTTTGGTTTATACATCATTATTTCTTTCCGTTTGCAGTTTTTCTGAAGATGTTTACATCAATATAAATACATCTGTGGTTAATTAATGGTGCAGAACAGAGAAACATTGGGATTTTTTGTATTTTAAAAGCCTCAACAAACCAAACAACTATCATTAAAATAAAATAATGTGAAGTAATTTGCCACCTGCTCTGTAACCTGATGGAAAACAGCTAAATATAGTTGGATTAAAGAGTAAACGTCAGAATGAAATAATCTCTAGCATACAGAATGTAGTAAAAGTGGCATCATCTTCAAACTCAGGGAAGTAAAAACAATTTTCTGGACTGAGTTCGCTCCACCATTACATCTTCTAATTGCTTGAAATAAGTATAGGTCAGGGGTCGGCAACCTTTAACAGTGAAAGAGATATTTGGGTTTGTTTTCTCCTGATCAAAACATAGAAGGAGCCGCATAGTCTTACTTTAGTCTTTACGAAATTTGGATTTGCATTCATAACCCTTTTTTAATAATAATAAATATGAATTATGTCTATTTTTTGGCACAACACAAGCAGAAAATATAAAAAGAACCTAGCAAGGTGATTTCTTTTTTTTTACTTCTTTTCAAAATTAAAGACATTGTGCCAAACAGGATCGTCTCAGTGCAGCTCTAGGCAGCTAGTAACCGATGTTGTACAACATGATATTTTTTTTACGTTTGACAAAAGCTCAAATAACTTATAATTTTTAAAATCAAAGATGATCTGTGCCAAACATTATCATCTCAGTGCAGCTCTGGGTAGCACAAGATAACATGTGCTTTTAACTCATAAAAGATCAAACTATTTACCAAAGTTTTGCTTTGTATATAAAATCTGTTCATTCTGGAGGTAGAGTTGAGAAAACAAGACGTCTTCAGGTCAACAGGGATGTAAAAACCTACATATTTTAGCATCTATGTACACCTCAGACATCAATTTATAAATTTAACTCATCTAAATTAAATTAATTCCAATTCAGTAACCCTTACTTTAAAAAAAACTTTATTTTTCTTTTATTTATTTTTTTGCTCTTTCTCCCTCTTTGTCCTCAGCAGTCTTACACTGCTGGGTTTTGTTATTTTAGTTTGGGGTTGGATCTTGGTAGTCTTAATTTTCTGGCTTTGTTTATTTGTTTTCTTTAGGTCGTTCTGGTTAGACAGCCGTTAGCAGGAGCTGCTGACTGATCGTTGGCATGGCCGGGTCAGTATTCTCCCCGACTTGGAGAGAAAAAAGATCCAGGTTGCAGACCCCTGGTATAGGTCAAAGGGCGCGATATGAACGTTGTTGTAACGTTGATGTCATCAGCTTGTTTCAAATTTTGCTACAATTTAGGCGATTCCCTCCTAATGGTCTTGCGACCAATCCGATTTGAGTGATTACAAACAGACGCTATAATGAGTCGATATGAAAGGCCGCTTTTTTCAGCAGCTTAACCAGCAGATTCCAGTTGATCGAGTAAATCTAAGAGTTACTGTACTTTTTCAGAGTCCTGGCTGTCATCTCAGATGTTAAAGGGTTAACCCCACAACAGGAGAATCAGACCGTTTAAATAGAACTGCAGCAAAGTTAACCACAATTCTTCCTCCAACATGATACGAAAACAAAAAGTGAAGTTTTACAATAAAATGGTTTGATTGGAAAAATCAAAACAACAACAATACGCAACTAATCTGATGGAGGTACCACTGCTCATTGTGTTTATTTAAGACTGCGACAGCATATTTTAATATTAGAGCAGGCTATCGATTATAATTAGAAATGATTAGATTCAATTCAGATTTTTTTTTAGATTCTTTTGATTCTTCAATTTAATTTTGAGTTTACACATTTGTTTAGAAATACAATAATAATCTATTATATGTTTAGAATATATTTATATAATCTGATACAGTTCACATACTTTAAAATGCATGAGTGAAATAATTGTTCTGCTTCTCCTGGAGGACGTTTCAGTTTGGCCACTAGGTGGCGATCGTGCTGTAGCATTACACCTTTATCCAGAAGAAGAGGACAGTATGAGCAAAAAACTGTTTTAGATCAAAAATAGTTACTTTAAAAAAATATTTCCTTTAAAGACTTTGGGAAATTCATGCCTGTAAGTTTATAAAGATGTTCATTTAGTCAACAATGCATGTTTAGGTTGTCATATGGGAAATGTCATTAAACGTTAGCATCAAGCTAGTAGACTTTAGCTTAATGTGCTAAATATATATATTTTCTTATGAAAGAATTATTGATCTGTTAAGCTTGAATCAATTCAAAATGAGTAATCGATTTTATGAACCCAGCCCTAATAAATAATATTGAATAATTTCAACATTTAAGCCTTTTAGGCTCATTTCCATCTTTAGACCCTTTAGAACAGATTGATGGTCTCCAAGTAAAAATCTGTTTCCTAAATAAATTAAATTAAAAAAGCAAATTTATATAAAACAACTAGATCATCTTAATTTCAATTGACATTTTAATAAAACATTTGATTACGTTTACAGTAAATAATGTTTCAACTCTAGATTCACTTCATAAGAAAGATGTCCAGTAGTTTAAGTAAATAGTAGAAATAGCAAAACATGGTTAAACTTAAAACAAAACTTTATTGATTTCTGTATTTTTTTTATAAAAAATAAAATCAACTAAAATCGACATTTCCAACGTATGACTAAAACCAAAGTCCCGCCTCCTGACAAACCAAAACCTGTTTCTTTAGCCGCACAAACTGAAATCAGACTTTCCTCTTCGACTCATTTACCTTTTTGACTTTTGTGTTCCTGATGAGGAAATGCCGCACTGTGTAGCAGGCTTGCACTTTGGTGCTTTTCAGCATCACCACCACGTTTCCGTACTGCTCGCTGTTCTCCGTCGGCCAGTACTGGTCGCATTTCCTCTGCGAGACAACCAGCGGTGAGCGCGTTTGGCGGGAGAACCTCGTCTATGCGTCATACAGAGCGGGGGGGACCTACTCTTCCTTTCTCCACCAGGTTTGTGATCATGACGATGATTCCGGTGTTCTGCTCCCACACCATCCTCCAGAAGTCCTCGAACGTGGACTTGAGGGGCCCCTGAGCCGCGATGTACGCTCTGGGCTGATTATAACCCTGAAACAAAACCATTCCCTAATGTTCCTCACACCAGAAAATTCATCACATAAAATGACAGAAATGTTTCATATTTTTGCATAATTTCACAGGTTTAATATAGATGCTAATTTTGTATTTCATACTCTCACTTGTTATTGCTTTTCATGCCTCACTCTGACACCCTAAACCCGGGGTGTTCAACTAAATCACACAGAGGGCCAAAATCCAAAACTGGATAAATATTTATTGAACAACCTAAAACAACATTTTTAACACTTTTAAACCTTAACTTTTAAACATAATTATGAACTAGACATATAGCATTACCTGCAGTAATGCTAGTCTGAATGCTGTCAGTGAAATTTGCCCCCTTAAGATGCTACTGCTGATAGCTGAAGATGCTGAAATTGATAGCTAAAAACGCTAAAGCTGATAGATGAAAACACTCGAGCTGAAAACAAAAAAAAAAATTGAACACTTAGGTTAGCGAAAACAGCTAGCATGTAGCTGAAAAATAAATATCTAAATATATAAACTTCAAGATAGCCTAAAAAACTGAAATCAGCCAAAACAGCTAGCATGGAAATATTTGCCCAACTCCAAAACAGCCTAAAAAAAAACTAGATAAGCCAAAACAGCTAACATGTAGCTGAAATATTAGCTTAATACCAAAATAACCCACCAATAAAAGCCAAAACGGCTAACATGTAGCTTAAATATTAGTTAAATTCCAAAATACCAAAAAAACCAGGGATGTCCTGATCAGGTTTTTTTGGGCCCGATCGGATTCAGAGTAATCTGATTTTGCGTATTTGACAATACAGAGTCTCGATCCGATACTTTTGTGACACAATTAAAACATGAAGAAATTGAATAAACAGATTTGTGTTGTCCCTTATTTTTACTTCATTAACTTTCTTTTATCATTAAAACTTTAAAAAAACACTTCTGTAGAATAGCTTTTCTACAAGTAAAAATAGGAAAAATATGAAATAGGAGAAAAAAATATATATATATATTTTTTTTCGTTATACAAGTGATTATTAGTCACGAAGTTTTGTGACTTTAGCTTTAATATCTTTAGAGTTATTGAACATTTTTAACCAAATGTGATTCCTGTCCTTATTTAAAATTCTTAAAAATCATTATGAATTTGTTTAGCATGAATGTGATGATGAGTGTTCATAACTAGCTCATATCATTAGAAACATTTATTAGGTTTTTTACAGTTTAGACTGCGATTCATTTTTTAAGCATTTAAGACATCACATTTTTGGTTTTATTACCACAGAAGTTAACTTTCTTAACTTTTATTTATCTGTCATAAAACAACAGGCATATCAAAGGACAGCAGAGCTAGCACTTAGCTTGGCACAGTTAGCAGCTGCTCTGCAGCCGTCTGTCTGTCTGCAGTACGAAGAGCTTAACAATGAAAACTAGAAAAGTGCATTACCTACGATAATGCATGTGTGAATGCATTTTTGCTGAATATGCTAGCTATAAATAGCATTAATTTGCATTAATTGCATTAATTTGCATGAAATGCATAAAGGGCATAAAGTGCTTAAATTGCATTAATATCTAAAAAAGCTAACACGTTGCCAATATGTTAGCTTAACTCCATATTAGCCCGAAACAACCTAAAAAGTTGCTTAAATTAGCCAAAAAAGCTAACACGTTGCTAATAAGTTAGCTTAACTCCAAATTAGCCCAAAAAAAACATGAAAAGTTGCCAATTAGCCAAAAAGCTAACACATGTTGCTTAACATGTTAGCTTAATGCCAAAATTTAGCCCAAAAACCTCAAAAAGTTGCCAAAGCTAGCCATAGCCCAAAAAAACCTAAAAAGTTCCCAAATTAGCCAAAACAGCTAACACGTTGCTAATATGTTACTTTAACTCCAAATTAGCCCAAAAAACCTAAAAAGTTGCCAAATTAGCCATAAAAGCTAACACGTTGCTAACATGCTAGCTTAGCTCTAATTTAGCCCAAAAAAACCTTAAAAGTTGCCAAATTAGCCATAAAAGTTAACACGTTACTAAAATGCAAAGTTTTTAAAGGATTTGAAAAATTCCCATTCCCTTTCAATAAGGCTAGTAATTAGCAAAATTTGCGTAAAAACCGTAAATTTTGCGAAAACCAAAAATACTAGCCATAATGTCCTCCACGATCTGAACGTTTTGATACCAATATTGCACAAGTGTAAAAAGTGCAAAAAGTTTTATAACGATTTGAAAAATGTCCATTAATTGTCAATGAGGCTAGTAAATTAGCATAGATTGCGTTAAAATCGTTAAGTGTACGAATTTCAAAAGTACAAGCATGAATGTCCTGAACAAGCTGAACGTATTGATACCACTGTTGCATAAGTCGTAAAAGTGCATAAAGTTTCTAAAGGATTTGAAAAATTCCCATTCATTTCCAAAGAGGCTAGTAATTAGCTCAATTTGCGTAAAAAACGTAAATTTTGATTTACGATTACGTGATTGGATCGGGACATCCCTATATGAAAAAAATATCTAAATTAGCCAAAACAGCTAGAATGTAGCTGAAATATTAGCTAAACTCCAAAATAGCCAAAAAAAAAATTTAGTAAATGCAAAAATATTCCAAAAAGCTAGCAGAATACCAATTTTTAAAACTTAATCGTAACTTTTTAAAATAATTATGAATAAAAACAGGCAGAAATGTTACTGCAGAAGAAATCAAATTAAACCTTAAATAACTTTAAATATAATCCTCTTCATAAAAATATATTTTGTCAAATTTATCTTAGTTACAAATGAGTTCAAGGAAACAACGGGCCAATAAAATGGATTGATCAGGAGGGCCAGATCCGGCCCCCGGGCCTTCACTTTGACAAATGTGCCCTAAAGAACGTCTTTCAGCAGGACTCTGAGTAAAACGGAAATCTTACGTCCACATAGTTGGCGTTGATGTAATCCGAGTGTTTGGCATCTTTTCCCGCCAGAGCGCGGAGCTTCACCCTGCTGTGGTCATCTGGACACATTTATGCGGGTTATACAAAGCTGATCAGAAACATTATTGATCGCACAGCGGGCCGACCACTCACAGGCCACGATGTTGATGTATCTGTTTTTGTGCTTGTTGTCAGGATGATTTGAATGCTCGGCGGTGATTTTCAAGTCAGCCGTGGAGCGCTGGACCTCCTGGAGAGGAAAACATAGATTTTATGAAACAAGCTAATGGACTTCTAAACTGACTTCAACTTCAGGGGGTTTTCTTACAGTGGTGGTTTCCTGTTTTCCTAAATATAGCCGTTTCCTTTTGATTTTTTTTTTTTACCTCCTGCATCAGGAGCTCAGGGTAAAGTGGAGAGTCGGTTTCAAGGTCACCAAATGGAGCAGATACTTTCTGCCACGGGGGTTTGAGAGTGAAGCCTCGGGTCAAATGACCCTCTTCACTACACCACAGTGAGCTCAAACCATCACTCACCCCCCCCTGCTTCTTCCTGGTGCTTTTCAATAAACTTCACATGTTAAGACTAATTACAAACAGAGGATGGACGCAGCTTTTTTTCTTAACTTGGTTCCTCAGAAGTCTGCATCCATCCCATCAGCCAGAGAGATCTCCGATTAACCTCCATCTTTGTTTCAAGCGTCTGTTCAAAGCTACAAACCGTCAGCTTCTAAATCCGTCTCACAAAGACCTGCTTGAGCAGAGAAAACAGCACACGTCTCCGCGGTTTGGTTCACTCGTGCTGCTGGGAAGACTGTATTTGGAAGCACAATATATAAAAAAATGCAGCTGCATTGCAGTCAATATTATCAATATTGGAGAAGAAGAGAGCTCTTCCTTTAATTTTCTGTACAGCCTCTTCACCAACTGAAGCTGAAGGATATTTAGACCACACACTGGAACATGTGCTCACACACCAACATTCAGATCCTCTTATGATGTTGGTTTTCTTTAAATGAATCGAGAATAAAATGAAATTAAGCAACGTTTACCTCGAACTCCTCAGCAAAGCCTTGCATGTTGTTTTTGTAGAGCTCCATGCAGTGCTTAACAAACTGCTTGACGGGGATGGCCTCCATGTCATCTGCAGGGAGAGCAGATCGCTGTCAGGCAGAGGATTGATTTGCTTTTACAGGAAAATCCAAAGAAGATGAGGAGAGTTTATCATTAAAAAAAAATAATAATAATCATCCTTTTTCATTTAGTAGTTTCTGATGCCAAAACTACGGTGGCCCTGCAGTGAAAATCACGCCAACAAATCACTCAAAAAAAACGACTCAACGATAAATAAAAAAGAATTAAAAAAACATTACATTTTAGAAATCAAAACAAAATTACAGAAAAAACTAAAGGAAAATAGAAGTAGTTTCCATAAATAAAAATAAGAAACCAGAAAAGATCGGTCTGATGCGACATCGCTGATGAAGAATAGGATATAATGTTTTCCGGACGATACGATTACCGATATTTCCCCTGCAACTGTGGCAAATAGCCGATATTTACCGATACCGATATTTAAGTGTCGACAATAACATCAAGTTTAGCTCTGCTTTTTGTTTCTTTATAAGAAACTTTCCTTTTACTATACAATCAAATTATGATTGACTTTTTTAAGATATAGCAAAGTATCACTTTAAGACTTTAAAAATATAATAACATAATTTTAAATCCTAATCTTTCCAGGGATTGCCAGGGATCCATTAGGAACAACATGAACATTTAAATATACATGAATACAGGACAATTACTGAGCAACTGTAAAGACTTCCCGGTTCCAAGGATCGATTAGGAACAAGCGTCCATGTCAAAAATAAAGAGGATCTGAAAACAAAATAATATCAGTGGATTTTTTTAGTGTTACTCTGATACAGATAAACTCAAATTCTGTTAATGCTAATGTTTGAGTTTTGAGGGATGTTTTCCCTGAACTGTGATAAGGAGTTAATTGATCAATCATCAAACTTAAGCAGAAGGTTAAAAAAATATCTTCAGACGGACGGCATCACCGTGTCAAATAACTTCCTGTTGAAAAGAGGAACAAACAACTTCATCCAATCAGAGATGTCCCATAAAAATGACATTTTCTGGTTTCTTATTTCATTTCATTTGATTTCTGGAAATTATTTCAATTTAAAACATTTTTCATTTTTGAAATCTAAAATATATTTTTTAAATTTTACTTTTGTGATTTGGACTTCTGGGCCACCGTACAAAACGGCCAAACGAGGACCGATGAATCATGATTATTTATTTCACTGACTAATCTTGCAAACACCTTTTTTCTGGTCTTGTGACTTTTTGTGGGAGGGGAGCATCTGTTCGCAACAAATCTGCACAAAAAAAAAAAAAAAACCCCCACACATGAAGGATCTCTGATGAGGCCGGTCGGTCGAAGCCGGGGACTCAGCTGCCATCAGCGCTGACACTGGCCAATGTCTTAACTAACACCCCCCTGCAGCTGAGGCCCGCGGGGCTTTTGCACCCCGCTCCAGTGATTACAGCGCAGGCGCCAGATCTAATTTATTAATTTGGTCATTTGTCAAAGTGGCTTTTGAGAGCTAGACGTGGTAATGAACTACAGCTGATTAGGCTGATTTTTCTCTTGCAGCGACATAAAACTGTTCGCAGATTTGTGTAATGAAAGGCCTTCAAGAACTGTTCTGAAGGCTGTATTAATATAAGAAACATAAGGAGAGAAAAGAAAAATGAGAACAAGAGAGAACAAACAAAACTAGATATATGGTATTACCTGCGATAATGCTAATGTAAATGCGGTAAGATGAATGCTAATGCTGAAGATGCTAGAGCTGATAGCAGAAAATGCCAAAGCTGAAAGATTGCTAAAATATTAGCTAAATGCCAAATTAAAACAAAAATAAAAAACAGGAAGAATGTCTAATTTTCCTAAGACAGCTAGTTAAATGTTAAAATATTAGCTAAACTCCAAATTATTCTAAAAAACAGGGAAAATGTTCTAAATTAGCCAAAACAGCTAACAAAATGCTAAAATATTAGCTAAGCTCCAAGTTAACCTAAATAAATGAAAAATGTGTAAATTAGCCAAAAAAGTTAGCAAAGGGATAAAATATTAGCTAAACTCCAAGTTAGTCTAAAAAAATGGAAAAAAAAAATGTCTAAATTAGAAAAAGCAGTTAACAAAATGCTAAAATATTAGTTGAACTCCAAGTTAGCCAAAAAAAAAGAAAAATGTCTAAATTAGCCAAAACAGCTAGCATAATGCTAAAATATTAGCTAACTCCAAGTTAGCCTAGACAATGAAAAATGTCTAAATTAGCCAGAAAAGTTAGCAAAGGGATACAATATTAGCTGGACTCCAAGTTAGTCTAAAAAAATTGAAAAAAAAAAAATGTCTAAATTAGCTAAAGCAGTTAACATAATGCTAAAATATTAGCTGAACTCCAAGTTAGCCTAAAAAAATGAAAAATGTCTAAATTAGCCAAAACACCTAGCAAAAGGATACAATATTAGCTAGACTCCAAGTTGGCTTAAAAAATTGAGAAAAAACGTCTAAATTAGCCAAAACAGTTAATATAATGCTAAAATATTAGCTGAACTACAAGTTATTCGAAAAAAATGAAAAATGTCTAAATTAGTCAAATTAGCTAGAATAGTGCTAAAATACTAGCTAAACTCCAAATTAGCCTAAAACTGGAAAAATGTCTAAATTTGCCCAAAACAGTTAGCATGTGCTAAAATAAAAGCTAAACTCCAAATTATCCTAAAAAAACAACCCAGAAGTTACTGAAGATTTTTAAGTTGGAATGGTGTCTACCTGAAAATATGCGAAAGTTCTCAAGTTTCAAAGTGGACAATGTTTTTGAAGGATTTGAGCAATTTCTCAAGTTCTCATATTTTGTTCTGTATTTCAAAAACTAAAAAATGTATAAATACCAAAAGTACAAGCAGTAATATTCTTAACAAGCTGAATATTTTCTGTTTTCTTACTAAGCATTCACACAATAAATAAAAAAAAATATGCAAGATTGGATAAAAAGAGATGGAAGGAAAGAGAAAAGGGACATTAAAAGATCAGATGAACAGAATAAGGGAAAATTAAGAAGAAAAGGAAATAAAGAAGAGAGGGTAAAAGAAGAAGGAAGATAAGAAAAACGGAGAGAAAAGATAAAAAAAAAGAGAACATTTGTGTCTGAGGGTTGAAGTCTGAGCGAGCGGCGAGTGCATTAAAATGTCCCTGAGCTTGAAGGGACTGTGAAAGTCAAGTCTGATATCGACAAGCTGTCGGCGCGCCGCTGCCTGGGATATTACGGCCGGAGAAAAGTCAGTCATGCGACTTCTACTAAGCTCTTCAAACAGTCACTTCACGTGTAAATTAACAGAAAGTGAGCAAACTCAAATGTCAAGGTAATTCAGGGAGGCATTTGAACAGAGTTAATGAGGAAGTGTTACGCTGTTCTTCCAGCGAACAGATTTACACCGTCGCGCAGCACGAGTGTTTGCTCACAACCCCTCCCCCGTCCGCGTCCCCTCCCCCCATCGTCAGCTCACCTGGAATGGGGATGATCGGGATGTTGTCATTGGCCACCACCCTCGGAGAGTTGCTTTCCTCCACATAGAAATGCGCCGTCTGGAAGAACTTCCTACAGACACACAAACAGCAACACATCAACGCCGATGAAGACGTTATATTTGGGAAGCGTCTTCACACGCGGTTTGTTAGCGGCCAAAAGCCGCTAATGAAAACCCCAACACAGCTGATCGCACACCGGCAACATCACAAACGCCGGCAGAGCCGACTACAGGGAGCAGGTAAACAAACAACAGAACCACACAAACAAACTTTTTACACATGTTCTTCCTCTCTACAGCAGGGGTCGGCAACCTTTAACAGTAAAAGAACCATTTGGGCTCGTTTTCTACTGATCAGAACCAAGAAGGAGCCATGGAGTCTTACCTTAAGATTTTTTTTTTATAATAAATATGAACTATGTCTGGTTTTTGGCACAAACAAAAGGAAAAATATCTCTCAAAATGTGATTTTTTTTTTTTTTTTACGTTTGACAGAAGCTCAAGTAACTTATTTTCAAAATAAAAGATGATCTGTGCCAAACAGTGCAGCTCTGGGTAGCACAAGATAATCTGTGCTTTTAATTCATAAAAGATCAAACTTTTGACTAAAGCTTTGCTTTACATATAAAATCTGTTCATTCTGGAGGTAATGTGGAGCAAACAAGACGTCTTCAGGTCAACAGGGATGTAAAAACCTAACCAGTTTATCATCTATGTGAACCTCAGACGTCAATTTATAAATTAAACTAATCAAAATTAATTAAATGCTAATTAAGTAATCCTTACATTAAAAAAAAAATGCTATTTTATTTTTCTTTTATATATTTATTTATTCCTCAGCAGTGCTGGGTTTTGTTGTTTTAGTTTAAGCATCAACTGTATCAATCCAGCCAGGATTTATTTTTTTTTAATCTTATATTTTCTTTTAATTTGATATTCTTTTTCCCACCTTTAATATTTTCATTTGATTGTTTCTCTTAATGTTTTATGTAAAGCACTTTGAATTGTATCTGTACGTGACATGTGTTATACAAATAAAATAAGCTTTGCTTTTCAAAATTTTCACAATAAAATTCCACAATTGCTAAATGTGATCATATTTTTGAATCTAAACAGACTGTGGAGCTGAAAATAAACACACAAAAAGCAAAAAGCCACACAGACATATCAACGTTGTGGGTGGACTACACAACGTTTAGTTTGATGAGGGTAAAAAAAAAAACAGCTCTAAAAAAACACAGCTGAGCAGAATTGACTGAATTATCGCAGAAAAATACGTGTCTGGTGTGAACTGGACGTTAAGTAAGTATCGAACACACTCCACCCGCTCACCGCTTCTGCATCCAGTGTGAACCAGGTCTGCCCTCACTTCCCATCATCCTTTTGTCTATCCAGTCTCTCGCTACCCTACAGCTTCTTACAACCCCGCCTTAAAGGGTAACCAAACCCTAAATCAACTTTTTTTGGCTTTTGACCTCTAGAAATGGGCCTTTAAAAGTGTTTTCTGTTGGTCATTGACAGCCTTTTGAACAAATTAAAATGAACATGTTTAATACCTGAAAATATAGTAACAAATTGCCCGTGTGCTGCCCCCTAAAGGTTGAATCAAGGTATTACAGTTGAATTTTGTGACTGGTAAAACCATGTAAGTTTCAGAGGTCTGACGTGATGATCTGCAGCTCCAGTAATGATAACAGTCCAGCCTCCAAGCCCCACCCCTCTGATTGGATTTTCACATTTCGGCTGTGGGTGGAGTTAGCCTCCAACTCCCCTGTTTGGTTTCCCTTTAACATTAGCGTTGAAACAGAAAGGCGAGTATTACTGGAGCTGTCCAGCCGTAAAGCTTTACGACCACAGTCATATATCCCAAAATGCCACTGCGCTGCGACCTAAATGCAAGTTTTTTGGTAAGTTTGGTCGATGACAACGTAGAAGGATTGTATGACAGGCCTGTGCCATATAAGTCTGTTTCTGCCACCGACCCCTGGATTCATCTCTCAGTCTAGAGTCAGTCGTGACAGACAGCAGTCACATTTTTAAGCATCACATTGCGGCTGCAAAGGTTTTGAGAAGATTAAACTTTTACGACAACCTGACAATTTTTCTGTAAGAGCTAACATTGGTCAGTGGCTGCCCGGACATATTTTTTTTTTAAGTTTATTTTTATTTCAATTTCATAGAACACAAAAGACTTTCAAAAAACAAAATAATAATAAAAAATAAAAAGCAAAAAAAAATAAAAAATAAAAATAAAAAAAAAAATAAAAAAAATAAAACATTTAAGATGCATTCACACTGAAAGCGATTCGCGCGTCGGAGGTGGTCAGTTTCAATGTTAAATCAATGGAACAGACGCGACATGAGGCGATCTGGGGGGTGCAAATCGGGCGGCGCAGAAGAAATTTAAATATCTGAAGTTTGACAGGTCACTGCGTTGCATCTGCCAATCAAGAACTCAGCTTTGGGGATGTGACATTTTAGAATGGAATATTAATCCAAAGCGAGCGTTTTTGTCCAGAACTTCCATCTTTTTTCTTAACCAGCTGGAGCTGCAGGTTTGCAGACCTCATCTGGCTACTTTGGGGCGAAGACGGGATACACTCCGGACAAATCAGCGGCTTTCGCTCCTGCAGCAGAGCTCACTCGCTAGATATACCGACAGACAGAGAGCCGCTGCGGGGTGTGGAGGCTGCCGGCTCGGGCCTCGTCGAGACAACGTCCCCTAATTTGATTACTTTCCCCCTCCGGTTAAAGTGAAACAGTGAGCCTTAAAGCTCATCCACAGAGACACAGAAACACAGTGTTAGCGGCTGTCAAATAGACACAGCCCCTGCACTAACAACATTATCTTAATAATAATTATATAAATTCAAACCTTACATTGCATTATGTTTTTGTAGAACTCTTCATATTAAATAAACCTGATTTCTTAACATCATTTGTGTCTCCCATGCATTCTAATTCATATATCCACAATAACTGTTCCTTATAGCGATCATTCTGTAAACATTAGCTGGTAGCTCCTCCCACGTGCAGCTGTGGCGTCAAGATCAGGAACACATTGAGCAGCAAATTTGTTGCGTGATGGTAGAGGGGCGGGGAACGCGAATTTGTTCAGTGTGAACCTACATTTAGAGGTCGCGCTGTGGCAGTCCAGTTACAGGGATGACACCATTACGAAATCGGGCGACAGCTGGGAGGATAGCTAGCCAGCAGCGGCTCCGATTGGACCTGTCAATGTCTCCGGTTGCAGGACGTCCATATCAAGTGCCACCCGCCCGGTGGTAGCCCTGGACATTCTGCACGCCTGACTGCCCCCATCCATGAACAACAATTAAAACAAATAAATAGAAAAATGAGCAGCAGAGTGAAATCTTAAAGAATCTGCTGATGCCTCCCCGTGGCGCAGTGGCAGGTGTGACCGTAGCATTAGCCAAAATCTCAGCTCAGATGAGCAAAACGACGATGTGAGTGGATTTTGTCGTCTACATGTGGATGCATCAGAATGGAGCGGAGCAGGGAGTTTAGAGCACCAACATCACCGCTGTAAGCGATTCACCATTATTTAAATGTTAAAAATCCTCAAAAATGCGATTACAAATTCCCAAAACCATGATTTTCATTGGAACGGGTCTTCAAATACAGTTATAGCTTTAATAAAACTAAATTTCATGATAGACAAATTTGTTTAAGAAAAAAACTCAATATTCCAATCCTGCAGAATGAAATATGTATACTTCTATATAAAATGATCTTAATTTTGAAATCTACAGCTGCAGGACAGTCAATATGAGTTAAAAAGTTAAAACTTTAGCTACTCTTATTGCAGCCTAATCCTTCACAGCCCAAGGCCAAAACTTTATTTTAAGAACTCCAAGCAACCCACTTCTCTTGAGATGTGTCTAAATTATTTAGCCGTATATATTTCATCAGTTAAAGAAAAATATAAAATCAAATAAAAAAAGGAATGGTGAATTTTCTTGAGGTTAACACAATTCAAATTCCAGATATCTTTTTTTTTTCCTCAATAAGAGACAAAAATATCTACAGTTTTAAAGTGGCGGCGGAGTGAGAAATGAATGTTAAGTCCCGGACGCCCGCCACGTGCTGCATACTAACACAGAAAATTCATCCGGAATTTTAACGGCGACACATCTCCGGTTTAATCCTACCTGTACTTGCGGCAGAGGAGAGAGCACAGGCTCGTCATTCTTTAAGAGAGTCCGGAGGAAAATAAAAAATGTGGCTTTGCATTTAGATGATAGAAAGAGAGAAGGGAGGAAAGAAAGGAGGAAAAAAAAGAATGGGGGTGGAGAGTTCCCTCCTGGCTTTCCGTCACAGCCTCCCTTATCTAATGGCTTCCCCTGGAGGGCAGATGCGGCCTCGCTCCCTGAGCAGCGCCGTCGACACCTCCGTCCCACACCTGCAGAGGAGCGGGCTGCGTGGATGAAAGAGAGGCCTCCTGTTCCAGCAATAGCCTCTGTTCTGCAGCAGTTCAGCAAACACCCAGAGCTTTAGAAGCTTCCAGATGTGCTCCCCGAGTCTGGCAATTAATTCCATTGTGGATGTGCTCATCACACTGACAGAAAGAAGACGCAAAATAAACAACAGAACACGGCTTTCTTTTTTTCTTTTAAACACCCAGGAGCCTATCAATCATTCAGGTTGAAATAAACATTTAAAAGGAGGCCAAAGAAGGCGTGACACTTAACCCTTAAAACCGGAGCTCCAGAGTCTTTAAATTAAGGCTGGGAATCACTCACGATATATTGCAATACGCGATACAGGACGAACGATAACGATGATATCGGGATGAATGTTTCACGATAACGAGGATATTGGAATACATGGGTGACGATAACGATATCATAATACGCAATATATGCTAAAGATAACAATGATATCACGTTACGCGTTACATGACTCATAATAGCGATGATATCCCAATAGATGAATCACGATAACGATAACATTGGGATGCACAATACATGGCCCACAATAACGATTATATCATGAAATGCGATATGTGGCTCACGAAAACGATAATATTGTGATCCGCCATACATGGCCCACAATAACGATTATATCATGAAATGCGATATGTGGCTCACAAAAACGATAATATTGTGATCCGCGATACATGGTTCACGATAACGATTATATCACAATATGCGATAGGTTGCTCACAATAACGATAATATTGTGATCCGCAATACGTTGCTCATGATAATGATTATATCACGATATGCGATACGTGGCTCACAATAACGATAATATTGTGATCCGCAATACGTTGCTCATGATAATGATTATATCACGATATGCGATACGTGGCTCACAACGATTATATCACGGTGTGCGATACGTGGCTCACGATATGCAATACATGGCTAAAAATAATAATGATATCACGATGTGTAATACTTGGCTCAAGATAATGGTGATATCACGAAATGCGATACATGGCTCACAATAATGATGATATCGCAATATACAATGCACAGCGCACAGTGACGATAATATTGCAATGCCTGGCTCAATATAACGATGGTATCTCACATCATATCAACTAGAACACAATTTTTTAGAAAAATATATTCCCATTTTGTTTTAGCTTGAACACGGTTGTAATAAACAACTTTAATAATAAGACACTTCTGTACAACATTCCTGAAAACAGTAAAACTATGTATTTGACAGGAATTGACACCAGTTTAATTTGAATTATCTGTAAAATCCAGTGTTAACAATAGTAAACATGAACAGGAGTGCCACTACTTAGTGCAAAATTGTTGTAAACAACAGAAGAAAAATTTGTATAATTCAAGTAGCTGCCAGGCACTTTGGTACCCGCGACAGCCGGTCTTGGAACGCGCGCCTCCTATCTACCGCCAATGGAACGTCTCACTAAAGGATGACGAATATAATGTTTAACAACGTCTTTGACAAAAAAAATCAAAGATCGATACTTGGTGAGAGCTCATCAAGAATCAATCCCAGGACTAAACGTTGTGATATATCGCAATATTGATATTTTGGCACACTTTAAATTACTATAATTTTTTAATGGTTGATACAATCGATATAAATCCAGTAGATTCTACTGGAATCACGTTGATCGTGTTAATGGTTGAAAAAGATTTGGTGTTTAAGCGTCACTGATGACGTCTCAGGTGGTAAAGGGGTTAATAAAAAAAAAAAAAATACATTTTATCTTTCATTATGGCCTCTTCCTCAGGGAATGAAGCTATTGTCTGTGAACCGTAGGAGTTGTCAAAACAACAGCTGTTTTAATCTCCAAACTGCCCCTGCCTTTCTGCTCGCTGTGTAATTCCTCCACCATCTGAATCTGCTGCAGTCATCCCCGTTCCAGCTGTCTGTTTTTTAACACCTCTATGAAGCGGATGGCCATGCTCTTATTTATATCATCTGCCACGGTGAGGTGCTATAAACATTTGATCTCACGGAGCCGTCCTAACAAAACAAAAAAAAGGGACAAATAAAACGTTACACAAGAAGCAGCAGCAGCAGCCGCAGTAAATATGTCTGGCACCAACTGAGGGAGAGGTCCGTAGCACTATTTGTTTCTCATTAACTACCATCCGACATGTGCTAGTGGCCTGGCCTGTGTAATTACCAGGGCTCCAATGGCGTGGCTGGAAATTAGCCCGGCGGATGAAGACACAGCTGGGACTTGTGCTGGAACTGCCGGGCCTTCAGGTCTCTGCCCCCCTCACCCAGGTGGGTGATGGGCCTGATATGCAAAGTGCGTCTTTGCCGACGCCACAGTTAAGACTGAAGCCTTTTCAGCTCCATCCCATATAAATGCACTTTAGGATGAACAGATAAAGACGAGGACATTTGTACACTCACAGATCCATCCGCTCTGGTAATTATTATAATACGCCAGGCAACATTTTAAATTTAATTTTGCCCCGCCTCCTCCCCCCCAAAACAAACATTTGTATCTGTGTGATGATGTGGTTAGCGGCTTAATGAACTCTCACCTCCAGTAAACCATCACGATCAGCAGCATGATGAGGCACAGCAGCGTGAGGGCGGACACCACCACCAGGGGGACGATCCACACCATCCGGCCCATGCTGGGGTGAGGGGTCCGCGTCACGTTGGCCAAGATGTTCGGATCTACAGAGAACGGACATGAAACAGAGAGAATTACTGCATTTTCTGCAGTCATTAAAGGCAGGGCCGGCCCTGGGAATAAGCAACCTAGGCGGCCGCCCAGGGCACCATCACAATATTTATTTCTTTTTTTTGTTAAACAGTTTGATGCACCACTCATTTCATGTAAAAAAAAAAAAAATAATAATAATTAAATTAAGTAAAAAAAAAAAACTTTAAGGAGGAAAAAAGGAAGAGGAGGAAACACGGGAAATCTGTTTCACTAAGACTGCCAGTTAAATTGGTTGAAATAGACTAATTTAACCGGTGATTTAGAGTTTTTTTTCAACACCTTTATCAGTTGAAATCTCCCTACTTTCCTTTCGCATAATGCTTAGTTAGTGACAGTCAGTTAGCATGCTCACTTTCAAACGAAGAAGATGACCGGTTCACTTTCAAATGTAAGACTCTGCAGGGGGCGCCATGTTTGTTTTCGCCTCAAGTGCCATGGAAACTAGCGCTGGCCTGGTCATAGGGCTGTCAAAGTATCGCGATTAATTAAATACAGACATTTTGGCGCCTTATTCATTTATTTTTTGTTAATATCAATCTTTTGCTCCCGCGAAGTTTGTTAATGTCTGATAATGCCCACCTGGATACGCATCCCGCTCATTATTGCCAAATAAATATCTTTATATTGATTTTTTTAGATTGATTAGAAGTTTACGCCTGTTTTACTTTTTAAGTTTAAATCTTTTATTTTTTTTTTACAAAAATTTGACTTTTTTAAAACACGGTGAGTCTCGTTGTCATAGTAACAGCTCTGGTGCGCACCAATTATTTCCTCTCTGAGAAAAGTGATGGTCACATTGGCCAAGATGATTTGATCTCCAGGACACAGACATGACACAAAGAGAATTACTGGATATTATGCAATCATTATAGGGCTGTCAAATTATCGCGATTAATTATCAACAGATATTTCAGCGCATTTTCTTCTTTAACGTTAATACTTAGCTTCCGTGAAGTCCGTTAATGTCTGATAATGCACACCTGGAAGGGCATTATCCCATTCATACTACAGTCATATATGAAAAAATAATTAAATCAATGATTAAACTTCAGTTTTGTTTTATTTTTAAATTAAAGGTGTTGGCGCCCATATGCTGGTTGAAGCAAGAGCTCATTACACTTACACTGGCTTCTGTATATTTTTAGCTATTTTAAAACTAAACTTAAAACCCATTTTTACAGCCAAGCTTTTAACCCTGTGTGAGACTCTGCTCTGTTTTTACCGTCTTAGTTGTTGTATGATTATATTTGATCTATTAGTGTTCTTGGTTTTATTGCACAGCGCTTTGTAGCAATCTGGCCGTGTTAAAGCACTTTATAAATAAAGTTGATTTGATTTTAAATCGTTTTTCACGAAAAGCGGACTATTTAAAGATTTAAAGCACGGTGCATCGCGTCGTCATGGTAACAGGTCCAGCGTGCGCCGATTATCTCCTCTCTGGGGGGAGCGATGGTCACGAAAAATTAAACAAAACATCATTTCAGAGGGAAAGTTCACCTCCTCCTCCATGTTTTTGCCCAGACGATGAAGCAAAAGATTCTTTTTTAAAAAAACAAAGATTAAAGAGTTCAGTTCCTCCGCTGTCACGTCCCCGTGTCTCATTTCCTCCTTTTAATATTCATTTTTCTTTCTCTCTTCTGCTACATTTCTGTCTTTAAAATGATTGAATCACCAAACAGTGTAAAGGAAACGAGGAAATTACTTGTCTTTTCAACTGTTTTGGGGTTGTGATAAACTATGGAATAAAGCTTTTTAATAAATGTATTTTGATATTAATAAGCAGTTTGTGTTCAATCGTTTTTTTATTGCTCAGAAAAGTTTTCCTTTTTTTTTATTTAGTAAAATTGGAAGTATGTTATAATAAACCTTATAAAGCAGCTTCATAGTAAAATTTAGATTTTTTACTGTAGGTTAAGTGGACACTCCCGCGGAGAAAAGCTGCTTCGTGCCGCAGCGCTCTCATTGGCTGTCTTTCAAATAAAGAGCTTTATGTTCACCAGTTTTTAAGTTAATGATTTTCACGTCTTAATGCAGATGTAGACAGCAAATAAAAATGAAGGAGACCATATAAAAGTGTCGTGTTAAATGCAATGTGGTCGAGAAGGTAAAAAGGTTAGGCGCACCGGTGCAACCAGTGCAAAAATATAGTCTAGAGCCCTGAATTTAAAAAAAAAAAACTGTCGTTTTCTACAATATATCTTCTGCAGAGCAACAGTTGTTCATTAGAAATGTACCTATGAATTGTAAGCAGGACTGTTGCCTTGAAGTAAGCCTGCCCTGACTTCCCATCATCCCTTTGTTTACACTCTCACACTAGCTTACAGCCCCTCACATCCCCAAGATAAGATTAGCAGTGTAACAAAAATGTTGAGCAACATCTGAGCACAGTTTTGATCCAGATTCCAGCTCAGACCCAGAACACAAAGACGTTCATGGATCTATTTGTCTGCAGGGGAGCAGGGAGCTTGTGGCTCATTTTCTTTAATCTGCTTCTGATTCACAACAATCTAAATTTTAAAATACTCAGAAATGCTATTTCAAGCCTAATTTTCTTTATATATGTCCTCCATCATGAGAACTTGTTAAAAACACCAAAAACATGATTTTTATTAAAGGCTTTGTGGCTCGTTTTAAAAGTACAATAAAAATTCCTTTTCCTTAAACTGCGATTTTCATTTCCTATTTAAATAAAAGCAAACCTGCTATACTTTAGGCTTCTTTTCCCCCTTTATTCCTTTCCTTCTCACCACAAACATCGCAAACAGAGCCTATCAGACTGGCTGAGTGTCGTCAATCTCTGTTCACATAAACTACCATTTCCCAAAACAAAAAAGCGACATAAACACTCTCCCTTGAAGCGAGCTCTTTTGAAATCTCCTTAAAAGAATTCCTTAAGGCAGAAACCCTCCGGCAGACAGCCCTTTTCTTCCTGGAGGCTTCTGTGTTGTCGTGACACAGAACCCTGAAGCGTCGTCTTTTCCGAGATGGTAACCAGACTAGTTACAGTCTTATACCGAGTTATTTGTTCTCCTAAATTGAGCCGGGAACTGTTGGCAGTCTTTAAAGAATCCCGCTTTGGTGGAAAGTCTTTGTTGTGAGATCGCAGCAGAACAACAGAAGCTGGAAGAGATTAGCTGTTACATGTAGGGCTGGACATCGATTATAATTTCCAGAAACGATTCGATTCACAAAAGCATGGATCCATTTTTTTTATTTTTTTTTCTTCAATTCATTCAATTTTGAGTTTAAACATTTATTCACATTTGTTTAGAAATACATTAATAATCTACTATATGTTTTGAATAGGGCTATGAATGTTGATACGTTAACAATTAATGAAACATAATTAATTTGTTCATATTTATTGATGCCTCTGGTGTCCTGCAGTGGAACTGTGAGATCAGCGTAATAAACTTTGTTTAAAATAAAATTAAACTTTTTTATATATTCTGATTGAGATTTTATTAAATTAAAGACTTAATACGGCATTTTTTTGTAGTTTATGGTAGGGCTGCCACGATTAGTCGACTAATCGATGACTAATCGACTATTAAAATAATCGACAACTAATTTAATAGTCGATTAGTCGTTACTTTATATTGTATGAAGTCAGATTGTAGTAAAGTTGAAAGTTATAATAGCATTCTGCTACTAGCTTTTGGAATATTTTGGCATTTATTAAGGTTTTTTAGGCTATTTTGGAGTTTAGCTAATATTTCAGCAGCATGCTAGCTATTTCGGCTAACTTTAGCTTTTTTACGTTTTTTAGGCAACTTTTGAGTTTAACTTATATTTCAGCTATATGCTAGCCGTTTTGGCTAATATAGTATTTTTCCATTTTTTTAAGGCTAATTTGGAGTTTAGCTAATATTTCAGCAGCATGCTAGCTATTTTGGTTAACTTAAGCTTTTTTTTAAGTTTTTTTTAGGCAATTTTTGAGTTTAGCTTATATTTCAGCTATATGCTAGCTGTTTTGGCTAATATAGGATTTTTCCGTTTTTTTAAGGCTAATGTGGAATTTAGCTAATATTTCAGCAGCATGCTAGCTATTTAGGCTAACTTTGGCTCTTTTTATTTTTTGGCTAATTTGGCATTTAACTGATATTTTAGCTGGTTATCAACTTCAGCATCTTTACATCCACTTTGGCCATGAACAGATTAGTCGACTAATCGGAAAAAATAATCGGTGATTAGTCGACTATTAAAATAATCGTTTGTGGCAGCCCTAGTTTATGGACAAAAGCAATCTTTTATTTAAAAAAAAAAAAGGAAGAGAACGAACTTCAATCCAGCGGCTGTAATGCAGCAGCAGCAGAGCACCCGCTATGGGGGGCGGAGCCAAACGGAGCTGTCTGCTATGACAAATCCAACAACGTGGAAACCGATCATTAATTTAATTTAGGATGGAAACCAACATGAATTTTCCACAATAATAAAAATCGGTGTCGTCTAAAAATTGTGTAAACTCTGCGGTTCACACTGAAAGTCCCGCCCACCGACGTCGCAGGAAACGAGCAGTCAGAATGGACAGACACGCCCCCGCCTTTGTAGATTCCAGTCAAGCTGACCTAAAATCCAGCTGGATCAAACTTCTCCTAAAAAAATAGTTTATTATTTTTTACAAACAAAATAAAGAACGTTTATCAGAAAAAAACCTCCAAAAAGTTGTAAAAATAGGAAAAAAAAATGAATTTCAGGAAAAACATAAAATAGACAGAAGTGAGAAATTTTTATTTTTGGGCTGCTTGGTGTGACTTTAACCTGGATTTTATTTAATGTATTTTTTTTTTAAATTGTTGATTAGTTACCTGACAAATTTTATTCTAATCGTTTTTTTAAATTACATAGAAAACTTTCATTCTATGTTGTAAAAACATTTTTTTTTTTTTTTTTAACATTTTTGGACTTTCCACAGCAAAATGAATCCCATTTTTCCAGAGGGAATTTTCTGCTTTTGCAAGATTTTATGTCTATTGTGTGAATAAAACAGAGAAAAATGTATAAATAAAGGTGGTGACACATGTGGTTGTGTTGATTAAAATAATACCAAATAAGCAAACAGGTAGTCTTTCAAACTGAAAATACAGAAAATTCAAATTTAGAAAAAAAAAACGAGTTTGAGACTCTAGGTTCCAAATGGTTAAAAATAAATGAAGTGTTATTTCATATTATGGTTATTTGCAGATAATAAGTGCCTGGCAAATACTGAAACTAAACAAAAAAAAAAAAAACAATGGTGATTAATCCCAATTAATTTTTTTTCCAGATTTGCGATTAATAACTTAATTTTCTTTAATTAATTTAATTTAATTTTTCCCCGCTTTAGTTATGAATATATTTATATAAATCTGATCCAGTTCACATACTGTAAAATGTATTAGTGAAATAATGACATTGAAATTAAAATATTTAGATCATTAACATTGTAAATGCTTCAGTTTGGCCACTAGGTGGCGATCACGCTATAGAGTTACACCTTATTCCAGTGAAAAGCTATGCTTAAAAATGGTGCTTTATACACGTTAAAGAGTTAAAATTATTCCAGTTATAAGACAGTATGAGTTTATCACTGTACAGACAAAACAGAGCCGACCACTTTAGCATTAGCCATCTACATATCCATACAGAAGCGCACAAATATATTCTATGGGAAATTCCATTAAACATTAGCATTAAGCTAGCGGACTTTAGCTTTATGTGCTACATTAATCTATATTTTTATGAATCAAACATTGATCTGTGAGCCTAAATCGATCTGATCAACGGATCTGGTTTTTCTTACCGGTGTAGACGGAGAAAGGCCAGTGACTCTTCCCATCGGCGCCGGTCTTTGGAGAAAGCGTGGCGCTCTCGGGGATCTGCATCCCCGCCGTGTCATTTTGGAAGTCGTGGGTGGAGACTTCATTGGTTTCCGTGGGTTTCCTCTCAGTGTTCATCATCCGATCGTCCTCGGGGTTTTCCACGCCTTTCTCTTTGGCTGTGGAGGAAGGAGTCGGCGCCGCAGGCTCCCCGGCCACGGTGCTGTTGGCTCGTTTCTCCACCACATCGGGGGGACTCTTGGTCTTCTTCTTCCTCTCCTCCTCTTCCTCCTCCTGATCTCCTTCCCCCTCGTCTCCCTCTTCCTTCTCCTCTTCAGTGGCCTTTTTGTCCTCGGACGGCTTGTCCGTCTCGGCGCCCTCGGGTGCCGCCTGCTCGGTGCTGGACGGGCGCGTGGGGTTCTGAGTGGCCGGGGGCGCCTGAGTGGGTCCGACGGAGCTCGGCAAAGAGGAAATGACCCCGCCGCCGACGCCCAAACCGGCCAGCAGGGTGCTGGTCACGACGGACGCCACCGTGGCCTGGCTGCCACTCGAGGAGGGACCCATCCCAGTTGCCATGGACACCAGGGAGAAGTGAATACCAGAGGAGGTCCAAGTGGAGGAACCCGAGCTGATGGGAGCCATGTCTGCTGAGGAGGCTGGAGAAATTGTGGGCTGAGGAGAACAGACCGGAGAGGTTAAACGGAACCGCGACACCAACGCAAAAGGACAACACCGGTCAACCCACCATTCCGGTCTTCACGATCCGAGAGCCTTCGAAGATTCTGGTTGTATTTGCTGCAAAGGAAACAGATTGTGTGCTTGAGCGTGAACAAACACAAACGGGGGAAACAAAATGACTCATTGGCTGGAGGGTTTGTGAAGATCTACCTCTGAACAACAGCGTCTGGCTGAAGTCGCTGCGCAGGTCGTGCTGACACACCGCCTGCACTCGGAACAGGTACAGGACGTCGGGAGACACGTTCGTAATGACCGCCTTCTGCAGGAGAGAACCACGAAACACAGTCAGAGGAGAAATCACAACGGAAAGAGCGGCTGCTGATGCCTAAAGTGAAAATACATTAAATTACAGCAAAGTTCAGTCAATTGTCTCCTTCCTAATTTAATAGTATTCACACAGATGGTTATACTTGTAAAGAAATTGTTCTTGGAATGGATAGATGATTGCCTCTGCTGGTGCAGAGACGGTTCTCCCTTCAGAATTATGCCGATAAAGTGGGCAGAGATAGAAATGGAAAATTGAAAATGAAATTAAAGTGGGCAAAAAAGTGAGAGGAAGAACGGCCGGCTCTGACGCGGCTGTCGTTCTTCTCCTCGGCGGTTTAAAGCGGCCGTACCAGGAAAATTCCACTTTTTGAGGCTTTAAGTGAAGAACCCCAAAGCGGTATTCTGATCCGTTCATGCATTTTAGGCTAATCCTCTTAAACGCATGAACGCAGTTTCAATGTTAAGTCAATGTAAAGACGCCATCTGCGGGATTTTGGTGGCATGTGACGTTTTCAGTGACTAGATCAAAGAGTAGAAATAAACATTCAAGATGGCCGCTTGATGCGAGGATTTTCGTCATGAACTTCTCAACCCACGGTTCCCGGAACCTGCCCCAGGTACTGTTGGGCGAAGACGGGATACGACCCGACCGGACAGATTGCTGGCCCGTCACAGAGCTCATTGAGCTGGATAGTTACCCAGCCGCCTGGTGGATAGCTTAGCGAGCTAGTGAGCTAACAGCTGTCTCCGTTGGTCAGGCTCCAACAGATCTAGTGAGGTCAACTATTTTCATCAAGACAATAATAAAAAGATCCCCAGTTTCATTTCATTTCCCCTCTCTTGCATTAATGCTCAAACTGAACCGCAAACAGACAAGAGTATTGTTTAAAACGGCCCTCAGATGCAGCTCTCGTTGAAAGAGAACCAAGAAAGACTGGTGAGAACAAACACAAAAATGTGCCTGTGTGTCTCTGTAGAGCTTTTCAAAACATAAAAACTCAAGCTACTCGCTCAACATCATCCATGTTTTCCAGAACAACTGGAAACGGCAGGGGCGTCAAGGCTATGAATCTTCCAGTTCTCTTCAAACAGGTGTTTGTTACTTTAGACTAGGGCTGGGCGATAAAACGATAATTATTGATATCGCGATAGAACATTTTTTCGATAGAAGAATGAGTCTATCGCGATAGACTTTTATTTTGAAGGGTCCGCAAAAAACACTTGCTAGCGAACAGTTTCTCTTATTTGACGAGTAAAAGTTAGAGCGTTAATCACCACAGGGCGAGTAAGTGTTTGTATCTAATTTTTGTGTTTATTAGCTCTCATTTCGGTCATTTTTTGGACTCCACTCCGCGTCCTTCATCTGCATGAAAGGTAAACAAACGCGCACGAGCCGCAACCCCCGCTGCTGCTGCGCACCTCGCGCCCCGCGCGCTGTATTACAATCATTGTCTGTCCACGCCGAATGCATTTGGCGTGAAATTAATTTAATGTACACTGTATTAGTTTTAACAAGTGTCAGATTTGATACTTGTCGGTCTTCAGAAAGTCTGTTGCTCTGAATACCCGCTGAGTGTGGGAGAAACTTCCGTCAAAACTTTTCTGGAACTCTTCGTGAAGAATGCGGATACCGAGAGATTTATTTATGTTGAGGAGCTGAATAAAAACATCGGTACACATCTCCGTGTCGGAGTTCAGGAGATCTTCCAGTGAGCAGCGGCCGCTGTCGCACTCACATCACGCTCCTGCACCCAGCTGATAAGAGCCGACATGGGAGAGCGATGGCAAGCTTTTAGGATAAAAAAACGCGGGTATGGCAGTGCGTCACCTGGACATGTACTATGGTCAATAATACTTATTTGACATTTTTAATGTTGCCACAGTTAGTTTTCATACAATAATTAATACCAAATAAATGAAAGTTTAATTTCAAAATTGCAGTTTAATTTGGTGGGATAGCATATGAAGCATTCCTTTCTCTCTCCAGACATGTACATGTGATCAGAAAATACATATTTTGTTTATGTTCAAAGTTCAAAATGTGTGAGTTAATGCTTTTAAGTACTTTCTTTTTTCAAACATATATTTTTAACTCTTCAAAAAAGTATTTAGGCTTTATCTTCTTTTTTCTTGTTTTTTTACTTGTTACTGATCAAACTGTAATCTTTAAGCTGTGACACGATTACACCCCTACTAAATACAACAATAATTTGTAGTACATTAATACATTTTTGTTATGTGAACCCCTGAAAACATTAGAATTTTTTGTAGCTTTTTGCTTTACTTAATGCTTTTGTTGAAGAAACAGTTTAGTATCTATTTCATAAACTTTTGAAACTTGAAAGCTTTTGCTTTAATTTTCATCTTAGTTCATTTATATATATATATATTCTTGGTTATTAAAAAACTAGTTGCATAATTTCCATTGGATCTGTTATGCTTAGTGTGATAGGAAATACATTTTTAAATTTAAACAACCTGCTGATGAGTTTACATTTCATTTTTGAGCCACAAAGTGTTCAAATATAGTTATTTGGTTTATATCGTGATCAATATCGTTATCGTGCAATATGTAAAAAGCTATATCGTGATATAAAAAATCCCATATCGCCCAGCCCTAGTTTAGACGCGGCGCTCCTTTAAGACACCCCCTCCCTTCGGGCACATTAGTGCAGACATCGAGTGTATTTGTATTCTGAACCTGTACAGCGATGGCCAAGGCTACTAAAGGCAGATATATAGTATGAGCGTCCATTTTTGAAAAAAAATAGGCTCTAGGACAGGGGTGGGCAAACTACGGCCCGGGGGCCACATGCGGCCCCTTAAGCTACTTAATGTGGCCCTCCAAATTAAAATACATTGAATCAAAAATCCTAATTATTGTTTTATTTTCATTGTATTTCTGGTTTCTTCCCATGAATGGTGTTGTTTCTCTGGCGTTCGTGTGTGTTCCTTTCTGAGTCAGATGGTGATCTTTCGGATTATTCCTACACCACATAAATGCAGCATTTCTTTGAGTTCACATTTTCCTCTGAAGAACATCAACCCATTGGATCACCCAAAAGAGAACAAAAATCTAAATTTAGAAATTAAAATTCCCAAATTTTCTGTTTTTAAATTAATATATGTGAATTTGAATCCAAAATAAAGCATGTTTTTCTCTAAATTCCATATTATTTTTTTAGTTTATGAGGTTGATTACCCAATCTCTCCTTCCATCTGCTCCTTGTCCGGCCCTTATGCCAAATTTTAGAACCCT
Source organism: Oryzias javanicus (assembly GCA_003999625.1). NCBI lineage: Eukaryota > Metazoa > Chordata > Actinopteri > Beloniformes > Adrianichthyidae > Oryzias > Oryzias javanicus. The sequence continues at coordinate 30,983,963 of CM012441.1, read as the reverse complement.
TTGTGGCCCACGGGTCAAAACATTTGCCCACCCCTGCTCTAGGATGACGTCATGGAATGGCCAGCAGCCACACGCAGCGCCTCAAGAATCCAGTCGTTTTTACTTCTGGGTAGGAAAAAACTATCAAAAAATAATGAATATTTCATACATAATTAGCTTTTTAGTGCTCCAGATGTAATATATGATCATATATATGGATATAGTTCATTCTAAAGGGCTTAAAAAAATAAAAGATAAATCCCAAACGGCGGAAATATAAACGTGGGGGTCTTCATACAAGATAAACTGAATCAGAAACCATCTACAGCTGTAAGATCGGCTGCGTTCGAATGCACTTCCTGCCCTCGAACTTTGGTCTCTCCACATTAGAGCCGCTCCTAAACTGCAGGGGAGTCTCCTCTCTTTATGCTTCTCATGACAATGCCGCAGAAAATAAAGACTGAGGACTAGACTGGAGAAATATGGCAGCTGTGTCAGCCCACCTTAGGGGCTGCACGCTTGATAGAGAGCTTAAAGGTCACTAAATGTTGCGGGAAATTGCCCGCAGTATTAAGTTACCAGCAAAAAAGAAGATGGCAAATGAAAGCTGTTGAACATCAAACGGAGCCAGCGTGGCAGTGCTCGGAAATATTCGGAGACGGATAAATAATAATCCATCTTTGGCCGAGCGCGGCATTGACTTAATTTGTAAGGCCGTCCCTGACAGCGAGAAGCTCCTTTGCATATTCATTTTAATGTGCTTGTCCATCACGAGCCGGCTTCGGCTGCTAGATGCTAAGTTAAAGATTCCCTCCAGGCATGTTTTTAAGGCCTACAGCATGAACCCCGCAGAATAATAAGAAGTGTTAGAAAGACTTCCCCCCCTACTAACCAGTCCAATTACCTGGTTAAAGTCTCTTCTTCCCAGAAAGCCTGAATATTCATAAAGCGCTCATTTTCCGCATGTGACTGCTGAACGTAGCATGAAAATCTCACTCATTCAGTGTGTGCGAGTGATGGAGACATTGAGTGTGTGAGCTTGATTATGGATCACAGCTTGCTTAGAAAACAATTAAAATATCATGAAATCCTCTTGTAAAATGGGAAGTGGTATTTGCAGAGATGGATATGTCTGTAGGGCTGTTAACAAGTGTGTGAATGTTTGTTATTTTGTGATCTTCTCCAAAAAGTTTAAGTACGAATGTTTGTAGATTTGAGATCTTTATAAATAAAGTATAATAATATGGAGTGTAGTAAAATAATTCTTCTGGCAATCGCTTTAAAATTGCAGAATAATTTTAAGTACATAAACTAAAACTGAAAGCTCAACTGATTTAAGCTCAACAGATCAATAATTGATTCATAAAAAACAGAAATCGATTTAGCCAGTAAAGCTAAAATCTGCTAGCATGATGGTAACGTTTAATGGAATTTCCCATTGGACGGCTAATGCTAATGCTCTGTCGTCCTGAACATACATTTCTGACTAAATGAACGTCTTTATAAACTCACAGACATTAATTTTCTAAACTCTGTTGAAGAAATACTTTTTAAAGTAACTATTTTTGGTCTAAAATACTGATTTTTACTCATACTTTCTTCTTCCTCAGGAATAAGGTGTGACGCAATCGCCACCTGGTGGCCAAACTGAAACATCCTCCAGGAGAAGCAGAACAATGTTTACAATGTTAATGATCTGAACATTTTAGTTAGAACTTCTTCTTTGGGAATCTAACTAACACTGTATGATATAAACAATCTCAATATTTCACTAATACATTTTAAAGTATGTGAATTGTATCAGATTAATATAAATAAACTCAAAACAAAGTAAACTAGTTATGTATTTCTAAAAATATGTGTCTAGATGTGTAAACTCAAAATTCCATTGAATTAAGGGGATCGAAAGAATCTGAAAAAAAAAATTATCATAATTTTCAGACTATATATCTTGTTTCTTTGCATTATTTGGCTGGAAGTGCAACTTATACTCAGAAGCGACTTACCTACTTGTATATATAACATCTTTATACATTAACCTATATAAAGATGTTCATTTGGTCAGTAATGTTTGTATCCGTGCATACTTCTACACGCATTTTCCTGTATTTTCTGGACTATAAGTCACATTATTTCTTATAGTTTGGCCAGGGGAGTGACTTATCCTCAGGAGCGACATATTTGTAAATTTTTTATCTATCAATAGGCTCATATGTTTGTTATTTTTCCCACTACCAACCAATTTCCTTTCAGGAGTCGTTTCCCCACTAACAACCACTAGAGGTCGCTGAAGGTGAGTTCATATTTGCAACTGCCGTCCAAAACAAACACGAAGAAGAATTTGATTAGTCATTTTCTAGTTCTGTCCCAATTAAAATTCCAAAATTAAGTGCCCTAGAAATATCCCAGAAGTGTTTGTGAAAAACTAGCATCGATGCTAACTATATTAGCGAATATAGACCACAATGCATTGCGTTTGAACAGTTTTTGCTAATAAAACATGTTTAAATGTTTTTTTATTTTTTTTTTTTACAAACCATCCACATTTTCATTGTCATTTTAAGTCAAGTTGATTTGATTTTCACTTTGTGTAATTGGTGACGTCATATCCGGCGCTTAGAAAAATGAAAGTAAAGTAGTGAACAGTCCTATTAGGGATTAGAGTGAGAATTCGGACAGAGCCAATATTTTCCTTTTTTGCATTGAGACATTATTCTAGGGATTTTTTTTACTTAATAAGTCATTAAACTGGGCCACTGAGACATGGAAGTACCGCTGAGAGCACAGTCATTCAGAAACAGCTACTGCAGTAATGAAGAATCGGAATGATCTCATGAACCCAAACATGGAAATGTGTTTTTAACCTTGAAAACCTCTTATCTCTCTCAACACTTCATTAGCATCTCTCAACATCATTAGTGACATCTATGCATTGAAAATGAGAACTACAGTCTAGCCATGTAGAAATGAGGCTAAAAACTTGACGATAGCTCCTCCCACATGCAACAAAAGTCTGACTTGTATATAATATTTTCTTCTTTAGCATTTTTTTTTTTGGTTTTGATTGATTGTTTATTAAAGACAGGGACAGCATATATAAATAAAACATTTAAAAATGCAAATATATAAGATTATAGCCTTTTAGACTAATTTCCATCTTTAGTCCCCATAGAAAAGGTTGTTAGTCTCCAAGTAAAAGTACAAGTTAAAACAACACATAAAAGGTAAACAGAATTCTGCTGAAACTTGTACTCCAGAGCAACTTGTACTCTACTCCAAAATCTAGGCTAGCTGAGGAAACCAGGTTAGAGGTCGCTCCAATGTCAACCAGACTTCCATCCAGCAAAGCAGCAGTAATGCCAACAGCCTCTGGAGCATCCGACCCATGACAATGACGACGGTCCGTTTTGAAATGCACGACCAACCCGGAGGTAGCGGTGTCACCGGGGAACTGATCCCAGGCTTCTGAACCGGTTTTGACCTTGCAACTGTTCATATCTAAAGAGGCAGTCATGCAAACTATGGAGAAGCAGGGAGTCGCCGGGCCTTTCAGAGACGCACGGTTGGGCGTTGGATTCCCAGAAACGGGAACGAATAAAAAGCGGGACCAGGGAGAAGATTATACAGTGTGAAAGGGAACATCTCAGTAGGTGCCATCTCCTACAGAGGGATGATTTATCTGTCCAGACACAAAGCATGTTCTCCTAGAAAAACCTGCTTTTGTCCTTTTTTTTAAAAAAAAAAAGAATCCAAATAAAATAAAAAAGTAAGTAATCAGTACATCAAAGATCTAAAAAACTCAATTTTCTCACTTTTCACATTTGTACAAGAAAAAGGAGCAAACGGCAGTTTGTTTGCGCCTCATTTGGTTTGAATTAGCTTTATAACCCTGTAAAACAGATCCCCACTTCAAAGACTGATTTGAATTTAAATGGATGCAAAACAAAAGCAAACAAAACAGAGATCAATCGATGATGCAAACCGTCACGTCTGCGGGAAGGCCAGAGGTGCTCATTATACATATATCGGTTGTGACGCATCAATTTTCGGAGACGGCTCGGCGTTTCTATTCTTAGACAGGTGAGTGACAGGGACGCGTCTGGGTCCTCATATCAACCAGCCGCCACATGCAGAGTTCATCACAACCTGTCTCCCCTGTTACACACTGTCAGTGATCCCGCCAAGCCTTTATCCTGACGGATCCATCTGCGGCTCCCTCCAGCATTCAGAGCCGCTTAGGCGACACGTTTGTTAAAACTCTTGATTCGGAGTTTTCCGGCGCTCACCATCCTCTGGTCCCCCGTTTTGGTGAAGGTCTTTTCGTCTGCGACGTCCCGCTTCACCCAGCTATAGGACACCATGTAGCCGGTGATGGGGGGGTGGTAGATTGTCAGTGGGCGTTCCCAGCTCACCATCAGCGCCGTCTGGTTCAGCGGCTGGATCTTCATGCTCACCGGGGCGCTGCTGCACACTGGAAAGGAAAATGTAAAGAGGAACGGATGTTTGACTCTTCTTATTTATTACATCAATGATGATTATCACTCATTTCAATGCTGAATAACTTAGAATCTGGTTTGCTGAGGTCAGACAGATCTTTGACCGTCAGTGTTTAATGTCCATCTTGTGTATTTTTCATGCAGAGATGATCCCAAAGCCTGAATATCAATCAGCCAGCTCTAGTGCTACAAACCGTAGAGATCACACAGCAACTGCATGCTCATCCCTAATTTACAAGCTCCCCCAGATTAAAGCCGGGCAGGGAGGAGAACAAAAGGAGACGCGCGTCGGCCTCTAGGTGGCACTGCAGGCTGCGGCATGGGGCGCAGATCCATCAGCACGAAGGAGGGGACAATCTGGACATGCCTCTCGGCACATCAGGGCAGCAGCAATCAGAAACTAGTGTCAAATGACAATGTGCTCTCAGAGTTTCTGCCAAATTGAAATTGTCACCACAATTTTCTCCATTTGCACAGTCAGCCTGTGACGCAAATTATACACCGTGACATGCGAGGGAAAGAAAGGGAGACGAGGAGGAAGGGGAATCAGTCAAAGGAACAAAGGGGAAAAAAACAACAGGAAAGAAAATCTCGGGGTGTTGATTAGGTGTGACAGGTGTGAAATGCATCATAACCTGTCAGATGTTCATTGTCAAGTTCAGGAGCTCAAGAACAATAATTTAATAGCAGCTGGGGATGTTCCTGTGGTTTCAGTGCCTGCATCAATACGGTCCAAACAGCCACTTTCTTCTTAACAGTAACTGCTGCAATAAAATCAGATTTTTCGATGTACAGCTCCAGATTCTTGAGGAACATGACGGTGCACTGAGCGGATACAAGGAAGAGTAGGGCGGGAAAGGATACGGGAAAAATGAATCTAGCACTGAGAGTAGTAGCAGCATCATGAATGTAAACAAGTTTTTATTGGTTTAATCTTTGGGGAAGTAATTATAACTAAATATATAGCATTACCTGCTATAATGCTAGTGTGAATGCTGTAAGCTGAAAATGTTTAAATTGATAACTGAAATGGCCGAAGCTAACAGCTTGTTAAAAATATTAGTTAAATGCAAAATTAGCCTAAAAAAACTGTTACAATGTCTAATTTAGCCAAAACAGCTACAATAAAGCTGAGGTATTAGCTAAATTCCAAATTAGCCTTACAGACTTAATAAAGCCAAATTTGGCCAAAATACCTAGCATGTAGCTAAAATATTAGCTAAACTCCAAAATAGCTTAAAAGCCTAAAATAGCCAAAGTAAAAGTAAAGTAAAGGAGTTTATTGCTATTTGCACATGTTAAGAACAGGTACATTGGAATTTTTTACTTGGCTTCTCTCAAGTCAGGATTTTTTTCCTTTGCAAAAAAGTTACAAAAAACACAATACCATAAATTCAACTTTATTTATATAGCACTTCTTCTACTTCCAAGCATCTCAAAGTGCTTTCCACAGTAACATAAGTAACAGTAAAACAAGTAAGATAAAACAAAATAAGTATACATTAAAACACCTTAAAAATCCAGCAACGTACACGTCCCGTAAGTACACAGAAATTAAAAAAAAATGTATATATACATGCATACATAAAAATCAAAATAAAAACATGTGGGCATGTAAAAACTAGGTAAAAGCTATACTAAAAAGATGAGTTTTAAGCTTTTTCTTAAAAACCTCTACAGTGGACGAAGCCACTGTGGAGGTTTTTAAGAAAAAGCTTAAAACCCATAAATAAGAAATAGGAAATAAAGAAAATACATGAAATAATGAGACAACAGAATGAGTGAGTATTGTACATTGCAGTAAGACCACGTAGTATTGCACTGCCCCAGTGTTTGTCATTATTACACATTTTTCCTTTATCTATTGCACGTTGTTTTCCTAAGATAGCACGTAGCTGGAATATTAGCTTAACACCTAATATGGCCTAAAAAACAGAATAAAGCCGAAATTAGCTGAAATAATAGCTAAAGTCCAAAATAGTCACAAAAAAATATATATAAAATGTCTACTTTAGTCAAAGATGACATGTTGACTTTGAATTGGAATATTTTTAAAACCGTAAAGAGTTTTAAAAATAAAGATACAAGTTCAAGAGCCCAAAGTCTGCTGAATAGCTAAAATTTTAAAAGTTTGTTTAGCTGAAAGTCTACACGACTTCTGTTGTTTGTAGAGCTGAAGGTTTTTAGATGAAAAGGAGCTTTAGAAGTTTCCATTGGTCCTTTTAAATTTAGTTAAAAAAATAGTTTGTTGACTAGTTTAAAACATTTAAGAGTTGTGAAGTTAAACATTTTAAGCTGTAATCTCCTAAAAGAGTTGAATGTTTTTGATAGCTGAATAGATAAAGGGGTTGAAGAGCTTATAGACGGACAAAAAATGTGCAGAAGAAGAATGGATCACTATAGTGTGAATGCTTCACAGGATTCATACAATCATTGAATTATGACAAACTTTGTTTTTTTTTTGTCCTGTTGTGTCTCTACTTTTTATTTACATGTCCTTCCATGTAGGAACATGATAACCATTTATTTTCACAGTTCTGCAAACAATGCCTGAATAAATTCAAATGACACTTTTTTAAAAACAAAAAAAGCAAAACAGTCAAAGTTTGAATCTGTCCTGTCAAACATATTTTGCTTTTGTTGCTTTAAATGATAAAGTACCAGTAAGAGCTACGATTTTGCTTTTTTCTGCAAAAAAACTGTAATTTTCTAGGACAGTTTCTACACAGCAGCTGTGGTTCATCACAAATTCACCTCCAAGTTATGGGCGGGACCATTGATACAAAGTAAGCCGCACCCCCACATCCTGTCATCTGTTTACTCGCTCTCCCACTAGCTTACAGCCCCTCACATCCCCAAAGCTGACATCAGTGCAACTAAAATGGCGAGCAATCATCCCGGCCTGCAAGGCCAAATTGGGTTTGTTTACAGTTTCCATGGTGACCTCACCTGTGTTTCCGCATTAGCTCGCTAGGTTGGCTTTGCTTAATTTTTGGCACAAACAAAAAAACAAAAGAACAAAATTATATTGATGGCAGAAGATGAAATAACTTATTTTCAAAATAAAAGACGCTCTGTGCCGAACTGGATCCTCTCAGTGCAGCTCTGGGGAACTAGTAATCAGTATTGTGCAGAATAAGATAAAATTTGCTTTTAACTCATAAGAGTTCGAACTTTTCACTAAATTTTGCTTTGCATATAAAATCTTTGCATTCTGGAGGTAGAGTTGAGCAAACAGGACGTCTTCGGGTCATCAGGGATGTAAAAACCTTCATAGTTTTCATCTATGAGCACCTTAGACATCAATTTATACATTTAATTAAAATAAATTAAATAAATGCTATCCTTACTTTAAAAAAAGCCTTTTTTTGTTCTTTTTTCCCCTCAGCAGTCTTACACTGCTGGGTTTTGTTATTTTAGTTTGGAGTTGGACCTTTGTAGTCTTTGTTGGTAGTTTTGGTTATTTGACTTATTTTATGTTTGGTTAATGAGTCACCAGGAAGAGACAAAAGAGCCACATCTGGCTCTGGTTTAGGTAAAGGAATTGGACCATAACACTAGTTGAATCTTACGTATGGATTTGTGGATCACGTATTGCATATCAAATCACGTAAAAGGGAAAGATACACAACCCTAATAAGGAGGAATTTATTTTAAATGTATAGATTAGATTACATTTATTATCCAACACCATCAAACTGCTGCAGATGAGGGTTTTTTTCCCCACTTGTTCACATTCTATCCAATCCTGAACCAATATCCAATAACCTGCAGTGATTACACCTAACTAGTTTACATTTTTATCCAATCAAAGTGTTCATCTGTAAATGCATAATCCACAGGCTCCAAAAATAACCTCCACAAAGAGCGAGGCTCTTTCTGCGACACCACTCCGAGCAGAGCATGAATCTTTCTGCTGGCAGCTTCTACCATGAAGGGGATGAATTGACTGTTGTCAACAAAGCCGTTCCACTGTGTTCTGCCTCTAAAAGCTGTATGCTATGTTTTAGTGCAACTGCGCGCCGATGCTGGAGTGATGCGGGGAGCAGGAATTTCACTGACACCAAAGGGGAAAAAAAAAGACCGTCTCTGATTTGTACATAAACTGGCGTTTTCGTGTGAGGCATGACTCTCAACGCACTAACAACACTTATTTTATGATAATGCATGACTCGCGCTACAGATGCAATTGCAGGCTTTAAAAAAAATGGGGGCTTTGCTGTAGCTCTCCACTTTGTTTTTGTCGACTACCTGAGAAAAAAAAAAGGGCTTTTTTGTAACCTTGGACACTAGAAAATGATGTTTGGCATTTTAATGTCTTTTTCAAACCCATTTTTCTGGAAAGTCAAAGCGAAAACAGAGAAAACTAGAAATGTTGCATTACCTGTGATAATGCTAGTGTGAATGCTTTTTGCTGAATGTGGTCACAGAAGATGCTGAAGGTGTTTGCTGAAGATACTTAAGACATTTATTTTCATTGCTGAAGGTCATGAGCGTGCCAAGTGTTATGAAACAAAACTTGCATAATTTGCAGAAAGTGCACAAAGAATTCCATGAAAAAACTTGCAATGTTGCTAAAATATTAGCTTAACCCAAAAATTAGCCCAAGAAACCTCAGAAGACGCCAAAAAAGAGAACACATTGCAAAAATATTAGTCTAACTCCAAATTAGCCAAAAAGGCTAAAACATTGCTAAAATGCTAGCTAAACTTAGAATTAGCCCCAAAAACCTAATTACATACCAACTTTACTATAAACGTTAGCAATGTGCTAAAATATTAGCTAACTCAAGAATACAAAAAACCTCATTAGATGCTGAATTATCTAAAAATATTAGCATGTCGCTAAAATATTAGCTAAACTCAAAATTAACCTTAAAACACTCAGTAGCATTGATGACCTTAACGTGCATATTGCATAGGCTTCAAAGTGCGAAAAAATGTAATAAAATTGTAAAATCTTGAGTAAAATTTCAGAATTTATGCAGCATTTTAACAATACCAAAAGAAAAACCACTAATTTCCCCAAATTTGCTGAATTCTTTTAATTACAGCAATTTGAAAAAAATTCCCATTAATTTTATTGGGGCTGAAAAATCGCATAAATTGCATAAAAATGTAAAAACTGTAAATTTGACAAATACCAAAAATACAATTGATGATGTCCTTAATGAACAGAACATTTTGATACCAAAATTGTATAATTTGCAGAAAGTGCACAAAGAATTTGATTAAAAAAAGAAGAAAAAAAAAAAAGAAAAAACAGTCGGATTAGGCTACGGAACCCCGAAAGGGACAAAACGGCCAAGAAGATGAATGAATAAAAAATAAATTAAATTAAATAAAAAAAAAATCACAACATCGCTAAAGTATTAGTCTAACTCCAAATTAGCTCAAAAATCCTCAGAAGATGTCAAATAAGGCCAAAAAAAGGCTAAAATACAGCTGAAATGCTAGCTTAACTCAGAGTTAGCCCAATAAAACCTAATTAGATGCCAAATAAGCCAAAAACGTAAGCAATGTGCTAAAATATGAGCTAAAATCAATAGTTGCCAAAAAACCCATTAGATGCTAAATTATCCAAAAAATATTAGCATGTTGCTAAATATTAGCTAATTCAAAATTAGAATTAGCATTGATGTCCCTGACATTATTCTCTTGTGTTGATGCCTTTTGGCCCAGGTCTCCCTTGGAAAAGAGATGCAAGTCTCAACGCGATTTCCTGGTAAAATAAAAATAAAATAAAATAAAAAATGAAGGAAAAAAAATCCTGCAAAGTCTACATAAAATCGTTTAAAAAATATGAAATTTAAAAATACCAAAAGTAAAATAATGAATTTCCTAAAACATGATGAATGTTTTCAATGGTGAAAATGCAGAAAAAAAATTCAAATTTATTTGAATGTTGCTGAAAAATCCCATAAATGTGTCAAAAAGGATTCTAAAGCATAAATAAATACTTCAAAAGAGAAACAGAATCACTATAGTGAGAACGCTTACAAAGCATTCTCACAACAAACAGATTTTTTCCACACACTACATCCTGGCTGATTGAGAGACTCAGTTTTACACAAGCGCAGTATACAGCAAAGAGGAATGATCAAATACATTCTGCCGTATAGATCTTGGAATTATTACGGAACAATCAATAAATCTTCACTACACAAACTAATCTGCAATCTCTATTTTGCATCTGAAAGGTTAGCGCCGCATCTCTAATGGCCAAACAACATTGGTGGCTATAAAAGCCGCGGTGATTGAATATTCAGTCAACGTGTGACCCTGGCTCTCATCATGTTTTAAATCAAAGCACATCATTTACTGTGTGGGGGACGAACGAGCATCACAACATCGGCAGATATCACTCCTAAAGAAGCTCCCGACTCTTTTAATTTCGGGATTTGGAAGGAAAAGCAGCACAAATGCAAAGTAGACGAAAGAGAAAATGAGCAAGGAGAAGAAAGGAGATACACGCCGGCCCTCATTCATCCTGTATCGTGACATAACACCACAAAAGCAATTTCAAGGCTTAATTTGTATGGGTCTATTTTAGCTTTGCCACATATTAATGATGATTGCTGATCGGCTTTTTTAGAGGGTTCCAACTTCATCACAAGCGTTCCCAATCAATTCTCCCCACCAGACTTCAAGACACCAACAACACCAATTTAGGGAGAAGCAGCCTTTCTCATTAGTCTCTTTAGTTCCTGCACTGTTCTGGTGAGGCAGGCGCAGCGAGAAGAGCACGTTTAAGAAAGAAAACCAAACCAAAATAACTCTGATCGGGCCCTGCGTGAGGCCGCCGCTCGCCATTGATACCCTGCTCGCCGTTGGAAGAAAGGACTTCTGTGGATCACTCCTTCCTCTCGCTTTAGAGGAATGTTTTAGAACTTCGCGGTGATCCGGGGTTCCTCACGTCAACACTAAACATTCAAACTAGGGTGTAACAAAATATCAATATTGCTATACATCTTAATTATATATATATATATATATATATATATATATATATATATATATATATATATATATATAATGAGGTTTTTATAAGTTAATTTGGAGTTTAGCTAATATTTTAGCATGCTAACATTTTTGGCAAATTTTTTATCCACTGAGGTTTTTATAAGCTAATTTGGAGTATAGCTAATCTTTTAGCAACATGCTAACGTTTTTGGCTAATTTGTTATCTACTGAGGTTCTAATTTGGGCTAATTTCAAGTTAAGCTAATGTTTTAGCAACATGCTAACATTTTTGGGTAATTTATTATCCACTGAGATTTTTAGAAGCAAATTTGGAGTCTAGCTAATATTTTAGCAACATGCTAACGTTTTTGGCTAATTTGTCATCGAGGTTCTAATTTGGGCTAATTTGGAATTTAGCTAATATTTTAGCAACATGCTAACATTTTTGGCTAATTTGTTATACTGAGGTTCTAATTTGGGCTAATTTCAAGTTTGGCTAATATTTTTGCAACATGCTAACATTTTTGGCCAATTTATTATCCACTGAGATTTTTAGAAGCTAATTTGGAGTTTAGCTAATATTTTAGCAACATGCTAACATTTTTGGCTAATTTGCTATCTACTGAGGTTTTTATAAGCCAATTTGGAGTCTAGCTAATATTTTAGGAACATGCTAACGTTTTTGGCTAATTTGTCTTCTACTGATGTTCCAATTTGGGCTAATTTGGAGTTTAGCTAATGTTTTAGCAACATGCTAACATTTTGGGGTAATTTGCTATCTACTGAGGTTTTTATAAGCTAATTTGGAGTTTAGCTAATATTTTAGCAACATGCTAACATTTTTGGCTAATTTATTATCCACTGAGATTTTTATAAGCTAATTTGGAGTTTAGCTAATATGTTAGCAACATGCTAACGTTTTTGGCTAATTTGTTATCTACTGAGGTTCTAATTTGGGCTAATTTGGAGATTAGCTCATGTTTAAGCAACACAATATATATTTTTGCAAAGTTGGCATGTATTAGCAATTTTCAAGGAATCTTACTTCGAATTTTTCAGAGCTTTCTGTCAACTTCAGTGCACTTTTATTGTTCTTTTACAAAATTTTGGGTGTTTTAGAAAAATTTAACATTCTGAAAATTCATTTTCAGGAAATCCTTTCAGCATTTAAACTAAACTACATCACCATTTTCAGCAAAAAGCTTCAGCATCTTCAGCTACTATTTTCAGCAAAAAGCATTCACTCTAGAATTATCACAAGTAAAGAAACTCTTTAAGCCATGATTGTGTTAAAGTAAAAAAAGGGTTAATATTTTTCCAAAAAATATGTGTTTTTCTAAATATTATGAGCTATTACAGATGATTTTTACTAATTATCACAGTATCGCGATATCATTGATATCTTGAGCCATGTATCGCATCGTGAGGTACCCAGTGATTCCCAGCCCTAATTAAAACAAGTCAGCTATTGTAACTTTAGCTGGATGGAAATTTCCAGAAAGATTATTCCCTGAAAGCAAGTGTGGCAAGTTTTTTTTTTTTTTTTTTTCGGGCGAATTCGGCTGTTGTGTTTATTTCCAAAGAGAAAACATTCCACGTAACATGAAAAAGAAGCTTCTGTATATTTGGACCCATGATGCTCGAAAAGGATCCACTAATGAAGAAAAGGGAGAAAAAAACTTCTTGTACAACAGAAGAAGACTCCCTTGTACTTGTTCCTGCAGTGCCTGAGACAGAAGCAATGAATCAAGTGGGAGCTGCTGCAACGGAAACAACTCCAGAGGAGTCAGCCCGAGAAAATCCTGTACTGGTCCCGGAGACGCAGCCGAATCAAAGAACCAAGAAACTCTTCAAAGCCGGCAAAGAGAAGGGAACTTTCCTGTCCTTGTTCCTACACAACTTGAGGCAAAAGGTAAAGGTAAGTAAGAAACAGCACCAGAGCCCGTCCCAGAGGAGCCCGCTGTTATTGTTCTGGTGGAATCTACTAATGAGGAACCGGCGCCGGGAGACCCGGTGCTCAAAATCCCCCTGGAGGATACAGAAAATGGCGGTGCTCAGGATCCTGCTGATGGGGAAAAGGAAAACTATCCAATCACATCCAAGTGAACCAGTCCCAGAAGAGGACACAGATGAAGAAGACCCATGAGCTGCAACAGAGATCATAGCTGACACAACCGTTGCTGCACCTGCAGCTGTCGCCGTCTGACACGCTCGTATTACTCTTATTCTACCTAAAAAAGAACAGGGGGGCTATTTTTTGTCTGGCTGGCCACAAAGCGATTATTCCCTCATGTGAGCAACATTATGTGATCTGAACAAGCTGATAAACACTTTAATGTTACATTACAGCTCAGTCTCTGGGGTAGAGTCTTATTAGAATGCTGCTGTTTCCATCCGGTTTTTTCCACATTTCAACTCTTAAATGTGGATAAAAACTCTTCATTCGGTGCAAAAAAGAAAGAAATACACGAGATAGTACAACAAGAGGCAAATATTTATATTTTTAAAGTTCTATATTGCGTAAGCCTTTCACTATTATGTTTCCTATCAGCAAATCTTTGCAATTATATCTAAAAAAAAAAAAGCCAGTCAGACATTACCTGACTATTAGACATAACTGCAAACCAGAAGCTTTCCATTGGAGGGATCTATAAGGAACAGGGATTTGACGAGTGAAACCTGAATTGTAAAATACAAATAAGAAATGATGTATTTATACCTATGAAATGCAGAATAATGCTAAATTTTAAGCTAATAAAATAAAAAAATAAGTGCTATTGTCACCAGAAGTGAGCATATTTTCAAAATAAAGTGTCAGTGAAGCATTCCATTTTCAAAGTAAAACTATTAAATGTTTTTTTTTTTCCCGTTCAAAAACAAAAGAGACTAAAGTTCTGCTCTCAACATGGAAACTCCAGCGGATTGTAATGTGGAGAAAAGCACCTCTAGATGATGGTGAGGAGCATATGTAATAACATAAATCTGATGATTTTGCTGGAAAAAATAAAAGCAACTGTTTAAGCTATAAGAAACCTATAAGAAATGCTTTAGATTGTAAAGTGTTGCAGAATTTTGAGGATAGAAAAACTGTAAAGAACATTTTGAGGTTTTGTTGTTAAATTATCCAAAACAACAGTGATATTTATGTTTATGTTGTTTGAACTTAACCAGAAGGTGGACCAAAAAAATCATTTAAAATGACAATAAATCGAGAACTTATCATTGTTGCGGTATCAGGCCAGAAAGGAGGCAAAAGTTGTGATAAGTGGTCTCTGGTTGTGCAAATGCTAAAGTATCTGTTTGTAGTTTGAAGTAACGAATCAAATAAAGCCCATTGTGCATTAAACCAAAGGTCTGAAGTGTGAGTTTTGTGATCCGTTACACCCCTAATGCCGGTTATTTGGAGATACTTTGGTTTCAGGACGGGACGTTCTCCAAACACAGGTAATATGAAAAACATGCAGAAAAAATAAGAATAATCGAAATAAAACTATCACAGTGAAGTGGAAGAGAACTTGTACTTTTTTTGTGATTAGCCCATTTATCGCTGGTCATATAGTCATCACAGTTTCAAACACAGATATTGCAGATTCCAGATCTTTCTCATATCGAGCAGGCCTAACAAACACCATTTCCTTCTATGTTTTTATCAGTTTTATTCTGTCTGATTTCTTGTTTTTTTTAAAAAAAGGTAGAAATTATGGTAGTGTAGTACATATAATTTAAATTTTATTACATTTAGTCAAAAAAACATATTAAACAGAATGGGATTGCCATCTAAGTAACATTACACAACTCTAACTAGGATCAACATGAATCCCTATGAAAATAAAATATACCTGAAAACAATCAGAACAATTACAGACCAGGACTGTAAATAGAAGTTTCTATTTGTGCCTATTTGGAACAAGTTTAGATTTAAAAACAATCAGAACAATTTTGGTGGATCTTTTCATAACGGACCAATGAACGCGATAGTGGAGCATCAAATAAAAATGAAATTCTTACCTCTTGAGGCCTCAGTGCTGTGCGGGCTTCCCAAGATCTCGGTCAGATCCTTCTGCCACGCATCCTTCACGGCCGACCGGAAGACCTTCCGCTCGCCCAGCTCCTGCAGAGGCCGGAAGTTGTTCCTCAGATACTCCACAGACTTGACGTGGTCCTGCTGCTCCGTGGTGAAGATGGAGTAAAACGCTTCCAGCTAGGAGGGGAAGAAAACAAGACTCCAGTTATGACACGTGTTTGTGCAAAGGCCTCAAAGCTAACTCAATCGCACGGGGGCCAAAATCCAAAACAGACCTCAAGTCGGGGGCTGAACAAGATTTTTTTAAACTTTAAAAACTTGACTTTTTAACATAATTAGTTATTAGATATATAGCATTAGCTGCAATAATGCTAGTGTGAATGCTGTAGGTTGAATGTGCCCACTAAAGATGATAGTGCTGATAGCTGAAGATGCTAAAAACGGTGAAGCAAATAGCTGAAAATCCTGAAGCTAATAGCCGGCTAAAATATCAGTTAACCTTCAAAATAGCCTAAAATAAAAATAATTTTAAAAAATTAGGTTAGCCAAAACAGCTAGCATGGAGCTGCTAAACTTCAAATTAAACTCCAACTTTATTTATTTCTATAGCGCCTTTCATTCTAAGAAGCTCAAAGCGCTTAACATAAAATCAAATAAAATACATTAAAAACACAGTGTGTTAAAAGGCAAACACATAAAAGGAGACAAAAACATTTCCATAAAATAGGTACTCCTCCCTTCCCCAGTTCCTCCCTCCCTCAATTTAACACAAAAAAAACAAACTTAAGAACTTTAGCTAGAGACAGTCTGGCTCTAAAGAAACGTTGGGCTAAATTAGCCTAAAACACTGAAAAAAGCCTAAATTAGCCAAAACATCTACAGTGTAAATATTAGCCAAAAAAAAAAAAAAAAAGCTTAAATTAACCAAAACAGTGAGCATTTAGCTAAAAAGTTTGCTAAACAGCCTAAAAAACTAAAACAAAAAAGCATAAATTAGCCAAAAAAGCTTGCATGTAGCCGAACAATAGCTGTAGGAACTAAGAGTCTAGAAAATAACGAACTAATTCTAGAACTTAGAGCTCCTGAGATGTGACGCCAGATACTTGGTTTGACGCGCCAAGCGGGCTGTCGTTTCCCTGTACGACGCATAAAAAATAAGTCTTTCACTCCAACATCCTTTGCAATCAATCTTTTCTTTATTATTTACATAACTGATATGGATTTTCCTTATTTTTCCATGATTTCCCGCTACAGCGGTCGAAAACCTTTTTCCCTTCTGGCTGACGTCAAGCCAATCATCTATGACAGAACCCATAGTGACAGCAAAATGACAACAGCGACACCCGCAGGACAGATTTCTCAAAAGGGCTCCTACAATAGCTAAACTCCAAAACAGCCTAAAACCAACCACACAAATAAAAACATAAATATTAGCTTAAATATTTAGCATGTAGCTAAAATTTAGCCTGAAAACTCATAGTGAATGCTAAATAGTCCAAAAATCTAGTAGAATGGCAATTTGTAAAACTTTAAAACGTAACTTTTTAAAATAATTATGAATAATAAAAAGGCAGGAATGTCATTTCAACTTAAACCTTAAATAACTTTTCATATTTTACTCTCCATAAAAATACATTTTGTCACAATTATGACTACAAGATGACATCAGACCTTAAATAACAATAAAATGATCCGGATATAATCACCCGGAGGGCCGGATCCGGCCCCCGGGCCTCGACTTTGACACGTGTCATAGATCATCGTCCGGGCGCAGCCACTTGCTGACTGTTCACAAGTGGAGCCATATTTGCAAAGAAACATTTACACGACGAGCAGCAGCAGGCAGGACTTCAATCAGCGGCGCTGCTACCTGCTGAGCTGTAACTTCTCAATGGGACAAATTTGTGGCCATTGATTGCCAAGAATGATCTCCTGCCGCGTGCTGTAATGACTACACATTGCAGATACTGGGGGATCAATGTGTCCTATGGGTGCTTGGAGAAATGAATTACAGGTTCATAAAAGACTATCTGTGAGCGTCACAAACATTGTTGGGGTGGTCAATATTCCTGCGGCAGGAGTCATTTCGGAACAAAAGATTTGTCCTCGCGCCCGTCAGAGAAATTCCACTGAATTTCTGCAGCGCAGAATGCATTAGAGGGCGCGCAGCTGCAGGATTGTATGTAAAAAAGATGCAGCAGAGTGCCGTGGAGGAGATCAGCAAAAAAAAAAAAAAAAAAAAAAAGATTTAGCATATATTATCCTTCACAATCAAAAAAAAAGTCATTAAAACATAAAGCCCAGAGGCAGGCGCTATAAATTTTTACATTTTTCATTAAACACATGTTAAGCTGTTTTTCCAATAGTTTAAAAATCAATGAACATTTGAATTTGACGGACATGAGTGATTTCATTAGCGTGATAAAAAGCCTTGACGTGACGCCGCCGCATTCCGTTTAAGGAGCGCTGTCCGACAGACCAACGCCATCATATAGAAAAGTTCCATCTCCCACCCACTATCATTCAAATGCCAGTAATTGGCTCCCTCTTCCTGTTTAATCATGCACTATATAGGCAGTCATGGTTTCATATGCAAAGGAGCTGGAGAGGAACGAGGGAAAAGAGGACGAAGAGGAGAGGCACATGGGGTAGAAAATTGCTTGTGCCTGCCTTCACAGCTCTGGACTGCATGCAACTTGCTGCCGGTGCACAAATGGGATCTCACTGTGTGTGGAGAATATAGCTGTCTAGGCGTGTGTGACTGGACTTAACGCACCTGTGAGTGGGACAGATACACCGGCCGGGAGAAGATGATCCACTCCACTACCTTGCTGCAGGGGGGAGTGGTCAAAGAGCCGGTGTAACGGTAATAGCTGTCCACGGACGACGGCAGCAGATCCCTCAAGATGAACGGCCGGAGGTAGGTTTCCTTTTCTGGAACCAAACACAGGATTATAGCTTATTAGTGCACGCTACTGTAAAGTCAAAAAAAAAACAGGCCCTTTGGAGACAAGTAGAACATTGGAATGACATTTTCCCCCTCCGATGAAAATCATGTTTTTTGATTTTTTTACATGTATGTGCAGAGCTTCTTGATGTGACCACGGAAATGCGAACGGCGGCTCATTTGACCGCAGTTGTAAAGCATTTTGATGTTAGCTTTCATTATTTTTACTCTGAGAAAACAATGGATTGAATGTATTGATCACAGCAACGTTAATAAACATTGGAGAATGAGCTGAAAGAGTCTTTGGTGAACTGGAAGGAGAAAGAATCAGGATTTTGGAGGAAGTTCAGTCCATGAAGATCTTCACTTCCTGACATCTGGATCAGAACCATGCGGCTGGATGTAGAGATGTTGCTTGGCATTTTTATGTAGCAGGAGTGAAGATTTACGCTAGCGAGACACAGAGCAAACATAATCAAACAGGGCATGGGTGGAGATCCAAAAGCCACGCCCCCTCAGAGGAGATTTTGAAAACAGATCAACATGAAAATGGTTTTCTGAGACATTTAGGTTGTGGGATTTTGATTAAACTTCATAATTAATTTGATTGAACTTCCATTTACAAACAATTAAAAAAATTATTAAAAACAATACTTGGAACTTTTTTTTTTTTTTAAATAAAAAAATTGTCATAGAGGGACTTTAACACCCAAAACCTTCAACATACTGCAACTTCTCAACCGTTAACGCGATCAACGTAATTCCAGCCGAATCTCAAGTAGAAAAACTGTCACAGTGAAATGGAAATATCGTATTTAGTTGTTCATTTATTTTGCTTTTTCTTCTTAGTTTAATTTATCCATCTATGCTTCCGTTTGGTGCAGTGCCATTCATGTGTTGTTCCTCTTTCCTGTTTGCCTCTGGCTCGCCGTGGACCTCTCCCCCACCCGTCCCAGTTCTATCTGGATGAACACTATTCAAATATATAGTTGTAGAGTTAGATAAGATAATACTTCTGTCCTTCCTGGAAGACGAATATCCTCCTTCCTTTTATTCCTTTTTTAATCCTTTTTTTTAGGAGTTTTTCCTTACCGAGGAAGATCTAAAGGCATGGAAACCAGTTTAGTTTGTTTAGTTTAGTTTAGCAACCAGATGTTTATATTTTATGACATTATGAATAGGGCTGCCACGATTAGTCGACTAATCGATGATTAATCGACTATTAAAATAGTCGACAACTAATTTAATAGTCGATTAGTCGTTACTTTATAATATATGGAGTCAGGCTGTAGTAAAGTTGAAAGTTATAACGACATTCTGCTAGCTTTTTAGACTATTTTTGCATTTATTAAGGGTTTTCAGGCTATTTTGGAGTTTAGCTAATATTTTAGCTTCATGCTAGCTATTTTGGCTAATTTAGGCTTTTTCAGTTTTTTAGGCTAATTTGGAATTAAGATAATATTTCAGCTACATATTAGCTCTTTTGGCTAATTTAGGATTTTTTCAGTTTTGTAGGCAAATTTGGAGTTTAGCTAATATTTCATTTACATGTTAGCTAGCTAATTCTAAATGTTTACAGTTTTTTAGGCTAATTTGGAGTTTTTCTATTATTCCAGCTACATGCTACCTATTTTGGCTAATTTGGAATTTTTACAGTTTTTTAGGGCTAATTTGGAGTTTAGCTAATATTTCAGCTATATGTTAGCTATTTTGGCTAATTTGGAATTTTTACAGTTTTTTTAGGCTAATTTGGAGTTTAGCTAATATTTCAGCTATATGTTAGCTATTTTAGCTAATTTGGGATTTTTTACAGTTTTTTAGGCTAATTTGGAGTTTAGCTAATATTTCAGCTGCATGTTAGCTATTTTGGCTAATTTGGGATTTTTACAGTTTTTTAGGCTAATTTGGAGTTTAGCTAATATTTCAGCTGCATGTTAGCTATTTTGGCTAATTTGGGATTTTTACAGTTTTTTAGGCTAATTTGGAGTTTAGCTAATATTTCAGCTGCATGTTAGCTATTTTGGCTAATTTGGGATTTTTACAGTTTTTTAGGCTAATTTGGAGTTTAGCTGATATTTCAGCTACACATTAGCTATTTTGGCTAATTTGGGATTTTTAGAGTTTTTTAGGATAATTTGGAGTTTAGCTAATATTTCAGCTATATGCTAGCGATTTTAGCTTATTTAGGATTTTTTAGTTTTAAAGCTAATCATATTTCAGATTTTCTTTACATCCACTTTGTCCATGATCCGATTAGTCGACTAATCAGAAAAATTAATCGATGATTAGTCGACTATTAAAATAATCGTTTGTGGCAGCACTAATTATGAAGCCCAATGAGACAATTGTTTTTGTGATATTGGGCTTTATACATCAAATTGAATTGAATTCATGTATTGCAAGACGTGTCTTCATAGCAATATTGACTTTAAATCACACAGCCTTAAAAGTTGTTGAATTTTCCTCTCCTCGTGCCAGTTTTCCTGCTTTCCCGTGAGCTCCACTGGTGGGAAGACAGTAGTTAAAAGCCTCACTAGTCGTTATCACGGCAGACAGATCTCTCTACTGAGGCTAAGAGAGGAGCAAAGGCAGGGAGGTCTGATAAGATGGCCAGCTCTGACAGCTGATCTGTGGTTGGGCGGTAAGCTCGCTCTCCTCCGTCTAACAACTGTAGCGAGGCCGCGAGGATTAAGAAGATCCGAATGATTACCTATCCTCTGATCAGAACCTGGCCGGGTTTGTGTAGAGGGGAAGGAGAAAAAAAACCCAACATACATCCAAAGGAAGATGCCTTTATCTCCTGGAAGTGTGCGGTGTGGGCTTTGGGTGTCGGTTTGTTTTTCCCCTGAATTATGACGAGTCAAACCTAAATAAAGCGGCGTTTATGTCAAATCCAATCTCTGGCAGCTCGTAGCCTTATCTCAAAAGAAACAGAGGTTTAGGGTGTGGTTTCATTCAGTCTACAGAAGCACAGGAAGCCTCGCCCTCTCGCCTCATCTGTACCCCGAGTCAAACTCAGTATGCACAGCCTTTCTTCTCCCCGTCTTCAGACGGCGTACGTGCCCTATCGCTCCTGGGCTGCCGAGATGCTGATGGATGGATGACTGTGGGATAACGAGCTGGTGGAAAACCAGCCATCCTAACAGGAGAGAAAGCGAGGAGCATTTAGAAGCTAAGCAGGAAGAGAGTCCAAAAAACACCACACCCATGCCAAGCTTCTTTTCAGCTGGGAAATGAGATTCAGTGCTGCTAGCACAAACATCTGTGCTGCTTTACAGCACAGGCTTCAACCACAGAGGCTGTGCTTAAAGAGGGAGAGCAGGCTGTCCTCCAAACAGAAAACACAGGAAGAACCCACTTTTTCCACAGGAGATGTAGTCGAAACTTATAAAAGGGGGATAAACAACCCAGAGAATCAATGTTAGATTCAGAGAAAAATGATTAGTAAACGGCGTACGAAAAAAAGAAACAACAGATTGTCAAACTTCAGGCTGAGAGATGCAGGAAAGTCAATCAAACTCTATTTTTTTCACAATTTTTGAGCTGCGACAATTTCTAAAACGTCTTAAATTCCTTGAAAATTATTACACACCAACTTTAAATAAAAAAAACACACATCTTGGTATCCCTGAATCAAAACTGTGATATAGAAGACCTGAACATGTGACATGTGTGTTTAGCATATGGTGTTCACACTTGACAAGCAGGGAGGGGCTTCTTCTTCTTCTCCTACTGTTTAATAGGCATGTTCACCACCTACACTGTAAAAGGGGAAACATTAACTCAATTCACTAAAGCTCTGTAATTCGTTAAATTTAAAAATATTCGATTCTATCAAATCCCATTTTTAGGTTGAGTCAACTCAAAATTTTAATTTGACAAAAACGGATAATTTTAGATTTAGCAAATGACGGAACTTCTGTTCATTCATACAGTGATTCACTTTTTTCTGTGTACTTTTAGAAAAGACGATGCAGAATCTGGTGAATCTTGCTCCAGACTTTTTGAATCACAGCTCTATTCCGATATATGAAAGATGTGTTAGAATTCCTAGAATAGAAGCCATGGTAGCGTGCTGTGAGTACTGGCTGTTTGGTGTTTCAGGAAGACAGATTCTGCCTTTTTGGATGTCATTGTGTAAAAACATAATTACAAACCAACATACAATGTAAGAAATAATAAAACATAGCATGAAAAGTACACGGAGATTGGATAACTCTACGCATATAGATACACAACTGGAAGTGTTATTTGAAACTGGAAATACATTCCACAACTCTGTACATAGAGTCCATTCCAGTAGATTCTGAAGGAGGGAAGGAAGTGGCAGCAGATGTTAACAGTTGAAAAGTTACAGTAAATCAAAGATCATCATCGCAGGAGCTCAGAAGTTAAAACTTTCAGTAGGTGTTCAATGTTTTCAACATAGAGCCCAAAAACGGTCATAGAAACTTGTACACCAGACGTGTGAACGCAGAATACTAATAATAATAATAATAATAATAATAATAATAATAATAATAATAATATAATAATAATAATAATAATAATAATAATAATAATAACAATAATAATAATAATGGATTTGATTTCTCTAAGCTTTTCAATTTACTTAGTGTGTGTCTTTGTTATTATGGAGCCACACTGGAGGCAAGGAGGGTGGAGCGTCTTGCCGTTTCCATAGACTTTACATTGGAAGTGGTGGCTTGAACGCGTGTTGCTAGAACGGTGTAAACTTCGCATGACATATAAACACTCTGAACCCATATAGCAGCCACATATCAGGAGTAAAAAGTTCAGAATTCATTTATAGATCAGCACAATAAAGAGCATTAAATCTCCTACAATGAAAAACAGTCTGTTTACTTTCCTTTTAAATGGTTGAGAGGAACATGCATTAGTGGGATGAGCGGCAGAGCAGGGTTTGTGGGTAGCACCTATAAAGACTTCCCTAAATCTTCTCCAGAAAGAAGCTTTGTTCCTCCAACGAAATCATTTACCCAACAAACATTTCTTTACCGTTCCTGCCAAGTTTCGAGGTCTTGTTCTGCAGACCAACAGTAAACTATCCGCGAAAAAAAGGCAATCTGGCCGATTCTGTGTCTCAAGTCGAACCCGTTTGTCGCGCTCGGTTTAATTTAGCGGGTTATAAAGCAGCCGATGTTTAAGCAGCTGAATCCAGATGTATTGATATTTCTTTCTGTGCAAACAAGGACGTGTCTGGGTGGGTGAGCCCCATAAACATCGTCTGAGAAGGGTTCTGCGCAGGTCAACTGTTTTAGTGAAAATCCCGCATGAATTCAAATGTGTGAATGTTTAATCAGCATTCACACGATAGGGATCCTCCTGCTCCTTTCAGTACATTTTTCGGCACGTAAAAGCTCATTTCAGCAATCCTGGTATCAAAATATTCAGCTTGTTCAGGACATCACTGCTTGTAATTTTGGTATTCATAAACGTTACAATTTTTGAAATATTGAGCAAAATATGCCTCTTAGGAAATGAATGAGAAAGTTTTTAAATTGTAAGTAGATTATCAACAAGTCAAAAAATACCTTCATGGGCTCTGGTTTAATATTTTACAGTATTTTTCCAAAAATTTTAAGTTTACCCAATATTTTAGCAACATGCTAACACTTTTGGTTAATATATTATCCATTGTTTTTTTAAGGCTAATTTAAAGTTTAGCTGTTATATCAGAAACATGCTAACATTTTTGGCTAATTTGTTATCTACTAGGGTTTTTACGGCTATTTTATAGTTTAGCTTCTATTTTAGCACCATGCTAACGTTTTTGGGCTAGTTTATTATCCACTGTTTTTTAAGGCTAATTCAGAGTTTAGGTTCTATTTTAGCAACATGCTAACACTTGGCAATTTTAAATTTTTTTTTTACTCACTTTTTTTTAGGCAAATTTAGAGTTTAGCCGTTATATCAGAAACAAGCTAACATTTTTGGCTAATTTGTCATCTACTGGGGTTTTTACGGCTAATTTATAGTTTAGCTTCTTTTTTAGCAACAGGCTAACCTTTTTAACTCATTTAGTTTGCAAAGGAATTTTAGGCTAATTTGGAGTTTAGCTCCACACTAAATATTTTTGCAAAATTAGCATGTATTAGGGATTTTTAAGCAGTTTCACTACAGATTTTTCTGAAATGTAGGTCAACTTCAGCGCTCTTTAATAGTTCTTTAACAAAATTTCCAGCCATTTAGCAAATGTGACAATTGCAAATAGCTTTTGTATTTTCAGCAAATCCCTTCAACAATTAAAATGAATAGTGGCACCAGTTTCAGCAAAAAGCTTCAGCATCTTTAGTGACTTCTTTCAGCAAAAAGCATTTGCACTAGCATTATCGCAGGGAAGCCACTTATCTAATTCCTGAAGTAATTTTCTGTGTTAAGAAGATTTGGTATGGCAGACAAAAAATATACCATTTAACTATATATAAATTATTCAGAATAGCAAAAAAAAAACTGTTCTCCATCTGCATTTTAATGCTTTTTTATGTATGAAGCACAGTTTAGAAGAGGTTGGCTTCTTATTACTTACCATGATGCACCACTCCTTTCAATCCCTGGATGATTGGTTCCACAGCCGGGTTGTCTTTTTGTCCGAGCTGTAGGGAATATCCACAAACAAAAGGATTACAAAAGGGATTATGGGACTTGTAGGATAATCTAAATAAAATGCCAAAAAACAATCAAGTTGATCAGAAGACAAAGGGGGGGAGGAGGAGGACAGCGTAAGAGCAACTTATTAAGTGGAAGATAATCAAGCCGGTCTTAATATCGTCTATAACCAGAATATGAATGTCATGGCTTCGGGTCGCAGCGTATTGATTTACTTGAGAGATGCTTCAACGCTCTTGTCATTTTCAAGGTTATAATCATTTTCTCTGACAAACACATTGACTGTAAGCATGTATGTAGTGAATAATACTATTTATTTCAACCCAGTGATATTATAAAGCCACATTCACAAGTGCATGTTAAACGTTTTTAATAATAGAAGGATTCGGTTGTTGGGGAGAACTGCTAAGTTCCAGTCACACTCAGAATTAGCCTCATTTTCATCCTCATTTGGTCCCGACTTGCACAAATTATGCAAGTTTATGCTTAAAAAGGCTGCTGGACATTTGCATGCCTGGCTGTTGATGCTCTGCTGTTGGCCGCAGCCTGTGAAGGTGAGGCCTGCGCGGGAACAGACTGCAGAGGCTCTCCTCACAGTGAGGAGTAATAGTTTTGCAAACAGCAGCAGCCATGGAGGCAGGAGGTCTGTCCACATCAAGTGTTTGGACAGTTCTACTTTTTTTTCCCTTCTGTGCGCATGCAAACTCTGACTTCAAATAGTTGATATCAGAAAGTAAAACTCAGATGAACTTATTTCACCAAATATTTTGCTTTTTTTTTCACTAAAATGTAAGAAGTACTTGTGATATTTTCTGTAACTTGACGCGTTTTCCAGTAATATATTGTTTAATATTTGCTATATTACGTTATTCATATCGTTCTGCATGACAAATTATTCTTATATTCTAAATTTTAATGAGTTTATTTGGTTTTTCAAACATTACATTTAGTAATAAACGCTGCAGCAAATCAACAGAAATAAAAATGAATAAAGATTAGATATATTGACAGCAAACAGGAGAAAATAATGGCATTTTGTTTTTTTTAAAGAAGGTTTAACATTGCAAATTGAAGGTGAATTCCAGTTTTCCGCAAAAATACAAATTTTGAAAGACAGCAGAAGAATTCCTTTGGTGATCCCAAGGGAAGAACATGAGTGTCTGCAAAAAAAAAATGTAACTAATAAAATGTATTATTCCAGAGTCGTCACATATTGACATTTGGTTAAGGACTCCAACTCGTCATGTTTTGATGATGAATGTTTGCAAAATCAAGGGTCCACAACCCCTGGGACGTGTTACCGGACCCGTCCAGGACTGATACCCTAACCCGGTATCGAATGATGTACCGGACACAGACTGGCCTTCGGGATGCATCCAGTAGGTGTGCAGTACCAGTACTCAAACCCAGTACCTTAACCCAGCACCGGATGCTGTTCCGGACACGGGCTGGTCCTCTGAACGCGTCCAGTCCCAGTACCAAAACCTGGTACCAAAAACCAGTACCCTAACCTGGCACCGGATACTGTACTGGACTGTTCTTTGGGATACGTCCAGCACGGGTACCCAGACTCAATACCCTAACCCAGCACCAGATGGTGTACCGGACATGAACTGGTATTCTGGACCAGTCCCAGTACCCAAACCCAGTTCTCTAACCCTGTACCAGACGCGGTACCAGAGGCAGACTGGTTCGCTGGACGTGTCCAGTACCGTTACCCAAACCCAACATCCTAACCCGACACTTGATGCAGACGCAGAGTGATCCTCTGGTCTTGTCCAGTATTGGTATTTAAACACGGCACCCTAACCCGGTACCAGATATAACACTAGACTCAAACCAGTACCCTATCCTGGTATAGGTCTGTGTCTGGTAGTGCGTAAGGTCCATTTGTTGGTACTGAACCGGTTCCGGGATTTAACAGCCAGCACGTCAAAAACGACTCCCAAAACTTGACGTGAAGGAGTCCTGAACCCAAAGTCAATATGTGAGGAGTTGGGAGTCCATATGTGCAGAACGTGTTGCCTTCTGAAACCAGCCTCTAGTGGTCATTTGGAGAATTGCAACTTTTGGGATTATTTAAAATGTGAAAAAGTAATGTGGTTTTTGGATGTAAACTTTAGGAGAACTGTACTACAAATGCGGTTCATAGATGGGTACTTAGTTTTTATTTTACTAATCTTTACCCTGTAAGGAAACTTGAAGTAAAAAAATAACCTTTGCATCTGTCAGTTCCTAGATTTTAACCTTTACTTAGCAGATTCCATGACGTTTCAGGTCATCTGACCTCCAAGTTGTGTCAACAAGACAAAAAGAAAACCCCACAGAGGACTCCGTTCTTGTCTGCTTTACCAGCACCTAATTGTTTGCGATGACTAAACACTGACATTATTGCTCAGCTCCACCTTTTCAAATATTCCCAATGTCCTACTTAAGAGACGATACTGGACAAAACCGTGCTGGGACGTGGGGACTAATCCTCTCTTGCTCAACATTAATTCTGGTCAGTCAGAGGAGAATAATTGTGTGGAAGTGAATGCTGAACGTGGATAATATGCACACCTTAGAGGCCATTAATAGGTCTTTGGGGAGCACAGCAAGAACCCTCCTCATTGATTACAAATGGTAAATTTGAGCCAATGTGTGTTAGCCCGCTTAAAACCCCTCACACTGTAAACTGCTATTCAGCGGATTGTGTATGTTGGTGCTAATTGCAGTAAGCAATAGGGTTGTCAGGACTCAGCGGAGCCATTTAGGTGTTCACACACAAACAGTAGATCACTGTCTGTGAACAGACCTACATTACAAAACACCTGTGTCCCCATTCCAGCCTGCCCCTGCAAGGAAAACTGACCTTTTACCTTTACGCCATCACTGTGATTGTGAGCGTGCACTGATCACCTGCCATTACTGCTGACCGCTGATAATAGAAAGATCCTTTCTGTGCGGTGATTCACCATGAATGAATCTCAGAAGTGATTCTAACGGAAAATGTGAGCAATCTTGGTCATTAAGAGCCTTTGTGTTCAGATCTTCAAGGAACAATTTAAGGTTACCGAGACAGCAATCAGTCACAAACCGCTAAAAATGATTAGCAACCAGATGAAAGAGCCTTTTGCTCACAGCGAGAGTGCTATAAATCATTTCAGAAATATTATATCGTAGCGCTTGATTGAAATCCTTTGCTGTGTGGACGTTTGCATGTTCCATACGTGGGTTTTCTTTGGGCTCTCCAGCTTCAATGGTCAATGGATAATTTTTATGGGTAGAGGCGGAGTCCAAATGTACTATTTTAAAATTGCTTCAAAATTAGACAAATTGATCTTTGATTTAAAAAACATTCTATTTGGATTAAGAAACTGTATAATTATTCAACTAAAAACAAAACATACCAGAAAAAAACCCATTGTGAATATGCTAATGCTGCTAACAATTTCAATGTAGCTAACAAGTTAGAGATACTGTGAATATGCTAAAGCAGCTAACACTTTTAATGTAGCTAACAAGTTAGTTACTGTGAATATGCTAAAGAAGCTAACACTTTTACTATAGCTAACAAGCTACAGATACTGTGAGTATGCTAAAGAAGCTAACACTTTTAATATAGCTAACACGTTACAGATACTGTGAATATGCTAAAGAAGCTAACACTTTTAATATAGCTAACAAGTTACAGATACTGTGAATATGCTAAAGAAGCTAACACTTTTACTGTGTCTAACAAGTTACAGATACTGTGAATATGCTAAAGAAGCTAACACTTTTACTGTGTCTAACAAGTTACAGATACTGTGAATATGCTAAAGCAGCTAACACTTTCAATGTAGCTAACAAGTTATAGGTATTGTGAATATGCTAAAGAAGCTAACACTTTTAATATAGCTAACAAGTTACAGATACTGTGAATATGCTAAAGAAGCTAACACTTTTACTGTGTCTAACAAGTTACAGATACTGTGAATATACTAAAGCAGCTAACACTTTCAATGTAGCTAACAAGTTAGAGGTATTGTGAATATGCTAAAGAAGCTAACACTTTTAATATACCTAACAAGGTACGGATACTGTGAATAGGCTAAAGTAGCTAACACTTTTAATGTAGTTAACGAGTTAAAGGTATAAAGAATACGCTAAAGCAGCTAAAAAATTTACTGTGGCTAATGAGTTACATATATTGTGAATAAGCTATAGAAACATACAATTTAATTGTGGCTAACAAGCAAATATTTTAATGACGTTAAAAAGTATAAAGAATATTCTAAAACAGCTAACATTTTTACTGTGTCTAACAAGTTACAGGTTTTGAAAATACGCTAAATCTGCTAACACTTTTACTATGGCTATTGAATTACAGGTATAAAGAATATGCTAAAGAAGCTAACATAATTTTGGTAACGAGTAACAGATATTGCGAATACGCTAAAGCAGCTAACACTTCCAATGTTGCATATACGTATTAGAGTTTTTGGAGATGCAGTTAAAGTCTAACTGACATTTCTCTGCTTCTTTTGTCTCTCTTAATGCAGCTTATAGTTCGGTGTGCCTTATGCTACAGTTTTAAAAATACACCATTTACTGACATGCGCCATATCATCCTATAGTGCCAAAAAATCTCTTAACAGGCTAAACAGCTAATATCTTCTACTGAAAAGCTGTTTTCTACGAAAACAAACTAAGGATTTCATTTTGTAACACACTGCTTTAACAATGTAAAGAGTTGCTAAACCGAAGGTGTGAGCAGATTTAATATCCTTTATTTCTCATTTCATGCTGACGTGTGTTAATCAGCTCTAACCATGAGTTCAAGCAGATGATGGGAAAGTCAATTAAATCTCACGACGAGCTAGCTTCAGGTTTCCCCTCAATGAGGATCAAAGAGATTAAAGAAGCTCATGTGGACCACACCTTAAAGAAATACATCAGCAATCAGTGATTCTTCAACCTAAAGCAACAAACCGGCGCTTTATTGTATTCTTTGATCTTCCTGGCAAGTGTAGACCGTAAGTCGTGATACTTTACCTCAAAGAAGACAGCCATGGCAGCAATGATGCGTCTCTCCTTGATGGCAGCGGTGAGGCTGTCAAAGTCGTCTGAATTGTAAAGGTAGATCTGCATCTGGGATGGGAAACAGAGCATAAACAGCTTGAGCAGTGGACAAGGAGAACCAAGAGTCCCGTCATCAATCACTTCGACGCACTGCTGAGGAGCTGATGAAAAGCTGTTTTGAGGGGCTGAAAAAGGGTGTATTTATCCCTCCTATAAATCTCTCATAATCTGTGTCATTCTTTTTTTTTCCTGTACTGTCACTCCTGGAGGCTGCCAGAGAAATACAGCATCCCATTCCTCAGGGTGACTGTCCTCGCAGGCACGCTAACAAGGAGAAAGGAGAAAAACTTGGAAAAAATAAAAGTGTTCCCTACTTCTCTCTTTGCAGACATCCAAAAGAATAATGTCCCTCTCATCATTTCTCCCAATTACCTTAAATCAGGAGTCCCCAAACAATGGCCCGTGGGCCAAATCCGGCCCTCCTCCACGTTTGGCCTGGCCCCCCAAACTGCTTAGGCAAAATTAAGACATTTTTCCAGTTTTTTAGGCTAATTTGGCATTTATCTAATATTTCAGCTACATGCTAGCTGTTTTGGCTAATTTAGGCGTTTTCTGTTTAGCTAATACTTTAGCTTTATGCTAGCTGTTTTGGATAAATTAGACATTTTTCCATTTTTTTGGCCAATATGGCATTAAGCTAATATGTTAGGGACATGCTAGCTATTTTGGGTAAATTAGACATTTTTTCGATTAGCTAATAAATTAGCTACATGCTAACTGTTCCGGCTAAATTAGACATTTTTCCAGTTTTTTGCTAACATGGTATTTAGCTAATATTTTAGTTATATGCTAGCTGTTTTGGCTAATTTAGGTATTTTCTGTTTAGCTAATACTTTAGCTTTATGCTAGCCGTTTTGGATAAATTAGACATTTTTCCAGTTTTTTTGGGCATTAAGCTAATATGTTAGGGACATGCTAGCTATTTTGGCTAAATTAGACATTTTTTTGATTAGCTAATAAATTAGCAACATGCTAGCAGTTCTGGCTAAATTAGATATTTTTTCAGTTTTTTGTATATATGGTATTTAGCTAAAATTTCAGTTACATGCTAGCTGTTTTGGCTAAATTAGAAATTTTTCCAGTTTTTTGGCTAATATAGCATTTAACTAATATTTTAGCAACATTTTAGCTGCTTTTGCTAATTTAAGCTTTTCTCTTTTTTTAGGCTTATTTGAGTTTAGCTAATAATTTAGCTACATGCTACCTGTTTTGGCTAATTTCAAAGATTAAAACAGTTATGTGGGCCTCACAAAAAAAAGGTTTGGCCTTAAATCACCCACAACAATGCTTCTGATTTCTAAACAAAGCTGGCTTGTTTGTGTACACAGAATTTATCAATAATCTTTCCTTCATAAAGCACTAAAAACAACAGACCCTGTTTAAAGCAGATTGTACGGTGGAAGCGATGGAAATCAGCAAACGATTCTAAAAGTAGCAATTGGAGCCGTCTATCATCTGGCTGCAAGGCCTCTAAATTAAAAACTCCTTTTATGTCACTGAACTGAGTTAATTGGCAATAAGAAAAAGGTCCTGGATGTTGATTTAATTAAAGAGTTTGCCCCCCTCCCTGTCTAAAAAAAAAAAAAGGAAATTATAAGACACCACAGCTGAGTGTGCTGACGACAAAAGCTCCAAAGTAAGCAAGCGATCGTATAAAAAAAGAATAAGGTCATCGGGTCCGACCAACCTAGTGCTTCCAACGACTCTATCCAAATAATTTAGGTTAATCAGTTTCCTTTAACTGCAGCCTTTAATGGAACTAATTTGTTGTCTGAGAACTCAGCAAGAAGAACGACTGGCCATTCATCACCCTTCAGATGTTATTAACTACATTACCCAATTATGCTGCCCCCTTAGGCTTCATTTACTCACAGAGATTGGCTCACGTGACCTGCTATGGTTAACTGCACACTTTGGGAAAAAGTGATTTTCAATTATACTCTTTCATAGCGCTTAATAAAGAAACTGCAATCACTGGAGAAGACGTTTTGTTTACCGTTCGTTGACGCGCTCGCCTTGTTAGAGCAAACTTGATCCGCTCCCACAGACAAAGTTGTTGGTATAAAAAAAGGACAAACAGGTGGTCTGACAAATCCTTAAGCTGTTTGCAAAGCAGAGCCCATATTTCCTGGGAGATTTTTTCCAGTCTAAATTCAGTTTATGCCAGATTTTTTTTCTTTTTTTCTTCATTTCCAGCACAAAGTGAGAGTGAACACAAAAGCTTAAAGCTCCTCTGCATTCCCATGTCCCACTTAAAGCGGAAAGGGTAAAAAACAAAGTCTTGTTTTGCATGATTTCCCAAGATGGCGAAATGTTGAGCCAAGAAAAGAAAAAAGAAGTTTTATCACAGAGAAGCAAACGCATTTCCCTCGGATTCCTGACTGTGCTACTACAACATTTTGTTTGATGAATTCGCTATTCTCACACTCTTTTTGCACATCATCATCTAGCTTGTCTTTTTTTTTTTTTTTATCTACAAGTGCTAAAGTTTTAATTTTCAAGACGCAAAATGTGTCAGCTGCACGTTACTTTCTTAGCACACATCTTTGATGAAACTTTGCAAACAGGATGAGAGTTGTTTCATCGTTTTATTGAAGAAAAACTAAGAGATTTTACTAAGAAAAAATTAAAAGGGTTTGTTGACCTAATATTATTCCAGCTGAGAGTGAAATAAACACAAAAGCAGACACCGCTGTTTCTATTGTTTCAGTGCACAATGGAAACAGGAACATGAAAAATCTTAACATCAAACAGGTTAAAAATATTCTCTGATTCGGAACCATTTGATTCAGTCAGATAGTGTCAAACATGGCCGTCCGCTTCAGCTTTCTTCATGCATCTCACTGCATGGGTTGGGTATCGATAATCTCCAAAAATGATTCGATTGGCAAAAACCTGGATCGATTTGATTCTGATGTTTTTTTCTTTTAAATTTATTTCAATCCACTTAATTAAAATTTGAGTTTATACATTTATACACATTTGTTTAGAAATACATTAATAATCTACTAAATTTTTTGAATATATTTATATTAATCTGATACAGTTTACGTACTTAAAATGTGTTAGACAAATATTAAGATTATGAATATCATACAGTGTTACATGGTTTTTCAAAGACTGAAGTAACAAAAATGTTCAGATCATTAAGATTGGAAACATTGTTCTGCTTCTCCTGGAGGGCGTTTCAGTTTGGCCACTAGGTGGCGATTAAACTACAGCATTACACCTTATTCCAGAAGAAGAAGAAAGTATGAGCAAAAAACTGTTTTAGACCAAAAATAGTTACTTTAAAAAAATATTTCCTTATAAATAGTTTGGAAATTTCAAATTTTTATGACAAGTTTTTAAAGATGTTCATTTAGTCAGCTCAACCGAGCGTTAGCATTTGAAGTTTATTTGGTTGATTACACACATTTCAACATTTCACAACCTTTAAATAATAATTTACATCAACCAAAAGGGAATGGGCTGAAGCATCATGCTTATGAAAGCCCATCCAAAAATATATCACTTACCCAGAAACAAAACTTAACAAATTGACAAGAATGCCACAAGCATAAAAAATAAAATTTTGACCAAAATACATATCCATATGTACAAAATCATAGACATATACGATAAATAAATAAATAAATATATTACAGCTGCATAAATACATACATATTTACTAATATTACATTTTATCAGTAACATAAATTTTTTAAGAGTATTGACTAATTTGAGGTCTTTATTTAAAGCAATCCAAGGACATCTCAATTTTACATTTGTTCTTGCCATACGCGATTCAAACATAAAATTACCTCTTAAATTATAATGTTCATCTTTTCTCTTAAAAAATGATTGCAAACTATTTTGAAAGGCACCAAAAGAGATTTCCAACATTCTTAAATGAACAATATCTTCAAATTTTAATTTGTTAGATTTTTTAAACAGTGCATTAGTGGACAAATTTATTTATTAATCTAATAGCTCTTTTTTGAAGTCTAATTATTGCATAAATATTTGTTTTGTATACGTTTCCCCAAATTTCACTACAATACTGGAAGTATGGAAGAATTAAGGTTGAATATAAAAGGCATTAGCCGTCCTATGGGAAATTCCATCAAACGTTAGCATCAAGGTAGCAGACTTTAGCATTATGTACTAAATTGATTTATAGTTTTATGAATCAATTGATGATCTGTTAAGCGTAACCTTTGGGCTATATTAGGCATGTTTACAATAAAAGTGGGGTCATCTGGACCCCACAGACAGCGCACTAAACTTTTTACTCAAGGATTTTTTTTATCTTCATTGGTGTCTGTGGCAGACATAAAATCCTGTCCACCTTTGTCATGGTAAGGGTCACACATCAATATAAGGGTGGGGTCATCTGGACTCCATAAGAGAGCACGAGGGTTAAATCAATTTAAATTGATTGATTGATTTTATCAACCCAGCCCTAACAATCTATTGCTCGTGTGTTTCTACCGTATTTTCTGGACTATAAGTCACGTTTTTTTTTAATAGATTGACCGACTTATACTCAAGAGCGACATATTTGTATTTTTTTTTAGACATCAATAGGCTCGTATATTTGTTATTTTCCCTCTAACAACCACTAGAGGGCGCTGTGTGTTTTTGTAATAAGTATTTGCTGCTGACAGAAACGCAGAAGAAGAAGTGCCGCCAACAAAAACACATAGCTGAGAATCTAATGAACTTTAGGATGTTTTTCCTCTTTGCATGGAGACGTTATTATTATTGTTTTGATTTTTCTCTCCTTGGACTCATGCGGGACATCAAACTGGGTTACAAACAGAGAGAAGAGCAGCTGAAAACAGTCATTCAGATGCAGCTCCTGCGGGCTAGAAGATAAATATCGCTGTAAGAAAAAGAAAAAAAAAAAGACTTCTCTCCTGAACTCAGAAATAGAGATTATAGATGCTTTTGTAGAGATCTTGATGAGGCTAAAAAATTCAGACAGCTTCTCCACCCGCTATTTTATGAACACAGTTTTGGACGAGCATTGAGTATGAAATTTGACACACGTCAAAAGAGGCGGCGGACTCAAATTTGACGCATGAATCGCGTTTGGTGTACGTCGGGCTTGTTGAATTTGTTCATAAATGTTGGATTTTTCACTTAAAAGTGCGACTTATGTAGGTTTCCTATCCTACTCCGGAGCAACTTACAGTCAAAACGCAGTACTTTTGGCGGGCAGCGTGGACGTTTGGCATTCGTTTCTCAGAGCTCTCCGCGGGTCAAAGATCAGCCTCCAGTCCCGGAACACACTCACTGGATTTTCTTGGCCTTCAGTGCTTCAATCTTCTTTCCTGTATGCTCCCAGGAACACTTACTCACCTGCCTTTAGTGGCGGGGCGTGTGCAAATGTATACCCTTCTAAGGTGTGATTTGCAATCCATGTATAATTAATCTAACCTCTGTGACATCCTAATATATTATGAGAAAAGATCTCCCTGAGGTACCCTGAGGGAGAAAAAGTCCACAGTTTCATTTTTCATTATGCTGTTTGAGAGAACAGGTGGTCCATGTATTGATTTCCTCACTCCACTTCCATGAAAAAGACCGCGGTTAGATTAATGTCAAGCTCCAGAGCCACAGGCCAGGGGAAGCCATCGCTTTTCCTTTTTTCCTCCTCCTTTTTTATAAACACAACCAGAGTGCAAAGCCAGATCAGTTCCATAACGCAGCTCTTAATTCGTCTTTCCGGCGTGCGGGTCACATTTGTGTCGTCTGAAAAGACACTTTTTGACAAGAATTTCCACAATAGGAGTGAATATTTGATGCCGTGTCACACGCGGCCCAAGGCTGGAAGTGACTCGGTTGGCGTGGAGAGATAATTAGCCCGAATGTGATAAAACAATTTTATCTTGGCGGAGGCAAATAACTCCTGGGCCTTAACCTTCACGGCCGGGGTGTCACGATCCAGAAAAAAGCTCCGCAGAACAAATCTAACCTGTGCTCTGAAAGGTCACCGCGTGCAGCCAGCGCACCTCTACATGCTTTAGAACACACCGTTTTCCTACACTCATTTTGTCAGATATAATACAACCTCAAATGCATCATATTGTTGGATGTCATAAATGTGACAAATGAAAATGGCACATGGTACAAGATGGAGCTGTCACATGGTTAAAAGCCAGATCCCACACAGCCACGCTCCTCCAGAGCCATTCATCATCTGATTTTACTTTTACTCTCTGGTTCACCAAGTGGAATAATGCATCAAGTCTGATATATGCAGTCGGACTTATGATAAAGTAGTTTTCAAAGGTAAATCTTTGATAACCACTTCTGTAATTCACCTTATACAAGCATGAGAAAATGAAAGTCCGTGTTCAGCTTCTAAGTTCAAAAAATATGAAATCTGCGAGTTCATTTCAGGTCAAACGGACCCAGTTTGATGAAAACTGTGTTCTTGTGACATCTATAACAACATTTAAGCTCAAAATTGCACTTCTAAGTCCTTTTTCATTCAAACCAATAATTAAAATGTGAATTGAAATGAACTTGTTTGTCTTTGTTTCCCTCGTCCGAGCTGGTGTCTGGATCAGAAACGTACGGTTGGATAATTGTTAGATTGGACTCACGAGGGGCTGTAAGCTAGTGGGAGACGGCATAAAGAGATGGCTCTCAGCTATGGGTGACAGGAAGGTGGGGCGGGGTTGACTACATAGAACTAGACAGAGATTGTGACGTCAACCGTTTAAAATGACTTAATAAAAGTCGGGCTGCCACGATCAGTCGACTAATAAACGACTAATCGACTATTAAAACAGTCGACGACTAATTTAATAGTCGATTAGTCGTTACTTTATATTATATGGAGACAGAGTGTAGTGAAGTTGAAAGTTATGATAGCATTCTGCTAGCTGTTTTGGCTAATTTATGCTTTTTTAAGCTATTTTGAAGTTTAACTAATATTTTAGCTACATGTTAGCTGTTTTGGCTAATTTAGGATTTTTTTTTCAGTTTTTTAGGCTAATTTGCCATTTAACTAATATTTTAGCTGGATATCAGCTTCAGTGTTTTTAGCTCAATCAATTTCAGCATCTTCAGCTATCAGCACTAGCATCTTCAGCGGCCAAATTCAGCTTCACACAAGCACCACACTTATTTTTAGCTAGCTTAAAGCTAATTATGGTTAAGATGTGTTCTTTAAATCCACTTTGCGACTAATCGGAAAAAATGAACGGCGATTAGTCGACTATGAAAATAATGGTTTGTGGCAGCTCTACATAAAAACAATAATAATAATAATTAGGGATGTAATGGATCACAGATAATCCGTGGTCTACGGATAATAATAACTGTTTGAAATATTTAAATGTTACCCCAGTTAATTTCAATACTACATTTAATAACAAAAATAAGTTTAATTCTGACTTTTTAATTTTTGATTTAATTTGGACGTTGGTGGGTGGGGCAAGGGAAGTCTTAGAAAAAGACTAAAAATGGCAAAAAGACTACTGGAGACACTTTTCACTTATAGATGAAAGGATGATTGGAATCAAAATCCAGTCGCATCGATTATTAAATACAAACTCCACCAAAAAGTGGATGGAATAGTCTTCAACAACAGTTGCCTCCCCGTCATCTCCCATGATGCTTTACAGGAGTTTAGGGTCGGATCCTTGAGTTTTACAGCATTCATTCATGTATTTTTTCACAGCTCTGTTAAGGTGTCGGTACACATCTCAGCTGTGAGGAGGTCAGACATCTCACTCCGCCGCCGCATGAGTGTGTTTTTTTTTTTTTTTTTTTTTTTTTTTTTTTTAGCAGCGCTATCATAGTTTTGCTGCTGTACTTGAAATTGTCCAATCCCATCACCCGACCCGCATGCAGCCAAAGTTCAACTGCGGGACAAACTGCCTCCCGCTCGATTCAGGGCCACTTCGGAATACAGAGGAGAAGATGGAATTTTCGATGATGGTGCGATGTTGTGCCTGCAAAGCGGAAACCCAGATCATCGCCCTCCCACCAAAATGTGACTAAACATCTCTACGCTGGTGTCTTTGAGTCAGAGCAGAACCTTCCGGAAACCCTGTGATTTGTCCCAACGCAATTTTACAACCTGAATAAGCAAAATCTGAGCAAAAAAAAAGAAAATATTCCCCACATGCATGTAATATCTAATGAATGCTGGCTTTTGAACTGTGTGCAGCCAAGACGCCAGAACGTCTTATTTCTCCTCAATTATTGAAGAAATTAAATTCTAAATTTTTTTTGATTGAACCTCATAATTTTTCATTTCCTTTTTATTTCATAAAGCCCCTTCCAGCTTCTAAAGAAATTTTTAACTTTTTGTGTTGTTTTAAAACCCAAAAAATGTTGTTGATTCACACTAATTTAAATGAAATGCACTTTAAAAAGTCGCATTCTGTTTTTAAGTTGAATACCACACAATTTGGGGGCGGGGCTTCTCTGCTGCTGCTTTGTTAAACTGGAACAGACACTATATGAATATATTTTAGTTTTGTAAATATTTTTAAATATTTTTTTAATTAAAAAGACCATTCCCAATAGTTTTTTAGTTATGATTAAGAAGTTTCTAACCAAAACCCCACAACCTAAATGTCTTAAAAAGGCATTTTTCATCAAACATGGAAACAGATGAAGTCTGTTGGGCACATGGTTGACTTTCATTCATCACAGTGTGAAAAACTTAAAGTTTGTTTTAAAGTTCTTAAAAAGAGACCGTTTTTGTTGTTTTCTTACATTAAAAGTTAAAGAATCCCTTGTAAAATATCCAGAAGCCTCTGATTGAAAATCAAACTGGTTTTTGTGATTATTTTTCTTTTTTTTCCTGGTTTGTGAGGCAGCTTTCATTGCAGCTGAACAGAACCTGTGTGGGTTGTTTTTTAAAATTCACATAGAGATCTGGAACAATAAAGGAAATGAACAGCTTGTTTTTCCTCTTCTTTTACAAGAAATAAACAAAAAAAAAGTATCTTTCCCTCATCATTGAGTAAAAACCGTCAATCTGCTGAAAGGTGTTTATTATTTTCCTCATTTGCCTGGAATCCGTGTTCCTTAAATGCAAAGATG
Organism: Oryzias javanicus; assembly: GCA_003999625.1. Classification (NCBI taxonomy): domain Eukaryota; kingdom Metazoa; phylum Chordata; class Actinopteri; order Beloniformes; family Adrianichthyidae; genus Oryzias; species Oryzias javanicus. The sequence continues at coordinate 30,944,765 of CM012441.1, read as the reverse complement.
TCAACGCAAAGGCATTGATCTACACGCCAAACCATCCCGAGCTGTGAAGCGGCATTATTTCATATAAAGTTACGTAACTGAAGGGCATAGTTTTTCCAACAGCTGCACACGCTGGCCATTAAAGTGAATTCTATAATATTATTTAGAAGCAACCATCAAAACGGCAGACGCACAACAGCTTTATAATGGCTGTATTTAATCCAGTGCCCTTTAACAGTACGCTGAACACAAAATGATGTGACAAAAATAAATCTAATTACCCGGCCATTCAGCATCAGAAGCTGTGCTGGTAGAGAGTGTTCCAAAGAAGAGGGCCAAGACACGAACAGAGGAGGATCGGTGCCGCGTTTGGATCGGCTACACACACCAGCAGCTTCCATCACAATATGTTCCATTTAAGCTAATCATTAACCATTTAGGTCAAGATTTAGTACAAAAGAAAAGAAAAATCCCAAAATGTATGAAACATGAGGCATAGTTCCATGCTATGTAATTAAAATAGTTTTTTAAAGAGCACCTTGTGATTCAGAACGCCTCATATATGGATTCATTCTGGTTTACTGATGTTAAAGCAGTTTAGAGGAGTACATTTCACTGGGGGTTTTTGTAAACACACTAACACGGCTGACGAGTAGACTGTAAATCACTGGAGAGCCTGACCCCTCCCCCCTCGCATTCCAAACAGGAAGTACTTACTTCCTGTTTGGAAGAAATAAACAGCTATTACTCAGTCATTCCGTTTTTCCGTATTCTTGCTCTGATATTATTTCTAATACTTTCTTTTTTTTAAATTTTTTTTCTTGATCAGAAATTATTCAAGTTATGAACTGACCAATCAGAGGCCTCAGTAAAAGCATTCCGCTTCCAGTGGAAGGGGGTGTGGACTTCCAACAAACTCACTCGTGATTGGAGCCAGTAGTTGCCATAAAAAGGTCACTCAGACCAATCAATGTCAACTGACTCCAAATGGTGGCTTCCGTATTGTGGAAAAAAGGCGACTGAATTGGCTTCATATCGCTAGCTGAAGTAAGACATTTTCTTTGAGAAACGTCACACCAGGCTACGTCCATTTCTCCACAGTCTAGAACTATCTAATGCCCTGGACTTTAAACCCAATTTAGACACCATGCTCACCCTTTTTTTTTAAAAAAAAACAGCAAGTATGATGTCACAGATTTAATGAAGCTAAAATCTAATAAATACAAACATTTTACGATTTTTTATGACTCTCCACTGTGTTCTGATAATTAACAACGTTGATGGTTTTATTTTAAAAATTACATTTAAACAAATTTTCTTGCAAAAATTGCTTGAATGCAATGCATTGTGGCCTATATTCGCAAATCTAGTGACCATCAATGCTAACTGGTTCTTTGCAAAGACTTGTGGGAAATGTCTAGAGCACTGGATTTTGGAATTGTAGATTCAGACAGCTTTACAAGATGGCAAACGCACTATACAGTGCTTGGTGAAGGAATTCAGACACGGCCAGAGTTCTTGATATGTTACTAACAAGGTTGAGAGTTAGCGTAGACACAATGATATTTATTTAAGAAATGTCAATATAGTTTTTAGGTGTTGCATACGAGGTTGGGAGTTAAAGGTTTGCAAACACTCCTGGCTAACACTTCTCACGTGGCTAACACTTCTGGCTAACACTTCTCACGTGGCTAACACTTCTGGCTAAGACTTCTCACGTGACTAACACTTCTGGACAAAACTTCTACCGTGGCTAATGCTTCTGGCTAACACTTCTAATGTGGCTAACACTTCTCATGTGGCTAAAAGTTCTGGCTAACACTTCTAACGTGGCTAAGACTTCTGGCTAACGCTTCTAACGTGGCTAACACTTTTCACATAGCTAAGACTTCTCATATAGCTAACATTTCTGGACAAAACTTCTACCGTGGCTAATATTTTTGAAAATCGGTCATAAAATGACAATGACAATTGATTTTCTGTACTATGTTGAGAAAGTGATAAGTATGCTGTATATTCTCGCCTCAGAACGAATTATAACTTAGTGTTGTACTCTCACAGAACAACTATTTAGGGTTTTTTGCTTTTATTTTCTCTCATTACCTGAACCTTTTTTTCCTTAAATTAGTTAAACACTGAAGTGTCTACAAGAAGATTTTTTTGATAAGATCATATACCCACTGTTATAAACCCCCCATTTGTGGAGTTAATGGTAAAAATAAGAATGTGAACCAGTACCTGGTTTCTTAAAGTAAATTTGGCTGATTTCTGCGGCGGCCAGCTGCAATCCAATAACCCACGAAAGCTCGCTTTAATCTCAGTGACATTTATTTAAACTTCATAGAAACTCAATCAATGTATTTTTGGACTGATAGTTCAATACCAACCAATAAGACGTTAAGCAATTTCTCTTGGAAAAAGCGCTTTTTTGGCTTAACTGTCAATTAAAAAGGTATAAAGAAGAGGCAAAAAAAGTTGCTTTCTGTTGGTGCCCGAGGATAAAGAATCCAAAATGCTGAAAAGTTTACTCACACTTACTTTTACAGAAAGTGAAGGTAGCTGTGTACAAAGGTCTGCTCTCCAACTAGAGAGCTTCAAATCACTTTTGTGACATTTCAAAAAACTTCAATAGAGAGAATTCGAGAACATTTTTCTAAGTGCACCTGAAACAGCCCCATCAGTCACAACGTGCATCAAGCTGCGTTCACACCGAACACCTGTGTCGGGGGGGTCAGCTTTAATGTCAAATCAGATGCGATCAGAGGTCCTGCTGTGGTATTTGACGGTCAGGCGTGGCGGTCTGGCAACAGCCTGTTTTGGGCATAATGTGGTGCTTTAAAAATTCTGACATGCAGCGTGGACAATTTTTCAAAGCGGGTCAGAATTTTTAAAAAATCGGAACAACTAATTTGCATCGTGTCAACCAATCAGGAACTCTATGGAGCTAAAGTGGGGCAAATATTATTTTAAACCCAAATAAAACAGACTGGAAAAATACTGGTGTTTGGCCAGAAAAAGTAAAATGTCTGAAACTTATTACTATTCTACAATAAAATACATTATTTTCAGCTTCAAACGTTCTGTTTTTTAGGTTCCAAAACTCAAAATGTTAATTTAAAACCTTTTTTTTTAGGTTTCAAATATATATATATTTTTTGATTTCAACTGTTTTTTTTTTTGGTTGAATTTCAGTTTCAAAACTTTTGGCCCTGTTGTTGCGTGTTGGGGCGGGGCTAACACTAAGGACCAATCAAAATCAGTGAGGGTGGTAACTTGAGTCCCAGTGTATGGAGCCAAATCGAGCCATAAATATTTGAAACCTTTTGAAAAAAAAGATTGGTGTTTGGCCAAAAAAAAAAACAAATTGGTCCCCAATGTTATATGCTATTCCTAAAATTGATTATTAATCCCAGTTTCAAATGTTCTGTCTTTTTTTCCACTTTCAACTCTTGTTTTTTTCTTTTCAAATCTGTTCATTTTTGTGTCAAAATATTTGGCCCCATTATGGCGGGCGAACACGAAGGACCAATTCAAATCAATGATGATGGTTAGTTCATTCCCGGTGCATTTACTGACTCTGAATACTTGGATAATTACGGTCATTGACAACTGAAGTTACCAACCATGTCAATTTTGATTAGTTAGTGCTGCCCTTACGTGCCACAACGGAGCCAAAAGTTTAAAAATGAAAATTATTAGATTCTAAAACAAAACGAAACAAAAAGAAAAAGGATTTGAACGTGAAAAAAAAAAAAAAAATTAAACTGCAAAAAAGTCTTGAAATTTAAATTTTGAGTTTTGAAACCTAAAAAACAGAATATTTGAAGCATAATGTTAAGTTTATTTTAGAAGAGCAAAAAGTTGCAGAAATTTTACTTTTTTTTTGGTCAAACATTAATATTTTTTTTCAATTAGTTTTACTTGAGGTTCAAATAATATTGGCCCCGATTGAGTTCCATAGAACTCAGTTCGTTCTCCAACTAAACTTGATTTTAATTAGGTTTTTCCCATCGAGATAACAATAAAAAGTTTTTCTTATTGTATTCCTCTTCATTTTTTTCCCTCCTTGGACTAATAAGGACCAGCTAGCCATCACAGGGACGCGGAAGTACCGCTGAAAGCAGCCTCCATCCAGACTCTGCTGCTGCAGTTGAAGGTGAAGCTCACTGTACTGGGAGAGTCTCTGAATGACATCATGAACCCGGACATGGAGACGTGATCATAGATGTTTTTGTAGAGATTTTCAAAATAAATAAACCTAATCTCGCAACATCAATATGTTTCTTCCATGCATTGTAAAAGAGATATACAGTCGGTGCTTCCATGTAGCGATGACAGTAAAAAGTTGATGAACACACTTGGGACATTTGTGTTTGGTTTACTGTATTTACTGGGTATTTAATCTCCAGCAATGCAATTGTTTAGGAAAAGTATCAGCTCCTCATATATCTAATGCCTTACAAAGGATTCTCCATCATTCAGCATTGACCTTCAGTGCTGAATCTCGGACATTTGTCAAATGGTGCTGCAACATGACGGCTTACCTCTACAGGGAACCTTTTGCCATTTATGCTGTGTTCGGAGCCTGCTGATCCACTACTCTGGCCCCAGTGAAACTCGATCTTCTCGGCTTTAAAACGCCCCGGGAGTCCCGCTCCTCTCACAAAATAGTCATCCTTCAGGAGCACAGCAACTGCAAGAAAAGAAAAAAACCAGGAGGTCAAAAATCTACATTCATTCAAAAAGGTTAGAGTCCATTAGCTACTAGAAACCATAGCATGAATAATTGTAGAGGTTAGGGTCAGCGCTCTGCTTTGTTTATGTGATACTTTCTATTTTGGATTTTATTTCTATGATCTCATGTTAGCACCAATAAGCGCTTTGGAAAGCCACTTCCTGCCTGACACACATGAACTGTTGCTTATGGAGAGAGAATTCTGAAATAACATTTAGAATTAAAGAGGTGTGAGAGTTTACAGGGATCTCACCCCTTTAGACTAGAAACAAACATGCGTCTCCCAGTCAGCTTGACATCTTTGGCTGACAGTGAGAGGAGAAGTGAACAGCTTCCTCCTAACACCCCCCCCCCCAACCCCCACCACCTCTTTAATTGTTGCTAGAGTCGCCGGGAAAAGGAAACGACGTTCACGTGTCTTGTGATCTCCGTCTGCACATCAGCTTTGTGAAAGACGGCAGCGGCACCTCGACTTTAGCAGAGAGAGTCCTTTTTTCTTTACTTTTGTTCTCATGTAAGATCTGTTACATGTTTGTAAAAAAAAACTGTGCATTACTCATGATACAATTATTATTATTTTTTTTTTTGGGGGGGGGTACCATAATAAGTACTGGTTGATATGGAAAAATGCATATCACGATATAAATTATTTTATATCACAATAACAATATACTGTATATAAAAACAAAAGATCTCCCAATGAGGAGCACCTGCATCTGCTACCAGCATGTACCGTCAGGGGAAGGCAGTATGGCAAGCCATAAGGATCAAAAATCACCACGAAAAGCAATCATGGCAGTGCCTCACCTGCACACGTACTATGAATAATAATAATTATTTGAAATATTTAAATGTTCTCACAGTTGGTTTCAATACTGCAATTAATAAAAAAAAAAAAAGTTTAATTTTGACTTTCATTTACAATTTAATTTGGACATTGAGGGGTAGGGGATTAAGGCAAAATTTGTATATGAATCATTCAGTTTTTGTAGATTTGGTCTTCAGACATGTAAATGTCGTCAGAAACTACATGGTTTTATATTTTTGTTAATGATTAGATGTGTGAGTTTATAGTTATAATTTAAAATACATTATAAATGTTTTCTCAAACATGTTTTAAAGCTTTTCAAAAAAGTGATTTTAGCCTTTTTTCCTTTTTGTTATTTTCACTTTCTACTGATCCGAAAAAGGTCCAAACCATGACCCTAAAACCACAACGTGATCCAAACCGTGACCCTAAAACCACAACGTGATCCGAATCCTGACCCTAAAACCACAACGTGACCCAAACTGTGACTCTAAAACCACGACGTGACCCAAACCGTGGCCCTAAAACTACAACGTGATCCGAACCGTGACCCTAAAATCATGACGTGATCCAAACCTTGGCCCTAAAACCGTGACGTGACCCAAACTGTGACCCTAAAACCACGACGTGATCCGAACCTTGACCCTAAAATTATGACGTGATCCGAACCTTGGCCCTAAAACCACAACGTGATCCGAATCGTGACCCTAAAACCACGACGTGATCCGAACCGTGACCCTAAAATCATGACGTGATCCGAATCCTGACCCTAAAACCACAACGTGATCCGAATCCTGACCCTAAAACCACAACGTGATCCGAACCTTGACCCTAAAATCATGACGTGATCCGAACCGTGACCCTAAAACCACGACGTGATCCGAACCTTGACCCTAAAACCACGACGTGATCCGAATCGTGACCCTAAAACCACAACGTGATCCGAACCTTGACCCTAAAATCATGACGTGATCCGAACCGTGACCCTAAAACCAAGACGTGATCCAAACCTTGGCCCTAAAACCACGACGTGACCCAAACCGTGACCCTAAAACCATGACGTTACACCCCGAATTTGAATAAATGCAACTTTAAGCTTATATTCCTATTCCTATATCGGTCCTCCATCATCAGAAAAATATCACAAGGACACATTAAAAACACGGTTTTCATCGGTGTGGGTCTTTCATGATTTTCCACTTTGAGGTTTAGAAAGCGAGATAACAATAAGGAGTTTGTTTGTTTTATTCTGTAAAATGAAGTATGAGGAGAATTATCTTTCATTAAAGCGACACATTTAAAAAAGTCTGATTTTTAAAAACGGTTCCCAGAAGGTAACAGAATAAATAACCAGGCAAATATGACATTTACATACTTTCATCAACTAGATAATACAAATCAAGTTAAAGAACATGGAAATAATTTTAACAATTTCCAGAGGTCGTCTTGAACATGTGTACTGGAGCAGCTTGTGGTTGGTGCGTTGCCGGGGGGCATCTATGTATGTACTAGAGAAAATGTGGGGGGCCACCATTAGCGCTTGTTCCCGTTCACAGCAGTGTCTTAGAAGGCCGGATTAAAAGTGTCTCCGTTTTCTACAACATCTGAAGCACCATGACAAGCCCGACTCTCATCCCTCTGCAGTCCTGATTAAGGTCACATGCTAATGCATTAAGAGCCAAGCACCACATCTAGATTTGACATCATTAGTCAGATTAGACCTGCTGCTCTGTCAGCTGATCCTCCACTACACATGGAGATTTAGTCGGCTGCTGAAAAAGAACGCCCAACTTTTCAGCGTTTGACAACAAACTGTGAAATCGCAGATTGCTGGGAAACCAACAATGAACCGTTTTGTAAAGAAAAAAATGATGGACGGACGGACAGAGGGAGGAAAAAAGGTGAAATCCAACGCAAAAAAAGACTAATAGATCAGAGGAGAGAAAAACGTCGTGTGCGGAGCTGAACTCCAGTCGTGAGTCAAGACAGCATCTGCTGGCAGCATTAATGTGATGCTAAAGATGAAGGCCTACAGGATGAAGAAGGAAAAAAAATCAGTCAGGGCCGGCCCTGGGCTGCATGGCGGCCTAGGCGAAACGGGATTTCTGGAATATCATTGCACGCAAAAATAAAAAAAAACACAGTGGCGTTAAAATAAGTTTTTGATTTTAATTCTCAACAATTAATAATATTCACTTTAAAATGTTCACTTTTCCCTAGGCGAACCGGGATGCACTGCGCTAACGTTCAGTATGTTTCTCTCAGCATGCTCGATCTCTTGACAGGCATCTCCAGTGGAGAAGGTTTAAAGTTTTAAAGATTTCCATTTTTAAGTGTTTGAAAAGAGGTAAAAAAAAAAAAACGAGATCACCAGTTAAATTACTTTTTTACACCAAAAACAAGAGTATTTTTCAGCTGAAATAGTGGTAGGTACATTCCCAAGCAATTGAATGTAAATAAAACAGACAAACCTCAGCTTTGAGACTGCTTTTCCCTTTCGTTTTTAGCCTTAAAGCTGTTCCTAAGGGCTTGTTTTGCTGCTTTTTCATCCTCAAAGGTTTAAAGAACTAATAGATAACACCGTGCGCCCCCAGCCCCCCATCTAGCTTCAAACGAGGGCTGCTTCAGGCAAGGTTGGGCGCAGAAGCAGATAAAATTATTGATTATATCAAACCTTTGAGTTATTTTATTTATAGTTTTAATCATTACTTTAACATTTTTTTAATAAGAAATGAGTGGCAGATTAAATTGTAAAAAAAAAAAAAAAAAAATTGCAATTTGACACCCCCTCCTGCAGATGGCACCTAGGCAGCCGCCTAGGTCGCCTACATTAAGGGCTGGCCCTGCTGTCAGTTTTGGGTCCATACACAAGTTAGTCTACGTGAGATGTAACTATTGTATTTTCCGGAGTACACCAGCAAAAAATGTCTAATCAAGAAGAAAAAAAAAACATTAATCTCTCTTGAGAATAAGTTGCACTTTTAGGAGAGAAGCCCAGCACAACTATTAAAAAAAATAAAAAATAAAAAAACGAAAGAAATACAAGAATAGTAATTGTATGATTTGTATAAGAAAAGTATCAAAGTTTAAGAGGAAAAACAATCAGTTTGTTTTGGATGACACTTCTTCTGCCTCTGTCAATAGCAAATACTTACTACAGATACTATACTCAGCGCCTTCAAGTGGTTGTTAGTGGAAACAACCACTTAAAGACAACCAGTGTTTCCTGGGAAAATAAATATATGAACACATTTATGATTTTAAAAAAAAAATCATAAAAAATTACACACACACAAATAAGTCGCACCTGAGTATAAGTCGCACCCCTGGCTAAACTATGAAAAAACTGCGACTTATACTCCAGAAAATGTGGTGCCTATCGTTCCGTTGTAATTATACAAGTCTTTTGTTGGAATCCAAAGAAATTTAAAAAAAAGAACATTACTCCTGTTGTTGGAGAGGCGTAATCCTTTGTGCAACACAAGAAAAGCTGAGGGAACTCAGATGCTGGCTGGCCTTGGGACTTTCATTAGAAATACAGCCCTGGGTGTGTGTGAACTCTCCAGCAGCAGAGGAGGAATTAGAAGCTAAGCCAAAAAGACCTTGAATCACAGCTTGTTAAAGAAGAGGAGTGTGTGTGAAAGTAAACCCTTGATCAATGCAAACGTCCCCGGGGGCCCGCTGATTCCCCCCGAATTCGACTTAAAGTTGTTTGAAATTTTCACTGAGAAATGTTTTGTTGAGGAATGTTGTTGTTGAATGGCAGCCAACGCGGCCGATCTCAAAGCAGGTCAAGACTCACGGGAGCGTCATGTAATCAATCGTAATGAACTTTTAAGATCTATTCACTCGGCTCTTAATTGCAACACTGACTTTTAAATACGGTGATGGATGTTAATGCTCCTCAGCGGGAGATTCCAACAACCTTATTCTAGCAGCACATATCGGCACATGGAGGTCACCGACCTAAAAAAACCCTCGTCTACTGACATCACAGACCTTTTTCAAGCGGTTCTGGAACAACTGAGCTCAGTCTTCACCTGAATCCGTGGCATCGTTTGTTGTCGGACTGCCTGGCCTGCGATTTTAACATTCTCTTTGATGGTGCCGTTCTCCGTCTTTGCAAGCGGCGGTCGGGAGCGGAAAAGCTGGAACATGCAGCAGCACTTTACAGGCGCAACCCCAAAGAGGAAACCGACACAGCTGGTGGCAAGACGCTGAACATGGAGGATCCTAAGTGCTAAACATTTCCTTCAGGGCATCCGAGGCGAGTCTACACGAACAAGGACTTCAACCTCAGATTCCGCTACTGAGAAGGATTCTTTTTTCCCGCTCTCTTGTCCCTAAGGCCTAAAACACGGTTGAGGTAGTGATGGTGTGATGCTCACTAGTCGAAGCCACAAAGCAAAAAGATTAGGAATGATGTACAGAAGATACATAAACCTAATGAGGTGTAGTGTAAACTGATGGAAACATTTGTTAATGTATTAATTAAAGCCAAACTGCGACACATAATTCACATAATAAAGTCAAAAAGCTGTTGATTACAGAACTGCAGAAGATGGTTGTAATTATATGAATTTTCTTTAATGTTCTGATGCAAATAGACAAGAAAAACATAATCTCAGCATTTAAGATGCAGCTAATGCTGTGTGCATAATAGAAAGTAAATGCATTTATGACATGTTTGCACGGCAAATATGCCAAATATCATATTTTATGTGGAGAAACTGGATTTCCTTGATCACAAAGGCAAATAACAACTAGAGTTAGAGATTTAGGTACATTTGTCTGTTTACACCAGGGGGGTTAAACATCCGGCCCGCGGGCCGTATGTGGCCCTCCTCATGGTTTAATCTGGCCCAGTCATGAAGAGAAAAGTTGATAAATAGTAAAAGCCAGTAAGCAGGTCTACACTTCTTTAATGTATCTATTGTTGAGACACAGAAAAGTGTGTGTGTTGTGATTGTACGTTTGTTTCCATCACTGTCGTCTGATTAGATACAAAAACATGATCGCATTTATCAATTGTGGTGTTTTATGTTAAAAAAATTTTTATTTTTTTGAAAATAAAGATGATTTTCTCATGTATCTAGACGTAACTTCAAGCCTGAATTGACGTGGATTGCTTAGCGTGAGCCTTCCGCCCCGCCATAAGGGCGCCAAATGACAGCGGCATTCATTCCACGCCCAGTGCGAACCGGGCTTTACTTCTGGTACATCGTGTATACCAGCCATTCAATGTTGTTTGAAAGAAGATTGAGGGCGGCTAAGACGGATAGCGCTGTAGCTTAGCGTTATATTGATGCTTTCAAATATTGTAACTTTCTGCCAATCAGTGGGCGGCAACGTATGCTCCAACATAGGCCTCAGTAAGTATTTATGCAGATGACTCAACAGTTTACTATGCTGCTGATTCATGTTACAACATTTATTCTGCTGCAGAGCTTGCTCTGTTGCATGAATGGGTCGTAGGAAACAAGCTTGTTCTGAATATTAATAAAACAAAAAGTATGCTAATCGGGTCAAAACAAAGCTTAGCACATGTATCGGTATTAAACTTAAGCATTGCTGGTCAAAATATACAACAAGTGGTCAAAGCTAAACTGTTGCGTCTAGTCATTGACAGCAGCCTGTCCTGGACAGAACATATAAACACACTTGTTAACAAAAATGGGTCAAAAGTATTGGTATTACAAAAACCTGTCAATATGTTAAACGTGACACTTTAGAAATAATCACAAAGTCCTTAACCTTATGTCATGTGTCCTATTGTTCTGATTCTGTTTGGTCGTCTGCTTCATAAAAAAATTTAGCTAAACTAAAGTGGACCAAAACAAAGCAGAAAGACGAACTCCTACGCTTGTTACGGTGTCAGGCAAAACAGGAACCCAGGACTCAAGGACTCAAATCCTAATAGGGAATCAACAAAACTGTTTAATAACCAAAACTATACTCCAAGAGGAAGCAAATAACATGGGGGAATACAAGACTCTGCGATACCGAAAAACAAAAAGACTGTTACTTAAATACCTTAAATACTAATGATAAATGTAATGCAGCCGTGGCAACAAGGTGAGGGCAAAGTAGGAGGGGCAAACACGGCTGAACTTTATATTTCCCTAAACGGTTTTAAAAATCTGTATCAGTGTCAGCGGTTTTTTTTTTCATTTATTTGTTTGTTTTGTTTTTGTCTTCCTGTTATATTTATTCACTTTTTTTTTCCTCTTAAAAGTTGCTTTTATGTTTTATGAAGTTCCTGTTGTGTGTTTCTCTGTTGACAACCCAATTTGTTGTTTCTGCTGTTTTCAGACTTCTGTTTACCTTTTATGTATTGTTTTAACTTGTACTTTTACTTGAAGATCAACAACCTTTTCTATAGGGACTAAAGATGGAAATTAGTGTAAAAGACTATAATCTTATATATTTGCATTTTTAAATGTTTTATTAATATATGCTGTCCCTGTCTTAAATAAATTTAGAAGATTTGCTGATGAGTGTTTATGACGTCTAGATTGTCGGGAAAACCGTGAGTAGAAATGTGAATCGGGTTAAAAGGCGTTCTCATCCGACCACATTTCAATGAGTTGCTGTGTCTCATCGTTGCTCCACGTCTATCCACGGTTGCCTCCTTTTTGCACTGTTTACATCCCATAATTACCAGCTACGGTAGCTGTTGTGGTTCAATTGTTTTGCTCCAAGAACAGAGTCTATTCAGAGCGAAGAAACTCAGAGCTCAGTTCAACTGGAAATGAACCAAACCCACCTCAAAAGAGCGGTTCCCGGTCCCAGACCGAGGCTGAATGGGGCGACTGAAAATTTGTTCTGGATAATTGGTGGAAACAAACTCTGGTTCACTTTAAACAAACCAAATATGTCCGGTCTGAATCCAGATGGAGATGGGAGAACTTTTCTAAAGTGAGGACTTTTATCAATATAACAGAAGCTGACAAATGTCTGGTTCTTCTCAGGAAGGAATCAGAACCAAAGCAGAGGCTTAACACAAGAAATTCTGATCATTTCTGACAAAAGAAAATCAAAATAATTACAAAAAATGAAAAAAAAAAATAAGACTGTGGAAAAAGGAGCACTAAAGAACGTTCAAGTAACAAACAAAATATCAAGGCTGCCACAGATCTTGCTGAAAAGAAGAAAGAAGAAAAAATTTAGCCAGAGATGTTGAACATTCCAAACTGACGAGGGAAAATTCTTATGTGCAAAAAAAGATTTATATTTAATAGTTGATGCTCGAGTGAAAAGGTGTTTATGCAACAGAATATGCACAAACGAGATACATCTTATGTCAACATGTATAGATCAATAACATTTGGTTTCTTTAATTCTAGTTCATATAACTCTAGTTTTTGCTTAAAAAGCAGATTGAAGTTATTCATGTTGGAATAAGTTGGACACTTGACAAAAAGATGACAGGAATTTCTCTATTATGCTCCCATTTTTTTACACAAGTGGAAAAACAAGCTCTCCTTTCTGTGGACAAACTAATATTACAGCCATTTTTTTATTATTTAGTGTTTTCTGGTCATGTTTCTGGTTTGACAAGTATTTGGCACAAGCGCTGTGTGTCCAAAATTACACTGGAGCGTGTTACTTCCATCTTTCTAAATATGTAGCCGGAAGCGGTGCTTGGCTGTATCAGTGCCCTTGGTTGTCATGGGGGCAAACAAGCCTCATTATGATCAAATGCAAGAGATGACACGAGTCTCAGAGGGAAACAGTGCCTAAAGCAAACAGATCAATTAGGGTCAGGCTTTTAGAATCAATGGTTCCCTTGCTGAATTTATAACAACAACAACAAAAAAAATTTGTAGGAATGGAGCTGAGTGAGTTTTAACATGAATTTATAAACAATACAGACTACAGGCGGAATACTAAAAAAAAAAAAAGACAACAATGGATGCAATAATTAAGATGTGGAACAACGTTACACTCTCCTCCAGAACCAGGGGAGCGGCTTTTATTAAATTCACTAAAACAAAAGCAGATTTGCTTTCTGAACATGTGAAAACCCATTTATAAAATGTTCATTTACGGAATATTTTTTAATCCAATAACAATTACTTTATCCAAAAACTATGAAAACTATGAAAGTTTCATTTTGGTTAAATGTTCACTTGTGTTTGACATTTTGTTCAGAATAAAACCAAAAAAGAATGTGTGATATTTAGAATTTTTAAACTAGTGGTTTTTCGAACTAATTTTCTTATCATTTAATTTAAAATAATTGGTGTTATTTAAAGGTGTTGATTGTTTTATTGGGAAAAAAAAGTCACATTGGAACTGAAAAAAAAAACACTTTGCTCAGTAATTACATGTTTTAAATGGTAATTGTTGGTATTTGAACCTTTCTTAGCGTTGCGGCTTTTTCCACAGCACAAATGATATCTTTTCTGTTTATTTTAAAGATTTATATTTAATTATATGGAGCAGGGGTCCTCAAACTTTTTCTTGCGAGGGCCACATAACTGTTTTCTTCTCTGATGGGGGGTGGTGGGGGGGGGGGGTGTCAGTTTACGGGCTAACCGAAAAAGTGCAACAATTACAGCAAAAACATAAAGATTTATGTTTTTCCAGAGAGCCAGACAAAACCAATGCATTTATATAATTCATTTCTGTAATCTTCACAGCAAACTTTTAAAAACTAGATCAACTATATAGCAGTAACTGTGATAGATTAATAGCTAAAGATGCTTAAATTGATAGCAAAAACACTGACGCTGTTAGCTGAAAGCGTTGAAATTGATAGCTAGCTAAAATATTAGCGAAATAACAAAACAAAAAAAAAATCTAAATTAGCCAAAACAGCTAGCATGTACGTAGCTGAAATATTAGTTAAATGCCAAATTAGCCTAAAAAATTGGAAAAATGTCTAATTTAGTAAAACAGCTAGGATAAAGCTTAAATATTACCTAAACTCCAAATTAGCTTAAAAAAACAGAAAAAGTCAAAATTAGCATGTAGCTGAAATATTAGCTAAATGCCAAATTAGCTTAAAAAATTGGAAAAATGTCTAATTTAGTCAAAACAGCTAGGATAAAGCTTAAATATTACCTAAACTCCAAATTGGCTTAAAAAAACAGAAAAAGTCAAAATTAGCATGTAGCTGAAATATTAGCCAAATGCCCAATTAGCCTAAAAAAATTGGAAAAATGTCTAATTTAGCCAGAACAGTTCGGGGAGCCGGGCCAAATGGGGAGGAGGGCCGGATCTGGCCCGTGGGCCGTAGTATATGGACCCCTGATATAGAGAACAAACATCCTTCAACTCAACCGTCATCCAGTCTATCGCCACTTCACATTCACTCGACAGATCATTGAAACTTCTCCTGTAGCTTATGTCTCACGGGTCTTTTGCTGCGGTTCCTGTTTTTGCTCTAATTTACTTCATTTCAACACTTTTATGGATCTCAAGAAGATCTGGAGTAATTTATGAATTAACCAAACCAGAGCTGGTTGGGTGACAGCAGAGTAAAATGCATATTGATATGATACAATGTTTACCTCATCGTTACATCAGATTTATGTTTCTCTTGCATAAAATGGTTGTAATTATATTGTGACAAACATTCCACACACTGTTTCCACACATTGGACTCTAATAATGGTTGATCATTTATTGTTGTTGACATCACACGCGTGTTTTTCACTTTTCCGTTATAGTAAAATAAACCTAACATATCAATCAAAATGATATTTACCAATATTGATATAATAATCTATTTATTTCATTTTACAATGATTGTATAACAGTAAAAGTCGATTTGATTAACAACTTGCCTCAGAAAAATTGATCTAATGATATCATAGGAATAGAAATCAATACATTGAATAATCGATTAACTGTTACATTCCCCTTAAAATCTCTTAAATGAGACTTTAGAAAGTTAAACAATATGGAAGCTGGGCTTGCAGAAAAGGAGAAAAATCTGTTTAAAACTGTGATGACGGTATGACATGCGATGAATACCACCTACCACCTGTGGTAGAGTGTCTGCCCTGAGGTTGGAAGGTTCAGGGTTCAATTCCTGGCCGAGTCATACCAAAGACTCTAAAAACGGTTGACACTCAGCACTAAGGAGTTGGACTGGGGGGTTAAACCACCAAATGGTTCCCGAGTGCGGCTGTGTCTGCAGCTCACCGCTCCCCCAGGGGATGGGTCAAATGCGGAGAACAAATTTCACACAGCCAGGTGCGTGACAAATACTGGGACTTTAACTTTAATGGACTAATTACTGCGATAGTTTTATTGAAATCATTTTTAGTTCTCGGCATGTTTTGCATGGTTCCTGTGTTTGGAGAACAGCTGTCCTGAAACCAAAGGATCTCAGAAAAACCGACATTAGGGGTAGAAGGGATCACTAGAGTCACGGTCGGGATCATTTTTCAGATCAGTAAAAGGAAAACCAAAAGGAAAACTAATTATATTCAAGCTAAATATATATATATTTGTTTTACAACAACATTTATATTTAATAAAACCTATATAGAGATCTTGGAAGGAAGGAAGGGAAGGAAGGAAGGAAGGAGGGAGGATGGATGGATGGAGCTTAAACTTTGGACAGACAGAAGCAAACCCCACCTGTCTTTCCGGTGTTCTTCATGGTGGTCTGGTTGGAGGAATCGACGTTGAATCTCTCCATGACCAGCTCCAGGTACTCGTCTGAAGGCAGCGACTTCTCGTCCACCACGTCCACGGGGGACTGGTTTTTCGCCGCACACTCGGGATATAAGGTCGCCCAGCCTCGCGGTCCGTGGCTCCCTGAGAAAAAGGCAAACACAGAGTTAAGAGTCCGCTCTCACAACATTTATTAGTGAATATTTCATTAAGAAAATTACTTTCCCAGAGGGGAAATTAGAAAATAGTAGCTGGTTTCAGCTCCATCGCTAATGAATTCAGAAACCCTGAAAATGATGCAACAGATCTCTGGTGTGTGTGTGGGGGGGGGGATTCCTTCAGCTTGATTTCTGAGCCATGAGAGACCACTGAGTTATAACCCACCTCTGACAGCTTTGTGCGTTTATACTAGTATAAATGACATTACAATCAAGAGCACGTTTAATGCTAAACGTCTTCGGGTTAGCGATCCATGTGCAGCGTGTGATTCAAGCTAACTTCCTGTAGAATCCCCATCCATCCACTGTCTGCTCTTTTAATCCTTTATCCCCTACAGTGGCGCCTCTACAAAGGAATAATCCACAACCGACAGGGGTCCCCTTGATCTCTTCCCGGGTACAATTGGCCAATGCAACAACAAAAGCCCAGGGATCAGGGGAACAAGAAAGCACGCATGGATTTGAACTTTTCTGGGTTAACACAAAAATTCATGATGCCGTTCCCTACAGATATAGGACAACTTTGCTATGAGCACATAAAAAAAAAAGAAAGATATGAGAACTCTTCAATAAAACCCACGAATCAAAGGGTGGCTTTATGTTCCTGCTATGTATAAACACCTTGCAGCCAAACAGGCGGTGCTCAACTCCTTCAAAAAGAACAATGTGGTTGAGGATTATTTTTGAAACGCGGCGTGTTTTACTACATCAACCAGAGAGCGACAGACACTGCGGGGCGTGCAGATAAACAGACATTTGCAGGAGTTCGCTCATTTTTGGAGCACAGAGGCGGTTTCATTGGAGAGATGAATGATTCCTCTTATCTGCCCGGTGACTTAAAAGAACATAAACTGTATTCAAAACACGACCTACAATACCGGCAGACTTGTAAAGTCGGAATCTAAATGAACGCTTCGACGAATCCGAGCTCCGCTCGGAACTAATGGCTGCATTAGCAAGAAGGATTAAATTTGTCAGCCATGATTATGGAATTATAAATATGTTTGTACTAGTGCAACCCCAATATTTCATACCCTGGGATGGAGCCCATTATGAATGAAACACTAATACCATGAGGCAATTGAAAGCTGCTTGCCAATCACGAACACAAAGAGGATTTACATAAACTGAAGCAAATGTTTACAGTTTTCAGATAAAAGTCTTCCGCGCACAAAAGTTTCTATTAGGCTTTTGTTCACAAAAGAACACATTCATTTGTCGTTTAGCGCTCCGTTTGAGGCGTTCCTGCTCGCTAAGGTTTGAGCGGAAATGAAACCATGAAAAGTCCAGTTGAATGTTCTCGTCTGTGACGGTTTAAAGCTGGAGATCTTTGCAGTGACGGTTAAATGAGTTGCTGAAAATTAGACGGTTCCACGACTAGTGTAACATCCCTTCATTCTTAACTCTTTAGCATTAGAGATAACGTCTGTTACGGCACAAAAACACACCATCTTTCAGCTACTGCAACTACGGCTGGGCATTGATTTCTAAAATAGAAATTTTTTTTATTCTTTTAATTATTAATGTATTATTAATATATTAATTTTAATTATTCTTTCAATTTTAATTCTACTCATTATAAATAAATTAAATTTTGAGTTTACCTTGTTTCACACATTTGTTTAGAAATACTATGTTTTGAAAATATTCATATTAATCTGATACAGTTTACACACTGTAAAATGTATTAGTGAAATACTGAGATTGTTAATATCACACACGCAAAAGGAGAAGTTCTAACAAAAATGTTCAGATCATTAACAATAGTAAACATTGTTCTGCTTCTCCTGGAGGTCGTTTCAGTTTGGCCACTAGATGGCAATCGCGCTATAGCGTTATTCCAGAAGAAGAAAGAAGAATAACCAAAAAACGGTTCATTTAGTCATCAATATATGTTTAGGTCAATGGAGCGTTAGCATTAGCCTTCCTATGGGAAATTCCATTAAATGTTAGCATCAAGCTAGCGGAATTTAGCTTTTATGTGCCAAATTGATTTTTATAGATGGATTATTGATTGATTAATCTTAGATCAATTCAAATTGATTTATTGATTTATCAAACCTTTTGACTTTTTGATTATTTGTGCAATTAACGACATTGCAACTGATTCTGACGTGGAGAAAAGCGCTCAGAATAAGACCGTTCATGATGATTGCTTTATTACTACAAGTGTTGTATATCAGCACAAATTCAGAATCTGTTGGAATTACGTTATTTGCTTAAATGTTGGAAAAGAACGCCAAAACTGGAGCTACAGCTCTGCTGTTGAAGGATCAACATGGGTCATACAGCCATTAGGTAGAAAAACAATGTTATTTTTTATTAAATCTAAAAAGATTACCTCCGAGACTTAAGCATTTGTTTTATGTCCAACCACAAAAATTTGGCACAAGAACAAATAATATAACACCAAAATGGATTCAAGACAAGAATACCCATCAATGCTAAAAATAAATAAATAAAAGGTTTAATACATGAATAAAAAAGAAAAGATTCTGACTTATAATCAATCAAATGTGTGATTAATGATGTTAAAAGACATTGGCGATAACACTTTAAAAGTGATAGCCCTAGTAGTGTAACATCCAGATGCTGGAGACGGAAACGCACAACCTGTGCCAAAGTAACCAGTTCAATTTCAACGAGTCAGGTTTTAAAAAAGGAAAAGATAGATCCCGATGATAACAAATATTAGCCTGATAATCAATAAGGTTCGATTATCAGTTGACCCCTTAAATACAACTACTAAATTGGTTTTCTTGACCTTAAAGTCCACTAGCTTGATGCTAATGTTTATTGGAATTTCCTCTTAGGACGGCTAACGCTCCTTAGACCTAATTTTCCCAAACTTTAAGGGAAATATTTTTTAAAGTAACCATTTGTGGTTTAAAACTTTTTTTTTTTTTTTTTTTAAATCTTTCTTTGGTTATTCTTGTACTGCTATAGCATGAGCTCCACCTAGCGGAAAAACCAAAACTCCCTCCTGGAGAGGCAGAATAACTGTTAGAGCTTACTGTTCGAGAATCCATGTATCCCAGAATGCCATGCACAGTCTCATTATTACACTAATACAGTATGTTAATTGTATCAGATATATATATATATATATATATATATATATATATATATATATAATGTATTTCTAAATAAATGTGTAAACTCAAAATTGAATTAAATCGATCAAAGTATTTGGGGAAAAAAAAAAAAAAAAAAAAAAAAAAAAAATTCAGAATTGAATCGATCCAGGCTCTGGTGAATCAAATCGATTCTGGAAATTATTATCAATACTTAGCCTTAGTTTGAGTCCGTGATTTCAGCTAATGATCTGTTTAGTGAGATTTTTTAAAGATTATATCAAGATCTACTCCAATGAAAATTATGTTTTGTTTCTTGTAGCATTTTTCAAATGATGGAGAACATATATAAAGAAAATTAAGATTCAAAACTCAATTTTTACTCAGCATTTATTCAAATTGTGCTTGAGACGAAAAGCTTTGAGTTATTCTCCTTTCTACAAAAACTTTCAGACCCCATATGGTAAGACATTGGGTTTTTAAAACTTAAAATGAAACAATAAAAAAAAAAAAAATCTTAAGTTACTCCAAAATAAGCCAAATATATGCTTAAACATATCTAAAATGACTTAAGTGTAGGCTTATGTGCTAAAATGTTTCCAATAATTGAAAGTAAAATAATTGTGATTACTATTGACAATAAAATAAAGCAACAATTAGACTTCTCAGAGTATTTTAATGAAGTACATATTTCCTGAAAGTTGCCAGGTTGGTAACACGTGGAAAACTTTAGCAGCAAAATGGAACACTGTTCAGTCATTCTGGGATTTTACTTCAAAATGCATAAAAAGGTTTATTAAAAAAAAAAAAGCATAATCTTTGCTAATTTTCTATTCAGACCCAAATGACATCTCATCTATGGCTCGAGGGCTAATGCTGCCTTTTAAGAAGAGAGAAGGAGGAGCGGTCCCAACATCAGATAAGTGAGGGTTGCACAGCAGTCGATTCATCCGTCTGAATGCCATTCATCATAATCAGACTATAATGCTAGTGTTCAAGTCTCGTGGCATGCAGCTGAGTCTTTGAGCAGCAGTTAGCTTTATATGTTTAAATACAAAGTACATGCTTTAAAATCCCATTTGTATCAATCTAACACAAAAATATGAACGTATGACCGAGTAAATTCTATTTGAGTGTGTTACATTTGAGGGAAATAATGATATATATATATATATATTCCTCTATGGGTCAAAACGTGGCCGGGTTTACTACAGTCAACTACAACGCACATTTTCAATTTTTGTGGAAACCTAAAGTTCTAGTAATGATGTCATGAAGATTGTTGTTTTGATTTTAAGACAAACAGTCTAATGACATTATAGAGCTGGAATTGGAAAAAGCAATTGACTCAATAGGAACATAAAGATTAATTTTAACAATTCAATTATAATTTGTTGTTTACGATACGATTCATAGTCTACGTATTTCCAAATCAAAATGATCCAAATTGAACACGATTAGATCAATCTATCACTCTGTATGGTCACATGTCTTTATTAAATTCTAAGTGTTTCCACACATCGGACTGAAATGATGCTTCATTTTTACATCATAGTGTAATACTGGACCTCAATCCAAATGGTATTTTCCAATATTGATCATCATTTTTCTCTAATTTTAAACATTTTTTTAATGGTATATGTCAAATTTAAATTCCATTAACAAATTGCCTCAAAAAGATCGATTAGGATGGATCATGGGAAAAGAAATCGATTTATCGAATAATTGATTAATTGTTACATCTCACAATCGTCACTTGCAACTTGCAAAATTGATTCTTTTAAAACAATTCCCTTTTTTCTTTTAGCTTTTGATGTTAGAATTCATTGTTTTATTTATTTATTATTGTTTGATCTTTTTTAAACAATGTAAATGACCAGTTTTGTGCCAACATTTTTTTTCTTCACTTTCATTTAAAAAATTGAATTTTTGAACAGAAATTTGACAAATAAATTCACATTTCATTTAGTTGTGTCAAATCAGAAACAAAAGCAGCGAGGCTAATGGAACATTTTAGATCAATGAATCAGATCCTTCAAAATAAATCAATATAAACTATGAATTGTATTGTCAACCACAATTTATTATAATAATCAAATCGATGTTAAATTAAATCATTACAGTCGTATGTTTTAGTTAAAAAAAAAGGCTTTTCTCCAATTTTTTGCTAGCGAGTTTTCCAATAAACGCAAAATGCTTGAAATCCGAGCTTTCTCTCTTGAATTTGAGCTTTAATTACAATGTCATCAATTTGAAGCAAATTTAACTTGTGCTGCTCAGACAACCTGATCAGCAAACGGGGCGGGGAGGGAAGTTCCTAAATAAACCATGCCGTCTGATTCATCTGTTCAGCTGTTTACAAAAGGAAACAACAGCCTCTAAGTGCAAGAGAAACAGCTCACTTGTGACAAGCTGCTCATTTGAGAGTTCTTGTGTCCTTGACAGCCTCGTATAACGTTGCATATTTATGCGCATGCTGTGTGCTCTAAATGCTCGCACAGAAACTTCAAAGACCATTTCACCTCAAGCCATTGCAGCGAGTAAGGCAGCAAAACTGTCTGAAAACAAATACAGCTAGAATTCAAAAATGTTGGGTTTGTGCAAAACAAGACTTTGACCATTACGGCTACAAATCCTAATGTAAATGAAATATCTCGGCTGCTTTTTACATCCTTTAGTTGGAAGAGGAAAGATGACGTTTCTAATGTTAGATATTCGTTTTGTTCTGCCGCGGACCCTTCTGTGAGTGATGTGACACCACTCTCGGCAATCCACTACAGTTTTAAGTAAAACAGGCACATGTTTCTCTCAATCTGGCACTTTCAGTTCCAGACGTCATCCCATTAACCTTGGGATAAACAGCCATGCCTGTGCTTCCATGGCAGTGCTGACAGAATGGCAATTGCCTTGTCATTTCCGTTTTGTCCCTCGCGGTGAAGGCATGCATGCTGTATGCCGACTGGCAGACCTCCCAGAATTGGCACACTAGCACTTGCAAAAATCCACACTGATCAGTCCATATGTATGAGTGGCGCTGACAGCAAAACATAGCCAGCAGAAAGTAGATACACTGTCACCGCCGAGGAGGGTCGCAGCATTTGTGTAGATGGAGGATCGGTAAGACTTTAAGCCACGAATAGCATCGCCGCATGCAGGAGCATCAAATAAAATTTGGAGGAGTGTTCCCGCTGTCAGTTTCAATACGCTGACAACACTCCAGATGGTTGAAACGGAGACACTCCAGTGCTGTGTGGTATCAAATGTTCAGGTTAGACAACTGATGAGCTCAAAGCCTAAACATTGTGGAGACAGCAGACGGCTTGGTTGGTTATCACTCAACAGCTGACAAGTAAAGGACAGGCCTTCATATCCCTCATATCCAATCACGTGAAGCCGATATGGGAGAGCTAGGTTGGAGATAACCTGATACTGAACTCGATGCAAAAATGCACTAAATTTTTGGCATTTAGAAATTGTACAATTTTTTAAATGTATAACCAGCGTAGTAGTATGACCCATATGAGATGATAAAGAAATTGTTTCAACTTTGTGGACTTTGAAACTTGTGCATACTTTCAGATAGAGACACCTTCCAAACTTTACATTTTTAGTAACTACTGATTTAGCTTTTATTTTAGCAACATGCTAGCCGTTTTTAACTAATTTAGACTTTTTTCCAGTTTACTGTGCACCATTAATGTGGGTCAGTTTTTTGGTCTCATTGGACCACATGACAGTCTCCCACGCCGTCGTCCAGGTGATCTCCGGAGAACTTTTGACTCTATCCTAGGTATGGTGATGTTAAAAAAGTGGGGTCATCTGGACCCTACAAGACAGTGCTGAACTTTTTTTCTCAGTGATTTTTGATTTTCACCGGTGTCCATGACAAACATGAAATCCTGTCCACCTTCATCCACATCAGTCATGGGATGGATAACATGTCAATGTGAGGCTCGGGTCATCTGGACCCCATCAGATAGCACGAGGGTTAAGCAAGGGGACCTTTGGGGCACTGAATGGTTTGGGAGCAGGACGTGTACCTATGATGGTGAACACTACAGATCTCTCTTTTTTTTAAGTTGTACAATTACCAGAACAGAAATGGTTACTGTCAAATACTGTTTTGTCTCAAATTTGTTGGGTCAGGGACTGATTTGGTTTTATGCAGTTCTGGTGCCAAAGCAGTTCTTTAGTTTCGGTTCTTAATCGGTGCCAATTTTACTACTTCATTAATAAAGAAGATCAACACATTTTCATTCCCAAGTCACACATACCCGTATGGGCAAGACCTCCGTGTAAAAAATTTATATTTTGGGTGTTGTTGTCTTTTGACGTGCTGACTGTTCCCATTAAATCAGAGCTCCCAAACCTCCGAGCCACAAACTGATGGTCCATCCCCTCTTTCGCGCAAACTGGCTGAGCGCCCATCTGTTGTGCAAACCGGCTGCGTGCCGCAAGGTTAATTCATTGCTCCCAGCCTTTCAAACATCTGATCCTGAGCTTGTCTGAGGAGTTACAGGGGTTTTAATCTGATGAATGACAGCCGCTTCCACTGTTTCTGTGTCTCTGTGACTGAGTTTGAAGGTTGTTCCACATTAACCAGAAGGGAGGAAAACATAGGGGACCTTTTTTATAGTACTATTATCATTGTCTAGACAAAAATAAATAAAATATCAAGTTCAGGAGACTGTCTCTCTCTCGGCGTGTGGAGCCGGCGAGCTACGGTGAAATCCGGGAGGTTGAAGCCAGAGAACCGCCATGGTGCAACAGAACAAAAACGCTTGTATTAGAATAATATTTTACCCACTGATCGGGTCACAAACATAACGTAACCAAAGCTGAGTTCCTGATTGACTGATGTGATGCAGGGACCTGTCAAACATTTGTGATCTGCTGTGAAATGCAGCCAGACGTTCCAGTGAAACGCGGCGCCCGCCGTTGTGTTCGCCTCTTAAGCGGTTTTAAATGAGCCCGCCCACTATCACAGAAAAGGTAGAAGGACTGGCCTGAACTTCAAAGTAATGAAGAGAGTAGGAGTGATTGACATGTCCTAAGACAAATAGAGCTTCAATCAATCTTAGCACCAAAATGCGGCACCGTTTTCTGCAAATTCTTGCGGTTTCGGTAGAACCGCATAAATTATAACGGCTTGGAACCGAACTTCTGTGCCCAACCCTACAGATTTGTACGGACGTAAAAATGCACTTAGGGTTACTTGCTTTTACTTAAGTATTCTAACTAGCTGCAATCTTACCACACCTATTCCTTCTACCTGTGATGCCACATTATTGATGTCCATATTGAATTTCTGACCACAAAGATGATTAAAAAAATATACAATATTTATATATTGATAACTTTTCACATCTATTACTTTTAAATAAGGCTGGCAGAACAAGTTGGAACATGTTATTCCTCAGAGGTAGTAAGTTTTCAAGGAAGTAAATGGGAGACCGCATTGAATTTCAGTCAAGATGGCTTTCTGTGCAAAGGTCAGAGGTCATGTCCACATAAGCTTTATTTGGACCTATTGATGTGACAAATGTGTACAGGTGTTCGTACACAGAAAACCAGGAGAGGAACAATTTGCCAGCACCACTGACCTGAAGTATTTGTGGTCGCTATGGCAACAGTGTCTATAGTGTGGTGTCAGAGTTTATGACAGGTGTTCTGACTAGGACAAGCTGGTTGAGAGACGGATTTGGCGAATGAAACGAATGAAGTGTATTAAGTACTAGTATTGCATTTTCTTTTTTCTTTTTTTATGGATTATTCGGGAAGTGGTGCCTTTGACAGATTGGGTGGGTGAAAAATCAAAGCTGGTCGCCAGCATTTGGCCAGTTGGAAAACACTAAAAAGAAAGTCCTTGGATTTTGCACATTAAACAGATACTCGGAGAATATGTGGCGGACAGATGTCCAGGGTTTGTTCTACTCCAAACTCAGTTCAAAATGAAGATGCCGATCGGGACAAGAATTCTGCAGTATGTTTTTTTCTTCTTTTTCCAATAAGTGGTAATAGCAGAGCTCCTATACCCCCAACGAGCGAACAGACTTGTTCTTCTGCCTGTGTCACGCAGATCTCTTTACATACTTCCTGGCAGCTCTGTGACCTAATGGCTTGTATGTGACAGAGGAATGGAAGAGAGCTCTGAGCTAAGCTGAATCAACTGAAGAGGGAAGAAAAGGGACTGGGTTTGCTGAGTGATGCAGACTGTGAGCATTTACGGCTTCTTTCTTGGATCTGCTAATACTTGCAGCGGGGCTCAGTCTGTCACCTTTGTTTCCAGCGTGATACGAGGAACTCTGTGTCGTTTTAGACGCCCGCACAAAACGTCGAGATAAAAAGGGAAGCACAAAGCTACAATTAGATTCCAACTGGAAATTCAACTGTTGGGAAATTCATTAGGCGGTATGCATCAACAATCAAAGACAAGAAACTCATTTTGGCAAAACTGGGACGGCCAAGTGGTGACCGGCTATTCCCAAGTCTAAATGAGGTCGCGCTGCCAAAACTGCAAAATGTTACTCAAGGGTGAAACAGGGGGCTGAATAGGAACTCATTTAATCATAAAGTAAGTTTTAATCAGCTTCTAGAAGATTCTATCCTTTTTAAAATACGGTTGACTCGTTTTTTGATACAGTCAAATGATCGAAACAGGGTTTTACGAAATGTAAACCGTCTTGTGCAATGATCTGATTTCCATTTTCTACATGTAAAGAAGAATTGTGTTAACAAGCAGCTACTTTCTGAAAGGTTCGTCGTAAGATTCCTAACAGAGGAATTTGAATAAAACAGTTATCAGTGAACCATGAAGGTAAAGCTATAATACCCTCAGTGGGCGTCAGCGAGCTTCAAAGGAATATGCAACGAGAGACAGTCAGAACTTTTAACCATGGAATTAAAAAGGAGAACATAATAGCAGTGTTGTTTGAATGCTTTAGAAATCCCTTTCTTCACTTTGCCAAGTATCCTCGTCTCCGAGCAAGATCTAAAGTAGCTAGCACTTGACATATCAGTGCCGTTTGCAAGAATGAACAAAGCCGACTGAGGGTCACAGAGGAGTACAGACGCGGGGACGCATGAGTGAGTCTTCAGTTACACTTCACCAAATTAAATGTTGTATTTTCTTAACCTTGTCACGTCTGTGATGAATAAGTACAAAAAGTAATATAAGCGATATGTATGACAGCACAAGTCAAAAGCACCTTTTTTTCCACAAATACGGAAGCCTATTTTAATCCCCAATGTCATGTTTGACAAAGAGAGGATTATTTTAATCCCCAATGCTAACCATGATATCAATCGGATACGGCAGAACACATTAGTTACAGTTAGAAGTGGACTGTGTTATTAATTATTTTTGGTTTAATGATCATCACTGAATTGATAAATCAATTTATATCCCTACAATCCAACCAGATCAATCTGAGGCAAGTTGTTAAACTACTTCAACAATATTTTTTCTATTGTAAAATAGTGATCTTTGAATTATAATTTTGATGTTTTTAGCCAAAAATCAAAAAGCTTTTTCAAGACATATGTCAAGCCTAGTGGCAGTAACTCATTAGAAATACAATTCTGGGTTGTCTACGGCAATGGTCCCCAACCCCTGAGCTGCGAACCGACACCGGTCCGTGGATCACTTGTTACCGGGCCGCAGACAGAAATAATAAAACATAAATGACATAACTAAGATTATTTCCGTTTAGTTTATTTTCTGATCCTGAAGGAAGTTTTATTTTGAAAGACTTCCTGATTCTATTCACAAGATATGTCTGCGTCATGTGACTTAAAGCAGCTAACTAGCATGGCTAACTAGATCGCTAAGCTAATGTAATGCGTCTTTATGGAACTTTTTTCAAAACAGAAAGAATTTCTACAAATCAGCAACTTTGTATCAAAGAATCTTCATCATCTGCATAAAAAATATTTGGTGATATTTTTCTAGACTTTTTTAAACAAAATTTCTTGTACTAGCATTTTATTTTGACAACAGATTTTCATAAACCAGAAGTCTAAAAAATACCAGTTTTGGCTCAGTTTGGACTGTGGCCTCAAAAAGGTTGGGGACCACTGGCCTACGGGACTATCGGCTCAGAGCAAATCCGCCCCTCCCCCTCCCCCGTCAATGAAAGCTCCGTTTGCGCGCTCACGTGCAATCTTATAGCTCCAAGCTAGCATTAGCAGCACAAATGAGCAATACTGGATCGATCCAGTCGCACAGTTTTGAGCCAGAATCGTAACTCTCCACAGCACGAGCGTTAAACGCTCATCGTGTCTCGCACAAGTGTGAGCGGGCCAGGGTGGGCACAGGGGGGGGCGGAGATTTTCAGCAACTGCGTCATTGGTCTACCATCCATTTTCTACCGTCCAGTTTTTGGATTCAACACAATTTGAGTCAAGAAATACTCAAACGCAGTTTTAATCGTAAATTCTTTTTTATGGGTTAGCACTCTACTGTTACGTGAAGAGTTTTAATGTGTAAGGAGGATTTCTGCATTAATATGAAAATGTATGCTGATGATAATGAGCATTACATAAATGTTACATGACGTGTGATTGCTAATTACAGGAATTATGAAATAATGTTTTATGAGATTAATCAATAAACAAGCATTTCACTTTGCTACTAAAAGAAAAAAAATGATCAAAACCAGATTAAACAACATTGCAAAACTATAAAATGAAAAAACTAAGTAGTGTGGGATTGTATACATTTGCTTCTTCCCATCCCTTTTCAATAAATCTACTTGTCTTTAGTTAATAATTAAAATATTTAATGAATCAAATGTAATATAAGTGAGTCTTTGTTTTGGTTTATTTGTTTTTCTATTTTCTAATCAATGCATATCATTATTCCTGTAATGAGTTTAAAATGTGTGTGTGTTTGTCCTGTATTTTTCACAAGCTATAATTGAAATAAACCAAATCAATCAATCGGTCAACAAAAAAAAAAGATTTTAATTGGAGTAGGTCTTTAATCAACTGGAACTGAAATCAATTAATTTAGGAAAATACCATTTGAATTGGGGAGAGGTAGGTTTATTCTATTAAAACATACAAATAACCAAGTGCATCACAGCGGACAACACAAGTGTGATGGTGGCAAAGAAATGATCAGTCCATCAAAACAGATCAATGTGTGGAGATACATGTGATGATACAGTGTGGTAGAATGTTTTATTAATGTTCCTTTTGCTTTATTTTGATGTGGACAACTTTATGAAACTAAAATGTGAATGGATTTGTCATTATTTTTTGTTTTTTTATTTGTTTGTAAATCTGGAAAACTTCCGATCAGTGAATCTGATGATTCAAAATCAACCAAAAGCTTTAAAAATACAAACCAAATATCACTTTATAGTTTCCGTGTGAACATTAACAAAATAAAGACATATCCTCGCATTAGATCGTGTAGTACGACGTACCTTACGTGATTAACTATCTTCTTGTACACCATAAAGCAGAGGTCGGCAACCTTTAACATTCATAACCTTCTTTTTTTTTTTTTTTTTTTTAAATAAGTGTGACAAATGTCTCTTTTTGGCACGAACAAAAGCAAAAAATATAATAAAAAGAAACTAGTATCTCTCAAAAAGGGAGATTTTTTACGTTTTGTAAACATCTAACAGTAGCAAAAAGTAAGCTTGTTGCTTAATTACATAGCATGAACTTCAAATTAGAATAACATTTCTCTGTAAATTAAATCAGCCAAAAATGTTAGCATGTTGCTGAAATAAAAAGCTAAACTCAAAATGAGCCTAAAACCCCAGTAGATAACAAATTAGCTAAAAATGTTAGCATATTTCTAAGATATTAGCTAAACTCCATATTAGCATAAAAAAAAAATAAGAGGCCAAATCTGCCAAAAAAAAGCTAGCTTGTTGCTTAATTACTTGCTTAACTCCAAAATGTCATAAAATTCCTCAAAAAACTAACTTAGTCAAAAATGTTAGCATGTTGCTAAAATAGAAGCTAAATTCTAAATTATCCAAAAAAATTTCAGTAGATAACAAATTAGCTGAAACTATTAGCATTTTACTAAAATATTAGCTGAAAAATAAAATTAGCATAACATTTCTCAGCAAACTTAGCCAAAAACGTTAGCATGTTGCTAAAATAGAAGCTAAAATTCTAAATTAGCCTAAAACCTCCAGTAGGTAGCACATTAGCCAAAAACATTAGTATGTTGCTAAAATAATAGCTAATCTCCAATTTTTTTTTTTAAAATTTACTATTATTTTATTTCTCTTCATCCAGAGAGCCACTATGGAGAGATGAAAGAGCCACATGTGGCTCTGGAGCCGCAGGTTGCAGACCCCTGCCATAAAGGAAACTGCAAAACCTGCTTCACTTTCACCCCATCATGTTTCTAAAGAGGGCAAACATTCCTTCTGTAAAACCTCCATTGGTTTCTTATTTAATCTGGATCTGGGACCACCAGCATTTAGCCCTCTTTGGTTATTTATGGGGCTGCATCACCAGAACAAGAGGGGGTTGGGGGACGCGGGTCAGTTAATGTTGCTTGAAAGAACAAATCAGCAAAGCAAACATGGATCTTGTGTGTGGTGAGGAAGCGTATGACCCGCTTCATAGCTGAGAGATGATGAGGCGGCACAACAGAGTCTTTGCATATAAATACGCGCCAAACAAGTCATTACTTAGGTGATAGATTGAATTGATCTTTGCGGATCTTCTGTGTTAGCCATTTTGTTTTCCTGCCAAAACTGCATAACATTTGTTTTATCTCATTTATAACCTGTTGTTTTTAGGTTAAGATTTTTCTCTTTCTGCTTCATCAGTATGAAAATTAAACTGGAAAGCCTTCTCTGTCATAGAATGTCTGGGATTACACACATCCTCTACATCCATCGAGGATCTGTGTTCAGGTCTTCTAGATGATAGAAACAACCAGGTAAAGATCCTCCAAATTGAACAGGTTTACCATGAAGAATCGATGCTGCTCTGAAGATAAAGGTTGGTCATTTCTTTTGTTTATTCCCTGAGGGGCTGCCACGATTATTAAAATAGTCGACGACTAATTTAATACTCGATTACTCATTACTTTATATTATATAGAGTCTGAGCGTAGTAAAGTAGAAAGTAATAATGGCATCATGCTAGCTTTTTGGACTATTTTGGCATTTATTACATTTTTTTAGGCTATTTTGAAGTTTAGCTAATATTTCAGCTACATGTTAGCTTTTTGGCTAATTTAGGATGTTTCCAGCTTTTTAGACTAATTTGCAATTTAGCTAATATTTCAGCTGCATGCTAGTTGTTTTGGCCAACTCAGGCTTTTATCAGTTTTTTTTAAGTATCATTTAGCATTTAACTAATATTTTAGCAGGCAATCAGCTTCAGTGTTTTCGGCCATCAACTCGAGCGCTAACAGCTATCAACTCGAGCGCTAACAGCTATCAACTCGAGCGCTAACAGCTATCAACTCGAGCGCTAACAGCTATCAACTCGAGCGCTAACAGCTATCAACTCGAGCGCTAACAGCTATCAACTCGAGCGCTAACAGCTATCAACTTGAGCGCTAGCAGCTATCAACTTGAGCGCTAACAGCTATCAACTCGAGCGCTAGCAGCTATCAACTTGAGCGCTAGCAGCTATCAACTCGAGCGCTAACAGCTATCATCTCGAGCGCTAGCAGCTATCAACTTGAGCGCTAACAGCCATCAACTTCAGTGTTTTTTTTCTATCAACTTCCTAGATTTTAGCTATCAATTTCAGCAGTTTCAGCTATCAGCACTAGCATCTTCAGCTGCCAAATATAGCTTAGAGCATTCACACTAGCTTTATCGCAGGTAATGCTATATATCTAGTTTTGAGTTAGTTTAAAGCCAATCATGGTTAAGAGGTGTGCTTTAAATACAGTTTGACCAAGACTCGATAAGTTGACTAATTGGAAAAAGTAATCTGTGATTAGTCAACTATTAAACTAATCATTTTTGGCTGCTCTAATTTACTGTACTTTGTTGACAAATAATAGTAAATAACTTATGCCTGGTTTCCACTGAGGGGTCCAGGCCGGACTGGACTTTTGAGGGATTCTAGTACAAATTGGACCAGTTAAGAAGGAAAAATTGACTGGACCAGTGAGGACGGAGTTTTAAAGAAAAGAGGACAGAACTTTTGGTTGTAAAACCTTCACGCCAAGTAAAGTTACTTTGTCAATTTTTTTTTTTACACAAGCAACATTGGTGTCAATTCCAATTTTTCATACAAAACGTATAAATATATTTGCAATTCAATTATTTGAACAGAACACCGTCTCTTGACAGGAATTAAGATTGCTGTGCAGCTTAACATAAGAATATGTGCTTTAAATGTATTTTAAAATTAGTAGATCAAAGCTTTCGCCATCATTTTGCTCTGTTATCTGAAGAGCAAATATCTAAACATGAATGCCAAAAGTTAATAAACACTAAAACAAATTAACAAAAATTAAAAAAAACATTGAAATTATTTACATGAGCTAAAGAGCCACAATAGAAGAACAAAAGAACGCCTCAGGTTGC
Source organism: Oryzias javanicus (assembly GCA_003999625.1). Taxonomy (NCBI): domain Eukaryota; kingdom Metazoa; phylum Chordata; class Actinopteri; order Beloniformes; family Adrianichthyidae; genus Oryzias; species Oryzias javanicus. The sequence continues at coordinate 30,912,789 of CM012441.1, read as the reverse complement.
AGATCTCTGCTTTAAGATAACCAAATGTTCATTCTAAATACACCCAAATACTTTTTTTTCTTTTTTTTTTTTTTACAGCATTATTCCACATCTGAATAAAACTTTTGAACAGTTCTGTTTGTATGTTGTTTGGTTTTTGTCCTGCAATTCAATCTTGAGTTTAAACTTTTTCATTTAACTGGTATGTAAAAGATGGACTTGCTAAAGTTAAATGTGTAGAGAAAAATAAAAACAATTTAAGCAAAATGATTCTCGATTAAAGATTCTACAAATACAGAAAAATTACTATCACTTGTTTTTTTTTTTGGAACATGTGGATAAATAGTGATCTTATTATCACTCTTAAACATGTTTTACTTGTTAAACAGCATTTTAAAAAGATTCAACAGTCACAACATAGTTATCAGTCTTTTGACAAGTTTGAAGAAACTAGAGATGAATACATAACAGGTCTAAATTTAAAATGATGAATTTGCTTCAGTCAGTGGAGTCATGTTAATTGATGATTATGTGTTTTTAAAATCTGTCTCAGTGTGAAGAAAAAAAAAAAAAAAGGTCTTCCTTTAGTCTTGCCTATTTTCCTTAAGCGTTTCTCACTTTTCTTTGTGAGAAGAGCATACCTTGCTAAAAAAACAAGTGCATGCAAAGTAATTATGAATGGATCGGGTAGTGGAGTCAGGAGTGGTCCCAACTGGAAACTCTGCAAATTTGATAACTAATTAAAATGATTAAACCATTACAGGTCTCAGAAGACAGCTGGACTTAAATGTGTCGTCCGTTCACGCAGCAGCTGGTATTAATGGAAGAATCTGTACGCGTTTCTGAGTAATAAATATTATTTCATTCATGTAATGCTCAGTTTCAGCCCGCAATAACAAACCTGAGGGGCTTTTTGCTCTTTAGGAGAGAGAAAAACAAAACACCCAAAGGTAATACTGCAGAGAGAGCAACCAAATCAACTTCTGCTTTAATATTACTTATGGCAAACCAATAAAGCAGCAGATACGGAAGAAACATTGATCTGATATGACTGGGAAAATGGATGAAAACTATATATATATATATATATATATAATATATATATATATATATATATATGTGTGTGTGTGTGTGTGTGTGTGTTTAGCATTTAGATGCAAAAACAGAGGTTTATATTAGATTTTTTTAATTCAAAAGCAAAATTGTTAGTGCTTTATAGGACTTAAAATGTTTTTTTTCTAAATACAACAAGGGTTCAAACATTTTTAGCAAAATAAAATTTTGTATGTATATATTATATATATATATTTTAAAGCTCAACTGTTCCTCCACTGTTGCGCTATTGTATCTGCCTAGCAGCTTTTTATCATGTAAATTTTTAATTTATTTTTTAAATAGGATTTTATGTGTTTATTTTTTTTTTTATTGTTTTTATGATTTTTATGTATTGTGTTTCCTTGTGTACAGCACTTTGGGCCTCCTTGGCTGGTGGTGAAAGGTGCTTTATAAATGAAAAGAAAAATATAATTTAAAAATATATTTAATGTGCTTCATATTTTATTTGGCTAAAATAATGCTGAAATAATGAATAATATATTAATTATTAAATCAAGTACTTATTTTAAAATGGGTACTTGAAAATATTACATTTTTAAAGTTACAATTTATACCAAAAAATTCAAAAGACAAAAAAAAAAAAAAAAAAAAAAATTACACCCATAAAGTATTTTTTTTTACCTCATACTCAACTCGACAAACATTTATAATCTAAAATTTTATTTTCCACGATGCAATATAGAATTATATGAATGGTGGAAATTGTGGCAAATCATTTTGCGTGCTATGTTATCATAGACTTAAAAATACACTTTTTAAAATGATTTAATTAAAAACCCGCTCTGATCATTCTATATAGGGTTCCCTCATTTATCCCGTAAAAATCCCACAAAAGGTGAAAGTCACGGAGTAGAATAATACTTCTCACTACGCACACGAAACACGTTTCTCAGACAGACATGAACATTTTCACTCTTTTCTGAAAGGTCAGACCTTGGTAGAAAAATGAGTCCAGTATTATAGAACGGGAACAAAGATCTGATCGTGACCAAAGATTTAGATAACCCAAGTAACTGAACAAATTCTGTACAGCAGACCAGCGTTGCCAGGTAGAGTCATGGTTTTTGAACCCAGAAGTAAACTAAACACCGCCAGATCCCTTCCTACCTCTTTAAATGATCAGTCTCTAACGATTAGTGGCCAAACAATAAACTACATCTGCTTAAAGTGAAGATGATCTTGTGTTTCAGCTGAAGGAAGAGAGGATAGTTGGATGAGGAATGAGACAAAGGTCAAGAAAAGGGAAGACTATATTTTTTTTTCTTTATTTGCTTTGCCTACTACATCTTTACTATTAGTTACATTCTGTGTAATGTTTTTTGATGTTTTTTTCTTAATTATCATTATTTATATGTGTAAATGTATGTGTAATAATTATTCTAATTATATATTTAAAGTCTAGTTTACTGATATGCTGAGATTTGGGTGTACTTGTGTGGGAGGGGGATGTTTGAGTTGCTAAGAGAGCAAAAATCAATAAAAAGTCTTTGATAAATGTAAATAAAAAATAAAAAAATCCTAATAAAAAGCACCAAACTGACCCCAAACCTGTCCAAATAATGTCCACCAGCAAGAAGCAATTATTGCCCGCAAATTGAAACACCAAACCCCCAAATCTGGCAACACAGCATGCAGACACATCCCAGAAGAGATTGATTGACAACGTCAACAACCATTCAGGGCATAAAACTCAGTGTGCTGCAGAGAGAGAGAAAGAAAGAAAGAAGTGTAACGCGGCACTGAAGAAAAAAAATCTGCTGTGAAAACGGCGATATAGAGAGGGAACACGGAGTTTTAAACGCATATCGGAGCCGTCCAGTCGTACGGGCGTCAGGTCGGATGAGGACGATGAAGACGCTAAAGTTTATTCTCGTCTCCATCCGAAGAGACTTTGAGCTGCGCATTTCAGTTGAAGCATCACAACTTCTCTGCTCCTGATCCATCCCGATTTGAATAAAGAAGTATACCGCTTTAATCTTAAATTCTTTTATATACGTCCTCCATCATAAAAAAAAGCAAGTTAAAAACACGATTTTCATTGGTATGGGTCTTTAAATGCAGCATAAAATCTAGATGTAAATGTTACAACCAATTATTGAAGCATTGATGACTTCAACTACAAATCTGTCTTTTCATTTTTGAAAATGGCTAAATGATGTATGGTTTGTATGTTTATATAGAATAAAACGTGTGCTCACTCAAAATTGAGTTTTTAATGAAATTCCTAAATAAATCAGAATCAACATTTTGTCCTTTTTTTTACCGCTCCCTATAGATTCTCCCAGAGCACCTTATTAAATTATAAATGTATTTATACAATGTCTTTGCCCCAATTCCTTTTTTTTTTTCTGAGTATATTTTAATGAAAATCTCTGTGAATCTGAAGAAGATGACAAAATGCAATATTGACCTCAATTTTTTTTATGTCCATCAGAAAATCTTTAAAAACACTAATGCATTTTTTTCTGATTATGAAATATATAAAATAAATAAAATAAACATATATAAAGAAAATTAAGCTTAAATGGCATTTCTGAGTATTTCTTTATTTAAATCGTTGTGAATCTGAAGCAGACAAATGTTCTTTGAAAAAAATTGTATTATGAAAAAAATTGAATTATTGCCCTAATTCCTGACCGTCTGGATCAGGGGTGGGAAAACTTTTTGATTTGTGGGCCAGAAAGGATTCTAAAATTTGTCATTAGGGCCGGAAAAAGGAGCAAATGAAAGGAGTGATTTAGTAATGAACCTCAAACTAAAAAGATAATATGGAATTTGGATAAAAACATGCTTTAATTGGGATTCATTCATTTACATTCATTTACATTTCATTTACATTTGGATACATTCATTTAAAAACAGAAAATTTGGGAATTTTAATTTCTAAATTTTGATTTTTGTTCTCTTTTTCGTGATCCAATGTAGGGCTGCCACGATTAGTCGATTAATCGATGACTAATCGACTATAAAATAGTCGACAACTAATTTAATAGTCGATTAGTCGTTACTTTATAATATATGGAGTCAGGCTGTAGTGAAGTTGAAAGTTATAATGACATTCTGCTAGCTTTTTAGACTATTTTGGCATTTATTAAGGGTTTTCAGGCTATTTTGGAGTTTAGCTAATATTTTAGCTTCATGCTAGCTATTTTGGCTAATTTAGGCTTTTTCAGTTTTTTAGGCTAATTTGGAATTAAGATAATATTTCAGCTACATATTAGCTCTTTTGGCTAATTTAGGATTTTTTCAGTTTTGTAGGCAAATTTGGAGTTTAGCTAATATTTCATTTACATGTTAGCTAGCTAATTCTAAATGTTTACAGTTTTTTAGGCTAATTTGGAGTTTTTCTATTATTCCAGCTACATGCTACCTATTTTGGCTAATTTTGAATTTTTACAGTTTTTTAGGGCTAATTTGGAGTTTAGCTAATATTTCACTATTTTAGCTAATTTGGGATTTTTTTTTACAGTTTTTTAGGCTAATTTGGAGTTTAGCTAATATTTCAGCTATATGTTAGCTATTTTGGCTAATTTGGGATTTTTACAGTTTTTTAGGCTAATTTGGAAATTTGCTATGTCTTCAGCTACATGCTAGGTATTTTGGCTAATTTGGAATTTTTACAGTTTTTTAGACTAATTTGGAGTTTAGCTAATATTTCAGCTATATGTTAGCTATTTTGGCTAATTTGGAATTTTTACAGTTTTTTAGACTAATTTGGAGTTTAGCTAATATTTCAGCTATATGCTAGCGATTTTAGCTTATTTAGGATTTTTTTGTTTTAAAGCTAATCATATTTCAGATTTTCTTTACATCCACTTTGTCCATGATCCGATTAGTCGACTAATCGGAAAAATTAATCGATGATTAGTCGACTATTAAAATAATCGTTTGTGGCAGCCCTAATCCAATGGGTTGATGTTCTTCAGAGGAAAATGCAAACTCAAAGAAACCAGAAATACAATGAAAACAATGAAAATAAAACAAATATTAGGATTTTTGAATAAATGTATTTTAATTTGGAGGGCCAGATTAAGTAGTTTGAGGCGCTACATGTGGCCCCCGGGCCGTAGTTTGCCCACCCCTGGTCTGGACCCTTATTAGTAGACGATACACCAATATTCAGATGTTCAATGTCAAAGTTTGAACTCCAGACATCAGCTTTGGCAGGTGATTAAAGGTCTAGATGAGAAAGTTGGCAGGAAGTTCAGATAAGACGATTACTTTCATCCAGGAAGATTGTCATTCTGAGTAACATAAGAGGCTAGAAGACCCCGTGAAGATCAAGATCAAATGCTATCAAAGCAGAAGCCGTCTTATGAAGTGAAACTTTGCTTTGTCTATGATGAAGAAAAGACACGAGAGTCAAATTACACTTTTACTTGTTTTATATAGAAAAGGTGAATGACTTCTTTTTGATGTTTGGTAACGAGAATTATTCTCTTTCATTTTAAATTAAGTAAAATCCAGATCATAAAGCAGTTTTTTTTTATTATTGTAGAACATAAATATAGTAATAAAACTTTATTGGTATGGAAAACAGAATCATCTCTGCCCCCTCAGCATCACTATGCAGCCATCAAAGCTCCAAGGAAGGATGTTGAGAAGTTCTCAGATCAACACCAGCGTGGGTAGTGTGGCCTCACATTCTCAAAAACCTCCAAAAATAGTCAGCTTTTAAAAAAAAAAAAAAAAAAAAAAAAAAATCTTTTCTGCATCCTAATCATGGAGAAACATTTAGAAGGTCGTTTTAAACCAATGTTGCCAAAAAAAAAAAAAAAAGTTTTACACAAGGCCGCAGACTTCAAAAGGTTTCGAGAGAAAATGAGAACAAACGAGGAAGCCTGGAGTAAATGTTAACAGGATAATTGTGACACCTACTGAAAGACAAAACAGAAGCTTTTTCATTTGAATTGAGGAACAAAAAAAAAATCCCTTTCTTTGCAAAAAATGATTTTCTGACACAAGATGTTTAAAAGTCACCAGGTTGAACATCATTGTAGCAGCCGTGTCGGGTTCACCACACTAAATATTAGGGATGTGCTGGTCACGTTTTTATTTTTGTTTTTTTTTGAGTCATTTGATTTGAGTATCTTGATACTTTGTAAACACATTTAAAAAACCAAATACACATAAATAAACAGATCCAAACTAGCCCCCCATTTGTTTTTTATTAACCTAATATTATCCTTGAACAAAGAACCTCTATGAAACAAACAACAACACTCCAACCATCAACTAGTAAAATTAGTTAACAAGTGAGAACAGGTGATATTTGTTGACTGTAGTTTCAGAACTATCACTACTTCAGAACATTTTTGATTAAATATTTTCCACATCTCCACTCAAAATTTAAAACAACTCATGACTAACTCATATCAATGTCTTAGTTTCAGTTGTTTTATTGACATTGATTTTTTTTTTTTTTTTTAAATCACTTTTCCGCCAGAGCTTGCACTTTATTGACGGTACCTTGGCAGCAACACGGAGAGGACCGTTCTCATCAAACAGAAACAAAAACTCAATCTTTTTTCTGGTAAGTTCCGCGCACCGTCTTGTGGGGTCCAGATGACAGACGAGCTGGCGTCTGACAGACAAACACACACACTCGCAGCAAGTCCGCATGGAGAAATGGCATCAGCTGACACAGAAGCGGCTCAAAAATATCCTGAGGATGATTGTCATCCGGAGCAGGTGTTTCTTCTGGATGAAACCGGAAGATTCTGGATAGAGATACCCTCCCGCACTTAAATAATAAATTCTTTGTAATGTACTCAATGTTCTTTTTTACAGAACATGATCAGAAGTGTTTTAGGAGTATGGATCGACCGCGGGGGTGGTAGGGCTGTGGATCGTTGCTCAATTCACGAATCAAGCTGAACGATTCAGGAATCGAACCACGATTCTTACTTTTTACTATCATGTTTATTGCTTTGTGAATGTTTATTTACTGAATGGATGAAAATTGAAATTATTCGTATTTAATCACTATTTATACATTTATTTAAAGAAGGAGATCAGAATCAACAAAACTGATAAAAAAAAACCACAAAGATTCAGATAGAAAGAAATGCTGTTTGTCATTTTAAACTTTTTTTTTTTCTTTTGACAATCTTCTGTTTAAGTTCGCAGTAACATAAAAGGGATACAAATCTCTGCTGCTTTTGGATCATTTAAAAGCAAAACCTGAATTCTCTCCACAAAGTTCTTCAATATTTTACGTTCTAAGCATTACGTATTGGTGCAGAGACCGTATGAAAAAAAATATTTTATTTGATTCCATCCTCCTTTCAGCAGCGTGAGGCTGCGTTTCTTCAGAATAAGATGGAGTTTAGTTAATTGCATCAACTGTTGAAGAGTTATTATAACTAAAAGAATGTAAACACTGGAGCTAAAAGTCTGGTGTTAAAGTTAATCATTTTTTTCAGAAGTTATGTCATTGAGCGGGATTTCAATCTCAGTTTCTGAACGTAAAAAAGCTCTCGCTAGTTTTACTTTGAAAACAGGAAGTTCACTGTCACAAAGATGTTCACTTCCGGTGGCGGTACCGCTGCTTTTCTAGCTTTGTTTCAGTTCGTAAACTTAAAATACAACATTAATCTGCATTTCAGAGCAAAAATACAACGTCCCCAGATCATATTTTGACAATACTTTACTGCAATTTACTATATTTAAAAAGATCGTGAATCAGCGATCATGGACGTAGCAGATATTCGTACTCAAAATTTCGGGAGCAGATCGCAGATACCCAAGCACCCGGATACTCGTTACAGCCCTAGGGGGTGGGGTTCTTTTTTTTTTTCGGATTTTCCGTACTCACAGAAGTCTATGGTCCCTAACCCCCCCACAAATAAGGGAATGGAAGTTCCCAGGATATATTTCTGGTTCCAAAAATGCTTTGATGAAACACATTTTGCTTTATAAAATGGAATTGAGGTTAATACAAAAAGAGGAAAGAAAATAAATACTATTTACAGAATCCCACCGTCTGCGTGTGCGAAGTTAATCAGTCGCTATTAACTGCGCCCAAGAATAGAAGTTTGTTGGAGCTTGTTTTAACACAAAAAGTGTTTGATTAAAGCAGTTAAAAAACCTTATGATTATCTTCAGAGCCAGACGTTCTGAAAAACAACAGTACTAATTCACAATAATAAAAAGTGAATCATAATATTTTTGAATAATTATCCATGACCCCCCCAAAAAATTCCTTGTTTTCTTACTTTTGTTCAGCGTCTCTGTAAAAGGTTGGAGGAGCGAACAGTGAGTGGCAGGTGAGCCCGCAATCACCGCCAGACACGGGAATCTCATTTTCCTAGAAGGGAGCAGCTCGCGGCGTGCTAGTTTGCTGTGAAAAGCGTGTGTGTGACCAAAGTTAACACTCTGGAGACTATGCCGCGCTGTCAAACAGAGAGCTTAATGTTGATTATACCTGAATTCTTCGGAGCGCCCCCCAGATGAAATCAAATTAGGGGGCACCTGTACAAATGAAAGCCAATCAGGAAGCGGTTTTAAACTCCAGCAGGATTTTAAATAAAATACACTGAAAATGAAGGGATTTCATCCTAAATAAGAGTGTATACTGAGAGGTTTATGATCATTTAGGTAACAGAGTTCCTGCATTTTGAGCTGGAGCTTTTTTATGTGATGGATGTATCTAAATGTTGCATAAATTCATTTTTTGTTTCAATCTCACCAAAGGATATTTTATCGTTTTAACAGGGATCACTTGCTGGATTACAATACACCTTTTTGGTTTAACTGATTTTTTTTTTTTTTTTTTTTTTTTTAATCGTGTTCTGCATCCTGATTGGCTTTCATTTTACTGGACTTATTTATGAATGAAAGTCTGAACTTTGAGAGTTTAAACAAGAGAAAAGTGAAAATGTTCACATCTGTCGGAGGGATTTTAAAGTCATAAAACATCTAAAAGAATTGTAAAAAAAAAAAAAAAAAAGAAAAAAGTAAAAGTTCCACTCCAAACATATTTTCATTTAATTTAAAAAGTGTTCCCAGAGATTATGCAGTAAACCACCATCAACCTATGCGGTTTTCAGGAGACTGTTGACACGGAGCAACCCCGCCCCCCTTCTCCTCCCCATTGCCGAGAGCTCACATCAGGGAGCTTGTGGCCTACCCAGCGGACAGTCTACATTAAAATAATATCTTTTTAAATTGCAGTCATGATTCACAACAGTTTGAAAAAAAAATACTCAGAAATGCAATTTTGAGCTAAATTTGCAGTAAAACTTCAGATGAAGTGCTACAAAACACTCAATATAATGTTGACAAAGAAAGTTAATACATTTGTAACACTTGTAAACAGTGTATTAGGCCTCACTGTAGATGTTAATTCTTACTATGTATGGCTTTTTGTACTAATAAATGTCTTACTAACACCTTATAAACATTAATAATATTTTTTAATGTGTTAATAAAGCTTGTTAAGGAATCTTATTATAAAGTTTTACCTAATTTTCTATACATGAATGAATGAAATGGTTTATTTCAAGCAATCAGTTTATAATACATGGAATAACATCACATAATAAATCACAAATAGATCGCTTGAAAGGGGGTGGAAGGAAGCGAACTTATATAATCCCACCCTGACTCGACCATTTTCTCTACATGAATAATCAATATCCGGTTCAGGACTTAAAATCAAATATCAATATAGTTTCAGGTGATAAAAGATCAATAATATCAGTGATGTAATAGAATTTCAAAAACATCCATAGACAAATCATTTATAATATTCATCAACAGTAATCTAAACATTCTCATTAAAGATTCAAAAAATATCAGTAGTAATCAACTTCATTTGTTACTGCAGGAAAATATATCAAAATATTCTTATATTAAAAAAAAGACAATTTGAGCAGATTGCATTTATCAAAGATCGATTATTATTATGAAAAAGTGCTAAGTAAAAAAATCATGATTTATTAATGGAAAACTTCAAAATATTCTCATTAAGAGACAGTTTGAGCAGATAGTATTCAGATCAGAGCTACATCTTTGTTTTGGAACAGGTTTAAGGCCACGTAAACCATCCTCGTTGTTTTGACTGAGAGACTGTGAAGGTCTTCTTTCAAGGGAATTGTGCTCGAGTTCTTCAGAATTGGGTCAGAGTTCGTATTCAACGGTTCCGACGGTTTCATGAGTCCACAATTCACATTTTGCTTGAAATAGAGGTTCAAACATGCGTAATCCCACAGTTCTCAAAGTCTTTCATGGATTTTATTTCCAGAGGCTTCGTCAGGTCCGGTGGTCCGAGTGGTTTGACAAAAATTCTGGCGTTCATAACCCATGTGGACTGGATCTGTCGTTTGGATCGTAAGATCCTTGCGTGCTTTGCCAGATCAGCGTTATATTTGCATAAATGCTCGTTAAGGTACACTTTAGTGTCCTTAAGTTGTTTACGTTGTTTCATCAAGGCAGTCTTATGCTTTCGATTCACGAACCTGATCAGGATCGCTGGTTTATCCGTGGTCTTTCTCCGGGGTAGCGGATGGCAGACTTCGACCGTGTCCAGGTCCAAGGAGATTCCTTTAGACATTAAAAACATTTTTACTTGATCCTCCACGGTCACATCAGTAGCTCCGTTAGCATCCATGCTAGCGCCGGTAGCACCAGGCCGCGCCTGGGCTGTAGTTGGAGTCCCGTGAGAATCACATTATTCATCCGTGCCTGTTGGTCCAAGTCATGCATCCTTCTTTCCATCAGATCTTGGCGATTGTCTCGTTGTTCGTTGCGTGCCTTTTCTTGGTGGAATTCTTCCACAAGATGCAGCAGCGGCGTTAGTTTAGCCTCCAGCTGAAGCACAGCTGTTAGCCTAGCTTCCTGTAGCAAAGCAGGAGCTAGCTGGGATTGGATGTTAGCCATTGCGGTCTTCAGCTCAGCCAGATCGGCTTCAAAATTTTTCTTCGGTGCCATGATCAGCTCTCCTCGTTGTGGTAGCTGTGTTGCAGCAGCCCGGTGATCAAAGTCGCTTGCAGACGACTTTAAAAGACTTGAAAAGCCCGAAAGTTACGGAGAGCTGGAGGCACACGTCTGCTCGTGATGAACCGGAACCGGAAAAGACCAATTGATTGATTGATTGTTTATTTAAGACAGGGACAGCATATATTAATAAAACATTTAAAACATTTAAAAAATGCAAAACATTTAAAAAATGCAAATATATAAGATTATAGCCTTTTAGACTAATTTCCATTTTTAGTCCCTATAGAAAAGGTTGTTAGTCTCCAAGTAAAAGTACAAGTTAAAACAATACATAAAAGGTAAACAGAAGTCTGAAAACAGCAGGAAAAACAAATTGGATTGTCAATAGAGAAACACACAACAGGAAATTCAGACATATGTCTTTCATTAGCAGAAAAATACCACAAGAACACATTAAAACACGTGTTGTCTTTAGCATTAAATACTTGGGTTTTTTTCCACTGTTTCTCACTTAGAAAATATTAACTTTTAAGAGCTCTAAACTCATAAATTAAAAAGCAGCCTTAACGAATAGAAGTAAATATTAAGCTTTAACCACATATTAATAGAAATATGCATCAACTTGATTTTTTTTAATTATTTTTCACAGCTGGAAATAAATTCAGGAAACAAAGGTTTAAACAATTACAGCAGCAAAGGTTCTATTACTCTAATTGAAGCTTAGATTTAGGGAAGAATCCCTCCTGACTCGGTCTGAGGCACTCTCAGCTCAGACGTGTTCTGTTATGTAATTAACAGTGTGACTTCATTGTACGTACTCCACCCAGCCATTCAAGATCCAAGCCTCACTTCCAGACAATGTCTGCAGGAGAGGGTGGGGGGGAAGACAAACAATCCATTTCTGTCTGTGCCAAAGCATTGCATCAAAGTGACGACTTCAAAGGACAAAGTGGCCGTAACATGAAGCTCCCGCTTCAAACTCTACATTACACTGTACGTAATAAAGCGGATTTCATGAGCAATTTGTATCCAAATGTAAACACTTCCTTTCATTTTGAAGTGGAACGGCAGGAACTATCTCTTTGATATTTTTTAAACACCTTCATTTCTCAAAAATTGCAATAGAGGCGCACCATTTTCACAAAAAAAAAAGCCTAAATGTAGCATAAGAATATTGCTTTTCCAACCTCTGAAAAGTGCTGCTGGCTGGTGAAAACAAGAAGAGAATAAAAGTGCGACCGTGGATTTCAGGTGGTCCTGCTGACTGGTGAAAAGTAAGCATCTGATAAGAATGGCGCCATGGACGTCTCTAAGCGTGAGCTCAATCTTTAATCAGGAGGCATTGTGTTCTAAGCAACTCATAAGAGCAGGTAGAGGAAATGGTAAATCACACAGGCATCGGCCTCTAATTGGCCGGCAGAAGGAGTTCCAGCCAAAATATTGTTTTCCCCTGGCGCTATCTGCTTCCATCTCGTGGACTTTCATAGAAACTTGGGCTTCCTGTTCTTGGGTGTTGGCTGCTACATAAGTACAACATCCCCTGGTCTGTAAAAATAATCTCAGAGGCTTGCTGTAAAAGAAAAGGGAGACAGAAATACATTCTGTCCCACAAGGAAGAACTTCCCTACAATTCACAAACTGTGACAGCTTCCCCTTGAAGAGCGAATGCGCCGACAAATATGTACGCAACAGTAGATGGTCAACGCAGATCAGCATGGAGTCAGATCAGGATCAGCTTACAGTGAGTGAAGAGACAGATGGGACATTTGAAAGCAGTTTTAAACTTGAAAAATACATATTAAAAACTTGAAGGAATTATTGAAAATTTGAAAAAATAAAATGGAATGAACCCCCGCCCCCATGTGAAATTAGGATCAGCTCAGAAGAGAAAACTCGAAACTCTGAACTGAAACTGAAAACAGAACTGAAAACAGAGAATAAAAAACAGAGAAAAGGAAAGTACAAATAAATACTTTGGAATTGTTAATATATTTAGTTGATTTTTATTCAAGTTTCTAATTTACTTGTTTGTTTGTTTTTCAAATTTTCAATATTTTTGTCAAGTTTTCAATATCATTTTTTTAAATTTTCAATAATTCCTTCAAGTTTTCATTTTTCAAATTTTCAATAATTCCTTCAAGTTTTCAATATTATTTTTTTTAATTTTCAATAATTCCTTCAAGTTTTCAGTATTATTTTTTCTAATTTTCAATAATTCCTTCAAGTTTTCAATATCATTTTTTCTAATTTTCAATAATTCCTTCAAGTTTTCAATATCATTTTTTTCTAATTTTCAATAATTCCTTCAAGTTTTCAATATCATTTTTTCTAATTTTCAATAATTCCTTCAAGTTTTCAATATCATTCTTTCTAATTTTCAATAATTCCTTCAAGTTTTCAGTATTATTTTTTCTAATTTTCAATAATTCCTTCAAGTTTTCAGTATTATTTTTTCTAATTTTCAATAACCTCAAGTTTTCAATATCATTTTTCTAATTTTCAATAATTCCTTCAAGTTTTCAATATCATTTTTCTAATTTCCAATAATTCCTTCAAGTTTTCAATATTATTTTTTCAAATTTCCAATAATTCCTTCAAGTTTTCAATATTATTTTTTCAAATTTTCAATAATTCGTCAAAGTTTTCAATATTATTTTTTTCAAATTTTCAATAATTCCTTCAAGTTTTCAATATTATTTTTTTCAAATTTTCAATAATTCCTTTAAGTTTTCAATATTATTTTTTCAAATTTTCAATAATTCCTTCAAGTTTTCAAAATTATTTTTTCAAATTTCCAATAATTCCTTCAAGTTTTCAATATTATTTTTTCAAATTTTCAATAATTCGTCAAAGTTTTCAATATTATTTTTTCAATAATTCCTTCAAGTTTTCAATCTGTATTTTTGAGTTTAAAACTGATTTTAAATTTTCTTTTTTGTTTTTAATTTACAATCCCTGTTTTTTTTCGCTCACTTTAAGCCAGCACTGTCAAACTCAATCGCACAGGAGGCTAAAACCCAAAACACAGCTTAGTTTACGGGCCAAACAGGGTCAACATTTACTGAGCACATTTAAGCTAAATTTTTAAAACTTTAAAAACTTAACTTTTGAACATAACTATGAATAAAAATAGGCAGGATTAACATTCCTTAAATTGTTTTCCACTCCATAAAAATACATTTTGTTAAAATTATTCATGTTAGAAATTAGCCCAAGATAACATCGGGCCATTAAAAAAAAAAAAATGATCTGGAGGGCCGGATGGAATTACCCGGAGGGCAAGATCCGGCCCCAGGGCCTTGACTTTGACAGATGCTTTAAACTGATCTTGATTTGACCCCATAGCTCACACTAAGAACATTTGATCAAAAAGTGAAACAAAATGCCTCCACTAATTGAAATGATTACAGTAAAACTGTTTTTCGAGCAAACCACAGCCAAAGGGTGAGGCAAGTTTGTCTTTTAATTCAAAAACTGCATTAAAATAAATACAAAAGTGATCAATACCAATGAAGAAGTCTGCCACATCCTCAGTAGTATCCATCACAAAGAGCTGTAAAGAATCTATAGTAGATCTATCGAGAGATAAAAGGTACTGTTGTATTGTATTACCTGTATAGAAATATGACGTAAAAAACCCATGCAAGTACTCAGTAGGTCCAAAGGTACCATGTTAGTACTCAGTAGTTAAAAAAAAAAAAAAGTACCATGTAAATACAACGTATGTACAAAAAACTACCATGCAAGTACTCAGTAGGTCCCATGAAAGGTACCATGTTAAAATACCTGTAGTACCCAGTAGTAAAAAAAAAAAAAAAAAAAAAAAAAAGTACCATGTAAGTATTCAGTAGTTGGAAAAAGTAACATGCAAGTACTCAGTACGTCCAATAAAAAAGTATCATTTAAATGTACCAAGTAGATAAAAAAAAAAGTACCATGTAAGTACCCAGTAGTTGGCGAAAGTAACACGCAAGTACTCAGTACGTACAATAAAAAGCTTTATTTAAATATCCTGTAAGTACCATGTAGGTACAAAAAAGTACCATGAAGGTACTCAGTAGGTACCATTAAAAGTACCATGTAAATACCCTCTAAATGCCCAGTAGGTAGAAAAAGTACCATATAAATACCCTGTAGATCCCCTACAAGTACTGTACTATAAAAGGAAGCGACAGTCAAACTTTAATTACTGAAGAAATGATGTAAAGAAAACTGGGAAGAAAATCCTCCAGAACTTAATGAGAGATTTATGAATTCATTTAAAAATCTGACTATCAAGTTATGGTTGCCAAATGTTAATTTACAAGCTATGAGATAATGGGATGTACCTAATGTTTCACAATCTTCTCCTCCAGTTTTTTTTATTATTTTTTTTTGTATAAATAATGACATGGTTTCATTGTCCTTGACAATGATGTGTAAACAGCTGTGGCTTTCTATGATCAATGATATTTAGTAATTCATTTATTTAGATATTCTTTATTTAATAAGCTGAATACATAAATAAATACAGATGTCCCTAAATTGTGTTTTTTGCTGTTTATACAATTTATTTTCCATTGTAAAAACAATCTGAATAAACCATAATAATAAAAAAAAAAAACAAGATGAAGGAAGAAAAACTACGAGTTCACAAAAAGTGCAACAGTGTTCCAAATGCATTACACGAGCTATGATGGCGCGGGCTGGAAGCTGACCTCCTGCGTATGGGCTTTTAGTTTTCGATTAAAATCAACCCCGTGAATAAATGGAGAATGTCTGACAATTGGAACATTTTTCAGAAATATTGTCATGTTCTAAGAAGACAAATTTGTTCATTATTTTTGTGCATCCACCATGTCGAAAGATGAGCCACACAAAAGCAGGCTCAACGTTTTCAAATGACTCCAACTGTTAATTCAAAGCTTAACTCAAGCAATAAAATCATTTAGAGACAAACTGACCAGTAATAACAGTAAAGTTAATAAAAAAGCTGGCTGAACGCTCTTTTGAGCACATTTATACATCAAATCTTTTTTTTTTTCTTTCAGGGTATTTGAACATCTATATATGCAATTTAAATGAGATTTGATTAGATAAAACTTTATTTATCCCTCTGGCGAGATACCTCAGGGAAAATTCCAGCAAATGTGATGATTGCATTATTATCCTTGAATGGCTTTCAACAAGAGTACAATGCAACCGGCATATGATAAGCTATAATGTGAAGTTTGCTGGAGGGGGCTGCTGAGACTGAGGACAGAAATCAAAGAGAAAAAAAAAATAGACTTCATGTCAGAAGAGGAAAACTTTCTGTTTTTGTCTGGAAGACGCATTGATTTAGTAAAGTTAGAGTTCCACAAAGCTGGAAATTTCAGTAAAATTCAATAATTCAATAAAATATGCTGTCCTGATGTGAGTTAGTAGTACTAAGCTTT
The DNA here is from genome assembly GCA_003999625.1 of Oryzias javanicus. Classification (NCBI taxonomy): domain Eukaryota; kingdom Metazoa; phylum Chordata; class Actinopteri; order Beloniformes; family Adrianichthyidae; genus Oryzias; species Oryzias javanicus. The sequence goes on along the minus strand of CM012441.1, from coordinate 30,896,335 downwards.
ACTAGCGGAAGTTACACGAAAAAAAACCATTAAAGTCCAAAGTGTTTACCTGATTTGTTACTTTACACACATATAGAGTCTAATGAAAGTTTACGATCTGACTTTACCAGTACTACATGTTTCCAGTTTTGATTTGGAGTTTAGCTAACATTTTAACAATATGCTAGCTGTTTTGGCCAAATTAGACATCATTTCAGGTTTTTTTGCCTAATTTTAAGTTTAATTAACATTTTAGCATTATGCTAGCTGCTTTTTTGTTTTGTTTTTTTGAGAATTTAGAATGTGTTTCCAGTTCTTTGGCCAATCTGGGGTTTAGCTAAAGCTTTAGCATTATGCTAGCTGTTTTTGTCTAATTTAGACATTGTTCCATTTTTTTTCCAAATTATGAGTTTATAATTTTAGCATTATGCTAGTTTTTTTTAAATCTAATTTAGACATTGTTCCGTTTTTTTTTTTTTTTTGCCTAATTTGGAGTTTAACATTTTAGCATTATGCTAGCTTTTTTTTGTCTAATTTAGACATTGTTCCATTATTTTTTTTGCCTAATTTGGAGTTTAACATTTTAGCATTATGCTAGCTTTTTTTGTCTAATTTAGACATTTTTTTTTTTTTTTTTTGCCTAATTTGGAGTTTAACATTTTAGCATTATGCTAGCTTTTTTTGTCTAATTTAGATATTGTTCCAGTTTTTTTTTTTTTTTGCTTAATTTGGAGTTTAACATTTTAGCATTATGCTATCTTTTTTTTGTCTAATTTAGATATTGTTCCAGTTTTTTTTTTTTTTTTTTGCCTAATTTGGAGTTTAACATTTTAGCATTATGCTAGCTTTTTTGTCTAATTTAGACATTGTTCAATTTTTTTTTTCCTAATTTGGAGTTTAACATTTTAGCATTATGCTAGCTTTTTTAGTCTAATTTAGACATTGTTCCATTTTTTTTGCCTAATGAGTTTAACATTTTAGCATTATGCTAGCTTTTTTTGTCTAATTTAGACATTGTTCCAGTTTTTTTTTTTTGCATAATTTGTAGTTTAGCTAATATTTTAGCATTATGCTAGCTGTTTTTGCCCAATTTAGACATGGTTCCAGTTTTTGGCAAATTTGGCATTAAGCTAATATTTTAGCAAGCTTTAGCGTTTTCAGCTAGCTTCTCTGGCGTCTTTAGCGGCGACATTCAGCTCACACTCTCAACATCTCAGGTTATGCTCTTTAGCTAGTTATTTATGGTTAAATACATCAAGGCTTAGGATAATCAAACTGAAAAGTTTATCTTCATCGTTACTTGCTTACTAGAAAATTTTGAAAAATAAATTTTAGCTTTTTTTTTTTATAAGAAATCAATCAAATATCAAACCTTGACAAAACTGTAACCCAAAAATCAAGCTTTGAACTGAACGGAGGTGAAAGTTAATCCCTACTGGACAATATAGATAGAAAACTATCTGACCATCATCTAAGCAAACTTCTTTTTGTTGACTCATAAAAATATATCACTTTGTACTCTGATAAACAAACTTCTGATAAACAAAGTTCAAGTTCTTCACTTTCGAATCATTACAATTTCTACACATTTTCCACTCATTACCCAGTTTATAAAAAGATCAATTCCAGCTATATTTTGCTTGGATAATGACCGTGCTTGCCGGAGAAGGACTCTGCATAATCATCAGCAAAAATAAATATATATGTATATTCTGATAGTACTTTAGAAGTTGTTTTTTTTTCCTCCAGTAAATGTTTTCTCTCTGGGTTTTGCCCACCGAGTATCAGTGCACACTGACATCAATCCAGCACTGCATCAATGGAAGGAGGCCTCTTGCTAATTGTAAACAGGGGAGGGAGGTGAGCACTCTGCGGAGCAGAACACAGATCTCCTCTGTAGAGCTGCAAAATGAAACACTTATTAGTGACGCTACATTACTCTGCTTTGTCCAAGGGCAAATGTTTCATATCAGCTAGCTGTCGGAAACTCAGAAGCTAACCCCGGCGCTCAGAAATGTCCTGGAGCCGAGTGTGACGGAAGGTTTAATATTAGAATTTGTATTGAAATCGGGCTCAGATTGAACTGAAGAACACTGAGACGTTTGGAAGTCAGATTTAAACACTCCAGCCATCTGCACCATTTATGCTAGCTGGTCATCAACACGCAAACACAACCCCACCAAGAGTCCCATTTTATATTTCCCATCATTAAAAGCGGTTCCTATTGTTATGTATTGGAGAGCAGCCTTCGTCGCGCTGAACTCTCACCCCTTCCATACCCTCATCTTCTATTCATGCAGCTTCATCCATTAGTTTAATTAACTCTTTGGCTCTAGGAATTCGCACTAAGCTACGGCTTCAGCACCTGACTATTAGAGAAAGCACACTGTGACCCTTTTCTCTACTCACTAGCGAGAGTGCAGAACATTAATGATGATAATGCCCCGCTGGTCAGTCTAAATCACTTCAGTCCAATTAGGGAAAAGGGGATCTATATGTGCTGTTCTCTTTGTCTTTAGTCGGTTTTAAGTACGCTTTTGGTTTTGTCACACTGAAACTCGCCAATTAAGTTTGTGATGAGAGGAAGTCTGTTTGCTTCGGTGTACGGATTGTGGCTGAATCCCCGCATCACGAAATGCCGTCATGGCAAATGACATACCATTTTGTTGCCCCCCCCCCCTCCCCCTCATGCTGGAAGGAGGTGTTCCATCTGCTTCTGAAACCAACCACTTTATTTAGACTGTAAATATGATGCAGCTTTTACTGTCAAAACAAAGTTTGAAGAAGTCAAAAGTTTGACATGCACCGGATGATGTGAATGGATGGTAACCACTCAAGACATATTTCTCAGAATAATATATCATTCCATGTTTTTTTGATTATTGAAATATGACTCCAGCTGGTATCTCCAGCCCGCTGCACAAATGAAGGAAATCCTGCAGACTGAAACTCCAACAGCGCTGTCGTTCACACGTCAAGCATCTGGCCATCAGGCACGGAGGCCAAGGAGGGCGACGCTGGATACCTGCCAGAGGACCCGCATCATTGGGACTGAGGGACACGGTGGAGTAAAAGTGAAGAACGCGTTAACTGTGGGTCACTGTATAGTGATAAACCAGGACAAGCATAAGGAGGTTGCTGTCTCCCAGGGTGACAGAGGTTACCAGACAAACAGAAGCCTCTCATATACTCGCCTGTCATGGTGCCAGGATAAATCCATGATGCGAGGACAAGGCAGACCATTAGCCACATTCAGAGGTGAAAGATATCCACCCACACAGTAACCCCCTCTTCCAATGACAAACTATATGGAGTTATTTCCTTTTTTTTTTCAAATCTGTGTATATTATTTTGTCAGAGTGGGTTTGAGTCTGCGGTGTCATTTTATGCGGCGGTAACCTGAAAATGTCTACAATCGTAAGAACCTTAAATACACAACTCCTCATGTCAAACACAGACGGAACAGAGGAGGCCATCTTTGGAAAACTGCTGAGTGAAAAGGTTTGAAACCGGTCGTACTTCTGACTCTTCTGGATGTGCATGAACACTTATGCTATCTCATGGGGTCCGATTAGGGCTGACATGATTAGTCGACTATTAAAATAGTTGACGACTATTTTATATAAAGTTGCTTCTTTATACCATCTGGAGTCAGAGTGTAGTAAAGTTGAAAGTTATAATGACATTATGCTAGCTTTTTGGACTTTTGAGATTTATTAAGGATTTTTAGGCTATTTTGGAATTTAGCAAACATTTCAGCTACATGCTAGCTGTTTTGGCTAAATTAAGCTTTTTCTTTTGTTTTTTGGGTTATTTTGCGGTTTAGCTAATATTTCAGCTACATGCTAGCCGTTTTGGCTAAATTAAGCTTTTTCTTTTGTTTTTTGGGTTATTTTGGAGTTTAGCTAATATTTCAGCTACATGCTAGCTGTTTTGGCTAATTTAGCCTTTTTTTATTTTTGGGTTATTTTGGAGTTTAGCTAATATTTCAGCTACATGCTAGCTGTTTTGGCTAATTTAGCCTTTTTTATTTTGGGTTGTTTTGGAGTTTAGCTAACATTTCAGCTACATGCTAGCTGTTTTGGCTAATTTAACCCTTTTTTATTTTTGGGTTGTTTTGGAGTTTAGCTAACATTTCAGCTACATGCTAGCTGTTTTGGCTGATTTAGCCTTTTTTATTTTTGGGTTATTTTGGAGTTAAGCTAATATTTCAGCTACATGCTAGCTGTTTTGGCTAATTTAGCCTTTATTTTTGGGTTGTTCTGGAGTTTAGCTAACATTTCAGCTACATGCTAGCTGTTTTGGCTAATTCAGCCTTTTTTGGGGGTTATTTTGGTGTTTAGCTAACATTTCAGCTACATGCTAGCTGTTTTGGCTAATTTAGCCTTTTTTTATTTTTGGGTTATTTTGGAGTTTAGCTAATATTTCAGCTACATGCTAGCTGTTTTGGCTAATTTAACCCTTTTTTATTTTTGGGTTGTTTTGGAGTTGTGCTAACATTTCAGCTACATGCTAGCTGTTTTGGCTAATTTAGCCTTTTTTTTTTTGGGTTGTTTTGGAGTTAAGCTAACATTTCAGCTACATGCTAGCTGTTTTGGCTAATTTAGCCTTTTTATTTTTGGGTTGTTTTGGAGTTTAGCTAACATTTCAGCTACATGCTAGCTGTTTTGGCTAATTTTGACTTTTTTTATTTTTGGGTTATTTTGGAGTTTAGCTAATATTTCAGCTACATGCTAGCTGTTTTGGCTAATTTAGCCTTTTTTTATTTTTGGGTTGTTTTGGAGTTTAGCTAACATTTCAGCTACATGCTAGCTGTTTTGGCTAATTTAGCCTTTTTATTTTTGGGTTGTTTTGGAGTTTAGCTAATATTTCAGCTACATGCTAGCTGTTCTGGCTAATCTTTTTTTTGTTTTAATCTTTAGGCTAATTTGGCATCTAACTAATATTTTAGCTGGCTATCAGCTTCAGTGTTTTCATCTATCAATTTCAGCATCTTAAGCTGCCAAATTCATCTTACAGCATTCACACTAGCATTATCACAGAAATATGTATCCTGTTCAGTCTACTAGTCTACTACATTAGCCCCAATGTGCGATTGAGTTTGACACCCCTGGTCTACGTAAACCCACATATGTGCACATTTTAGGTTTTTGCATCCAAAACTCTAGTGTTTATGCGTCCCAATGTAAGTTTTTAACTCTGTGGGCTCTATAAACAAAACGTGCTGCAACTCAACGCACACTGAAAGTTAAACCAGTTGAACCAATTAGGAACTTGGATTTTGTAGCGCCGTATGGGTAGCGTCTGTAACAAAACACAGAAGTGCCAAACGTTCGAAAAATATTAATTGTGGTTTGTGTTGGAATGATACAACACTAAGTCTTTCTTGTATAGGAATAGAGCTGTTAAAGAGAAGTCATGGAGCAAGGTTTGTGAGATTTGCACCGCTTTGAGATTTCGCACCAACTGTGAGTACATGCGCTATTATCGGGTACCGACAAATCTGTGTGAACACCATACACCAGGGGTGTCAGATTTTATGGCACACGGGGCTAAAGTCCAAAACACACCTTAGGTCGCAGCCCGAACGGGATACAAATGTATTGAACACTCTAAGACTACGTTTTTAAAACTGTAAATGTAACTTTTTAACATTACTATGAAGAAAAACAGGCAGGAATATTCCAGAATATATCAACCTTAAATACCTTTCAAGATTTTACTCTCCGTAAAACTATATGTTGTCAAAATTATATAAGTTACAAATATATAAAATCGGGCCAATAATAATAAAGTAAAAAGTTCTGGAGGGCCGGGTCCGGCCCCCAGGCCTCGACTTTGACACGTGCCATACGCTAAAAGCGTATTCAAAAACCCATGTATACATTATTCTGCCCTATCTTAAGGTCAATAAATATGAAATTGGTTGTTTGCATTGTGCACAACTACTGATGAACAAGTGTTGTCAGATTCAGCGCATTAGAATACCTAAAAAAAAGACATTAACTCAATATCATAGAAAAGTATGAGAGCTGATGAAAAGCTCTTCAGGAGAGCAAACATGGTAATACCTTCAAAAGTTAAGTGTAACTAATGGTAACATTGACTTTCATTCAGTTTAACACTAGAGCGCCGCTTACACAGAGAAGACCCGTCATAACAGCCCACTTGGCTGAACCCACACAACATGTTTTAAACACAACTCATTGTCTTATCTTCTCCAAACGCTGCTAAATTAATGACCTTAACCAAATCGTCAACAGTTCCACTTTGCACCCCTCACTCAAAAACTGCTTACACTTGGAGTGTGCTTCACTGAGCCATTAAATGTCAGCCAGCTGTGGAAATGTAAGCTCGGAATTGTTTACCAACCAACATGCAAATCAGGAAAATTGTCACCGTTCCTTTGGAATCAATCTGTAATTGGTCATCACAAGTGCATTCATCTGACAAAGCATATGTCAGCCTGGTTAGTGGGATAATTCCTGGAAGTTTAGCCTTGATAAAAGCCATTTCTAAAAACAATGACATGTTTATCTTCTGTCATTTGATCATGTTGTTCTGGTCGCCAAACGGTGAGATCAAATACACTGCAGAAGGTGTTAGTTAACCCCTTTAACATCAGAGCTTTAGATCTTTGAGTCGCACTCTTCAACCATTTATGCAATTCATGAAGTTCCAATGGATTCTGAAGCCAAGAAAACAAGCTTAGCGCTGATGTACAACGGTTAGACATCCACTCCGTTTTTAACATGTTCTTTAGCATTTTTCTCATGATGGTGGACCAATATAAAATTAAGATTACAACTGAGTTTCTGAGTATTTCTTTATTAAAGGGTAACCAAACAGGTTACATTTTTTTTTCCAAACTTTTTTTTTTTGTTTTTAACAAATCGATTCCGTGAAGTCCGTTGATGCCTGATAATGCACACGTGGAAGAGCATTATCCCACTCATATATATATATATTTTTATTTTATTTTTAAGATTAAATTGTTTTTCACAAAAGGCTAACTATTTAAAATATGGTGCGTTGCGTTGTCATGGTAACAGCTCTATTCTGTACAGCGACTGTGCTCTGCTCTCCCTGATGAAAGTGATCGTCACAAATAAAGAAACAAAGCATTATTTTTCAGGGAAAGTTTGCCTCTTCCTGTGTGTTTTTGTCCATATGATGAAGCAGAAGTTTTTATTTATTTTTTTTTTTTTAAAGAGTAACCAAACAGGAGGCTGACTCCACCCACAACCAAAATTTGAAATCCAGTCAGAAGGGTGAGGCTGGGGAACAGGACTGTTGCAGATCTGCTGCAAATCATGACATGGGACTTAAATGGCCTGACCAATCATGAAATTCAACTGTAATACCTCGTTGTAACCTGTAGGGGACAGCTCACAGGTGGTTTTTGAATACATTTTGTAAGAATTAAGTTTATTTTAATTCGTCAAAAAATTTGGCAATGACCAACAGACAGCACCTTTAAAGCCCCATTTATAGAAGTCAACAACCAAAAAAAATTGATTTAGGGTTTGGTTTCCCTTTAAAACTGTGTTGATCAGGACCAGATGAAAAGCAGCGGCTTGAAAAGGCTCAGGTTGGTGACCCAGTAACTGACAAGTGGACCCACCGACGTCTGTAATTTCCTCATCTAAGCAGCCATCTTGCAGAAAATTGAACCGCTGGGTGCTCGTTTTGTTTTTTCTACGCTAATGTTAGCTTGGAGTTGTGAGGTGCTAAAAGCTAGCAGGAGAGAATGTGAACAGAGGAATGCTGGGATTTATCCCAATCACTTCCACGCCAACAGCCTACAACCCAGAGGAAATTTTTTATGAGCTCTTGATGCTCGGCTGAAGATATGTCTAAGCGAAATGATGTAGAACTCCTGAAGCGGCTGCAAATTTTATTGACATTTTAAAACAAACTCCTGCTCAGATTTGATATGAATCCTGCAATTCTCTGACTGACAGGCTGAAGTCTGCCATCAATTCAGTAGCTCAGTTGATAATAAAAAAGAAAAAATTGGGCTATTTTAGATCTAAAGAGAAAATGCAGAAGAGCAGAGAGAAAGTTCAGAAAAACGACTTTAACAGTCGACTGACTTTTTTGGACAGTTGTGCCGTTTTCCGTTTTCCTTCCTTTGTCAAGTATTATATGGGGAGAACTGGGTGGGTTGAGGGAGGAACTGGGAAGGGAGGGGTACTTGCTTTGAGTAAATGTCCTGCTTTCTTTGTGCGTTTTTGTTTTGTAACCCTCTTTTAAATATGTATTTTATGTTCAGCGCATCATATGAATGAAAGGCGCTAGACAAATAAAGTTTTAATTTTTTTTAAAACTGCAGATGCTTTTTGATTTGGGTTAAAAACTGCATAATCATGATTCCACTGAGAATTATAACAGAAAAACTGCCACTATCAGTGTAAACCAGTTGCTTTTTTCCACCTCAGAATTTGTTAAAACCACATGAACACTTGAAACAGTTACGCTAGTTCTTATTTTGCCATCACTAGTGACATATCAGATGTCAAAGGGTTAAAGACCAACAGTTTGATCAGATTAGAGCATAAACAGGAGCATTTAGAGTTCTGATTACAGAAACAGCTTTCAGGGATGAGTCACTCCCCTCTTGTTCTGGAGGTCGTCCCTCTTTTTTAAATTGGTGTTTAAGCCTTGAGCTACACATTGCTCAGGTACAGTAAATGAAGCATGATGTGAAATCAGGTGGAGATGAGACGGGAAAGCAGTACAATTCTACTCTGACCCCAGCCTGTGATGTTCGGAGTACTGCGCAGACTCCAAATGGATCACTGAAGTCGATATTTTTAGACTTGGTAAGAAAAGCCACGAAACAAAATGGCAGTGCTGTAGCTTTTTCATTTTTGATTTGGCAGTCGCATCACCCCCTTCCAATAATATGCCCTCTGTTTTTACAAATGTTCCCCATTTCCGTATTTTTTTTATTTTTAGAAACCCACAGCTCTCTGGTATTCTCTGTCACCGAGCTGCACTCTGACTCGTATACTTCAGCAGCTGGGCTTTATTTCCATTTCCAAAAGCGCTAAAAACGCCTCAAACTTTTAAAAGTCAACATTATGGCCACTAAGCTTGTAAAAATTGATTATGATTCATGTAAAAGTGGATCTGTTTAATGTGGCTTTGATTAACGAAAGGTTTTATTGCTATTGAGGAAAGCTACTAAAGCAACTTTCCAAACTGCAAGTCATTAAAACGGAGAAAAATAATAATAAATGCCACAAAAACACGTTTACAAGCATTTTGGAGGAAATCACAACAATAATGTAAAGATCCAAAAAAAAAAAAAAAAAAATCAAGAAAAGGATCTAAAATAAATATTTTGAGGAGTCTTCTCAAATATTTTTTATATATTTGACTTTATTTTGTCTGTTGACCTCTATAAATAAGGCTTTAAAAATTTCTTGACAAATGAATAAACTTTTTTATTTCCTGAAAATATAGTCAAAAACCATCTGTGTACTGCCCCCTACAGGTTTAAACGAGGTATTGCAGTTGGATTTTGTTATTGGTAAACTGGTGTAATTCCCACAGGTTTGATGTCATCATGCTCTGCAGCTCCAGTTTAAAGCCCCGCCCATCTTTCATTCTGTAACAGTCGGTGGTTGTTGTGTTAGCTTTAGCGTGGCTCGTAGCCGGGTGCATTTCCTTCAGTTGTTCAGCTGTTCTATCCAACAAACTCTGTCCTGGTAATGGATTTGCAATGAACATTTCACTCAGGATTGTTATTTTTTTTTTTTTTTAAACGTTAGCTTTTATTAGCAATGATGCTAGCGGCATTTTATCACTCTCAGACACTCGCAAACCCTCAGCTGAGCCAGCAGCCCCGCTGTGGGGGGCAGCGTCTTGATCATTGATATACATTACTAGATTGGCGCATTCCTATTCGCTGCTACAGACAGAAAGAAGTGCGCGCAGGCGCCATTGGTACGCAGCGAGTCACGTCAACAGAATGCAGCTTTTTCAATGTAAGACACGCCCGCATCAACCACAAAAAAATCGGGCTAGCGCCTATATTTTCTAACAGATTTTCACAAAAATAATTGATGTTATGGTGAATTACAAAAACAAAGCTGTAAACTGCACCTTCTAGTATTGTCAATCATAGATCTAAGCCACTCTTTCGTCGCTCAGTCCGCTAGCCCCGCCCTCTTTTTTAAATCTGGGGTGAGAATGGAGTCGGCCTCCAACTGCCCTGTTTGGTTACCCTTTAATGACATCTTGTGAACAAAAACACAAAAATAAAGTCAAATGACATTGATTTCTCCGATCAGGGTCACCAGAGCGAGTAACCTGCACGGTCAGCCTTAAGGCATCATCCAGCCTACAGTTCTGTAGAGTCAACACTTGAATTAAAATGCATGTGTAGGAAAGGTCACAGGGTCTCTCCATTTAATAGCTACCTTCCTTTTGATGCATGAAGTCTATGCTAATCCAGTCATTAATGTAAGATATTTTGGAAATAAACCAAAACAGGCAGCTGAGGGCCGTCTTAGCATAACCTTCCTGGCAGAAGCAGACCCCAGCCGGAGCCAAATTATCTTTCAGCGTTGCACCTGTGCACTTTGACCTGAACTAAACAGACGTGTGTTTATTTATTCCACCAGTGACAAATTGGCTGTACAGAGAAGCCTCTGTCTGCACAGCAAAGCTCTATTTGAAGCGTGTTCACACGCTTTCACAGTCATCCTGTGCACAGATTTCCAGAGCTTAAGTGTAGGAGGGAGTGTGTCTGCATATGGAGGCTTTTTTGGAATCATTTCTTTCTCTTCTTTTTTTTTCTTGAGAACCGAGAAAGGCAACTTAAAGCAAAAACTCCAACGATTGCACACGACCACATCCCCAGATGAGAGTTGCAGCCATTTTAAATCACAACCCTAATCCAGTCTGTCTCACTCACACCTCTCTCAACCCCAAAGCAAAACCCCCCCCTCACCCCCATCTCCAAAAAAAAAAAAAAAAAACCTCACAACTGGTTTGTGGAGAGCATAAGAAATGAGAGATGAGGGAGGAAATTAAAATTTAGAAGGGAGGAGGGAACTCCCATAAAGCTGCAGAAAATTGATTTCTGGGGAGAGGTGAGGTTTGGTTAAATTCATTTCAAAATTAAAGACGCTGCAGGCACGTGTCCAAGTATAAACAGAGAAGACTAAATAAGAAAAACGGAATGAAAGTTGAAAACAAAACTGGAATTAAATTAAAATCCCAATTTAGATCCAATTTGCTGTTTTATTTTCAAAGAAATGCTCAAAAAAAATCATAATAAAGCCTTTTTATTATCAATTCTTCAAACAAATCTTCATAATAGATGATATCACTAAGACTACGTTCACATATCCCATAATGCCACGGTGCATCCACCTGAATGCCATTTTTTCAGCAAATATGGTAGCTGTCCTTAACAGCATTTTTAATCGGGAGGCGGAGTCACATTTTTACACGCCGCGCAATGACCACAGCAGTTTTAAGAATAAATTAAAGTCCCTTTACAATACATGCAATATCAGGCTGTGCAATTCACATATCAAATAAGACGGCTTAAAATGCAATAAATTGCTACTTTAAATGTTTAAACATGCAAAAACAATCTTATAGCAGCTTGACAATTTAACAAATTAAATCCGATTGGTCACATTTGACCAATCAGATGGAGCTCTCATGTTCGATCCTCGCCTGCTATGTAGACTTCTGGAGTATAATTTAAACTCTGTTAGATTTATTAAAAATTCAACTGATGCAGTGAAATGATGTATTAGTCATTTTGCTAGATGGTCATGTATCACGAGTCTTATTGTGATGTGCAAATATTAACCACTAATATTGCACATCACAAGGTTTTCTAATATCATGCAGCCTGATTCTATACCATGATTTTCTTAAGCCTTTCAGAATAAACTATGTCCATAAATATGATCATATATTACCTTTGGAACACTAAAAAACAAAATTATTTATGAAATATGATTTATTTTTGTGATTTTGTGAATAGGAAGCCTCAATCTCTGAGGCTCCGCCTCAATCTCTGAGGCTCCACCTTTTGTTATTGTGAGTGCCACATATTTCATGATGTCATTCTGGAGCTGGCCTCTACGGTGGCCAAAATGGCTCACAATAATGCAAAAGACACAACATTGACAAAAGTCAAAGCACGACGACAAAAGCTGAAGCGTTAAAACAAAATTCACAACAAAACAGAAGTGATTTACAACGGAAATGAATCACCAAAGTTTCAAGCTATTAGTGCTTCAATAGCTTGAAGCTTTGAGCATTAACCCAGTACAGGATACATTCACCTTCCTTTTGATCTGGGGAATCTTTTTGTTCCCTAGAACAAAAAGATTTGATTTTTTTGTCGTCTTATTTTGAAATAAAAACTTCATAGCTGGAGTACACCGGCTGTTATTTATTTCCGTTGTGAATCACTTGTGTCGTGTTGTGTCTTTTATCGTCGTGTTGTGGCTTTTGTAATTGTACTTCGACTTCTGTCATTGTGTTGTATCTGTGGTCGTCAGGCTACGGCGTTTGTTATCGCCATTTGGTCGTCTTTTGGCTTTTGTTATCATGCTTCAGCCTGTGTTGTCGTGCTTCGGCTTTTGTCATGGTGCTCCCGCTCTCGTCGTTGTGTTGTGGCTTCTGTTGTCGTGCTTTCAATTATGTCGTTGTGCTTTGGCTTTTGTAGTTGTGCTTTGGCTTTTGTAGTTGTGCTTTGGCTTTTGTTGTGCTGGAATTTTTGTCGTCGTGCTTCAGTATTTGTTGTCGTGCTTCCGGTTCTGTTGTTGAGTTGTGGCTTTAGTAGTTGAACTTCGACTTTTGTCGTCACGTTGTTGTGCTTCAACTTTTGTCATCTTGTTGCACTTATGTCGTCGTGCTTCGGCTTTTGATGTTGTACTTTGGCTTTTGTCGTTGTGTTGGGTCTTTTTGCTTTTGTGCGAGCCGTGTCGGCCCTCGTAAGCCTTGGCAGCATGTCACCACAAAAAAAAAAACTGCATCGGACCTTTTGGGTGAAATCTTTTTGCATGTAATCTTCAATTCTGTCCATGTCCCTCCATCACACTGGGACAGTTGTATTTGTGGCCGTAGCCTAAAGTAGACGATGGGAAAAAGAGGCACTCGGATGACTGACCAAATGGACTTTTGCCTCCTGGCTTTTATGTTACTTTCTTCAATGGTTCATAACTGAAATCTATATTTTTAAAAAATGAGCAAATGTTTTTTTTTTATCTCTCATAAGTTAAAAGAAAAAAAATCTAAAACCAAAATTTAAATAATTAAATAGATGAATTGCAATTACTTTGTAATAATCTTAAAAAAAAGGATGCATTTCGACCAGCTGAAAATGACTGATAAGCATGGAAGGATGCAGCTTTAATATTTTTCAAAATGCCACAACCAGCTCCTCTTCGGATAGTTTCATGATGTCCCTGCATTATTTACAATCCCTTCAAGGTTTTTGATCTCAGACTTGACCAACTCATAAGCCTCCGTATGACAAAACATCCCAGGCTTGAAGGATTTCCTTTCCCTCGATGGCGAGTCTTGAAATGTAAAGACCGATCAACCGGAATTTCTCCAAACGTCTTCAGACTTTATAAGACGGTTGAATTTATTCTAAAATATATGCAGGATTAGTCACACCCCAATGCATAGTCAAAAATTATTTTCTGTTTAATAAAAAAAAAATGTATGTCAATGATTTCAAAAACAATAGCAGGCAGCCTTTGGGCACCATTAGTCCACAAACTAATTCCATACAAGAAAAGAGGCTTGAACCGTTGGGCGCTGTGGAGATTCCTCCGCTCTACTCTCCCCCTTTGGCAGCTATTACTCTTGCAGTTGTTCTGCAAGCCAAGCAGGGAACAGAACCGACTGCATGTTTGCTAAGCAAGTGTCCTTAAAATTTAGAATCTGGACATAAATCAATGGCAGCAGTGTAACTGGGTAATCTGGAGGTAGTAGCGCAGGATGAACGACCGAACGACCCGGCGAGAGTGCAGATGATGCCGTATAAAACACCATCAACTCCTTCCATTGACTTGTTTTAAAACATGATTTTACGCTTAAACACCTCCCTGCTTTCGCACAAACAATCATCAGACGTGGCTTTATAATTCGAACACGCCTCCCGGAATCCTGCCATCATATCACCATTACGACCTTGCCCCCCAACAGTTATCTTCTCACCTCTCGGGGGATGTGTACTCATTATAAAGTCAGTCATCATGATTATGAGTTTAAAAAATTTGCTGAGCCGCGATCCAGCTTATTTCAGCTCATCAGCATAACCACATTAGAGAGGAAACCTGTGGGCTGGCAATCTCGCACTTCCTCAATATTGCCATCCCAGCAGGCCGAGCATGTCCACATCCATTAGGCGGGACCTCAGCTTCCAACGAAGCCTAATATACTGCCACGAGGCGCACTAACGCCATGTGACACCTGAAATTTAATTAATTAGGCTTACACAACAAACTGTCAGTCCAACACATCAATCTGTTCTAAACAGGGAAACCAGCAAATTTGGCGGCGCGGATCATAGCATATCATAGCGCACCCATTAGTGCATAATGGTAACCCTAGCCTTAGACGCCGTTGTCAGGACACCGGCCTGTGACGATGCAAACAATCAAGTCGACAAAAACTCAGCTCAGGCTGCAGAAACCACTAATTCATTTCCATCCATAATATATTTACCTCATCTAGCAAAGGAAACAGATTGTCAGAGGCAGTGGGAAGTAAGATGATTTGGAGCTCAATTCTGCTAAATTGGTTGCTGCCAGTGTGATACATCACGGAGAATTAAGATGCCTCTCCCCAAGCACAGAACTTCGGCAGCCATATTGGCACATCTGTCAAGGGCCCACCCCTGACAGAGACAAATTGACCAATTCTGGCACACAAAGCCTGATCCAAAGTGCTACCAATAACCAAGATGAATAATGACTCAGCTTGGGTTCCAGCAAAATTCATTTTTAATAATTAGTGTTCTTGCACCTCTCATTTTCCCAGAAAATGAGTACAGGTGCATCTACAGGTAGATCCGGCGTATCAAAAGCTGTTGTGTTGGGATGGCGGCGGCTTGTATCGGAGGATGTACGGCGGATAAAGGCCTCGGTGTTCTTTCAGGAGAAGGATATTAATCAACTCAAGAAAGCCCGGTGGCACGGGCGGCTGTAAAGAAGTGTTACAGGATGAGCTCTGCAAAGTTCAACAGGTCAAAATAAATGGGAGGAAAGAAATCTCTGAAGTGCAACGGAAACTGCATCTCCTGGCGGCTCCGGTCTGCACGGCCATTTTCTGCTCAGAGAAGTGTCCCTTAAATGCCACTGCAACAAGCGATTATTACCAAATTGATGCTTTTTTTGGACACTTGACATCTAAAACATTTTGTAAATGCAGGCAGAAATCAGGCTTCACAAAAAGAGGAATAGAAGCTGCAGCTTTTATGCTCTTCAGGAGCAACGTGAGGACCGCTAATTATTTAGAAAGAGAAATGATAAGAAGCTTTTTGATATACACGTCCCAAAGTTCTGCCAAGTGAGGACAAAGTCTCAAAGAGAAGCAAGCAAAAACAACCTGCAGAAAAATCTGAGATATGAACCGTCTGTTATGGAGAGACATTCTGGTTGGTGCTCACGACAATCAGATAAGATAAATTAATGGAGACGAAAAAAGGTTTTCCTGAAAAGTCTCAAAAAGTCTGCTTTTTGAAACTATTTGTGAACATTTTCCAGCTTGAATGCAAGGAAAAAGTATTACCAACAGAATGGTAGATTCATAGGGGTTGACCTGTACAGGTGCTGCAGACTTTTTGGGTTGTCCAGGCCAGGTGAGGGTTCTAGGGAGTAGGGACAGCATCTTCAGTCTCATTTCCACTCAGTGGTCCGGTCCGGTAAGGAGTGGTTCAGTCCAGTTAATTCTGGCGAGCGTAACCACTCAGTTAAGCCTCACTTCCACTGAGCGGTTTGTTTGTTTGTTTTCACGGCGCAAACTCAAGGCCCGGGGGCCGGATCCGGCCCACTTGGTGATTAAAGCTGGCCCGCCATTTAAAATCATCAGTTTGTATCAAATTCAAATTTGGAGTTGATGTTTAACTCAACTCAGAATTTTAATTTGATACAAACTAATAATTTTAAATGTAACAAATTACAGAACTTTTGTCAAATGATCCAGTTTTTCACTTTTATCAGAGCATGTTCTAGAAAACGATACAGGCTTTTTTTTTTTATTTTGTTTAAGAACGGCACAATTATAGTTAAAAGACCACTGGGAATTCTCTGAAAATAGGAGTCTCAAATTGTCGGCCCGCGGGCCATTAGCGGCCCCCCAGGTCGGTATTTTGCGGCCCCCGCCTTATTACGAAGCTTCAATGTCTACAAAGCCAGGGGTCCCCAAACTTTCTCTTGTGGGGGCCACATAAGTGCTTTCTTCTCTGATGGGGGTGGGTTTGTGGGGTAACAAAAAAAGTGTAACAATCGCAGCATAAATGTAAAGATTTATGGTGTTCCAGAAAGCCACACCTGACCAAATTTTAAATAATTCATTTCTGTAATCGTCACAGAAAAATTATACTAAAACCTTTTAAAAACTATAAACTCAGACTAATACTAAGACTCTTAGATTAATAGGTAAAAACACTGAAGGCGATAGCTGAAAACACTCAAATAATTCTCAATTACCCAAAACAGAAGCTAGAATATTAGCTAAATGCAGAATTAGCCTAAGAAACTCGAATAATGTCTAAATTAACCAAATTAGCTAGCATAAAGCTAAAATATTTCCTAAACTCCAAATCAGCCTAAATAATGGACAAAAGCCCAAATTAGCCAAAACAGCTAGCATAAAGCTAAAATATTAGCTATTAACTCCCCGCGGGCCGGATTCGGTCCTCCTCCACATTTGGCCCGGCCCCCCAAACTGTTCAGGTTAAATTAAAAATTTTTCCAGTTTAGGCTAATTTTGCATTTAGCTAATATTTCAGCTACATGCTAGCTGTTTTGGCTTCTTTGATGATAGCTTTGTATTCACTTTGAGATGTTTAAGTTCAATAAACTTGTTCTGTAGACAGAGACAATGGACCAAAGATATAGACAGTGGACGCAAAAACAGATTTTTGGCACAAATGGAACCCCATACAGCTCACCCTCAGCCAGACACGTCTTCAGTGGCCCCAAGAGAAATTGAGTTAGAGACCCCTCGTGTAAAGGATGCATTTCATAACAACTACTAACAATAAAAAAACATTTACTCTTCTTTTAGTACATAAAAAAATAGTGTTAAATCACAAAACCAAACCTGAAATAGGAGGACAGAACACGAACTCTTAATCTCTTAAGAACCAAGATGATCTAATAGCTTGTTACCTATAGGCTGAAAATCAAAAAAAGAAGAAGTTTTATTCTTTATCTCGAGAGACAATGTCCCTTGATCCCTGCATAGAAAGCCCCATACTTCACAATCCACTCTTTTCCCCTGTGAAAGCATATAGTCAGGGAGCTTTGCTTTAAACAAGTGCTTCTCATAGATGGAGGTCTACCGGGAACAATCCTCCTCTCGATTCATTACCTCCAGGAGCCAGAGCTCCTATTGCTGGAGCACCATGACAACGTTGGGGTTTTTCTTTTCTTTTTTCCGTCCCTGCAGGCTTTAGAGGAAGTGGGGTGGGGTTCACAACATAACAGACAAAGTCCACTACTTTCACAAAAGCCCGCCTAATTGATCAGAAATCCTGAGGTCCAAACTCATTTGGACAAAAAAATCCGAAAACTTATAGAGATTTATCCATAAAATGTGCAATGTAGAAATACAAAAAAAGAAGAAAAAAAAAAAAACGAGTGTGCCAATTAGAACTGAGGGTAAATCCGGAGCCAAAAACAGGCTCGACAATCGAGAATTGTTCGGTACCTAATCTTGTTTGGTATACTCTAAAGTACTAATTAAGTTGGATCAACATAGCAGTTGATTGAAAATGACACTTCATTCAGTTCATTATGCGAGACATGAGTGGAAAGATTGCTAACGATCATGGGCAACCTCAGTGAAGTGGAATAAAACAGTGGGGCTGAGGGGGGAATAGAATCCACACGTATCTGACAATTGCAGGCTCTTCCGGTGGCTACGGGAGCCTGTCGGGGTGGCTTCCCTCCAAATATCCACAACCGCTGCACGGCAAGCAGACGGTGGGAGCTCCATCTCTGTGAAGCACTGCGCTATTAGTAAGTTGTTCATGTGAAAAATCACTGAGATGCAGCGCCTTAAGCTATATAATCAATTTGTAGAGGTGGACACTTTTTCATTAATTCATACGTTCAAACCTGATTTAAACGCCGAACTGCAGCGCGGCTTCATTTACAACACAGCCGAGCAAAGACACCAGATATCATCTGATGGATGAGGACTAAAGAAACATATGTTCTTTATGGCGTTTTTAATTGCCTGAATTTCACACAGGCATCCTGCATTTCAAACTAACAGAATAACGTCTCGGTGCGATCAAAGCAAAAACATCAATCTTTCATTAAGGACGGACGGCGTCACATCAATCTGAGGTGATGCGAGGGCTAATTCAGGAACGATTTCATAATGCTATCAAAATTAAAATCGACAGACAACTTAGGGACATTAATCT
Source organism: Oryzias javanicus (assembly GCA_003999625.1). Taxonomy (NCBI): domain Eukaryota; kingdom Metazoa; phylum Chordata; class Actinopteri; order Beloniformes; family Adrianichthyidae; genus Oryzias; species Oryzias javanicus. Next base: position 30,877,704 of record CM012441.1, on the reverse strand, counting down.
ATATTTCTCTGTGTGTCCTGCTGGCATTTCTCTGCTTTGCTTTTAATATCAATTCATTTTCTTTTTTTTGCTGTTTAACTGGCTCTTGAAGGGGATCAAATTAAAGATTTTAGTTAAGCTGCTTCAACTGTTGGGGTGCAAACTTTAAAATAAAGAAAGTCCCACTTCAATCAACTTCTGATCTATTGTAAAAGCCTTCCCGTTAGTTTTTTTTTTTTATTATGAAATAGCGCTTATAAGCAAAAATGGAAGAAAAAAAAAGTCATTTTCTAGGACAGTTATAGTAGAGCGGCAGCAGATCAATAAAAATTCACCTCTAAGTTGTGGGCGGGACTATTGGCATGTCATAACTCTGCCCCGCCTTTGTTACCGAGAGCTCTCCGTTTACACTCTCCCCCACTAGCTTACAGTCTCTCAGAGCCCCGACATGACATATCGGTGCGACAAAAACATTGGAGCCATCAAGCCATTTTAATTTTTCGAGGCAGATTCCAGCTCAGACGAGGAAAACAAAGACGTTCATGGATACATTTATCTGCAAGTGGATGCATCAGAATGGAGTGGAGCCGACTGTAGCACTTTGTCACTGCTACAAGCTTTTTCAAACTGTCTAAAATTGCTTAAAATTAAAAAAGAACATGTTTTCTGTTTATTAAGATATATATATTAGAAATACGATTCTGGGATCCGTTCTCGACATATCTGTGCAACAAAAATACTGGAGCTATCCAGGCAGATTCCAGGTCAGACGAGGAAAACAAAGACGCTAATAGATCTGTTTGTCTGTTCGTCAGATTAGACACTTCTATTTCATAAGCAGATTTGAAAAAACAATCTTAACATTATTCTAAAGATAAGCGCTGTTGTTACTCATTGCAATTCTATTTGTTTCTTGTAACCTCTTTATTTTTTCTTTCTTTCTTTCTCAAAAGGTCTTGCCTTTTACTAGGCCAAAAATAAGAATGCTGTTCTTAATCTGTCCTGCCTGGATAAATGAAGGTGAAATTAAAAAATACATAAATAAAATTGGATGCTTCAGAATCGGAGTGGAAAAGCTAGACCCATTGCAGTAGCGACGTCATTACTCTGAGTAATTTTCAAGCATCCGGTTTTCATCTGCTCTTGATTTCTTGACAGTTTTAATAGTAAATTATTTTATATAGGTCCTTAACTATGAGAAAAATTCTACAAGGACATGTTAAAAACACAAACAAGATCATTTTTATTGGAGTGAGTCTTTAAAGTACCCCTATGACAATTTTATTATTTAAAAAAAATGTTCCCAGTGGTGTTTTAATTATGATTTTGACGTTTTAACAAAAATCACACAATCTAAATGTCTTAAAAAGCCATTTTTCCAGCCTCTGTTTTCAAAATCTCCTGAGGGGGCACGGCTTTTGGAGCTGAGCAGCTCCGCCCCTGATCCCCTTCACCTGTTATTACGAGATTTGTGTCTAGCTAGCATAAATATTCCTACGTAAAAACGTCAGTAACGTCTGGCGCTTTAAACTGGATGTCGGCTCGGACAAGGAAGTGACGATCTTCATGGACCGAACTTTCATTGATTTACAATCCTTTCCAACTGCTGTCAAATGAGCCGCCGTTCACATTTCCGGGGTCACATCAAGAAGCCCCATGGAGTTGCAGAGATTTTCCAGCGTTCTCAGCCCTGTTACCGTAAGTATTGGATGAAACTCACATAAAAAATCCAGTGGTGCTGATTTGACCACAGAAATGTGAACGGTGGCTCATTTGACTGCAGCCAATGTGAAGATACCATCTTTTCTGAACTAGACACGCTAGACGGACCAGATGAGGGTTTAGTGCATGTGCAGCAGAAAAGATCATTCATTCAAACAGAGTCCGTCTGTGACAGTTCGATTGACAGCCATTTAAAAGGAGAAATACTCGGAAATGCAAAAACAAAATGATTTCTTATTACATTTGTTCTCTTTCATAAGAAAAATGCCACAAATACATGTTTAAAACTCAAAAAACAAGATTTTCATTGTAGGGGGACTTTACAGCAAAATAAAAAAAAGCAAAAGACGAGAAGGGAAACTAATAGAAATCATGTGAAAACCTGCAGAGATAAAAATGGGGGAGTGATGCATAGCCCTGCACCTCTGGGAGTCTTATGCTGAACATGATATCATCCCTCTTATGAAAAATGCTTCTACTTGTGCACACAAATCCCGCCTTAAATAACTTTTAATCAAGTTTCAAGACCACTTGCATAGAGATTCATAATCAAAGCACACAGGAACGAGAGGAGTGACAGGAGGTGGAGTGTCTGCGTTGACCAACACATGGAAACAACAATAAACAGGTCAGCCAGCAGTCCACAGTTGTGCCTTTTGAAACTATTATTTCCAAGCGAAAATCCGGCCTCAGCAAAACAAAAGACCTAAAACCTTAACCCAGTTCTGGTGAATTGTCTGTTCATGCACATTTTTACTGACTTCCTCTTCAGAAGGTCTGGCTTCTCTGTTCTGTATGTTATGGGTGTCTGTCTCAAAGCTGAAGCCCGTCTTGCATGACTACCTTCCAGCTTGAGGTGAACCTTACTTAGTGCATTTTTGTTACACTCCCCTGCACTGAGCAAATGCCCTTAATAACCATTTAGCTGCTAAGGCACGCTCGTCTGTCCCCTATTCACAGCCTTAGCCACTAATTACATTCCCAAAGTAATGGTCATTTCTGTGTTCCCTCAATGCTTCCCTTTTACCCACTGCAATCAGCCAGCTGCCTTCACGAGAAGGAACCAGTACTTTGCATAGGCCAGGCATAAATATCTAGAAATCACGGCGAAAACCATTTCCATACCGCATTCAAATAGACGGCTCCATTTGAACGGACAAATGGAAAAACGGGGAGAATTGATTCGACTAGTGGATCCAATGACAGCTGATGCGGGCGCTCCATGGTGGTTCTGTACCTCCGCAGACATTAGCTGGACGATTTCAACCCGCGGTTACTGATTGTGCCATGCTTACTTCAAAAGACCGGAGCTGGTTAAGGCTGAAAGACACATGTTGCCGTGTGGGAACACGCGTGTTTTCTAGCCTCATCTGATCAAAAGAGAAATGGTTTATCAACAAAGAAGAAATACAGACAAAAACAATGATTTTTGATAGAAGAGGTCTCCACATACATGATTTGAGAAAACAAAGGCGCGTTTCAAATCGATTAGAATTCTTACTATGGGCTGCACATACCATGTACGATGTGAGAGAGCTGTCATGCTTGGATAATCAAAGCAGACTGTCTTTTACTGCTTCTAACAGACAACTGAGGGAGCTGAAGACCACTATTAGGAGTGACATGAATACCAAACAAATGCCGGTCCAAAGTAAGCACAGTTCATCTTTTCACACAGAATTGTGCAATTTTCTTGCCTAAAAAGCACGATTTTCTTGGTTCACAACTGCAGATTTTCCATCGGTGGAATTATTTTCAGATGTATTCCGGTAGGGACGGTGTTTGTTATTTGCAGGGTGGTGTTATTAGACCTGTAAATACTAGCACGCCCTCTCTGAGCTCCTTCAGCGCTCCCATTCAGAGCGCACGGCCCAAATTACCCCGCCGGGCTGCTTGATGGCCCACGTTAGCATTCATGTGGCTTCATGTGTGTGAGGGAAGTGTGAAAAGACCGTGTTTATCGGGCCACGCCGGCTCTACGTCTTCCGGCCGCTCGCATCAAAACCACACCCATCTATGATTTCACATGCCAATCAGCCGCTTCATACAAACATGCTGCAGTAGTCGGGTTGTAGGAAGAAGACATCTGTGGTCCATCTGAAGCGTTTGTAACTGAAACGTCATCTGCCATTGTTGGCTTTGACTTGTGAGGACAGCAACACGACGGTTTGACACAAATTTTACATTTTCACCAGATAGAAGTTACAAAACTGATGGACTGACAATGTTTCACTAGGTTGGAGTCCCACTTGGGTTATTCTTTTTATTTATTTTTACTCAAAATTAAAAAAAAAAAAGAATTCAGTGTTTTCTAAGGACATTTTCTGCAGAGCAAAAAGAAATTTGATTCCCAGAAGTGGGCAGGACTGCTGATGGGAATAACTCTGCCCCCTTTCCTGTCCCTTAAACTGAGTGCTTTGAGCTAGACCTGGGTTGATAATATTGATTTCAATCAATCTAAGCTTAATAGATCAATAATTGATTCATAAAAATAAAGATTGATCTAGCCCATTAAGCTAAAGTCCGCTAGCTTGAGGCTAATGTTCAATGGAATTTCCCATATGACAGCTAATGCTAACGCTCGGTCAACGTACAGATACATTGCTGACTAAATGAACATCTTTATAAACTCACAAGCATTAATTTCCAAACTCTTAAGGAAATATTTTTAAATTGATCATTTGTGGCCTAAAAAACATTTTTTTGCTCATTTTTTGCTTTAAATAATCTCAATTTTTCACTAATCAATTTTACAGTAAGTGAACTGTATCACATTAATTTAAATATATTCATAACATATAGTAGATTTTTAATGTATTTCTAAACGTCTGTGTTAATGTGTAAACCATCTAAGCACAAAATTGAATTGAATGGAATTGAATTGAGTTGATCAAAAGAATAAAAAAAAATAAATTGGGATCGACTCGATCCAGACTCTGGAGAATCGAATAGAATCTGGACATTCTATATCAATACCCACCTCTAGTTGGAGCAGAGAGCCTGTGACCTGCCCAGTACATTTTTAACATCATAACACTTTTTTTAAAGCAGTATTTTTTTCCATCTGCTCTTGATTCACAACAATTTGAATAAAAAAATACAGAGAAAAGTCATTTTAAAGCTTTATCGTATTTCTATGCATTCTCACTCCCAACTCCTCATATATCGACGTATGGTCTGGGCCCCCTCCACGCCACTTTTGACATTTTAGGTGTCCTAAACTCATCGTTTTTTGACTTGCTGGCTATTAAATCGAGGTCCCCAACCGTCGGTACCGGACGCAGTAACTGACACCGAACCGGTACCAGGTTAGGGTTTTGGTGTGCATCCAGAGGGTTGGGACCACTGATTGGCTTATGCATTTTTTCCCAGTCTGTGGCCTGGTACAGTTTTGCGTCCCAGAGGTTGGGGTCCCCTGATATAATGGGAACAGCCAGCAAGTCAAAAAACGACAAAATTGGGATATCCAAAACATCAAATCTTGTCCCATAAGTCCATACATGACAAGTTGCGAGTGACAATGTGTCGTCTTTTTTATATACGTCCTCCATTATAACAACATGTCGGAAACACTATTTTTAATCGAGTCGTTGAACTTCATGTTATCCCGAATGATCTTTTTACCACTTTAACACCAGCGATTAGCTTTCAACGTTGACATTCTTCGAGGTATTCTAACTCTTCAATGGTTTATGCAATGAAAGTAATTCCAGCTGATAATGAGGCCGAGAAAAGCAGCTTTGCGCTGTGACACGTACATTACTGGTACGTTCTTTCATGTATGTTCTCTGGAATCCATTGGAGTCATGGTAGGGGTCGAAGCATAAGAAAATGTACACACATGCACATTAAATAATAATTTAAATGAGGTCTTGATTGGTTTGACTTTGCTGTGACTAGCACTAAAATGTACACAAATAATTATAAATATAAATTAATCAACACTTAAACCATTTTTTCTTTAATTCTCTACTAGAAAGTGACATTTAAATCATAAACAACCAAAGAAATACTGTGTAGGTAAAAAGATGCTTTACATTAATGCCAGTAATGCAAATAATTTGAATGTTTTTTGCACAACTGTGCATCCTATCCACAAACTAAATTAAACTCAAAACAACTGCCACTGCAAATGTATTTATTTATTTCCCTACATTAGTCAGATTTATAATTAAATGCTAAAAGATAATTATGTTTGCGCTGATCCTTAACAATTTCCAGAATGCTTAATTCATTATTTCCCCTAAAAACAGAATACAGTTTAGGGAAATTTGACTCCTAATTTCTACTTAAGCACAGTTGGCTCAAACATTAAGAGTCAGAACACTAACTTCTTTTGCCATATGTCAGCGTTTCTGTCCCCAATGCATTATTTTAATTACTGCCATTAGGAGCCGTGAAAACATACAGCCCAGGTGTGCCGCTACATGAATACTAAAACAGCTCGTGCAGCCGTCCTGTTTCAGCGGCATTGAAAAGGATGGCAAAGCAGCAAACAGAGAAATACGAGTTTGAGAGGATTATTTTGTTGTTGTTAATCTTTGGCAAGAGCAGAAATGAGCGCTCACCTGAATAGGACCAGTAGGGGTCACCCGCTGTCCTCCTCTCCCTCATTACACCTGTGATTCCCGAATGGCTGCTTCCAGTGAGGAGAGGTTGGTCACCCACTACAACTGTAGGAGAGAAGATGGAGGTCAGGACATCGTGTTGAAGTGAAGAAAAGTACAGCTTACAACCCTAACAGAAGTTTTTAAAAGTTAACCAAACCAGGAAGTTGGAGGCTGACTCCACCCACAGCTGAAATTTGAAAATCCAGTCAGAGGGGCGGGGCTTGGGGGCAGGACTGTTATCATTACTGGTGACATCAGACTTCTGAATCTTACATGGTTTGACCAATCACAAAATTCAACTGTAGTAGATCATTTCAACCTGTAGGGGGCAGCACACAGACGGTTTTTGACTATATTTTGAAGAATTAAACTGTTTTATTTCACTGTCAAATATTTGGTTATAACTGACAGAAAGAATTTTTAAAGCCCCATTTATAGATGTCAACAGCCAAAAAAAGTTTATTTAGGGTTTGGTTTCCCTTTAAAGACTGAAAAACAAAACTCTGAACACAATTTCTTGTGCAAGTCAAGCAGCGATATACAATTATATTGGATAAAGGAATTTATTTTATTTTTTCCGTTACTGCACAATTAAAAATTGATAAATAAATAAAGTTAGACTTTGGGCAAAATTTAGCTCCATAATCCAAAATGCAGATACATCACATGGAAATTTAAGTACACCTCAGGCTTCATTTATTTCGGTTTAAATCGGTTTAATAAGAATAAATGAAATAAGTTATTTTATGCAAAATGGGGGTCTCTCAGATCACAGAGGATGAATTCATAATACATTACACAGTACTCTGAAATGACAAAAGATAAATGTAATCCATCTTTTGCTTTGTCCTGGGGTTACTGGAGCCTATCCCCGTTACTGTAGGGGGAACTTAGATATTCTCCAGTCCACTGCAGGGTCTAATCTGGAATCAGTTACCAGTTATACAAACTCTGAATTGTAAGAGTAAAAAGTGCTGCATGAATACATACTTTGATTTTTTTAAACTTAGTGTTGGGTATCAATAATAATTTCCAGAAACAATTAGATTTTAATTTATTTTTATTCTTTCAAACCTCTCAATTCAATTTGATTAAATTTTGAGTTTACACAGTTTTACACATTTGTTTAGAAATACATTAATAATCTATATATGTTTTGAATATATTCATATCTGATACAGTTCACACACTGTAAAATGTATTAGTGAAATACTGAGATTGTTAATATCATACACTCTTGCATAGATTCTCAACAGCAGAAGTTCAAACAAAAATGTTCAGATCATTAACATTAGTAAACATTGTTCTTCTTCTCCTGGAGGGATTTTCAGTTTGGCCACTAGATGGCGATCACGCTATAGCGTTATTCCAGAAGAAGAAAGAAGAATAACCAAAAAACGGTTCATTTAGTCAGCAATATATATGTTTAGTGTTTAGGTTGACCGAGCGTTAGCATTAGCCGTACTATGGGAAATTCCATTTAACGTTAGCATCTAGGTAGCGGACTTTAGCTTTATGTGTTAAATCGATTTAGATTTTTCTATGAATCAATTATATTATTGATCTGTTGAGCTTAATCTTAATGGTGAGAAAACATGTCTGAATAAAATATATTAAACTTTGATAATAACACAAGGACATATGTGGAGAAAAAAAAAAATCCTGAAATACATTTGTATTTTTACTTCTTCGAATACTATTGTTGGTGGTAAATGTTGAACTCTCCTTGTTGCCGCAATGGTCTGCAAGGTCCGTTCACATTTCTCTATCAACCATTCGAAACTATTCAACCGTTTGAGGTCAAAGAAAAGTGAGCAGACGCTTTTATAGCTTCTTTAGCTGTCGATACTTCCTGCATACTGTGTTCATTTGGCGTCACGTGTCCATGCACTTACAGACTAATACCCCATGAGTATGACAGGATAAGGCCATATAGACAAAGACATGACTAGATACTAAACATGCCAGTAATAGAAATGATGATCCTTAATGATTCCAGGAATTAATAGACAGAAACTTGAAAGTGTTTGGTTCTATATCTCTGTGCTGTTTCCTTGTTTGGAGAATCCGCACCCCCCCCCACTAAGCACCTCTATAAAACTCAAATTAGTGAAATGCAGACAGCTTGTGCTACCGGGGGTGCAGACAATCAGTTCTGTGTCTTTTAGGCATAAATGTCCCTTTAACTTCAATCAAAAAAAAAAAGAAAATCAAACATTGTCAACAGAATTAGCCGGAGCGCTGGGGGCGCAGATCGTCCTTTCGCATGCGCGCTCCCTGAGGCGGACCCTCAGACTTACGACAGTCATTCTCGCTGGGGGAAATGTGCTCTGCCAGAGATGAAGAATGGATGACTACCTAAAGCTATTGTTTATCGGGGACTAAAATAAGGAAAAGTGATTTGCGGTGTTTAGATTAGTGAAATTGTGTTGAACCTTTCCAACGAATGATCTTTTTGCTGAAAAAATCCCAACAATTAGGAACGCAGGTGTTTTTCACCAAACGATAAGCAATGTTTTCATTGCTATTGTTAGTTTTTTAACACACAAAGATGACAACTCTTCGCTCAGATGGAGACGACCACTTCAGAACAGCTTCTGAAATAAATTAGATCCTTTTTCTTTTGTACAGTTTTTTAACCATTTAAAGATCCAAAATGATGTTTTTGACATGCGCTAGTGGCTTCTTTTTATTAGGGAGGACATATATTAAGAAATTTAAGATTTAACTTTCATTTCTGAGCATCTTTTTTAGATTTGTTGTGAATCAGGAGCAGACGACAAATGCAAATTGAAAAAAATTGTAGTTGTGACATAGAAAACCCCAACCTAGAAGTGTTTAAAACTGTAGAAAACTTTTATTAAAGGGTAACCAAACACTATTTCAATTTTTTTTTTGGTTGTTAACCTCTATAAATGGGGCTTTAAAAGTGCTGTCTGTTACTCTTTGCCAGATATTTGGCAATTTATAATTTAAGGAATTAAATTAATTTTAGTCTACAATCGTCTGTGTCCAATAATGAAATTCTCAAAATAAAAGACTTTTAACTGAAAAACGTTTGATGTGTCCACCAATATACTATAAATGGGGTTATAGAAATGCTGTCTGTTAGTCTTTGCCCCATTTTTAAAATTTAAAATTAAATTTAAAGTCTATAATCGTTTGTGTGCTTCCCCCTACAGGTTGAAATGAGGTATAACAGTTGATTTTCTTGTTTGGTCAACTGGTGTAAGTCACAGAAGTTCAATGTCGTCATGCTCTGCAGCTCCAGTATAAAACCCCCACCCAGCTTTGATTCTGTAGCGGTCGGTCGTTATGGCGTTAGCTTTAGCATGGCCTGATTTTTGTCAAAAATCTACTGGTTTGCAGAACTTTCCAGTGGACTTAGAAATTAAACAACAGTGGTTGAGTGAAATAGGGAGCAAACTCCTTTCTAGTGATGCGATTTGCAAAGATCCTTTCACTGTGGTTTTTATTGCTTAATGGACAACTACTTAATTAGCTTATGGTGCTAGCGTCCTTTCACCACTCAGACGCGGCTCCTCTTCAGACTGGACCGCGAGCGTTTGCCTCGGGAGAAAAATCACAGAAGGTTCTGTGGAGATCCTGGCATCACTTTGCTCAGAATCGCTCTCCATATTGAAGAAGCAGAGTGATGACGTAGCCTCAAGCTAACCGCACGGTCAATCACAGATCCAAACCACACCTTCCCTACTCTGCCCGCCCTTTTTTTTTTTTTTTCTTTGCATTTTTCAAATCTGAGAGTAGAGTCTGGCTCCAACTGTCCTGTCGTGTTAATCCATTAGAACTTCATCAATTGAGTCAACAGCTGAATAATTATCATACTGTAAAGAATGTCAAAACTGGGACTTCACTGATGTCCGTGGCTAGTGCTGCCAAACGATTATTTTAATAGTCGGCTAATCACCGATTATTTTTTCCGATTAATCGGGTCATGAACAAACTGGATGTAAAGCATGGATCTTAACCATCTTTAGCTTTAAAATAACTAAAAAGCTGATAAATAGGATTACCTGCGATAATACTAGTGTGAATGCTGTAAGCTGAATTTGGCCGCTGAAGATGCTAATGAAAACTTCAAAATTAATAGCTGAAAACGCTGAAGTTGATGGCCAGCTGAAATATTAGCTAAATGCTAAATGAGCCTAAACAACAGAGAAAAAAAATAGCTAGCATGTAGCTGAAATATTAACTTGACTCCAAAATAGCCTAAACATCTAGCATAAAGCCATTATAACTTTCAACATTACTACACTTCGACTCCATATACTATAAAGTAACCACTAATCAACTATTAAAGTAGTCGCTGACTATTTCAATAGTCAATTAGTTGTTGATTAGTCGACTAATTGTGGCCGCCTACATCAATATAAGGGTCGGGTCATCTGACCCCATAAGAAAGCACAAGATTTAAAAGGTTTTGCTCTTGAGATTGTGTTCACCATTGTAAATGCTAGTGCACCGTTCATAAAAGTACCCAGTTCAGCACAACGGGGCTAAAGTTAACCAGGACGTCCTCGCCATGTTTCTTTGTTAATTCTCAGAAGAAGCTCATTACTCAATACTACAGAATATCCTGCTGGATAAAAGCAGCCAAATTTGAATTTTCCAAACAAATTGAAAACCGGGCAGCAGAAAATTCATTTGAATCATAAGAAGTTGGGCGTCATGTTTCCTGAACGTTCTCTGTCAGCATCTCTACTCCACAGATCCACTCGTCTGTTTCCACACATCCAAAAACCTCCAGCTACTTAAGGCGAGCCGAGCTCTTACGAACAGTTGCATCATTTACAAGAATTAATTAAAGTAAGCGTAATGTTGAGCCAAATTGTTCCTCAGGCTCAGAAGTCTGAGCGTTACCGTCACCTAAATGGTTCTCACCAAAACCGAAGCAGCTTCATACCAAATCAAGCTGTCGAGGGCGCTACACAAATAGCCGCGCTGCCATCATCACATGAACCAATTTACAATGGAGACACAAAAGTTAACAGAAAGTGTGAAACAGGAAGGCGGGAGAGTCTGCGAGCCTGAGACTTGGAGCATATTTGAAGGCAGGTTGTGAAACAGGAGAGCGCGGCGTCTTTGATCAGAGAGCATAGGAGACAGCACCATGTCAACAGTTTACACACATCCATGTCAGCCGTCCCCTGTGGGCAATGGATTAAAGCCACAGCATTTCTGATGGAGCAGAGCAGACAACGCAGTCAGCGCTGGGCCTGAAGGAAACCGAGGAGAGCAGAAATACATACATGTGAAATGTGGAAGACGTTGGAGAATTGAGGTTTAGCACGCACTTTAAGCTAAACAATAGACACGGATAGATCGGTCTGCATTTTACCAACGGTTTCACAAAGCTGGGGAAGTGAGGCTTTGAAGTGACTACAAAGACAAAAAAAATAAAAAGACTTTTGTGGTATATTTTCCCTAAAAAAAAAAAAAATTCACTTTTCCTTTTCCGTCACCCTGAGGGCAGTTAAATCATCTACGCCACCATTAAGCTCTACTATTTGTTCCATAATATCACACGCAACAACAAGCCAAGAACCCCAGAGAGCCCTTGAAAAATGGCAGCCTAACAACAACCACAGGAGCATTTAGCTTGCATTAGTCATTTGGGGACTGAGATAAAATATCAATCATCACTGCTGGCATCAGATATGCGACGGGTAGCGAGGCTGGAACATCCTTGTCACCAGGAGGATTATTTAGGGCTGGATTAAGCCTTCAAAGGCGTCTGGAGATATAGTACGGGTACAAAATAAAGCACACATAAGACTAAGAGTTTTTAAAAAATCATCATTAAGAATGATTCTAGTGAGGTGTTAAACTTAAATATATTGGCAACAATATGGCACCATTCCGTAGAGTTATGTCTCATTTTATTGGGCATTTGTTTACGTGGTTATGCTCCGGTTCTCCGGGCCAACGGAGGTTTGGATGTGTGGGGAAGTTTCAACAAAGCTCCAGCTATGGAACAGATGGCCAAACATTTGACTTTAGAAAGGGTTTTTTATATATATATATATATACACACACAGGTAGAAGGTTTGTGCTGCTGTTGTGTGTTTAGTCCGAACCCCCATCCATCTGTTCCCGGATATAAAGGAAATAGCAAATGTTGCAGTTCCTCAAATAACCGTTCTGTGATGAGGTCAGAAGTAAACAATTTCCCAATGACTCAGATGTTTAAAAAAAAATGTAGATTTTATACAAAATGTGTACAATATTAGGGCTGGAAATTAATGGGTATCTCACAATTACATGGATATTGATGATATCGCGATAATTGGTAAATAATCGTCTAATAACTCACATTATATAGAACGACACATATTTTTGGGAAAATCTTTCCCAAAAAATCATAATAAAACAACTTGTGTCTTGTTTTGTACAACAAATAATAGAGATGTTTGTGCAACATGAAGCTGAAATCAATAATACTCTGTCTTTGAAAAGTATCGACACCAAATGAATTTGCAATATATGTAAAATTCAGTGTTAATGGTAAACATGAACAGCAGCTCCCCCTATCATCCTCCAAAGGAACTTCTCTCTAAAGTATTACGAGTATTATGTTTTACAGCCTCTTCATACAAAAATAAAAGATTGATACTTGTTGGGAACTTATCGAGAATCAGCTAAATATCGCGATATATCAAAATATTGATATTTTGGTACACCCCTATACAATGTATACAGTCAGGTGTCAAAAATGTTTGCTTTATTTTCCTCAACGACAGCTATGGGGAATGTTTGATTTTTTCTTAATTAATTATAAATAACTGCTTCACATAGCAGTGGAACCATTATTGGATTTATATATTTCTACCATCCAACCAGATCAATCTGTCTGAGGCAAGTTATTCATCAAATCAAATTGACTTACAACCTTTTAAAATCTCTCAAAATGAAATAAATCGATTGTATCAATATTGGGAAATACCATTTGGATTGGAGTACGGGGGAATTGATTTGACATTAATACTTGTTCACTTCTGCAAGAAACACAAGGAATCTAAAAAACCTGCACTGTTAAGTACCTGGTGTTCATCTCTGAGTCACACTGGTGGAAGTTTTGGTTAAAGACGTCCCGGATCGATTTTAGGTCAGTGAATTTGATTAAATCAGATTTTTCAAAATAAAATATCAAGTAAGAATCATACCAGAAAAAAACGATATGAATAGAATAATTGAAATGAACCATTACTAGGTATGGGTCAATGTCATTTTTCTGGCCAATACCGATAACCGATATTTCCCCTGCAACTGTGGCTGATAGATATTTGCAGATACGGATATTTAAGTGTCTACAATAACAAAACTTAGATTTCCTTATTTTTACTTTGTAAAAAAAACACACAATTTTTCTTTTACTACACAATCACATTATATTTGAGTTTATACAGCAGTCTCGTAGGAACAAGTATTACTTTAAACTTTAAAAATATCTCATAAAACATTCAGACCATTTACTGACTATTCAACGTAACTGTAAATAATAAACTTCTCATTGCAAAGATACAACATGTATCCTGATCAAATATGAAATATACTTGAAAACATTCTGAACAAATCCTATGACTGTAAACATGAGTTTCCCAGAGCCAGTATCCGTGTCAAAAATAAACTTTAGTGTATCTGAAAACAGAACAACATCGGTACATTTTTTTTAGTATCGCTCCAATACCAACAACTCAATTATGCAAATATCAGTGGATAATGACACTGCCCATCCCTAAACATTACGTCCCTTTTATTAAAGCTCAAATGTGTTTATTTAAGGCATGTAAACATGACTTAAACTTCCTGAGGTTTGGGAAAGAATCACGCCTGACTTCAGCCAATATGGCTGTATCCTCATGTAGACGTCAGAGATCATCTCTATTTACAGAGATGTAAATCCTAAATATGTAGCAATGATTCATGTAATTATGTGTTTCTAATGATAATCAATGATTATTCACTATTGTGAAATTCAAGTTAATTTAAATGAAAATATACAAGAATTCTTTCAGAGAATGATCAATAAGCTCTAATGTTACTTGAAAACTTGATTTCAATGTGTAATTATTATTTTTCTGCATTAATATGACATTTTATTTTGATGTTAATCAGTGAGTATGAGATATCATTACATGATGTATGATTGATGTTACTGTTTACTGAAATAATGTTTTACAAGATTAATCAATAATCAACAAGCACTTTACTTTATTATTGGGAATGTATTGAGAGAGAAAAAAAAAAAGAAAAACAACCGGAAGACATAATTATGCAAAACAGTTAAATTAAGTAATCAAGTAGGGGTGGGATTATACAAGTTCGCTTCTTCCTACTCCTTTTCAAGCAATCAATCAAACTCTACTGACTTTAGTTAATAATCACAAAGAATGAATGAACCAAATGTGACATAAGTGAATTTTATTTTTGTTTGTTTTCAATTTTCTAATCAATGCATCTTATTGTTTCTGTAATAAATTTGAAATAATTGTGTGTTTTGTCCTGTATTTTCAATCTATGCTTGAAATAAACCAATCAATCAATCAATCAATCAATCAATCAATCAATCAATCTATGGCTTAATGTTTGGTTTGGTTCCCAACTTGCCCGCCCATATGTTGAGGGTCCTTGCACAAAACACTGAACTCCACAAATGATTGAAAAGTTTTGGAGTTTCTTCAAGTCCAACTTAAATATAAAGCTGAGAAAGCTTCTTTTAAGCTAACTATGTTGTCAGATGCTTAACGTGTAAGGAGGAACACGGCATGAAGTACATGGTTTACCGACCAACGCGGCACACCCTCTGCACCGTGTACTGTATGAGTCAAAGACTTCTCCAAACCTTCTGCAAACAAAACGGATTCAGAAAGTTCAGAAAGTCATTCTCAGTGGAAGCCTTTAACTCCATACAATCTGACCTTTGGATTGGAACAATTGGATTTCCTCTCTGAGAACAAAAGGTATTTTCTAGCTGAATTTGAAATGAATTGTGTTATTTCATCTTTTTTGATATTGCAGTCCGATTATTGGGACACTCCTATGTGACCGGAATCAAACTCCTTTTTTAAACTGACAAAATGTTTTAAGGCGTTTGAGGTTTTTGAACACTTTTTCCTCACATCCAAACGTGTATTTTTTTTGCTGCCTGACGATTGGATCAAGCCTGGAAAATGTTGACATACTTTGCACACATGTGACCTCACATGCTCCAGATTCATCCTACAGGTCATAAGGGTCAGTTACTGCAAGTTAGTTTGGTACAGAAACGTGAAGCCGTGAGATTACCGTGAATCTCAGGAAGGAAGAGCGAGAATCTGCTCCAGGAGAGGTTTTCACTTCTGAATAATAAATCTCTTCATAAAATGTTTGAAATGAACTGAAATTGAGACTGAAAGGCAGAAACAATAATTCACAGTTATTGTCACATCCAAATCTTATTTAACTCTTTAATGTCTCAAATATGCAACAAACCAAATTTGCTACAAAATTCCCTAAATATAGCATTTACCAAAAACATAAGTGAATATCTTTTTTCATAGCTGTGGATAAATTCAGGATTTAAAGGGTTAAGCAAATTTAAGAATGAAACTGTATTTTATTTTTAATGAGCTGTGTACAATTGAAGCTATAAACTGTCTCACTGGGAATGACTTGTTTTGGAAATATCTCACTTTTGGTATAAAATATCAAAAAGATGGACTTTTACAAATGTAACTTTTTATTTCATGTACAGGAATAAACAGGATTAACCAGACGTTAATCGAAGACACAAAATCTAACATTAATATGAAGCTAACCCCAAACGAAAGACTAGGTCCGGGTATTGCCCTTAATTTCCAGAATCGATTCGATTTTTTTTTTCCTCGATTCTTTCGATTCACTCTATTCAATTTATGTTTGAGTTTACACATTTAGACACAATTGTTTAGAAATACATTAATAATTTATTCATACGTTTTGAAGGTTTTCATATTAATCGGATACACTTCACATATTGTAAAATGTATTAGTAAAATAATGATATTGTTAACAACTTACACGTTACATGAATTCTCAAAAGGAGACGCTTCAGTTTGACCACTAGGTGGCGATCGCGCTATAGTAGTACGCATTATTCCAGAAGAAGAACGTAGGAGCAAAATAAACAGTTTTAGACCACAAATGGTTACTTTAAAAATATTTCCTTTAAAGGAGTTTGGAAAATTCCTCCCTGTGAGTAAATAAAGACGTTTCTTTAGTGCGACTGAGCGTTAGCATTAGCCGTCCTATGGGGAAAACTCATGTTAGCATCAAGCTAGCAGACTTTAGCTTCATGCGTTAGCTTGATCTCTACTTTTATGGATCGATTATTATTCCGTAGATCGATTCAGAGTGATTAATCAATTATATAAATCCAACCCTACTGATAATAATCTTACATTTAGCTTTTTTCCACATACTGGAGGACATAAATAAAGAAAATTAAGCTAGCTCCCTCCTCTGCTTCCTCCTCCGAGCCCTCAGCAACGGGGAGAGGAAGGGGGGCTGGGTTGTTCTTTGCCAACATTTTAATAAACTTCTGCCACTTTTCAAACTTTTCAGAAAACAACACTTTTTATTTTACTTGGTTAAAAACAGCATCTTCATAATTACAAGACCAGTGGGAATGCTTTTAAAACAGATCAAAAGATGGTCGGAGTGGGACTTGATTGAGTTTGATCGGTGGCAGAGCTGGAACATTTTTTATGGGGAGAAGGAGGGAAACAGAAAACTTTTTTTTAAAATGAAATATAATATTAGGAATATTGCTTTTGTTATTTTTGCAATGTGTAAAGGAGCTTGGATGATTCTCCTGCTCCTTTCTGTATGTTTTTCAGCTCACTCACACTTTCAGCGATTTCATCAATCTCGGCATCAAAACACTCAGCTTGTTCAGGTCATTGCTGCTTGTATTTTTTGGTATTCATAAACTTTATAGTTTTTGAAATATTTAGCAAAATATGCACCATTGGAAATGAATGAGTAAGTCTTCAAATTTCAAAATTTGAAGTAGATTAGAAACAAGTCTTTAAATACATTTCTGGACAATGTTTTCATCTTATATAATCATTTTTTAAAAATTTGAAGTTTACTTAAAAAAAAAAATTAGCACCATGCTAACGCTTTTGTCATCTATTGAGGTTTTTTAGGCTAATTTAGAGTTTAGCTTTATTTTTAGCAACATGATTTTTCTTTTTTGACTAATTTACTAAAGAGTTTTGGAATTTTTTTTTTGGAGTTTAGCTTTTCTACTGAGGTTTTTTTAAGCTAATTTGGTGTTATGTTTCTATTTCAGGAACAGGCCTAAGTTTTTGATTAATTTAGTTTACTGATTAATTTTAGGCTATAGTAGAGTTTAGCTAGTATTTTTGCAACAAGCTAGATTTTTTTTTAAGGCTAATTTGGAGTTTAGCTCATATTTAAGCAACACATGGAATATTTTTGTGAAATTAGCATGGATTGGGGATTTTTAAGCAATTTTACTACAAAATATTCAGAAATTTAGGTCAACTTCCGTGCTTTTTCATAGTTCTTTTCAGTCTTTTAGGACATTTAAGATTTTGCAAATAGCTTTTGCATTTTCAGCAAACAGCTTCAGCATCTTCAGTGACTACTTTCAGCAAAATCATTCACACTAGCATCATCACAGGTAATGCCACTTTTCTAGTTTATATTAATATTGATACCAATAATGACTCCAAAATTGGAGGGGGAAAGCCTTTTGGTTTTTACTCCCCTGTAGCTCCACCCTGGTTTTGGACAAAAACATAACTATTAAAAATACATTTTCAAGAAAAAGTATTTCAAGTTCTATCATATATATATATATATATATATATATATATATATATATATATAGTTGCTTCAATGTTTAAAACATTGAAGCAACTTATTAAACTAAAATAAAACAGAGTAATGCACTTATTTAAAACACACAACAATAACACAGACTGATTCACCACTAATACTACAAGCACCTTATTTGTCTGTGTACTTGAGACATGAGCAATGACAATAAAGTTGAATTTCATTCTATCAATGAAAAATTGGTTTTATCAAAACTGATCTAATACTAGGGGTGTAACGGATCACAAAACTCACGGTTCGGATCGTGTCACGGTTTTAGGGTCACGGTTCGGATCATTTTTCGGATCAGTGAAAAGTAAAAAAAAAACAAACAAACAAAAAAAAACAATATAAAAAGCTAATTCATTTTTGGAAATGCTTCAAATCATAAATTCAATAAGCATTTAAAGTACTTCAGACACACAATATTTACATATTTAACATCAAAACATTTGGTCATTGAAGCCCATTTATTAAAACAAAAACATTTTTAAACTTTGAACACAGACAAAATGCTAAAACATGAAGTTTCTGATGACATTTTCATGTCTTTAGACCAAATCTACAAAAACTGAGATAAAAGAATGTTTAAAAATAGTGTTGAAAATACCAAATCAATCTAGATAATTCCTTAAAAGTTAAATTATAAATAAAACAGTTAAAATTAATTTTGGTATTAACTGCTTTATTAAAACTACCTGTGGGAACATTTAAATGTTTTAAATAATAATTATCTGTAAAACGTGGCACTTCCGCGCTCGCTTTTCCTGATGAATTTTGACACATTTCGCCTTCCATACATGGTTCGGTGACGGTACCGGCGAGTCCGTTACGGAGCTGCAGCTTTCTCCTGTGCGGGACAGTTGCTGCTTTAAACTGGAAGATTCTTTGAACCCAGTAATAGAAATGTGTACCGATGCTTTTATTCAGCTCCTAAGATTAAATAAACCTGATATCTATCGATCTTCGTCCTTCATTATAAATCTGAGAAAAGTTTTTGACAGAAGCTCCTCCCACACGCAGCGGGAGCTTCAGGTAAACAGACTATAGGAAAACCGGGAAGCAGCTGCTTCAGGGCTCGTCAAAACAAAGAGGATTTTCAGGAATATGACGACAATTTAATTCGATGTGAACGGACAATTGGTATAAATTATGATAGCGCGAGGTGCGCACGTGTGTGTGCGTGTTTTTTTTTTTCTTTTGGGGGGGGCCGCGATCCGCGGGTCAGACCTGGCCCGAACCGTGGCGTCTGATCCGTACGGATCACGGATCTTCTGTGATCCGTTACACCCCTAACTAATACTATTGGTAAAATCAGTTTCCATCGCTTTAACTTCTACTGATAATAAAGAAAATGCGTCTGCAGCTGGACAGCATCATCCATATTACCTGCAGGTTTTCCTTTAGCATTGCCCTGCTTCACATGTTTATTTTAAAAAGGGCAGCGTGTGTCACAATCATCATCATTATCCTGTTTTCTCCGTGGGTTCACGTCATTATAACTGCTGTAATAGAAAACTCCATCCATTTATGTTTTCTAGTTAAAATACTGCAAAATGGTCATTAGCTGTGATTTTATAGACATCACGGCTGGAGTTTTGATTTGAAAATGTCATGTAGTAAAGCGTAAACGCATAAGGACAGAGACGGATGCCATGTAAACACGTCTCCACTGAGTCTACAGTGAAAGGTGAAGGATATAAGCTCAGCTTTCAGTTTAGATGCATCTCTATGACTAGCACAGCTATGAGTTCTTCTGTAATACTAAATATCTGAGTCAACGCCGTGTGAAACATCAAAACTGTACAAACCGCAGAAGATTTCTTTTTTAAAAAAGCTGTTAAGCAAAGAATCACTAAGAAGAAGCAGAGCTTGATCTCGTGAACACACGTGTTTCTGGCTCCTTGGGAAGTGGGAAATGTGGCGAGATATTCCCGAAAGTGTTGTAGTCACACCAAGGACCCCGGGAAAATAAGAAATGCCAAGATCAGCCAAAGACACCGCACAGAGGGAGCCAAACCTTTGGGCTACAACATCAAACTCTGAAATAATAACACAACGCAAATCCCAATGCTGATATTTAGACCCACACAGCTAAACACAAATGAGCAGTTTCAGCAAAGAGGCATCCATCAGTGTCCTTGGCCCAGGGTATAAAGCTGCGTTACATATAAATTAAGCCAATTAGTGTGTGCTAAAATCCTTCCTCCTGCACATCGCGGTTGATTTTTTTTTTTTTTTTTTTCTGTTACATAAATGCGGATGAACATATAGTTACAGATGTTCACACCTGATAGGATGTTGTGCTCATCAGGCTAATTGGCAGGAAGTCCTACTGCAGCTGAAATATTAGGAGGTTTCTCAGCCAAATTCGGAAGAGAAGCAATGCAAAAAAGAAACAAAGTACTGTTAAAGCCCCCCTCTGATGAAAACATGTATGTGTGGCATTTTTCTTATGAAAGAGAAGAAATGTACCGTATTTTCTGGAGTATAAGTCGCAGTTTTGGGAGAAATGTCTGACGTTTCAGAACAAATCTGCAGCGCAGCTAAAATAAATAAACCAAAAAAATGAATACAAAAGTAATAATCTTTTGATCTGTATAAGAAAAATAAGTTTTAAGAGGAAAATAATCAAATTCTCTTCTTCTGCTGCTGTCAGTACCAAATACTGACAGCAGCATTATAGTATTTTCTGGACTATAAGGCGCACCTGCTCAATTTAAAAAAAAAAAAAAAAAGAAATACAAGCCGCACTGGGCTATAAGCCGCACATATCTATGTTGAAAAATAAGATAATTACTATAACAATTTGGTACTTTAAATGCACATGTATGTACTTGCCGTCTCCAGTGTGTGATTTCCTCGATGAAGAAGGATTTTAAAAACAATTACCAGTTAGTCATTTGTCACGAGTGTTCTATCTGCTAAAGAAAAAGTAGTGTTGGCTTTTCTGATTTGCGTTGATCTTTTGTCTATCTTGTTTTTGATTCAAATTCCGGTTAGAGTTCCCTTAGCAGTGGAAGAAAAATCCACAGAATAGCCGCACTTTTGTATAAGCCGCATGATTCAAAACCTAAGAAAAAAGTAGCGGCTTATAGTCCAGAAAATACGGTACTTTGAGTACTTTAGCAGTTGTTACAGGAAACAACTGCTAAAGGACAACTGGTGTTTACTAGGAAAATAGCAGATATTTAAGTCTTTTAAAGAAGCTTGCAATGTTTTTATGTTTTTCTATTCCAATTTGAGATTTCCTTGCAAACATACTTAAAACAACAAAGCTAAAAGAATAAGTAGGCAAGCTCAACTTTCCTATGACACCACACTTGTTCTGCTGCCCTTTGTTTAAACTCATCTAGTTAATGCTATACCACCGTTATAAAAATAAAAATGTGCTGGTCGGTCTCTCCGCACACTGGGGTCAAAAGACAGCGTTCACAAGGAGATATTGTCCTTTTGAAAAAAAGGCGCATCGCCAAGACTCATATGATCTGCTCTGGAATATTACATAAGTCAAAAGGAAGGAGGCCTGAGTGGTGTGATATGTCATGTGCTACAGTCTTCCTAAACCTTTTACCACAAGGGATAAGTGAGACACACAGTACATCATGTGTCAGACTTTGATAAAGCATGTGGGCGAAGAGATCTAGATGAAAGTCTCCAGCGTATTCACCCTTCCTTGAATACAAAAAAGAAAGGAGAGGGAAAAAAAAAAAAGGCACATCCTGGCATTTACTCCCTTTAAAGAGACGCAGTTAAAGAACAATTGTTCTATTGTCTCACCAAAAGTGACCTCTGAATTAAAACTGCACCACATCCTGCAGTGGGCTCGGTGTTTACCAGGACTACGGCGGATTTCTACCCCACAAAAAAAAAAAAAAAAAAAAAGTAGATTGTGCAGTAAATCTCAGCCAGCCATAAAATTAACTCTAGGGCCCATGATTGAACAGTAAACCAAATTAAATACATAGCTGAGGTGATTACTGACTGAAAGCGTCGGAGGCTGATGGAAAAAAAAAACAATAACTAGATCACGCAAAATTAGACTTTGGGAACTCACTGGACAAGCTCTGCTTTTTTCTTTCGAGTCCGCACAGCAGAAGCAGCAGGACAGCACATGACAGTTTTGACAGCGTCAGGAAAATCCACCGCGTAAAGTGAGTTTTCAATTTTCAATATGTGGCAATTGGATCACTTAAGTGCCAAAAGCTTATGAGGTCATTCTTCAGCGGGCGGTGTGCAGTCCTGCATGAATTGTCTACTTATTGATTCTGAAATACATTCGACTGCCTCCGGTGGATACATTACACTGCTCACACTTTAATGGCGTTCAAGTGTGGTAATGGTTGATTACTAGTAATGTAAATGGGTCCATCTAGAAAAAGTGACACTGATACTGCTGGGTCAGTTATTTCATCACGGCACAGCACGGTCACCAAGTCAGGAAATGCATTCCAGTCTGGCCGAAGAAGAACCACGAAAATGTGTTCTAACATTTTAAATAAAGTTCAGTAATGTGGAATAATAGAAAATATGCACCATTTAATGAATAAAAAAAAACGTTGCACCCTAAGGTCGGCCGCAAATAAAAACTGCTGCAGAAGGACTTTGCATGCATCACTTCCATGCAAACCCGTCATGCCCGCCCGGGGCCGTACAAGCTGGGAGAACGGCTCCCTTCCTCTTTAAATGCTCTTTGAGGTCGGACTCTAATCAATACTTGAAGGCTGAATTTAGAAGTGATGGATAAAAGCATGAAAAGCATTGCACCTGATATCTCTCTAAGAGCCTCCGTTGTAATCTCAACGTCTATTGTATAACGGCCAGGATGGAATCTGGATCGTAGAACAGTGGAACACATTATATTAATCTACCATAAAAGCTGCTGAGATAATACGGAGCGTTCCAAACATTACTGCTAAAACTCAAGAGCAGAAAAAAAAAGACAAAAAAAGATTAGAGGATGACAATCATCCACTGGATTTCTGTAGAAAGAACATAATGCACAGCATAGCCACGCTAACCTTGAAAAATCCTTCCAGAATAATTGGATTTTTTTAGAGTAAAAAACTGTTTAAAAAGTGTTTGTTAAACTGAGCATTTTCATTGCATGAATAAGCAGCGAGTATCAACATAATGTATGAAGATTTATTCTTGGTTCCAAAGTTATTTAATACATTTTCTTTCCGCTTGTACTTTTGGCGTTCATAAACTTTATGGTTTTTGAAATATTGAGCAAAATATGCCCCAAAGGAAATGAATGATAAAGTCTTCAAATTCTGTATTTTTAAGTAAATTAGCAACAAGCCAAGAAAACTAATATTGAGCTGTTAAATCAGCAGCATTATGCTAGCTCATTTGGTATCTATACTGAGGTTTTTTATGCTAATTTGGAGCTTAGCTAACAAGCTAACGTTTTTGGCTAATTTGTCATCTTCTGGAATTTTTTGGGTTAATTCAGAGTTTAGCTTCTAATTTACTGACATGTTTGACTAATTTGGTTTACTAAAGAATTTTGGCTATTTTGTACTTAAGCTAGCATTATGCTAGCTTTTTTTTTTAAATTAATTTGGCATCAAGTGAGGCTTTTTTTAAAGCTAATTTGGAGCTTAGCTAACATTATAGCAACATTTTGGCCAATTTATTTAGTTTTTGGCTAATTTGCCATCTTCTGGGTTTTTAAGGCTAATTTTGAGTTTAGCTTCTATTTTAGCAACATGACTTATTTGGTTAACTGAGGAATTTTAGGCTATTTTGGAGTTTAGCTTTTCTTTAAGCAATGTTCTGGCTTTTTTGGTTAATTTGGCTTCTAATGAGGTTTTTATGCAAATTTTGAGCTTAGCTAGCATCAACATGATAACGTTTTTGGCTAATTTGTTATCTTCTGGGGTTTTTTAGGCAAATTAAGAGATTAGCTTTTATTTTAGCAACTTTTTTTACTAATTTAGTTTACTGAGGAATTTTAGGCCATTTTGGAGTTTAGCTAGTAGCCTTTTTAAGCAACATGCTAGCTGTTTTGGCTAATTTGACACCTACTTAAGTTTTTTGGGCTAATTTGGAGTTTAGCTCATTTTAAAGCAGCACACTAAATATTTTTGCTAAATTGGCATGTATTGGGGAGTTTTTTTGAAACATTTTTCTGAAATTTAGGTCAACTTCAGCACTCTTTCATAGTTCTTTGATGAAATTTCCAGTCTTAGCAAATGTAACATTGTGAAAATAGTTTTGTATTTTTCAGTAAATCCCTTTAGCAATTAAAGTAAATTGCATCACTATTTTAAGCAAAGTTTCTGCATCTTCAGCAACTATTGTCAGCAAAAAGCAACTTTTCTAGTTCCTTTCAATTTATTTCTTACTTTCTCGAAAGTGGTTAAATCAAACTTAATTTAATTTTTTTTTTTAGGAGGGGGGGCTCTACAAAAAGAAGAAAGTTAGAGAAAACAGCTCTATAGCTAATTACAAGTACTCATGCAGTTGTTAAACCAGTAAAGATCAGCACTGCTGTGCTGACAATTTCCACATAAATGAAGAAATCTCCAGTAAGAATAAGTAATTCACACTTGATGTCACTGATGAATATAAATGATCCAAATAATACAAAATTATTTCTGCTGATTAACTCGGGAGGAATTATGAAGGAAGAAATCGTGTGGCGAGCTGAAATAAGATGACCATTAATTAGCCAAAAGGGATTACAAGATGATTACGGTACAAGTCATCTATAGCAACATATCACTCATGACTAATGAGGACATCTGCTCAGACCACAACTCCTTGACATTCGCTCCTGTTTTCATACATTGGAGTCTCGTGATTTTATCAGCTCCATCACCAGAAAAAAAAAAAAAAAAAAAAACCACACATTTCAGATTAAATATAGTGAAGCCACTGTGGCATTAATTCTGTAGTGTACACGCAGCTGAACTACAGCAAAAACAAATCCGAGGCTTCGGATCAGGAGCGTACAGGAACAAGAGCAAACAAAGACTGAAAAGAAGCAATCAATCTGGGGGTACTTGGCTGTGACTCAAAGTAATGATTCTAATCAAATACAACACACCGCGGTGCTGTGGTGAATCCATTGTGCAATTTAGTTTATAGCTGCTAATCTCATGACCTAATAAAGGTGGTCCAAGAAAATCCTTGTTCTAAATCCAAAAGGAAAACGCTCCCCCTCTTCCTTCCCAAGGCTAGAAACTGTAGCGTTGTTGAAACAAAAACTAGAATCTGGACACGGAGACAGAAAACTAAAGTTCTGACCATTTTCTGGGGAAAAGAAAAAACACAAATTTGGTATAAATGCAGACATTTTATTTTTTGAGAAAATATTTAGGCGACACATAATAAATTTGCCTCAATATAAAGAAGACTCAAAAGCTTTAAAAAAAAAAGTGCTTTATAATCTGTGTTCCCCGTTTACTGACGTTGAAGCAGTTTTAAAGGCATCTCTGTCAATATGTTTTTATTTTACGAGTTGCAAACAAGATTGGATATCATCGTAAATATGCCAACACGGCTAACATGTAGCAATTGGCATCTTTAAGATTTTATAGATACTCCTCCGATTAATGATGCTGCTTATTGATCCTCTATTCTTATCTGTACGTTTGTGTGAAAACAAGGGAGAAGAAAAATAAAATATGTACATGAAAACCTTTTATTTTAGAACACATTAAAACAATATGTTAATTTAACAACCTTTGCACAACAAAATAAAATCATCAATAATGTCTTTGTATTAATACATTTAAAGGTAACAATTAAAATTAACAGGGCAATCAAGAACCAGAATGCAATTTTACGTTGTATGTCGCGTAATTTATTATTATTAAGGCACAAAAATATTAATGTTATTATATTGATATTGTTTTTTTTTTTTTTTTTTTACAGTAATAGCCACATTCATTTTCACTCCTTTTATTCAAATGTCCTACACTTATCTCTGATAAACACTTTAGTCACATGATCCACATATGCAGCGCTAGCAAGTTAAAACAATGGCGGCGCAAGACGTCTCACTTGGACTGTCAAACGCTGCACACCTCTCCTGGTGTATTTTAGCGCTGTTTTTCGGACAGGTTACTGGTGTTACTGTCCTTAAAGCAATGCTTTTGTTATATCTAACACAGACACACTTTGGACCCGTTTGTGAGTCTTCTTAAGCCACATTGAACAAAGTACCATAGTGTAGTCTGTCTCTACGATGTTGCAACACCACAACACCGGTACTGTTAAGCAATAAATATCACTACGGAAACCTATTGGTCTGGTAAAAACTGATGAGGTGGAGGTGGTATCGGATCCCCATTAGTCACGTTTCTATTGTTTTTTTTTTTTTTCCTGTGCCACTAACAAGGTTGGGATTTAATTTGATGCGGCTTATATGCAAGTTAAAAAAATAGACCATTCCTTGACTGAATCAATAGCACCCTATAGTGCAGAACATATGGTAATATTTGTTTTTATGGTATATTTGTATATTTAATTTTATCTAAATATCTTTATTTTTACTTGAAATGTATGAGTAGTCAAGTTACATTTTGCAAAGGACAAAAGCTATCTTTTCTATTCAGCTTTAAACAAAAATGATAACTTAAAACAATTTTTTTTTATCAGTCAAGAAGTTTTTTTTTAAAGTAAATTTATATATTTGAAAAAAAGTTAAAATTTGTAGTTTCAATAGTGACGTATTATATATCAGAGCTAATTTTCTTTAACAAAGGAAACAACATTGACTGTAAAAGAGAACTGGACAGAGTGAATGTGAGGTCGCCAATAGAAAAAAACCAAAGGACGTAAATTAAGTTGCCATTTTATACGCGATATGCCCGTCGCCATGTTGGAACCAGATGTCCTCAGTAAGCTGTGATTGGTCGATCTCAGTCTACATTTCTATGGCAACAACCATCTTTAATTTATTAGTTTAAAACTTATATTTTTGCCATAGCACAAATTGTACAACAAAAAAAAAAATCAAAAACAAAAAGGTGGTAAAAAACAAAAAAAAAAAAAAAGTAGCAGAGCAAGAATGGTTATTCTGACAAATATGTCTGAGTAATAACTGCTCACTTCTCTATAGAAATAGACTGTAGGATTTTCCTGCAAAATTACAGTCAATGGGAAACAAGCGTAAAATATTTAATTTTAAGATTCATGCTACTTCTATATTTACATTTTATGAACTCCATGTCATATGATGTCCAGTCTTTTATTTATTTTCTTTATTAAAAAAAAATTGAGGAAAATTAGGTGGCTTGAGTTCAGGACACCCATCAATCCACTAGACTAGACCACGGGCTTAATGATAAGGATAAGCCTATGAAGGTTCCAGATTTAGTGACAGCCAAACTGACCAAGCATGCCGTCGTCTTCCCAGACTGAACAAGAAGCAGCGTGGAGGAGAGAGGAGGAGTAAAGCACTTTGACCTTTCCAATGTCATTTAAATACTTGTAGAGCTCCGGCTGGCAGAAGTTCACTCTGATTGTGTCAAGAAACTCTGAAATCCTCAAGATTTATGTTCGGATCTGTTGACTTGTAGAGAAAAATGGAAGACTGATCTTTAAGTACAAACATTTATATTTCTAGTGAAAGTCTTAGAGTCATTTCGCTGGTGCTGAACAGCCGTTATTTCTAAAGATGACAGTGAGACTAATGATCGTCCCGAGGATGGGGATGTTGACGCAGCAAAGCGGTCGCCGGCTCCCACCTGCTCCGCGCCGACTGTTAAGGTGCGGAGACGGATGATCTCCGGAATCCTTGAGTGATTCGTGGTTACCTTGGGACGGCTCTCTCCTGCTCTGATAAACAAGTGCGTGATTGAGCTTGGCTGTGACGCAAACACACATCAGTTATCTCTAATAGTTGGTTTACGCTCGCTTTTGACGTGCACGAAGACACGCAGCAATTTATTCACAGCATGGCCAGACTCATCTGGAAAGGGAAAAAAAAAAAAAAAAAATCAAATAAGGAGTTTTATTTGAAACGTTTGGTAAGTCCTGCTTGTGTAGAATTTCTCTGTTAAACATGAAAGTTGTCTTTGTTTAGGAAGCATAAAAACACTGTCTTTCTGAAATATGAAAATGTCAAACGAAAAGGCCATGGTATTCAAATCCCTGGTTAATTAGGGTTCTACCACTAGAAGGCTTTGAATGTTTGTGTTGAAGAACAGAAACATTTGCATTCCCTAAAGGGGGAGTGTGTCAACAGGATCGATAGCATCCTCTCTGAACTTCTGTTCTGCCTCCAAAACTATTGAACTCAGCAGATCTGCATAGAATTTGGCTGGTTTTAAGCAACACCAAATTTATTTTTTTTGACTCCATATGGGAAAGGGGACCTGCCATCCAAAAGTGAGCTTTTAATTACAGCCTATTGAGCACATGGAAAGGAACCTATAATTACCTTAAACAGTTTTCTCAAGTAACACAGTTAAACACCAATTACCCTGACCTTTATATTGATGTTTAAGCGATTTCTCTTGGAAATGCAGCAACAATGCGAGACAAACCCATGAATGGAGCTCGCCTGACCTCGTCTTAGTGTGTCAACTTGAAGAGAGCAGGTCGCATTTAACAAGGACCTCATAAAGCGGTTGAACATTATAGAAAAAAGAAAAAAAGGTTCATGTTAGTGTTAAGACTTAAGAGCACTTGTTTGTCAATAGATCCTTCCTGCTTTTTATCTGCATGTAGCCTATAAATCATTGCTAACCATGAAAAAGATCTGAATAAAAATACCAATGTTTAAAATGAAGCATGAAGTAGATAGATAACCTTAAACTATTTAATGTGTTTTTATGTATTTTTTGGTGATGTGTTTTTTGTTTTGAGAATGTAACTTTATAAGCATTTCACTGTACACTTTAAATCTATTTTATTTGATTCTTCATATGTTTTTATCCTCTTTCTGTACAGCACTTTGGGTCTGTATGGGCAATTTAAGTGCTTTATAAATAAAACTTGTTATTATTAAGAGTCTTAAGGACATTTATCTAAAAAAAGAACAAAACTCACTTAAATTGCAAACTTTTTTCACAAACCACTGTCACACAGAGACCCCTGACAAACACTTTATTTCTTCTATTACCACTGATTTAATTTTTAAAAATCTTAAGTGTTCCAAATTTAAAGTTGAACCAGTAGACGTTTCACTTTAACAAATAAACTATTACTAAAGTCCCACTTCAATTAACTTGTGGCCCCCCCCAACACATTTCCTACACAACAAATATGTTAATTTACAAACTGAATATTTTTTGTCTGTTGGCGATTTAATATTTAAGCTTCTTTTTTTTACTCA
Source organism: Oryzias javanicus (assembly GCA_003999625.1). Lineage (NCBI taxonomy): Eukaryota > Metazoa > Chordata > Actinopteri > Beloniformes > Adrianichthyidae > Oryzias > Oryzias javanicus. The sequence continues at coordinate 30,848,211 of CM012441.1, read as the reverse complement.
AAAACAACCAGAAACACAATGTTTATAGGAATGAGTCTGTACAATTAATATTCAGGCATAAAATCATTGTTATTCAGTACAAGAAAATGATAAAAAAAAAAAACTTTGTTATTTTGTTTAGTGAACTATTAGAAAAAGCAAGCAAAATGAAACCTTGATATTTCTTTTTTATGCATAGTAACATTTATTATTTATAAGATTGCTACTAACTTCACACATCTGCTCTTCTGTAGGAACTATACTTGAGATAACAGAGTATAAAAATTAAAAAAAAAATAACGAAAGAGATCTTTAAATCCTCATAATTTTCATGTTAAAATAAATGTATTCCACGAAAGGATTATACAGCTTCCCCGTCCCGTGTTCTCCCAGATTAAAGAACCTATACCATTCAAAATTAAATCTTCTTTGAGCTTTTAAGTGTATTATAATAACTCCTCATGAAGAGCAACCCCAAAGCGGTATTTTGCTCCATACACGCATCTCTGAGCATCCTTCTAAAACCCGACTCTCTGGGCACGAATTTCATGAAAACAAGGGGGTCCTCACATCGTGATGTCACAAAGTGAGAACAGCCCCTTCCGGGAGGAGCCAGTGCTGCCGGCACCTCCCCCACAAACGTTCATTTTTAATACACAATATGCACATTGATCTTTGCAAAAGTTCAGATGTTTGTTTTTGGAGGTGAAACGCAGACGAGGTCGGATCTCGGATGATGTCATGAAATGGGCGGCACCTACAAGGAGCGAAAGGCGGAGCCTCAGAGGATTGAGTTGTCTTACTTCTGGGTAGAAAAAGAGCTTGCAAAAATAACTTATTGCAATGTATTATTATACATATGGATAGAGTTTACTCTGAAAGGTTAAAAAAAAATAAAGTGTCTACATAATTTTCGGTCAGTGCTAAACTTTTTTCTTAGTCGCAAAGACCCGTGGGAAAGGAGTTAAGGTTAAGATTATGGTTCCGGTTTGGGTTAAACAACCACCAGGCTCCACCAGGAAATGGGCCAAATGTGGAGAACACAATTCACACATTTAGTAACGGGACAGTTAATGGGACTTTAAGTTTAATTTTAAATATATGTGGCGAACAAAAAAAATCCAGTCTCGCATTGCTGCGGGCAGTGCAGAAATATGATCTTGAATTTCCATCACTTTCTATGCCGGTCGCACGTAAATACCTGTGAATAACATCAGCCAAAGATAAAATGGGTGGACAGAGAGGGAATGCTTTTACTTTCACCTCCACAGACTCTAGACATGATGTCGTGATCAACACAAAACAAACTTTATTATTCATGTTCAGTGACAATTAAATATATATCTTTTGTATATATTCTGTCTAACAAAAATAAGGTTAATAGAAGATGTATTATTTTCTAGATACAAGTCTAATCTCAGCCCAGCTGTTGCAAATGTAATGCTATATAAAAAATAAAATACAGCAAAAGAAATAATCCTCTCATTTGTGCACAACATGTTTTGAACACAACATGTCGCCTCTGGCGTCAAGGAAATAACACATTAGCTTTGAACTACAATAACTGTCTATCCATTTAACACAATTAACCTGAACCAACAAATTTGTTAGTTCACTTTGATTCCATCAATGGTCGAAACTGTTAAAGGGTTGATATTTGTAACAACATGATACTAGCTAACTTTAGCCAACATATTTAAACTAGAAAAGTTCAATTACCTGCGGGGTAATGCAGTAATGAATCGCTTTTTGCTAATAGTAAGGTTCTGAAGGGATTTGCTGAAAATGTGAAATCCATTTCCAAAAGGTTATATTTGTTAAAAGTCTGGAAATTTTGTGAATTACCTTAGAAATAGCGCTAAGGTTGACCTACATTTCTGAAAAAAATTGTGGTAAAATTGCTTAAAAATCCTCAAAGAATGCCAACTTTCAAAAATATTCAGTGTGTAGCTTAAATATGAGCTCCAAAAACCTTAGTAGATGCAAAATTAGCCAAAAGCATTAGCCTACTGCTTAATTAAACTCCTACCTAAACTCCAAAATAGACTAAAAGTTCTTAGTAAACTAAATTGGTCAAAAACAAGTTGGTAAAATAGTACCTAAACTCTTAAATTGGCCTAAAAAACTTCAGTAGATAACAAATTAGCCAAAAATGTTAGCATGTTGCTAAAATATTAGCTAAACTCCAAATTAGCATAAAAATAGGTCTCAGTAGATGTCAAAATTAGCCAAAAAAGTTTAGCTCGTAGCTTAAATACTAGCTAAAATCCAAAATAGCTTAAAAGTCCTCAATAAACTAAATTAGCCAAAAACCATTAGCATGTTGCTAAAATATTAGGTTAACTCTAATTTTTGGAAAATTACAATAAGAGATGATAACATAGCCCAAGAATATATTTAAATACTTGTTGCTAATCTACTTAACGTTATGAAATTTGAAGACTTTTTTCAATTATTATGGCTCATATTTCTCAATATTTAAAAACTATAAAGTTTATGAATACTAATACCAAGTTTGCTGAAATAGCTGAAAGTCTGATTTTTTACGTGCTGAAAAACATACGGAATGGAGTATGAAAATAATGCTTAGTAAGCATTCACACTATTATTCAGAAAGTACAGCCATATTTTTTTTTAATGGTCGCTAATGAAGTAAAAACATCTAGACTTTTCTAAAGTACTTGCTACGAAAACAATACTTGGAATGAGTTTGGCATATTTTGCTTTGTTATATTGAATGACCTTCTTCATGGAAAGCTGATCAGAAAAGCCTGTTTACATGTCGTATTCAAATGAGTAAGGATGGAACGTTGGCGTGCATGTAAACAGTCAATAATCTATGTTGGAACTAGATAATCCACAAAAATATGATTAAAAAGCTTAAGCTTACTATAGAAAATATTACATTTACATGTAATGGTATTACTTTAAATGCAAAGTATATTGAAATAGACTGGCATCTGGACTTTAATAAAAACACACAATCCCATTCCTCTATGATAGTGGCTGAAATTTGTGAATTTCCCCTTTAGGGATTAATCAAGTCTTTCTGGATTTGAACTTTAAATTTAAATAATTCATGACAGGGAAAATGAGTGGAAGAGGAAGATTATTTGTTTTTCCCAGCATGAGAAAAAGGCAATCTCAATTGTAGTCACCGGGAAAAGAGAGAGAAAAAAGACAAAGAAACCAAGGGGCACAAAGCAAACATGGTCTGCTGACCCACAATAAGACAAAGAAAAAGGCAGCCTGAAGGTTCCATTGTCTGTAGCCTCCACAGGGCAGCGGGGACTGACAGTTCAGCTGTAAGTAAAGCTGACACAGTATTGCATCGCAGCAAGATTGTTTAGGGGAAAGTGGACATGCCAAATGAAGGACAAAGGACATTTATTGATATGGCCAAGTCTTCAAGTCGAGCAATAGACGCCCTTCAGTAAAAGTGTCTCCTTGTTCCCTCGATATTAATCACTATTGACATGCAGCACAGGAAATAAGTCTGCCCGTTTCGCCTGTGGTGCTTTTTTTTTTTTCCAAGTCCACCTGGTGGAATTCAGCGAGTGTGTTTAGCTTAACGTCTCAAAGACAAATGAAATGATCTTGGCTGAAGTGACTGAGTCATTCGGAATGATTAAAACGCCACTGTGCCCAGCTTCAAGTGTTTCGCCTGAAAGACGGAGTGAAGTCGACCATACACATCAAGTAATGAAATGATGACTGATGGCCTTAATTACCATAGTGAGACAAACAAACAGTTCCATCACTATTAAGGTCAAATTACTGTGATTATCTAGCTAAATAAACAATGGTCCAAAGAATGCCGTTGTCACATCAGCTTAAAATATTTCACTTTAAAAACCAATTTCTACATTTCCCAGTAAGGCAGTCTCACTCCCACTGTCTGCAGACACTATTTCACTCATGGCTGTTCTCCTCTACTTGTGATTACACCAGATCAGTTATGGCTTTCTCCCAACTATAAATAGACTGCAAACCATGCAATACACAAAAATTTGAGGAGATTTTTATATTTTAAATACATTTCTTATACCACTCCTAAGTCATTTTTTTTTTTTGCAAATGTCTAACTCTTCGTGGTGCAGCAGTAGGGTGGCCATAAGATTGCAGGTTCGATTCCCGCCTGGCCCGCCCATGTGTGGAAGCGTCCTTGAGCAAGACACTGAGCCCCAAATTGCCTCTGTTGGAAGATTGGTGCCAGTGTTTGGCAGTGGAACCGCCATCACTGTGAATGCGTGCGTGAATCGGACCAAGTGTATACATCATTTACGTTTATGTTCACACCGGCCACGTCAACCACAAGCAACCACTTCCTATGAAAAGTCTATGTAAACACATATGTGGTTTTTAGGCTTCCATGTTCATAATTCACATGTTCACGTGCCACTACTCACGTTTATGAAGGGTAACCAAACAGGGCAGTTGGAGGCTAACGCCACTCTCAGGCCAGATTTGAAAAATGCAAAAAAAAAAAAAGATGGCGGGGCCAACCGAGGCGGGCTGAGCAGAGATGTGGTCTGGATTTGTGATTGACAGTGAGGTTAGCTTTAGGTAACTATAGTATCTTTTTATTTCTCGGCGTCAGCATCGCAGAGTGAGTTCTGCCATTTTTAGCATACTGGAGTGAGTTTCAACGCTCTCTGCATCAGCTCTGGCACTCTTGGCGTCGCGGGGAGAGCTGGTTTTAGACCAATAGACCAATCGAATTCTCATTTTAACCTGTAGGGGGCAGCACACAATTTCAGGAATTAAACAAGTTTATTTTAAATTGATAAATTTGGCAAGGACCAACAGACAACACTTTTAATGCCCCGTTTATAGAGCTCAACAGTCAAAAAACTAAAGTTGATTTAGTGTTTGGTCTCCCTTTAAGACAGTTTTCCAGGTGTACGTACAAAACGTGCGACTGGACAGTGAAACCAGTTTAGCTTTGACCAATCAGGGTTTTGGATTTAGTAGTGTTGTATGGGTAGCGTCCTTTTCAGAACACGGAAGAACCAACTATTTGACCATTGATCACAAAAGAGAAATAAATAATTGCGGTTTGTGTCTAACCGGAATTACATGACCCAAAGCTTTTCATATATTGGTACAGAACTTTGAAAGAAAAAATCCGGAGTCAGATTTGCACCCCTTTGATACTCCGCACCGAGCCTCTTCTAACAGTATCAGGTAGCAACAGTCCAGTGTCAATGAGCAAAACCCTGAGTTCCTGAAAACGCGACATATGCCTAGTCTGAATTAAGCATTACAGAAAAACATGAAATGCAGTACTTTACTTCTGATGCAGTCAAGTTAAGAAATTAAACCAAGAAAACTTTGTCAAGCCGTTTCCTTATACAGAAGCATCATCTGTGAGCAGCAAAAGCGCTTTCCATGAGCCCGCACAAATAAAAGGAGACCTTGAAGCATCTGCCAATCTGACTGGAAAGGCTGCAGAGCAGGCCGCTCGAGGGTGCCCCATTTCTGAAACTTTGAAAAGTCCCAGGGGAGACATGACAAAGCCCCAACTGCAAATCAATGCAGCCAATAGAAAGAGTGTAAGCAACAGCACTGATCTCACAAACATAGGTCCTTTAATTATTATCAGAGGGGATCAAGGGCATAAAACCCCTTAAGTATTCAAGCCCTTACAGAAAAGGCAGACTATTAACTGAACATATCTCAAAAATTTTATTGGAAAAATATTGTGTATGTTTGTCAACCTAGTAAAAGAACGAAAACAGGAGTAGTATGAATTGGAATATTACATACAGTAAAAGCTATACGTCAGAGCCTTCAAGCATCAACACAAAACTAAAGTCATTTCTAAATAGAATAGGAAACAAAAATGTATTGGTTTATTCTGCGCTTCACAGAGGCACTATTGCTGATCTCTGTTATAGATTTACACTTATGTATGACTGCAGCAGGAGTTCAAGTTTCTTGACAAACATTTCTAAAAAACATGGAGGAGGTGGTAGAGTCCAATTAACAGCTCAAAATCCTACAAAAGTAGGTTGTGAACTTTCAGAAGTTTAAAAAAAATATCTAAAATTGAAAAGTTGTGAACATTTCACACTAAATAGTAGGGGTGTCGGAAAAAATCGATTCACATTCGAATCTAGATTCTCATTTTTAACGATTCAGAATCGATTCTAAATATCCAAGAATCGATTCGCCCCCTCCCGTCATATTCCTGCATTTATATGTTTTATTTAATGGCTCGAACCTGCTAGTTTACTTGCAAGCCGTAAGTTTGTCCCGAAACGGCTACCGTAGTTTGTTTTTCCCACGAGGCGAGCGGAGCTTACTGAGCGCGGCGCGCTACGTAGCACATGAGAGAAAAAAGTTCCTCCTGTACCCGTCATCAATTGGCAAATGTTTGGGCTCACTTCGGATTCCACAAATCCTGGAGTAAGGAGCTTGACATGACGTGCAGTGTGTAAAATCTGTTAAATCAGACACTTCAGGAACACTTCAAATGCTCGCGCTCATATCTCGTCCATCACCGGAGCTTAAAGTTTAAAAAGTCTTTCTCTGCCTTCATACAGTTGAAATCATCCGTCCCTCCAGGATTTCCTGATGTTTCGATAACAACTTTTAATGCAAATCCAATCAAACCCCGAGATTTGTTGCGCACCTTGCAGCTTTTTATTTTCACCGCAACTTTATTGAGATCAATCTACCGTGACAACAGTCATGGATGACCACGTGACCGTTTCCCTTCCGACTCGGCCGTGCTCTCTTTAATTATCGTTCTATAGTCCTCTCACACTTTTTCTCTTCATAACGCGCGTGAACGGTCACCCCGCAGGTGAGCATGCGCTGCGTGCACGCGGGGGTGAAGGTGCGCTGTCCCCGGGCGCGCACGCGGCACGGGGGGCGCAGGTACAGATCAGTCTGTCATATTGCGCGGGGCACAGCTGCTGCACAACAGGTACCGAGTATGAAGAGAAATACAGAGAGAGACTCTGGAAATCTGGAACTATTTCACTTTAACTGGTAATGTAAAGGAAGAATTTAGAGCATTCCATCTAGAACCTTCTCCACAACAAACCTACAGACACCTGAGAGAAGCTTCTTTAAAACAGAGCAGATCAATAAAACCAGATCAACTCCTCAAAGCCTTTGTCTTCATCTACCAGCAACTCAGCAGTGATGCTTTAGAAATAGATAAAGAGGAAGATTCTGAGAACATCTGAGGATTCATCTGTTGTTGATGTTTTTAAGTTCATGATTTTTCACTGGAAATCTGGAAATATTTTATTCTAAAATATGTTTAAATCAACACATATTTGGGTTATGTTAGCAGTAAAGACCAAAGTTCATTTTATGCTTGACAGTTCTATTCAAGTTAAATGACAGCTCAAGGGGATGATGCTGTATTTACTTTGTGCATATGTTATAATAAAAGAATTGAAACATGAGAATATGATTTGTATTTCATAATTAAATTTTTAGGCGCTTTTAAAAATATGTATATATTCAAACACATTGGAACTTTTTACAAAAGCTGCTGCAACATCGGCCATTTCGGGCCAGAACAATCATAAAAATCTTCTGTGAAATCCTTGAGGGTCTGAATAATACAAGTTTGCACAGTATCATAAATACATTCCCTTTTTTATTAACATTTTTCCTTTGTGTTTTAAATGTCTGAATCGAGAATCGAGAATCGTTTCATCGAATCGAATCGAATCATCGGCAAACGGATCCGAAGAATCGAATCGAATCGTGACTTGTTGTAAGATTCACATCCCTACTAAATAGCCCTTTCCGTTGAATAGATTAACCATCGACAGCTGTTAACATCCACAGGTCTTGATTACCATCAACTTTCTCTGTCGGTTTAGAAAAATCTGCCTGAGCTTTTAGTTGAACCGTGTTGTTCGACTGAAAGAAAGAGCGTTGTTTCAAAAGTAGCAAGAAAACACCAATTCGTAATGGAAGGCAGGCCGTAATAAACAGGAAACTTTAGGTCTTCTTTACAGAGAAATTGTAAAGAAATATCAATGAGTACAGTCTCCTTCAACATCTCAAACTGCGAGGAACTCTAACAGGAAGAGGTAGATCCAAAGTCACACCTGAACCAGAGGCCAAAGTTCCTGAGAGTTTCTAGATGCAAGATCTTCATATCACAAGACAACAGCATCATTGTGGCTCCCATTTCCAGGTCTACGTTTGAACTGGTCCTTTCAACAAGATTGTGACCCGAAACAGAAATCCAAGCTACGCTAGAACTACCTGAAGATGAAAGAATAAGATGGTGAATGTGAAAACCTGAAGGGGTGAGCACAGTCTACAGACTGGATCCATGTGGATATGTTTGGGCATACCTGGACAGAAGAGTAAAAGCCAAGAAAAATCTACAAGAACCAAACAAAGATGGGAACTTCTGATGGACAGTTGGAAAGAACTTTCTTAGGAACATTTCCTTTCCTCGTCTTTCCTTCCAAACTTTCAACTGATAAAGACTACTTTAGTAAATTAAACATCTATATTGGTATTTTATGGTTAATAAAGCGATTCCAGGATTTCTTTTGTTGTAACTCCAGTTATTTATTTGAACTACCCTTTGATTTCAGAGTGACACATGATGTCACACTGAAAATTTTATGGAATAAAACCAAAACAAAAGCATTTCTGCAACTACTGACTGGTAGTAATGTACATTATCCATCGATTTTCCAAACCGCTTTCTCCCTTTCAGGGTCACGGGGCTGCCAGAGCCTAATCCGCCCACTTTTGGGCAAAGCCAGGATACATCGTGGACAGGTCACCAGTCTGTTGCAAAGCCTCAATTACACACACTCACATTCACATCTAGGGACAATTTAGAGTCACCAATTAACCTATGAAGCAGGTTTTTTGGAAGTTGGGAGGAAGCCAGAGTCCCCGGAGAAAACCCACGCATGCACGGGGAGAACATGCAAACTCCACACAGAAAGTCACCAGTTGGCGTTTCCGTTTCAGGTCCCCCAGCCGGGACTTGAAATGGGGCCTTCTTGCAGTGAGGCCCCTGTGCGCCACCGTCCAGCATGTAGCTCAGGGTTCTCAAACTCAACTGAAGGCAGAGTTTAGCTGAGGCTTCAAAGGTTTAATTTATGCCAAAGATGTTTTTTTTGGGTCCATTGTCTCTGTCTACTGAAGAAGTTTATTGAACATTTGTTCATGTCTATGTACTACTAATTAATATCTTCTGCGTGTCCTGTGAAATGACAGAAGCTAACGACGCTAGCAACTGCTGCCAAAAGCTTTTCTGACGACCAGATCGAACGACAAGAGTAAATGCAAACTTTTAGGCATAAAGCAAGCGGAAACCTCACAAAGCAAGTACAAAGCTATCATCAAGGAAGTGTGGACATGCAGAAGATATTGCTTAGTAAACATTCGACTTTCATATTAAGGCAGGGGCCGCAAAATATTAACTTAGAGGCAGAAAATGGTCCGCGGGCTGACAGACCACATATGTAAATTACGGATTATCCAATACGGTAATTTACCTAACTGGCAAGAAAAAAAATTGGTTAAACTATTTTTAGTCAAAACCGATTTACAAATAAATAACAGTTATGTTAAGTGTTTGTGTATGAAGTTCAGAAATGGGCTTTAGTTCTTTAACTATATATATATTCATTGATGTGTGTGTGTGTCAAATGATGGTGTTTGTAATTTTATGTAGTTTATATTGTTTTAAAGTATTTTTCTAGTTTTTGAGAACTCAAACTACTTGACAAGAAAAGAAAAGCTCAAATAATGAATATTTTATTCCATTATTCCTACAGCACATTCATAGAGACAAAGAGTTTTTGTGCGATTCCCCATCATCCCTCTGGCTGAGTACGAGTACCAAAACCAACCAAGTCAAACATCTACACATCAGTGTCGAGTTCCTTATATTTTTTTATATAGGCTGTTGAAAAGGTGTATGGACGCCTCCAAACTGTTTTGTTTTTCTGTCATACAAACTCGTTTTACTGTTGCACCTCTCACTACCCAGCATGCTGTGCTACCCATGTCTAGTGCAACAGACGGAAAGAAGCACACCCCAGACTGCTCCTCGCTGCACCGGGGGGGTGGCTCGGCTGTTCTCTGGATACAAAGACCAGATGTGAGTGAGGTTAGCTGAGGTGGAGGAGCAGTTGTTGTCTGTTGCTGTAGCAGCAGATGAGCTATAAGAGCTGTTGCTATATCCACAAACTCACACTGGCAGAGAGGGAGCTTATTTCAACAGCCAAGTCTGGCAGGAGGGACATTTGTTTCCTTATATCATTTAGGAAAAATTATTTGTGAATCACACCAAGGTAAATTACCAAAAAAAAGTACCAATTTAATGAATACATAAAAAAAATAAAATGTAAGAGAGTCAATCTAAAGGTGTTCTATAATTTGGCTCAAATATTCAACCAAAAAATGCAAATTATGAGTGAAGGGAAGTGAAAATACAGTCAATAAAAAACACTGATCGTTGTGATTTTTGATGATATAAAGTAATGCTGAGCAATATGAAGATATACATCATGTGGGCAATGGAAAAGTGTCTATCGTGCAATTTCTCTTCTATCATTTCTATTTGTTGATTTTTATAGCTGAACTTTTGTGCAAAAATGAATTTCACTACTAAGAAACTTAAAACCGTTTTTAAAAAAATGATTAATTTGTGACTATTCAGTTACATGTTACTTGAAAAAATGAAGTCAGAAAAATAATGAAAATATACTTAACTTTGGTATATCATGATATATATTGTTATTGTGATATAAAATAATGTATATCATGATATACATTTTTTTTTCTATATTGCAAGCACCAATATAAAAAGCAGGATATTAGAATTTATCTAAACAACATAGTCACAATGCACCTCTCTATATGACGTATATTAATATTTCAACCTAAACCTCTATTATATAGATAATCCTTTAAACACAGAGCTTTACTTTTGCCTTTAAACAAGATAGGAAAAGTGCCGTCTTGTAACTGCAGAGATATAGACTTCAATGATTCCGGTCGATGCAGAAACTTCCAAATTTCATTATAAATGTAATCAATAATACAATAGGGCTGATGCAACGCAGACGTGCTGAAAACAAAGACAAGAGGCTGCTAGACAGTAATCTGTCCAGCTTCTTCTGCACTCAAACGGAATCCCTTTTTCTAAGAGAAATAAAAGATCCTATCAAAAATAAAGAATGAAATAAATAATAAAATTAAATCTACTGCACTGGGCCTTCTGCTCTGTGTAATTTTGATTTAGCGTGTCGTCAAGTTTTGACTTTGGGTTGAGGGTTTAAAAAAAAAAAGGGGCAGGGATAACCAGTTTAGTCTGGTCAGTTTAGTAACCAGCTATTAATTATATTTTATGAGTGACTTTCTGCTTTTATAAAATCACCAGTATGAAGACCAATGAGACAATTGTTTTGTGATATTGGGCAATATAAATAAAAGTGAAGTGACCCCAACAAAATAAAAAAAAAAAGTAAAATTGCTTAAAAATCCTGAATAAATGCCAATTTTGCAAGATATTACTAAGTGTGTTTGCTTAAATACTAACTAAACTCCAAAATAGCCTCAGTAAACTAAATTAGTCAAAACATATTCCATGAATATATGTAAAGTCTTGTTGCTAATCTACTTAAATTAGCAAGTAGAGACTCATTCAGTTCCCATTGGTTATATTTTTTTCAATGTGATTGAGTTTTTACGTGCCAAAAAATGTACAGAGGATCAGAAGAATCACTATACAATTGTGTGAATGTTTACTAAGTATTTACACAATTAACTGATGAGTTAATTAAGGCAGATTATTAACTATTCACCATGTTCTATAAAGCTTAATTGTTCTGCGTGCAAACTCACGTTACAGAGACGACCAATAACAACCAGAAGTTACTTTTTCTTTTCAAAGAATGCCTACAGTTAGAAAATAAGCCAAAAATAATACATTCATGATCATCCCCGCCAATGGCAGCAACATTATTACAAATTACAGTTAATTAAAATAATTTCAATATCATAAAATTCAATTTTACAGCTACTTTCTTCCAACATGCAATTTGACAACTGATGTGGAAAAAAAAAAAAAACATTTGTACACTCGCCCTTTAGCACAATTCTAGATTAACTCGAAAACTCCTTCTTTTCCTATCATGGCAGACTTTTTTTGTCTATAAGCAAATACTTTCAAATGAACAAAAAAAAAAAATAGATGAACCATGTTTTAGGGAAGTGATTGGATGAGCCATAAATTCAGCAAATAACACAGACGATTGCCTATGTTTACACAAGCTTACAGCCTTTCCACTGGGGAAATCATGACGGCTTTCTCAAACCGCATTTTCCATCAGTAAAGACACAGCAGCCCTGCACTGGAACTGGAGAAAAGAGAGAAAAAAAATCCTACTCTACTGGAGACAATACTGTCAAATTTTAAATGGTTATCCGTGTGTTTGTGAAAGTACCATTTCCTACACTGTCCCTGCTGCCCCGAACCCAATAAGGCCCCAGGCGCCCAGTGAATATGCAAGAAGCAAAAAGTAAAACAATGTTGCATCAGTCACAATCTGTTTCTATGGACTTTTCATGAGTTTTTCTTACATTTAGCAAAATTTTAAATCAACAGTCTAATACATATTCATGACTAAATTCTACATATTCTAAAGGAAATAACCATCTCATTTCACAAGCTATTTCAGCCAATTGTAGCATGTTTTTCCCACAGCTAATCGGACTCAGGTAAAAAAAAAAAAAAATTGATGTGCTTTTCCCAAAATCACAACAGCAATGGCCGCAATAATGTCTTTGTATACTGTGTTACCCAGTTCCCCTTCAACTAATGCAGCTCAAAAATCCAAAATACCATAAAGTCATATTAAAAGTCCCACTTTCATTTGAAAGACAGTTCGGCTAATCATTAAATGTGAAGGCAGTAAAGGAAAGATTAGCACCACCAGTAAAAAGGATAAACAGCATATTATGTGCACAGCAGTGAAAAGTGATTAAAGTTCCAATGTTTCCCCATTGGACCATTTAGTAAGGTGGCACAGGCAGCTGGTGGAAAGACAACACAAAGACACGCACACACAGACACACAAAACACAGCGCAGAGCCAATCGACGTCTGAGACCAAAACATATGCTAGAGAGGCTATTTTAAAAACAAAGATTACTTGGGAGATTTTTTTTAGTGAAAACTCTACACATCAAACCAGTCAGCCAAAGAAAATAGAGAACCTTGATGAGGCAGATCGTGTTGCCAGCACCGGTCAGGTCCATGCAGTTGGCAACCCAACTGAAACAGCACAACATCAGGTCTCATTAATTGAATTCATAAACCGCTTAACGAATATTCTCATCAGCTGGACGTTATCAAATTATTCTTCAAATAAATGCTAAAAATCTACAATTAATTAGTGAAATTGTTTTTTGTGTTGGACCGGTGTTCCCATGATGGTCCTTTAAGGATACACTCCAATGGAAATTGTGTATTTGGTGTTTTTGAACATGTTTTTGTGGCATCTTTCTGATGACGGATCCATCATATAGTTGGGAAATTAAACTCAAAATTGCCTTTACGAGTATTTTTTGTAAGATCATGAAAATCAGGAGCTGATGTAAAAACCAATTTGAACAAGATCTTATTTGTGTTTTAGATAATACAACAGGTAGTAGGGTTGCCAAGATTAGTTGACTATCGATGACTAATCGACTACTAAAATAGTCGAATAATTTAACAGTTGATCAGTTGTTACTTTATATTATATGGAGTAAAAGTGCAGTAAAGTTGAAAGTTTTAATTGGATTCTGTACCTTTTTTGACTATTTTGGCATTTATTAAGGTTTTTAGGCTATTATGGAGTTTCTTATTTCAGCAGCATGCTAGCTATTTTGGCTAATTTAGGCATTTTTTTCAGTTTTTTTTTAGTCCCTTTTGGAGTTTAGCTAATATTTTAGCAACACCCTAGCTGTTATGGTTAATTTAGGCTGTTTTGTTTTTTAGCCTATTTTATCTAAAACTAATATTTTAGCTGCCTATCAGCTTCAGTGTTTTTAGCTATCAATTTCAGTATCTTCAGCTATCATCACTAGCATCTTCAGCAATCAAATTCAGCTTAGAGCATTCACACTAGCGTTATTGCAGGTAATGCTTTATATCTAGTTTTTAGATAGTTTAAAGCTAATGATGGTTAAGATGTGTGCTTTACATCCAGTTTACGCATAACCCGATTAGTCGACTAATCGTTAAAAATAAATCGGTGATTAGTCGACTATCAAAATAATCGTTTGGGGCAGCACTAATAGGTAGGTCTCTGGCTTCCATTCTGATAGATCCATTTTTAGATAAATAGATTCATGTACGTCATGGATGGCATCTGGCTTAACCTGTTTGGCCAGGTCCAATAATGGACCAATAATGTTAGCGTCAGGATGTGAGAGGCTATAAGCAAGAGGGAAAGAATTGAAACAGATGGGTGACAGGAAGTGGGGGTGGGCTTATTCCGTACCAGCAGTTCCATCCACAACTCTGGTAAATTTTTTATGAACTACTGCAGAAGCTATGTCCTAGAAAATGACACAGGTTTTTGAGTTTGGCAACAAATTACATAATCATAATTAAAATACCACTAGGTAATACGTTTACATGAAATCAGAAGATGATCAGAGTTGGTCTACAAAGTCCCATTAGGCAAAACGGAATTAAAATCAAAACTACGGCTGCCACAATTAGTCGACCAATCGACAACTAATCAACTATTGAAACAGTCGACGACTAATCTGATAGTCGATTAGTCGTTACTTTATATTCTAAGGAGTCAGTGTGTAGAAAAATTGAACAAAGTTGTGAGCATTCAGCACCAAAAAATGCACTTTATATCTTGTCAGTGAGACCAAAACTTTATCTTTTGTGAAGAATAGTTCCTTGTTTCAGATGCTAATCTGATTTGATCCAATACCAGAAACTAATGTAGGACTGAGGCTGCACGATACATTCAAAGTTTAAAAAACTATTGTCTTAATTGTCTTCATTTATAGTTAGTTTGAAGCTAATGATGATTAAGATCTGTGCTTTACATCCACTTTGAGCGTGACCCGATTAGTCAGATAATCGGAAAAAAAATAATCGGTGACTATTAAAATAATTGTTAATAATGTAATTAATTTACTTAAACTCAATAGTTTTCAAGGGGATATTTGAGAAAACAAGACAAAACTTGACTTTTCATTCTAAAAACAAAACACAATATCCAAAGTTTACAGAAACTTACAAATTCAAACGAATAAAGAAGTATTTTTAAAAGATTTTTTATATATAGGATTTACTTTTTTATACTCAGTGCAGTTTGTTGGAATGGCTTTTGTGCTGGACCACCTTCTAGCCGATCGGTTAGTCAAACTCTTTCGCCTCCGTGTCAGGGCCTTGGTGCGACAAGCCACGAGAGAAAACTCCGCTCTTATGGGCTTGTAAATCTGCCATCAAATAAAGCTGCGATGCAAAGACACGAGGATGTGGACACATGGTACTGGAGGGATTTTGGAGTGTGGTAATGGGGGTGGGGGTGACTCAGACAGGAACCCTTCCAGTGAGTTACATCATGTTGTCTCTGCTGCTGGGCTATAGAGATCCAACGGAGCCAGAGGGAGTCAAGAGATCATATAGAATACAAACACAGCAGGTAACCCTTGATGACATGGCTCAAGTGTTCTACTTAAGATTACTGATTCATTTGAACCATTTAGTCATCTTTAGCAGGACATTGTTCTCAGGAGAGAAATACTCTTATGGAAGCTAAAAGGGTATAAGATCTTTGAAATAATACCCCTTCCAAGTTAACCTATTATCAATTTTACATCCAAATATAGTTTGGTGAGGAAAAAGTTTGCCAGTTTGAACCATGGAAAACTGTTTCAACAACAATTTGACTTTTTTTTTCCAAGCACAGAGACAATTTTAACAATAATGATGCATTTCCTTAGCAAATCAAAAGTGGTATCTTTTAGTGTACTGCAAGTATACTCAGTCTATATTTAAAATGAGGCAGTCCACTTTACATATGTTATCTATTAGGGTACCTCATGATATGATGCGATAGATGGCTCACGATATCGATAACATCACGATACTGCGATAATTGGTAAAAAAAAAAAAAAAAACATCTTTAATAACTCACAATTTATAAAAGAATATTTAGGAAAATATATCCCCATTTATTTTTTTTTAGCTTGAACACAATCATAATAAACAACTTGTGTCTTATTTTGTGAAACAAAACATGGAGCCTTTTATGTAACACTGTTGAAATCAGTAATACTTTGTCTTTGACAAGAATTGACACCAACTGAATTGGAATTTTCTGTAAAATTCAGTGTTAACAATAGTAACCATGAACAACAGTACCACTAAGTGTAAAATTGTTGTAAACAACTAAACAAAATTAAAGAATTAAAGTAGCTTCCAAGGACAATGGTCTTGCAACGCTCGTCCCCCATCTACCTCCAAAGGAACGTCTCACCAAAGGATGAAAAATACAATGTTTTACAGACCCTCCAAAGAAAATAAAAGATCGATACTTGGTGAGAACCCATCAAGAATCAATCGCAGGACTAAATACCGCAATATATCACAATATCAATATTTTGGCACACCCCTACTATCTAAATACTGCAACCTTAAAATGCTCCAATTTACACTTCCTACACTACACATACATGGTCTATAACAGACTTAGACTAAAATATACTTAATAAAGTAAACTGCAAGTGTACTACTTTTGCTAAGTTTGAAATTACACAACATCTTAAGATAGTCTTAACAATAAAACCACATTTGTTTTATGAAACAAGCAATGACCTTCCAAGCACGCCTCGTCTGTGAAAGCCATCAAGACCTTGATTTGAAACAAAAGAGCAGGTCCGTTTTCTTAAAGACTGGATACTTGTTGAGAAAAAAAAATCTATTACGTACACAAGGAGAGATCTTAAAGGAAAGTAATACAAAGAATGAAAAGTTCTACAGCTTCTTATATGACTTAAGAAAAAAAAAAGAAAACTATGGGTGCCTTCACATTAGTAAATAATTGAGTACATCTTCTTCCTAACAAAGTCGTTTTATTTTTTTAAATCTATCACAGTTTGTTATGTTTTGAGAGTTTAACTGTAGGCTATAAGCCCATTATGCACATGCTCAACTAGACTAATGTTAAGTTGTTTGAACCACGTCAGTTCAGGTGAGCTTTCGCACTAGCCGAACAAAGCAGATAATACAATAAATTTAAACAACTGGGGTTAGAGTTCACTCTACTTCATTCTTTTTTCTTTTTTACATAAAATTGGTATAAAAAATAAAAAACTAAAATGGTTAAAAGCAAGAATTTTTGTCAGCTTACAGTAACAAGTCATTAAAATGTTGACAAAAGTATAAAAATTCATTTTTTTAAGAGAAAAGTCCCAAAATTAGAGCATTCTGATAGACTTTTCTTGCTAAAATAGTTTAAATGCATTTATGTTCAAAGAGGTATTACAAGTTCAAGAACTCTAAAAGAAAATTAACTAAAAACAGAGCAAGAATTTCACAATCAGCTTGACACTTTCAATTAGAAAGATATGATCAATGGTGTCAAATGCTGCAAACAAATAAGGAACAAGAACAGCAGCATTTTCACACTTATCTGCACGCATAAAGATGTTGTCAATCACTTTCAGCAAAGTGCTTTCCGTGTTATCATTTTGATGAAAGCCAGATTTGAATTTGTCTAAAAAAATAATGTGTTCTTCCAATAATTGGATGACCTGTCAAGCTTTCTCCAGATTCTCCAGGATTTGAAAATTGATCGTTTAAATATGCTGCTTTCCAAGAGCGGGAATAAAAGTTTTTTTTAAACTGTGAGATTTACAGCCAGGGATGCAAGATTGATAAGTAATGGAGAAAAAAAGGCAAATAGAAATAGCTGGCAGGGCTTCTTTGACAAATTTGGGTAGGCATTATGTCTGCGAGGGAGCAAGAAGGACGCATCTGCAAAGCTTTAACCTGGAAATCAAGCGCTGAGCTCGAGCTGAAATCTAACAGCTGAACAGACAAGGAAACCATTGTTCAGGGGTTATGTTCCAATTTCAAATTTCATTCAAGAATACAGAGCTTCTTAACAAAGAGATTTGAGAAATTGACATTCATCTGCTAGAGAAGAATTTAGGAAAAGGGATTTAGAGTTCTTAAAAGGCAACATAAAATAAAAAGCTTAGGCTTATAACCACGGATGTAGTCAAAGAAATATGCTCTTTATGCATTCCAAATGAGTTAAAAATGTGCATTTTTAAATCAACGTGGGGTAAATGTGTATTTTTTATTCCATTCTTCACATTTTCGTTAATCGTCTTATATAATCTTAAATGTTATAATAGGTGTTTTTTTTTTTTGCTTTTTCTTGATCATTTTATTTCTATGCTAATATACAGTACAATACTTAATTTAATTTTACTTGTGTTAACTATTCTAATTTCATGTTAAGATCATGATGATTCAAAATTATTCTACTTTAGATATTTAAGTGTTCACATAGCATTGAATTTAAAAAGGAAAAAGCTTTTTTTTTTTAAGTTTCTCTAGAAAACATGTGTCAAAGTCAAGGCCCAGGGGCCGGATCTGGCCCTCCGGGTAATTATATCTGGCCCTCCTGATCATTTTATTGTTATTAAAGGCCCGCTTTTCTCTTTTATTTCCAGGCTTTGTTTTGTTTGGTTCGCAGCATGATCATATTTGTATAACTTTAACAGGACATATATTTTTTTGGAGATCCAAATCTTTTGCGTTATTTTAAGTATATTTCTTTCATAGAAAATGGCGCATAAGTGAAGATATTTTGCTTATAATGTTTAACTTTTTTTTTTAACTTGTATAATTCTAACAAAATATATTCTTATGGTAAGTAGTATATTTAAAGTTATTAAAGGTTTAAATTGATTTATTCTGGATTAATATTCTTCCCTGTTTATTTATATATGTTAGAAAGTTTTTAAAGTTTAAAAAATTTTTTGTTGTAGCGTGTTCCAGTGTGTGTTTTGGATTTTGGCCCCTGTGCGATTGAGTTTGACAACCCTATTCCTATCCCTATTCTAGAAATACAGATGCTTCTCACACTATTTTAGACTAGTATAAATGTTATGATTAAAATACCCAAACTAAATTAATTAGTGTAACCACAAGCTACAGATGCAATATTCTGGCACCATCTTAAATCATCTGGATAAAAATAAAGAACAGGCCATGGGAAATGTCATTAAAAGGGTGGGAAACATATGGTTTTTGGAACTGCCATAAAATACTAATAAAAAATGAACGTCCTAATGTAATCTTATGGGGCACATATTCCTGAGCAATGTCAAAAAGGACTCGAGCGGCATGAATCACTCCTCATACAGACAGCCCGAACTATCGCGCCGCTCTCCCGCTCCACCTAAAAAAAATCAATTATACAACCACCTGAACCGGACCGAACTACACTAATCCCGACTCCACACAACTTGGGACGTCGAGTCGCCGCGCAGAACTAGTCTGAGCGGGTTGTGCAACCCGGCTAATTCCTGGAGGATACAGTGAGTTGTTTTAAAGTGATAGAAATGCCCCCCACCCCCCTCCTACCCCCCCTCTCTATCGCTGTTTAACGGTCGGTGGGAGAAGCTAACAAGGAAAAAGGTCAAACTGCCGCGTGACCACAACTAGTACTAGCTAAACCGTCTACGTGACGTCGACGGAGGGGTAGTTTGCGATAGTTAATCGATACCATGCGGGCAAATCACGGCGGCTAAGCGGGAAAACGGACGCTGTCGGCCCCGCATCCGTCAGGAATTCAAGTAAGCGTTACCTCCGGGAGAAAATCTCTCGCTTCGTCGAGCAAAAACTGACCCCCATTTTTTTTTTTTTTAATCCCCTCTTTCCAATGCAACAATAGATAAAAAATGACAGCGAACATTTGTTTGGAAGTACTTACCAGGCTGACACGCTTTGTGTTTGGGCAACGTTAAAAACATTAGGGATAAAATCCACCAGTAACTCGGTTCCCGTATTCTCCGCATGTTAGACTACTCATCGAGAGAGAGGAGAAGGGGGGAAAAAAATCAAAAAAAGAAAGAAAGAAGGCAACGGGTGATTAAGTTCGTGCGCCGTTTTCTTCTTCTTCTTCTTCTTGTTGGTGAAGAAGATTCACAGACACATCCCCGAAGCTGAGCCGAAGTTGGCACGGCGAGCTCGAAGGCAGAGCATCAAAGTAGTGCTTTGGCGGTCACAGGATACAGTCAGAAAGATAGACGCGTTTCCTCGCCTCGTGTCTGAGGAGACGCGAGCGGCTCTTTGCTTCGAGGAACGGGAGCGTTAACGCGGCGCTGCCACAACTGTGGTCGGACTCCTCCGCGACTGCTGCAGCGGGCTTCCACAAAGCGACATTCCCCAAGTCTGGAGGGGGTCAATCGGCAATCAATCGCTGTCATTAACTACAGGAGGGAGGAAGAAGGGGGGAAAAAAAAGAAGTGGTCGAATATTATTGATTGCACGTGGTCATTATGAAGTAATTATCAGCGAGACGGAGGTTGGTGCTGGAAACGTCCCATTCTTTGATCCAGGAAGTAGTCTAGCGGTCAGGCATGCGGGGCTGTGTGGCTACTGCTGGTCCCATCCTACCGGACAAGCTGCGCGTCAGAGGGAGCCAGGCAGCGCGGGGCGGGGGCAGCACGGGGGCGGGGCCACGGTTTGCTCAATGCAAAATGACACGGAACGGAATGGAACGGACCTGCAGGCTGCCTGCCTTCCAAGGTGCTGTGACAGAGAGAGAAAAAAAAAAACGAATGTGTGGCTGTCAAGTCATCATGCAGATTACATTCAGCTGCATCTTCTGATAGAGTTTTCTATGAAAACACAGCAGGAACTGTTGCTGTCTAGAGCCAGAATGTAAAAAGAAGCAGTCCTAGTTATTGTCCATCTATTGTAAAAGTGTCTCTGGTTGATCTCCCGATTATTTTATCTTATTGTCATTAATGGCCTGATTATCTTGCGCTTATTTCTTACTTGTATAATTTTGACAAAACATATTTTTATGGAGAGTAAAATATGAAGTTATTTAAGGTTTAAATTGATATAATCTAGAATAATAGTCTTGCATGGTTTTATTAATAGTAATGTTAAAAAGAAGTTTTGTTTTTTAAGTTTTAAAATTTTAGTTTTTGTGCGTTTCTGATTTTTGCCCCCTGTGGGATTGAGTTTGATAACCATGGTTTACAGGCACTCTCGCTAGCATACAGCTAGCGTACAGCTCTAACATAACATTACTGTCATCTTCTAGGATATACTTGCACTAATTTGACCCTGAGTTGGTGTGAAAGACATATAAACTATTCCCTCTACTTAGAAGAAAAACTCTGTCCCCATCTTTTTTCTGAAAGTGATACTTCTATTAATTTGGTCACATTTTTTTTATTTCCCCTTCTGTCAAAAATGAAAGAGGTCCAAAACATCTAACTATATTTATTCCAGTAAAAAAAAATTGCTTTTAATTCAATTCAGTATAGTTTTATTTATTTTTATTTATTTAGTAGTCTGCAACCTTTAATGCTAAAAGACCAGTTTCTTACTGACCAAAAAAACAGCGAGAGCCACAAAGCCTAACCTCAATGTTTAGAAAAATACAATTTAATATTTATGTGTCCATTAAGCAATTTATTTACAAAATGTAGCTTTTAAATATTACAATATTTAAATAATTTTTGTATATATTGTATAACATTTTATTAATTTCAACTTCTTTTGATAACTGCGCATATAAGATCCTTTCAAAAATAAAGTATACATTGTGTCAACTAAGATTCTCCAGCTAAACTAAAAATGTTTGAAAGTCAAGTATTGCCTTTTCTGTTATTATAATTTGGTAAACCTTCATCTTTTTTTTCTCATATTGCTCTCATTTATAAATTTGAAAACATTGGTGTTAAAATCTAAAAAAGAAAATGAACACAATATAAAAAATAGTTTTTAAAACATCAATTATTCACTCAAAGTAGTTTCATAATTTTTCAATTACCTGACATTTCAAAATTTTAAATATAAATTACAAAGCTAAATGAACTAGGAAAAAATAATCAAAATATCAATTTTGAAATAAAATTGTTTGCATTTATCTTCCAAACCAAAGAGCCCTGATGTAGCCCATTATCACAAAAAAAATTGTCTCATTGGGCTTCATACCGGTAATTGTAGAGAAGCAGAAAGTAATACAATATAAACAATAGCTGATTGCTAACCTACACCCAACAGACAAAAATAAAGTGTTTAGCCCTGTCCTTAGACCCCCTTTCTTGGTAAGGAAAAACACCTTCAAAAAACCTGAATTCAGGAAAAAAAAAGAGAAACCTCAGGGATCTCCACATGAAGGAGAGGTTCTCTCCCAGGATGAACAGGTGATGTACCAGGACCGTTAAAGAAGAATTATCTTTTCTAACTCTACAACTACATATTTGCATAATGTTAATCCACATAGAACTGAGGGACGTGGGGGTGAGGTTCATGGCCATAACGAGCCAGAGGTATGGTCCACGGCCAAGAACAGGAGCGCAGACGATCTACCTGGAATCTCTCCCACTCCGAGATACAAGTTTATGAGCCAGAGTCACGGTTACAGTCAAGCACAGGAGCTTATAATGTTCAAAATAATATGTCAAAAATGTATAAATGAGATTGAAACCTAAAAGCACCTATTTTATGATTGTAATATGATCAATATCATTTGGGGACATTTATATATATAGACTGCAACAAAAAACAGTTTTTGTTCAGTTATTTTTGGTAATTCTTTTTTCTCATAAATATCTATTTTTAAAAGAGACTTCAAATTTTTCTTCTTTTCTTTTTAAAGTTAGAAAGTTTAGAGTTGTCAAGTAGAATGTGATTTTTCCTTATCCATTAATTTATGGATAATCTTAGTTGGGTTGTTTAGCCTTTCAATTTAATTTAGCTTTCTGAGTACAGTCAAAAATGTTTCATATTTTAAAATGTATACATAAAATTAAATTTTGTATTTTATGTTTTCATTGGTTTATGTTAATTAAATTTTTTTCCTTTATTTTTTTCTCTTTTCCTAATGCTTAAATTAAATATGTTTTGTCTTCACATGTACATATATAATGCCAATTTTTATAATGTCTACTTTGTAAAAACAAAAAAAAAAAAGTTGGTGTAAAATTGGCCAGCCCCTATGTCCCATCATCCATCTGTTTACATCCTCTCACGGTAGCTTGCCAGATTCCAGCTCAGATGAGGAAAACAAAGACACACATGGATCTATTTGTCTGCAAGTGGATGCATTGGAATGGAGGAGCGGGGAGTTTGTGGTCCTCAGATTATGGCACCAATGTCACAGATAGAAGCTTTTTCCAACAGCATTTTTTCATCTCCTCCTGATTCACAACAATCTGTATAAAGAAATACTCAGAAACTCGCTTTTCTTTATATATGTCCTCCATTATGAGAAAGATGCCCCAGAAACGTATTAAAAACACCAAAATACACAATTTTCATTGGAGTGGCCCTTTAAATCAGGGATTTTTTTTGCCCACACCCTCCCATTGTCATTTGTTGCTTTCTCCCAGCTCCCATTATTAAAATGACCCCTCTGTGGCCACACATGATGCCCCTTTGCCTCCTGCTGGCTGAATTGTGAATGGAATACTTCAGCGGTAATCATCACCTGGAATAGACTATCATCTTGTGTAAGTGTGTGCAGATTGGAGAATTATGCATCTTCTGGTGATACTCCCCCAGGTAAATGCGTAGTCTGTGGTGTTCATGCAGAACTATCCAGCTGGACATTTAATTTGAAAGATCTGATTAAATTTTTCATTTAATTACCTAGTTCTCTACAGGGCCATTGAGGACAGTCACAAGGGCCCTTTGCTTTTAATGTGGGCCATCTGCTTCCTCTCCAAAATGCCTACCTTTTCAAAGCCCACAAAGCCTCGTGGGCACCTTCTCCACCATTCTCCAGGCTGCACTACCCCACCACACACAGCAAAACACCACCTTGGATGACAATAACACCGAACCTGATTGTTCTCCTACAGATCAAGTGCAATTCATCAGTACATGAACTCACCAATTCTTTTAAGTTTGGTTCTTTATCTTTTTCAGAACACCAGGAACTCCTTGATTAATGAGGTTGACTCCAAAATGTTTGTACAATGGACCTAAGACACTGACCCCTATTAAAGTGGTACGTCCCCATTGAACAATAGGTAGTGTTTAATTGAATATTACCTTAATAATCCCCAAAGGGGGAAATATAGATGTGCGACATGAATTATAAGGCATAAAGACACACTCAGAACTCAGCTCAGAGGTTCCTGTAATTCTCGTGCTGGCTGGGACCGGTTCATTTGTGGCTTTTTAGGCTTTCTCCAAGCTCCGAGACTTTCTCTCACAGGCTAAAAGCATGCAATTGAGGTTTATATGGGATTTATATGGTCTGCAGGAGTAAGTATGAGCATGCACAGTTTGTCTTGTTAGTTTCTATGAAGTTACAACCTTTTAAAAGGGTCCCCTGCCTCTTGACAATGACAGCTTGAATCGGCTCAAGCCACCCCATGCGATCCTAAACCGTAGGAAGCTAATAAGGTCTTAGGATATGGATGGGTCACCTAAAAACAGCTGGAGAGTCGGAATATTATTAGAGAGATGCACTGTTAAAAATCAGAAATGATGTCTAACAATCTTATAGTTGATTTACTTTTTTCATTATTGTAAAAATAATTATATTATATGTAGCATTGCAGATCAACTCTCTGTAAAATCTACAGCAAACCTTTTGGTATCCATGGTGAAAAGAAAGTAAGATGTATAGAATGACACAATCCTTTGAAATTACAACTGTACCTTCCACTGTCTGTTATCTTTTGGCTCTCATACCTGCATCACAACCAAAGAATCTGAACAGCTTTAAAGGGGTTTGCCTTTTTAAACCATCGTCAGTCCCTGCATTTGGTTTTTTTCTATTTTGCTTAATGAAAGAAACCTTAGAGTTTGCACAGTTGGTTGGACATTTGCATCATTTTTCCTTTTAATGACCAAAAAACTGAAAAGATTCCAGTGTAATGAGGGTTAGAAGATAATACAGCTTTGACATCATGTTCAAATCATTATCAGTGGTAGACATTATGCAGTAGTTCAAACAAACAAAAGCCTAAAAGCCTGCACTGGTACTTACTGTAAATCCTCTTTCCATGGGCTGCAGATTGCATAACGGGAATTTTGGATTATATTAAAACCATTCAATCTACCTTCAAAATCTACTTTTTAATACTTTATCTTGCAGCCCAATGGTGACTAAAATGTTTAGTTTTCTTTAAGCATCTTCCCTTTTGCTTTGGTTCAACAAAACATTTATTGTATAATTTTGAGTGTATAAAAAAGTAACCAGCAAGGTAAGTTGACTTTGTCATCAGGCTTTAAAGATGGAGCCTTCAGATCATTATTTGTGATCTGTGATCTTCATTATTTGGGCTGTCATGAATTGTCAATTAGTCGACTACTAAAGTTGGCGACTAATTTAATAGTCGATTAGTTGCGAGTATGTCAACTCCTAAAAGAGTCAACGACTAATTTAATTGTTGGTTAGTCACGACTATGTCAACTGTCAAAATAGAAGACAACTAGTTTAATAGTCAATTTTTTTTTTCTTTTTCTAATCTCAAAACTTTGGCGTGCGCTTTCTAATGCCGTGTCTGCCATTATATGTGTTTGAGATGACTTGGATTGTCGGCGAGAGCAGCCGGCTGCTTGGGTGGCAGAGAAAGTTACCAACAATAAAGGCTATCTACAAGAACAGTCAGGACTCTGTTTCCTACAATGCATTGTTTTGTAGTCATCAAGGGACTATGCCAAGTACGCCGAGTTTATTTGTAGCACATTTCATGTACAGAGACAATTCAAAATGCTTTACATATATATTTTGGTGCTAAACCATTCAAAGCACTATAAACCAGTAACAGAACTTTAAAGTCTATCCTCTGACAGACAGATAACCAGTGTAAAGACCTCAGAAGTGGACTGATATGGTCTACTTTCTTGGTCCTAGTGAGAACCCGAGCAGTAGAGTTCTGAATCCGCTGCAGTTTCCTGATGGATTTTTTTGGTAGTCCTGTAAAAACACTGTTACAGTAATCAAGTCGACTAGAGACAAAAGCAAGCACTAGTTTTTAACCAGGTCCTGCTTAGAAATCAGATCCTTAATCCTTGAGATATTTTTGAGATGATAGTAGGCTGATTTTGTGACTGCCTTTTCAAAATATTTATAAAAATTTAGGTATGTGTCTATCCAAGTTTCTGGCCTGACTGGTAGTTTTTAGATGGATAGATTGCAGCTCTGTAGTGACGTCCAACGTTTTTTCTTTAACCCTAAAGACAATAACCTCAGTTTTGTTTTTGTTTAACTGAACTAAGTTGTGACACATTCAGTCATTAATGTCCTCAGTACATTTACCAAGAGTCTGTACAGGGGCTCGGTCTCCTGGTGTCAGTGTAATATATATGTGTGTCATCTGCATAGCTATGGAAATAAGCTGCGTAATTCGATAAAGGTTTAAATATCTATCATCTTTGTTGTCTATTTTTAGTTAGCATGTATCTTAAAAACTTTAAGTTTAAAGCAAATGATGGTAAGATGAGAGTTTTAAATCCGATTAGTTAACTAACTGGAAAAAAAAAAAAAATCAGTGATTAGTCGATTATTGAAGTAATCGTTTGTGGTATCCCTAAATTGGTGCTTGTTTTGTTCACTTATTTTTGCTGACAGTTTGACCCATGTCATAAAATATAACACACTTCCCATGTTGAAATCTTCCATTCCTTATCAGGACTTTGACTTCAAAGAAAATGTCTGAGCCTCAAATGTCCCATTTCACCTTCTAATTTCTTCTATTTCATTCTCTCTTAACCAAAAGGTTATACCAAAATAAAGAAGCAGTTTGTGAAAAGCTGGGTATACCCAGAGCTTCGATTAGAGCTCCTCTTCAGGTGCTGCTAATCAAATGCATTTGATCTGAAGATAGTTTGCAGGTGTGAGCGTCACCAGGAAAGTGGGAATCTTGGCAGATTGCTGATTTGAAGCATTCAATTCAATTAGTTTGGCTTATTTGGATTTAAAAACATTCCATTGATCCCCAAAAGGAAACCAAGAGCTTAGACATGGTGCCAAGGAATGAATGGTGCCACAAACATGTTAGAGAAGTTTTTGTTGCTGCCCTTCAATCTGGAAAGAGACTAAACACTGTCTAGCATTTTTCACTTACTAATAAATGAAAGACATTCAAGATAGTTGTTATCTATCCTACGGGTGGATGTCCTAGCAGGTTCACCCTGTTGTTATGTATAGGTATTCACATCAAGGTCACTTTCTGTCAAACGGCAGTCATTAGGACTTTGATGAAGAGCCTTTTACCAGCTTTGAAAAAATGTTAAAGACAAAAAAAATGTCAGAAAAAAATGCCAAGGTCCTTGTGCTGTTAGCAAAGGCAGCCCTTTCTTTGGTATGAATGAGCAGATGACTCTTCACAGTAAAAAAAGAAAAAAAAAAAATCAAAATGGACTGTCATAAATGTCAGCAGGGGGATACTATTATTCATAGCCCCTGCTCCAAAACCAGTTCTTGCTCACTTATGAACTCAATTCCACATTCTCATTACTGGGTGCAAAACTGTTGGGTGTCCCAATTCTTTAGTCCTGATCTCCAGGGAACAGTTTGGACTTTAATATGCAAGTGTGCATCACACAGCTTTTTACTAATGTTAGGAGTCTAAAATGGTCAATATATATAATCAGATCAGGTATAAAATCATATGTTGTTTATTCTGAGGATATTCACAGGGGATACAGTTCTAGTAAGTGAGCTGTAGATAATACTACAAGCTCTAGAACCTGTTCTCCTGACAAAGACAGACACAGGACAGAATGGTTTCTAGAAGGACATTTAAAAGTATTCATCAGGGTTCTAGGATAGTATCTGAACTTTAGACCCCCTTGGTTATTGTTTTGCGATGTAGAGAAAGACAAAAACTATTTGTCAATCGCCAATTACGTCTAGTTGTCCCATTTAAAAATATGAGCGAGGTCTGCAGTGTTCATCATAGATACAATTGCGAGAGACAGAATGTAAATAAGGAACCCAGCAAATAACTTTGTATGATTTTTACAGAAATGGCTTGGAAAAATAGTATTTGTTCAATGACAAAATTCACCTGAAAACTCAGTAATGTAACCCTAGTTGGTAACAACAGACGAAAAAAGATTTCCTATAGGTTTTTATCAGGCAGATGCTATTTTGGCCCATTCTTTCATTCAGATCTTCTCAAGAGTTGTGATGTTTTGGGGCTGTTACTGGACAACACAGACGTTCAACTCCTTCCACTGATTCTCTATCGGATTGAGGTCCAGAGACTGGTTAGAACACTCTAAAATCTTGATTGTTTTCCCCTTCTGTGTTCCTACTTCTTCTGTGTCTGATCATTGTCAACAGGATGATCTAGCTATGTTTCTTCCTCAATACTTTCACTAATGGGAGGAGTTTTGCCCAAAATCTCTTTTCCTTCATACTGATCAGTCACTCTGTCTAGCGCTGGGAATCACTAGTTACCTCACAATACGATGCGATACATGTCTCACGATATTGATGATATCACGATACTGCGATAATTGGTAAAAATTATTTCTAATAACTCACAATATATAGAAGAGCTCATATTTTTTTGGAAAATATATTCCCATTTATTTTTTAGCTTTAATAGAATCGTAACAAATATTTTGTGTCTAATTTTGTGCAACAAATGATAGACACTTTAGTACAACATTGCTGAAATCAGTAATACTGTCTTTGACAGGCATTGACCCCAATTTAATTTGAATTATCTGTAAAATTCAGTGTTAACATTATTAACCATGAACACCAATGCCTCTTCAAAGGAAAATAAAAGATCAATACTTGGTGAGGACCCATTGAGAATCACTGACAGGGATAAATATTGCAATATATTGCGATATCAATATTTTAGCACAACCTTAGCTCTCCCCTTAGCTTAAAAGTAGCCCCAGAGCATGACATCGCCACCCTCATGCTTCACAGGAGGTATTGCATTCTTGAGTGTTGTTTTTATACAGATTTTTTTATCTCACCTGACCCAATCATGTTGTCCCAATCCTCCTTTGGAGGGTCTCTTGAAAACTTCAGATGGACCGGGACATATGCTGGCTAAAGCAGGAGAACCTTTGGAGCTCTGCATGATTTGAATCCATGACAACGTAGTGTGTTACTAATAGTAACCACTGTTTTTGTGTTCCCAGCTCTCTCCAGGTCATTGACCAGTTCTCCTGTGTAGTTCTCAGCCGTTTCTTTATTCTTGATCATGTGAACTCCATGAGATGAGATTTTACACAATAACAAAAAAAAAAAAGAACTGGTAACAAATACTTATCCAATTGTATGTTGTGTTTACACTAAAACCATATTTCAAGTAAAAGGATGTCAAGATATAAAAATGCAAAAAATCATTTTTTATATATAGCTGCGGCAAGATCCTTCCTTTTTTTTGCTTTGAGCTTTTTCTGAAGAACTCACCATTATAAACAGACGGCCTCTTGGTAAATCTGGCTTGAATTCTTATTTTGAATTTATTTTGAAAGTGTAAATGTAAAATTTTAAAAAAAGTTCATAATTGAAGACATAGTAATGAAGACATAAAGAAAATTAAATTTGGTTTCTTATTTAAAAAAAAATTGAAAACAGCAACACTTAGGAAATAAGAGATTATGAAACCTATAATGAGGCAAAGTCTTATGGTAAACTGCATGTGATTTTCAAGCTGAAAACAGCAGCTTGTAGAAAATGTGTGTTCATGTGGTCTGAGAAAGGTGCAATCTTTCTCACACCGCCTTCGTCCTTTCTTAGTATTAAATTGTGAAAATTGCCTTAATAAAGTCACACTAGTTAACAGTAAGTTCAAACTGGCTCTTTAGATACTTTCTGCTTTCTTGAGGTCTGGGGGGATTTTATTGGAAACAGTGTATATTTTTTTTTTATTTGAAAAGCAAGCGGAAGCTGCCACTGTGCTGTAACAGCCATGTTGGACACAGTGGCCACCCAAGAACAAACATCCTTACAGTCTGTGGGCAGAGCAACAAGACATTAGGGAGCAAAAACGCAATTAAACATACCCGAACTCAACCACAAGAAACAGAGAACACATGGTGTCTCTGAGTATTCCCTATATCCCGTGTCCCTTGCAACACAGAATCTCAAGTCAATTTTTTTTTATAATCCCTCAAGAGTGTTATAGTACAAAATCTAAAATTACCTCCTTTTTTTTATTATTTTACTTTGATGGTACTTGACCCACACATGATTGAAAATCTGGGGATAAAAGTCCATAAGCACAAGCTACTGCCGCAGAATTTAAAACAGCCTTACTTGGCAACCAAAAGTGTTTCTACTCCGTGATTCACGCCTGTGGGTGGGGATAGGGGGCAGGGGTTGCGTGAAAAATCTAAAAAAAAATTGAAATAAAAAGCAAATGGGCCATCCTTTACTGTATGCTTTAGGGAAATCAATACTCGCCTTAATCATCAAGTGATTCGGAGCAAAAGGATTTTTGACCATTTTTTATTTATTTATTTTTTTGCTTGCTTCTTGTCTAACTTTGCCTTGCAGCTGTTGTGTGATCCACCACAATATAAACCTGGCTTGTAGATTAAATAAAAAGTAGGTAAGTTCTCCACTGTGTGTGTGTGTGTTTTTAATTTCCAATGAATTCAATTTAACTGACAGTATAGCAAAACAAATGGGTGACTACCTCTGCGCGATGGCTCTTAATACAAAAATATTAAAAACAATATGAGTTCTTCATGGGATGAGTGTTTGCACTTGTAATTTCGACGTGGCATCGCAGCCCTCGGTGAAACTCAATTTCCTCCTTTATAGCAACACTTGGCCTCCCCGCATGCCATGCGCTGTGGGGATCTTAAAAAATGTAAAATGAGGCAGTGAGTTATTATTCATACTACGCCTGTCAGTTACATTCATTATATAACCTGGATGTTTGACAAGATAGTTGATAGCTACAGACGCATGAAAGCCATTATTTCTTTGTCCTAATGGGATCACACTGAGCTTCATGAAACAACCTTGAACAATCAAAGAAGCCCAAACTACTCGCCACTTTACGCAGTCCGCCTTTGCACTCCCCTAATAGTTTTATGAGGCGTTTGTAATGTGCACTGCGACATTTGACATTCTAATGTTTTCCACCCTTAAGGAGCGGAGACCCCCAAAGGCATCCTAACACTCTCTCTGACACTTCAATTGCGCATCTGATTATAGAAGAAAGGGGAGAAACACAGAAGCGGTATGATTTGTGTGAGTCCAGACATGACACCGGCGTTGTCCCACAGCTACCCTCCTTTCTTTTTACCATTAAGTGGTTCAAGAATCACACTTGTATTATTTTTTCAAACATATTTCACATGTTGACAGTTGCTGCATAATGTACGACTCCGTGCATCAATTATGTAATGCAATTCAGGCTATGACCATATATAATTTAGTCGATTCTCAATCTTTTACATTATTTAATCAAAAGCTATTTTTATGATTATTACTCCCCTCAAATTTCTTTTGTTTTTTTTGGTTCCTTTCATCTCTGCATCACATCTCCACCATGTTAATGGTCCTTGAGCTTGAGACTAGCATCTGTCAACTGTGTGTCATTCATTAAATCAAAATAAAATTGAAGCAAATTTAGGTTCCAAAATATAATAATGTTGTGATGTGATTTTCCTGTTTCCTTTTATTATTATTATTGCAGCCCGTTTGAAATAACGAACTATACTTTATTTGCATTTGAAAAAATATTCAGAAAAATAATCCTCATTGTGGCAAAATCCAACCTCATGAATTTTCAAGCAGAATCATAAAAGAGAAACCACCGCCTTGTTGTGATTAAACTTTATCAAATATTAAAGAATGGTACCTGTGACTTGGTCGTCTCCACTCTTTCACTCATGGAGTCCCATTTATTTCACATTACTGCCAAGAATTTCTGATGTGTTTTGCTGCTGTCTTGGCAGCCAGTGGTTTCATTTAAAGCCTGCACGGAATGACAGACGAGTTAATCCATTACAAAGAACATCATGTCTGGTTTTATTTTCATCAAAGTCATATTATGTTGTGCTGAAATCCGTAGAGAGATTTGAAAAGTCTGCTTGCATGATGCGTCCATGTGCTTTGGGAAGGCGCTTGCCAAAAAAGGCCTGCATTCATGATTAATGCCGACAGAAAGCTCCAAACACAATCAACGAGCAAACACATCCAGATTGCAGAAAAGAAAAACTTGATTTGGTTACTTTTGTTAAGCAGCTAAGCTCTGGATGACAAATACGTTGAGAAGAATTGAAGTTCTGGATTTAACTTTCACAATTGCGCAGGAAAACATGTTGCAGCAGAAGTGTTATCAGCAATAATGCAAACAAACAGGCGTGCCTGAGGACAGGAGGGAACCTCTGAAGTTCCTGTGGAAACAGGAAGGTACTAGTCCACAGTGGCGCGATGTGACACCGACTATTGATTATATTCTCCTCGTCATCTGTCTCCTGGAGTGTGAAGATGTCTGTGGCAGGCGGCGTTAAAAACAAATGGAATGAAATCTGACACTTTGTGTGCTCTTAGTGTGAGCCGAACCTCCGCTTCGGTTTTTCATACTTAGGATCGAATCATTAGAGGATAATACATTACATTCATATGCGCACATTTCTTCATTTATCAAAGTAATACTCTCAAATGTGAAGAGGCTTTGCTGTGACTTTGCTGACCCAGTTTTGTAGCCTGGAGATTGATTTTCTGTAATGCTGAGATAACCGGGGAAACGAGAGAAGTTTGAGATCTGGGTGGTCAGTATTAGATCAAATAAATGTAAGGAAAAGGAAGAGAGATTTGGAAACAGAGGGAAAGGGTTATGACGTAAATGATTTGAGGCTGTAGTACTTACTATTTGAGGACAGTAGAGGGTGTGTGCAAAATTCATGTTGCCATTAATCAGTGCAGTTGTTCAAACCACCTAGGACCATCAGCAGAGCTGCTGAAGAATATAATGGACTCATTTTTCACAGAAAAGCAACAAAGCCCAGCAACGCAATTGTGAATGATTCAATAACCAAGGAAGAAAAAAAAACAGAATAGAGCATCAGTGCGTTTAATATGTTATACTGATACTGTAATAATTTACTCCAGGCTGGTTTTGTGAGCCATGTGCAGTGGGTTTGTATAGCTTCCTGTTTTTCACCCAAAAAAAAAAAAATCTAAAGAAGAATTCGGAGATGAGCCAAAATCATATAAATATCACAGCTTTCTTTCTTCCATCCTTCCTTGTGAGAATATTTGCACCATAAGGAAAGCGAAGGGATACATTTTCATTTCACTTACAACAGTTTGATCTCATTTGCAAGTCACAGAGGATTGTTGAATGTTATCACAGTGACGCAAACGGCTTGAAAAAGGGAAAAGCCTGATTAACATAAGAGTTCTTAAATTCCTTGATGAATTGCATGCATGCAAACATGGATCTTCTTCAGTTGAATTCACTCAGATGGTATGCAGAGTGGTTTTAGTGCATTCACACATGCACACACAGCTAGCTGTAAGGCTGGTGGTCGAAAGCGCACAAGCACTCTGTCCTACAAGATGTAGCATGCTCAAGCATCTTGTTTATAAATGAGAAGTGTTGGTAAGAAGTGGTCATCATTTAAAGTCCTACTTCAATCATCTTTTGATCTATTGTAAAAATGTTTCCAGTGGTCTTTTAGTTATGCTCTTTCTAGCAAAAATTAGTTTTAGTTAGTTATATATATATATATATATAAACATGGTGAAAAACAAGAAAAACTGAACATTTTCATATAAATTATAGATAAAAGACATTACACCTAAATTATGTAGTTTGAAATGGAGTAGGAAAAACTTTTAAAAAAACTGTTTTTAATCCTACCCCCTAACTATATCTTAATTTTAACCTTTAATATAAATTATTTCAGAAACGGAAATTTAAAACCATTTACTGTTATGAAGTGGAGGAAGGCCCAAATGCAGGAGACCAGGCTTGGTGATAGGAATCTAGAGCATTCAATAAATGAACTAAAACCAGGGGAGCAACAAAAAGGCGGCATAACAGAGCAGATGACCTGACAATGAAGATCTGAAAACCAGACACTTCAATACACTGAGGTTGATTAACTAACTGGAGACAGCTGTGGATGATCAACCTGAACATGGTGAGACTGACAGGGAAAACAGAAGCACAGAATCCTGACAGTACCTCTCCCCAAAAGGGTAGATTCCAGATGCCCGAACACCTGAGAAGAGCGAACTTGAATGAACCAAAACAAAAGTCCAGAAAACAGGGCTCCTGCAGCCACACGGATGTAATGGGTATCAGAACCCCTGAATATGACACTGAATATTTTTCTCGATTAGTCGACTAATCGGGTCATAAGCAAACTGGATGTAAGGCACACATCTTAACCATCATTAGCTTTAAATTAACTAAAAATTACATATGTAGCATTATCTGCGATTATGCGATTGTATTGAATTTGGCCACAAAAGATGCTAGTGCTGATAGCTGAAAATGCTGAAATCAATAGCTGAAAACATTGAAGCTAATAGCTAAAAATGCTAAAGCCTATAGATAGCTAAAATATTAGATAGACTCCAAAATAGCCAAAAAATGTGAAAATTCATAAATCAGCCAAAATAGCTAGCATGTTTCTGAAATATTAGCTAAACTCTAAATTAGCCACAAATTAAAAAAGAAAAAATCTTAAATTAGCTAAAACGGGTAGCTTATAGCTGAAATATTAGCTAAACTTCAAATTAGTCTTAAAAAACGTAATAAATAGCATAATGCCATTATAACTTTCAACTTTACTACACTCTGACTATATAATATAAAGTAACGACTAATCGACTATTAAATTAGTTGTTGACTATTTTAATAGTCGATTAGTCGACTAATTGTGGCAGCCCTATCCTGAACACCAAAAAAAGTTTGAATAAAAGTGGCTACAATTATGAAATCTTACGGAATTTCTGTTGCTTTTCGGCCACCATCGTGCCTGCAGCCATCGGATCCTCGTGTCAGAATGGAGTAGAACAGAGACCACGCGGCCCACCGAGTGCGTTCTCTGTGTAGCGAATCGGATCTTTTTCAAACTGCATCTTTTTGTTTGCTCCTGAATTCCAATGATATGAATGAAGAAATACTAAGAAATCTTATTTTAAACTCAATCTTCTTTATATGTCCTCCATCATGAGAAAAAGGTTACAACACAATTTTTATTGGTCTTTTTTCATTAATTAAGAGAGCAATTGGTCTTTTTTCCTGCAACTGTTTCGAAAAAAAGGAGAAAAACACATTTGAGCTCCTTTTGGAATCAGTTGAAGCATTTTTTGTAGTCTCTAACTGGGAAGACAATCCCCCCCCTTATGTCCAAGCTTATTAAAATTAAGATACCTTTGACTTACATCAATTTTTCAAAAGTTGCTGCATTCATCTCCCAACTGGCTTTGGCTGTTGTCTTTTTAGGCGCAGAGTGACTGCCAGAGCAGGCAAACGTTGGTACACATGGCCTCACGGTGGTGAACAGAATAAGCTGTCAGGCGGGTGCGTCCTTGTAAAGGAAAGCAGCTTGTCAGCATCGTGTCATTGTCTGTGTTGCACCCAACATCTATACCATGATTTCTGCAAGATATCTAACATGTTCATGGATTTTCTTCAACCTTTCGTGTTGGTTGAGAAATTTGCCAGTGATGCACAAAAATCCTGAAAGTATTAAGCTTTAGCTATAAATCATGTTGATCCACTGACTACCAGGGATACTGGATATTAGGGATGTTACGGTTTTTGTTTAAAACCAGAGCGCATGTTACACCGTAGAACTGAAAAGTGAATTATTGCATCCTTAGCACATACGTTTGCATATGTTTACACTGAAAGTGTCAAACAAGTCTTCTAAAATTAAGAAAGCACTGGTTTTTTGGGTTTTTTTTTACGTGTTACTATCAAGGTACATAGTTAGTGTTGTCCCTATAACAATAGCAAGATTAGTCTGTTTTTTCAATGTCGGATTGTGTTTTTTTTTATGTGTTACTAACAAGGTTGGGCAATTCGTAATTAGCCTAACATGGCTAACATGTAGCATTGTCGTACTACGTTTTTTTTTTTTTTTACGGGTTACTTAGGCCCGATGCGAATACTCCCCTTCTCCCTTTCCCTTAGCCCTCCCCCTTAATTTGAAGTGGCAGTTGAAGTCCAAGTCCTGTCCGGGATGGGGTCCAATGTCCGCTATCGTGAGAGTAAACCACCTCACGCTGAGAAGCTCTTTTCTTCTCGTGGTGCGCTCTGAACCACAGATGTTTACATTTGAATTTAAGTAATGACTTTATATTGCAGCATGACCTTTTTAAAGTTATAAAACCGCTGTTGTTATGTATATTTAAGCGCTGGCAGCTCCAAGGTAAAGCTAGCGGACCGGCGATATTGATGACGTCACTGAACGAAACTCACGTCCGAAATATTAGACACTATTTTTTCCTCATGCTCCGTTTGGAGCAAGCACGGAGGGATAAACGAAGGGGGAGGGCTAAGGGGAAGGGAGAAGGGGAGTATTCGGATCGAGCCTTAGACTTAGCTTTATTGATCCCATTGGGGCAGCACCCTTGGGGAAATTAAGTAAGTAGTTGCAAAGAATGTTGCGAGTTAGCGTGGTTAAGATAGCATTAGCGATATCGGTCTGTTTCTTTATTCGATTCAATTCAATTTCAATTTTATTTATATAGCCCAAAATCACAAAGAAAATTTGGCTCATTGGGCTTCATGCAGGTAATTTTACAGAAGCAGAAATTAGTCATGAAATATGAAAAAATAGCTAAAGACTAAATAAACTGGATATCCCTGCCCTTAGACCCTCCCTCTCGGTAAGGAAAAACTCCTAAAAAACCTGAATCAAGAAAAAACGAAGAAACCTTAGGGATGAACCACATGAGGGAGAGATCCTATCCCAGGACGAACAGGCGATACCAGAACTGGTAAAGAAAAATGAGCTTCTACAACTAGGTATTTGAATAGAGTTCGTTCAGATAGAGCTGAGGGACGAGTGGTGATGAAGTCCTCAGTCAGACGAAGCAGAAGTGCAGACCACGACCAGGAGCAGGAACGTGGGGGATCCACCTGGGATCTGAAATCTCTCCCGCTCCCCAGAGGGGAGTGAGAGAGAGAAGAACAACATGTGAATCGAACTGCACCAACAAAAACATGGAGAACTTAATGCAATGAATAATAAAGAGTAGAAGAGAGGAGAAGAAATAAGAGAACAGAACCCCAGAGCTGATATGGAGAAAAACCATGATAGAAAATCTAAAAATTATATTTAAACGTATCAGTATTAACCTAGCCTCTCAAGAGCCACAGCAGAAGGAATATGCACTGACTACTAGCTAACTTTATGTTACAAACAAGGTTGAGTGTTTTTGTAAATATGCTAATGCGGCTAGGATTTAGCTGTGTTGGACTGTGTTTTTTATTAGGGTTTACAAACAATATTGCGAGTTAGCAAAGTCAGAGAACCATTGATGCATTTCTAACCGGGCCAGGAGCTACAGGTACTCACAAAATGCTAACGTGTATAAAGTGTAGAAGTGTCAGCGTGAGTGATTTTATGTAATTATTACTAACAAGGTTGGGTGTCCGTAAAAACAGTAACATGGCTAATATTTAGCAACGTTGGACTGTGTTTTTTTTTTTTTACGGGTTACAAACAATGTTGCGAGTTACCATAGTGACCATAATATTGGTTTGTTGCAATGCTAACCCAGCCAAGAGCTGCAGGTATTTATAAAATACTAACACATATAATGTGTCAGACTTACGTGTTATTAACAAGGCTGGGCGTTTGTAAATAAGCTAACATGGCTAACGTGTAGCGACGTCGAACTGTGTTTTTTTGTTTTTTTATGGGTTACGAACATTGTTGATTTAGTGTAGGAGTCACAGTATCAGGTTTTTTATGCATTGCAAACAAAGCCAGGAATTACATGTATTTTGTTATACTAATGTGGCTATTGTGTAGAAGTATAAGACTGTGTTTTTTGTACTTGTTGATGACAAGGTTTAGAGTTAGTGTAGTCACAGTAAAGTTTATTGTTGCTGAATCCGTCTGTTTTTTATGCATTACAAACAAGGTAAGGTGTTTTGTTAATACGCTAATGTGGCTAACGTAGCAATATCAGACTGTGTTTTTTTTTGGTTTTTTTATGAGTTACAAACAATGTTGGGAGTTAGTGTATAGTCACAGTGACAGTTTTTTCTTAGTGTTATCAGTCTGTCTTTTTATGCGTTGCAAACAAAGCCAGTAAATCCATGTATTCTGAATACACCAACATGGCTAATGTGTAGAAATGTCAGACTGTTGATTTTTTTACGTGTTGCTAACAATGTTGGGTTTGCCGTGTTCAAATTCCTTCACCGCTCACCACTTAGGACACTATACAGCAAGTTTTCAGTTTGTCTGAATCTACAATTCCAAAATCAAGTGACCTAGAAATTTCCCAGAATTCTCAGAAAAAAAAAAAAAGAAAACAGAGTGCATTGATGCTCACTAGATTTGGGATTATGGACTACAATGCATTGCGTTTTAACTGTTTTTATATTGTTTTTTTTTAAATAAACCATCAGCATTTTCATCATCAGAAAACAATAGATTCTTCGTAAAATGCTTTATTGTTTAGGCTTTTATTTCGTGAAAGAGAAGTTCTAGAATCACTGTGAACGCAGTTAATAAGTCCAACTGATCTATAGACTTCTCTCTGAATATTTCATTGACCTTAAACTCTGTTGCCCCTTCTCTGAGAAAAATACGATTGCTTTTCTATCAGTGATTTACAAATGAGGCAACTTAATTCTATTTAACTGGTCTATCTAATCTCTAATACACTAAACACGTTGGGAGTTGGTATTAGCTCCACCCAAAGAACGTGGACTACTTATTAAATCAGCGAGATGATTGGAGTTGGCCTGGCTAATCTTCATTATAATTCACAGGGACAATCTTTCGCTCCTAAACGTAGGAAACAGAGTATTACAAGTTCCATTAGTACGCCTTTACATGTCCTTCCACTGCTCTCATTAAATGCAACATTCTCATCCGAGTGTCTTTACTCTCTGTTATCTTCAATTAGGTTCAGGGGGATGACGAGGTCTGGAGAGGTGATATCCCACACTCCAGCTTCCTCCAACAGTTCGTTAGTTTGATAACTTGAGACGCTTCTGGTTTATTCCTGCAGACTTCATCTATTATTCATGCTACTCATCCAGGATAAAATTGATCTTCTAAGTTTTGTAAAATAATAAAAAAAAAAAACAAGAAATACAAATGTGACAGAGCTGAGGGACAAAATGAAGTTTCTCCTGTAACTATGTGGGATGTCGGCAGCGCCTTTATGTACCTCCTGCTCGGTGTCATCCGGGTTATAAAAAGCACAGTATACCAAAGCATTTAAAGGGGGACTCAATTTACACATCTGAGTCCTTTTATATGGTTGGGAGTACTGTTGCACATTAGGCAGGAGCTGTAAAAACCTTTTTGTGGTTTCACAGAGAGCTGCCTTAAATGTGATAAATAGGGTGGCATCACTTGAAAGGGTGAAGTAGGCTGTGAGCACGTTCCCAGCCCACATGGCATAGTGGTTTTGCGCAGACCCCTTAGCACCAGACTTTCCACATAATTTTTGTAAAAAAAGGTGTGAAATGAAAGGGGTTAAAAATAAACCCTGAAAACACGAGGAAACCAAACTAGTTTTAATGAAAAAATGAAGCAAAAGGAAATTAGAGATGAAAGCATTGAAATTGTGACATATTCCAAGGAAATGTAGTTTTTTTTTCTCCCCCACATAAGTTAGAATTGTTTTATTTAAATGTGTTGAGAATTGGTGTTTTCCAAATGAGAGAATAAGCTCTAAATGTGAAACTAACAAAACTAGGATTGTCCTTCATAACTACATCTGCTTCTCCTATATTTCAAAATAATTGTGTGAAGGCTTATAAACTCATATAATTTCAAAATATTAAGCCCTTAAATATAAGTTATGTTTTCATCTTTTATAGTAAATAAAAAAATAACTAATATTTTAGCAACATGCTAACATTTTGTTTACTTGGGAATTTTAGGCAGTTTTGGAGTTTAATTAGTATTTAAGTATGTAAAAGGTTTTTTTTGGCTTATTTGGAGTTTAGTTAATATTTTAGCAACAGGTTAACATTTTTAGCTAATTTGTTTTCTGCTGAGGTTTTTATGTACGCCCACTTTTTTTTTTTTTTCATCGTTTTCTCGTTTTAATGAGATAATCCAGAAGGAAGAATGAAGCGTCTCCCTCTTCCTTTCTCGCATGGAGACACTGAGACCTCACCTGTTTGAAAACCTCTGCCATAGAAAGTTGTTTTTTAATTCAGTCTCATGCCTTTTAATTTATTAGATTGGATTGACCCGAACAAACATTGACAGATTGACAGAATTCAGTCTGCGGAGCGTTTCTTCACGGTGCGTTCACTGACCTCTGGACATCAGCAGCAAAACAAAGCAGGTTATCAGAGAAAACGTCGAACTGATGATTATGAAATGGATGGATTAAATACTGTTGACATTTTTTCTGAAAAACTGCTTTGTTTTGCTGAAGATTCTATAAAAATGACAAAAGTGTAGTGGAGGACTGAATAGGGTTGAGTGTCTGTTTGGGTGCTCTAATGTCCGGAGTTCATTGAACACATCATGAGCAGATTGTTGTCGGCTCTTTGATCTGTCAATCAGCCTGATCGGAGGTTCGTAAAGGGAGGAGGGCTGATGTATGAGACGGACTGAAGGAGTTTGAGGAGCGTAGACTCAATAATAAAATAAAATAGACTAAAAACAACTTTTGTGAAGTGTTCTGCTGTTTTTCTTGTTAATCACAAAATAAAGAGACTTAAAACAGGAAAAGTCTCTGAATCTCCATGCGGCAAAGGGAGAGAGGGACGCTTTTTTTTCGTTATTGATTATATCGTTATGACGAGAAAACAAACTTGGTTTTCTTGAGAAAACCAAGTTAGATTTCTCGTGATAACAAGATATAAAAAAACATAAAAAAAAAAAAAAAGTAGGCATGGCCGCTTCTGTACTTACAGGTTAATTTTAAGTTTAGCTTCTATTTTAGCAAAAGGCTAACATTTTTGGCTAGTTTGTTATCTACCTTGCTTTTCTATGCTAATTTAGAGTTTAGCTTCTATTGTAGCAACATGCTAACGTTTTTAGCCAATTTGTTATCCAAAGAAGTTTATATAGGCTAATTAAGAGTTTAGCTAATATTTTAGCAACATGCTAATGTTTTTGGTTATTTTGTCATCTACTGGTTTTTATGGGCTAATTTGGAGTTTAGCTTCTATTTTAGCAACCAGCTAACGTTTTTGAATGATTTACCTTACTGAGGATTTTTAGGCTATCTTGGAGTTTAGCAACGATCTGGGTTTTTTTTCTTTTTTTTGGCTAATTTGAAGTTTAGCTCTTATTTAAGCCACACA
Source organism: Oryzias javanicus (assembly GCA_003999625.1). Classification (NCBI taxonomy): domain Eukaryota; kingdom Metazoa; phylum Chordata; class Actinopteri; order Beloniformes; family Adrianichthyidae; genus Oryzias; species Oryzias javanicus. The sequence goes on along the minus strand of CM012441.1, from coordinate 30,806,566 downwards.
CTAAATATTTTTGCAAAATTGGCATGTAATAAGGATTTTTAAGCAATTTTACTACAAATATTGAGCAAAATTTCCCCCATAGATTAATGAGAGAGTCTTCCAATTTCAACATTTTAAGCAGATTAGCAACAAGCCTTTAAATATACTCAGAGGCTATGTTTTCATCTTTTATATTCATTTTTCAAAAATTTTGAGTTTACCGAATATTTCAGCAATGGGTTAACATTTTTGTCTAATCTGTTATCTATTGTGGTTTTTTTAGGCTAATTTAGAGTTTAGCATCATTTTAGCAATAGGTAATCCTTTTTGACCAATATAGTTTACCAAAGATATTTTGGAGTCTAACTAGTATTTAAGCAACAAGCTAACTTTTTAAGCTAATTTGGCACCTACTAGAGTTTTTTATCCTTGCTCATAATTAGTTAATTAATTATTACACTAAATATTTTTGGAAAATTGGCATGTGTTATGGATTTTTAAACAATTTTACTACACATTTTTTGGGAAATTTTGGTCAACTTCAGAGTCTTTCTTCGTTCATTAATGAAATTTCCAGTCTTTTACCAAATTTAACATTTTGCAAATAACTTTTGCATTTTCAGCATTTCATCTTCAGCGACTACTTTCAGCTAAAAGCCATTCACACTAGCATTATGGCAAGTAATGCAACTTTTCTAGTTAGTTAACAGAACTATCCGGGCAAGAAATAAAAGCAGCAACTAAATACATTTTTACTTTAGTAAGTTGTTTCATTTTCTCCTATTTTCTTCAGAAAGGACAGATTTTACAAGGCTTTCCAATTTATTAACCAAAAGAAAATGCCATAGATACATCTACGGCAGAATATTGAATATACTTTTTTTTGCTTTAGTTAAACTGTTGTAGTTTTCACCCCACCTACCATCACCACTTTGCAGAAACAGCATTGAATTGTTATTGTAGTGAAGCAGTCCTTGCAAACTCCTGCGGTATTCTGCCTTTGACCTACTGCCAAGGAGGGATGTTCAGAAGAAGAAGTAAAAAACTGAGCGCTCAGGAGACAGCTGGATGACCAATGAACTATTCATTTTAATTAAAATAAAATGTATGAAATAGCGCAGCGAACGGCAGACACGCCAGAACACAAAGAAAAACAGACACCAACCCCCAGATCAAGGAAAAAACTACAAAAATGTGCACTGATGAGATGAATTTGTGATATTATATCTGACCAACACACTAAAACAACAGGCGTGATCCTAAAGTTAAAGATCAGGTGTGTCAGATAATGTGAAGAAAAAAATTGATTGAATTATTAACCCTTTAAAACCTGCTGATGCTAATATCCATTAAACCACTTCAACACCAGAACTACCAAAATTCAACATCTACAAAACAGCAAAAACACCAGTAAGTTTTTTTTATATCAGGAAAAAAGGGTTTAACTTTAACTGGTTTATCATAAAAAAACACTACTCTGATTTTTGAGCTAGTTTAGCCTCAATCAGTTTAAAAATAGGGCCAAGAATCAATTAAAAATTGAATTAATGAATCGTAAAGCTGGAAAAAAAATTAATTGTGATTAATCCAATTTCTTTTTTAGTTACAGTTTTTGCAAACCACGTATTATCTGCAAACAATCACAATATGAAATCAAACACAAAATTGTACATTTTTAACCCTTTTGACTACCTGCTTGCTTGTTTGATATAATTTTAATCAGTGTAACCTCACCTATATGACACTACCTTTGTTTTTGTCATTTTTCTATGTTGAATTCACACAATAGGCATAAAATCAGGCAAAAACAGAAAATTTTGTTTTGAAAAAAGGGATTCATTTTCTTGTGGAAACCCTAGAAATGCTGGTGCTCGAGATCATAGAAAATTTATGTCGATCCCCACTGCAAAATAAAATAATCATCGATTTCCTTGTTTGATTTCGAATAGCGGAGAGCTCCGTTTTGCTCCGCCCACCACAGCGGGTCATCTGCTCTGAATTACTGTTACGGCGTCAGGTAAAAAGGGAACCCAGGAGCAGGAAGGACTCAAAACAGACGGGAAATTAAAGAATAACGTTTAATTGTACTCGCAGAGACCGCAAAACAAAGGCAACCAAACAAGACTCTGCGACACTGAAAACCCAAAAGACCGTAACATAAATACCTGTGATAATAATTACAAAACATAATGCAGCAACCAGGTGAGAGCAAAGGAGGAGGGGCAAACACTGCTGAACGTAACAATTACAGCTGTCATACTGGAGTTAATTTTCCACCTTGATTATTAAAATAAAAAAAACGCTTTTGTCCAAAAACTACAAATAAATGCCAAATTCTCTCTTTGGTTTAAATAAATTTCACTCACAGAAAATAAAAAAAGTTTATGTTTATTTTAGACATTTTTATTGTGTTGATCTCAAAGCTACACGGCAGGATGCCCGTTAATATAAATTAACTCGTTAACTTTAACAGTTAAAAACAAAACGACTTAACCCGTTCATGACGGTCACTACCGAGTACAGAATCCTTTGATAGCAAATACATGATACTAAGAAATAACTGTCCATATGTTTGATGGGAGGCGAGATCATATGATGATTGATGCATGGTTCATGTTAAACTATTCTCAATTCAGAGACATCGTCTTAAACCATGTTTTAGATAAATCAACATATATATCATTGTTCAAATTATTAACTGTTATACCTACAAATTAACACATAATTGCATTGATAAGTTTGCGTGTACATCTTTAAAGAATTTAAGCTTTTTTCTGTAAAAACTTTACTCTGTATTTCTAAAGATGGCTAAAAGCACTTAGTAAAAAACTCTAACTGATTCTGTCATGATTCATGCATGAGAGGGTTAAAGTCAAGAACTATTGTGTCACCTCTGAAGAGGGTGGAAAGCAGAGGACTGTGCACTCAAAACCGGTAACAAAAAAATTCTCTCTGGAATGAAAAAATAAATGTGCGCATGTTCTTTCTTTGTTGTCTTGATTGTTACGGGTATTAAGAACAAGTCATTGAGCGAGTGAGTGAAAGGAGTGTGTGTGTCCTGTGATAGACTGGCAACCTGTCCAAGGTGTACCATCTTCGCCCAGCAGTAGCCGGGACAGGCGACCCTGAAAGGGGCACAGCGGGTTAAAAAAGCTGGATGGATAGATGACTTATTTAAAGAAAATTAAACATAAAATAGGATTTCTGAGTCAATCACGTTGTTACGTAGAACCTACAATGCTCCTCCATTCTGATGCATCCACTCGTAGACGAGGGAGCAACCTAACATCACTGGTCAGTTTCAGTAATATTTGAAACTGACAGTACCCCTCTCCTAAAGAGAAGATCCCAGATGCCCTAAGAAAAAACACATGGCAGTGTTACGGCTGTGGCCGTATTTGGTTTTGTTCTGTGTATTTTGACAGAGTAGGACTTCTTTGTGTTTTGTGGATCTTTGTTTTGTGTGTCTGTCCTTTTGATTTCTTTCAGGTGTGGTGCTGGAGGGAGTGGCTTCCAATTGGCCCAAACCAGGTGGAGCCACCTTCAAAAGCACCTGGAGGACCACCGGCCCAGGAGAAGGGAGCTGGGCTGCAACTGTCTCCACTGCAGCTCAGTGCTCTTCTCCACCTGTTTTAGTTGTGTGCACTTTGTTGTTTCTTTGGTTGTGTTTTGGGTCCCACTCTGTTCTTTTTAGCTTGTGTGTTTAGTTTAAGTGAAGCTGTAGGGGTGAACTGCCATTTTCTTTAGTGTGAATTTTCTCCTGTTTCTGTTAGTCCAGGGAGGTTAGTGTTTGTCATTCTTTTACTGTTTCTTTAGTTAGTTGGGGTTTTGTTTGTTGTTTTGGCCTTGGTTCACCCTGAAGCCTTTTGCTTCACTTTTGAGTTGGTTTATTGTTGCAAATAAATTTGTTATATTTTTATGGAGACATTTGTGTTACTAGTTTTCTTTATTTTTACCTTTATGCTATGCCCCAGACCCCTAGACAAAATGGGGCGTAACAGGCATTGAGGGAAAAAGCCGGTGATACCCAAACATGCCTCTATGAGATCTAATTACATGAAAAAAAATACTGTCACCAGCACCCTGATAAAAGTGAAAGAAGCAATTCATGAAAACATTTTATGAAATATTCAAAAATTTTTAAAGACATTCACAAGTGTTTGTTTGGAGTACAACTGCCCACAACTCAAACCCAAATTTCTAATGAACTCCTGCCACTCTGCAGAAACTATGCCCTAGAAAGTTTTTAAATTTTGGCCAAAAAAAACCTATAAATATTGTCAAAAGAGCACTGGGAACGCTTTCAAAATAGCTCAAAAGATAATTGGAATAGAACTCTAAAACCAGCCTCTCTGCTACAGCTGCTGTGCTGGTACTGTTCTGCATTTTCAGTGTGTGGTTCTTACAATTCTCAGCACATGTGATGTTCTGTGCAGTGCAACCCCCAGGAGTGCTTCATTTTATCTTTCTGTGAGGTAAGAAACGTCCAAAAAACTTCCAGGAAAAGAAAATTAATATTCTTTTAAAAGGATTTTTAAAGCCAGAGCCAGTAAAAGCTTAACAAAGCCCTAAAGAACCGAGGTCCCTGAATGCTTAAAATGAGACAACTTTTTTTTTCAACAGGAGTGGTCAGGAACTGATGGGGAATTTTTTACTTTTAATAGCTGCTTTACTTTTGGGTTCTTGCATACTGCTGTCTGCCATATGCTCAAGGCCTCAGACTCTGTTCAAGGTGTGGCTGATTGATTCCTGAAGCCGCCGCTCGCCACATAACATCTCATGTTTAAGACTAGAAAAACACACGAGAATATTTCTGTTTGAAAATTGAAAACAATTTAGAAAAAAAAAATGACTTGAGAAAAATTGGATGTCAGAATCCCTTTAGGGTCCAATTAACTGACAAAGAAAGCAATAACTGTAGTAAAAAGAATACTAACTAAAAAAAAAAAAAAAGCAAATGCACCAAAAGTGTGTGAAAGAAATAAATTGCAAATGAGAAAATACCAGCCATGAAGCAGACAATATGCATACCCAAGTTCTCAAGTTAATGAAAATTCTCTCTTAAGAACCGCAGTCATAAACTCCCAGTTTTTGTCAGAAAAAAAGCCAGCGATACCCAAAAAAGCCTCTATGAGATCTAATTACACGAGAAAAAAAACTGTCACCGGCACACTGACAAAAGTGAAAGAAATAATTCATGAAAATATTTTCTGAAATATTCAAAGCTTTTAAAAGACATTCACTAGTGTTCGTTTGGAATATTTCTGGAACTAAATGTCTTTTGAAGCCGTCACTAAAGAGCCTGTTTGACTATAAAGTTAAAAACAACCAAAAAAAAATGTTTTATGCCACGTGGCCTTGAGGTGTAGACATTGTCTGAAAAGATTGTTCACATAGAGGCAGACGTGTCTCAGCTTCTGAGGCTCAAAGACCAAAAATAACTGACTAAAGAGGAACATTTCTGTCCTAATGTTGTCATTAAAGCCGCACTCCATTTTTTTAACAAGTTCTTGTAGAAATTTTCTTGTAATGGAGGATCTATATACAAAAAATACATTTAAAATTTATTTTAAGACTATTTCTTTATTTAAACAGTTATGAATCAGGAGTGGACTGTATGTGTGACAAATAGGTCCATGAACGTCTTTGTTTTCTTCATCTGATCTGGAATCTGGATCAAAACTGTTTGGCTGGATAGCTCCAATATTGCTCGCCATTTTTGTTACACTTCTAATGTTAGGTCGGGGATGTGAAGGGCTGCAAGTGTAGCACACGTCAGCATTCCCTCATCTGATTGTTTTGGTCTCGTGGACCAATCACACGGTCCAGCGGACCATGTGACTTTTGTATGTATGGGCTGGCCCAGCTTCCACTGGAAATACGCAAATGGGTGGATGCCGGAGCCTACAGGTAGAACGCGCGTAACTTAAATGAATACTTTTTGTTTTGTCTTTTTGTTGATGCATCGATTGTTTTTGTAGAATCTGTTAGAGCTGAAAGATAACTCGGACGATTTATGTTGGTTTGATCCCACCGATCTTACCAGGAACTGGTGAGTTGCCAGGTGATGCTAATGCTAGCGGGCTATGAACATCTCTTGTTGCATTCAAGATTGATTGTGAGAGAAATTGCTTTGTTTACTTTGTTTCTTGTTTGTTTGTTTGTTTTGCTCTTTTCATTTCTTTCTGTTTATATTGTTGTTCTTGTTTGAAAATAAAATTTAAAAAAAAATGAGCCCTTCTTTCTTTTTCTTTGTGAAATTTTCTGTTTGTTTTGGTTTTGTTTATATAAAAATCTATTGGTACCAGCAATCCTGTGTTTGTAGTTACTGCCCTCAGCTCCAGCAGACGTTCTAGTGGGTCTTCTGAAGACGCCTCAACCCAGTTTGTTCCAAAATTAGCCGATCTGAACAAAAGTTCTTTATCACAAAGTGCTACACAAGCTAGCAGGAGAACACGTAAACGGGTTGATGATGGGAAGGGGTGGCGGGCTCACTCCGTCCCAACAACCCCGCCCACAGCTCAGACACAAGTTTCTAATAAACTCTGCAAAAAATATTTCCTGGAAAATGACTTGGACATAGTTGTCCTAATAAAAAACAACAACAAAATACCACAAAGTCAAAATTAAAAAAATATATATTTTGGCTAAAAACGGCATAATCATAATTAAAAGAGCTCTTGGAACGCTTTGAAAACAGATCAAAAAATTATTGGAGTTGGATTTTTTTTATCACCACATTAGAATCCTCAGTATATCATCGCACAGAAAGGAAAATCTATAAGACTCTATGATTTATAGAGAAGATTAATGTATCAAAGTGATGCAGGGAGGACTGTGATACATTAGAAAATATACATAACACTGCAGAAATGTCTATATTTGATTTGGGGGTTAACTTTCCCTTCAAGGTATTGATGCTTTGCTTTGGCTTCTCAGCCCCCGTGGCTACATTCATTTTAAGCTCCAGGCTGGTTCATCAGCTGGTTTACGCGTCATCATCTGAAATTCAAAGGCTGAGTTACACTGTGGGCACAAGCAGCCAAAAGGAAAAAAAGTGGTTGGAAGTGAAATACAAATTCAGTTGTCAGAATTTTTCTGTATCGTCATAGTTTTTCTTTTGTTGTTTCATCCCTATTTTCCTCTTTTCTTCTACTTAAAGACAAACAATTTGAATGTTTGAACAGTGAATTAGGAACACAGTTTAACCCTGATGGCATTGTGTAAAAATGTAGCAACACAAAAGTCACCCCCCCCAAAATCAGAAATGAAAGAAGTTCCAAGCTGAAATCTGTAGCCAGAATCAGAAAACAGCATAAGGGCAAATGCAGCCAAATAATGCTGGGCAGGTGCCTAGAGTTCCATTTGAGCAAAGCAATTATGAAAATTGAAGTTATGCAGATGAACAAAAGGATTCCTAATGGGAAATGCATCATTGTCCTGTATTCACACCACTCAAAGAGCATCATTTATTCATTTGGTGGAAACAACAATAATGGATTTTTTTTTCCCTCCCTGTTTTTGATGATGTTAATCCTTTGTTGTTGTCACAGGTTAACTCTTGTGTGCATCCTCTGTGTTTTACTGATGTGAGCTCATTTAGATTGAAGGAAGAAAAGTACAGAGAGACAAATAAGAAAAATGTATCAAGTCTGCAAACTTAATCTAAATATCAACTCCAATTAAATTTTTTTTTTACATGTTCTCATGGTATTTTTTTTAGAATGGAGGAAAATTAAGCTCAAAATGGCCTTTCTGAGTATTTTGCATTCAAATGGTTGATGGAGGACCCAAACGCAGGAGACCAGGGAAGGTGGCAGAAAGTAAAACAATAAATAAATGAAAACCTGACAAAAACCCATGGAGAGACAAAAACGGTGACTCATCAGAACAGAGCAGCTGATCTGACAAGGAAGAATTGAAAACCAATTCAAAACAGAACAGGACTAAAATCCATCACTAACAAAAACCAAGCCAAAGTCTACAATCCGTACAGTACCCCTCCCCAAAAGGGTAGATCCCAGGTACCCCAAAACAAAACAAAAGGGAAATGGAGGAACAAAAACAAGTCCGGTAAACATTCAGAATTCCTGCAGCCAGATGAATGTGAGAGAGATCAGAACCCTTCCTTAGTAACAGGCGTGAAGAGGGGCAACTCTCCCCAGGGACAGGTAACATGAAGGGGAGCAGTCCTCGGACAAGGAATATGAAGAGAGGCCCCGACAACCCTGAACATGAAGCTTGAAGGATGGAACATGACTAAAACCCATAACTGACGAGAACCAAACCAACATCCACAATCCTCACAGTACCCCTCCCCAAAAAGACAGATCCCAGATGCCCAAAAACAAAACACTTGGCAAGAAGGGAAATTGAGGAAAAAAACAAAAAAAGTCTGGTAAAAATTTAGGGTTCCTGCAGCGAGACGGATGTGAGAGGCATCAGAACCCCTCTTTAGGAACAGGCTTATGAAGTAGAGCGGCCCCGGCGAACCTCCACAAGAACAGGAAGCTTGAGGGATGGCCCCGACATTCCCCGTCAGGAACGGATTAGATGGATGTGGCTTGACATGACTTGATATGGATGCAGGAAAAGTCCATCTGGCGTGACCTGGCATGGAATGGCGTGGAGAAAATACCCTGCCACTGTAACAAAAAATTCCCCTGCTGGGTCCAAGAAGGGTACCAGGTCATTCAGTCAGGAACTAATGGTGGGGGACCCAAACAATGGAGACTGGGCTTTGTGGAAAAAACGTAACCATTTAATAAATGAACCAAAACATGACAAAAAACTCACGGTAGCAAAAGAAATGTAAAAAAGAAAGATGGTGGCATAAGAGAACAGAGCAGATGACCTGACAAGGATGAACTGAAAACCAGAGACTTAAATAGACTGAGGGCAATTAACTGAAATAAGGGCAGCTGTGAATCACGACAAACCTGAAAGTGATATGACTGAACGACAATTCAACACAAGACTATAACCCATAACAGACAAAAACCCACAATTCTCAGTGCACCCCTCCCCAAAAAGGCCGACCCCAGATGCCCTAAAAGAAAAACATGTGGCAGGAAGGGACAGGGAGGACAAAAAACAAAAACAAGTCCGGTAAACATTCTGGTTCCTAGATCCATCTACATCTTTACTTTCCTCTTCTGAATTGACATCTCCATAAACTATCTAGGCTAAAAACGACATAATCCTAATTTCCCCTTTGGCTCCAGTGTTTATTTTCTTTGATTTTCTGTAATTTTTTAATTGTTGATACGATCAACGTAATTCCAGTAGATTCTGAAGAAGAAAGCGACGCAAGCCGCCTCTCTCCTTCAGAATCTACCGGAATGACGTTGATCGTGTTAATGGTTGAAAAGTTACAGTACATTAAAGATTTGGTGTTTAAGCGTCACTGGCGACGCCTCGGCAGTTAAAGGGTTAAAAGATCCCAGGGAACGCTTTTAAAATAGATCAAAAGATGATCAGAGCGGCAGATTTTAAGAGTTTGTTTTCCACATTTAGAATGTAAAACCATCGTCTCTCTTCTTTTGAAAGTTAAATATTTAATGACACAATGTGGAATACATTTGTATTCATCTAAATCAAGTATTTGGTAATAAGTGCGAAAAAGAGAGCAGTGCGCTGCCATCTATAAAGAGAAGTCCACACTGCAGATGTTTCCTCGAACCACTCCACTTGTGTCAAAACTAAAATGCCAACTCAATCTCATGAAGGAAAATGTAATAGCTATGTTGGTCTATAAGGGGAAAACATTACAGCTTTCCATTAAAAGGGTCAAACCAGTACAAAGGCCATGTTTACCGGACCCATTTTCCTCTGTAAAGTGTGGCCTACGTGTTGCATTATCACCATTCTCCATCCGATAATGACGTTTTTATTCCATGTTTGATTCAACCGCTAATGGGGATGAGCATAAAAAGGAGGGTCATTCCTCTTACAGTTATTTCTATGCACACAATCTCATGATCTCATCAATCCGCCTTAGAAAAGGCTCTAAAATGGGTCTAAAAACATATTTTCTTGTAATTTCCTGAGCACTTTGCATTTAACCTTTCAACATCTGCCTCATTTGTTCTCTGACTTCCTGGTACCCCTCTATTCTCTTGTGCTCTTTTCTTCTTTCTTTTCCTGTCAGCTGGGATTCCTGCATCTGTCACAACGTTGTCAGCCATCACTCTGTCTGCTTGGTTGGCCAGCAGCTGCTTGTCAGTCTGGAACTTGAAGTCCCGCAGGGTCCTCGCTCTGTTGTTCTCAACCACTGTCAGTAGCATGTCCCATCGGGACCCGAACGCATCTCGCCCATACTCCGCACAGATGTTCCTGCAAACTATCTGAGCCTTTTTGTTATGTCTCATTTTGGCTAATTTCTTCTTTCTTTTTTTCTTCAAATACATATATTTATATCTTTTTATTGTCACTGCAAATCCACCCTTTAAGTTACTGTCTGCACATTTAGACTAAACTTTGTTGCCATAGAGACTTTCACTCACATCATTCTTATAAGACATTATGGGTAGTTTTCACTTAAAGGTAATAGTCATTGTGCTGCTTTCACAGGTATGATTATAGTTTTATAGTTCAGGAAGTAAGTCTGAGTCGTTTTGATTTGCTTGCACACCGTATCATTTACTGCTGCTGGTCTGGTGTGATTGTGTTAAAGTGAGACACATTCAAAAACTATTCACGTAAAATGTCATTTAAAGTGACAGCAGTAAAACAAATTAAGTATTTCTGTTGAAGGAATGTGAGGTTTCTGACCAACTGTGTCTGTAGTATCTGAACTATTGAAAATGATTTATTTTTGGGGTTAAAATTCTCAATTCATGTTATTCTGTGTCTTTTAGATACTCTGAAGGATGAAATTCTGGAACCAACTAGTTAAAGTTCCGTTCCATTCATCTTTTGATATAAAAGTTTTCCCAGTGGTCATTTAATGATGTTCATGTTGTTTTTAGCTAAAACTCAAAACCTTGTTTTCAAGGACATAGTTTCTGCAGTAGTTCACTAGAAATTCACCTCTAAGTTGTGGGCGGGACTGAATAGGTCCCCGCCCTTTCCTGTTCTCCATCTGTTTACATGCCCGCTAGCTTACAGCCCCTCACACCCCAACCTAACATTTCTGGAGCAAAAAAAATGGCGACCAATACCGGAACTATCCAGCTGTACAGATTTGACCCAGATGTCCTACACAAGCTCACTCCCAACTCATCATATATGGACGAATGGCACTTTTTGACATTTGGGGTGTCCCCAAGCTCGTTGATTGCATCAACCCTTGGGATGCGATACTGGTCGTGAAAGCAGTTCCGGGTTAAAGTACCAGTTCTGGTCCGGTCCACGTGCCGGTCGGCGTCCTAAGGGCTGGGGACCCCTGATTAGCGTCTGAATCCTAGTACCAAGCGGCCTTCAGACCGGTACCACTCACACAGCCCGGAAGTTGAAGACCCCTGATATGACGGCGAAGCTGGAGAGATTTCTGATTCTATGTGGCTCGTCTCTGCTCCTGTCCTTGGCAGTGGACCTTGCCTCTGGCTTACAGTTGTTGCAGCTCCATCTGGATGAAGCCCATCTGCTACACGATTCAAACATGTAGTTGTAGAGTTAGGTAAGCTAATTCATCTTTAACAGTCCTGGCTCATGCCTGTTCGTCCTGAGGGAGGACACCCCTGTGGTTTTCTTTTTTTTTTTTTTCCCCAGAATCTGTTTTTTGATGAGTTTTTTCCTTACTGAAAAGGAGGGTCTAAGGGCAAGGATAAGCAGTTTAGTTTAATCTGTTTAATTTAATGTAGCAACCAGCCATTGTCTGTATATTCCATCCATCCATCTTCTTCCGCTCAGCCAGAATATTATCATGGGGTAGAAGTCTAAGCAAAGATGCCCGAACGTCCATCTCCCAAACAACTTCCTCCAGCTCCTCTTGGGAGACCCCGAGGCGTTCCCAGGCTGACCGAGAGACGTAGGCTCTCCAGCATGTCCTGAGTCTTCCCTGGGGCCACCGCCCAGTGGGACATGCCCGGAACACCTCTCCAGGGAGGCACCCAGGAGGCATCCGGACAAGATGCCCAAGCCACCTCAACTGGCTCCTCTGGATGTGGAGGAGAAGCGGCTCTACTCCGAGCCCGAGCTTCTCACCCTTTCTCTAAGGGAGCGCCCAATCACCCTCTGGAGAAAACTCACTTTAGCCGCTTGTGAATCTTGTTCTTTCAGTCATGACCCAGAGTAGGTGTTCCAGTATTCACCTAGGCAAGTACTGGAACAAAGACCAACCAGTAAATTGAGAGCTTTGCTTTCTGGCTCAGCTCTCTCTTCACCACAACGGACCGGTACAGCGACCGCAAAATGGCGGACGCTTCTTCAATCTGTCTGTCGATCTCACGCTCTGATCTTCCCTCACTCGTGACCAAGACCCTAAGATATTTAAACTCCTTCACCTGAGGCAGGAGCACTCCACCCACAGACAGCGGGCAAAGTGCCTTTCTCTGGTTGAGAACCAAGACTTAGCGATTTTATGACTGACTTTATGTTTTTGGACAATTATCAGTGTGAAGCCCGTTGAGACAACTGTATTGTGATATTGGACTATATAAATGAAACTGAATTGAAGTTAATGGGAACAGCCAGCATACACGAGTTGGGGACACCCCAAAACTTAAAAAAGTGAAGCGTAGGAGACCCAAACCATCTTTCCATATATGACGAGTTGGGAGTGAGAATGTGTTAGTGAGGATCGTGGACTTTGGTTTGGTTTTTGTCAGTTGGGTTATGGGTTTTAGTCACATTCTGTTTTGAATCATCCTTCAGTCACATCAGTTTCAGGCTTGTCATTCTCAGAAATATGTCATTTTTAGCATAATGTTCTTTTTACATGTCCTCCATTATCAGAAAAATACAACTAGAACATGTTCAAAACACTGAAAGCATTTGAGTGGTTCTTTAAGTGCAAAATTAGTGCATAATTATTTGCCTGAGTGTAAGAATATGTTTTCCCTTGATACCTTAATTTCAATCCTCCCTTTTCTGCATGAAAAGATCTCTGGATTTTATTTTTTAGGCATTTTTTTTCCCTGGTTGTGATAATGAAACAATGCTTATTTTCAGCCTTTTTAGGTTCTATTCAGTGGGGACCTAAACAGGAATGATAGCCTGGACTTTGTTCCTGAAATGTGTTGGATTTGTTTAGGCCTCAACACAGTAAGTGTAATCATGTGTGTTTTAGTATGATCTTTTGTCCTACCAGTAGGAAGCCTCCAACAACTATCCAGGCCCCCTAATTTGTTTGTTTTGCAATGAGAGCTTTGCAATCGAGCTCCACTCAGTCCCCCCCACCTGAATCATTCCTGGATTGATGCATGCTGAAGATCATTTTCTGAGCTACTCGTCTGTGTAGTGGCGCACATCCAACACATGCTTTGTTTTAGGTCCCACGGAAAAAGATTGATCTAAATCCAAGAGTAGACAAATAGAAGCGTTCCCTGCCTCGATGCCAAGATTAAACTACATATCGAATGCGCGGAGTGGACTGAAAATAAATCAGGCTTTGTTGTGTGGAAGATACAGATACGTGTCCCATGGGGGAACTGCCAGCTCAAGACATGCTGGGGAATTTTAAATCCACGGAAATACACTGAGGTGCAGCAGTTTTCCGGCAGCCATAAATGAAGCATTTTTCTCTTAACTCCATTGTCCACGGGTTTTGCAATCGTAAATTTAGCAATCAGAAAACCCTCTGAGTGGAAACATGTTAGCGGAGATAGGGACGACAGCCGCGCCGTTATCTAGTTTTGGAGATTCTTTCATTGCAGAAATCATTCGCGGAACTCTGCCGCAGCAACAATAGTGTCTTACTTTGCAGATATATGATACAGCTCTGCATACAGATTAAAAATTCAATACAAACATGTGATGGGAGGCCTGACAGTTGAGAAAACAATACACTCCTGCAGCTCCCAAAGCCTTTGTTTTATCGACCCACCTCCCTCCGCAGTCATTGGGAAGTCCATAATAAAAATGCATCAGATGCATCTCCCTGTCCTCAGCAAAACGTCACTCAAGGGACGGCATGTAGACCTTTATGAGAGCTAATGACCCACGGCTTTTAGAGTCCCACAACCATCAGCATGATTAGGTTCACTGTCTGCACTCAACCTTTCGTTTATGCGCCCTTCAAGGGAAAAATGGCAGGCGCCATCGACAAAGCAACGGAAGAATCAGACTCAAATGGCAGGGGTTGCATATTCAAGGTGATGGCGCCAACAACTGTCCCTCCACCTCATCAAAATTTTTACAAATATAATATTTTACTCTGACAGCCTCTATTTAGCATTTGTGTGAAGTTTAAAACAAAATTTAAGCAGAGGGAGACTTAGCAATTTGGGGACCCCGGGCGAACTGTAACATGGGGCCCTCTGCGGTGGTTTATTTACCATTTTTGTCAGGTTTTTCCTATAGAAGGCAAAAGAAACAAAAATAGTTTAAATGATGAAACAAAACGTTTAACTATGTAATGGTGTCAATTAAAAAGTAAAACTCTCAAAATGACCGTCTTGCTTTTTCTTTTTTCATGTTATCACGCTTTATCGTACCGTTGTTTTTTTAATCGCTTCAAAAAGTCTTTCTTGGTTTGCTAGCTTGCTGTTGACGGAACATTTCATCGCTGGAAAAGGGCCACGGGGGACAAAACACTTGAACAGTTTAATTTCAGCTTCTTCCTCACACTAATAGGCATGGAACTTATTTTTGACATTTTTTTAAAGTTAAGTATTCAGATCGAGGCCCCAAAGGTGTCGGGGGGTTACCAGGCAATTGCCCACCTTTTTCTTATGATGGGTCCGCCTCTGAGTTTAAGATTGTGTTCCCTAACACTGACTTTAAGGGAGCATATATACAAAAATTCTAACTTATCTTTTTCAACCCTTTAAAGGGACAATACCATGATTTTTTTTAAGCTTTTCAGAGTCAACTATATCAATTTATATGATCATATATTACATTTGGAACACTAAAAAACAAATTATTTATGAAATATTAGTTATTTTTGTGACTTTTTTCCTACCCGGAAGTAAAACGACTCGATTCTTGAAGCTCCGCCTGCTGCTGCGAGTGGGTGCCCCCCCCCTTCATGATGTCATCCTAGAGCCGGTTTTGGCAGTGTTTCTACGTTTCTGATAGAAAAAAACCAAGACCCAAACTTTTTAAAAGAGGGATGCACATACAATATATCTGCTTTTAGTGGCCCCGGCCATCGCTACACTGGTTCACAATACAAATACACACGGCTCCTGCACTACCGGATTGGGGGGGGTCCTTAAAGGAGCCCCACATCTAAAGTAACGAACCCTTGTTTGAGCTGGAATTTATTGAAGATCGGAAATATTTGGAAGATATACGGTATTCTGCATCTGACGTGAAAGTTTTTGGTTGATCACCGCTAGCTCAGTGGAGAAATTGAGTGTTTGTGTTAGACTGGGGACGGTGCTGTCAGAGCAGACTCTTCCTGAAAGGGGCTGTCTCACTTTGTGACATCAGCACATGAGCACCCGCTCGTTTTCGTGGGTATGGGAGGGCCTGCTGTTGACAGCGAATGCTTTTAGAAGATTACTCAGAAATGCGCGAATGGATCAAAATACCACTTTGGGGTTTGTTTAGAGTGAGGAATGAACAGTATAATACACTTAAAAGCTCAAAAAGTTTTTTTTCTTGGTATGGAAACGCACAATCTTTGGCATAACATAACTTTTCAACTGCTTACGCAATCAATTCCAGCAGATTCTGAAGGAGAAAAGAAACGCAGAGTCGAAACACATCAACACTGGAGCTCCGGTTTTAAAGCAATTGTAAAGCAGTATTAGAGCAAGAATCATAGAATTGTATTTTATAACTTCCTGCCACATGTCCCAAAATGCCATTGCACGGCAGCCTAAATGCAAGTTTCTTTTTGGCAAATTTGGCAGGTGACCACATGGTGGTATTTGTAATCGCGAGGCAGCATTCCAGTAACAGACAGGGATCACACCTGTACGAAATCAGGAGACGGCTGGGCGGCCACAGGGCGTTGGCAGCCGGAATCACTGCTCTGACCTGATGATGTATAAGTGTCTCTGGACGGCCGCCGTCCATATCAAGGGCCACCACTAGTCTGGGGGTAAAGAAAAAGCGGGACATTCTCCACGCCTGATGGCCACCTGACTTCCGCCCGTTCACATTCTTGACCACGCCAATGATTAAAAAAAAAAATCAGTTGGTGGTTTGAAATCTTGAGGATTCTGCCGATGCCTCCCCATCACGCCGTGGCAGTTGTTTTGTGACTGTAGCATAAGTAGATAGGCTATGTCCAAATTCCTCCCATAGTGCCTAACTACTACAAACTATATAGTCCAAAACTGGACTTAAAACCAATTTGGACACCATGTTCACTGCTTTACTTTTGTTCTTCTAAACGGCAGATATATCAAATCAATACGAACATTTCACATCTATGTGTGACCCCACTGTGCTCTGATGATGAAAATGTGGACAATTTATTTTAAAAAATACATTTAGAGGCTTTTTTCTCCCAAAAAAAGTTCAATCGCAATGCATTGTGGTCTATATTGCTAACAGAATAATAAAAAATGACACAAAACATTTTTTTGATTGTGAAATGGTGACTGTGGATGAAAATTTGTATTATTTTATTGTGGAAATAAGAAAAATTGAAAGTTATAGTCACATTGTATTTCATTATTTGTATTTGTAAAATGGGAACCATCTATGTTAGGTGATAAACACACAGAGGGATAGACCTCAATAAGCATTTGCTTCTGCCTATCCCCTTTTCAAACATGTATTTATTTACTTTAGTTTGTGACTTTTTTTACAAATGGAGAATGTATTGTTATTTTTAACGTCTTTTTTGCTTTGCAATGTTTTTTTTTCTTTTACATGTTTGAAATAAATATTGTCAAACAATTAATTAATTAATGTAGCGAGCATAAATGCACGCTAGTTTTTTGCAAAGACTTCTGGGAAATTTCTAGTAATTGTAGATTTAGACAGCACTACAAAATGGCAAATATATAGGGCACTGAGTGGTGAGTAGGGGAGGAATTCAGACATTGCCATAGTTTTACACAGAAAAAATGGAATCTTAACTTCCAAGAAAATTTTTCTTTTTATCTGTCTTCCATGAAAAATAACCATATCAAGTAGTTTTTTAATAACATAATGTAACATCTTAATGACTAAAATTATTTTCTTAAAATAATAAAAAATATGTTTTTCCCCGTTGGCGGATTTTTTACTTTTTTAAGAAAATTCTTTGAATTTTTTGACTTATTTCAAGTATGCCTGTTTTTGCAGTGATACCTTTTTTTGCAAAGTAAACACATTTTTCACATTTTTTTTAAATCTAATATGTTGTATATAAATATGAAGTGCTTCCAAATATTTCCATAGTCTTGGCATGGATACGTGAGAATCATCACACACATTTGCAGCATATGATGTCTTAACATTACAAAAAAAGAAAAAAAGGAGAGAACACCCAAAATGAGGTGTTACTGAACAAACAACTTAATATTCAGCCAAAATATTATTAATAGCATCAGAGCTTTAAAGTGCTCCCTTAATAAACGTTATCTTAGAGTCCAAAAACAATAACGTTCAATTCAATAAAAAACATGATTCATTTAATTGTAAATTTGCATTAAAATGATGCAAATTATGCACCAGCTGTCATTCAAAGATGGACTTGGTGATCTAAATGTATGGTTGGATAATGAGTTATAAATTGTGTTCCTTCCAGACTGAAATTATCTTCTCTGTCAAAATCTATACGTGTAAATGAACTCCCTATACAAACTTATATTGAACTGAGTAAAACAATGAGCTGAAACAACATTCAAATATCCATGATTTCAAGTAAAAGGGTATTAGAAACTTCAAGTTTTCACATCATAATCATTATAAATAAAGGAAATAAAGATCAACGCACGTTTGAAATAAAATGGGTAAAAAATATAAATAGTTGAGGATGATATCTTCTCCTTTATTTTTTAATATTGATATTTCTGTTTGATTTATCATTGTATTATCTACAATTCATTCTTAAAAGAAATCAATAAATATAAAGAAAGTGAAGAATAAAGACTAACTTGAGTGGAATGCTGGTGTCCATCACAGGTACAACATTTTGGAACACTGAAACTGAAAATGATACAAGATAAAAACAGATCACGGACTTAAAACAATCCTTCTGACTTACCATTAGGCAAATATAGCAATGGCCTATTCCATCAACTGCATGTTACATATACAAAAATTGTAATTTTTTAACATTTAATTGGTAATCTGCTTTTTAAATTCATATCAAAACATTTTAATTCTTGACATTAACAATGTCTAAAAGTGGGCAGTAATGAAGTTGGACTTTTTTTTTTTTTTAATTAAATACGTTTTTTAAAGGTTTTAATCAAAATCCCACAAACTAAATGTCTCAAAAAGCCATTTTTCATGTTGATCTGAAGCCTCTGTTTCCAAAATCTCCTCTGAAGGGGTGTGGCTTTGGGAGCTGAGTTGAGTAGCCCCGCCCCCCGTCTGATTATGATACCTCTGTTTCTTACTAGTGTAAATCTTCACCTACATAAAAAAATACTTGGAAAAGCAAAAATGAT
Source organism: Oryzias javanicus (assembly GCA_003999625.1). Lineage (NCBI taxonomy): Eukaryota > Metazoa > Chordata > Actinopteri > Beloniformes > Adrianichthyidae > Oryzias > Oryzias javanicus. The sequence goes on along the minus strand of CM012441.1, from coordinate 30,787,922 downwards.
TCCTTATTACATTTGAAAAATGCCACACGTACATTTAAAAAACTCAAAAAACACGATTTTCATCGGAGGGGGACTTTAAAGAATGATTTATGCATTGATTTATTATCATTGTATGCTTAGGACCCCCAAACTGCCATGTCCAGCACTGCTTCAGGTGCATCAAATCCAGTTGTTTTGGTAAATATTCACGTCTTTCACCTCTTTGCTGTTGTGCATCTCTCTGTTTGTTTGTTTGTGATGTCTGTAAGTTTTTACCTACCTTAGGCAAACACGTTATTTAGCTATTGTGCTAATTCTGACATATTTATGTCCAAGCTATGCTAACACGTTGATTAATGTGCATCTTCCTACTTCAAATACAATAAAAATCTAAATCTAATGTATTTATTATACAGAAAATAGAAACGTTTCTGGTAAATGCTTGAATGACTTTTGTCTCACATTTTTCTCAAATACTTTCATGAAAAGTTGTTTAATTGTTTGTAAAGGCAATTTCCTTTTTGCGTTTCCTGCTTGTATGTATGGCTGCATTAGTTCTGCAGCCAATTGAAAAAGGTGCTCTTATAGAGGCTGCATTTGAACCTTGGAGTGCAAAAAAAAAAAAAACATCCACCAAATGGAAGTAATTGGACTGAAAGGAAGGCTGGTCACTCACACCCACTACCTTCGTTGCTGCGCGCATCAGACAGTTCAGCTGAGACGTGAGAGTAACTGTCAGATTACCAAACCGGTCACACATATTCTGTGCAGGAAGAAGGTTCAGAGAAACACGATAAAACATCAGCACGACCCCGTGGATCCATCTGAAAAGCCAAAACCCCGTAGAGTAGACATTGTTTGCTGTACCTTTCAGCACGAGGCGTTACATCCGCACACGGGCGCTAACGTGAGACCCTCACTCTGTCGAATGGAGCTCGACACTCGATGATGCTAGAAGTTCAAAATTTAGCACTGATTCATGGAGAAAAAAGATGAACATTTATGCAAACAAAGCAGATACGTTCAAAATATGAGTAAAAGTTCCCCAGATCATAATCATCATCATTCCATCCGTGGATGGCAAATTGCTTGTGGAGTCATTTCTGCTCTATTTTCAAACATTTTCTCTTTAGTTTTGAATTGTGTGGATAAGTGTTGTCACCACATTGAACTCACACTCAGCACTGTCAAATTAGCACAGTGAGTTTGTGGGCGCTGACATCATTTCAACACTTTACAGCGAGTTCAAAGCTGGACTCGGATGCTGAAAGAGAGCCACGATACGGTAATGGAGCCAAAACTGAAGGAAGCTGGCGCTTCAGAAATGACAGGTTGTTCTGTAGTAGATGAAAAAAGCAGGTTCTGTGCTTTTGGGGTCGGCTTTCACTTGAAACAATGCAGCTATGGAGGAGATCTCGTCCCATAGCGCGCTTCGTATGGATCTGTCCTCGGTGCAGCAGCATTAAATAGCCGCCTGGAGCGTCCGGGCCTGGAGGACAGCAAATAAATACAGTTTTAATTAAAAAATGTTTGGTGTTAGCAGGAGTCCTTGTAACTTACTTAAGAGGCAGCAGTCCAGACATCAACATGACGTAATAAATCTGATTTTCTGGCTGTAGCCTCCTGGTTATTTCTTCGTGGCGTTTGGATGTTTCCGGTGAGCTTTTCTCCAGGTCGGCTCCAAAAGAACCGACTCATCTTCTATGAAGTCGTTCCCCGTAGTGACGGGCGATATGGAAAAAAGTATATACCGTGATATGAAACTATTTTATATCACAATAACGATATATATCACGATACCCCAATAAAGTATATTTTCAGTTATTTTCTGAAAAAAAAAAAATATATAATTACTTACTTTTTCTCTGACTTAATTTTTTCAATTAGCATCCCAGCCAGAAAGGCTAACTGGACCTCACATGGTTTAAAAGTGGGCAGAAAATGTTGGCCCCAACTGAGTTTGCTCACACTGGCTTAAGTGGGTCCTCAGTGGGTAGTTCGCTACAACTGAACTCATAAGCTCGTTATAGCGGAGCTCGCTGGCTCACTACAGCAGAGCTTGCTAGCATGCTACAGTGGAGCTTGCTAGCTCGATACAACTGAACTTGCTAGGATGTTACACCGGAGCTAGTTAGCATGCTATACCGGAGCTTGCTATCTTGATACAACGGAGCTTGCTAGCATGCTACAGCTGAGCTCACTAGCATGCTACACCGGAGCTTGCTAGGTATATACAAGCTCAATGCTAGCTCATTACAGAGGAGCTCACTAGCTCGGTAAAGCAGAGCTCACTAACATGCTACAGTGGAGCTTGTTAGCTCGAAACAACAGAGCTTGCTAGCTTGATACAACAGAGATAATTAGCATGCTACAGAGGAAGCATTGCTAGCAATGACTAACAACCGAGAGCTTAGATTATAGTATAATACAACGGGCTTGCTAGCTCCTTACAGAGCAGCTCACTAGTTCGCTACAGAAGAGCTCGCTAGCATGCTACAGCACGCTTAGCTCGAAACAACATACAGCTGCTACGCTTAGATCTATAGAGCATCACTAGCCGCTACAGAAGTGCCCACTTAAACCAATGTGGACAAACACCACAGAAACTCTGGATGAACCCATTGGGGGTCACATTTTTCCCCTCTTTTAAACCATATGGGGCCCACCTGGCCTTACTGGCTGGGATGTAACTGAATCGTCACAACAGTTTTAAGTGTTTTAGTAGGAAAAAACATTTTTGAGCTAAAATTCAGCAATAAAATAAATAAAAACGTTAAAAGAGAAATGGCACAGTATCATAATTCCCTGCATGGTGTTTCTCAAAAAAGCCCATTGAACAAAACTGAATTAAAATTTGAACACAGTCTTCCAACTTAGATGACATTAATTTTACATGTTGATCGGGATTTTGATCTCCATCCAGGAATTTCTTATTCAGTCTGGGAGTGAAGCTGTCCTCCATTTCCAATCTGCTGAGACGCATAGAGACAATCACACCTGAATCCAGACAACCTCACATACGCAGGCTGCAATGTAAAGTAACACTATTTTTAACTGTTAATTAAATTAACCTACAACGGGGGTTGGATCTATTTTTTCTTTGTTTTAGTGACACTTTTTTTTTTTCTGTGACAGCAGATATATGAATAGTAGGTTTAGGCGTCTGCTTCTACACCCTTTATAAGTTGAAATGTAGTAAACTGAAAATAGTAGAATCAACATTTGAATTTATTTGTTTTAGGTTCTTAAAAATATGCAGTAATAAGAATTTTTATGAGAAAACTGAAGCATGTTTCTTCCCCCTTTATGTGACTAAATATCAATCCTTTTTATCAACCTTTTCATATCATAAAACACCCAGCAACGACATCTCAGCTGAGATTTTTTTAAAATTAAATCTTAATTATAGCTTTTTCCACTGTTTTCTTCAAGAGTTCAGGTTTTATGGCATTGCAGGTTTATTTGTAATCCGTCCACAAGGGAGCTCGAAGTGCTTTATAGAATAAAGATAAATTCAGGCACAATTAAAGCAATAAAATCATCAACTGAAATTAAAATCACAACAAGAACAACAGAGACTGCAGATTAAAGCGTTTTTGCTTTTATCCTCCAAGTTAAAAAGAATGTTTTTTTTTTTACTTGGAGAGATTTGGAGGTCTTATTTATATAATAAAAAAAATCCAAGACCACAGATCTATCACAAAAGTGAGTTTCATAGGAAAGAAACATTCAACAAATGCAATTTTGATAAATTCATTTCTTAAAAACATTTTTCTTTGTCAAACTTTTTTTGTTTTCCATAACAGTGAGAGTGAATCTTCTTCATGAAGATCAGACTGAGTGACCTGTAGGGCTTTACATTGACATTAGTGAGCTGAGCTGCTTGATTTTTTACACATTTATTAACTATTTTTTAACCACCAGGAGAATCACTCTGTTTTAGGAGTATGAATGAGATTGTTTTGTTGTGTGTTCGTCCTGAATCTGTTCCCGTCTTGTCGTATCATCACTTGTTACTGCAGTTTTTGCTCTAGTAAGTAAGTAAGTAAGTAATATTTATTTGTATAGCACTTTTCTCAGACAATAGTCACAAAGTGCTTTACAGAGCAAGGGTAAAAAGACAGAGAAAATATGTATAAGAGACACATAAAATACATTTAAACGTACATAACATTACAAATTACAGTCAGCCAGAGAAACGGCCAATCAGTGGGGCTGAAAAGCTTGATCAAAAAAATGGGTTTTGAGTTGTGTTTTAAAAACATCAATAGAGTCCAGTGAACGTAAAAATGGGGGGAGCTTGAATGACCGTTTTAAACAAGTCTGTCCAGGTGACTGTGCGTTTGTTTTACATAGTAGTTTAAAGTGCTGACACATGCTTTTTAAATTAAAGGTGATATTTTCACTGTTTGAACGGTTTTACCTGCTGCAAACCAAATCTGCATTCAGTTTTTTTGGGGGTGTGACCTCTAAATTAACTGGTTGAGAATTAAAGCCACTTTGGCAGGTGAGTTATTGTTCATCATCTCTTACTGGTGGCTTAAACTCACATTAATGACGTTTGTGTCTGTGGATTGCGAGCGTGCAGCCGGACACCCACGGACTTCACTGCTTTGTGACCAATATTATCAAAACAAAAATATTAAGCAGTTCATACTGATTAACATTTTGTGGATAAAATAAGTTGAGGTATGTATTCATAAAAAAAAGCACAGATATCAGAAGTGTATTTTATTAAAATTTGAAAAATGTTATTACATTTATTATTAGTGTTTATAATATTCGTTTTTAAGATCCAACCCTCCAAATGGAGGGAGGCAGACTGGGTTGCGCAGTGCTGCGCAGGAGAAATCCTTTTCTTCATGTGGTCGCGCACTGAAGCGCAGAAGTTTATATTTGAATGTAAGTTCTGTCTTTTTGTTGTAACATGACCTTTTTAAAAGTATAAAACCGCAGCTCTGCGCTAACGCTAGCACATCGGCAACTATTGGAGACAACATTGCGCGATAGTTTCAAGTTTATTGGTTTAGTTCCCATTTGTACAATTGACACAATATACAATACAAACAAACAACCAACAAAAAAAGGAATAGGCAGAAGCTTATTAAGCTTATTCAATGCATTTCCTTAAAAACTAACAATATCTATGCTGATCAACAAAGAAGTAGATACAAATGAAAAACAACTTACAAACAAATACAAGTAAATCAAATCTTTTATATATGTATGTTATAATCATTCAAACATTTACATTTCAAACTTTTTTTAAACTGCAACAGTGAAGAACTCTATTCTAATTCGTCACTCCATTGATTCCATAATTTTACACCAAGAACTGAAACACATCTTTACATTAGTTCGAACTTTAACTTGTTCAAAATAATAAAGACCTCTTAAATTATACTGACTAACCCTTAAAGTAAACAGCTTCTGTATATTTTTTGAAACCAAATTATGCTTTACTCTATAAACAATTTCTAATACCTTAACATAAACAATTTCCTTTAATTTTAAATTATTATTCAAACAAAATAAAGAATTGGTTGGTTCATTATATCCTGCTCTGTTGACTATTCTAATAGCTTGTTTTTGTAGTTTAAACAATGGTTCAATAATAGTTTTCCCTGGATCTCCCCAGATCTCTGAGAGATAAGGAACGACTAGTGAACAATAAACAAGAAACAAACTCTTTTTATTTAGTGCATCACTGATTTTAAACAGAATGGATCTGTGTTTTATATGATTTATGTGAGATTTCCAAGACAATTTCTCATCAATTATTACTCCCAAAAACTTCACCTCTCTAACACACTGGATCTCTACACCATTTAAATATAATTTAACAAAATATGCAGCTGTAATCAGCATCCAAATTCCGAGACACTATTTTTCCACAAGTCTCCATTTGAAGGGCTAAATGTAGGAGAAGGGAGAAAGGAGGAATTGAGATACTGCAGCTATCTCCAGGTTTTGGAGCTGCTCTGACTTCGGTTCACTCGTCTCCCTTTTGATGGATGACATGCTCTTTTTTTGGTGTATTTTGTTGAATTTGTGTAACACAAACCACATAAACTGCCTTTGTGTACGTTTGCATTCCTCCTTTTTTTGCTTTTCTCACCACCCAAATGACTGGTATATGCCATTAATAAATCACCGGGTTTGACAGAAGCGGCAGAATGTCACGGATCACACTCCTTCTTTTCCCGAGTCCCACCTTTCTTTCTTTGTTTTTTTAATGCTTGACTGCTTTGCTAAAAAAAAAAAAAAAATAGAGTTCTTTTGCACATAAAGGTTCTTTGTTTTTCAAACTGCAACGGTGTTTTTGTCATTTGATGCTGATCACAGCTGCATATTTTCGCTCTTCTTTTTTGTGGGACTCACATCTTCTCTTGATCATCGATAAAGCAACACATGCATTAAACCCCCAGAGAGTTCTTCCTACTTGTTTTACTGTCATTCTCCACCATTCAAATGCCTATGCGACCACCAACATGATTTATTAAACAGTACCCAGCAGAGCTTTGCTATTCCCTCGAGTGGCAGTTGCTTGTTTGGCGCCCTCTCCATATTTTTGCATCCAGCCGCGATGCAAAATTCAGCTACAGATAACCGTATTAGGCTAAAAGAAAGTTCACAAAAGAAACATTTTAATTTGAGCTGAACCTCTGATTTTTTTTTTTTCATTTAGGAAACTGAGAAGGCAGAACATCTGCAGCTCCGCCGCCTCCAGTCCAACAGCTGTTTCTACCATGCTGGAGTTTTCATTCATCGTGCTACAATACTTCCCAGATAAGTCATTCCAGAGATGTCTTTCTGCGCTGAGAGCGAGAATGATGCAAAGGTTATTGGACTTTCATCGCACCAGACGTGACAGGACTTCACCGAGCCATTTACTGAAGTGGTAAGAAGGTCAAATGGTACCTTGGTAAATTACCTTGCCATCCGTCAAAACCCGTAAGAAACCGTAATCCATTCTCTCCCCCCCCACCTCTCGGAAAGAGTTGGGGAAGGATCGCTGTATTCCGGAGCACGGCACAAGTCACAACGGATGCTGCCAACGTGTCGGTAATCGCATTCCCCTCCTCCAAATTTGTCATTCAACCCCTCCACTTTCTTTCCATACACAAACGAGTGCACACAGGACGTGCTGTGATCTATTCACGCTCCCCGAGCTCCATATTTGAGAAAATATACAATATAAAACAAGCGGTCATGCTCCACGGCAGAAGGGCTGGTTTGCATACATCCAAGAAGATAGATTCTCTCGAAGCATGACTATATCTAGTGAAGTTTACAAAAATAATGACTGTGTAGTACACAAAAAGAGAGATGAAAATGGGTCATAGTTTGCCATTCATCATATGCTGGCATGTGTTGATCACAGCGAATCTCAACTCTCACTAATGAGGAGAGTTAATGCTTGCCACAGTCTTTGTGCCTGCCATCACTAAGTGAGGCTATTACTGTGTCTAATGAAGCTGATTTGGCTTCTAATGAAGAGCACATTATTTTACTCCAAACTGTTATTCTTTCTAAAGAAAATTAGAAGGCGCTCGTGCAGATTTCCATACACTCATTCCCGCTCGGTGGGACCTGGGCTAGCTGCAGTCCTCTTTTGCATGTGCTGAAATGTCTGAAAGCTATTCCACTGTTGACTATCCCCCGGTGAGAACTAGAAATACCGAAATGCTGAGAATTTGCAGAGGAATCCCATTAGATTGATGGTCCCTCCGTTTTGCTGCATGTTTCATTTCCCTGTTGTTTGCCACTCACAGCGAGGCTACATCTCAGTGCAATTTCCCTGTGTATGGGTGAAGTTTTGCAAGTCTAATTTCTGCCCTTGAAGTGAATTACAGAAGGCGGCCACAGCCCTACATTGTATTTGCATTTGAACCATTTAATATATATTACCATCAAGGGTTGGTAATCTCGTTTTATTTTAAAAAAAAAACTGAGATTTACATCAAATAAGTCAAATCCTTAATTAATCAGATTTCAAGTTTTTAAGCAAATCCAACAGCCTCATTTTTGCAGATGAGCAACTTTAAATCCACCGTCGAGTGAAGTGGAACACAGAACACAAATGGCGTTCTTTCTTCTCTGTTCATTAGTCTCCATGTTTGATAATCACACACTGTGCAAAGATGACAGTAACATAACAGCAGCATAACACTGGGAACCTGGAGCCAGCTCATTTAGCACCGCGCAGCACCCACAGCTCAATTAGCTCTGTCAGAATCATCTGCATGTTTTCACGTTTTCACGGCATCTTTTTGATGCTCCGCTGAAAGACACATTTTCTGTGTAATTTGGTTGGCTACTAATCTAATCATTACTATATCTCGGGAGTGTTTTCTCACTTTAGCGGGCAGTTAGCTGTGATCTAACGACCGACATTAAAGCCTGTGACTGCTCTATGCTAACTGGGTGACACGTTTGAGGAACTAATTGTGGTGATGATTAATGAGCAGAAAAAGACAGATTTCTTTTATTTTAGCTGTTCTTGCGGAAAACATTTTTAGGTTGCATTTTTGCGACTACATGAAAAAAAAAAGGAAAAACTTTAGCTTATGCTTTCCACTACCATTTCATTTTTTATGAAGCGTTTCAGGACCTTATGGGATAAATCCACTTGGAAAGGCGTTTGGGTCTCATCCCTGGAGCGATTTCCTGCAGGCAGCAGAAGTGAGTGGTCAGACGAGCATGCAGAGAAGACATAGTTACTGAGAGGTCAAAGCAGTTAACACAGTAAGGTGATAAAGTACAACAGGTTATCGAATTTTCCGGACTATAAGGTGCACCTAAAAGCCTTAATTAAAAAAAAAAAAAAGCTGTGTGCCTTTTTTTTTAACTTTATTGAATACAAAATGATTCCAACACAGAAAAATTACAGCAGAGGAAATATGAGTAAAATGTATATAGTATGGCAGGTATCAGTCATGTCTGACTATGCTAGTTGAGGGCTTGCTCATCATTATCATTATCATGTGGACGCCGTCTTTTAAGTCTGTTGAGGTGGGCTACTGTGTCGGCTTGAACTCCCTTTTTCAGAGAGCTTTTCCAACGTCCTCTGTCATTGCAAGAAGCAGTCCAAGTGGTAGGATCTATTTGGAAGTCCTTCAAGTCTCTTTTGATGACGTCTTTATACCGCAAGCGGGGTCGTCCAATTGGTCGTTTACTATCTTTCAGGACACTGTGTAGAATGCAGCGAGGAAGGCGGCTTTTGGGCATCCTGTGGACATGACCCACCCATCTTAGACGGGTAAGTTTCAGAAGGGTTGATAAGGGTTTAGAGCCAGTAATATTGAAGAGTTCTTCATTGGTTATTTTATCTTTCCAGGTCACCCCAAAAATGGCTTTTAGAGATCTAGTATGGAAAGCACTAAGGCGGTTTTCCTGATGACGGTTTGTGCTCCAGCAGGAAGAACCGTATAGGAGAGTACTCAGGACACAAGCTTCGAAGACTCGCACCTTGGTCTTGATGGTAAGAAGTCTGTTTTGCCACACACGGTTCTCCAATTTCCCGAAGACAGTGGAAGCTTTGCCTATTCTGGTAGACAGTTCTTTATCAAGGCACAGGTTTGAAGTAATGGTGGAGCCTAAGTAAGTCAACGAATTGACGTTATCAAGCGCTGTGTTGTTTACTGAGAAAGTATGGTCATTAGACAGAGACAATACAACAGTCTTCTTGAGGCTTATTGTGAGACCAAATTTACTGCAAGCTGTAGAAAATCCTTCTAGAAGTTCTTGCAGCTGAGTTGCTGAACAAGGACACAGAGCAGCGTCGTCAGCGTAGAGGAACTCGCGAGCGACAATCTCTTGAACACGTGTTTTAGCTTTGAATCTGGATAATGAGAAAAAGTTCCCATCATCACGAGCGAGCAGGGAGACTCCAAAGTGGTTGGGAATGTTTTGGTATGCTGTTCTGAAAACATAAGCAAAATATATGCCGAAGAGAGTAGGTGCTACAATAAAAAAGCAACAGTAAGGAAAAAATAGACTAGAGAAAATAATTTAGTCTTCAAGTATTAAGGCACAAAGTTCAACTGTATGGGATACTTTGGTGGTTTGGATCCTTTTGATGGTGTTATAAATTAATCCTGTGAGCCTTATAATCCAGAGCGCCTGTCTATTGACTTTCGGGCGGCTGTAGTGCAGTGGTAGGGCATTCGTCTCATGATCGGAAGATGGTGGGTTCGATTCCCTGCCTGCCCATGTGTCAAAGTGTCCTTGGGCAAGACACTGAACCCTAAATTGCCTCTGGTGGGAGGTTGGCGCCAGTGTTCGGCAGCGGAGCCACCACCAGTGTATGAATGTGCGTGTGAATGGGTGAATGGGTCTGTGACTGTGAAGCGCTTTGGGCCCTCGAAGGAGGGTAGAAAGCGCTATACAAGTATACGCCATTTACCATTTACCATTCTACTGTCAGTAAAATGTTAGTCTGTTTGTTTATTGATGAGTTGCAAACAGGTTTGTGTGTTATTGTGGATAAGCTAACTTGACCGACATATAGCCTAGCAGTGTCAGACTGTTTTATTTTGTGTTACTAATTAGGTTGGTAGTAGTAATAATAATAATAATAATACATTTTATTTGTTAGGCGCCTTTCAAGAGGTCGCCTTACAGTAAAAAAACACACAGCTTTATACAATAGTAAAAGAGTATGGAAAAAAAATAAAAGAACAGTTAAAAGAGCAACAAAGCAGATAAATACAGCATAAAATAATGAATTACAAATCAGGATGGATAAGATAGTTGGAATAAATGAGTTTTAAGATTAGAAATAAAATCAGGAAGAGAGTCCATGTTACGTAGATTAGAAGGGAGAGAGTTCCAGAGCTGGGGGGCGGAACAGCTAATAGTAGTAATCATGCTAATATAGCTAATGTGTAGCTGTGTCAGACTGGTTTTTTTTTTTGTGTTACTATCAAGATTGGGGGTTAGCTAAGTCACTGTGTCGTTTGTTTTAGTGGTATCAATGTTCTTTTTACAAGTTGGAAGCAAGGTTGCATATTAAAGTGAATAAGCTAATGTGACTAACGTGTAGTGAGATTTATTTTGTGTTACTAATGAGGCTGGGAGTTTAGGTAAATATGCTAACGTGGCTAACGGCTAGCGTTGTCTGAACTGTCTTTTACTTTTTACCACCAAGGCTGGGAGTTCATGTAAACATGATAACCTGGCTAATGCATAGCAGTTTCTGAACTGTGTTTTTTTTTTTATATTTTACTAACAAAGTTGGGAGTTATTGTAAATATGCTAATATGGCTAACGTTTGGTGGTCTCTGCATGTGTTTCATTAACACCTCACAAGCAAGATTAGGAGGTAGTAGAGTCTCAGTAATGTTTGTTTTAGCTGTAGCCTATCAGTCTGTTATTTTATGAATTGCAAGTTTAGGTTAAAAAGGGTTAAACTAATGTTTATGTGGTGTCAGACTTTTTTTTTCAGGTTATCAAGATTGAGAATTACCTTAGTCCTTAGTTGTTTTAGTAGTATCAGTTTGTTCTTTTTTATGAGTTGGAAGCAACTTTGGGAGTTAGTGTAAATAAGCTAACATAGCTAACATGTGTTGGACTGTGCTTTATTATGTGATACTAATAAAGTTGGTATTTATTGTAAACATGCTAATGTGGCTATTGTGTAGCTGTGTTGGGAATATGGTTCATGGTTTTTTTTTTTCCATTTTCTACATTTTACTAACAAGGATGGGAGTTATTGTAAATATGCTAATGTGGCTAACATGTATTTATTTACATTATACAAGCAAGGTTGGGAGTTAGCGTAGATATATTAACGGTTTATTTAGCTATAGCCAATCAGTCTGTTATTTTATGAATTCTAAGTTTAAGTGTTATTGAAAAAAATATTTACACAACTAATGTGCAATGGTGTGGTGTGAGATTTTGTTTTTGTGTTTTTCGCTTAGTCACATGAATATTTGTTTTAGCCGTGTCAGTTTGTTATTTTATGAATGTGTCATCTTAAAAAAGGCTAAAACAGCTAATGTTTAGAGGTGTTGAACAGTTTTTTAGTGTAGCCAGAGTAATGTCAGTTTTAGTAGTTTTACGTGTTGCAAACCAATGGAAGTTACAGGTTTTGTAAATATGCTAAGAATGCTAACATGGCTAACATGTAGCAAGTCACAAACTTTTGTCTTGCTTAATTAATATGCCTTATAGTTTAGTATTTTGTATAAAAATAGACCACTTGATACACCGTATAATCTGGTGCTGGAAATATGGTAGTTAAAAAAGCCGTATTTTGCTGAGAAACCATATCCTTCTGGCACTTCATATCAAATAAATCTCCCAAACTGGCTTTTAAACTTCTCACATTTGGCAAAATTGCAACATTCTGTACTTGTAATTTACACAAACAAATGGAATGGAGAGTGGTAACAACCTTCTGCATTAGTGTCAAAGAAAAGATGTTACCATAGGAGCGTCGAAAATCCAAACCACTACCTGAGAACCACAAAGTTGTATCCATTAAGGAAGGTGATGAAGCATTTCTAATTATCACCTCAGCATCCCTTAGAAAGAAAAGCCATTAGTCATATTTTCTTATTTTTCCTATTCAATTCCGGCACTGTTAGTCTTTGCAGATGTGTCTTTTGGTGACAAATAAGAAAGAGTAATAGTGTCTAACTGCTTCATTAAACAGGATCAGATTCTGACAGCCAGTTTTCATTTTATCAGGCTCCACTAAACAGCAGGTGGCACCATGCCTGCTTGTAATGTCATGTTGAAAACAATTTTAACTATTTGCTAATTATCACATTGGTTCTCTTGCTGAGATCTGTCTGAAATATTAATGACAGTAACGGATCATTCTGCGCTCCCCGAGTTTCTGTTGTTTTACACTTTCCATCTAAAGCATAAGACTACATACAAAAGTTGAGATACATTTAAATACACAGAATTTCTTATTTTTTTAGTTATTTCAAAACTTAGTCGGCCTTTCCTGAGCTCAACGCGTGAAGTAATGAGATCAATTAGTGCAGCTTACAGGGAGAGAGAATTGAGATCTTTTCTGAACTCCAAAACGATGACTCACTGATGACGTTGTGGAGCGAATAGAGGAGAGTGGAAGCACTCATACAGACAGGATAGAGGGAAACTGCTGCAACAACAAGGTCAGAACAATCAAGAAGAAAGTACAGTACCTACTGAAGAGGACTGCAAGGTTTTTATTGTCTGACTGTAGAATTATCAGCATCCTGGGCCCCAGAAAAGGGGGAATTCCACCTTCATAGGATCTGATTGTGGTCTCCTGATTTGGCTACTATAAAAAAACACACATTTAAAAAAGTGGCAATAAACCTTTTTTTTTTAATGATTTCTATGATGGTGTATCAGCACAACAAAAAAAGAGAGACTAATAAAAGATGATTTTATGAGAAAAAGTTGTAATTGTACAAGGAAAACAAAAAATAAAGTCGGTTGTGTAAGCTAACATCCATCCACATTACATGCAGACAAAATATATCAATGCAGCCATTTTAGTTGAGCCATTTTTCAAAAATAATTGTGCATTTTGTGGTACAAGCACCATTTAGTAAGAACAGGGATCCCCAAACTAAATGCTAAATTGGACATTTTTCCAGGCTTTTAGTCTAATTTGGCATTTAGCTAATATTTCAGCTACTTGCTAGCTGTTTTGGCTAATTTAGAGTTTTTACAGTTTTTAGGCTATTTTGAAATTTAGCTAATATTTAAGATACATACTAGCTGTTTAGGTTAATCTATGTTCTTTTTTCAGTTTTGTAGGCTATTTTGAAGTTTAGCTAATATTTAAGCTGCGTGTTAGCTGTTTTGACTAATTTAGAGTGATTAGGCGTCCACAAGGTGCGTAAAAATACTTAGTCAGATACTAATCCGTGTATAACATGGTCACTTAAAGAATAAATAAATATTCAATAGTTGTTCAGTACTTTATTTTTGTTTATTTCTTTTTCGGTTTAGATCATTGTTTCACAAAAAGCGGGCTATTTGGTTGGCCCATCTCGGTAACACGAGAACATATCGCTAAGCTAGCGGAGCTCAGCGGCAAAGGAAACCAATATAAATGTTGACCGACAAGATAAGTTAAATAAAGCATCAGTTCAGAGAAAAAAATGACCTCTTATCTCATGTTTTTGTCCAAAAGATGAAACAAAAAGTCCTTTTTTAGGTGGGCGCCAACACCCAGCAGCCAATCAGATTTGAGTATTCACCATTTAAAGTGCAGAAACACGTTTGTTTTTATGACTGTTTGTCAGCGTCTTTGCTTTGTTGTAGTAATACTGCAGACATAAAAGTCTTTAGAGTTCTGCTCATCTTACTGTTCATTTGTTTTGTGTACAAACATTACGCTTTTAGGATTTCTGAGTTAACGCTTTACTCCACTTTTTTGCTGCGTATTGTTGTATAAAATCTACCAAATGAAACATTGTAATTAATCTGATAATTTTTTTAATTGATTAACAGCACTAATATATACAATAACACTATTCTTTAGGTTTCCCTCAAGTTTAAAGACTTAATTTTGTGCATATGGTTGAGACTGTGGCAAATACACATTGAATATTTTTAAAACAATTGAGTATATGGCTGCCATCTTCACAAATGGCTGCCATTTTGTTTTTTTTTGTGGCAAACATGCTTTTCTGACAAAAAGGGAACTTGAGGTACATACAAGCTCAATTTGATGCCTGTACCACAAAAATGCACAATTTGTCTAAAATATCAACCTTCACTATTTAATTTTGCTCTCTTATGGGTTCCAGATGACTCCACCCTCATATTTATGCGTAAACCATTGCATGACAAAAGCGGACGGGATTTTATGTCTGCCACAGACACCAGAGAAGATAAAAAATGCTTTAAAAAAATAAGTTCACTGTTGCTGTCTTGTTGTATCCAGATGATGTAAACATGCCTAGGATAGCACAAGGGTAACGCCATCAGGCATTAGTTTAATACAGGAATACACGGCCCATAATGCATTTGGACCTGTCCAACTATGCTATGAAGGCATAAATGGCTCTCCTGCCCGAAATCAACTCCTTCTGGGTCAAGATACTCACCACTAGTCTCAATGTCTCACGGGAAGCCACTCTGAATTGTTCAGCCAATTCCAACCATTTCTTCCTCCACGGAAAACACGACTTCTAACAAATCTGTGACATTTTCTTCTGAGGAAACCCAGTTTCCTCCAAATCATTTCAATGTCCTTATACTTACCATAATACAAGGTTGACTCACTAAAAGACTTACAGTGATATTTCCTTATTTATGAAACCAATGCTGAAATAAATGTTTATGAAACAAAATATTGGCTCTTTTTTTTTTGGTGTTTTTGATATTTTTCTTATCAAACAACCTTTAGCCTCATACATTTGAGTTTAATTTGGCAAAATTTTTAATTAAAACTCGTGAAATTATACATTTGTTTTTGTAAAATATTGATTTATTTAAGACAGGGACAGCATATATTAATAAAACATTTTAAAATGCACACATATATATTAGATTACAGCCTTTTAAGCTAATTTATATGTTTAGTCCCTATTAAAAAAGTTGATGGTCTCTGGGTAAATCAATACAGAAAGGATAAAAGAAGTCAAGACAACAGCAACAACAGATGGGATGTCAACAGAAAACACAACAGAAATTCATAACACATAGAAGCAACAATTAAGAAAAAAAGTAGAAAAAACATAAATATAAAATAGGTAAAGGGATGTGACAGGAAAACAAAAACAAACAATAACAAATTACACAGAGCTTTGGTGGCATATTGACTTTTTTTCTCATAGTTTTACAATTTTTTGTGTAATTTATGTATTAACTATTTATTCATGTGGTGGCCCTAGTGTTCTATTCTTATGTTACTGATTATTTAAAAGATAATTGATTGATTGATTTGGTTTATTTCAAGCATAGAATGTGGAAAATACAGGACAAAACAACATTTTCAAACTCATTACAACAATAATGAAACACATTGATTAGAAAATAGAATACAAAAAAAACCCCACACTTATTTCACATTTGATTCATTATGATGGATAGAGAGGGATGGATGGATAGAGAGGGATGGATGGTTGATGGATAGAGAGGGATGGATGGATGGATGATAGAGATGGATAGATGGATGGATGGATGGATGATAGAGATGGATAGATGGATAGAGATGGATGGATGGATGATAGAGATGGATAGATATATAGATGGATGGATGGATGATATAGATGGATGGATGATAGAGATGGATAGATGAATAGAGATGGATGGATGGATGATAGAGATGGATAGATGAATAGAGATGGATGGATGGCCGTGGTGCAGTCGTCTCATGATCGGAGGATAGTGGGTTCGATTCCCTGCCCGCCCATGTGTCGAAGTGTCCTTGGGCAAGACACTGAACCCTAAATTGCCTCTGGTGGGAGGTTGGCGCCAGTGTTCGGCAGCGGAGCCACCACCAGTGTGTGAATGTGTGTGTGAATGGGTGAATGGGTCTGTGACTGTGAAGCACTTTGGGCCCTCGAAGGAGGGTAGAAAGCGCTATACAAGTATATGCCATTTACCATTTACCATGGAGATGGATGGATGGAGAGGGATGGATGGAGAGGGATGGATGGATGGAGATGGATGGATGGAGAGGGATGGATGGATGGTTGATGGATAGAGAGGGATGGATGGACGGATGGACGGATGGTTGGAAAGAAAGAATTTATTCTAGACTCATAGTCCAATCAATAAAACTACATTATAAAAATCACAATGTCAGGAATACACAAGAATACACTCCAACAAGTAGAGTTTATTGATTGCTAATAAATAAAACAAATGTGAGAAAATTGCACAACCAGTTTCCATAAAAATAATATGAAACGGTTCATATTTGAAGCGTTCACACAGTCTGCACAGAAAGTAACACAATCACACACATACACACACGTGTTGACCCATTATGTCAAACTGCAGATGCAACCTTTGTCCCAGTAAGATTAGAATCTCTCAGATTGGAGCTAAAATTAACTTTCACACTCATAAATTTTCTCTTTTGTTTTTTTTTCCCAATACATTATCCTACTTTCTTTCTTGGATGCTTTAGCACAACCACCCACTCACAATTTGTACTTCTTAGGAAAAAAAATTGAGATCAAATTCTTGAGTTGGGGTGAGAATTGCTTGAGAACATCCATGGAAGTTTTATTTGACCAACCGTAAGTGTATGTGGACGGATTCATTCCCTTGTTGGAAACCAGACACAATAAAACAGCAGCTTGTTTGTCCTTGCTTTTCAAAACAGCAAAGTCTGCCTCTTTAGCCGTTATTAAACAATGAGTCACTGTCTTGTTTTGTGTTTTAGTGCGCGCAATAAGACAATCACGACGATGGTGAGAAAAAATGCAAACGGATGTTATATTTTTGAGATAACAGAAACAGCTCTATTTTGGGTTTATTTCTAACCTGTTTCATTAATGAATGGCAATGACACATCTTTCTATATTTAAACCTTTCACATATCATAAAAGACCTCACTCTAAACAGAACACCCTCATTAAAACACTGTCCCAGTTCTGACATTATACCTTAGGAAGATGGGTGAGCTTCAGTTTTGTTTGAGCCAGCCATCATTTTTAATCCTTATTAATGTAATATTATGATCCTATCACCCATTAATAATCTAAAGCATAAAAAAACATAAACACACACTTTTTTTTAAATTTTAACTGAATCCTTTTTTCCTTAAAATCACCACATTTGACCTGATAATGAGTTAATTACCAAATCTGAACAGCAAATTAAGCTCTCTCGTGTTTTTCTAGTTTGAAAATTAAAAAGGTGCATGAGATGAAATTCTTTTATTAAAAGGTCTGACACCGTCAGTGGGGAGTAGCTTAACTAATTAGCATCTCTTAAACACAGTACCATGCGTAAATACACACAGTTGCAAATCAATTTGAAGGTCTTGTAAATTACATTTTCCACCTCTCATCTGAAACGCTTCATATCACTGCAGGACTTAAACAAGTTAAGACACTTCATTTGGTCCAAACATGAAAGCATTATGGCTGATCTTTGTACCTGCTTGTTTCATTTATTAATAGTTTTTTTTTTTTTCCTTTTCAATTATAATTACAGTGTTTGCTTTTCGCAGTGGAGCATCCATCATATGTGATGGATGCTCCACTGCCAGACTGGTGCCCTAGTTGGGTTCCAGTCAGCTTCACTTCCCTCACCATGTTAGCTTACGTTCACGTTTCACATTTGTTTTTGTCTTTACAGTAATTTTACATTTTTTTAATTTAATTTCTTTCACATTTGACACAGATCTCTTCATTCCTCAATTGCCCTTACATGTGGTTATGGGGGATCTGTGGGGAAGATGGACAAACCCGGATTGGTCTCACAAACAGAGTTGGGCACCGATTGGGTTTTATTCGGTCCCGGTGCCTAAGCAGTTCTTTGATTTCGCCTACATCTTCTGAAATCAACACATTCCCAAGTTGTCACATATTGACACATGGTTAAGATCAAAAATGGACGTTTTGGCTGTTCCCGTTAAATCAGCAGTCCCCACCCTCCGAGCTGCAAATCGGTGGCCCGCCCCTCTTTTGGCACACCTGTCAAACGTGTGATCCTGAGCTTGTCTGAGGGGTTACCAGGGTTACCGGGGCTTTGATCTCACTCAAATTCGTGTCTGGATGACAGCCGTTTCCATGGTGTTTCTGTGTCTCTGTGATTGAGTTTGAAGGCTGTCTCGCCTTGGGAGGAAAAATAGGGGACCGTTTTTTTTTTTTTTTTTACTATTGTCTTGATGAAAATAAGTAAGTAAGTCTGCACTCCGCGCAGCCACTGTCTTTCGCATTGAGCAAGCGATGTCCGGGAGGCTGTCTGCAGCCAATGAACAGCCGCGCTGTGACAGGACAAAACGCCACTGAAAATATCACGTGCCCAAAGCTGAGTTGCTGATTGGCTGATGCGACACAGTGACCTGTCAAACTTCTGTGATCTGCCGTGAAATGCAGCCAGACGAGATCTTGTTCTCACCCCGTCAGCGGTTTTATATGAGCCCGCCCACTATCGCAGGAAAGGCAGAATGATTGGCTAGAACTTCAAAGTACTGAACAGAGTAGACGTGGTTGACGTCCTAAGAGAAACAGACCTTCAATGAAAAGCGGCACAGTTTGCAGCAGCTTCTTTTGGTTAATCATAACGGTTTCTACTTGGAACTGAACTTCGGTGCCCAACCCTAGTCACAAACGGGCAGACAGCTGGTTCCTCATGCAGAGAAAATGCAGAGACTAAGAAAAGCTAAAAGTCCACAAAGCTAAATCAGGGTCAGACAAGCAGAGGTCAATCACAAGCATGGATCCAAGAAGAGTCCAGTGTCCGGTGACATAAATATCTCCTTGTGCGGTTAAACTCAGTATAAATGTTCCCAGGTGTGTCACTGTGATCGGGTCATGTTAAGTGAGCTGATAATTTACTTATTTACAGATTATTTGTAATAAAAAATGGCAATTTGACTTCTTTTAAGGCACAGTTTTCTACTTTTTGTGTTGTGTCCATTAATATATATTTTCCTGATTATCCTGTGCTCTTGTGTCTCTAAATACTCTTTCCCTCATTTGCAGTTCCTCTGGTTGGAAACATGTCGCCAAAACAAATGACTGAAATGCAAAAAAGAAAAAAAATCTAATTCTGCAGATAATGTTATTTTTCAGAAAAACCCACCATTCACAGTGACTGTGCTGCCTCTGTTATGCTTCTGTTTTATCATTTCGAGAAAAAAAAAGGACATAAAATATTTATAAGAAGAAGGTGTTATAGTGATGTGGTGGTTTGTGATATCACCTCACAGTGAGACGCTAGGTTTCTTCTGTACGTTCTCCCTGTGCATAACTTAGCATATTTATTTTCTGGGGACCTTGGCTTCTTTACACAAACCTAGAACATGCACGTTAGCTTGACTTGTGATTCTAAATCGAGCATCTGCGCATGGTTGTTTATCTCATTGTGGGCTTTTGATGGAGTATGGAGGCCTTTATGTGCTCAGGTAATTCTCTTCTAATTTTTCTGGGGCTGCCACCGTCTACCTACTCCGCTGTCTTCTCTGTGGCACATTTATTCTACTAGTTATTTGTTATGATGCTAATGATTTATTGTATTCTGCACTCTGTGTTTGATCATGCAGATTGGAAGCATTCCCAGGATTGTCAGCCTGCTGGTATAAATGTGATTCTCAAGTTATTTTTCTCTCATTAAATCTAAGAAATTGGCTTAATGTTGAATTTCTTTTCAGAAAAAAACATATGTATACACATATATCTATGTGTTGGTCTGGTATTTAATCTTTATTTTTCTTTCCAGTGGGTGGGAGGCGATGGTTTCCAATAAAACTCACCCCTCGCCCTCATGAACAAAATGTGAATAAACAGTTAAAGTGTCGGCCAGCTCGTCAATGAGCGGGAACTGTTGTGGTGGGTTGGATGGCGAGATACAGACACAACAACCAGCTGATTGCGACGGCATCACCACTTCTCTAGAGGTGGCCAGCAGTGGAAACATTCATCAGACACCAACAGACCGCGGAAGGAAGTGTTCGGAGAAAACATGCAAACTCCCCATAGGACGGTCCCAGCTGGGATTTGAACCAGGATCTTCTTGCTGTGAGGCGAGGGTGCTAACCGCTACACCACTGTGCAGCCCCGACCAAGAATAAATCAATTATTAACAATATAAAGTAGGGCTGCCACGATTAGTCGACGACTAATCAACTATTAAAAAAGTTGACGACTAATTTAATAGTCGATTAGTCGTTACTTCATATTATATGGAGTCAGAGTATAGTAAAGTTGAAAGTTGTAAAGGCATTATACTAGATTTTTGGACTATTTTTGGCGTTTTTAAAGTTTTTAGGCTATTTTAGAGTTTAGCTACTAGCTAATATTTAAGCTACATCCTAACTATTCTGGTTAAAAGAGGATTTTTATCTGTTTTTTTAGGCTAAATTTGAGTTTGGCTAAAATTTCAGCTACATGCTAGCTAGTTTAGGACTTTTTAGTTTTTTAGGCTAATTTGGAGTTTAGCTAATATTTCAGCTACATGCTAATTAGTTTAGGACTTTTTAGTTTTTTAGGCTATTTTGGAGTTTAGCTTATAGCTAATATTTAAGCTACATCCTAACTATTGTGGTTAATAGAGGATTTTTATCTTTTTTTAGGTTATATTTGAGTTTGGCTAAAATTTCAGCTACATGCAAGCTAATTTAAGACTTTTTAGTTTTTTAGGCTAATTTGGAGTTTAGCTAATATTTCAGCTAAATGCTAGCTAGTTTAGGACTTTTTAGTTTTTTAGGCTAATTTGGAGTTTAGCTAATATTTCAGCTACATGCTAGCTAGTTTGGCTAATTTCGGATTTTTTCAAGATAAGTTTTAAAGATAATCCTCGTTAACGTGTGTGCTTTACATCCAGTTTGCGTATGACCCGATAAGTCGACTAATCGGAAAAAATAATCGGTGATTAGTCGACTATTAAAAAAATCGTTTGTGGCAGCACTAATAGAAAGTAAAGCAAATGTCTAAAATAGATTTATGGCTGCTATAATACTAGCGTGAATGCTGTAAGCTGAATGTAGCTGCTGAAGATGCTAGTGCTGATAGCTGAAGATGCTGAAATTCATAGCTGGCTAAAAATCCTGAAGCTGATAGCTGAAATTGATGAAGCTGAAAGCTTGCAAAAATATCAGTTAAATGCCAAATTAGCCTAAAAAAACTGGGAAAATGTCTAATTTTGCCAAAAGAGCCAGCATATTGTTAAGATATTAGCTAAACTCAAAAAATAGCCTTAAAACAAAGAAAATAGTCTAAATTTGCCAAAACAGCTAGCTTAATGCTAAAATATTAGCTAAGCTCCAAATTAGCCTAAAAGAATTGAAAAATGTCTGAATTTGCCAAAACAGCTAGCATGTTGCTAAAATATTAGCTAAACTTCAAAATAGCCTAAAAAACCCAGTGGTTGCTGAACATTTTAAGTTTGAACGGTTTCTCTACCTTCAAAGATCAGCAGAAGTTCATAAGTTTCAAATTTATTGAAGAATTTGAGCAAATTATCATTTATTTCTTATGGGGCATATTTTACCTCAATATTTCAAAAACTATAAAGTTCATAAATACAAAAAAGTACAAGCAGTAATGTCCTCAACAAACTGAATATTTTGTCTTAAAGATTGCTAAAATCCCTGAAAGTGCGATTTTTATGAGCCAAATTAGGTATTGTGTGATAGTTTGTTACACTTACCTAATATCTACTAACGATTAATAGATTTCCATTCGTACGATCAAACCAGATCGATCTGTCTGAGGCAAAATCAAATTGAATCGATTAGAAATTATTTTCAAAATTACATAAATTGAGAATTTGATATTGGAAAATATCCTTTGGTTTGAAAATCTGTAGGTTTATTTTATTATAACATAAAAAACATCAAGTATCATCACAGTGGCCAATACAAGTGATGCAACAAAAATGCTCAACCATTATTATAGTCCAAATATGAGGAAACACTTTGAATTTAGCGAAGACGTGAGACTACAGTGATGATCTAACAATGTTTTCATTTTATGAAACAAAAATGTGAAAATATTTAACATCAATTCTTGTTTACTTGCTTATTTTTTCACATGTTTAATTTACACTTGATTATCTTGAAGAAATACAAAGATTTGGCAAAACTTCATCAGTACTAAGTATTTATTTCTGAGTCAAACTGGTTGAAGTTTTGGTTAAAAATGTCCATTTTAGGTCAATGAATCTGATTATTCAAAATGAATCAATATCGATTTTGATTCGTATCGTCAATTTATGATATAAATTGATATAAATTTAATTTAAAATAACATCATATTTCTTTTTTTTTTTTGCTTTTTTGTTTTGCTAGCAGGAAAGAAACTTTACAAATTAAATACATTTATTGTTTGTCTCCTTTCACAAAAAACCACAAAGCTTTAGTTGTTTTTAGCAGCTGGAGTATTTAGCTTGTATTTGTACTAAATTAAAATGATTTAATCATACATTTTTTATCCTCCTTTATCAAAACAGTATTTAATATTATAATCTTTACCAGTATTTTACAGTAAAAAGTTCAAATCAACACACTTCACTCCCCACAGCTTTTTTCCATGAATTTATAAATCCTGTTTTTGAAATTCCCATACATTTCAAAGTGCAGTTTTTCTCTTTTGATTTATATATCCTCATCAATCCTGCTCCACAGGAGACACTCACCAAAATATTTGAAACACTGAGATCATTAACTATTAGTTTCAATGCTTTTGAGAGGGTTTTCCACTCCAAACTTTGATCACAATTTTAATTTAAACATTTAACCTCCATATTAAAAGATCTTAAAAATCTACAAAAGAGAAACTATTTTTCAGACTCTAAAAATATTAAAGATTATTTTGGCTCCTTTTAATTCAGTTCAATACTAATGACTCCAAAGGGAAATTTGCAAGTAAAAGAACACGCTCCCTAGTTTTTTTTTGTTTTTTTTTTACTTTTTTCCACAGACTTTGATAGTGTTGTGTGATTGATGTCTGCAAGACTGTGAAAAACTTTGGCACCCACCACTTCCTGAGCTGCATTAGTTTCCAAGGAAACAAATAAATTTGTAATATTTTAAGTGCAACGGTTCTTTCTGAAAGTTTTTTTTTTTATTATTATTATTATTTTTTTATCTTTTGAAAGTTTCCTGTCAATCCTTTTTCAGCCCACTTCTTCAGTCCAATCCTTTTCTCAGAGATTCTGGTTCTGTTGTTTGAAAGAAGAAACACAACCTAAAGGATTAGTTAAGGTTTTATTTCTTTAAAATAGATTAAAAAATGTTTAGGTAAAGAACACGTCGGTTGGTATTATTGTTTTTATGTTGTTTAACAGCTGCTTCTTGCAAGTTTTTTTTGTTTTTTTTTTAATACACCCACTGATAATCATCTTTAGAATGCGAATGTACTTTAACAGGCGTGTTGACATGTATTGAATTATATTTATGTCACAGAGAAGAAATTCACCGGTCATCTCAAAAGAAAAAAGTAATAATACAAATTACAAATCACCAAATAGTCAATAAAACAGCCACAGTTGGGAAAAGTGCCTCAAACAACCTAGTAGCCTAACCACTTATTATTATTATTTGAGCTATTATATATTTTCATCTTTTTTGACGACATTTTGGTAATTGTGGTGTCCCACCTGATATTTTTTATAGTAACTTAACGGCTGGCAGGGAACCTAACACCATCTTATCCAGACGTAGCACACGCTTGCACAAAAAAAATCCTTATTTCTTGCTCATCTCTTGTTCTGCTGGTGTTTCTTCTCCTTTGCTGCCCCTAGTGGTGGAATTGCGCATTGCGGCCATTTCTTTAAATAACCACAACTCACCACAGAAATGGGTTAGAAACATTCTTTTTCTTTTAACATCCGTAGATATTTTTCTCTTCATGACTGGGCCGGATTAAACTATCCGGAGGGCCGGATTTGGCCCGCGGGCCGGATGTTTGACACCCATGCTGTTGTCTAAATGTATTAATTCAAACAGGATTGGGTGTTTTTATTGGAGCAAACACAAGCGTTAGTATTGTGATACTTGAAGACGGGGACTTTTGGTAATTTCACATAAACGAGTCAACATTCTAAGGTGTTTGGAGTTTGAGATGAAGTCCTTTTCTCTGTGATGTTTGCAATCTCTCTGAAGATTTCACAGTCCGACATCGGTGCCGTCCTGACAGTTTGCCACTTGTGAAAGATCTTTTGATGGACTCCAAATTGTTTAGAAATGGCCTTGTAACCCTTCCCAAATTGATCTGCATTGAAACATTTCTTTTGTAAGATCGTTGCTGGTATTTTTCCCTCTTTGGCGACATGTTAACAGACACCAGAAAACTGTCCCCCAGCAAGCCACCAACCCTTGTAATTACTGTTTGGATTCTCCGTCCTGTTCCAGTTTCTTTTGGCTCGCTTTGACAATTAAATGAACACTTATCTCATTATGCAATATTGTCTTTTAGATCAGTGTTTTTCAACCTTTTTAGAGCCAAGGTACACTTTTTCAATGAAAAAAATCCCACGGCACACTGGTATCCAAAAAGGTAAAAAAATTTTAGTCTGTATTGATGTACAATCTAGTTTACATTCAAAAAATTAAAAAAATCAAAAAAAAAAAACACTTCTAAATAATCAGTTTTTATGAATGTTTCTTTTTTTTTTTTTAAGACTACTTTCAAAACTTTCAAAGTAAAAACGACGATCTTTCCTTTTTTCCCTCCACAGTTGTGATGGGAATTCTGGCTCTTCTCAAAAATTCTGTTCTTTTGCATTAGCTCTCTGCTAACAGCGACTTTTTCAGCTACCGAATGGATATTTAGGTTGTTTTTGCTTTATTTCATTTATCATAAACTACTGTATAAGATTATGCACAAAGTCAATAATGTAAACATGTTTTCATTCATTTAAAGTGTATATTATGTTTATGGTGTTATTTATTCCTTCCAGACAGAATGTACAAAATCAATGAAAAAAGAACTATTAACTATTCAGCTTTTAACTTGATACATTTTAAGTTTTTTTTCATTTTAAACACATTTGAAGTGAACAACACAACTCTGCAAACCATAATCCAAAATACAAATTAAATTGTGCAAAATTAATAAATAAGGACTTTTATTTACAATAATTAAAAAAAGAGTCTCAAATTGTTCCAGTTTTTTCTTTTTTTTTCCTAATGTCTCCAGTTTCTTGAAGGTTTGATGTTGATGTTCTCTCTCTCTCTTTGTCTCTACTCAGCTCTTGCACTGCTCTACCCCCCCACCACCACCCAGCGAGCGCACTTTCTCTTTCTCTCCGTTTCTTTTAATCTCTGGTAAATATTTTTCCATCCCAATTCTTGAGGTTTAATTCAATATTCCTCTCTCTGTGTGGATATCACGGTCACTGACTGTCCTCCGATCAACTGTTTAATAACTAACATAAATGGCATGATCTCCAGGTCGCACCCCCCCCCCCACCATTTGAGAAACGCTACGTTAACCCAATGCATCATGGGGGATGTAGTGCATACACTCGCGTGGATTCCGGATATACTCACGTTTCTGAGCTTCATTCTTTTATTCACTTTTTAAACTGTCTGACACCGGATCCTGCAGGAAGTTACACCGCTAAACACGAGCTTTAGCTGCTATATTTGTTAGAACCGAGAGACTTTATCAACAAGGAAGTGAGGACGTTAACCACTTCAGATTGGTCAGATTGATGACATGTGATCAAGCCTCCAACAAGGATTGGCGGAAATAGTTGAAGGGGGCGGAACTTTTCTGAAAGCCGAGCTTGCGGCTGGTTCTGCGGTCAGATTGCGGTAACATTATTCTGATTAAAAGTCATTTATAGAAACAAAGAAAAATGTATTTTACAATCTTGCATATTCCAAACTATCACCAGAGTTAAATCAGGGCCCATTTGGATGAACAAAGAGCATGTGCATGTGTTTTACTTGCAAAAGAATGACTTTTTTTCTGATACTTCAGGCATTTTAACCTAAAAAGGGCAATCTTTGTCGTCAAAGCAGAAGTGCTGGGTTTTACAGCATATCACCTTATCAGAGACTCTTTAACAATTGCTTAAATCATTGTCATATAAGGAGAAAAAAAACCAAAAAAATGGAGGAATTTGCTGCCACTTCTTCCATCAACTGGAGGTTCTGATGCAGGCGAGGAAATAATCCCGCGGTTAATAAGAAAATGTCATACGGTACAGTCTGATACCTTATGCGTAACCTCCGTTTATTAAACCAGTCAGATCTCTTAATTACATTTAGATCCTAATGCAGTGTGGTGTAGGAAGAGCTGTGGGCACATTCTCAGTGCGGAGCAGGTGAAGGGGTGGAGCAGATGTTAGCGACTGGGGCTGCGGCGCGCCTCTGTTGTCTCCAGAACACAGACTTTGTGTGCACTCTATTAAAATGCCGCCTCTGGCAAATCTAAAGAAAACAGTAAAAAATAAACAGAAGCCACTCCTGAAGTGGCTGGACTCTGCAAGGAGGCCGACAGACCGAACATGCAGGTTTTTTAGATACTTGACGAACTGTTATGGAAACTTTAAGTTGTTTGATTTAATCTTTCTTATCAAAATCTTAAAAAAAAAGGTTTAATTTTGTTAATCCAAAGCCTAATATTATATAACACTTTAGCGTGTGCTACATATTTGTCTATGAAATTAAAACCTGGAACGAAACGACTGGTGACCCATCGCAGAGGCAGAACACTCGTTAAGAGATTATTTAAGAGATTAATTAAAATCTGATGATCTGTGAAGCCGAAATAAAGCTTTGCTTCAGGTAATTATGCTTTCATGCATGGAACACATATACCCAGCGACCTTCAACGCAAAAGACTTCCCCCTCCGATTAAAAATCATGTTTTTTTGAGTTTTTAACTGGCATTTTTCTAATGAAAGAGAATAAAAGTTTCATTTCATTTCTGTATTTCCGAGTATTTCTCATTTTAAATCGCATTCAATTAAACTGTCGTAGAAATGTTCTTTACGAATTAATTTCACAACAGCTCTGCTGCACATGAGCTAAACCCCTCATCTGGCCCGGCTAGTGTATTTAGCTCAAGTGAAAGAGAAGAGAAGATGGTATCTTCACATTGACTACAGTCAAATGTCAGATGGACAAACCACTGTCCACACATATAATCACGGTTCTCTTCCTTTAGGATGTTTTCTTGTAAAAATGTCTGAAAAAAAACATAATTTAGTTAAAGCAATCCACAGTCCTGCACCATCAATCTATTTTAAAAAGAGGTCCTCCTTTATTGGTAGCCAGCCTTTCACCAAACCAACCCAACAACTCATCAAAAATCCAACACATATCATGAGAAACAAACATTCATATATATGTATTTTACTTTTAACAAAGTAAAACAAAGTTTGTCTCCCATTTAACATCAGTTCCTAGTCAAAGGCAAAATAAAAGAAAACATTTTTAATTTTAAACTAGCCTGTCAAAAGAATCCAAAATCATTGGATTTCCTGGAACAGGAAGTGCTCCTTAAAAAGCAGGAAGTCAACAAATAGCAAAACAGTTATTCAACAGATGTTAAAGTGTGTGCATCCACTGATGACATCAAAAACAAATGAATTTGTTAATCTCTCATGACACGTCACTGGAATTTTTTGTGCGAGTTTCATACAATACTTACGGTAACAGGGCTGAGAACGCTGGAAAATCTCCACTAGACTCCATGGAGCTTCTTGGTGTGACCACGAAAAAAATGTGAACGGTCTTTTGTAGTAAGTGTAGTCCCTGAAGATCTTCACTTCCTCGTCTGAACTGACATCCGGTTCAAAACGCTCCAACGGGACATTACCGACATTTTTATGTAGCAGCGGTGAAGAATTACGGTAGCGAGACACGGAGCTATCATTATAGGGATCAGGGGCGGGGTTGCTCAGATCCAAAAGCCACGCCCCCTCAGAGGAGATTTTGGAAAAAGAGGCTTTAGATCAACATAAAAAATGTATTTTTAAGACATTTAGGTCGTGGAATTTTAGTTAAAAACCTCATAATCATAATTTAAAAACTACTGGGAAGTTTTTTTTTTTTTAAATTTAGAAAATAGTCGTGGGGACTTTAAGTACTTTCTCTTATTCAAATCAGATAATATTCATTTTTGTTGTTTTTTAAAAGTCAGTTCGTGCTTTAAATATGAAGCCGATAAATCTAAGTTAGAACTTTCTAGACACCCACAACTGCACAACAGAGCAGAATGAGGGAGGATGCTGCTGCTGCTGCTGCTGCTGCTGCTGCTGCCTCTAAGATGCATGGGTGTCAGTGTGTGGGAAGCTCATACACTCAATGCACTTCTTCAGATTTCATATAGTCTTCATTTTACATTGTCTGACTACATTGAATGCCACCTTTTTCACGATCACTTCATCCTTTCATTAATGTTTAACCCAGTAATGCTGCTTATTAAAGTGACAGCAGATCCACAAAAGTTCATCTTAGTTTGCGCCCAATTTAGAAATTCAGGTCAGCTGATTTATTCAGGAAGCAAGATGACAAGCGAATAACAAGACTGACAGTTGTGTGACAGGAAATCAAAGACAGAGAGACAATGGTCATCAAGCAAATATGTCAAACCCAAAAGAAAAAGAAGCCAATCTTCTTTCTCAGAGCTCCTGTCAGAGCAGGAAGGACCTCTTTACAGGGTTTAGCTCAACAGAGGCATTCAAGGACCCTCTTAGATCAAAACGGTGATGTTACCATGTTCCTGTCATATTTTTCTGATAATGAAGGACATATATAAAGAAAATTAAGATTGAAATTGAATGTACGAGTCTGGAGCAGGAGAAAAAAATACTGTTTGAAAAAGATCGAATAAGAAACTACACTGACGTCACAAGCTCCACTCCACTCTGCAATAGGGAAGAAAAGAGGGGCGGGGTTGCAGAGGGAAATTTCTAATGAACTACTGCCACTCTGTGGAAACTATCCAAACGAGGTTTTTGTTTTAGCCTAGAACAGCTTAATCATTTTTAAACGGAATGAAAACGCTTGTGCTAAAGATCAAAAGATGATTGGAAACATGCATTAGGACGACTTCTTTCAATGAAAAGTGTATGTAAACGCACATATATGTTCAAAATTCTCACATTCTTGTAACGAAGAGGCGGAGGCGTTTGGATCCATGTGCAACCGAGGTTCAATAAAGACCAATAAAGTCAGAGACCGGGCGTAGGATGACGAGGAGACAGGCAGAGAAAACACAGAGAAGCGCTCAGAAAAGTATGCCACATGCAATACAAGACTTCGCACTGAGGTGGTGACAGCAGGGAGACCATATACTGGTGGTGATGAGGTAGATCTGGCTGAGAGAGAGACTGCTGACAGTGTAGAGGGAGTGCAGGGTCAATGCTCCCTCTGTTGGTCAGATGTGGAGCCAGATGGGTACAGGAATGCTGACATTGCTACACAAGTTTTGTTTTTTGCAAGTTTGTTTTTAGACTAAAAAAACAAAGTATGTGACTAACCAAAAAAGTTAAACCAGGAGAACTTGGACCAATTAGGGACTTGGATTTGTTTTCTAGAACATAGATATTTCAAACATTTTCATTTTTGTACTGTTATTAATATTAAAACAGCTGTTCTTTGAGCTGAACTAGAAGCTAGAATTGATTATCGTTGCTACATTTAACCCTCCAAACAGACAGATATGGACACATAATGTCTCAAAATTTTTGTTTCTTTTCCACTCGGTGACGTTTGTTGATCAGCTAGCATTAGCGCAGAGCTTCCAGTGCTCAAATATAGATAATAGCAGCAACTTTAAAAATGTCATGATAAAATAAAAAGTCATTACCTACATTTAAATGTAAACTTCTGCGCTTCAGAGGACACCCACATGAAGAGTTTCTCCTCAGTGGCGCAGCATGACGCCAAACCCCCTCGAGATGGAGGCTCTGAAAATAAAAAATAAAAACTATTTCAGACATCACTTCCACTACAAATTCCCCTTCAAGTGGAGCGGTAGAGAGAAGAGGAGAATTTGGATTCAGTTTAATGTTGACTCAAAAATTGGGGGGAGGGGCAAAACCTTTTGCCAGGGGGGCAGCTCCAACGTTAATAACATGAAACAGGTTAAAAACTGATCATGGAAGAAAAAAAAATTATTGCAGTTTGTGTCCATCAGTAATTTTAGTCTTTCTTGTAAAGCAATAGATATGTGAAAGAAAAAGCTTGAGTGAAAACTGAATAAATAAAAACATTTCATAACATCTGTTTACGACTCCACTGTGATGCAAAAATGGACAGTTTAGTATAAAATTACGAGAGTATTAGTACCACCAAAAAAAAAAAAAAAAGTAATATTACGAGTTTTTTTCTCGTAAATTTACGACTTTAAATCTCATAAATTTATGAGTTTTAATCTCATAGATTTACGACTTTTTTCTCGTAAATGTATTAAAGTCGAGGGGGCTTTAGCAGACCGACCAAACTGTGAAAAGCGTCTTAGATTTCATCAGGTAAACTGAATGTTTAAAATATTTCAAATGTTTGGAAGTTTCTTTATTTGATTTATGGTTTATTAATGTTTTATTCGTTGATGCTGCTTGCAGGATCTCTGCAGATCCCGTTGATGAAGCGGTCCATATCCTCCAGCTGTCCACTTCACGTCATTTCTTCCTCCACGACAGACCAGATCTCCTCCAACTCTGTGATGCTTCCGTTTGAAGAGAACTAGTTTTTGGAATTTTCAATGCTCAAGTGCTAACTAACAAACTATTGTCATTTCTCAATGTTGTTTTGTGTTGAGACGGGACGTTTCATTTGGGGGGCGTCCGGAGCTCTGTTTACATTCTCTTTTGGTTTCTGCGCATGACAGAGACATGACGTAAGGTGGAGAAAGGGCTTCTGGGAAATGAAATAAAGTGACGGTCCTGATGAACATGTATCTCTGAGCTCTTTATTTTACATATGAAACTCCACACTACCGACACCGAACCCGGAAATAATTTGAATTTGAATCGCCAAAAGGTTCAGAATTCCTTTGTTTTTAACATAACTCTTCACAAGATACTCCACGTCTTTAAAAGTTGTAAATTTAACCTATGACTTTTAAAGTCACAAATATACGACTTTATTCTCATAATTTAGCCGTTACGACTTTTTTCTCTTAAATTTACGAGATTTAAAGTCGTAATTTAAAAAATATTTTTTTCTTTATAAAGTGGCCCTAATACTCCGTTGTACAAAATTAAATTTAAACACTTTTTTTTTTTTTTTAAATTGTCCAACCACAATGCATTGAGGTCTATATTCACCAATGTAGTGAGCATCGATGCATGCTAGTTTTTTGCAAAGACTTCTGGGAAATTTCTAGTGCACTTGATTTTGGGATTGTAGATTGGAACAGCACTAGAAAATGGTGGACGTGGCTTAAAACTGCTTATTAGAATGAAAATCAAAAACATTTTTACTTAAAACATAGTTTGTTGAAAAAGAAAAAGAGGCTAACCTAGAAAACTTTTTGTATTTATTAGCAATTTCTTTTAAATGTATTAAATGATGAAACCATTTCTGCTAGCTTTCACAGCTAGCGGCTTTTTTTTTCTTGAAAGAAAACAACAAGATTGTAATCTCACTTTAGATGAAATGTGCCTATTAGTGGATGAATCTGGATCACATATAACAACCAGCAACCGCTGTCCATGTTTAAGGATGAAGTAGTTAATCTGATCTGTGAGCTGACATTGTTCAGGTTCAGTTTCTTGGTTTGTTAGCGCAGCGGTATTCAATTATTCAAAATGTCTGCACACTCCAGTAGTCCATTTTTTCTCCTTTTCATTTATTCCTGTGTTTTTCATTTAGTGATTAAACAAAAAATTCTCACCTGAATGTCAGAGACGGATAAAATAAAGTGTTTTTTAAGGTATTTATCAAAATGGCACAAAATTATGACTAACAACGTCGAAGCGACTGCAAGATTTCTGAGAAAAGTTCAAGTCAAGTGTTGCTAATTGTTTAATTTTCTCGCCATCAGCAGGTGCGCGGACCACAGTGAAAGCAGAAAACTACTCAGATGTGGGATCCCTCGCAATTCCCGGAGAAACTCCCTCAGAACTGCTGCTGCTTATTTACTTAGAAAAGGTTATGAAAAAGATTCTAAGAAATTAAGTTCACGGAGTAAAACATTCTCCAGTAGAAAAGATTATAGACAAATGCAGGGCATGCATAAAAGTCTTAAAAGCTACCTCTGACCTTGTAGACCTGAGTAAGCAAGTTAAGTCCATTGCAGCACTCATAGAAGACTAAAAAAAGACTGTTATGTTGTGTAAGGTTACCAGAAAAAAGCCTGTGCTGTTTAAAAGGGCATGGAAGCTTGAGTGGTCTTCATCAAACTGCATCGGAGCAAATGAGATGAGACTTCTGGAACAATGTCCTGCAGACAGAGCCGACTGGAGTGGAGTGATTTGGTCTTCTCGGCCAACACGACGTCGGGCAAAAAAAACAAAACCTGGAGGAGTTTTGGGTGAAATGTTCTTTTTTTCTTCTGTTAGGGGGTTTTGTGAGAATCAGCATTCCCACAGATACCGGGACAAACAAACTGTCCTTCATAGACCTGGCTACGGTGGCTCTGGAGTGCAAATCACACAAACAAATGATGCAAGAACATTTTAAAGATCACGACAACAATTAAAAAGCAAAACAAATGATTCCAAAACGACATTGTAGCTTTTTGAAACTAGAACAACTAATAACACACGATAAAAAAATAAAGTCAAAATAAAATGTTTAAAAAAATAAATATGTTCAGCTTTCGACATGTTGCCATAATCCTATATTTTATCTGGGGATCAAACACCCAGACCTGGGCCCCCCTTGTTGCTACATACACAAGCAGTAGCGTAAAGGGTCTCGACCAGGGACCATAGACATATATTAATCACTGGACAAAGCAAGGTGTTGATGTCATCCGTAGAAAAAGCCTTACCTCCAGCCCTCGCAAAATCCGGCCAAAGCAGTCACTGTCACTTCCTGATACAGCCGCCACCATTTTGAAACCCGTCAATAGGGCTGCCACGATTAGTCGACTAATCGATGACTAATCGACTATTAAAATAATCGACAACTAATTTAATAGTCGATTAGTCGTTACTTTATATTGTATGAAGTCAGAGTGTAGTAAAGTTGAAAGTTATAATAGCATTCTGCTAGCTTTTTGGAATATTTTGGCATTTATTAAGGTTTTTTAGGCTATTTTGGAGTTTAGCTAATATTTCAGCAGCATGCTAGCTATTTCGGCTAACTTTAGCTTTTTTACGTTTTTTAGGAAACTTTTGAGTTTAACTTATATTTCAGCTATATGCTAGCTGTTTTGGCTAATATAGGATTTTTCCATTTTTTTAACGCTAATTTGGAGTTTAGCAAATATTTCAGCAGCATGCTAGCTATTTTGGTTAACTTTGGCTCTTTTTATTTTTTAGCTAATTTGGCATTTAACTAATATTTTAGCTGGTTATCAACTTCAGCATCTTTACATCCACTTTGGCCATGAACAGATTAGTCGACTAATCGGAAAAAATAATCGGTGATTAGTCGACTATTAAAATAATCGTTTGTGGCAGCACTACCCGTCAACAGTGATTGGTCCGAGTCTAAGCCACGATTTTTGGAGAACTACAGTCGCCAATCATGAGTGAGCTTCTACTAAACACCCCTTCTAAAAGCTGGCTCTGAGGAATCTGCCAATCAATCATTGGAGGTGGAGCCAGTGGGCACCACTGAGACATCTGATTGGTCAGTTTATGACTAGAACTTAAAATAAAGAAAAAATATTTTCAAAAAAGAGTTTGGGTTAAAGTGAAGATGTTAATAAAAATGTATCAGAGCAAGAATTGTTGTTTGGACAAATAAAATGACTGAGAAATAACTGTGGATGAATGGAATGGCAGTCTATGACTTCTTGGAACATGAAGGAGGAGGGGTTGAGCTGTCCATCGTTTTTTATGGTCTATGCTAGGTACCCATACTAGAGTAAGCTCATAGCAACTGAGCCATCCAGCCCTCCTGGTCGACTGTACTGCTCATCCGCCACTAAACTACTTTTTTCTGATGAAAATTGTCATTCTGGAAAATTCAAGTAATCTCTATGGAAGTTTTTTTCAGCCATAATTCAAAGTAATGTGCATTTCTCAATTGACAATTCAATTTGAAAATTCATCATTTAAATTTAAAAATGAATTTTGCAAATGACAATTCAATATTCAATTCAGGCTTGCAATAAGAAAATGACTTTTATAATTTAGAATTCTATATGAAAATTTACAATTAAATATGACAATTTCAAAAATACTGAAAATAACTAAATCAATTGCATTGTGAATTGTTATGAGTTTTTAATTTCATAATTCAAATGACAATGCATTTTGCAATTTACAATTTTCATAATGAATAGTCAAAATTGAATTGTTAATTGAATATTAATTTTAATTACGGCTGCAAAGAACTTCCATAAATTCCCCCAAATTAAAATGAAATATAAAAAAAAAAAAACACAATAAGAAAAAGTAGGTACAATGAGACATTTCTGATTGGATGATGACATTGTCTTTTTGACATTTGAGGGGATTTTTATGCATCTTCAATGTCCACATATTAATAAAAGTTTTATGATTAGGACAGCGTATTTCCAGTTATCACTCCATGTCAAATGACTTTCAGCTGAATGATGGACAAATGACATCATCCAGTCACCAATGTCCCAAAGTATCTTTCACTGGAAAATACAAAATTAATTACCAGAAATCTAAACTAAAAGTTAAGAATGAAACAAAAGAAGCTGATACAGGTAGGTATTATGGGACATCTCTGATTGGATGATTATGTTTGTCCATCATTTGAAGTGAAGGTGACTTGCCATGAAGCGATATTATGCTCCCACTCTGTACTAATCATGAAACTTTTATTAGTATGCAGATATAAAGACAAGTTTGAAAAAGCTCAGACATCAGAAAAAGATGTTTTAATTTTATTTTATCATTGTATTTTGACATTTTGGTTTCTGTAATTTTGTATTAATTTCAAAAATGTAATGCTGTTTTTTATTATTTGTTTTTCTTTACATCTTTATCATGTTTTTCTTTGCATTGAGTGCTTGTTGATGTGATTTGGACTTCAGGGCCACCGTACCAAGTAGACCAAGGTCATTGCTACGCCAACTGTTGTACTCTTTGTTGTGGTTGCGTTTGTTTTGTTTTTCAGCGGCTCAAACATTTGAGGTTTGGAACAGTGGAGGTGGATCAGCTGATTGAGGGGCTGTCACCAGGCAGCTGATGCTGACATGGATAAGAGGGGAGAGAGAGAGTACGCCCAGGCGACTGTCAGAGGCCTGCGGTTCTTGAAACTGTAATAGAGCTTTTCTTCTAATGTGTTGTTGGGTCAAGTTTCTCTCAATTTCCCCATTTCGTCTCTACAGGAGAACTGGACTGAGTGACTCCTCCCCCTATGTGTGCCAAACAGGAAGTAACTGCTGGTTCCAAGAATCAAAAATTCCACAGACTTCTATAGAGAAATAAACAGCTATTACAGTCTATTTGTCAGAATAACTATTCTTGATCTGATACATTTTTTAAACATCTTTTTGCTAATGTTATCTTTTTCCACAATTTTTCTTTTATTGTAAGTTATTGGAGGTAGAAACTGACCAATCCGATGCATCAATAAAAGTAAGTTCAGTCTGATCATGTACTGTTACACTGACTGCTTACAGTAAATGTAGATGACACCATAGACCAGAGGTAAGCAACCTTTAACAGTAAAAGAGCCATTTGAGCTCATTTTCTACTGATAAAACCTTGAAGGAGTCGCATTGACTTACGTTAGCCTTTATGAAATTTGGATTTGGATTCATAACCTTCTTTTTGTTTTTTTTTAAAAATAAATTTAATTAGTGTCTATTTTTGGCACGAACAAAAGCAAAACAATATATAAAAAGAAACTAGCATCTCTCAAATATTTTTTTTTGTTTTTAACTTTAGTAGCAAAAACGTAAGCTTGTTGCTTAATTACTAGAACTTAAAATTAGCATAGCATTTCTCTGTAAATTAAATCAGCCAAAAATTTTAACATGGTACTGAAGTAAAAGCTAAACTCAAAATTAGCCTAAAACCCCCAGTAGATAACAAATTAGCTAAAAATGTTAGCATATTGCTAAAATATTAGCTGAACTCCAAATTAGCATAAAAAACTAATTAAAGGCCAAATCTGCCAAAAAAAATAAAATGTTTTTGCTTAATTACTCCTGAACTCCAAAATAGCCTAAAATTCCTCAGAAAACTAACTTAGTCAAAAACGTTAGCATGTTGCTAAAATAGAAGCTAAATTCTAAATTATCAAAAAAAAAATCAGTAGATAACTAATTAGCATTTAACTAAAATATTAGCTAAACTCCAAATTAGAATGATATTTCTTAGAAAACGTAGCCAAAAACGTTAGCATGTTGCTAAAATAGAAGCTAAAATTCTAGATTAGCCTAAAAACTCCAGAAGGTGACACATTAGCCAAGAATGTTAGTATGTTGCTAAAATAATAGCCTTTATTCAATTCTTTTTAATTTTACTATAATTTTATTTTTCTTCAGCCAGAGAGCCACTATGGAGAGATAAAAGAGCCACATGTGGCTCTGGAGCCACAGGTTAAAGACCCCTGCCATAGACCATTAAGTCAAAGGTCACATTGACTGCTCGGCACGGCGGTGTGAGGATGCAGATGTGGGCTTGCTCTGCTGTAAGGCAGCTTTTGTTTTTCGATCAAGGATGCTTGTTGGTTCCGTTTGGGACGTGACTTGCTGTGCTGAGTCTCCGCAGAGTGATCCCTGTAGTCTAAAGTGAGGAATAAAGTGAAATGTGACTTGATGATGCCTAAAGCCCCGTCGGTGGGACAGACCTACGACTGCTTCTGGAAATGCTTTGGAAATTGGACAGAGATTCAAAATAAATAGATAGGAAAAAGCATTTTGTGTATTGAGAC
This sequence comes from Oryzias javanicus, assembly GCA_003999625.1. Lineage (NCBI taxonomy): Eukaryota > Metazoa > Chordata > Actinopteri > Beloniformes > Adrianichthyidae > Oryzias > Oryzias javanicus. The sequence continues at coordinate 30,750,358 of CM012441.1, read as the reverse complement.
TTCTGCTTTTTTTATTTGACAGACAAACATTTTCTCTCACCAAAAGGAGCACTTCTCTCTTACCAAAGGAATTTTAAAATACTCTCCCAGTTTCAACAGTTTCTATAATTGTGTAAATTGATATCTTCAAATATATTATTAAAACCTTTTTTTTTTATTTTTATTATAATTTTCCCTCAACTGCAGCATCTGTAATATAGATCTAACAGCCTGTAATTGAAGTTTTGTCTCAAAAGTCAGAACTTAAAAAAAAAAAGAAAAATCTGCGATAATTAGTAGTTGAGTGTTGACCTGAACAGGTTGTGCCGGTTTTTCGGTTGTCGGGGCCCGTAGGAGGTCACAGGTATGTCTTAAAGCTCAAACGGACACCTTAAAGTCCCCCTCCGATGACAACCATGTTGTTTTTAATATGTATGTGTGGCATTTTTCTTATACAAGAGCATGTCTAGCTCAGGTGCCGGAAAAGTAAAGATTTACTGCTGTCAAATGAGCCGCTGTTCACATTCAAATGTAAATGGCGGCTCATTTGACTGCAGTTGTTAAGGATTGTAAATCAATGAAAGAACATTTTGATGTAAGCTTTCATTATTTCCTGCTCTGAGAAACCAATAGATTGAATGGATTGATCACAGAAACTTCAATAAACATTGGAGAATTAGAACTGGAGAGAAAGAATCAGGATTTTGGAGGAAGTTCGCTCCATGAAGATCTTCACTTCCTCTTCTGAGCTGACGTCTGGATCAAACCGATATGGCTGGACATTAACATTATTGTTTGACATTTTTATGCAACGGCGGTTAAGATTTACGCTTGCAAGACATGGCGTTATCATAATCAGACAGGGTGGGGGGATCAGGAGTGGGTCTACTCAGCTCAGATTGTGGAAACATAGACTTCAGATCAACATGAAAAAAGGCTTTTTAAGACATTTAAGTTGGCAAAATTTGGTTAAAAATTGAGACTTTGCCTGCCGCTGAGTGTCATCCTAGAGTTTTCTTTCTTTGTTTCTCTCACGAAAACAAACAGTATCCAATTTTTTTCATTGATGGAAACACATAACAGGTAACAGCCTTTAGTAGCCCCGGCCCTCGCCACACTGCTTCACAACACAAATACACTCGACGTCTGCACAACTGTGCCCGACGGGGGTTGGGTTCTTAACCCTACCGCTCTCCTCGGCTTGTTTACATTGAAAGTGGGGTCATCTGGACCCCACAAGAGAGTGCGCTGAACTTTTTTTAATCATTGATTTTTGAGTTTCACTAATGTCATGGCAGACATAACATTGTCCACATTTCACATATTAATATGTGATTGGAGTCATCTGAACCCCAAAGAGAGCAGAAGGGAGCGCCGTGCCTAAAGTAAAGAACACCTGTTTGAGCTGGAATTGATTGAAGGCAGGATTCAACTGGAAGATCTACGGGATTCTGCATCTAAAATGAAAGTCTGCTGATGACCGCTAGCTCCGTGGAGAAATCTACTGTTGGTGTTAGACTGGGGACGGTGCTGTCAGAGCAGACTCTTCCTGGAGGGGGCGGTTCAAATCGTGCTGACGTCAGCACAATAGGACCCGCTCGTCTTTGTGGGTATGGGAGGGGCTGCTGCTGAGTGCGCAGGTTTTTAGAGGATTACACCTAAATGCATGAATGGATCAACATACCGGTTTGGGGTTCTTTATAGAGAGGAATGAACAGTCAAAAACCTCAAAAAGTAGAAGTTTCATGGTAAAGCCCTTTTAAATGGACTTGCAACTGAGAGAACTTATCTCCATAAATGCTTTTAAATCTAGATTAAGAGCACTTGAGACTGCTTCTTTTAATTGTACATGTTTTAGCTAATTAATTTATATGAAATTTTAACTATCATTGTAATTCTGTTTTATTTGCTTAACAAATGTTGTATTTTATTGTTGTATTGATTCCTCAACAGGGCTCCCTTGAAAAAGAGGTTTTAAATCTCAATGGGATCCACCCCTGGTTCAAAAAAGGTTAATAATTATAATAATAAATGTGGTTTGAACAAGAGGAGCAGAAAGAACAACAAAATTGTTCAGTGTAACATAATGATAATCCCTAAAATAAAACCAAAGAAGTACAACCCAAACTGTAAAATCAGACCATGAACCTCTTTATATACCAGCATTCATTAGAAGCCATTCTCAAAACAATATTCTGAAAACTGGGTCAAGCAACAAAACCAAAAAAAAAAGGATATAGAATCAAGTTTAAATCTACATGCGACTAAAGTGATGAGGGCGGAAAAATCAAGACTGAAGTGAAAACACAAAGCTCCAATCAAAGGGCTGAAGACTGAGTTCTTCACCCTCACAGAGAAGTAAAAAGCTCTCAGGACGTCAACATCCTCTCCTGGCTCTCTGTTGTGTATCCCTGATGGCTGGGAGTTCCCCCCCCCCGCCTCTCTTTGGCTGTTGTTTTGTTCAGGTGTGGCTTGCTGTGTCCCTCCTGCAGCTGATGACTCCGCGCACCTGTGGCTCATCACCTCCCTGCAGCACAACACCTTTCCATCCCTGCACCTCATGCATGCATACAGCAGGTTGAAAAGCAAAAAATTGTGGTTCCTAGTTTGCAACATAGACCTGGATGTCGCTTTTATGTTTTTGGAGATATTTATTTATTTATTTCACAGGGACAGTGCACATCATCTCCGCAATGTGCCAGAATTAGCTAAAAGCTATTTTTCATCTGTAGTCCCTGGACAGGTGTTGAAAAATTGTCAACCTAAAAATCTCAAAACATCAGTTAAATACACAAGTAAAACATTTAGAAAAAAATACAGCTTAGAAAATCAGTTATAATACATATAAAATACATATAACAGTAATAAAATGCAATAAAACTATTATAAAAGATTGAGATTTATAGTTGAATTAGTTACTCGTTCAGAGTTTTGAAATGCCCTTTTTCCCCCAAAAAAGCTCAAGGGCATGGAGATGAGAAATGCAAAAATAATATTAAATATTTTATATAATATTCCATTTGAGACAAGAAATAACACTTAAATGCAAAAAAAGTCAGTGTTTATGCTCCAACAATTATAACATAACACAAACAGCCTCATCAATGATTAGACCTCCCAACACAATCATGTCGATTTGCAAAAATAATTAATTGTACTTTTATTGTAGTTGGTGGGACATCCCAACCATTAAAAAAAAAAAAAAAGTTCCATTACATTCTCTGTTCATGTCAGGTTTCTCAGGTCATGGTATTCTTCATGTATCTGAGGGCTTCCAGGGCCTAATTAAACAGCATTTGAGCAGGAGAGTAACAACAGCCTAAACAGGTCTGAATAATATGGTAACAGAATAATTACGGCACAAGGGAATTGAAGTACTGAAGTTCAGAGTGTTCCATTTGGAACAGCTCAAGCCTGCCCTTGTTGATAGTCACACTACTTTAGTCAAAGGAGATCATTTATGTAGCCGCCTGGAAGACGGAGATGCTTTCTGCTGCCATGGAGTTAAAACTCAAACATATGGTAGGAGTTTGTCATTTCTGGTAACAAAACCATAGTTGGAAACAAGGAAAGTGGAAGCATGATAGATGGAATAATACTGTTTTTCGGTTAATAACAGAGGATTAAAGTCAGATTTGTTCTTTCTCTGATCTTTTTTATTTTGGGAACCTGTGAAGCTTTTAAAAAAGAAATCCCCTCATTATTTTGAAATGTGTAAATGGTCACGTCCCGTTCTGTCTTGTTGACCTGCTATAACATATGTCGCCTTGTTGGAAATGAAAAATCCTTTTGAGACTTTCCAAAAGCAGAAATAAGGACAGGCGGCGTCCCATGCCTTCTTTGGCTCACCAAAAGTGATAAGAGGAATATTTGTCACTTCAGACTGAAGGGGCCAGTTGGAGAGAGTATTTTTAGTGAAGACTAGGGCTGGGTTGAAATAATCGAATTAAACGATTTTAATCGACTAATTGATTTACAAAAGACATAAATCGATTTAGCACTTAAGGCTAAAGTCCGCTAGCTTGATGCTAACGTTCAATAGAATTTCCCATAGGACGGCTAATGCTAACACTCGGTTGACCAAAAAAAATAAATACATTTCTGACTAAATGAACATCTTTTAATAATTTTCCAAACTCTTTTAAGTAAATAATTTTGAAAGTTACTATTTGTTGTTTTTTTTTACTCATACTGTTGTTTTCTTCTTTGATAAGACATAATTCTATAGCACAACCGTCACCTAGTGGCCAAACTGAAACACCCTCCAGGAGAAGCAGAACAATGTTTACAATGTTAATGATCTGAACATTTTTGATAAAGTTTTTCCTTTAGAGAATCCACGTATCACTGTATGATATTAACAATCTCATTATTTCAGAAATAAATCTTACAATATGTGAACTGTATCAGATTAATATGAAAATATTCAAATTACATAGTAGATTTTTTAATGTATTTCTAAGCAACTGTATATAAATGTGTAAACTTAAAATTGAATTGAAGAATCGAAAAACATCGGAATCGGATCTTGTGAATCGAATCAAATCGTTTCTGGAAATTATAACCGATACCCAGCTCTAGTGAGGACGTTTAAAGACCCACTCCAATCAACTTTTGATCTAATGTAAAAGTGATTCTAGTGGTCAATTAATTATGATTTTTTGCCTAAAATTAATAAATGTTTTTATTTTTTTGGGTGATAGTTTCTACAAAGTAGCAGGAGTTCATTAGAAATCCCACTCTGAGATTTGGGTGCGACTTTAGTAAGTAAGCCCACCCCTCTTCCCCTCCACGTTATTGAGAGCTTGGAGAAGGGAGCTTTATGCTAAGTTCCCACCTAGCGTAACTCTCCGTCTGGAGGGCTAAATGTAGGGTTAGGGGAAGAATTGGGATTGGGTCCCAATCACAACCGCAGGACAACTTATAAGGGTAAGTAAGGGAAAAGTAGGTGAGGCACAGGCACGTCAGAGGCATATTTCAATTTTTCAACCCAGCCGAAACCTGTGCCCATTAGGGCTGTTTAAATAATATGTGCGGGGTTCTTGCGTGCCTGATGTATCCTCAATGAGTGCAGTCATGCTGTTAAAGTCAGGAAATTAGATAATTGGAGTGACGTTGCCTCCAACGGGCAGCATTTGCGCACACACTTCCCTAATGACTAGTTTGCATTATTAGGACACCATACGTCAGCATCACCCGTACGTCATAAGTGCGTGTGACTTACATCATCCCAACAAATGCTTCACACTCACCACACACACAACAATGGTGCGTTCCATTTTCTTGATGTCCCTTAAGGTGGCCACGCGGGCCTCAGGGGAACTGCCAGACACACCTGCAGTCCTCTCTACAACCCTCTACGGGCCCCGACAACGCAAAAGACATAATGTACGGCATATTGGAGCAAAGCTGGGATGAAAAGCTGCTTCTCTCTGCATCAGATTCAGCTGATTTATGCAGTAAATGTATGTAACAGTCGAGGGGTTAAGGTAAGCCAAAGAGCGTTTGGTTTTTAAGGCGTCACCGGTAACATCTGGTGTTAAAGACAGTTAAAGGGGCCATACCATGATTTTCTTATGCCTTTCAAAGTAAACTCTATCCATATATATTATCATATATTATTTTTAAAAAGCTAACAAAGTCTTGGTTTTATCAGCAGCAGTACTGTCCTCATGTTTTAACAGGTTGATTCGATGTGTGTTTTTTATTCTATTGATTTGTCCCTGTATCTTTTAAACTGGTTTTTGTAATTTCTTAACAATGATGTTTTGTTTTATTTCCTGTATTTTATTTTACATATCTGTAATTTGTAAAACAAAAAAGCCCAGCTAAGGACAAATGCTACAAACTAGCCACGGCTAAAAGCATTATGATATGGGCATGGGACTGCTATTGACAGTATGTCTATGTTTTTATATCTGTCCTTACTCAATAAATACATTCAATTCAATTCAATATATTACCCTTGGAATTCACCAGATGTTTGTGTTTGTTGTGTTTGTATGTTTTTTTTCATCTCTACAGTCAATTTAAATACAAAAACATGATTTGCATTTGTCCATCGGAGTGTTTTATTTTGAAAAATAAACTGGAGTTTCTTGTGAATCTTGATGGAACTTCCTGCCAGAATTGACATCGATCGCTCGCGCACAAAATAGACCAGACGCTGAAACGATCCCCTGTACGGTGCGAGCCTTCCGCGGAAGACCACGGCGTTCCGCGCCTGGTGTGAAGCCCACCATAGGTTAACAAGTGCGCTGAATAGGAGCGGCCTTCGTTCCGCTGTGCTTCCACGTCCAGTGTGAGCCAAGCTTTATGGAAAAGTGTTTTCAGACGTCACTCCCACTCTATGACATCATGCGTTAGCCGGTCATCTACGTTAGCGTGGAGCTGCTAATGCTCGTACATACATACCAATACATTGATTTATAATTTAAAAAAAGCTCATCCTAAAACAAAAAGTCGTTACTTACATTTACATGTAAACTCCTGAGCTTCAGAGCACACCCACGTGAAGAAATGAGCTTCTCCTGTGATACGGTTCAGCCTCGCAGTGGAGGGCTCTGTATGTGGGCTCAAAATAACGCCGTTCAGATTCGCAAATACAACTAAATGTTCACACTTAAATTAAGTTTATGTAAAATGTATAAATAAATATAAACTTTATATAAATTAAGTTTATGTGTGAAATAAATAACTCTGTGTAAAAATGGTTTTCATTTGTGAAATAATTTCTAGGTGTTTTTGCAGATGCGTAGCAAAGACGTTGCATGCAAGCTCCTGAAGTTGGGATTGTGAATTATGTCCCTGTTTTTTTTTTACGTCTTTATGATTGGACACACCTCAAAGTGTCCAAACAAAGAGCAGGTGGCTTCCTGCCATCCCGCCCCACCGAAGACTTTAAAGGCTAACCAAACCCTATATCAACTTCTTTTGGCCGTTGACCTCTATAAATGGGTAGAGCTGTAATGAGTATCCGGGTGCTCGGGTATTCGCGATTTGCTCCTGAAAATTCCAGTACGAATATTCGTGACTTCCAAGATCGCTGATTTTGATCTTTATAAATATAGTAAATTGTAGTAAAATATGATCAAAATATTATCTGGTAACGATGTATTTTTCCTCTAGAATGCAGATTAATGTAGGATTTTAAGTTTACGAACTAAAACAAAGCCGAAAGAGCAGCGGTAGCCACCGGAAGTAAATACATCTTCCGTGTTGGTGAAGCTTCCGGTTTTCAAAGTAAAACTAGCGAGAGCTTTTTTCCGTTCAAAAACTGAGACTCGAGTTCTGTTTACTGACATAACTTTTGAAAAAATGATTTAGCTTTAACATCGGAGCTTTAGCTCAAGTGTTTACTTTCATTTGGTTCTGATAACTCTTCAACATTAACGCAATTAACAAAACTACATCTTATTCTGAAGAAACGCAGCCTCGTGCTGCTGAAAGGAGGATGTAAACAACGTGAATCAGCTGATTCTGCTGCGGAAAAAAAACTTTTTTATACGGCCTCTCCACCAATATGTAATGCTTACAACGTAAAATATTGAAGAACTTTGAGAATAGAAACCTGTGGGAAAAAAAAAAAAAAAGTTTTGCTGTTAAATTATACAAAACAGCAGTGATGTTTATTCTTTTTATGTAGTTTATGTTTCTGCTGAACTTAACCAGAAGATTGACAAAATAAGTTTAAAATGACAAAATTTTGTTCTATCTGAATCTTTGTGGGTTTTTTTTTCTTTTTTTGTAATCAGTTTTGTTGATTCTGATCTACTGTTCTAAATAAAGGTATAAATGTTGGTGATTTAATACAAATAATTTCAATTTTCCTCCATCTAGTAGATACACATAGCAATAAACATTATATTAAAAAGTAAGAATCGTGGTTAAATTCGTGAATCGTTGAGCTTGATTCGTGAATCGTATCGGATCGCCATATAAGCAACGATCCACAGCCCTATAAATGGGGCTTTAAAAGTGCTGTCTGTTGGTCATTGCTAAATTTTTGACAAATTAAAATAAAGTTGTTTAATTCTTGAAAAAAATAGTAAAAAAAAAAAATGCATGTGTGTTGCCCTTACAAGTTCAAACAAGATATTACACTTGAATTTCGTGATTGGTCAAACCATCTGAGTCTTACATCGTGATCTGCAGCTCCAGTAATGATAACAGTCCTATTCTCCAGCCCCACCCCTCTGACCAGATTTTCAATTTTCAACTGTGGGTGGAGTCGGTCTCCAACTTCCTGGTTTGGTGACCCTTTAATGTGGATTTCAGTGTTAACATGACCGAGAGTAAGGCAGATTGTACTGGTTGCATTAGGTTTTACACGTTTTTTTAACCAAAATTTTTAAAGCAGATTTATTTTGCGGTATGATAATATAAGTGCGAACATGCAAATCTTTATGGCCTTATTTTGAGCCCATATCTGCATCCCTCCGCTATGAGGGTTAGCTCTTAAAAGAACTTTTAGACAATCCCATCCCTTCAAACGTCCCTAGAATTGAAGGGGAACGAGCTAATTCAGATTCAGTCTCAGACTTTGTTAACATTGCTGCTTTTCTGTACGTCTGAATCTTCACGAACTTTGTTAATTTAGTAATTGGTTGACAAGTTATGCTACATTTCTAGTATAAAAGAGATAAAAACAAGAAAAACACAATTTTCTTTGGAGTGAGTCATCAAATATACTTCTTTCCTTGAAATTCGCAGCATATACAAATAAGGATTTATTTGCATTTATTTTCTCGTCATTGTTGAGGTGTTGCATTCATATCAATAATATAAAGAATATATTATGAAGATGTTCTCATTGAGGTTCATGGCTCACCTATATACCACTCATTGATCAATTATTTCTATTTACATCTAGCAAACCTGTTTCGGAGACAATCTGACCTTACTGCTTTGTTGCCATGGTAATAAATTCAACTGTTTAAAAAAGAAAATAAAGAAATACAAAATCCAGAAAATCTATTTGAATCTCTTCAGACTTTACAGATAAAAATGAGGAACTGTTTGTGCCGTTCAATGAAGCACGTCCTTCGTAAACAAAAACCATTTTCGTGGATACATCAAAAACACTCAAAACTTCCTGCCGGCAGGTTTTGTTTTTGGAATTCTAGTACACCGTTGAAATTTCCAAAACCTTCACCTGCTTTGCTTCCCTTGCAGCAGATGTTCTCCAGGGGAACCAGCAGCACTAACAACACCGTTTCAACAAAACATTGCTTTAGCGAACGGTTTGCATGCGCAACGTTCCCGTTTGATGGAGTATGGCGACTCACGAGCCTCTGGACTAACATTTGGCTTTACGACGCCATATGGCCTCTTGTTTTTGAGCCTTAGAGGGCTTTGATGAATAGATCCACGTCGTCCCTCATTATGATTGATGGGAAACGAAGATAAGCCGTAGCGTGATTCCATCAGCGCCAAAACTTTTGAGGGGGTTTCCGCCCAACACCTCCGCTTCACGGAAAGGTAAAGCTGATAGATGTGTGGATGGAAAAGGCTTAATGAGAGAATATTCTCAGGCTCATTTAGGCTACAACTGATTTGTGGGTGTAAATGGTTTTTTGTACATGACAATTACTTCAAAATGTCCTCATGTGGTCCCATTAGTTCTCAGCGTCGAACGCTAATAGTTTAATCCCCTTTTGTTTTGCGCCCATGGGAACACGACGAGAAAGTTTGTTTTCTAAAAACATCCAAAAGACAAGTAAATCTCCAGAAAGGTCACGATTACTTAGAATCATAATGGCATAAAGGAGAAGTGTATTTTTCTCGGTAAACTTAATTTAGCTCATTACATTTAGTGGAAGCAGCAGGCAGCAATTTATAATATTGCGCGAGCTGCCAAGAGCAGTCTAAGTCTGTCTAACAGTAACAGGTGTGTGAGTTTGATGTGTTGAGCTGAAAACAGCTTGTGTTCGCTTCCTGCTGCAGCAGATGGAGAGCGGCTTTCTCGGAGTGAGCCGGGTCATATGCAAGCATGATTATTCAGATGATGGTGAAGAAAGCGTGGAAATGGAATGAGCTGTTTTTAAGCTCACTTCATGCAAAGAAAAGGCGAGTTTATGGGCTGGTTGGAACGTTTAAATGTGGCGAAAGACAGGAAAAAAAAAAAAGAAATCTTAAAATGCAGCTGATTTTTATCATTACTTTAAATGGCCCATACCATGTTTCCTCAATTCTTTCAGAGTAAACTATATCCATATACATGATCGTATACCATTCTTGGAACACTAAAAAACTAATTATTCATGGAATATAATTTCTTTTTTGCAAAATTTTTCTAATGAGGAAGTAAAACGTCTCGATCTCCGAGGCTCCGCCTTTTGCACCTTGAGGGTGCCACCCATTTCATGACATCATCCTAGAGCCACCCTCGTTAGTGTGTCACCTATGAAAAAAAATGTCCTTCTTTAATGCACATACAGTGTATCCAATTAATTTATAATTTATCCCAAAATATTAGGCACAGACAGAACGGGTTCATTTTGTGGTAAAATTCTGTCAAAAAATGCAGATGAGCATTTCGGGATTTATTGAAATGATGAGAACATTATTGAGAACGTTGAGAAGACTGTTGTGTACGTTTCGCTTCTCTTTAAAGCTTCATTAATCTTTGTTTTAAAAATCCTTTTCACGCGCACCCATCTGGCTTTGCTCAATAAACCACGTTCAAACCAGATCTTCTAATTCTTCGCTCCCTTTCTCCAACAGGAAATAGTCTGCTCATTTTTCAACCAGGAAATAGTCTTCTCCCTTTCTCCACTAGGAAATAGCCTGCTCCCTTTTACCACCAGGACATAGTCTTTTCCTTTTCTCCACCAGGAAATAGTCTGATCGCTTTCTCTACCAAAAAATAGTCTGCTCCCTTTTACCACAAGGAAAAAGTCTGCTCCGTTTTCCCACCAAAAAATAGTCTGCTCCATTTTTCTCTACCAGCAAATAGCCTTATAGCTTTCTCTACTAGGAAATAGTCTGCTCCCTTTAACCACCAAAAAATAGTCTCTTCCATTTCTCCACCAAAAAAAGTCTGCTCCTTTTTACCGCAAGGAAATAGTCTGCTCCCTTTTTCACCAAAAACAAGTCTGCTCCATTTCTCCACCAAAATATAGTCTACTCCCTTTTTCATACAGGAAATAGTAGTCTCCCTTTTACTACCAAGAAATAGTCTCTTCTATTTCACTACCAAAAAATAGTCTGCTCCATTTTTTTCACCAGGAAATAAGTCTGATCATTTTCTGTACTGGAAAATAGTCTGCACCCTTTTACCACAAGGAAATAGTCTGCGCCGTTTCCCCACCGAAAAATAGTTTGCTCTATTTTTTTTTTACCAGCAAATAGCCCTATCGCTTTCTCTACTAGGAAATAGTCTGCTCCCTTTAACCACCAAGAAATAGTCTCTTCCATTTCTCCACCAAAAAAAAGTCTGCTCCTTTTTACCGCAAGGAAATAGTCTGCTCCCTTTTCCACCAAAAAATAGTCTGCTCCATTTTTTTCGCCAGGAAATAAGTCTGATCACTTTCTGTACTGGAAAGTAGTCTTCTCTCTTTTACCACCAGGAAATTGTATGCTCCATTTCTCAGCCATAAAATAGTCTTACCCCTTTTAAACCAGGAAATAGTCTGCTGCCTTTCTCCTGCCGTCTTCCCAATATCTCTGCCTGCACCATTTTCAGATACGTTTAGGATTCACCTTAACATGTCGTCCATGTTCCTCACTAAAATGTTTTCTGGAGGATGCAACCACACAAGGTTTAAATGCTAAATGGAATGAGCGTTTATTGACCATCGCTACATTGCTCACAACACAGACAACCGGCGTCTGCACGACTGTGCACAAGCCGGGAGTGGGGTGGGCTCACGATGCTATCTGATCACCATTAGCTCTGTGTAGAGTTTGTGTTAGCCAGGGGGCGGAGCAGACTCTTCCTGGAGGGGGTAGTTCTCACTTTGTGACATCAGCACATGAGGGTTCGCTCGTATTCGTTGGTATGGGAGGGGCTACAGTTGAGAGTGCAGGTTTTTATAAGATTACTACTACTATTATATTGAGGCATGAACATTATAATATACTTAAAAGCTCAAATGGTGGATTTTCCATGGTTTGGCCCCTTTAAGTTATGGGACATTGCTGCTGTGGTAATTGTCCCATAATGGACCATCCATGCATAAAACGGTATGTTCTGGCACTGGTTGCTGTCTGGCAAAGATGATGGTGTGCTCTTTTTCTATGCTAGTAATAAAAATGTTTTGGTGCTTCTAAGACGCTGACATTGTTTAACTTTGGATTCTAATTAATATCAATTACTCAGTTTTATTGCTGTAATCGTGCCAACAGAATGAGAGGCTGTGATGAATTTGGTAGGTGGAACACAGTAATGGTGGAGCCTTCTCTGTTGACATTTTGTTTGATTGTGTGTGTTTTTAGCGTGTGTGTGTGTGTGTGGGGGGGTTCATTAGACCAGGTCACTCTTTCCAGCCCGGTATAATCAGCAGAAAACTAGCAGGCAGTCCGTGTCTCAATTAGAGACCCAAACAGCCCATTTATAAGAAAATCAACACAAGCAGTATGAGAAATAATTTAACACCGCAAGTAATGTTCTGCCTGAGTGAAAATGTAGCACAGTCTCATTGGTATGCATAAAATAAGATATGAGGCTGCCCGTATCCTCTTCTTCACCTTAGCATTAATTGTATACGCTGATAATGACTTTGACCTTCACTGGGAAGTTCTTTGGCTGTATTGTGTGTGCTCTCCTTACTCATGCGCTGCAGCAAGCTCTCACTGTCGCAGAAGCACTTGAATGGAAGAATAGAAAAGCGCTTCCCTTGATACAAGTTTTAAAAACTATTTCAACTTCTTCAAAGTTCAAGAAACAGAATTCAAATGTTGGATTAAAAAAAAAATAGATATTATTATTGCCACCCGAGTATCAGAAACACCACATCAAAGCATGGAGTATGGAGCTAAATTAGGGACAATATTATTTAAAAACCCAAATAAAACACATTGAAAAAAATATTGGATTTTGGCCAAAACAAACTGCAAAATATCTGAAATATATGTATGAAATATGAAAAAAAAATATTTCCAGCTTCAAATGTTCAAATCTCAAAATTTCAATTTCATTTTTTTTTTTTTTTACATTTCAACTCTTTCCTGTTGTTTTAAAATCAGAGAATTTCAGTTACAAAACTTTTGCCCCCATTGTGGCGAGTTGGGGCGGGGCCAATCAAAATCGACGAGGGTGGTAACTTCCATTACCATTGACCGTAATTATACAAGTTATCAGAGTCGGTGAATGCACCAGGACTTAAATGACCATCCTCATCATTACTTTGTTAGCCCCGCCCCAACGCGCCACTACAGGGCCAAAAGTTTTGAAACTGAAATTTTTAGATTTGTAAATAAACAAAAAAAAAAAAAAGAATTGAAAGTGAAAAAAAAGTTGAAATGTGGAGTTTGGAAACCTAAAAATCAGACCCTCTAGGATTTCGCGATGTTGCGATCGCAAACCCTGCGCTTTGTTGCGCACCCTGAAACTTTTTATCTTTACCGCAACTTTGACCAATCTAGTCATGGATGACGTGACTTTTTCTCTTCCGATTTATCCCTGGGTGTTGGCCTATTTTTTTTTTTCATCTGTCTTTAGTCTTTTGACGTTTTTCGCTTCAAGACGCGCGTGAACGGTCACTCCACCATGTGTGCGGGCGGACGCCTGGGTGTGTGGGTGGGGGTGTTGCTCTGAACTCGAGCGTGCGGGGGTGCGCTAATTGCGGAGAGTATGAGAGAAAGAGAGAGACTGTAAATAAATACAAAGGAAGAGTGTAGAGTGCAGGAAAATAATTCCAAGTAGAACTTCCTCCACAACAAACCAGTTCCACACCTGAGAGAACCTCTAAAACAGAGCAAACATAACTGACAAAAGAAACTATATCAACTCCTCAAAGCCTTCTGCTACCAGAGACTCACAGCAGTGATGTTTTTGAAATAAAGATCAAGATTCTGAGATCATGGAGATCTGAGGATTAATCTGCTTATGCTGTTTTTTTTTTTTTTTAAGATTATAATTTTTCCCAGGAAAATTAAATTTTATTCAAAAGTATGTTTAAATCAATACACAAATATTTGGGTTATTGTGAGAAGATATGGGCAAAAGTCAACAATCATCCTGGATGGTCTGAAAAAACAAAACATTTTAAGCTGAAAATAATCAAATTTATTTTATAATATCAAAAAGTTTTAATTTTAACATTTTAACACCAATATTTTTTTCAATTTGGCCCCAGTTTATCTCCATAACAGAGAGGTGATGATGCTGGGCTGTAAAGGACTTGATCACACAGGCTTCTTGGTTAGAATGAAGCTTTTTTTTTCTTTTAGGCACCGCGGCCGGAAAACATTTATTGAATGATCTGAAGGAGTGGCGCGTGAGAAAGCTGCAATATTTGCAGTGAACCTCTTGAGAGCTTTCAGCCGGCCCGTTAGCCGAATCCCCAGAGGAGGTGCTAAGAAACACAATGCATTAACACAACAGTTGATGTTCCTGTAAGTGAGCGCGGTTGCTTGCTCATAGTCTTTTCTGCTGATCTGCATGTTCTCCAGTCTTGTCACTGATGCTGTGATCCATTAAGGTTTGTGTTTTTCGCCCCCCCCACGTGCTTCATACGCCTGTCTGGACTAGGCCCCGCCCCCTCCCATACAGTTTTATCTCCTGCTGTGGACAACAAATGCACCCGACCCATTCTCCAGGAAGTGTCATGTGTGGAAATGGCATTAGTTTAAGCCAGTCACAGCTGTTGGTGTGGATAGAGATAAGAACAAAGGCTAGTTAACTCACGATGAATTATGAATGATTGAATGTATAAATGAATTATGCTTTTGTTTCATCGTGTATTTTAGTCGGTGTTGGCTGCAAATGTGCTTCTGTGACTAATGTTACTTTCAGAATGATTTTTTTTCTAAGCGAGTGCGTGTCGGAGCCGCGAGCTCGCCTTCATGATAAACCTCAACACATGTCCCGTTTGATAACCGAAAGGGCTTACATTCGGGTAATTTAATTTTAGACACAGCGGACGCGTACAAATTTCTGCACGTGTTCCTCGTTTATACAGAAGGAGAATTGTTCTCCAACTGATCTGACTTGTGCACTTGCTAAGTCATGCAGGAGCGGTTTTATGTATTTGTAGATGAGCGACCAACCGTCCATGAAAACAAAAGAACTTGAGTTAAATTAATTACTTATGCTGAACACAGTTACAGAAAATGCTTAGATTTGACATGATAGACTGTAGATCTATATTAAGGGTGAAACTATGTTAGGTTGTGGAATACAACTCACATGAGGTTTGTGTTTTTGGTGTTGGGTTTTTCTCATATAATAAGAAAATTAAGATTAAAACTGAGTTTCTGAGTATTTCTTTATTCAAATTGAGGTGAAAAAAATTCTGTTAGAAAAAAAACTTGTAAAATGTGTAATCGAGGGGGTCACAAACTCCCTGACCTTGTCATTTTAATTGCACTGCTACAGTTAGGTTGGTAGAGTGAGGGGCTGTAAGCTAGCTGGAGAGTGAGTAAACAGGTGGATGATGAACTCCTGACGCTCGGCAGAAACTATTTTCATAAAATAACTAAAAACCAGATACTCATAATTAGGGCTGTAACGAGTATCCGGGTGCTCGAGTACTCACAATTTTCTCCTGAAAATTCGAGTACGAATATTCGTGACTTCCAAGATCGCTGATTCGCGATCTTTATAAATATAGTAAATTGTAGTAAAATATGATCAAAATATTATCTGGGAACAACGTATTTTTCCTCTGGAATGCAGATGAATGTAGGATTTTAAGTTTACAAACTAAAACAAAGCCGAAAGAGCTGCGGTAGCCACCGGAAGTAAACACATCTTCCTTGTCGGTGAAGCTTCCGGTTTTCAAAGTAAAACTAGCTAGAGATTTTTTCCGTTCAAAAACTGAGACTGAAGCTCTGTTCACTGACATAACTTTAGAAAAATGATTTAAATTAACATCGGAGCTTTAGCCCACGTGTTTACTTTCATTTGGTAATGGTAACTCTTCAACACTTAACGCAATTAACGAAACTCCAGCTTATTCTGAAGAAACGCAGCCTCGCGCTGCTGAAAGGAGGATGTAAACAACGTGAATCAGCTGATTCTGCTGTGGAAAAAAAAGTTTTTTATACGGCCTCTCCACCAATACGTAATGCTTAGAACGTAAAATATTGAAGAACTTTGAGAATACTGAAACACTGAAACATAAAGGAGCTCACTTTTGTTTTAGTTTAACTTTCAAAGTAAACCTGAAACTGTCAGACTAAATTGTCTAAGAAATGCAGAAAAAAAAATCCTCATTTGCTTTCACATTGCACTTTTGAGAGTGGAATAATCTGCCGGATGAATTCTGATGGATATTGATCTGATACCAATCCGATACCGGTCAATACCACCGATATCAATACAAAAATCAATACTTTTTGTAAAAGCCTTGGATCTGACATGACTCTAAAAATCTTAATTGTTTTGAATCACAGTGAGAAGTTTCCATTTTTAATAATTAGATCAACATGAAAACATAATTAGAGGAATATTTTCAAATAAAAAGAAAATTGTTTATTAAAATAACTTCTTGAAATGAAATAAAAAGAGAAGAAGTGAATGCAAAGCAGTCAACAAACCAAAAGAAACAAGTAACTGTGACACAAAAATTAATCAAAATGTTTAACAATTTAAAAAAAAAAAAACATCTGGTAGAAATATAAACATTTTGCAACTTCTTAGCCTTTTAAATAAAGCAATAAAAACAGGCGAGAAATCACTTGTCAAAAAAAAAAACAGCATTTAAATAGAGTGGAAATCCTCTTTCTCTGCTGCTAAGATCTCACAGGACTATCGAGAGAGATCAGACAGCGACTTAGTTGGATCCTTTTTACATATAAAGAAAGTTTTCAAATAAGAGTATAAAATATTGATATCTATGGGCTGATATTGATCAGATGCCAACTTGAGATCAATACTATCAATATTTCTGATCGATCCGCCTGGCACCAATGTTTGGTTTGGTGATTTTGCTTTAAAGTCCCACTAAATCTGCCAAATCTAATTTTAAAAAGTCATTTTTTAAGACATTTTTGCTGCAGAGCAGCAGGAGATCATTAGAAATTCACCTCTGAGTTGTGAGCAAAACTGAATTTAGCGTCGACTTGTTTTGTTTACACTCTCTCCCGCTAGCTTATAGCATCCCACAAGTCAAACATTTTGGAGCTATCCAAAGTTACAGTTTTTAGTTCAGTTTAGATCCAGATGTCACCTCAGATGAGGAAAATGAAGACGTTAATAGATCTATTTGTGATAAAATGATAACTGGACAGGGATTACATACAGTTGTTTTTTCTGCTCACTCCTATTCAAGCTAAAACAGAAAGTTAGTCTAAGTTCAGTTTCTATTGTGTTGACACACTCAGTTTTGTCAGTCAGGACGATTTAATTTTATGAATTCAACTTCTGCATATTTTTATTTGGTCGATTTTTTTGCTATGAAACGAATGTTTTTCTTTTTCTGTTTCTATCTTAGATAAATCTAATCTAATCTATTCGTCTGCAAGTCGATGCTTCAGAATTGAAGCTCATGGCAGTTGCTGCATAAGAGTGGATCATGTGCTCCTGATCCATCACAATTTCCATGAAGAAATCCTCAGAAACCCAGATTTAATCTTCAATTCTTTGATATATGTCCTCTTTCATTGGAGTGGGTCTTTAAAGAAGCACTGACCAGAAAGAGGTAGAACCCCCGGGATGAAAAAAACAGAAGTTGTAAACAGTCTTCCATAGTCACACACATATAACTTCCATTGCTCCCAAGACTTTTTAAAGCATTTTCTTTATTCGGGTCTCTGTATATTCACAAGGTGACCTTTTTCATGCTTAAGTTTACCTCTCTTCTTTGGTTTCTGTTGTGCTTACTCAGTAGTGGACCATAACACTCGCAAACAAAGGAGACCCACACTGAGCTGTTTTTGTCCAAAGCATTCAAAACATACTCAAGCAAAGGAAACAATCCCAGAACTTGAACATTGCACAGCAAACAGCCTCAGGGTGAAGAGTTGCCTTAACTTTCCTCTAGTCACAACAATGAAAGGTTTCTGTCTTTGGAGAGATGGTCAAGAGTTGAAGATCCTTGAATTTTTAGAGACTTGAACTGATTTCAAGTTTAGACATTTTTATTCAAGTCAAGGACATATAGAACCCAAGAGCACAAACATGTCAATTAGGGATGTCGGGAAAAATCGATTCGCATTCAGAATCTCGATTCTCATTTTTAACGATTCAGAATCGATTCTAGATTTTCAAGAATCGATTTTCCCCCCATATTCTTGTATTTATATATATCATTAATGACTAGAATCTGCTAGCTTACTTGCAAGCTGTAATTGTCACAAAACGGCCACCGTAGTTTGTTTTCTCTGGAGGTTAGCGGAGCTTCCTGAATGCGCGCGACGCAACATGGGAGAAGAAAAAGAGATTCCTCCTGTCAAATATTTCGGGAACACTTCAAATAGTCAAATCTCGTCCAATCATCTGGAGCTTAAAGTTTGAGAAGTCTTTCACTTCCTTCTACCGTTGAAATCATCCGTCCCTCCAGGATTTCCTGATGTTGCGATTGCAGCTATTAATGCAAATTCAATCAAACCCGCGATTTGTTGCGCACCTTGCAGCTTATACCGCAACTGTAACTTTGAGGAATCTACTGTGACAACAGTCATGGATGATCACGTGACCGTCTCCCTTCCCTCCTCTCTTTTATTATCGTTCTATAGCTCTCAGACTTTTTCTCTTCAAAACGCGCGCTGCGTGCACGCAACGGGGCGAAGGTGCGATGTCATACTGCGCGGAGCACAGCTGCTGCACAACAGGAACCGAGTATGAAGAGAAAGACTGGAACCATTTCACTTTCATTGGTCATACAAAGGAAGAATTTAGAATCTGCAGGAAAAGAATTCCATATAGATTCCAGAACCTTCTCCACAACAAACTTCTAGACACCTGAGAGAAGCTTCTTTAAAACAGAGCAGATCATTAAACCAGATCAACTCCTCAAAGTCTTTGTCTTCCTCTATCAGCAACTCAGCAGTGATGCTTTTGAAATAGATAAAGAGGAAGATTCTGAGAACATATGAGGATTAATCTGATTATGATGTTTTTTAAGTTCACGATTTCTCACTGAAAAGTATGAAACGCACGTTTAAATCTACGCATATTTTGGTTATTGTGAGCAGGAAAGACCAAAGTTCATTTTGTGTTTGACAGTTCTATTCTAGTTAAATGACATCTCAACAACACTAATATATGGTGATGATGCTGTATTTACTTTGTGCATGTGTCACAATAAAAAGAGTTGGAATATGAATATGTGATTTTTATTTCACAATTAAAAGAATTTAGGTGCTTTTCAAAAAATGATATATTTAAAAACAACTTTTTACAGAAGCTGCAGCAACATCAGGCACTTTGGAACGCAACAATCACAAAAATCTGCTGCGAAATCCTGGAAGGTCTGAATAATATCACAGTCTCATGAATAAATTCAATTTCTTGATCAAAAGATTTCCTTTGTGTTTTAAATTTTTGAATCGAGAATCGATTCAGAATCTAATCGGTACCCCAAGAATCGGAATCAAATCGAATCCTGCGTTGCTGTAAGATTCACATCCCTAATGTCAATGTTTTCTCCAAAATGTCCCCTTTTAAATTCAAAGTACTGGTCTGCTGTCACTGGTTTACTGACTTGCTTTGGTCTTTTTAGGACATCGGTACTGCATAAACCTATTGAATGAGCAGTGTTTGACCAAGTATTGACTTAACTGTCCAAAAAGCTGAATCCACTCCAGTTTGACAAGAAAACAAAATGAGACGCTGAAGATGTGAGTTTGTCACCAAGCAACCGGATTCCACACACCTACAGTCAAGGGTTGTATTTATAGACTTCTCACCTGCTTTTAACAATGTGGACAACACTGTTATACACGGCTTATCAGTCCTGTAGGTTTCCCCCACACTGACTTATAGAGAAAAGATTCCTTCAAAGACAGACCACATTCACTTACGGCTGTGATTCTCTGTCATTTAGTCCTCCACAGGTTTACCTCCATTTTTTAAATATAAATTAATATAAATTATTTAAAAAAAGAAATGCAAAGATCCATACGCATTATAACACACAAAAATAGTTTGATAATTATGTTTTGAAAAATGCCACGGGCCGCTGAGGTGTAGAGGTCAGCCAAATGAGCATTTCCACATCAACAAAGTTACTTTTCACAGCATACAAAACTAATATTTACTATTGTTTGGGAAAAAGTAAACAGTTGTTTTGAAAAAAAAAAAATTCTTGTTTTCCTCATGCCATATGTAGCGCCATATCCAAGCTAATGTAAACATATGACAACTTTTAGCTAAAATATTCAACCCGTAGCAAAACACAGTTACAGGGTTGAATCATTGTAACAGGGTTGAAGGCTGGCCTGTTCTTAAGACAGTAAAGCACTTTTTTTCTCTGTTATTTCATATTCAATATTTTCTCATAACAGAGGCTAAATCAAATGCAGAACGGCTCATAGAGTACAGGGCGAGACAAAATACAGAAGAGTCAGATTGTCCCGTTACAGCAGGGGTGTCAAACTCAATCGCACAGGGAGCCAAAGTATCTATTTAAATATTAAGTGAATATTTATTGAACACTCTAAAACTAATTTTTTAAAATTTTAAACTATAACTTTTTAACACAATTATGAACTAGACATAATCTGGGATAATGTTAGTGTGAATGCTGTAAGCTGAATTTGATTGCTGAAGATGCTAATGTTGATAGCTAAAAACGCTGAAACTGATAGCTTAAAATACTTAAGTTGACAGCTGAAATCATTAAAGGTCATAGCTAAAAACCCTGCAGCTGATAGCTAAAAATGTTAAATTGATAGCTAAAAACGCTGAAGCTGATCGGTGAAAATACTAAAGTTGACAGCTGAAATGATTAAAGGTAATAGCTGAGACCACTACAGCTGATAGCTAAAAACGCTAAAGCTGATAGCTAAAAATGCTGAAATTGATAGCTAAAAGGCGCTGAAGCTGAAAATTCTGAAATTGATAGCTTAAAATGATAAAGCTGAAAATGCTGAAATTGATAGCTAAAAACGCTGAAGCTGATAGGTGAAAATACTAAAGTTGACAGCTGAAATCATTAAAGGTAATAGCTTAAAACGCTGCAGCTGATAGCTAAAAATGCTGAAATTGATAGCTAAAAAACATGGAAGCTGAAAATTCTGAAATTGATAGCTAAAAACGCTGAAGTTGATAGGTGCAAACAGTGAAGTTGATAACTGAAAATACTGAAGTTGATGGTAGAAATCACTGAATTTAATAGCTGAAATTGCTGCAGATAATAGCTAGAAAAATATTTTTTAAATACCAAATTAGCCTCCAAATACTAAAAAAAAAAAATACTCAGGTTAGCCAAAACAGCTAGCATGTAGCTAAAATATTAATCTTAACTCCAAAATAGCCTAAAAAACTTACTAAATGCCAAAATAGTCCAAAAAGCTAGCAGAATGCCATTGTTTTTTACTTTAAAACCATAACCTTTTAAAAATAATTATGAATAATAAAAAAGCAGGAAAGTTATTCCAGAATAAAGCAACTTAAACCTTGAATAACCTGAGAACTCAAAGCGCACTGAATTCAGAGAATGACCTGGGAATGTTAACTCCCACATGTTCACCAGAGTTGTGAAAGATGAACTCTTGTGTTGACCAAACAAAAAAATCTTGGTCTATGCGGGTCCCGATTCATTTGCAGACGAACTCTGGTGCGGTTTCTCACAGTGCAAACGCAGACAAACTTATTTATGAGAATCAAAGAAGGTGATGTTCAGCACATTACAAGGGTGAAAAAATAAAAAAACACAAGCGCAAATCTAAAGGAGCATGAATCATGAAAACTTTGGAAGACATTTCTCAGAAACTGTAGTGCATAATTTAAAGACATCTGTTTGAGATAGGTCAGTAACCGGAGCAGATACAGAATTTGTTAATAAAACAGACAGACGGCAAAAGTATATTTTCTTCTTTTGTATTTCAAACTCACAAAAAAATGAAAGAGACAAGGTTGACTCGTGCCTCTTTAGAAGTAATAGTCAATTTGCCAGCACAAGTGACAAGGATTTTGCTGATTGTTTCCCACCAGCCATGCCAAACTGACATCCTTGGAAAGTTCCAAAGGGCTGTCACTAGCAGCAGAAACAAAAAAAGTCTCCCTCTATTGTTTACTGCTGAGTCTTCTTCCTCGCTGACAGCATGAGAAAAATGTCTTTGTACATTTTAGTGAGACAATATTTCCTTAACATACTGAGAAATCATCATTCTTAACTACCAGTTTAGGACATTTTTCAATGTGAAATAAATGTTCTTTTCAAAAATGAAACGATTAAAATGGTTCGCTTTAGGTGATTTTTGCTTTTTGGAATCAGTCAATCAGCATTTGAACTTTCTCTTATAAATGTCAATGAGGACTGCTTACACACTTGGATGAAGGAGACTTGGCAAGAATCGGAATCCAACCAAAATGTGACTCGATTGGACCTGAAATCAGACACGTGACACTCGCATTGGACTTTAAAGCCACATTCATTAATTGTCAGTGTCTTCAGAGAAGCTGAAGGCAAATGATAAACAGAATGAAACAATATTAGTTAAGTGCATCTTGTTTGAACTGCAAAGTAAATCAAACTCTTAATAGCTGAGAAAGAATTGACTCCAAGAATTCCTTATAAATATTTAAAGATCAGCATTGCTCAGATATCTCTGTGCGGACGTGATGCGTCATGAAGAATGTTGAGATGTCATCATGGTTGAAGCTTTAGAGGTTAGTGTTTGTAGAAACCTAAAAATCTGTGCTCTCATATTCAAAATACAACTGTTTGGAGAGTGAGTGCAAGAGTTACACCGGGGTAACACTGGACGCGGAAACGCCGCAAAGCGGAGCGGAGCGGAGTCCGCGCCGCTTCCGCTCCGCTCTGCAGTTCACACCAGACGAACATTTTTCCGCAGCAGTCCACAGGCGCTTCTGCTAGAGCTTTTTTTGTTTTTGCCATCATGGTTGATAATTTCATAGCCTAAAGACATTAACCCATGTTCCTGCTAAGAAGAACTGCTCTCTCAAAACCCCGCCCACCAGCTCTGTCGGCCCACTGTACTGATCTGTGTGCGTGCGCGTGTGCATCTCTGTTTTGTGTGTGTCTGTGCGCACGCGCTCGCAGGTGTCTGTGTGTGGGTAAATTAATAAACTACAATTATTAACCCATATTTCTGCTAAGAGGAGCAGCTCTCTGCATCTCTTTTTTCTCTCCCAAAATCCCGCAGCCCCGCCCACCCGCTCCGGAGTCAGCTCACTATAAACATTACCCCGTTTCTGCTAAGATGAGCTGCTCTCTGTCTCTTTGTTGTCATTTATTTAACTCCCGAAACTCCTCACCCCGCACCGGAGTCTATCCACGTTGATCTGCGTGTGTACGTGTCTGTGAAAAAAGAGAAAAAAAAAGTGTGCGTGTCTGTCTGTTTTGTGTGTCTCTGTGCTCGCGCGCACACGTTTGTGTTGTGATTGTATGTTTATATCCGTGTCTACCGCCTGTTTAGATACAAAAACATGATCACATTTGTCAATAGTGGCATTTTATTGTGAAAAACGGGTTATATTTTGAAAAGAAACCGGATTTTCTCATGTATCTTGATGCAACTTCCGGCTAGAATTGATGCGGAACGCTCGCGGCTCGCGCACAAAATAGGTCAGACGCGGAAACGATCCGCTGCACCGCGCGGGCCCTCCGCTCCGCTCTGTTCTGCGCCTTGTGTGAACAACGCCATAGGATAACAAGGGCGCCAATTGGAAGCGGACTCCGTTCCGCGCCGCTTCGCAGCGCTTCCGCGTCCAGTGTAAATGGGGCGTAAGACGGGTCTACTTCTGATTGGAGGTTCGTTGGTAAGATTCTGGCTCTGCTCCGACAATGTGCTGAAGTGTCCTTGGGCAAGACACTGAACCCCACATTTCTCCTGGTGGTTATAGGTCGACGCCAGTGTTCGGGAGCAAAGCCGCCATTATTCCATGACTGGAACTCTGACTGTAAAGAAGTCTACTAAGAAGGTAGTAAAGCCTTTTATAAGTATACACCATTTTTCTTTTTTGTCAAAAATGTGACCAACTGCAGGTTTGTTTTTTTTTTTTTTTACAATCTCAACTAAAAGCTTTGTGGTGGAAAATGGTTTAAATACTTGTAACAGATGACATTATTTATTACACTTCACCTGCAGATCTGTCGGTACAAGGTTTAATTTAGATTTGACAATGAAAGTTCTCAAGCTGTCACTTCTACGTCATGCCATGGTTGTGTTGTGAAAACTTTGGTGTAGTGAGGAACACACGCCTGAACACGACCTGGAATGACTGGTGCATGCTTCCATCTTTAGTCAACTCGTCGACTGTAACGATGTTTTTACAGGACAACCAAAAAAATCAATCAGAACACTGCAGCTTATTCAGGTGCAGGTTGCTCGGGTTCTCTCAAGGACCAACAAAGTAAACTACATCAGTCCAGTCCTGAGGTTTCATACACAGTTCCTCTGCTGGTTTAAAAAGCTTTGAATGGCTTGGCACCTTAAAAACAAAAATTGACCTTCTGACCCAATACGTACCAACCAGATTTCTTCAGTCAATTTGAAACAGTCTTTCATCAATTCCTAGCATCAGAACCAAACGTGGAGAAACTTCTATGATCCATAGATCTGGAACAGACTTCTAGAAATTTTTAGATCACCATTTTTTTTTTTCCATTCCTGTTCTCAGCTACGTTTGTACTCAAATGTTTACATCAGGACAGTTGCTTTAAGTTTACTTTAAATTCAGTTCTTTGCACTCTATTTACATTTTTATTCTTTTTGTTTCTTTTTATGAAAAACTTTTCGAATTGTCCTTGTGGACGAAATCTGCGACACCCATAAACTTGCCTTGTCCCATATTTTATGAACGACACCCAAACTGACCTGTATTCAAGTGTGGTCAAAGCAGCGTCAGGACATTTAAAGGGCTGCTCAGAGTTATCACAGAGAGATGAAAACCCTGCTGGAGTCACTGAATATTATTAAACAAGTATTTTTGAGAAAAAAAATTCCCAGTACCAATAGAATCAGATACCAATACAAGCTTCATTTGAGTTAATTTCTACCAAAAAACAATGAATTTCCCTCAAGATTAATAAAGTATAATCTAATTAAATTGAGTTTCCAAAACTCTAAAACACAGCCTTGTTATTAATACTTGTTTTAGGCCAATAAAACATATGCAAACTGTTTCTGGTTACATTTTGGAGCAGGTTACAAGGTGCACAATGCAATTATCAGAGCTTTTTTTTTTCATTTTGCATGACAAAATTAAATAGTGCCCTTACATTAAGGAGGTCAGCTGTACCTTAATATGACCTGGTGAATTCATGCAGATGCGCATAACCTGATGGGTTCATCTCAAGGCCAAGACTGCATTTGCAGTACTGCTGATTAGATATTGACACCCCACCCCCTTGCTTTC
Source organism: Oryzias javanicus (assembly GCA_003999625.1). Classification (NCBI taxonomy): domain Eukaryota; kingdom Metazoa; phylum Chordata; class Actinopteri; order Beloniformes; family Adrianichthyidae; genus Oryzias; species Oryzias javanicus. The sequence goes on along the minus strand of CM012441.1, from coordinate 30,724,725 downwards.
CAATGATATAGTCTCAAACATTCTGTCATCGTGTCCTTGTGTTTAATCCACAGACTGTACACTCTGTTGAAATGAAACTGTTCCACACGGCGGTTTATGCAGTCCAGTTTGTTTGCAGGGTAATGTCAGCCAAATGGCAATCCATTATGAAAACATGCAAGATATACAGGCATACAAGATAGGGATCTGTTGTATTATCTTTTGTTTTGAAATGCTAATTGGTAAACATTTACCCAATATGCTTCAGTGTGTCTGTGCAAAAGGGGAATGCATGGCATCAGGAAGTTATATGTTTGCTGAAAAGCTTCTCGGGTGAATTAGAAAACAGAAATTGGAGTAAGGTGTTGGAAAAGTTTTGGTTTGGGGAGTAAAACCATTAAACAATAGGACTGGGTTGATAAAATCGATTTGAATCGATCTAAGCTTAATTGATTTAATGCTCAAGTCTGCTAGCTTGATGCTAATGTTTAATGGAATTTCCCATAGGGTGGCTAATAAAAAAAGCTGGGTCGACCTAAATATGCATCGCTGAATAAATAAACATCTTTATAAACTCAAATGCATGAATTTTCCAAACTCTTTAGGAAATATTTTTTATGTGTTGTAGTCTTAAACACAGTTTTTTGCTCATACTGTCTTCTTCTTCCTGAAAAAAATGTACTGCTATAGCACCATTGTCACCTAGTGGCTAAACTGAAACTTCCTCTTGTAGAAGCAGAACAATGTTTACAATGTTAATGATCCCCTTTAGAGAAACCATGTAACACTGTATGCCAGAGCTGTCAAACTCAATCACATAAGGGGCCAAAATCCAAAACACACCTTAGGTTGTGGGTCAAACAGAATAAACATTATTAAACACTCTAAAACTTTCAAAACTTAACTTTTTAACATGATTATGAATAAAAACACGCAGGAATATTATTCCAGAATAAATCAACCTAAACCTTAAATGACAAAACTATACTTTGTCAAAATTATGCAAGTAAGAAATAAGCTCAAGATAACATTGGGTCATTAATAACAATGAAATAAAAATGATCCAATGAGCCTTGATTTTGACACTTGTACCATATTGCAATAATAATAAAATTTAATCAAAACATTTTACAACACGTGTCAGAGTCGAGGCTCGGCCCTCCAGGTAATCATATCCAGCCCTCCAGATAATTTTATCTTATTATTATTGGCCCAATGTTGACATGTGCTTATTTTTAACTTGTATCATTTTGACAAAGTATATTTTTACGGAGAGTAAAATATGGAAAGTTATTTAAGGTTTACTTTGATTTATTCTGGAATAATACTCCTGCCTGTTTTTGTTTAAAATGATGTTAAAAAGTTACGGTTTTAAAATTTTAAAAATTGTCATTCTGATTCTCTTTTTGGACTATTTTGGCATTTACTAAGATTTGTTTAGTCCATTCAGGAGTGTAGCTAATATTTCAGGTACATGCTGGCAAATTTAGTCTTTTTTTTTGTTTGTTTTTTAGGCTATTATGAAGTTTGGCTATTTTTCAGCTCAATGCTAACTGTTTTGGCTAACCTAGTTTTTTTTTTTAGGCTAATTTGGCATTTAGTGCTATTAGCTTTAGCGTTTTTAAGCCATCAATTTCAGTATCTTCAGCTATCAGCACTAGCTGATGAAATTTTCACCTATCAGCTTCAGCGTTTTTAGCTATCAATTTCAGCATTTTCAGCTATCAGCATCAGTGTTTTTAGCTATCAGCTGCATCGGTCTCAGCTATTACCTTTAATTATTTCAGCTGTCAACTTTAGTATTTTCACCTATCAGCTTCAGCGTTTTTAGCCATCAGTTTCAGCATCTTTAGCTATCAACATTAGCATCTTCAGCAATCAAATTCAGCTTACAGCATTCACTAGCATTATCGCAGATAATGCTATATATCTAGTTCATAATTAGGTTAAAAAGTTACAGTTTTAAAAATGTCGTTTTAGAGTGTTCAATAAATGTTTGTCCTACTTGGTCCGCAACCTAATATTGGGTCCTTGTGCGATTGAGTTTGACACCTCTGAACTGTATCAGATTAAAAAATATATTCAAAACACATAGTACATTATTGTTATATATTTCTAAACAAAGGTGTAAACTCAAAATTGAATTGAATTGAGAGAATCAAAAGAATAAAAAAAATCTCAATTGAATGGATCCAGGCTCAGGTGAATTGAATCATTTCTGGAAATTATTATATATACCCAGCTCCACTAAACGAGCAGGTTAAACTGGATCATCTGACCTTCCAATGACAAGTCCCGTTTTTGTCCAAATGATAATCCCAGTTCTCTGTATGACTATTCCGCCCGATAATATCAATCTCCCATCAATGTTATTTTTTCTTTAGCCTTGTCGGCATCATCAGTCCTCTTAGCAGGGTGTGAGATTGAGCTTTCTGTCACGCCGCATTCCCAGGTGCAGCGGCAGCAGCGGCGGACCAGTGACGGGCGTCTCCTCTGTGAGCAGATAAAAATCATCTGCTATCGCAGCTCATTCAGGCCCTGCACCAACGTTAGATGCAGCCTTTTTCAAGATACTGGTGATTAGCATAGCTTGGCCTCAGTGCTAATGTCATTTCAGAGCCTACACACTAATGACAGTACTCAATATGGCTTTCATTAACATTCCGCTCACACTGGGCTGGGTCAGAGGTGGCAGGCAGACAGGCAAGTGAGCAAGATGTCCAGCAGAATACCAAAAGCAGAGCGGCGCTCCACGAGGATTGCAAACGTCTCTCAGTCATCTTTCAGTTTCACCCTTCTGCTGCTGACTCATTCACCGCATACAGTGGCCACAAACAGACTATGATAAATGGGGAGGTAAGCTGGCAGGTCCCTTCTTCCATCTGAGTTATTTCCTCTGCAGATACTGAAACAGAATATATGATGGGAGTAAAGAAGAGTCATAAGCGAAAGTATATATGGTAGAGAGGGTGGGCAGATGGGTAGAAGCAATATTATGCAGCTCTTAAAAGTGGTTTTTTTTTCCTGCTGCAAAAGCTTTCTGAAAAACAAAAATGGAACATTTCTTTTGATGAAAAAAAAAGTGTTTACGGGCAGAAAAATAGCCCAGCAGTGACACGTTTAAAGAAAGCTCATCAGTCTGTTTCTCTTAATCTCCCTGTCATCTCGTGCCGTAAAGTGTCCTTTGGAATATTGTTTCTTTTTTTTTTTTTTCCTCGTTTTCTGGACACAACGCTACAATAATAATTGCTAGACAGTTATAATAACAGATGCTGACAGGTACGCTGACAGATGGCTTTTTAAAGTCCAATGAGCTCGCTGGAAAAGATAAATAAATAATCGTGTATCGTGTCAGAGCTTAGGTGATGCTGTTTGCAGCGCCGTCACAGGAAGCTGAACCATTAGCATTTATTTTCCCCACTAAGATGGAAATTCATGCTGGCAACATGCCCATCAGAGTGGCATTTAACTCCAAACAGGTGCATAAGATACTGCTTCTGATGTTGAACCACAGAGACACTGTAAGTCTCTAAAAATGAAAGCAGCAAACCTGTCCTTTAAAACTGACCTTCAGTGTGTTTGCGTGGGAGTGTGTGTGTGTGTGTGTGTTGGGAGGTGAGCCGATACTCAAAATGGTAATCACATATCTCATTGCATGTATAATGAATCCCTAAGAGAGAAATGGGCAATCCAAACAGGAGACACGCTTTTACAGCTTGTGTGGATAAAACTGATTGTCTGTTTACATTTGCACATGTTGGGATTAACATCTGACTTTATCACCACATCCTCTGCTGCAGGAACACTGTACCTAGAAAAAAAAATGGAAAAACTTAATGTGTTGACCCAACTATCCGGTTATCTTTGCATCACAACCCGCTAAAATTACAACAGAATCATCTAGACATCATATTGGATAATAAAAATGTCTTTCATATGCGTGGAAGCTTACATGTACCTTTTTTCTTATCAGACAAACACTCTAAACCCCAAAGATATTACGCTTGCTATCTTACATCACAAAGAAGAACCACAGAAATCTCCCCTTCGAGAGGCAAATGGGCTTTGTCAATCTCGTCACCGTGGCAACGCTGAAGAAAGAAAAATGGAGCATTGTAAAACGTGATGAATGTTGTGAAGGGGTCTATTTCTACCTAAACCTAAATCTTACCAAACAGTGACTAAAACTGTGATAAACAGGAGCTGGAGGAAAACGGCAGCTCTGAAAATAGCAAAAAAAAAAAAAAAAAAATCACATAAAAATCACTAATATTTTACAGTAGATAAAAACAAAGTAGTGTAAAAGACAAGACGACATAAAATGTTTGTTTCTGACTGTAAATCCTGACTTGGTTTATCAGGGATAACCAGTTTTATCTAGTCTGTTTAATCTTTAGCTATTGTTTATATTTTATAACTAATCTTTTACATGTAAAAATTACAGGCATGAAGCCCAATGAGGCACACATCTTTTGTGATATTGGGCTGCTGTAACGCTGCTCTACAGTGAAAATGGCCCAAAACAAATAAATAAAAATCTAATCATTAAATATTTTCCAAAAAAAGAGTTAGAGAAGTAGAAGTAAACGATCCAAAAACGAATTGTAACACAAATGGTTATACTATGCATGGAGTTGTGTGACGGTTTAAAATAAAACCGCTCTTCGACTCTGCTGTGGAGTCATTGAAACACAACTAACAGGTCATAAAGATATCGGTTATGTCCGAACTCCCACCCTAATCCCCAACTGCTAAAATACTCTATAGAGTCCTGGATTTTAAAAGTAATTTGAAAACTTTCTTACTGTTAATAAAGCATAAGATTTTTGTTTTGCAGAAACGCTTTGTTAGGATCACAACTAGATCTGACTCACTCTATCTGCCCTGTTATTGCAGAGACTTCAAATTCTCTCTATATATAATATGAATATTTTTCTAATCTGTATTTTTAAACAATATTCTTGTTCCTGATGGTGCTAAGCCTGAGCAGTTCTCAGCATATGATATGGTTAATTTACAGCTCCATTCTCATTTAACCCATAATTCCTCTGGTCTTCACTTCTTAAGGTCAGTTTTCAATTAGATTTTTGGCGGCAAAACTTTGCAATGAATTCTCTTTTGTTCTCAATACAAACCTGCAATTCTTTAAAGTGTTGTAAGAAATGTTTAAGAAAGCATTTCATTTCTGTTTTGTATTGAGTCTTCTTTATATTTGTTTGACATTTTTCTGCACTTAAATTTACTTGTTTGGTCATGGGTCGTACTCTCTTAAAAATATTTCTTACTTTTATCCCAATACTCTTGTTATATAGATGGTATATATTTATGTTTTCTGCTATTAATTTGATTTTTTTGCTGTTTTATGACAAATCTTGTTACTTTTGAACTACAAATATATCTATTGCCACTTTAATCTTTGAAAACTTTTGGAATATAGATGTACATATGACATATATATATATATGTATATATTATATGTCTGATTCTATTGTTTGGGTTTTCATTTGGGTTTTGTGCCTCTCCCTCGACTTTCTTTTTTATTAATTCTTATAATGTAGTTTACTTGTGCAAAACAATAAAGACTAAAACACACTAAAACCCTACTCACTACTTTTCTTTTCTTTTTCTAAATGCTGGATATGATGTCACCAATTTCACAAAGTAAGAATGGAATTAATACAAACATGTGTCTACTTGTGACTCCACTGTGATCTGATGATGAAAATCAGGATGATTTGTCAAAAAAAATTATATTTAAAGATGTTTTTTTCTTTTCCAAAAAAATGTTCGATGGCTATGCATTGTGGTCTATTTTAGAGCAATACTGTGACCCCATAATGACTTTGTCCTTACATGTTCTCAGTTTTATTGCAATTGTTGATGTGGTTAATTGTTTTAGGTTGGGTTCCTACTTTTCTCTTGAAGGTTCTATTAATAGAATCTGCACCACATGAATACTTCACCATATAGGACAAACCTACAGAACGTCAACTATACAACACCAAAGTGGTTAACAAGAGGTTTTTAAGTGATACGTTCTTTGCTTTAGTAGGTATGATAATTTCCCAAATGACGTGACGGTAAATGGAGACGAGGAGAGCCAAGACAATTACCTTGCCATCTATTCACTTCTCTAACAGCCAAGTCCAGCTATTGTACTTGTACTCATTTCACTTAGGAGCAATCTGATCATTTTCCATCGATATGTAAAGATTGTGTTCTAAAAGGCATGTGGTCAGCTCCCTTATTAAATCTTTTTACGTTTGACTGGACCTCACAGACATTTACTGTCTCATCCTGTGATTAAAAACACTATAATGTGTGGATCTGGGCTGGTTTGCAGGGCAACAGTCCTCACTATGCAGTGCAGACCCCAGGAAAAATCGCTAGTTTCTTTCTTTTATTTTTTTTTTACCTACCAGTAAATTTCAGCATATATGCCAAAGTTGTCACAATATATACATTTATCCCTTTAAAGTCCCACTCCAACTATATTTTTTTCTGTTTGTTAAAGCATTTCCAGTGGTCTTTTACATAAGATTTTAGCCAAAATCAAGAAACCTGTTAATTTTTAAGACATAAGTTTCTGCAGAGCGGCAGGAAGTGCATGTGTTAGACTCATCTTATTTTGCTTACGCTCTCTTCTACTAGCTTATAACACCTCACATGCCCATGCAAACAAACATATATTGGAGCTATCCAGCCGTACAGTTTTGGGCCAAATTGCAGGTCAGATGAGGAAAATAGAGATGTTAATGGATCGATTTGTCTGCAAGCGAATGCGTCAGAAATGGAGTGAAATGTGAAAAATGAAACTTGTTGCATCACCAACCCGACCTTTTTCAAACTGAGCATTTTAATCTGATCCAGTGACTTCAATCAAAAAATATTAATTAATCCAGTTTTAATCATAAATAATTTTATTTATGTATGGAGATAAATTGGGGCCAATATTATTTGAAACACAAATTGAAAAAATATTGGTGTTTGGCCAAAAAAAAAAAAAAAAAAATAAAATGTCCAAAAAATGTTACTATTTCAAAATAAACGTATTATTTTCCGCTTCAAATGTTCAAAAAGCCATCTTTCTGTGTTACAAACAGGCATTGAAAATGCTTTGATGAAATGGCGAAAACACTATTATTATACAGAGTTATATTTCGGTAATATGCAGGACAATGTAAAAAATGTTTTTTTATGCCTAATGAAATGTAACTAACCATGAGGATGTTTTCAATGTCTATATTTAACGCATAAGATGGCGCTTTTAAAAGCTAGAACAGCGTTTTGGATGTGCGGTTTAAAACTCTGCTTTTCACACCTGTCTCAGGAAAACTTCAAGCTATGATAGTACAGACAATACAGCCATTTTCTGACCAAAATTATCCCAGTTCTCAGAGTTAGTGAACGCACCTGGACTGATGTTACCACCCATTATTCATTTTGACTGGTCATTCATGTTAGCCCCGCCCCAACGAGGCCACATCTTTGGAAACTGAAATTTTCAGAGTTGAAAACAAAAAAGAAAAGTTGAAAGTGAAAAAAAGATTTGAAACGGAAAAAAAAAATTTGAAATGGAAATTCTGAGTTTTGAAACCTAAAAAAACAAAAGATTTAAAGCAGAAAATAATTACATTTATTTTAGAATAGCAAAAAGTTTCCGACATTTCAAATAATCTTGGCCCCAATTTAGCTCCATAAAATGTCCTCCATCGTGTGGAAAATGCTACAAGAATATTTTAAAAACACCAGAAAACACAGTTTTTATTGGAGTGTTGCAAGAAAAGAGTGTTGCTGAGTATTTTACCAAAATCAGCTGATTTTGACGTGAATAAAAATCATCTTTTCATATCATCTTTGCACCGATATGTAACACAGTACTAAGCTGTTGCATTGTAGTGTTGATTCACGTTCCTTTAGCTCAGGGCTGCTCATTCCTGGTCCTCGAGATCTACCACCCTGACTATTTTCCAGATCTCCAAGCCCTGCCACCTGCTGATTGGCTCAGTCAGATGTCTCCACAATCTGATTGAAAGGACACACCTGGTCCAGGTAATCAGCAGCAAGCAGTACAGGGAGAGCTGGAAAACAGGCAGGGTGGTAGATCTTGAGGACCAGGAATGAGCAGCCCTGCTTTAGCTGGTAACTACTGTGGAGTGTTGCCTTTCAGTGCAAGGCTTCTTTTCGTCACTTCAAGACCCACTTTAATAAAAAATTGTGTTTTTGGTGTTTTCAACATTCTCTTGTAGCACTTTTCTAATATCAGAGGATATTTAAAGAAAATCAAGCTTTAAATTGCATTTCTGTGTACGTTTTTATTCAAATCTTTGTGAATCAGGAGCCGATGAAAACAACGCAGTTGCAAAAAAGCTTGTAGGAGTGACCTACAAGCTACTGCAGCAAGCCACAAGCTGGATCCATGAAAGTCTGTTTTTCTCGTATGAGCTCAAATCTGGATTAAAAAAAAAACTACACGATTAGAAAACTCAAATTTGTCGACATTTCTGGTAGGGTTGTAAGCTACATCGATCCATCCATCTTTATTTATGTGGGACCTCTCATATAATTTGTAACATGAAGCGCTTAACACTAAAATAAAAACAGATGATATGAAAACAAGCACAGCAATATAAAAATAGAGCCCCCGCTCAACACCTTCGACCCTTAACCCCCTTTCACAACCCCTTAACTGATGGAGATAAGATTTGGAAAAGAGGGAAAGGGGGCGGGCTTATTCTACACTCCAACTGTCCCACCCACAGTTCAGAGGCAAATTTCAAAACAACTCAGAAACTGTTCTTAAAAAGAAAAAAAATCTTTTTTTTGCTAAAAATGCCATTATCACAATTAGGAATGCTTTTATAGTAGATCAAAAGATGATTAGGACTTTCAGAATCTGTCTGAAATATGTTCATTGGATAAATCCTTGAAGAGTCAAAGAAAAATTCAACATAAGAGCTAAAGTGCTAAATAAAAGAGCACTTATAGTCCTTATTTATTCTATTGAAATCGAAAAATGTATGAAACTTACTTTGTTTTCTGACTGGGTTACACAACAACGTCATAAAAATGTTATGTTTATAACCTGTAATTTAAAAAAAAAAAGCCACAAATGACCTTGTGCCCCATGAACCTCTGTGTCTGTCTACACACTGTGACCAAACTGCTACTCCCAATCAGCTGAATAATGATTAATTTATATTGTGAAAGGTGATAATATAATAAGATGTCAGTAGCACTGGGAATAGATGACTCTGTGCTTTCTTGCTTAGAGCTGAGAAGATTGGCACCGTTCTCATTAGCGCAAAGACAAGAAACATGGGGAAACAGCTCGCATGGCCCTGTCCAAATTTAGAAACTTATCAGCCACCATTGAAACCTGCACTCCGGTTTTTGTATTAATTAACCAGAGTGCATTTAAAGTGTTGATTAGAACGTTTTATTTTTGTAGAAGTTCCTTTGACTTAAGTTCGTCCCCTGTGTGCAACCTTTATGCTTAAGCTTTACTAATTTACATGTATTTTTAGCATGCATACATTAAAGTTTTTCCCACTTTTTTCTTTTCAGGAACTCCCAAGGAAGTCAGCATGCATACTTTCAGAGAAATCATTTCTGTATCAGCCTTCCCTAATTACTATCTTTTTTTAGTGGCTCGTTGTCAGAACAGAACCAAACAGCGGCTGAAATCATCTGATTTGTAAATACCTCCAACACCATAAACCACCGTTGGAAAAGTGTGTCTGCCCGACCGACCGAAGTAAAATATCTCCTTAATCTGCGCCGAGACTTTGATTGAGGATCGACAGACTGACCCACTGACCCACTGGCAGAACAACTTAGACAGGCTACTCTGTAAACAGTTCCCTCAGAGGGAATATCTTTCCACATTTATCCACACTGGATAACACTGCTGCACAGAGCTCCGCTGACAGCACACTGGATAATTGGCTACCGTATGCCCCGATGGTCCTTGAGGGCTGTTGTCTTGTTCCACTGTAAATAAAGTAACACAATCTCAAAAGAGTGCGGCCTCTTACTCTAACACAGTTAAATAGAAGTAACAAAAAATTTAAATTTGAACAGACGAAAGAGGTCCTATTGTTGCTGGTTAGCTGTGCTACGTATGGGCCTCATCTAATGCATGCTGTTTCATATGCATACGGTTGGCAAGTTTAGACTTTCAAATACATTTTGCCTTTAGCTGTTGTAAGACCTTCCCTTTCATTGAATTCCAGAGTTTTTTTTCTTTTAGAATAAGACGTATTCACTTAACTACATCATATGAAATATTAACACTCTCTTCTGTAAAAGGCAATTGGAGTTCAAAGTCCAGCTCGGATGAAAATCATGTTTTTTGAGTTTGTAACATGTTTGTGTGGCATTTTTCTTATGAAAGATAACAAATGTAAAAAGAATTTATTTTGCAAATATTTCTCGTTTTAAATTTCTGTCAATAAAACTATGGTAGATGGACTCTGAATTAATGATCCTTCATTACATCATGCACTAAACCCTCATTTGGTCCGGCTAGCGTGTCTGGTTCAGGTGCTGGAGAAGAGAAGATGGTATCTTCACATTGACTGTAGTCAAATGAGCCGCCGTTCGCATTTCTGTGGTCAAATCAGCCGTCACTGGATTTTTGTGTGAGTTTGTTACAATACTTACGGTAGGAGGGCTGCAAACGCTGGATAATCCTGAGACTCCTCAGAGCTTCTTGATATGACCACTGTTACGGCTAGCACTCGTTTGGAGCAATCAGCAATCATTTTTGTGTGGCTAGCACTTCGTTTTGTGTGGCTAGCCCTTCTGGTAAGCACTCTCTTGGGATAAACTTCTGTGGGATTAAGAACTTTTATTTTAAGTAGGGAGGTGTTACGGCCGTATTTGGCTTTGGTTTTTCTTTTTGTTCTGTGTTTTTGTGTATTTTTCTGTCAGAGTGGGACTCCTGTGTGTTTTGTGGATTTTTGTGTGTCTTCCTGTGTTTATTCATTTCAGGTGAGGTGCTGGAGGGCGTGGCTCCCAACAGCAGGTGGAGCAACCTTCAAAAGCACCATTTGGACCTCCAGCCCACGAGAAGGAAGCAGGGGTGCAACCATTCTCCATTGCAGCTTGAATAGAATATCTTTTTTTCTATAGCACTTTTCGCAGAAAGAATCACAAAGTGCTTTACAACACTATTATAAAATCCAATCAAAACAGAGAAGTAATGAAAACCAATAGTAAAACACAGTAAAATACAATAAGACATAGTAAAACAAGGACTAAATTCAACTAAAAGCTTTCCTGAATAAAAATGAGAGCTTGGTGCTCCTCCCAACCTGTTTAGTAGTTTAGTAGTACTTTGTAGTTTTTGTTGTGGTTTCTTTGTGGGTTCTCTGTGTTGTATGGTGTTAGTTTAGTGAAGTGAAGTAGTAGGGGTGAACTCCATTTTTTTTAGTGAAAGTTTATTCCTGTTTATGTTAGTCCAGAGAGGTTAGTGTTCGTCATTCTTTTACGTTTTCTTTTGCAGGTAAACTTCCTGGGCTGAGTTGGGTTGGGTTTTGGTCTTGGTTCACCCTGAAGCCTTTAGCTTCACATTTATATTATTGTTTTTCTTGTAAGTAAAAACATTTTTTTGTTACATTTTTCTTAATTTTTACTTTTACGTTATGTCCCAGACACAAATGAGGCTAACACCACGGAAATGTGAACGACGGCTCATTTGTTGTAAAGGATTGTAAATCAATGGAAGAGCTTTTTGATGTTAGCTTTCATTATTTTCCCAAGGAATCTGGTCTAAGAAACCAATGGATTGAATGTATTGGTCACAGCAACGTCAATAAACATTGGAGAATGAGCTAAAAGAGTCTTTGGTGAACTGGAAGGAGAAAGAATCAGGATTTTGGAGGCAGTTCGATCCATGAAGATCTTCACTTCCTCGTCCGAGCTGACATCCGGATCAGAACGATCCTGCTTGACATTTTTATATAGCAGTAGTGAAGATTTACGTTAGCCAGACACAGAGCTAACATAATCAGACAGGGGGGGGATCAGGGGCGGAGCTACTCAGCTCATCTCCAAAAGCCACGCCCCCCAGAGGATATTTTGCAAACAGAAGCTCCGCATCAACATGAAAAATGGCTTTTTAAGATAATTAGGTTTTAGAATTTTGGTCAAAAACTTCATAATCATAATTAAAACACCACTAGGAATGTTTTTTTTTAATTAAAAAAAATGGTCATATGGAGATTTTAACTTAAAAATACAGACATGCAAAAAAGAAACTGCATTCCCAGACAAGTTTTAGAAAATATAACTAACCTGGTTTATCCACATATCATTTCTTTGATGCTAACATACTTTTTCATTTTCTGACATCTGCAATGTACATTTGAATATTTTCGTATTTCTCGCTGAGCAGCTCATTATTAACTATTTCTGTAAGGAGTTGAGACCGCGGGGTGTTTATTTTTGTCTCACATGTACAGAGCAGTGAAACAACTCTTAATAAAGAACCTCACAGCCGCGAGATTGCGGAGTGACGTGTCGCATTTATGATTAATATTTGTTGTATGCAGAATGCTAATATATTAACTTTAGCGCAAACGCTGTGTGCTTTCGTTGTGATCTGTACCTGTCAAACACTTTTAGGGAATTAATTGATTTCATTATCCACTCATTTGATATGCAATGCTCGCTTTGTTTTATAAATGCTCATTAAAACCTTGCCTCAGGTTGTGTGCGCAGGTACAGTTGTGGCTCGTCACCTGCTGTGTGTACCAAGACACGGAGCCCAAACTCCGTTTGAGAAAAACTGAAGAAAACATTCCCATCCCCGCGCCCCATGTGAGCTCTTTGATGCAAAAATGTAAAGCTTGGATAATATCTGGAGGACAGAGTTGATGCGCTAAGTGAGGTCGACTGAAACGCATAAACAGAAATATTAAGCTTCTGAAACAGGCACAATCTTTTACATTTCCCTGCGCTTGGTGGGGGGATATTTAATCACACTTTTTAATTTCACATCTGCAAAGGCTACGAAAAAAAATATCTAAGGTGTGTGCACGCTGTTAAAACTGATTAAGTGGAATGTATTCCAATGTAGCTTGAAGACTCGGGGAGAAGAAAAAAAGCGCTGAATGGTGAGGAATGCTGAGGAGAGGTGAGTGAACCCCTGATTGGTTAGGTAATGAGTGAAGCTGTTGCAGATAAGATCCCCGGAGGCAGGCTAGGGCGAGCTAAGGGAGCAGAGTGTAGAGGGCTAAATCTGTGCAAGGAATTCACCCATGGGGTAATGCATGAGGTGTAAAACCCAACAGTAATCACTGACCTAAGAACAAATAGTTTCCACAGAGGTTGATAACAAAATTTGGTGAAGAAGGGGTGTAAAGTCAGGGTAGATCTGCTGCAGGGGTTGATAAGGTGATAAGAAGAGGGTAAGCAAACGGGTCAAGAGAGTCCGAATAGCAGAAATCTGCGGTAGAGACTGCGGTAAAAATGATTTTATTACTAACCACTTTACTACTCTCACAATACAGTGTAGCAGATGCCGGGGAAATTAAATTATATTCAAGATTTCAATCATATCACTTTCTTTATCTGAAGTGCGCAGTTAAAATTCATAGCACAGAGATGGCAGTCTTTTGTTCAAATCCCAGTTTTAACACTCTCCCGTGCATATAGCCAAAACCTTCTGCCAACAATAAGGGTGAGGCACAAAACTGTTTTAATGAAGTATTCATCTTTAGATCCACAGGAGATTTTTTGGACAAATAAAAGAGAATGTCAAAAGAACTTCACTTTCAAATCCAAACAGTCTGACAAAGAGCGGTGATGATATAACAGATAGAAAAAAAGGAGATTTAAACTAGACGTTTCTCTCTTTTTTTTTTCTCCTCCTACACATCATATTGAGCCCAGCAGGAACTGAGCAGTCGCGCTAGTCTGTTATTGAATTTTAATTTCACCTGTTTGTGCAACACTGTCCTTGCAAATGCAAACTGTTTACTTGAATGAAATGGGATTGCTGGTTGACTTGCACGGTTTGTTTTGTGCCTTTAAGCCGGAGCTTTAGCTCCAGTGTTGATATTCTTTCAGCTATCGTGACTCTTCAACTGTTTACGCAATTAACGTAAAGCAACGGATTCTGCAAACAAAGACAAAGAGACTTTGTTCTGTTATGTCAGTGGAAAGCCATTAGGAAAAGCAGCTTTTCTCTGTTTCAGGAACAACAACTTCACGTTGATCGCGTCAACGGTCGAGGTGTCGGGTTATGTCAGAGCGGCTCTTTTTTTAGGTATCACCTATGAAATTTTCAGTGTTTATCAGAATCAGAAAACTTTATTGGTCCCAGAGGGCAATTCATTTGTAGTACTTTCAGTGCAGTTTTACACACACAACACAATCACATTGACATTGATGTGTCAGACCATCATAGTTTTAAAATGAGTCCTCCTTAGCTCCACAACACGCAACAATGTCACAACAGCACTAACCTTCAAAAACACTATTATCCAAATTCAACAATGTAATTGCTGAGGGCACAAAAGACTTCGAAAAACGATTTGTTTTTCGTGTTGGAGCATAAAATCTACGCCCCGAGGGCAACAAAACCAAGTCAGGAGTCAGAGGATACTGGGCCTGTCCCAGGATGCTCTTGGCTTTCTTCAGCACCTGTTACTTCCACAGAGAGGGAAGGTCCCTCAGTCTTACACCAGTTATTTTCGAGCAGGTTTTTAGGAGTTTGTTTTTGTCCTTCAAAAACAGACCATAAAACCAGCAAATAAATGAAAATGTTAAAATACTCTCAATAAAAGAACGATAAAATTGATTACGAATGGTTTTATTTAGTGGTTATGCTTTAGAAATGCTTTAGTCTCGGGCACCCTTACAGGAGATTTACCCATGGAGGGTTGTAGACGGACACAAATCCATCTTAAAAGGGAGTGCTGTTGTGTCTCGCCATTCCTTTGAGGCTTGTACTTAAAGAATGTCATGAAGATGACGTGTACAATTGTTGTGCAACAGGTAAGAGTATGGTAAAGTATTTGTAATGATAATGAAAGCTACAGAAGATGCAGTCGTTTGGTGCTATTATGCTGCACTCCAGTCATTAATAAGGTGCATGTAATGTCTCCTTACTGACCACGTGCAAACTTAAGTGCTAATAGGACTCCTGTAGGATATTCACACAAACTGAAGTCTGGTTTTCTAACTTATAACAGTCAAGCTGTGCACAAGAGGCATGCAAGGGTCTTGTACTGCACTGCACCAGTGATGCGATCACACCAAACGCGATTTTTCTGGTGGACGCTTCCCCAAAAGTGTGTTTATAAACTACACGAGGGGTCTGCAACCTGTAGCTCCAAAGCCACATGCGGCTCTGTAATCAATGCATGTTTGCTCCTCGGCCAAACATGAAATAAGTCAGGGAGACTGCTGACCCAGCCATGTCGACTGTCAGAGTCCGCAACTCCCTGCTAATGGCTGCCTAACTAAAACTATCTAAAGAAAACAAATAAACAAAGCACACAAACTAAGACTACCAAGATCCAACCCCAAACTAAAATAATAAAACCCAGCAGTGTATGACTGCTGAGGACAAAGAGGGGGAAAAAAAAAAAAATAAATAGATAAAAGAAAAATAAAATAACATTTTTTTTTTAAGTAAGGATGACTTAATTAGCATTTATTTAATTTAGATTAGTTAAATGTATAAATTGTTGGCTGAGGTGCACATAAATGATAAACTATGTAGGACTTTACATCCCTGTTGACCTGAAAAGGTCTTGTTTGCTCAATGCTTTCTCCAGCTTGTGTTTGTGCCAAAAAAATAGACATCATTTATATTTATTATTTTAAAAAGTAGGCCATGAATGCAAATCCAAATTTCTTAAAGGCTAAGGTAAAACTATGCGTCTCCCTGTAGGTTTTGATCAGTAGAAAATGAGCTCAAATGGTTCTTTTACCGTTAAAGGTTGCAGACCCCCAAATTAGACTCTCCAGATGAGTGAGAGGAGCTACTGGCAAGTTTCCGATCTCATCACTACATGGAAGGAGTGACTGTGTATCTCATTTTCAGTGCATAGAAGACACAGATGATGTCATTTCTTTTGAAGAGGTCTAAAAAAACATGGTCTCCATGTCTGGCTTCATGAGGCTCTCTCGGGTGAGGTTCACCATCTACTGTGTCTGAATGACAGATGCTTTCAGCGGTACTTCCATCTCTCTGTGACCCAGTATGATGACTTGCTGTCCCACATTAGTCCAAGGAGGGAAAAAAAATAATAAAATAAGACAAACTTCTTATTGTTGTCTCAAATACAAATGATATAATCAAATTCACGAGTAGAGCCATCGGATTGTCCTCCATGTTGATTTAGGACTCCACCCACTGATGATCATCAAGACGCTAAAGCTAAGTCTCTGATTAGATGCCTTCTTTGCCAAAGTATAGATTATTTGATTCTTGACGTACCACGATGCCCAAAACATGTTGCTGCCAGACTGATGCGCCATTATTAAGCCTTGTAAAGTGTTCGGGTCTGTGGGACCCGTTTTCAGTTTTCATCAATACAAAAATGAAACAATGAATTGTTTTTACTCTCTGAAATTCTTTGGCTTTGGCTCATTTTTGGTGATGAACATAAATCAAAACACATTTTCATTGAACGCATACTGTACACCCACCCTACGCATTTATATTACACACAGGGTGTTCAGGTCCACTGGACCCAGGGATAATAAAATGTGTAAAGTGAAGGTCTTTCGTTCCTTCACTCTTTCTACCACCTTTCTTGGGGTACAGTATAACAGGGTTAAGCTCCAAAGAAGACTCCTCTTTCTTGAGAAACTGAGAAAAGCCCTGGTGAGACCACAAATCTTCAAAATTCAACATGTTCCATGAGCACCAGCTTCTCCAACAATAGTGAGGAGAATTCAAGAGGAGAATGCTGGTGCCCCATCAACTCAACCCACAAAACCACCATAAGTGTGTGACGCTCTTGCAGTATATCATGTATGCTTTACAAAAAAGAAAGAGAGGATAGGAACATTTCTGATCTTCACATTATTCTAGATCAGGGCAACTCCAGGCCTCGAGGGCCGTATTCCTGCATGTTTTCAAACATACCCTGTTCTGGCATGTTCTATTTGGTTGGACACACCTGAACCAGGTAATCAGTCATGAGTAGGGCTTGGATATCTGACATCTGGATATATCATGCAGACACGGCAGTCCTCGAGGCCTGGAGTTGTCTTTCCCCGTTCAAGGTTGTGGCCAAAAACAAAAAGAGGCGCTGTCTGTGGAAGTTGGACAGGAAAATTCAAAATAAATGTAGCGAGTGTAACAAATACAGTATCTCACAGAAGTGAGTACACCCCTCACTTTTTTGGCTATTTAATGCCTCTATTATAATTTATTTTGCAGAAAAAACAACTTTACACTGTTATACAAGATGGACGCTGACCACTTTTCATTTTGTCAAAAATTCATTTTGACAGTGTTGTCCCATGAAAAAGCTATAAATAAATATCTGCAAAAATGTAAGGGGTGTACTCACTTTTGTGAGATACTGTACATATGCAATACACAGTGTAAAACTCATGTTTAGTAAAGGTTTGTGTAAACAGAATCCAGTGGGGCTGATGTGATGAGACTGATATTTTTACTGTAAATGTTCAACTTGTGTTATGCAAAATGACTTATATGTCTAATGAAGTTCAAATGAATGGAATCAGAAGCTGTGAAACATCTTGCTTCATTTGTAAATGTGTATTTTTTACACTCACTTCACTTTATTGTAACTAATTTTCATATTTATTACTTAAAAAAAAAAAAACTAGTTGCACATTAATCTATAAATGTTTTCTATTAAAGGTAAAGGGCAAATATTGAACATTATTGCCGTTCATTTGGATTGCAATTGTGATCAAGTAAACATCTGTTAGGTATTTTTTACATAAAATTGTTTGATTGTATTGTTTTGAAAGCCCAAAACTCTAGCGGGTCCACCAGACCCACGAACACTGGCTAAGTAACAACATTACGAACACCACACAAGGGTTAATTTAACATTAAAACTGGACATCTGTGTGAACATACCGTAACGGGCTCCCTGCATAGTGTGCATGTTTTTGTGGAGGGTGTTGAAACAATGAAAAATGTATAGGATGTGCCCGCGTCTCACCTACTTCACCCTTACATGTTAAGGGTTGCTATGACCTGATTCCCACAGCATGCCTGTAGAACAAATGCATGTAAACAAGTTTGTCCTACAGGCTCACCGAGTGATCCGTGACTCTGATATTTCCTGCGGGTCACCTGTGTGGCCGCAGACAGACTGTATCCGCCCAGAAGGGCAGGTGTGACACAGCAGATTTTCACAGCAGGAACTTTGATTCTATAAGCTAAAAAGCTACCTTAAAAAACAGTATAAAAATAAATAGACATGTTAAAAGTTCCACTAAATTCTTCCTTAATCAAAGCCCATCGACGTAACCAGAAGAGAGCTTAACCACATCCAGAATAAAGTTAACATTTTTGTTTTAAAAAGATGCATGTGGAGCAGGAATTTTAACTAAATGTGTTTGCAAGAATCAGAGTCCTGTTGCATGCTAGCAGATAAACAACATTTCTTTATAAAAGTAGGGGATGAACTCATCTAGCGTTTTTTTAAAATGGACAAAAAATGATTTAACAGTTTACACAACTGTGAAAATGTTTTTTAAATGAAGTCATGTCATTTTTACTCTTCAGATTTAAAGAATTCAACCTCAGATTGAGAACTGCACAATAGTGCTGACCGCCGACCGACTGAGATGTTGTTGCAAGACCTTGACACAGCTTTGAAAATGTCAATCCATGTTCATCTCAATAAGCTAAAAACTCAGTAAAAAACAGCGGGACAAGCGTTCAGTCATGCTGTGAAAGGTGCATTATTTTCCTGCAAACTCCTCATGAATTCTTTGTATCTTTATTAAACAGATTCATGAAATGTCAACATTTCAACATAATTGTTGACATTTTTTTTTATGATAAACCCTCAGAGTATGTTTTCATTTCACACAGAGGTACAGTGTTGTAACTAACTGCAAAGACACATTTTAGGAACCAAGGTTTCCGTCTGTGGAGCTGAGCCATTTTTGTAGCAGAGTCACAGCAGAGTTTCCAAATGAGAAAATGAGTACGCTTGGCCAGCGGCTGACCCCAGCTGAACACTTTAGACCACATAGGTTATAAACAATCTAATGAGCACCCTATATGTGCTGACGGTGCACCAGCTGCTATGTGGCCCCTTCACAGCTCAGAATTTGATGTGTGGAAGTGGAGAGAATGAAGATGTTTAATAGTTTGGTTTCAGTTCCTGGACGAAAGGTCCAGTCGATGCAACCATGTCTGTTAATAAAATCAGTAAAATTAAGAAATAAACAAAAATGATTTTATGAAATATTCATTTTCAGAATTAAACTGAAGACATACGTCAAAAATTCAAACTCCATGACAGATTATCTTTGTAGAAGCACAAAAATCAGTCAATGAGGTAAGAAAATTGGTCTTAACCGGGCCATACCATAATTTTCTAGTAAACTAATCCATGTAAATGATCATATATTACCCTTGGAACACTAAAGAAATGAATTATTTATTAAATGAGTTATTTTTGTGAATTCTATTATACCCAGAAGTAAAACGACTCAATCTGAGGCTCCGCCTTCACTCCCTGAGGATTCCGCCCACTTCATCTTAGAGCAGGGGTGGGCAAACTTTTTAATTTGTGGACCAGAAAGGGTTCTAAAATTTTGCATAAGGGCCGGACAAGGAGCAGATGGAAGGAGTGATTTGGTAATGAACCTCATAAACTAAAAAGATAATATGGAATTTAGAGAAAAACATGCTTTAATTTGGATTAAAATTCACATATATTCATTTAAAAACAGAAAATTTGGGAATTTTAATTTCTAAATTTTGATTTTTGTTCTCTTTTTGGTGATCCAATGGGTTGATGCCAGAGAAACAACACCATTCATGAGAAGAAACCAGAAATACAATGAAAATAGGGCTGCCACAAACGATTATTTTAATAGTTGACTAATCACCGATTATTTTTTCCGATTAGTCGACTAATCGGGTCATGCGCAAACTGCATGTAAAGATGCTGAAGTTGATAACCAGCTGAAATATTAATTAAATGCCAAATTAGCCTAAAAAATAAAAAGAGCCAAAGTTAACCAAAATAGCTAGCATACTGCTGAAATATTACCTAAACTCAAAATTAGCCTAAAAAAAACAGAAAAATCCTAAATTAACCAAAATAGCTATGTCGCTGAAATATTAGTTAAACTTAAAAATAGCTTAAAAAACTAAAAAAAGAAACCTTAAGTTAGCCAAAACAGCTAGCATGTAGATTAAATATTAGCTAAACTCCATAAAAGGCCAAAGAAACTTATTAAATGCCAAAATAGTCCAAAAAGCTGGCAGAATGCTATTATAACTTTCAACTTTACTACACTCTGACTTCATACAATATAAAGTAACGATTAATCGACTATTAAATTAGTTGTCGACTATTTTAATAGTCGATTAGTCATCGATTAGTCGACTAATTGTGGCAGCCCTAAATGAAAATAAAACAATAATTAGGATTTTTGATTCAATGTATTTTAATTTGGAAGGCCAGATTAAGTAGCTTAAGGGGCCGCATGTGGCCCCCAGGCCGTAGTTTGCCTACCACTGTCTTAGAGTGTCACCCACGAAAAAATGAGGGGAAAAGAGGGGTTTGCAAGCTAGCTGATCACCGCTAGCTTAAGCTACTAGCTTTGCGGAGAAAGTGTTTGTGTTAGCCTGGGGGCGGAGCAGACTCTTCCTGAAAGGGGCCGTCTCACGTTGTGACATCAGCGTGTGAGGACCCGCTCGTTTTTGTAGGTATGGGAGGGGCTGCTTTTGAGAGTGCAGGTTTTTAGAGGATTACTCAGAAAAGCGTGAACGGATCAAAATACCGCTTTGGGGATTTTTATTTGAGAGTTGAACAGTATAATACACTTTAAAAGTAGATTGTCATGGTATGGGCCCTTCAGCGAGTCTTCTTTTAGTCACTAGGGCATGTTTTCTCAAACTTAGGGTATTTTGTTGTTTAAAACACTATTGATGAGAGCATTTTCCTTGCAAGGAAGAAAACAAGAGCATTTTCTTGAAATAAAGGGAGAAGAGTAGTAGAAATGCAGTTGTTTCACTCTATCTGCGTTTCCATTGCACACATGTGCAAAACGTAATCAAAATTCTACAAATGTTAACAAAAACACAATTTTGCAATTTCACCGTTTCCATGAAATCATAATGCAAACAAACCAACTCAAGTTATTAAGAATAACAGCGACAGATGCGAACTATACAATGATTTACAGCAGATATATTCACGTTTCTGTCTTGGCACATCTATCAAAGGAGACGTTGGCGTCTTATTCAGCTGGCGAGCTACATGGGAGCGGCTATGGATGAAGAGATTTTGGAAATGGTGATTGGTAAAGACACAATCAACTTTTGATGAGCTTAGTGACAATGTGGGGCCTCTTATGGCGCCCATTGAGCAAGGATCAGGACAGTCAGTTATTCATTTAAAGTAATTCCATTGCAGTTTAGCAAAATATGTCAAATTTGATACAGTTCAAAAACCACTTCCTCCAGCGCAAACACTTCTTTTTTATAAATGCAAGATTTTTTTTTTTAAACCGTGGTGTTTCCTTGACAAATGGACAAATCCAATTTGTGCAATTTCATAGTCAATGGAAACAGCTTCTGTTAAACACCTCAGCATCTTTGTTGCTGAACTGCACTGAGCAGCTCAAGTGAAAACTTCCAGTTTAACTAATATTCCACACACTCACCCGAAAAGAGGACTGTGCTCCTCCCGGTGGGACCAAAAGTTGAACTCTAGATGAATAAAAAACGGAGGCAAAGCCAGGCTGAGGTGTGTTTGAGGTCAGCAAGACCTCTTTTGTATCCTTATTATATTTAAGTTGCCAGCTGACACAACAAAAACACTTTACCTGGAAATCTAGCTGACCTCAACTTTACAGGCTGCGTACAACTATACTCTGCCTTTCTGGACAACAAGTCTTTTGCTCAGCATATTTTATGGATTCTAGACATTCAGCAAAGATGCATTGAGGTGAACTAATCTATGTTGGATATACAGATCTATATTTTTAAGCAACATTGTTTATCAATTGTTTGTTTGCCTTTCTTACTCTGCAGTTTTGGAATCTACTTCACTTTTCATTGGTCCAAAACGGGGTTTCTTAAAAAATACACCACAGCTGTTTTTGCTTCACAATATTGTTTCTAAAGGTGAGCATGAGAAATAACGACCTCTTTTGGACAGCTCAGTTGAAGTCCCACTCCATTCATTGTCTGATCTATTGTAGAAGTGTTACCAGAGTTTTTTGTAAATTAGGATTATGATGTTTTTAGCAATTTTTATATAAACAAACTTGTAATTTTCAAGGACGTAATTTAGGGACATTTTTTTTTTTTTTACCTCTGAGTTGTGAGCGGGATTGTTGGTAGAGAGTGAACCCCCATTTCCCATCATCCCTTTGTTTACACTCTCTCCCACTACCTTACAGCCCCTCAAATTTGGAGTTTATCTAATATTTTATACCTATTTTAATCATATCCAGACTAGATTTTTTGGCTAACTTGGTATTTGCTGAGATTTTTTTTTAAGGTAATTTAAAGTTTAGCTAATATTTTAGCAAAGTTTTTGACTAAATTAGTTAAAATGAACAATTTTTTTAGGCTATTTTGGAGTTTAGCAATGTACTAGCTTTTTTGGCTAATTTGGCATCTACTGAGCTTTTTTTTTTTTTTAAGCTAATTTGGAGTTTAGCTCATATTTAAGCAACACACTAAATACTTTTGGAAAATTGGCATTTATTAGGGATTTTTAAGCAATTTTTACCACAATTTTTTCAGAAGTTTAGGTCAACTTCAGTATTCTTTCACACTTTGCCAACTTTAGCATCTTCAGCGAATACTTTTAGCTAAAAACATTCACACTAGCATTATCGCAGATAATGCAACTTTTCTCATTTTTATTTGTTTTTGTCCTCCACTATAAGAAAAAAGCTACAAGAACATGTTAAAACAACATTTTCATTGGAGTAGGTCTTTGAGACTTTTCTACAGGTGCATTGCCCACGCTCCAGCTCCTGGACTGCACTTCTGCTTCGTCTGACTGAGGACTTCATCACCACTCGTCCCTCAGCTCTATCTGGATGGACTCTATTTAAATACATAGTTGTAGAAGCTCACTTGTCTTCAATGGTTCTGGTATTGCCTGTCCGTCCTGGGATAGGATCTCTCCCTCATGTGGGAATCCATAAGGTTTCTTCTTTTATCCTGACTCAGGCTTTTTAGGAGTTTTTCCTACCGGGAGGGAGGATCTAAGGGCAGGGATAGCTATTTTTTCATATTTTATGACTAATTTCTGCATCTGTAAAATTACCTGCATGAAGCCCAATGAGGTCAATTTTCTTTGTGATTTTGGCTATATAAATAAAATTGAATTGAATCTGTCACTCATTGTCTCATCCACGCTTTTTGTGGATTCGTTTTCTCTAGATTCCGTTTGACCTGCACAGCTGCACATTTCCTGGGTTGAAGCTGAGCTCAGTTTACTTCGATCACTCAAACTTCTACTTTCATCTGCTTAAATGTCACATTCAGGTGATCCAATGAATGACACCAACATATGGTGACAACAATGCGCCATGTGTTAAAGTACGATGGAGGAAAGAAGGATAAGACCTTCTTTTCTGTAGATGAATAAATTATCCTTGAGGCATCAGATAGAAACCGAATCTCAAGGCACCGCTGGCTTTTTTTGTAGTGCACACATAAAAATAAGGTACATTTATAATAACAAGAAAATATTGGCTTGACTTTTGCAACCACACCCAACATGTTTTAAAGATATGTCCTCACAACGTCTTTATGTTTTTAAGTGTAAGACTATGAACATGAAACATTCTTAAATAATGGGGTAACAGGTTTTTTATTTATTTCTTTTTCTTTAAAACTCTCTCAAATGTTTGGAATAAAACTATTTTTCAAAATGGCGACCCACAAAAAAATAAACAAAAATAGTCATTTCAATAAAAGCAGTGGATTAATAGTTCCTGTTTGCACCAAAGATTTTACTTTGATTTACTTTCATTATATACCGTATTTTCCAGAGTATAAGTCGCAAGAGCAAAAAATGTCTAATCAAGAAGAAGACAACCATATATAAGTCGCTCAGGAGTATGAGTCGCACTTTTGGCCGAAAAGTCTGATGTTTCAGAACAAATCTGCCAAGCCCTACTAATAAACTAAAAATTCACTAAAACTAATAAACAAATAGATAAATAATTTAAATAATAAAAAAACAACAATACTAATCAAAGTTTAAGAGAAAAACAATCAGATTTCTTCCATGTTTGTTTTGGACAACACTTCTTCTTCTGCTGCTGTCTGTAGCAAATACTTATACTGAGATGCGGCGCCCTCTTGCGGTTATTAGGAATCAACTGCTATAGGACAACCGATGTTTACTGGGAAAATAAAAAATATAAGAGCCTATTTATGTTTAAAAAAAATGAATAAGTCGCTCCCTGGCTAAACTATGAAAAGAACTGCGACTTATACTCCGGAAAATACGGTAAGATGTGGAGTTATCCACTACTCTTATTTAAAACAAGCAGTAGAAAAGACCAGTGTTGGTTAGTTACATTATTTTTAATGCTTAATTATTTTACTTTAGTTACTGGATAACATTGTAATTAAATTACTTTACTTATTCCCTAATTTAAAAAAAGTAATTAATTGCTAGTTACTTTACAGGTATATAAATTCTCATTAGAATAAAGCTAGCTCAAACAAGATTCTCTTATAATTTCAGCAAAATGAAATCATAGAGGCTACACAAGGGTAATTAGGTTTTTTACAGAAACATCTCATTAATTTCACCACAAAAACATTAACAAATGAACATTGTGTAGTAGTGTATAGAGAGAGGCTGCTCATCGACACTAGAGCAGTGGAAAGCAGTTCATCTACAGGACACATTTGGATGTAAATGAAATGTTTTTGTCTTTGTTTTCAACTAATTGCAAATAATTGAAATGTCTCCAGTTGCCAGATGTCCCTACGAATTCATCTAAAGCCGTATCTCAACCCTCTTTATTTTACTTTGACCAATCTTTGCCTTGGCATTTGTGAGCATGCATCAGTAGCTGTTGTTTTCTTTTCTTTTTTTGATTAGTTTCTGTTTAATTCCATTTAACCAACAGTCAATGTCAGAGCAAAATGTTTACACAACTTTACTTGTTTCATAAGTATATGCTTTCACTGCACCAAAATGCGAGTACTGAAGTAATAAGGGTTTCTGTTGTCTAGTAATTAATATTAACAGTAATTTGTTAAGCTACTCGGTTACTGACAATAGTAATTAGATTACATTAATTTGTTGCTTTGTAATTCATTACCCCCAACACTGGATAAGACCATAGCTACGTTTACATGGCCACAAGTAATCGGAATAAACGCCTGATCAGAACAAAAATGCCTCATGTAAACACGTCTGCGGAATACTCTGGCCCGATCAGACTCATTCAGATCCAAATTTCTTTCCAATCAAGACAGGTGGGTTATACCGTTTGTTGATCCGAATGAGGTGCACGTAAACATGCATTCCGATCACGTGTCATTACTGCGCTGGATTTCACGTCATGCATAGATGGTATGGCAGTCTTTGGAGCGCAAACAGGACCGATCAGCATCTCTCCACGACCGGGCCGTTTCTTTGAGCAGATCAGCCGGACAGCATGGGGGTCGGCAAGGCGGGGGGGACCGCAGTCTGTCCGACTGCGCTGCGCGACAGACCTGCCGAATTCGGGAGAACTGTGTCTACGAGCGGATTCAGGGCAGTAGGAACCGGCGGAAGCGGCTTTTGAATGAGGTAATGCTGTTCTCGAAAAACCATGCAAAACCTCACATGAGATGATGTTTCCAACCAAGTCCAGGTAAAATAATGGCTGATGTTATTCCCACATATTTACGTGTATCCAAGATGCACATTGCTGCACGGATTTAGAAAATTATGAACGAGAAGTTATTTAAAAATATTATGAATAATAATGAAAGTACGTTCAGGGAATCATCTTGCTCTCCACAGGATCTTTGTTTATCACGGAACTCGCGATTTCTTCTTCTACGACTATTTCCGGTACTTTAGACAGTTCTGTCCATGTGGAAATGATTTTTTCCCATCAAGCATGTGGCGCATGGTAACATTTGTTACAATCGGATAAAGTTTCTCAGGCCCATGTGCACAGTTCTATTCTAATCCGATCTTTGACCATGAAAAAAAAGGACATTTTTATCTCCTCTCTTTTAGTGTCATCTAGACTTGAAGAAGTTCCAACTCCATCAGAAAAAAAAGTGCAACCAGTTTCTTTACCTGACATGTTTTTTTTTCTTTTAATAAAGCAGAAAATGCATTTTAATATCTTTTTCTGCCTTTTAGAATGTTTTCATGCCCAAAAAACACAATTTATTACTTTAAAATTCAACACTATTGTTGCCTATTACTTTTTGTAGATTGGAACATGCTTTGGTATTTTTCTTCTGCTAACATGTCCTTTTATCCACACAAAGCTTTGAAATACAACAAGGATTTTACAATGAGTTGTAAATCACTTTTGATATATTACAACAAAATGTAACAATAGAACTGTAGGATATTCATATTCTAATTGCGATAAATGTTAATCTCACAAAAGATTAGCAGAAAAACAGACCAGTAAGTCACCGAATTGTACATAATTGTATGACTTACCTGACTGGATTATTCTACAAGAAAGCAAACAATTGTAAATTGTTGGAAAATATGCTAAAGTATACAATGTAGAAGCGGAAAAAAAATTGTTTTAAAACGTTTTAAAAGAAACTAATTCATTCCACTGCACTGCAAAGCAAAGCAATTAAATTCAAATAAACCCAGCTGGGGCATTTGGGTCATTAAAATAAAAAAAATGTGGGAATATCTTAAATATGGAGGGTTTTTTGTTCCAACAATTGTGAATGTTTTAAACATTTGAATTTTCGTTCTGAATTTTTTTTTTGAACTCTTGATTTTCGATGGCCCAAAAATTAGATGGTAAAAAATTGATGGACAAACTCTTGTTTTTCCTTTTTCACTAATCTAAGTCAATCTAAGAGCACATCATTATCATAACATCTTTAGTTACTTAAACATAATAGACATAGATGTAGAAATAGAGATAATTTGTCAGTAAGTAAACTGTTTAGTCAAGCAACTTATTGTGTTTTACTGACTTTTTTGGTTTTATGATTTTTTTAAATGACATAATTGTTAATCTGTTGCAGTTTGTTTACTTTTGTAAAGGATTTTTAGAATCATCATGATTTTTGCTGTTGACAGTTCAAGAATGTAGCCCATTTTTGTAACCCTTCCGTTCTCCTTAGCTTGTTTACATTAAAAGTGGGGTCATCTGGACACCACAGGACAGTGCGCTGAACTTTTTTTTTTCACTGATTTCGGAGTTTCACTAATGTCCATGGCAGACATAAAATCCTGTCCCCCTTCGTCCACATTTGTCATGGAAGAAATCGCATAACAATATGTGGTTGGAGCCATCTGGACCCCAAGGAGAGCGGAAGGGTTTTAATACTGTTTTAAGCTACCAAAAGTTTTGTAGTAATATTAATCCTAAAAGTTTTGGGAGTTTTGGAGTCATCCATCTTCTTAACCCTCTATATCCCTTTTAGGATCACGGGGTCACCAAAACTTGTCCCTTAACTGTTGGGCGCACCCTGGATGGGTCTCCAGCCTTTCACAGGGTCACACTATCACTCCCTCATGCTAATCGCACTTTAGAGCAACTCAGTCTTCTTGGGGGCCAAAATCCAACACCTTAGGTCACTGGCTGAACAGGATAGAAATATTAAACACTTTATAAAACTTTAAAAACGTAACTTTTAAAATAATTATAAATCAACACAGGCAAGAATATTGTTTCAGAATAAATCAACTTCAACCTTAAATAACTTTCAATATTTTACTCTCTGTAAAAATATATTTGTCAAAATTATACAAGTTAGAAATGAGCGTTAGCTAACATTGAGCCATTAATAACAAGAAAATAAAATGATCTGGAGGGCCGAATATAATTAGCCGGAAGGTCGGAATTGGTACCGCAGTGGCCCCCGACTACCGGGCCTTCTGCCCACCTGGCAGGTGTGGCCAATGTGCCTTAATTGGCACCTGCTGGCTATTTAAGACAGAGGTGGCCTTGACGAGGCAGGCAGGAGAGCAGTAAGCTGTGTAGCAGTTGGGTTTTACTTTGAATTGGTATGTTTTGTTCTCTTTTACCCTTTTATACCTTCAGCAATAGACTGCTGAGCTTTGTTCACTTATTTTGGGGCTGGACCTTGGTAGTCTTAGTTTGTGGGATTTAGTTATTTGTTTTCTTAAGGTAGTTTTGGTTGGGCTGCCCCGAGCAGGGAGCTGCTGACTCCGACAGTTGACATGGCTGAGTCAGCAGTTTCTCTGACTTATTTTATTTTTGACCAAGGTTTCAATTTCCTTTTGGTTTGTCTGCTTTAACTAGCACACTGTGTTTTACTCACCTTTTTTTTTCCCTCTTATTGGTGTTGAGTTTTCTTTATTGCCCCCTTTTTTTATTTTTTTTCCCCCCCTAGACCTGAACCTGGTTTACCCATTGGGGATGTAACATGGGGGCTCGTCCGGGATCTGTTGGTCCCCTCGTCCGGGATATGTCCCATTTTGTTAGACACACATGCAAATAAATAGTTTTTGCCCCATGGACTGGGATCCCCTTTAAAAATTGGCCCTTTGAGTGGAAAATTTTGGGCACCCCTGCTTTAGGGTAACCAATTAACCTAAGAAGCATGTTTTTGGACGGTGGACGGAAGCTGGGAAGCCCACAAATGTATGGGGAGAACATGCTAACTCCACACAGAAAGGTCTCAGCTTGGATTTGAACAGAACCTTCTCACTGTGAGGTGAGAATGCTAACCACTGCACCACCGTGCATCCCGGTTTGTAGCTGTGGCACAAAAATGGATATTCAAAGAGTTTATTTGAGCAAAGGAAAGAAAAAGAGCCAACCCTCCCCCCTGTAATTCAAAAACACATCAGACAGAGTTGACCCGGGGTGAGCCCTCTGAGGCCATCTGCCATTACCGGTTGGGGTGAGAGGAGAGAGGAAGCATCCAAGTCATTGAATTGATTGTGTTGGCATCATTAAAGTGTACAGAAAATGTGTTTTTCCAAAGGCCCAGAGGCATCAGCACTGCCAGGCTAACTGAAGCGCGCCACAACATCAACACAAATATTAAGACAAGCAGATAATACTTTTAAGTTTTGTCTTTATGGGGTCAAAATCAGTCACACTTTTAGTTTGTGGTGGTTGATGAAGAGTCCCAGTTTGTAAGACGCACTGGAATGAAACTAATGAAGTTTGCAGCCTTGCAATAAATCCTACTTTTATTAAAGTTCTCGCGTTCAATTTTCATTGAGACAAGGTATTAATTAAACATTATAGGGATTCTGCTGGCTTTATTTTGAGGAATTTAAGTGTGGTGTGCTTCATGGGTTTATTCAGTCTGTTGTTAATGAAAAATGGAGTGTAACTAAATTATAAATTACAGTCTGAATTTTTTATTTTTTTAGGTGCTTGAATTTGATGTAACTTTTAAAATCATCATCTATAGTTTATCCATCAGGCCTCAGTAAATAGTGCTGTGATTTATTTGCTTTGAAAACCAAACCTCGTACTGAATTATTAATGCGGCTGTTATAATTCCAGCTTTTTTTTTCTTTGCAGAAACTCAATTTTACGCTGAAAAGAGAGTAGGTGGTGATTGAGGAAAACAGATGCACAACACAGATTCATTAATTAATTACATTTTTTTTGGGAGGCTTTGCTGCACATGGGGATTCAGCTCATTTGGCTAAATGCTAATGTGATGGAAAAAAGATGAGGTCAGCAAGGCGTCAGAGTCACCAAAGTGGGATTGATTCCAGATCAGATATCACTTACATGAGAAACATGGGTGTAAACGTATTGATTGTGAGTGCTCAGAAATCTTCAGTGCCTTTGGCTGGATTAATGCTGTAGGAATCCGAATCAGCAGAGTCCTTCTCCTCTGGTCTCGTCCTTCTCTGACAAGGTCGTGATTATCGGGGATCTGATCCCTACAACTCTTCCCACAGTTGGCCTCACAGCTTTAACTACCGGTCAGCATTACTTTGCTGGAAATCACACTTTCTGAGGGTGTTTAATTAATAGCTACAAATTCCGTTCTCAGGATTATTCCCTCCAGGCGTCGAACACATGAAACAACCAGGCTCCTTTCTTTGTTATTTACACGACGACAACGAGTTAAATTATCTTGACAATGGTGGGAGGACTTCCAGCATTTATCTTTAGGTGCCTCTCTTTTTCATTGCCGTTTTATTTCTCCTTAATTCAGCTGGAAATTTAAAACGAAACAGCTTCTGTACAAATATCTAATCATTCACAAGGTGACACTTGTAGACCCCAGAGGCGGCCTTCCTTCACAAGTCTCAATGATAATCTGCACTTACTTAGATCATTGATTATGTCTGTGGAAGAGAAAGTCTATTGGGCATTCAATCCCTCCATTGCACAGAGACAGAGGAACACGAAACAAACAAGATTAATAATAGCCCGCAGTGCTCATCCCTGGGGCCGAGCAGCTAACAACTCTTGACAAAACAGGGTTTAGAACAGCAGATGGATTGTCTGTAGAAATGAAGGGAATGTGCAATGGGAGTGCAATGAAGAGCGCTGGGTGCAGGCTTTTCCCAGAGTTGCTGCGAACAAGCCTATGGAAATTAAATCAGCCTGTGACAGTTCCCATCGACTGACTCCACCTGGGGGACGGTGACCACAGATATGAATACACACTAATCAGGCTTTTGTTTTATCTGGAGAAATGAGTGCATTTAATGATCACAGACAACACTTAGTTGGTTCAATAAAAAAGAGAGCGCGTTCTTGGGAGATTTACCGCTGGGACGCGGGAGAAATTGGACAAAGGATTGGACAACGTCTTCACCGGCTGTGATGAGAATTGTCTATTAGGTAGAAAGGCAATAAAAAACAGTCGTCTTGTTATATTTGCGGTGGAATTGTTCTCACTAATATAATCTTGCTCGTAATCCCAAAACTGGGTCAGCGCTATTAACTACATAAAAAAAAGGTTCAACTGAAGTATGAACACTAAAGTGAGACAGTCACAAAATAGGCGATTAAACAGAATAACAGAAGCTGTTTAATGTCCCAATCTGATCATCTTTTGATCTACTGTAAAAGCATTTCAGATTAGCTTTCAATTATGTTATATTGTGGCATAATCAAAAACCTGCAACATAGTTTCTGCATTCACCTCTGAATCCCCTTTAGAATGACATCCATCGAATTATAACCAGGATCTGGGACTACATATACTAGAGCCGTGCAGGTTAACACACGATTAACAAATTATGATTAACGAGTTAATATTTATTGACCCAAATTGATCGCACAGAGCAGCAGGATCGTCATCCACAGCGTGTATTAAAACAATGTCTGTTTTTTCCCTCCACTTATATCATGATTATTTACAAAATAAATAAATATTCAATTGGTTTTTAGTTCAGAGAGAAAATTCCCCTCTTGTTTTTTTCAAAAAGATGAAAGAAAATGTTTAAAAGCAGCCAGCGCAGTGATATGGAGCAATAGAGCGGTGAGCTATTTTTTTATTTTCAGGTCTGCAGGATCATTTCTTATGACTGTACGTCAGTATCTCCGTTTTCTCGGAGTAATATAGACATAAAAATCTTCAGCGTTCAGCTCATAATACTGTTGATTTGTTTTTGTGGGCACAAATTACACTTTAGGACTTGATAAATTTAAACATTTCAGAAAATAACATTGTCTCTGGCCTGTTTTTGTTCAGAAGCCACATTTTGTCATCAAATTTACCTAATAAAACATGGTAATTGATAGTATTTGATCAAAGTTTTGGCAATTACTAAATAAATAAATAAATGGTGATTAATTGCAATTCACTTTTTCTCAGGTTTGCAATTAATTAGTTAATTGTTTGAATCCATTCTCAGCCTTGCAATATACCAAAGACAAGTTTATATTTGTGTCTGTACAACATTTAAAAAATATTTTCAAAAATGAGAGATAGTTAGTCAAAGAAAACAATCAAAAGAAAATGGTACAAGAAAGCACAGCAGGAATATGAAAATATGTGTGAAGAAAATACAGAATATATATTTAAAAAACATGTAATGGAACTGCTGAACTATAAAATGAGAACGCGAGAACAACTTGTTTACAAAAGGTGGAAGAAATCAACACGACGACATTATAAGGACTCATGGAGAATGATACAAAAACCTGTAGAGCCGATGATATCCAATGTACCTTTTTTACTTTTGTAGATTTATCTCAAATATACTTTATTGTCCCAGAGGAAGTTTGTCTTGAACTCATAGTACCAGTGGCAGCATATTTACATTAGCGGGTAGAACAGCAAACAACACACACATAAGAGCAAGAAATATAGCATACAGGGTATTGAATGTGCTATGAAGGAGTCACCACCAGAAAGAAGTTGTTTGCACAGTAACTCAGACGAGGTTAAAATCATAAAAAAGATTTAAAACACCCATAAAATGTCAAGTACATTATCTAAAATCTGTAAAAGTCTGGAGTCAAAAACAATATATATATATATATATATATAAATAAATCGGAATTGGATTCGAACATTTTAAATAATTTATCGAAACCCTGGAAAAAATGATTTGCCATTAATTTTTTTTAAGTTACAGTATTTGCCATCAGCCACTTATTATGCCCAAAAACTACAAATAAATGCCTTATCTTTTTAATTTAATAAAATCTCAATCACAGAATATAAAAAAAGTTTACATTTATTTTAGACATTTTTATTTTAGACGTTTATTTTAGTTTTATTAATCTTTAATCCTGATCTCACAGCTGCACAACAGGACGCATGAGGGCATTAATAAATATTAACGGGTTAATCCTGGTTACACATACATCTATATATTTACATAATATATATATATATATATATATATATATATATATATATATATATATATAAATAACCTGGTTAGTGACAATTACATCTACTACATCCTAGGTATCAGCTCTCATCCTAATTCCCTTAATTTTGACTGTTAATGTTCCTGGTCTATATATGGATGTGTAAGTTAATGTGTATCGATGGATCTATGTGTGTCTCCACATAGGAAAACTTGTAATTGACTATATAATTGTTTTATTTTATTTATTTCCTCTTCTTTTTTTATATATATATTTTTAATATGCCCAATCTCAACACAAGTTTGTGTTTACTATGATTTTGTTAATTGGCTATATTTTTTTCATATTAAGGCAATAAAGTTAAAAAAAAATAAATAACCTGGATAAATGACAGTTTGTATCTGTTGCGTCTGTCCCCTGACGCAAGTTCCAAAACAAATTTTAGAGAAGACTACTCTTTGAATTTCATACCATTTATCATGACACTATCTATTTTGGTTTTGAGTATATGTCTACATATATCTGCAAGTTTGTTATTATTGTCCTTCTTTATTATACTTGTAATAGTCATCCCCTATATATGCGTATATTTCAACTACATGTTTAAATATGGTAATCCAGAACTAATTTCCCTTCAACCTTTTGTTTCTTACAGCCCCACGCAAACTCAACCTAACATTAACAATACAACAAAAATGGTGAGCAATATTGGAGCTATCCAGTAGAACGAGTTCGATCCAGATTCCAGCTCAAACTAGGAAAACAAAGACATACTTGGATCTTGTCTGCAAACAGAATGGAGTGGAGCAGGGAGCTTGTGGCTTGCTGATAGTAATTTTTAAATAAAAACAAAATTATTTTTCAAATGAAACTTTTATCGTCTGCTAAAGATACACCTTAATTTGAATAAATAAATACTAAGAAGCACAATTTTTTTTTTATTAAAATCATCTTTATAAATGTCCTCTTATGAGAAAAAGGCTCCAAGAACATGTTAAAAACACCATTTTCATTTTTCAACCCCAGTTTTGTGTTTTTTTTTACTTTTACTTAGTGGTCTACATTCTGAAAATCATTGAAGGCACTCGCTGATATTTTCACTTTATGCTTTACAAACCAAATATGTCACTGAATAATCAATGTCTGGCTGAAGCTGTAAGGAGCTCCCTATGGTATAACTCAAGCAACTGGGACCTTTTTATGCCACTTATTATACCTCCTACTGTCAACTTTCGCCCTGTTTTCAGAGCCTTATTACCAGGCACAAGTGTCAGTTTACTGCAAAACTCCGCTTTACGAATTCAGTGTGATGACAGAGAAAAAAAAAGAGAGAGAAAAAAAAAATCAAAGTAGATGAGATACAGTTAAAGAGCTCGTACTTATTTCAAGGTTTATTGTTTGTTTTGGTGGGTTTTCAGAAATAATTTAACATGTTTCAGTGTTTCAAAGACGCGCTCTTTTCTTATATTGTTCCCAGACATGTTCTGACACATTGTAAACAGAAAAACTCCCATTTCAAGCAGCATGGTGTCTTCAAAAGTCTGTGCAAATCAATACACGCATCCTTTTATAGACAGAAATGAAAGACTTTCTTGTTAGGAGTTGGTTGTTTTATGTGTAGGTGGTTGCATGCATTACCATTTTGTTATAGAAGTCCTTCCAGTTTCTCTGTTGGGTTTAATACAGCTGGGAGGCTTCTTCCCCCAGTTCAATAACTGCAGCAAATAATTTCAGACCACACATAAATTGGACTGAATTGGCTTTGATTGCAACTGTAACCAAAATGAATTTGTTTTGGTCGATCAGTAATCAGCATGCGTGCCATGTTGGATGAGTAAAAGGGCGTGCAAAGCGGCGCACTGGTGCACAAAAACCGATTGTTAGGATCCAGCCAGGAACAGGGAGGGACCAAAGCACCATGGAGGTGGAATGCATAGCTGAAGAGCCATGCACAGGTGTACGACCTCTCTGCCAAACTCACAGCCCCTCCCACAACCCCCTGAAAAAAAGCCAACAGGAAACAACACCATCATACTATTTGTCCTTTTCTTGCAGCCATTCTCTTCCATCTCTTTTTATTAATGTTTTGTCTAAATGAAAATACACAGAGAAGATCTCCGGGATTTGATAGACAGACAGATATCTTTATTTGTCATTGTCTCTGGTACAATGAAAATAAAAAGAGCCTCCTGGTCAGTGCAACAGTCATACTTCAAATCAACCCATGGTAAAAACTTAATACTAAAGTAATAAATAATACATAAAGAAGATGCTGGTGAGTAAAACCTGGACATTTACACATTAAAAAAAAAATAAACTAATTGGACCCTTCCCATCTAACATCCTCATTTTTGGACTATCCACTCTGATCATTTTTTGATCTATTATAAATGCACTCCTAGTGGTCTTTTAAGTTTGATTATGTCATTTTTGTCATTTTCAACTACAGTTTCTCCAGAGCCATAGTAGTTCAAAAGAAATTCATCTCTGAGTTCTAGCCAGGAATATTGGCACTACACTCATTTCCCATCATTCCTTCCTGCTAGCTTACAGCCCCTGAAAAAAATCCCAAACTAACAGTAGCATTGCAACGAAAGTGGCGCGCAAACATTGGAGCTGTCCAGCCCATACAGTTCTGAGCCAGATACCAGCTCAGACAAACAAGTAGCTGCTTCAGAATGGAGTGGAGCTGGGAGCTTGTAGTTTTTACAAAACAACTACAAGCTTATTCCAACAGTATTTTGATGTCTGCTCCTGATTCACAACAGTTTGAATAAAGAAATACACATAAATGTAATTTCAATCTTAATTTTGAAGTTGTCACATGCCTACACTGTTGGTGGAATTTGACCCATCACCTTGGGGAGCAGTGACCTGCAGACACAGCCGCAGGAACCATTTGGTGGTCCCCGCCGGTGATGCTGCATCTTTTTGGCTATGCGGCTAATCTCAGAGGAAGAGGTTGCTAGCGTTTCGGACCACTAACTTTTCCCATGTTCAGTTTGTTCTCTATAGCCTCGTTTCCACTGAGCGATCTGGTACAGGAGGAGTAGTACAGACCAAGTCATTCTGGCGAGCATTTCCACTCAGTTCAGCCTCGCTTCCACAGAGAGGTTTGTTTTCACGTGCATGTGTAGCGTGTCATTGCGTCATGTAGTGCAACGACTAGAAAAGCAACAACAATGGAGGTCATCCAGCTGCTTGTCTTTTTCTTGATTTACTTTTTTTTTAACATAGTGTATAACAGGAATTTAATGTTATTTGACAGAAGATTGTGGGAAGAATACCGCAAAAAAGAGAAAAACAGCAAGAGCTATAGTCTCACTTTCTAATGTTCTATTTTGCTATGGAACTTCAACAGATGGGGCCCTCTAGAGGTGCGGGTCAGAACTGTTTAATGGGTCCATTTTACAATGGAAGTGCTCAAAATACCCGATCGAACCAAACCGCTCAGTGGAAACAATGCTCATCAATCTGTTTTCTATCCGTTCAGGTCGGTGTAAAAGAGATCGAGGGTTGTGTGTGGGTCTATTTATTTTAATTTATTTTGTCATGGTTGTTTTTATATTTGTTTTACTTGAATGACAAGTGCTAAATCAATAAAGATTGATTTGATTTGGTTTGACCTTGAGTGTCAAGAGAAGCATTGGGTCCCATTTTTAGTCTGTGGTATGACTGGGTTTGGATTTGAATCCACAACCTTCCAGTCTCAGGGTGGACACTGAGCTTGTTTTCTTTAGATATGTTCTCCATCGTCAGAAAAAACCCACAAGATTGTGTTAAAAGCTCCAAAAACATGATTTTCATTGGAGTGGGTCTTAAATGTGTTGAGAAGTCTGCACAGTCCTTTCTTTATTATTTTTCCCAAACTACTGCACTTTTATAAATTTAAGGTATTGTTGGCCGATTACATTTCCGATGCAGATGCGTCCACACAACATGCATGATGTCTGATCCAGTGAGGAGGAGGACGGTTCCAGCTCCACCAAAGCCTGAGGATGAAGCCAGCAGGTCCTGCTGTGATGGATCACATCGTCTTCGTTGGCCCGGTAGTCATTAAAGCGAAACTGCTTGTGATCCTTCCTCGCTGGTGATAGCTCTTGCTTTTTTATTTCTTTATTTATTTTTGTTGTTGTTGTGCACAGCATCGTTTGAAGTGTCCGTCGCTGTTGGAGTCTGCGGTCATTTGAGCTGCATTTTCAGAGTTTGTTGTGCTCCTGCCGACCTCTGCAGCTGAACCATAAGGAAAGTGTGCAGCCCTGACATGACACTGTTGAGCATGTTTGTTTGTCACTTCTCATCTTCTCGCAGCCTAAAGTTGCTAAACGGTTGCTTCTTGATGTTCCTATAGAGCACTTAAATGCCTCCTGGCACTGCCTCAGCATACTCACCCTTAAACTCACGGTTTCTTTTAGTGGCACTAAGACAGCACTTGAATTAATACTTTGGCAATGACAGAATCTGAATATATTTAACATGATTTTATTACATTTATTTTATTAACACAGTCTCACATTTTTGCCCTATTACAAGACAGCTGAATTCACTGAATAGATCCAAAGACTAACCAGCATCAAATAGAGCCAACAGGTGTTGGAAAATCCCTACCAGGAACATGCACATACCTCGAATTAAAATAAAAGCACGATAAGAAAGAAAGATGGAACAAAGGACGGAGAGAAATTCCGTCTTAAGTAGAGTTGGGGTGGAACGATGTTAAGGTACAAGTCTTAATTTTGTGCTCATGTCTGTGAAAACCTGAGATCAGAGATCAAATCCAGTTGCTGTCAGGAAACTACACCCACTGAAAGTCCCCAGGCAGCTGGCAACACTGCGCTGATGTGAAGACCAACTGCTCCCGACACATTTAATCAAGTGAGAGGGTCTACATTTAGACAGGCAAGGCCCACAGGGAATGTGCTGAAGGTTCTCATGGCAAAATGAAGAGAAGGGGAGAAAAAGACCAACTCCTCTGTGCTGGATTGATTCTTTTTGGTCTCCGACTGAAATTCACCCATTGCTGTTTAAACATATCAGCAGTCTGAACGCTGTAACCTCAGATAGAACTTGGAAATCATTGGAGGACATTATAAATTAAAGATTAGGATTAACAAAACAATTGTTTGCTTTGAAGTGTTTGAAACAGTATTTACACCAAATTGTTTTTAACTAAGAGCTCTTTTCATTAAAAACGATATAAATTATTAAGTATGTGAAAGGTATCTGCTTAATTGGCACACAGACTTCATTTTCATACTTGATCTGTGACATATTAAAATTTCTAAAAAAATAAAAAAAATGTTTTCTAAATCTTCTTAAATAATTAATCATCTTTCTCATTTTATTTTATGAATACTTGTGGATTTTATATGGCTTGCACTTGTGATACTTTACTTATATACTTTCCGCCCCTAACGCCTTGAGACACTTAGGGCAGTAACAAAATCTTTCCATTTATGATGGAAGGTGTAGATCACGAGTCAAAGTCAAGGCCCGGGGCCGGATCCGGCCTTCCGGGTAATTATACCCGGCCCTTCAGATCATTTAATTGTATCGTTATAAATGGCCCGCCATTATGTTGCGCTTTATAGTTTGGACAAAATACATTTTTACAGAGAGTAAAATATTTAAAGTTATTTAATGTTTAAGTTGATTTATTCATGAATAATATTCCCTCTATTTTTTAATATTCATAAATATGTTAAAAACTTACATTTTTAAGGTTTTGAAAATTGGCCTTCTGATAGCTTTATGGACTATTTTGGCATTTACTAAGATTTTAAGGCTTTTTTAGCTAATATTTGAGCTACATTCTAGCTGTTTTGACTTACCTAAGTTTTTTTTTTTTTTTAATATGATGATGTGGAATTTAGCTAACATTTTCGCTGGCTATCAGCTTCAGTGATTTCAGCTATCAACTTCAGTGTTTTTAGCTATTTTTAGTTATTAGCTTCAGCGTTTTTAGCAATCAATTTCAGCATCTTCAGCAGCCAAATTCAGCGAACAGCATTCACACTAGCATTATCGCAGGTAATTCTATAAATCTAGTTCATAATTACGTTTAAAAGAAACATGTAGTTTTAGAGTTTTCAACAAATGTTTATCTTGTTGGGCCTGCAACCTAAGGTGTGTTCTGGATACGCGATTGAGTCTTGACACCCCTGGTGTAGATGGATCCCTAGGTGTGCCCAAATTCTTTCAGGTTAGCTTCCACTATTCAGCGCCCAGTGATCTTGGGCTGTCTTTTTTTTTTTTACATCTGGTGTGCAGTGTAGTACTGCCTTTATTATTGGGTTTTTTTCACTCCTCAGTACTTGTCCTATCCATGTCCAGCGTCTTTTGAAGGTAACTGTTGACGTGTCTTTTTGGTTGCAACAGGACAATAGGATTTCATTGGAGATCTTTTGGGGCCAGAAAATTCTTAATATCCTCCTTAAATTTCTGGTGTGGAAGTTGGAGAGTTTTGTTAACTCTTGCTGTGTCATTCTCCACTTGTTATGGAAAAATATAAATAACTGATCAGAAGTTAAGAACAGAATAATGATAATTATGTGCGAAGTATTGTTTGTGCCATCTTGCCTGTATTACCGAGCGTTTCTATCTGAACCTGATCTTCTCTGGACCTGACCCTGCTTTATCTCTGATTTGCCTGCTGCCTGCCCAGACTCTCACCTGGACTCTGACATCTCTAGCCTCTTCTTGGATGATCCCATGTCCATGGTTGACCTCTGTCTGTCTGATCCTAATTTAGCTTTTGTGGACTTTAAACTGTACTTAATTCCTATCTGAACTAATAAACCTGCTGCAGGTGAAAACCAGCTGTCTGCCCATTTGTGATGAGTTTGCTTGATATATACTATATTTTTAATATTGAAGTCTTTTATTGGACCATGTAAGTGTTATTGTTGTGGCTGTAACTGTCATTGCAGTTACATTCAGAAAACTTGGGGAGCAGGAACTTTTTTAAAACACTTTTAAAAAAGGGTCGTTGCTCTTCCTTTTATATAATTTATACTGTCGCACTTTCTCAAACAGTGAAAAAGTACAAAATAAAGCCATAAAAAATATCTGTCAAAGGAGAAAAACACGTACTGAACACAATAATAACACGGTCGAGAATGAATGTGCTTTCGTGCTTCCCAAGTTCTAAATCCAATAAAAAGACATGGCAGCTCCCAAAATGCATTTAGCCAATAGGATGCCAGAAGGGCTGCATGACCAGAGAATGACAAACACGTGGATTTGTATTATTTATACAACATGTCTATTCATGCTTGAGAGTAATCATGACTGAATATTTACATGAGCATGTAGATGTATGATATTGTCCAGTCAGTTCGTGACTAATTATTCTGAGTTTGATATATGTCTGTATAGATGTATATATACATTTATAAATATTTATTAAACATTTATTTGCTTTCTTAAATTTAATTTTTTTAGATTGCTTTAAATAAACCAATTTTTAAAAACCCAAGGACAACTTCGAAATGTCTGCCCAATAAAAAAAGTTAACAAGCAGAATGAAAACTAGTAGGTGTAGAGAAAGAATTAATGTAACCTTTATTCTCGAGCTTCTTTATTTTTCTGTCTTTGTTGAGCACCTTGGTTACAGCAGAGTTTCCTGTGAGACTTTCAACTTTTTTTTCTTATTATTTCTCAGTTTGATTTGGCAAACCATCTGCTGCAAAAACTCTAATAGTTTAACTTTCAAATCTGACAGCCATCTAACCTTGAAAATGTGAGCAAAGAGGCAGCTCAGGTGTGTAAAGCCAGTAATCCTGATAAAATGAAGGTGCGAGGTTTGCTGGGAGAGAGACTGGACTGCTTTGGATCAGAAACAAACAGCTTGCCTTTTATGCCTCCTTAGAAACAAACATCAGAGTCTGTAACTCTGGAGGTGCAGCCAGCATCTCTTCATTAACTCAAGAGGCAGAAGAACCCAAACTAAACTTCATGAATTATAGGGCTGGGTTGATTAAATTGATTGATTTGAATCGATCTAAGCTTAATAGATCAATAATAGATCCATAAAAGTAGACATCAATCTAAAAAGGCTAATGCTAAAGTCCACTAGCTTGATGTTAATGCATGATGGGATTTCCTATTATACACATTGCTGACTAAATAAACATCTTTATGAACTCACAGGCATCAATTTTCAAAACTCTTTAAAGAAACATTTTTAAGTTAACCATTTGTGGTCTAAAGCACAGTTTTTTGCTCATACTCTCTTCTTCTTCTGGAATAATGTGTCATTCTATAGTGTGATCACCACCTAGTGGCCAAACTGAAACGCCGTCCAGGAGGAGCAGAACAATTGTAGGGGACTCAATGTAGCCCTCTATGCTATTAAAAATCTCATAAT
Organism: Oryzias javanicus; assembly: GCA_003999625.1. Lineage (NCBI taxonomy): Eukaryota > Metazoa > Chordata > Actinopteri > Beloniformes > Adrianichthyidae > Oryzias > Oryzias javanicus. The sequence goes on along the minus strand of CM012441.1, from coordinate 30,683,219 downwards.
TTCACTAATACATTTTACAGTATGTGAACTGTATTCAATTAATATGAAAATCTTCAAAACATTTATAGTTTGATTGATTTCTAAATAAGTGTGTTTAAATGTGTAAACTCAAAATTGAATTAAATTAAACTTAATTGAGTGGATAGTAAATAAATAAGCTAAATAATAACCAAAGTAACTAACTAGAGTAACTAAAGTTGTATTACCTGCAATAATGCTAGTGTGAATGCTTTAATTGCGGAAAACATATGCTAAAAATGCAAAAGTCATTTGAAAAATGGTAAATTTGCTAAAAGAGAGTAAATTTTGTTAAAGAATTATGAAAGAGCGCTGAAGTTGCACTAACTTTCAGAATATTTTTAGTAAGAAAATCCCTAATACATGCCAATTTTGCAAATATATTTAGGTTGTTGCTTAAATATGAGCTAAACTCCAAATTAGCCCAAAAACCTTAAAAGATGCCAAATTAACCAAAAAAGCTACCTCGTTGATTAAATACCAGCTAAACTCCAAAATAGCCTAGAATTTGAGTGTAAACAAAACTAGTTAAAAATGTTAGCATGTTGCTAAATAGAAGCTAAACTCTAAATGTGTTTAATAATTCCTCAGTAGATAAAAATATAGCCAAAATTGTTAGCATGTTGTTAAAATATTAGCTAAACCCCAAATTAGCATAAAAACATCAGTAGATGCCAAATTAGTCAAAAAAGCTAACACATTGCTTAAATACTAGCTAAACTCCAAAATTGCAAAAAATTCTTCAGTAAACTAAACTAGTCGAAAAGGTTAGAAGGTCCTAAAATATAAGCAAAACTCTAAATTAGCCTAAAAAATCCCAGTTGATAGAAAATTAGCCAAAACGTTAGCATGTTGCTAAAATAAAAGCTAAACTCTGAATTAGCCTAAAAAACTCAACAGGTAACAAATTAAAACGTTAGCATGTTGCTAAAATATCAGGTAAACTCCGCATTTTTTGAAAATTACAATAAAATATTAAAACATATCACATGAATATATTAAAAGGCTTGATGCTAATCTGTTTAAAATTTTTAAATTTGAAAAAAGAAGCAGTAATGTTCTGAACAAACTGATTGTTTCGATACCAAGATTGCTGAAACCACTGAAAGAGTGAGTGAGTTTTTACGTACGCAAACGGAGGATCAATACAGTGTGAATGCTTACTAAGCTTTCAAACAATAACAAAATTTGAATCGAATCGATCCAGGCTCTGATGAATCATATCAAGACGATTACAAAAATTATGGGAGACACCCTAATAAATGATTACAAATATAATTTATAAAAATGCCTGAATACAACTATTATGGTGACCAAGAATCAGTCATTTCGGACTTAAAAGACGGTTTTACCCCAGTGGCACATAGAGGTGACAGATTTCCCCCCCTGGTTACGGCGCACCAGAGTCTCAGAAAGCTCAGGAAGTGACTCCCCAGCATGCTGCTTAGTGGAGTTATGTGGCAGGCGGGTATTGTTTAAGGCATCATGAGTGGCTGGAGAGGGAAGAGCGACTCGAAGGAGTGGAGTTGGAAAACTAACAGCCAAGTAAACAATGTTTACATTATACTGAACTCCAGCAGCGCCAGCTTCCCCATATGTAAATCTGTTATTTTATCTTTCTAACGTACACACACATGCGTGTCACAATTATTCATTGTTGTATAATAAGACTGTTTTTCAGTACATTCATATGTGAAATATTGCATTCTCTTGCCCTGGGGTGAAGCTTCATAAATTAAAGTGAGAGTAGCATCTTTTCTCAAGCCTATCAGGTCATGTTCATTATTCAAACAAACAGACGTTGGCACAGTTTTCTTAGCCTACAGGTTCTATAGTCTCCCTGAAATCAGTTTAAAAAGTTGCATAAGAAAAAAAAAAAACAAAGAACACAATGTAATAAGGCGGTTCAAAAGCGAAATCTCTTAATCTCTGGAGTCGATACAGTACACGGCACAGCTGCATGACACGCGCATTTGCATCTCACATCAGAGATCAAAAGTAACTGAAAACTTTCTATAGGCCTTCCACGCTTGATCCAATTCCTTAAGACTAAATGCATAAAAACGTTTTTTTTTCCCGCCGCGTCTTCTTGACCTCCATCGCAGGATCATCTGCGGTAAGAGCTCCATCCATTTTGTTTTCTATGTAATGAGGCGCTGGCAACATTCACCAGTGATGAGGTCTTTCATCACTCAACTGACTGCACAATGCTTGTACTCATGTAGCTGAACATATGGAGAGTACTATTAGGGTCTGTTGGGTGGTTTCAGCTGAGACACATCTCATCTACCAGCCGAACACAAATGGCATCAGCAGCGGGAAAGAACCAAGCCAAGGGAATCTGTATTAAACCTACTTTCCCGTAAACACCACTTGTGGATGAATCACTGCCAGGATTCCTGGAAAATGCACTTTTGGAAGTCTAACTTCAGAAGTTGGATTGTTGTTGTGATGCAGAGGACGAGGTGTTGCAGCATTTTGTATATTCATTATCCAGCGGAGAGTTTTGTTTGTACACAAACAAGCCCATTATTAGCTGCTATTTGTCATTAGAAAGCAGCTTTACAGAAGGTCAAAAATTCATAGTTCATGTTGCAGCATCACTGAATATTTGTGTTTTTTTTCTTTCATTTACAGACCTTTGTGTTGACTTTATCAAGGCAATAAAAGCTTTTGTGATGACTGCACCCTCTCAACTACTACATTGGATCATTCTTATTTTATTTTTTGTTTGTTTTTAAGGAGCTAAATTGGGGCCAATATTATTTGAAACCCAACTTGAAAAAAATATTGGTGCCAAAAAAAGGAAAATGTCCAAAACTTTCTGCAACTCTAAAATAAACGTAATTATTTTCAGCTTCAAATGTTCTGTTTTTTTAGGTTTCGAAACTCAAAAACTCAAAATTCAAAACTTCTCTTTTTGGGAGGTTTTTTGTTTGAAATACAAAAATGTCAGTTTCAAAACATTTGGCCTCGTTGTGGCGCGTTGGGACATGATTAACACGAAAGACCAATCAAAATTGATGAGGGTGGTAACTTCAGTCCCGGTTCATCACCGACTCTAAGAACTTGGAAATGAAATTTTCAGATTCAAGAAAAAAAAATTTGAAAGTGAGAAAAATATTTGATAAAATTTGAAAAGATCCATACGTTTTTAGCTAAAAATTAGTATGGATAATCGTGTTATAGTTTTAAAAAGTATTCTTTAAAGTGAATTTTTGGTAAACAGGCGGCTGCACTCAAACAAATCAGGTGAGTGACTCAAAATCTGGGCTGAGAGTGGAACTCCACCTCCAATTGTGTTGTTGCGTTACCTTTTCTATTACAGCAGCTTAAAACTAACTAAACACACAAATCTTTAAAAAGTATGCACACACAGCAGCGCACATATCTCATGTGAGACTCTTCACATATTTAAGATTAGTGCGTAAATGATGCGTTTAAATGCTGCTAGAATGCTGGGTCATCAGAGTTTTCTCATCAGCCACTATAAAGTCCCCCTGAAAATCCTGTTTTTAGAGTTTTTAACATGTATGAGTGGCATTTCTTTTATAAAAGAGAACAAATGTAGTAAGAAATCATTTTGTTTTTGCATTTCTGAATACTTCTCCTTTTAAATCTGTCAATCAACTGTCTCAGAAAATCTCTGTTTGAATTCATAAGTAGTTAATACGTCACGATTGCTCTACTGCACAAGCGCAAACCTCCTCGTCTGGCCTGGCTACCGTGCCGAGCTCTGGTTCCGGAGAAGAGAAAACAATGTTCCCGTTGACTGCGGTGAAATGAGGCGCCGTTCGCATTTCTGTGGTCAAATCAGTCGTCCCTGTCTTTTTTGTGTGAGTTTCATAAAATACTTACTGTAGCTGAGAGAATGCAGGAAAGACATCGCGGAGCTTCCTGATTTGACCATGGCGCCTCATGTCACCACGGTTGTAAAAGATCGTTGAAAATTCAGTCCGTGAAGCTCTCAACTTCCTCGTCCGAGATGACAACCAGCTCAAAACAAAATTACTAAAATTAGTTAAGTTAATTACTAAAATTCATAATCATAATTAAAACACTACTGAGAACGTTTATTTTTTAATTTAAAAATTCCTCATAAGGGACTTTAAACTTGGATTATCAATAACTTAAACGGTGACAACTTGAGATTTATCCACTTTCTTGAACAGATATGTCTGATAAATATTATAAAAAGTCTACATATGCTTTTTTTTAACTTTAAAAAGTTTTTCTATTCTCGTCGCTTCCTCGTGGCAGCCCCCCCATCACCTTATACAGTGAAATCGCGGAGTTCTTCCTGGAGTAGCAGCCTTTAAATGCGTCATTCACACACTAATTTAGGAGACATGAAAAGTGTCTCTATTTTCAATTTGTATGTGTAGTGAGTTTTAAGCTGCTGTCATTTTAAGTTTCGTAAGTGTACAGTTTGTATTTCGTCTTTTTGTACATCTGAATACACAATTGTAAGAACACAGTTATGAACAAAATGTGTTGTATGAGTCTACTTTCCCTCCATAAGTGACAGTTTTTTGAGTACAGATGGTCCTTTGTTTGAGAAATTATCTTGTTTTCAACCTGTAAACCAAAAGGTTCATTGTTTCAGGAGCTTCAAACTCCCACAGGGCTGACAGATATATTTTTTAAAGTCTTCAAGAAATCATTCATTTAACTCCATGAATGATGTTTTGGTGACTTTTACCAAGCCTTGACAGCAGCAGCAGCGCTGTGAAATGCTACCGCTTTCATCTTCCAGTCGTGATTGAGCAGAAGAAAAGTCTTTTGTCTGTCACTGAGCAAGGCCAAAACCGCCCAATCTCATTTTAAGGTATGGAGGTTTAGTAGAGATAATTTGCTGTCTTCATTTAAGTAGAGAGGGACTACAGGTCAGGATTTTCTGGCATCTTGACATGACAAAAGCATTTTGCCATTTAGACATAATTAAAGGACAAAAAAACTCATGACATGTCATTGATTTTTGGTTACTTGCAGTGGTCCCTGTCGGTCTATGGAACATTTGGTTTTGGCCTCAAAAGAAAAAAACACTGCCTAAAAAATAAAGCAAAAAAGCAAAAAATAAACGTTTGCTTTGACCTAAGACAAAAAAAAGGTTTCACATAAAAAAAAAAACAAAAACAAAAGTTAAAGCTTAAGGGTAACCAAACCCTAAATAAAAGTGTCTATTGGTAATTGACAAATCTTTGTCTAATTAAAATAAACTTTGTTTAATTTTTGAAAATATAGTAAAAACCTGCATGTGTGCTGCCCCTATAGGTTGAATCGAGGTATTACAGTTGCATTTTGTGAATGGTCGACCTATTTAAGTCCCACATCATTTCAGACTAACGTCCTGATCTGCAGCTCCAGTAAAGATAACAGTCCTGCCCCTAAGCCCCACCCCTCTGACTGGATTTTCAAATGTTGGCTGTGGGTGGAGTCGGCCTCCAACTTCCCTGTTTGGTTACCCTTTAAGGTACTTTTTTATCATGTGTATCTAATGAGTGCTGCTAAAATGCAAATATGAGCTGAAAAAAGGTGTGTGTTGGTAGTGATTATTATGGTTTCCGGTTCCGGTTCATAACGAGCAGACGTGTGCCTCCAGCTCTCCGTAACTTTCGGGCTTTTCAAGTCTTTTAAAGTCGTCTGCAAGCGACTTTGATCACCGGGCTGCTGCAACACAGCTACCACAACGAGGAGAGCTGATCATGGCACCGAAGAAAAATTTTGAAGCCGATCTGGCTGAGCTGAAGACAGCATTGGCTAGCATTCAAGAGCAATTAGCTCCTGCTTTGCTACAGGAAGCTAAGCTAACAGCTGTGCTCCAGCTGGAGGCTAAACTAACGCCGCTGCTGCATCTTGTGGAAGAATTCCGCCAAGAAAAGGCACGCAACGAACAACGAGACAATCGCCAAGATCTGATGGAAAGAAGGATGCATGACTTGGACCAACAAGCACGGATGAATAATGTGATTCTCACGGGACTCCAACTACAGCCCAGGGCGCGGCCTGGTGCTACCGGCGCTAGCATGGATGCTAACAGAGCTACTGATGCGACCGTGGAGGATCAAGTTCAAATGTTTTTAATGTCTAAAGGAATCTCCTTGGACCTGGACACGGTCGAAGTCTGCCATCCACTACCTCAGAGAAAGACCACGGATAAACCAGCGATCCTGATCAGGTTCGTGAATCGAAAGCATAAGACTGCCCTGATGAAACAACGTAAACAACTTAAGGGTACCAAAGTGTACCTTAACGAGCATTTATGCAAATATAACGCTGATCTGGCAAAACACGCGAGGATCTTACGATCCAAACGACAGATCCAGTCAACTTGGATTATGAACACCAGAATCTTTGTCAAACCACTCGGACCACCGGACCTGACGAAGCCTCTGGAAATAAGATCCATGAAAGACTTTGAGAACTGTGAGATTACGCATGTTTGAACCTCTAATTCAAGCAAAATGTGAATTGTGGACTCATGAAACCGTCGGAACCGTTGAATACGAACTCTGACCCAATTCTGAAGAACTCGAGCACAATTCCCTTGAAAGAAGACCTTCACAGTCTCTCAGTCAAAACAACGAGCATGGTTTACGTGGCCTTAAACCTGTTCCTAAACAAAGATGTAGCTCTGGTCTGAATACAATCTGCTCAAACTGTCTTTTAATGAGAATATTTTGAAGTTTTCCATTAATAAATCATGATTTTTTACTTAGCACTTTTTCATAATAATAATCGTTCTTTGATAAATGCAATCTGCTCAAATTGTCTTTTTTTAATATAAGAATATTTTGATATGTTTTCATGCAGTAACAAATGAAGTTGATTACTACTGATATTTTTTTGAATCTTTAATGAGAATGTTTAGATTACTGTTGATGAATATTATAAATGATTTGTCTATGGATGTTTTTGAAATTCTATTACATCACTGATATTATTGATCTTTTATCACCTGAAACTATATTGATATTTGATTTTAAGTCCTGAACCGGATATTGATTATTCATGTAGAGAAAATGGTCGAGTCGGGGTGGGATTATATAAGTTCGCTTCCTTCCACCCCCTTTCAAGCGATCTATTTGTGATTTATTTTGTGATGTGATGTTATTCCATGTATTATAACCTGATTGCTTGAAATAAACCATTTCATTCATTCATTCAAAAATAAACCATTTCATTCATTATTCCTTTATCATGAGTGTTTGTGGCGTCATGTCTGTAGTTGTGTTCTTTTTTTCATGCGATCTCTTGACATTAACATTCATGTTGAAGTGCTAACCTTTCTCAGAAGTAAACCACAGTGCGCAGCTCCAGGATCCACTCATGGACTTCCACAACAGCCACAACACAAGATCATTTCATTCACGTTGCGAGTCCACAATGGATAAATCCTCTGCGTCAACAGAGCGCGCAGCCCCTGCAGCATCTCTGTAGCTCTTGTTAATTTCACTCTTCACACATTTATCTGGCTCTTCTTGATTTCTCAGGTGAGTTAAAGACCCACTTCGATGAAAATGTTGTTTTTGTGTGTTTTTAACATGTTCTTGTGGCATTTTTCTGATGATGAAGGACATATATGAAAAAAATAAGCTCAAATTACATTTCTGAGTATTTCTTTGTTCATAATGTTGTGAATCAGAGGCATATTAAAAAATGCAGTTTAAAAAAATGAGCATATTTATGATGTACAAGCAACAATCAACAGGCCACAAACCTGGGACGCTGGTAAAGGTGTTTTTCTCTAAGGATGATTAAATGGTACAATTTCATCAACTCATCGGGCCCTGTAAAATTTCTTTTCAAAGGGTCCAAAATCCCCAGTGGCACTCCTGCCACAAGCTCCCTTCTCTGCTCCATTCTGATGCATCCACTGACAGACAAATAGATCCATGTACGAATTTGTTTTCCTCGTCCAAGCTGGAATCTGGATCAAGCTTATAATTTCAATATTGTTTGCTATTTTTGTTGCACCACTAAAGTTAGGTCGGTGTAAGCAGATGGGTGATGGGAAGTGGGGGAGGCCTACTTGGCTCAGCTCCAAAAGCCACGCCCCCTCAGAGGAGATTTTGGAAACAGAGGCTTCAGATCAACATGAAAAATGACTTAAAGACATTAAGGTTGTTTAAAATCCTCACAATCATAATTAAAACAATATTGGGAACGCTTTTCCTTTTTTTAAATAAAAAAACATGACCTTAGGAATTTGTGACATCCTTCCTTTATCAATGACAACTGTAGATTCACAGATCAGCCTCGTCTCCAGTGCGTGCTGCTTAATCGCCAGAGAGGAGCGCAGGACAACTTAAGAAATGGTAAACGACCACCAGGCGTATGGCGTGTCAACAGCAAGCCAAGCAGCCAGTTCCCCCCACCCCGAAAGAAAACATCTTTGACGTAAAATCACTGTGATGTTCTAGGTGTGAGCAGAAATCTCCATCCCCAGAAGAGATGTCAGAGCAGGCAGACCTGTTTTAGGAAGAGAAGAGTCACGGGCCCTGCGGGCTGATGAGTCACTTTGAGGCAGATCTGAGGATACCTTCATGGCTGCAGGCGCTGGAGATTTGTCAGCCACACGCTCTTAAGCCTTAAGCTCTACAAGACAGTGTCTTATTCCTCTTTTTTTCCACAAATATTAAACCACAGTGAAATAATAATCTTTTTCAGATGGAATTTCAGGTTTTATTGCAATTAAGCTGTAGGCTGAGGCTTAAAAGACACCTTTAAAAAAAAAAGAGAGAAACAGGTTTCTTGGAGGGAGAAAAAAGCGGGTGGTATGGACAATACGTTCAGAATAACTGTCTCTACAGGGCTTAAAACTCTCAGATAGAAAAGTACAGATTATGTTTTAAGTTCATAATGTCGTGGAGCAGAAAATGGAAGTTTCCACAGGGCTCTTATCTTTGTGTGTATTAGAAATTACTTTTTTATCTTTCTAAAAAGTGATGAACTAAATGCAGTGCGTAAGGTTTCCCCTAAGCAGTCCAAAAGATTACCCAACTCCATTATACAGTAATTTGAAAGTAAGGTAAAGGTTAATGATGAAAAGCGAACTACTGTCTGGGGCCAAAGGGGCAACGGTGGCTTACAGGGGATTATGCACAAATGTTTTATAGAAATGACTTAATGCCTAAAGAAAATGTTTTAGTGATTAGTTAAACAGATGTAGATAACGCTGCTTACTACTTGTCTAATAAGATTTTCTATGATAAAGCACTTCACAATATACAGTACCTGGTGTGTTGCTATGTGGGATCTGTGAACGTTGTGTCGGATTTAGAGAAATTACATCTTATTTGCCCCTGAGGCAGAGAGATTCTGCTCGACACAACATCTGAGAAACAAAAAAACAAAGAGAATGGAGGGAATAAAGTAGATTACAGGGGGAGTTTAAATCCAGTGATGTAAAATGAATGATGGCTAAAAAAAGAAATGAAAGGGATGATGTCATCTCTGAAAACTACCTGACAAAGACCATTGCCTCAAGCCTAAATTGATTTGAAAAATGTATTTAAAATATTCACATCAATGAAAAAAAAGATGATGTTTAGCAGCATATAGAAACTTGTGAATTTGAGAGCATGACAGTAACATAACAGCACTGCTGGGGAGTTGCTTTAAGTACAAGCAGTTCAATTTGCTCTCAATATAGCAGAAAAAGACTCAACCCATCGGCTGCAGAATAGATTTCCATGAAGTCTTAGTCACAATTTCCCTTAAGGGCAGATACAAGCTGTCTGTGGGCAAAAAAAATGGGCAAACCTGTACAGTGCATTCAGGTGGTCCACAAGAAATAGACGTACAGTGAAAATGTTTGTGCACATTTTTTGAGAGGTAAGAGAAATGCAAGTCTGCTGTACAGATTTGTTTTGTTTTTTTTTTTTTACATGATACCCTGTAGTGTTGCATGGTTTCTCAAGAGGAGAAACTAACGATTGTTCTGTCTCTCCTGGAGGGCATTTCAGTTTGGACACTAGGTGGCGATCGAGCTATAGCAGAAGAAAGTAAGAACAAAAAAACCTGTGCTTTAGACCAAGAGTGATTACTTTAAAAAGTACTTCCTTAAAAGAGTTTGAAAAATTCCTTCCTGTGAGTGTATAAAGATGTTCATATAGTCAGCAATGTATGTTTAGGTCAATCAAGCGTTAGCATTAGCTGTCCAATGGGAAATCCCATTAAATGTTAGCATTAAGCTAGCAGACTTAAGCTTTAAGCATTAGATCGATCTCTACTTATATGGATCGATTATTGATCTATTACGCTTAGATCGATTCAGACCAAATAATCAATTTTATCAATCCAGCCCTAATTATATTATATATGACAAGAACTAACAACTCTGCTATATTACTGACCAATGTTGGTTCACATGGATTTAAAACAAAGGGGCTTCTGTCAAATGCTCGGGTAAAGTACTAGAAGAAAACCGCTAACAAAACTGCCTCCAAGTATAGCCAAATTAAACAGAAACCCAAGTGGATCAATAACACCAACAAAAGGACATACACCTGGATATCGATAAACATCCCGGACGAGGCCCCAATTTATGCAATGCCTTCTATTGTCTGTGTAAGTGACCTAGAAGAGCATAACAAAAAAGCAGACGAAAAGATCATCTCTATAGGAAAGTATTTAAATTATTTACAAAATGATAAACGACACACAATGTTAACTTAAAGAGGTGACGTAAACCATATGCCAAAACATCAAACAAAACTCACATATGCAAACCTAAAAGTCTTACTTGAAAATTACAGGGTAAAAGACAATCAGAGGGGTGGCTGTGGTGCAGAGGTAGGGTGGCAAACTCCTGATCAGAAGATTGTGGGTTCAATTCCTGCCTTGCCCCCCCACATGTCGAAGTATCCTTGGGCAAGATACTGAATCCTACTTTGCCTCTGGTGCAAGGGCGGCACCAGTGTTTGGCAGTGGAAGTGTGTGTGAATGGGGGAACGCGTCTGTGACTGTAAAGCATTTTGGACCTTCGTAGAAGGTAGAAAAGTGCTGCACAAGTATCTGCCATTTAGTTTTGAGGGCATCCTTTAGGCACTTGTGTATCACATGCACACTCCTTGTGTGCATGTGATACACAGGGTTGGTAAGGGGCTAGTACTCACACCTTACTAATGACATGAGTGTGGTGCAAGAGCACCATACAACAACAAAACCTGTATGTCATGAGTGCAACTTATATTAGTCTGACATACTTCCTAATACACTTACCACATGCATTACTTTTTCATGACGTCCTCTCTACAATCGTCCACAGGGCTAGGAGAACCCTTGTTCCAGTTTAAGCAAAAACAGACTTTTCAAATGGGTTCGGTTGATTCAGAGCGAAACATAATTCCTAGACTACTGAAATTGTTACGCCAAAAAATGAACAATATATCACTCACAATGTACTACTGAGGAATATCTAGGACATCTATGCAGGCCCACAAATACAAAATGTCAATACTATTATTTCAGCTACATGCTAGCTGTTTTGGCTAATTAAGGGTTTTTTGTTTTTTGGGGTATTGTGGAGTTTAGCTAATATTTCAACTAAATGCTAGATATTGTGACTAATTTAGTTTTTTTTGAAGTTTAGTTTTTATGCTACTTTGGAATTTAGATAATATTTCAGCTACATGAATTTCCCTGAGGACTGCTAAAGGGATAAATAAAGTATTTTCTATTCTATTCTATTCTATTCTATTCTATTCTACATGCTATCTATTTTGGATAATTTAGGTTTTTTTGTAGTTTTTAGAATGTTTTGGAATTTAGCTAATACTTCTGATACATGCTAGCTATCTATCAGCTTCAGCGTTTTTAGCTACCAATTTCAACATCTTCAGCTATTAGCACAAGCATCTTCTATCTAATATTTAGTTCATTTAAAGCTACTGATGGTTAAGATGTGTGCCTTACATCCAGTTTGCACATGACTCGATTAGTCGACTAATCTGGAAAAATCATCTGTGATTAGTCGACTATTAAAATAATCGTTTGTGACAGCACTAATATAAAGTAACGACTAATTGACTATTAAATTAGTCAATTTTAATAGTCGATTAGTCGTCAACTAATCGTGGCAGCCCTATAAAGTCTATTGAGTATATCAGGAAGGATATCTGTTTGATACAGAGTATATCAACAGATATCCTTCCTGGAGGCATACAAGTATCTTCTTTGTACAAAGTTGAGCACACCTGTGTTCAGGTGTGTGTCCGTTTACCACAGTGTACGATGATGTTATGCAATGTAGAAAGCAAAACATATAAGGCAAGAGCCTGGTCACCTCACACCAAGCCGCCAGTGAAAATAGAAAGTGGCAGTGATAGCTGGGGGCCCCCAGGGCACACACACATAGCAGCAAACCAAGGAAATCTATGTACCTAGGAAACCTGACAACAGCCCCCCAGACCAGAGGTGGAAAGACTTCCCCTCCCCAGCACCAAAGAGTAAGGGAGGAGAGAACTGGGTAAACAGAGAACACCAGCCCCAATCCGGCCAGAAACTGACCTCCCGACCATCCTCCGGGTCCAGCACCCCAACCCCACGGTTTCTGCCGGCCACATCCAGGAGGAGTCTTGAGCATCTTTCTCTCCTGACCCGACACAAACTAGGGATGCTCAAGAGCCCCCCCCCCCAAGAACTCCAGACAGATCAACAACTAGCCCACCAGAAGAATGAAAAATCAACAACTGACAACCCTCACCGAGGCGATGTTAGATGTCAGTTTTCTAAATCCAATACACACTGTCAGTTATTAAAAGAAAGACGTATACCATGTTAGAAAAAAAAAAAAAGAAAATTACACACTTGGCTGCATAATTTGACAGCGCTCTACACATTTAAAAATAACCAAGATCCCAAAGACAAGGACCAGAACGAGCCCTACAGGGACATGGACACCCCCCAGCTCATGTAACCCCCGGTTCATGGCATAGCCATAAATCTCAGACATCTTCTTCCCCTGGTAGAGAGATGACTGCCAGATCTGGGAAGCCAGCTCCCAAGGGACACAGCCGCCCCAATTGAACGTCTGGATCTTCCCACAAGCGATTGGTTAAAGGACAGAGGACCAAGGGCGACCGCCCTTCTTATGTAATGTATGTCAGGGTGTTTGTGTGCAAGTGTTTATGCGTTGGAGTTCACGAATAGGGCACTGTGACGTAGTGATATGGAAAAAAATGTCTATCACAATAAAAAATATTTTGCATCACAATGTGATATATATCACGATACGCAAAAAAGCCTGATGTTAGCGTTTGTGAAAAGTCGTGACAAATGTTGCAATGCTTTTATTATAATCTTGTTTTGAAAAGCGTCTAAAATGTTAACTGTGAATTAAACTTCACATTGTCATATTACAATTCTTTTTATTGTTACAGATGCTCTAGGAAAATATTTCATCATCACTATATCACGTTTGCTCGCAGCGCACCTCCACTGCGCCGCGTGCACATTTGCGTGCAGAAAACCTTTACTCCGCCACGAGAAGGCTCACGCGCACGCACCGCCACCACCCTGTGGGGTGACCGTTCGCAAGTGTCTTGAAAAGAAAAAAACTCAAAGAGGACTAAAGAGAGATGATAAAAGAGAGCTCGAGTCAGAAGGGAAACGGTCAGGAAGCTGCGTCGTCATCCATGACTGTTGTCACAGTAGATTGGGTAAAGTTGCGGTGAAAATAAAAAGTTGCAAATCGCGCGAAAACCTTGAGGGTCTGATAATGACATTTTTGGCATAATAATTGATCAAATTAGTTTAGTAAACGATAAAGGAGCAATGCCACGATACACTTTTCTACGATATATATCGTCATTTTGCCCAGCACAACTGTAAGGACATATTCTCCCCTCTCAAAGGACACAACATGTCCAAAGTGTGATTAAAACCAAGAAGGGAGAGGGCACAAAGCAACAAAAAGAGGAGGAACCACTGCCAAGTAGCTCAACCCCCCAAAAGTACATCACAAATACTCCCCAGATACCATGAGGACTTGATTTGATAAATCAGGCAAACAGCTTTCAGACTGACCACCAATTTGGTTTGAAGCCCTAAGGAAGTTCCTTCTGGAAGGAGCATGAAACTGTGATTCTGCATTCACATCATGGAGATTATACAACATAATTATGTCTTTCGTCAGCAACTGAAAAAGAAAAAGAAAAGGAATATGTCCCTGATGGACCATCTCAGTTGTCACGTTGCTTCAGCTGTGACAACTTCCGCCTGCCTTCACAACTTTTATCCAACTGCTGAGCTGCTTTCCTAAGATTTTCACTATTAGAATAAATAGAGTTGAATGCTTTCAACAGGACAAAGACCAAATCAAGCTCTGAAGGACTCAGATTCATACGTGAGTCAACACGTTCACTAACGATTTACAAAAAGAAATGCAAAAAATACAATTTTTCCGACCTTGTCCTCTGGCAAACTTTTTGTTTTTTTTTGTTTGTTTGTTTTAGGAGTTTGCTCAACTTGATGCCACTGATGTGACCGTGGCTGGAGATATGTCTGCACAAAACAAAAGACAACAAAAGACTTTTTCACAGAATCCAATTCAAATAGCTCTTTTATGTTTGGGTGCCATGATCTTTGAGAATGTCTCTGATTCAGATGTCAACATTGTATTCTTTTTTTTTTTTTATCAAATATTTTTTCTTTCACTCTGTGTGTGTCTCTGAAACCCATTGAACCTTCAAAACGTCAGACTGCCTATCAACAATCAACGCTTTACCCATAGGAATCCCTTATACAGTTCATATGTCAGTTATCTCTTCTATCCAAACAACGAAGTATTCTGTGATTTATGAAAAAAAGAAATACACACATAATGTGACACATTTAAGAATAGCTGCGATCGCATTTTACCACTGTAGATGGATTGACAATGCGGTTTTCAATAAAGTCAGTCCAATTCATTTTGGATTCTTGACATTTTATTTACATTTATACAGTCATCATTGCGAATGTCGGCAGCACTAACGGTGTTTTTTCTATTTTCTTTTCAGCAATGAGCATGTGTTTACCACAAACTATTTAATAATCCCCATTATACGGTTTAACAGCCCTATTCTGCTGACAATGTCCACAGTCCACATGGCTAAAGAGAGAAAACTGGCAGTGCTGAGAGGGACAACTGTCCTGTATTGAAATCCAATGTTTTGTTTGTCCAGCCGTTCCATCCGCGGTCTTTGTTACTAGGCAATTATGAGGCTGTCAGTCACTTGAGTGTAAGCGCTGCTTTGTAAAGCGCGATGAACAGAAAATGTTTTTTCTTTTTTTGTTGCTGTTAAAGAACATCTGAGAGCATGTTGTTGTTTCACTTTTCATGAGAGCTAGTTAAAATAGCACATCAATAACAGAAGCTCAGTCTGATTAAAGTTAACAGGGTTTGCTTTAGTCAGAAAAACAAGATGGAACAAGTTCCGATCACATCTCTTCACGTGAGTGCTGGTCCTAATTTTTTTGAGAATTTAAATTTTTTTTATAACAAAGCCAAACATGTTCACTATTCAATCTAAAAAGAAAAATAATAATAAATAGAGCATTTAACAATATGCATGGGGCTTTGTGTGTTGTGATGAGAATCACTTGTAGAAGTGACATGTCTCTTCATGATACAAATGAAATCAAGGCTACATTTCTAATGCAAATAAGTTGACCCCAGCATACCACACATACCGCAGTAACTATGGCAATGTAATAACTAAAAGTAGATACAGAATAAGAATTTGCTGTAATCCGAACTTAAAATACTATAAAGCAGCATTGCGGCATTCAATCCAGAGATACAACCCAATGAAAACATTCTGCAGAGCATTAACACACCTGGAGAGTAAGACCACTGAATGTTGAGCGCTGAATTGATTCAATCGGGGCAGACGGTGAATGGCAAAAATGCATTTCATTATTTGAGGCAGGGCGCAGAATGTGTTAATTTAGTGGTGCCAACAAGCTTTTTGTTATGACATTTTCGCCCAATCATCGATTGCTGAGTCGCCAACAATGCAGCTTTGTCTGTGTCCCCTACACTTAAAGCGTATTCACTACTTCCAGTTTTTCTTGTGCTTAGACTTGGCTGGAGAAGACTCTGTATTGTTTGCAGTCCTTTCAGCTGAAACTCAGCTTGCTGCGTATATTTCATTCAATTTGATGTGATATTGAATCAGGAGCTTGTATTATACAATGTTGTACAGAGGTTGACTGAGTTATTAACATATCTCCCTTTCACACATTAAAGACAAAAGAAAGGAAAGAATCTCATGCCTGGAATAAAGCAGGAAATGAGTCTTCACAACTACAGGTGATACAATCAAGGAATTATTAATTAACAACTTCAGGTGACTTTTTTACATAAGATGGCAAAGTGTTTCTGAATACAATTAAAATACTCTGGCTTAATATGTTTGCCCAATTTCATGAGCTTCTGTTTTCTGAAACTTTACTTCTGTTCCCCGTTAACCCTCCACAGCTCTGGGTGGGTGTCAATGCAGCTTTTATTCTGTTAAACGCAAATTAAAACTGTCAACAGCTGTTCTGAACTCGGTCTGTTTTTTAAACAAATGAAAATATGCAAAAGAAAGAAGAATGAGAATTAGCAGCCCGCAAAACGTGGTGTGAACTTAGCCAGTTCTCATGAAACTGAAATCGGCTAAACCAAAAATTAAAACACATACAATACAGAACCGACATTTAACACTTCCTGAGCTATTTACTAAAACTAGAAAAAAACTTTTAAAAAATAAAATGGTAAAGGGCAGACACAAAGACTGCAGCCTGCAGCATCTGGTGGCACGCTAGCTAGCATGTGCTAATGAGTTCAAGTGCTATCAAACATTCAATTTCACAAAGATAACTTTTTATTTGGATAACTATTTACAATGAATTTTAGGGGAATTGTATGGAAGCGTATTACATTAAAGAAAAGAAAACGAGTGATCTCTGCTCTTATTTTTCCATGTGTGGTCGGCCATGATGTGTCCATCCAATAGACATGGTGTCTGTTTTTTTTTATTTTGTAATAATGCAGAAAATGAGTAACAAAGTTCTTCAGTAGGGTCCGTCTGAGCTTAGATCAGGGGTCTCCGACTGTTAAAGAGTCATTTGGGTCGATTTCTTGCCAACCAAAACCCAGTAGAATCCATAAAGTCTTCACTCACCTTTTAGAAAAATAAGATGATTTATATTTAAGCTTTTGCTACTGACACGATACATTTAAATAAACGATTGTGTTTTTTTATATAAATAAAACATAAAAAATGATTTTAAATAATTAAATAGTTAATAACTTTTGATAGAACTTTGCATGACTTCCTTTCGAAATAGAAGACATCCTACATCATATCATGTCAATGCAGTAAATGCAGTAGGAAGTGTAAAGTCATCAATGATTTAAAATATATTTTACTGTTTCTGGTGCATTTTAGCCGCAAATTCATAAACAAAAACTAAGAATGAGTTAAATAAGTGACCCCAACCATATATTAGAACCACTTTAAATCCTTTAATTTATTCAAAAATAGAAAAACATTGGTGTTTACATTTTTTGGGTGATTTCTATGGTGGCCAACGGAAATGAGTCACAATAAAAATAAACTGACTTTAAAAAAAAAAAAAGTTTTATTCAGTTTCAAGCTAGTGTCATTCTTGAGAGGCACATGATTTATTTGTAACCTAAATAAGTCTGAAGTTCAGTAAAGTTATGTTTGGCAGGTAGCTCTAAAATAATTTTAAAAATTAAATTATTAATTTTGGTTGTGATTCCATTGTGTTGTGGCTTTTATTGTTGTGTTGCGTTTTTTACATTTATCTGTGATTCGGTGACTGCCACAGTAGATATCACCAAACAAATTTGGGGCACCTATGTTTTTTGGTTTAATTTACAAAAATGTAGAACAAACAACACTTTTTTTTGTTTGTTTGTTTTTGGAATGCAGTACACTTAAAATATAATTTTACTAGTGATACTAGCAATTAATTTTTTGTGCCATTAATTAATCACGACCAATAAAAAATCAATTGATTTTAATAGCAATGATTTTTAGCCAAATAACTGCTGTTAAAATCCAAATTTTTAGGCATTTTCTTTAAGTTTGTGATATTGTGGTGCAGTAAAAGATCATAGTAAAACTAAAAAGGTGAATTTATCACGTTTTTTTTTTACTTATAAAAGAATTTCTACCTTTACTTTGACACCGAGAGGTTTTTTTTTTTTTTTCAAAATTTTAAATAAATGAAAAAAAAAAAAAAAAATACAAAAACCATCAGGCCCAGAGAGCTCTAATTTGTTACATCCAAAAAACAGTAGGATCCCTTTTCTGAGCAATCCAAAAATTATTGAACAAAAGTTTCTTATTAATATCATAATTCGAATGTTGATATACCATATTATACAGTTTACCACAACAGTAAGACGGTAGAAAAGACATGAGGGATTTTATAGTTCCCTTTAACCTGTTTGGATGAATTTAATCATTTTAAAAAATAAAAACTGAGATGAAGCAGAAAAGAAATAAAGAGAAATTAAACACAGCAGAGGAATTGAACCTTTGAACTTTTTAAAAAAAAAAAAAATTTCCTTCATCATCTGGAGAAAAACAAGCGCAAGAGTTGAACTTTCCTTCTAAAATAATGCATTTTTTATAACTTCACATGACGATCACCTTTCTCAAAAAGGAGCTGGAGTGGACCCCATGTGTCTCGCTCCTCAAGCTGAAGCTGTTTCCATGACAACGCGACGCACCGCACAAGAACATTTGGATGAACAGTTTGCGTTTGTAAAAAACAAATTAAACTTAAAAATATAACAGGACTTGAGTTCAAATAGTTTATTTAATATTTATATTTTCCTTACATGACCATAGTATGAGCGGGATAAAATGCTCCTCCAGGTTTGCATAACACGGAAGTGACGATTTGATACAAAAATGAGATTATCGCGATTAAAGAAAATAATTCACCAAAATGTCTGTAATTAATTAATCGCGATTAATGTGATAATTTGACAACTAAAAACAAAACACTCGTTACATGGAAACAAGACAACACTTCTTTCAGTTTGTTTTCCAATCCCAAAAATGTAATAATGTCTGGAATTAGTGAGGTAAGTCACCTCAACGAAGGCATTAACGTGTTACTAATCTCAGCTCAACACCTCCCTGAATTTGGACCTTTTGCATTGTGAAACATCCCCCCCTCACTTAAAAATTCATCTTTTACAGTTGACATTCGTAGTTTTAGGCAACGCAGGCGTATTAGTTGAATAATTCCCCCCCAGTGGACTGGACATTATTATGTGCAGGCATGTGTTGAACATATAGCTTGCCTCAGCAAATGCCTGATACTCCGTAATTACTTTAAAATGACTGATAGGGATTACAGAATAGCTGGAGCCAAGTTAAACAAAATTTGTTGCCGGCACTAATGAGAATAAATCATTTGCTGCTGATTTGATTAACTTGTCATTTGCATTCGGTGACACATGGGGTTGTGAAAATGTAATGGCGCCATGAAAAGTACTCAGACAAAGGTGTGTTGTGTTGTTTAGCAGTCCTTCACTAAAAGTGAGAAAAAGCAGCAAAACACTGCATTTGGCAGCCAGCACTTCCTCCAATTACACTGTAGGTACACCACTCCTGATCTCCTTCCAACAGCTATTAGTCATTATTTAGTTGTCCATAAATGTTTTATAGCCTATAACAGTTTATGTACTCGTCTAGGCAGGTAAGATGTGATAAAATGTAAATCCACCGTAAGTCACCATTGTGCTATAAAACAGGACAAAATTTTGAAGCTCATTCATTTTTTTTTAAAAAAAAGGGCCATACTCCTAAAGTAAAAGTGCTCTTCATTAATCACGGCTCGTGACACGCACGTACGATCCAATGTGACGCTGACTGAGCCTCAACTATTTATTACGTTCATGACAGCAGCTGCAGCACCCCGCTGCCCCGTTCCGCATAGCTGCACATTTTTCCTGCACCTTGCCTGGCACACATGCGGCGCAGTTTACTAAACACCACCGATCTCGACAGCCCCTGACAAATTCAGCGAAAGAAATGGTAAAATTTGAAAAGGTACACCAAAAACAATGTAGGATGTTATGTCGTAGAGAAAAATACAGATGAAGCACCAATATTGTCATTAAAAGCCAAAAGACCAACTCCAATAAAATGGTGTTCTTGTGGAATTTTTCTGATATATGTATGAAGAAAATGAAAATTAAATTTCTGAATATTTCTTTATTGTTGTGAATCGGGAGCAGACCAAAAAAATCAGACTGTAAAAGTATTGAAATGATGTGATCATCGTTTCACAGTGACTGAAATGTCATCGAAAGAATCCAGTCGATTTTCAAAATAAAAGAATTCTGGGAAAAAAAAATAAATACATTTTTAAAAGTAATTCTTTTGTCTGTAAATGTTTTTTTTAATATATTTTAGTTGTTATTTTTACTGTTTTTGAACTTTTAATGTACAGCGCCTTGTTTGGCCGAGGTCATTTGAAGGCGCCGTGTAAATTAATTAAACTTGAACTTAAACAGGTCTCCCTTGAAAAACAGATGCAGTCTCAATGGGATTTCCTGGTAAAATAAAGGTTAAATAGTTAAATTTATTAGTTCTTCCGCAGCTCCATAGCAATTGATCCACGGACCGGTATCGGTCTTCGGTTTGGTGGTAGGAGACCACTGATTTAAAGAATTTATACCACGCAAAATTACATTTGTAGCTTTTAAGTGTATTATAATTTTAATTACTCATTAAAAAAACAACCCAAAAGCAGTGTTTTGATCTATTCGAGCACCAGCCCCTCTCAATCCATGAAAACAAGCAGCTCGTATGATTGTGACATCATAAAGTGAGAACAGACTCTTCCTGGAAGAGTCTGCGCTGCCACCACCGCCCCCAGGCTAACACAAACTCCCACTTTTTGCTAAATTTTGTTTGTTTTGTTGGTGAAATGCAGTCACGCTGAGAGGTTGGCTCCAGGATGACGTCATGAAAGGCGGCGCCTCAGGGATCGAATCCTCAAAAATAGAATATTTCAGCAAAATATAATCTTAAAGTTAATATATAATAGTTTACTCTGAAAGGCATAAACATAGCATGATTCAGGCCTTTAAAAAAAAACCTAAAATTTTAAGTAAAAGTAAAAGCTCATTAGGATATTTATTGTGTACTTCAACTCTTCATTTTTTGATATGTTTATAATTGCAATCCAACAGCAAAATTTGGCTGAAAAATGTCAGATTTTTCTCTTGATTTTGTGCTGCTGCTCCATTTTACATAAAGGGCTGCTGGGGCTGAGCCCAGCAAAGTAGCCAGCATGTGTGCTGCCCTGTCCTCAAAGCGGGATTCTAGATGACTGACCCCCAAGGTTACATGTGCACATTGTTGGGAGGAGATGTTTTATGCAATTACTGTGTTTATCAGAATCACAGTGTCATTGACAACAGGGGTTATTCTGCAACAACAACAAAGCCCAATGGCCAAATAGCTTGCAGCACAAATGTGTAATTTTTTTTTTTTTTTCCTCTTCTGATACGAGCCGCCTCAACCTGCAGGAAGCTACTAACCACCACAGCTCCCGTCAGTCTGCCAAGCCCATCGTCTGTGCCAAAACCTGAAACACAGAAGCACTCAGACGACACCTGTGCGAGGTCAAAGTCACGAGACCGGGATCCAACGAGATGCAAATAAATCCCAATAAGTCTAAATGATTGTGACATTTGAATCCTGATGGCGTCTAGATAAACACGTGAAACGGCCAACGCTGTAATCGCTACAAAAATACTAAATGACAGAGCAGAGTTTACTGGCAGGTATGCTGGGTAGGCAGTAATGTGCATCTGTCGGCACCACTGAGCCATATCAGGATTCAACAAACCACCACTGAGCTCTCAGAGCAGCCATGCCAGCTACCAAAGAAAATAGCCAATTCTGTCTGTCTGTCTTTCCCCGTCTCCAGTTGTCACACACACATGCCCAGTGGACGCGTGCAGCTACAAAACTGTAATTTTTACAAAGAAGGGTCGAATGAAGCAGTCTTTTCACAGCTGTCCAACAAAATGAAAAGAAGTGAGCTGGTTACAAAAACGGTTCCTTTTCCTCACAGCTTCGGAGTCTCCCCCAGCAGCTGCCCACCTCTCATTAAATGAGCACAAAGCCTCTTTAAAATTACACTTTGATAGAACCGTGCTTCAATTAATAAAATATCTATACCATCAGTGGGATGAACGCTTTCTAATTTTCTTTTTTTTTCAGATCTATCACAGACAAGTGCTGAAGCTCATAAAGTTGTATATTTTTTACAGCTTCAAGACGGTTGTGGGTCTTGTAAAAGCAGCTTGATGTGTATTTGACTTGGTTGACAGATTTCTACGTGCTAGAGTTCAACGCTATGGCTGTAAAAATAAAATGTTTTGAACCGCAGACGCATTTCCCAAATGGCTTGCAAACTCAGCATGCCTGCGCGGTCCACTATGTGCCGTATGGTAATTAGCTTTGAAGTAGAACTTTGCATATCATCATTATTCTTGTCTATTTTAGACAATATCATCATTGCGTTGTTCTAAAAATACATTCCGATAGCTCTAAAATTGTTATCAATATTGAAGAGATTGTTTAATGAAGTGTAAATGTACTTGTTCAGTTGGAACGCGGTGGCACATTAGCATGCTTTTGGATCAGAGAGCTGTCACAGACCTGCCTGGGAAGAACAAATGAACATGTTTTACAATTATATCATTATCAAATCATTCTGTCCTGACAAGAATGCAAACAGCAATAAGCATTTACCAGCGCCGTCGCAAATGGACTCATTAGGTAAATAATATGCATTATTTGATTAAAAGCCCGTCATGAACATGACTGATTCTGAATAGTTTAAAGAGACGCCTTCAAATGATCAAATTTAACAACTCCTGTGAACAAATCCAACAACGGATGTAACAGTGGAAATTAATGAGGCCTGCTAATCTCTTTTCTTTTGAGCGCTTGCCACTTGCCAAACATTAACAAAACCTGCCGGATCATTTTGCCAACATTTATACTGTCAACTCCTGTCACATTTCGGATTTTTTTTTTTTTTTTTTTTTTTTTTACTGTAGCTGACTGTGTTCTGACAATTATTCCTAGAAAAATTTTAGTTTTCTCCATTTAGGATTAATTTGATCATATGTTAACATTGAAAAGACAAATGACATTCAGAGAATAGACGAATAGTTTGAACGAATTGTCCAAAAAGCCATTGTAAATGGACATTTTAATAATTATGAGTGTAATGAGTAATCGATTTAATCGATTTATTTTCCTACAATCCAACCAGGTTTGAGGCAAGTTGTTGATCAAATTGATCTATATCATTTTTAAAAAGTTTCAAAATAAAATAGATTATATCAATATTGGAATATACCATTTAGATTGTGATATGATAAGTTGTTTTTACTACACTGTAAAAATGACCAAGTGACATCAAAAAAGACAAAACACACACGTGATGCAGCAAAACCTCATCAATCATCCTTATAGTCCAATGTGTGGAAACACATTTACAATTTTACAATTATCTAATATTGTTCATTTTGTGTTCTTTTGATGTGGATAAACAACAGTGCACTTAATGAGAATAAAAAGTGAATAGATTTACATCAAAAATACATCAAATGCTTTGGATATAAGAAGCACCAAAAGCCAGTCGGACAAAAGAAGAGATATTGGATGACCTCCATTATTGTTGGTGTTAGCTTCCTTCCGCATGCACCATGATGATCCTTCTTTGAGTGGAAACGCTCACCTGAATTACCTGAACCATTCTAACTGGACCAGATTATACCAGACCGTACCGTACCTCTAGGATTGGGCACCGAAATTCAATCCGAAGTAGGAATCGTTATGATTTACGTGGTTCTACGGTAACCGAAAGATGCCGCTGCAAACGGTTCCTCATTTCGAAGGTCTATTCCTCTTGAGACATGTCAATCACTTCTACTATGTTCAGTACTTTGAAGTTCTAGCCAATCCTTTTATCTTTCCTGTGATAGGGGGTGGGCTCATTTGAGAACCGTCACGGGGCGAGCACGAGGGCGAATGTCTGGCTTCATTTGACAGCAGGTCACAGAAGTTTGACAGGTTGCTGCGTCGCATCAACCAGACGTTTTCAGTGACCCAATCAGCAGGTAAAATACTAATCCAATACAAGCGTTTTGACCAGAACTTCCATCCATTACATTAACTCGCTGGAGCAGCGGGATTACCAGAGCTTGTCTCCAGCAACTGTTGGGCAAAGGTGGGACACACTCTGGACAGATTGGCAGCCTGTCAAAGCGCGGCGGTTCTCTGGTTGCAGCCAGCATCCCGGACTTCAGTGGAGCTCGCTCGCTCAATACGCCCGCAGACAGACAGCCGCTGCGGGGAGCGGGGGCAGCCTGCTTGGGTCTCCTGAGCTGTGATGTTTTTAATGTTTTCGTCCAGACAATAATAAAACAGGTCCCCTATTTTTCCTCCCTCTCGGGTTAACGCAGGGCAGCCTTCAAACTCAGTCACAGAGTCACAGAAACACCACGGAAGCGGCTGTCATCCAGACACCCCACCCCCACGAGTGAGATAGAACGAGAAAATCTTTAAAGGATTTCATTTTTTTTCTAGATTTTTGTAGATTTCCTTACAATAAATAAACCAGCATAATCCACGCCTTCCATTAATTGGAAGTGTAACAAAGAAAGACACCCACACGGAGCCGGGGCGTAAAGCTCAGGGTCCCATTTTTTTACAAGCGGTGAGCAGCTAATTCGTCACACAGCGAAAGAGTCGGGCCATCGGTTTGCAGCCCAGAGGTTTGGGAGCTCTGACTTAATGGGAACAGTCAGGACGTCAAAAAACTACGACACCCAAAACCTCAATTTTTGACGCAGAGGTCATAACCATACGTCAATATGTGACAACTTAGGAATGAAAATTTGGGAAGATGTAGTAGGCATTATTTTAGTTCCTGAAGTTCTGAAATTGGCAAAACCGAAACCAACGAACTGCTTTGGCACTGGAACTGAATAAAACCCAATCGGTGCAATTCAAACCCTACGTAACTCACAGTGGATATGCTAGGATTTTATCTCCTATTCAACCTCCTGCCCTTTCATTAGTTCAAAAGAAGACCAAAACTTCAGCCACACCCACCAACCTGTGAGGGGGAGGGGAAACTAAAAGTTAACAGATGTCTCCTCTGATTTCTCTTCTTTTTTCCCCTTCTATGAGTCATCCAACTGCAGGAATGACATCACAGTCATAAATAATGTACAAAATATGCACAAGAGATGAAACCACTTGGATGAGAGTCAAAAAAAAACCAAAACTCAATCAACATCAACGAGAACCTTCGTATGCAAAAAACCCCAAGCTAGGACAGCTCAAAAACTTCCTTTCCCCATTTCCATCAAAAAAAATTTAAGCATCATCATCATCATCTGCTACGCGACACTAGCTTGTGATTTATTATTACACCTGACATCAGTACCCTCTGTGAAGTCTGGATGAGTGAAACTTAAATGGAGGAGTATTTAAAGAAGTCAGTTTGTTCACCTTTTCAACGTCAAAAACTTCACAGGAAATAAATAAAAAGCACTTTCTGTATGAACATCAAGAAGAGTTGGGATCAGATACTGACACTGGAGCGCTGCTCTGAACATCCTTAATGTGCGATGAAGGGTTCTGCTTCACCAAGAATATGATGAGGTCATTTATTTAAGAGAAAAAAAGACCACTTTCCACAAGTCTACGGCCCGTGCCTCCAGGAGAATTGGGGGCAGCATGCATCCATGGTAACCACCTGATTTATGCTGTATGTTTTCATCTTCCTGGGTGGAAAATAATATTAGATCGAGGGGTGGGGGGGTTGAACATATGGCATGGTCCATTTTTCATCATTTCCTTTTAGAAGCGTAGATACTGTAACCTGCAGAGCTCTCCAGTTACCTTGACAAACATCAGAAAGGCAATGCATTTTCATCATGCGCTTTGTGGTCCAGGCCAATTCAAAGCTCACAAGCCTAGTGTCTACATCTCACCAACACATTCATCACTCTCGCCGTTCCACAACCTCTTTCTCGGGGCGCGGTTGTGTTCAACACAAAACACACGGAACAGCAGTGTTGACGCACCACTGTGAGTGTTCTGTCCATTTTATCTGCCTCCTTGCAGCAGTGAAATACCTCTATCATGACAAACGTGACAGTTATCCAAATCCAGTGCTTTAAAGCCCCAAATGTAGAAAACAGCCTGCCTATCTCCAGTCATGCGTGTGAATTATCACCTGTCATCAGAGGAGACTTGCCTTTTCTGAGAAACACTGAAATGAAATTTGGGGAACAGCACACTATGACAGCTTAATCAAGCTCTCCTTCATGACTTTCCTGACTTTGGTTTACGCCCCTCAGGCTAATTTATAGAATGACAATCCTGCCCATTTTTTTATTCAAGCTCACTTCTTGCAATACCCCACCTTCTTAAAACTTTTAATTTAACTGCTCTTAAAGGGGCACATGCTTTTTGAATTCGTTCAGAATAAACCATGTCCGCATATGTGAACATACATTCCCTTTGAAACATTGGAAAAACAAATTGTTTATAAAATATGAGCTATACCCAGAAGTAAAACGACTCTGAGGCTCCGCCTTTCTCTCCATGTGGATGCCGAACATTTAATGACGTCACTCTAAAGCCGTCCTTGTCAGCGTGTCAAAAAAAAAACATCTAATTTTTTTAATTTTAAATGTAAATATTGTGTAGACCGGTCGTTATCCCCAAAATCTGGCACAGACAGACTGGTGAAAAGCTAATGGGTTCATTCTGTCAAAAATGTGGACTCCAGACGGACATATCAGGATTTATTGAAATGATGAGAACACTGTTCTAATCAGCACTGGCTGTAAACATTTCTATTCTGTTTAATCATCATTAATCTCCGTCTCAAAAATTCTTTTCATGCGTACCTTTCTACCTCTGTTCAATAATCCATGTTCAAACCAGTTCTTCCAATTCATCGCTCGCTTTTCCCACCAGGAATTACACTGCTTTCTTTCTCCACCAGGAAATAGTCTGATCCCTTTCTCCTGCTGTCTTCCCAATATTCCAGTCTGCTTTCGCCATTCTCAGATACGTTACGGATCCATCCCAACTTGTCATACAGATTAATCTCCAAAAGTTTCTTTATGAAGTTTGAATCGATTGAATGTTTCTTGGCCATTGCTAAACTGACAGCCGGCATCTGCACGACTGCGCACGAGCCGGGGGTGGGCGCTCATGAAGCTAGCTGATAACCACTAGTTTCACAGAGAAAGTGTTTGCGAATCCAGGATTAAGTTCAAAATCCTCCTGTTAACCTATAAGGCTCTGAATGGTGTGGCCCCATCCTATATTAAAGATCTCTTAGTTCCTTACCAACCAATCAGAACACTTCGTTCGCAAAATGCAGGACTGCTTGTTGTTCCTAGAATCTCTAAAAGTCCAGTTGGAGGTAGAACCTTCAGCCATCAAGCCCCTGCTCTCTGGAATAAGCTCCCAGCTCATGTCAGAGAGGCCAGCACAGTTTCTACCTTCAAAGTTAGCCTTAAAACATTCCTCTTTGGAAAGGCGTTCTGCTAGATTTTCATCTCCACTCGTCCCTTAGCTCTATCTGCAGCTCTATCTGAATGAACTCTATTCAAATACTTAGTTTTAGAAGCTAATTTTCCCTTACCAGTTCTGGTATCACCTGTTCGTCCTGGGATGGGATCTCTCCCTCATGTGGGAATCCCTAAGGTTTCTTCGTTTTTCCTGATTCAGGTTTTTTAGGAGTTTTTCCTTACCGAGAGGGAGGGTCTAAGAGCAGGGATATCCAGTTTATTTAGTCTGTTTAGTCTTTTTTCTTTCATGTTTCATGACTATTTTTTGCAACTGTAAAATTACTTGCATGAAGCCCAATGAGGCAAAATTCTTTGTAATTTTGGGCTATATAAATAAAATTGAATTGAATTGAATTGAATTGAATTGCGTTAGCCAGAGGGCGGAGCAGACTCTTCCTGGAGGGGGCGGGTCTTTACTTTGTGATGTAGGCATGTGGAAACCTGCTTATTTTCGTGAGTATGGGAGGGGCTTCTGTTGAGAGCGCAGGTTTTTAGAGTCTTACTAAGAAATGCGAGAACGGATTAAAATACCACTTTGAGTTGTTTATACTGAGGAATGAACAGTATAATACAAATAAAAGTTCAAAAAAGTTGATTTCCCTTGAAATAACAACAAAAAATATATGTAGTACACTTTCTACATAATTTTAAATATTAAAATAATGTACTTATATCACCATAAAAATAGGTTTTAGCAGCCACATTTGTGGCCTGTCTGACTCACATTTTCTGACAGTCATGTTTATTTTTCAAGACAGGCAGTTTTAATTTAACACCGGAATAAGTCAAGATTGCTAAATTACAACCTGCCAGCTCCAATGAATGAAATAATACATGCTAATTGCTCTATTTCAAAGACAGCATTTTTAATTTGACGTGACAGAAAAATGTGCAGGTGTGCAACATTAGAAACTACAAGATTTCCATGAAAAGTAAAGAAAAAAAGTCTTGAATTCAGTTTGCACTTAAAACAAGGAGGGGAAAATGTGTGTCTGTAATGGGCATGTTTTCATTGACCCAATGTTAATCTTTCAAGAGTAGCCGAACGGATGCCTAAAAAGAGAGAAGCAATGCACAGCATGACCTAAATATGTCTTTAGACATAAAAGAAGAACTGGCCTTGAAGGTGATACTGTTTTTTAGACCAGAGGCTGAGCCCCTTGCCCGGGCTCCCAGGGTGCCGCTGGATTTCTTGCTACAAAATCTTGTGTTGTTTTCTGAGAAAAACAAAAGCAGTGGTTACAAGAGTAAAAAAAAAAAGACAGAAAAGGCTGGGGAGAAAATCTGTTTTAGAGGGTGGAGATTTAAAATAAGTATATTACTTGGATTTTTCTGAAATATATTGGCAGGGATATTAATAGTTTTGTGAGTTTTCCTTTTTATCTAATAGCAATGTGCCTACTGATTTGTAACCAGATCAGTGGGCGTGATGATGCTAATGACCCTGTGAACAGACTTTTCACTTTAGATTTATTTGTCTACTTGATCTTAGGAGTTTCCAGAAACTGTCCTATATTTAATGATATTTAATGCTGCAGGCTCCAGATTCCCTTTAAAGTTATTTCTTAGAATTTAAGTCGAAACTAGGTCAACATACATTCTTCACGTTTACCACAAATATAAATGTCTAAATTTTTGCTCAGTTAGACCACATGATGCATTTAATTTTGAAACAATCAACTTTTTCCTTTTACTTTTTTAATATAGACATGAAACTAGATTAAAATGGAAATGAGTCTCCGGCTTTGCAATTGCAACTGATTTCAAAGAAACAAAATGATCAGAAATCTACAAGAAAACAACAAAAAAAACCCTCAGGCTACATTACACAAAAAAATAAATAATGAAGACTTTATGCAAATGTGCTGGATTTACCTAATCACTATCATTTCCATGGGACTGGTTCCTACCAAATTAAAAGGCGAGCAAAACGTTAACTTTCCACAAGTAATAAATAATTGAAGCATTACAGAAAAATATGCCTCATTAAAAAAAAAAAAAAAAGATTAAAGGACGTAAACATACAAATTACATAAGAGTCAAAAGCAATTCATTCTCCCACCTGTTTCTGTGCAGCAATTGAATAAGTTATCATCTTCTAGTCATACTCAGACAATTCAACTATAGTAATTTACTTCCCCTACAGTTGCCGTCACCACAGGCGTACCCCAGGGCTCTGTCCTGGGACCCCTGCTATTTATCCCCTTGGACTATGCAGATGACACCCACATATACATTTCAGCAAACCAGACTCTACCCTCCCACCTGCCTCCCTTACCAGCTGCTTTCTCTCCATAAAATCCTGATTCATCTCTAATTTCCTCAAACTAAACAGCAATAAAATAGAACTTCTACTGGTAGGCACCAAGTCTTCCTTCAGTAAAATAAATAATTCTGTCATCCCTTGTGAGGGTTCACAATTAGTCAGTGGACAACAGGGAAGTATTTCTTGCAAGATGTTTTATTGTTTCTTCTTTTTTGTTTTCTTTTATTGTAAAAATTGATTTAAAAAAAACAAGCACAATCGTTTGAAAAAACATTTAAACGAAACAACCAGAGGGGACTAAGCTGAACAGGCCTCACCAGGACTGGCACCCTAGATATGTTTGAGATCATGCAGGCGGACGCAGCGCTGCACAGATCACCTGGATCGCAGTGCATGTTGGGTAGTTTTGACTCACAGACGTCACATGTCAATCATCATGAAAAATTGCGACAAAGAGGCGGGTATAAGGTGGCTACTCAGGCAGGTGCAGCTGGAAATCTGGTGCTGCGCTGGCTGCAAGACACCACGACGACAACAAAACAAAGCATTGTGGGTAGTTCTTGTACTTCGACGAGATTCTGATCAGAAACAGCTGGTGCTAAATAAAGGAAATTTGTGCACTTCTGTTATTAATTTAAATTTCATTAATTTCACTGGGACAGCGGAAGTTAAATTAACCCACCGGCTATTTTTTATCTGTTGTCCACGGATAGATGTGGAAAATTATTCTTAAAAACATAATAGTAAAGTTCATACTAAGGGGGAGAGGCATATTAAAATTCAACCGAATGTGAAGGACATCCCCGACCTTCCTGTTCTCGTACAGTCTCTGTGTCACCTCTATCTCAGGCGCCTTTTCCTCGCCCCCGCTTGCAACCGCCTGGTCTCGCCGACGATGCAGGCGAGGCGCAAGTGACCTCAAACACACCTATAACATAGACAGGGACAAACCATAATGGACACATGAGGGAGGGGGAAACAAACTAACCAAACATCCTACCAAATTAATCGATGACTGCAAAACAGGAAAGCTACAAACTAAAAATATTAAACAACCAAAATGGTCTTCAAAAAATAAAATGATAAATAAAGTTAATTAAGAGTGTTGACGATCACTGCAGTTTTGCCGGTGGAATGCCCCAACCTCCTCTACTGATAATTGTGGGTGAGTTGGGGAAAAAAAAGCTTTTTTCTTTTCACTTAAAACAAATCAGACATGTGCACCCATTGTTAATTTATTTTAAGTAAACAAAGTAAAAGTGAGTGTTTTAAAGAAAAATAAATGCTAACACCTCTGTGGTGGGTTGAGGTTCGACTACAACATCTTTTTTGACAATGTACAACACAAATACTTTCTTATTCTTGTGTCTATGCTGGTAAAGATGCTTGCTTTCGTAGGATTGCACTTTTTTTTAGTGTATAAGAAGTTTATGCATGAGCATCGACGATCATTTGCAACAAAACAAAAAAAAAAAAAAACCCAGACTGGATCAATACAAACAGCTTTAAGGTAGAAGCCTAATGCTGGATGTACTCCGAGATGTATTAGTCTCCCAACCTGCCTGCAGAGACTACTCCCTGAATTCAAACGCTATGTAAATGTGAGAGCTGCCCATAAAGGTTTGCCTGTGAAATTGCATGTATACAGTGTATTAAAAAATATAATCAACATGAACGTAGTCCTTTCATCTGTGAGGGGGAAAAAAACATATATGACTGTCACTCACCGGTACTTCAAAACAAGCACTGTCCACACTGACAGGAGTGTTTTGATGGGTGTAAATGAGCAGATTCTTTTCCAGATAATGAGCAAATAATTAGTCATAATCAAGAATGCTAACAAGAGCTGATTTATTAAGTGATATCTCCATACCGGCTTCGTCAGTGTTCACTGGATGCCAGGCTTTCTTTTAATGATGTTGTCTGTCCCAATCAACATCAAGGCATTTCTGCAGAGAGAGAAAAAAAAAAAGTCAGTTATGAACCTTTCAAAATGCCATGCTCTGCCGAGGCTTTTTAGTTTTTTTAGAGTCCACACACAGAATTCCGTGTGCTAATAAAGCACAAAGACACGACTTCTCAGTGATGTGTGACTGTAACTGTAAAACAGAACAATCAACTAAAACATAAACAGATTCACAAACACATGGAGTTAAAGTCCCCTATGACCATTTTTTTATTAAAAAAAAAAACGTTCCCCTAAGTGTTTTAATCCTGATTTTGAAATTGTCATGTTTTCATGTTGATTTGAAACCTCTGTTTAAAAAACAGACAAGGGAGTAAAGAGTTTTGTAGACTGAACTTCCTACAAAAGACTGCGGTCAAATGAGCCGCCCTTCTCATTTCTGTGGTCACATCAAGAAGCTCCGTGGAGTCTCACGGAGGTATTCCAGCGTTATCAGCCCTCTAACCGTAAGTCACATGTGTCAAAGTCAAGGCCCGGGGGCCAGATCAGGCCCTCCAGGTAATTCTATCCAGCCCTCCAGATCATTTTATTTCATTGTTCTTAATGCCCTGATGCCCCACCATCTTGCGCTTATTTTTAACTTGTATAATTTTGACAGAATATATTTTTATGGAGAGTAAAATATTGAAGATTATTTAAGGTTTAAGTTGATTTATTCTGGAATAATATTCCTGTCTTTTTATTATTCAGATTTATGTTAAAAAGTCACGGTTTTAAAATTTTAAATTATGGCATTCTTCTAGCTTTTTGGACTATTTTCTACGATCTTTTAGGCTATTTTGGAGTTTAGCTAATATTTCAGCTACATGCTAGCTGTTTTGGCTAATTTTGACTTAAAAAAAATAAATTTTAGGCTGTTTAGAGTGAGAATAATATTAAATGCAAGATATTTTGGCTAATTTAGGCTTTTTTCAGTTTTTTAGGCTATTTTGAAGATTACCGTATTTTCTGGACTATAAGCCGCTACTATTTCCTAGGTGTTAAATCATGCGGCTTATACAAAGGTGCGGCTATTCTGTGGATTGTTCTTCCACTGTTAGGGGAGTTCTAACCGGAATTTGAGTCAAAAGCAAGATAGACAAAAAAAATCAATGCAAATCAGAAAAGCCAATGCTACTTTTTCTTTAGCAGATAGAACACTCGTGACAAATTATTAACTGGCAATTGTTTTTAAAATCTTTCTTCATCATGGTAATCACACAAAGAAGTTTGTGTGGTTGACATTTCAAGTCAAAAGATATGGAGCTTGCTATCTAGGAAAGAAACCGCACTGCTGCACACAAGCTTAGCATCAATGAATCTATGAATAGATGTGCATACATGTACATTTAAAATACAAAATTGGTATAGTAATTATCTTATTTTTCAACATAGATATCTGCGGCTTATAGCCCAGTGCGGCTTGTATTTCTTTTTTTTTTCTTTCTTTTTTAAACTGAGCAGGTGCGGCTTATATACAGGTGCGCCTTATAGTCCAGAAAATACGGTAGCTATTTTTTTTCTTTAGTTTTTTTAGTTAATTTGGCCTTTAGCTAAAATGTTACCTGGCTATCAAATTCAGTATTTTTCAGATATCAATTTCAGCATCTTCAACTCTCAGAACTTAAGGTTTTAAAGTTTTATCCTGTTTGGCCCGCGACTTAAGGTGTGTTTTGGATTTTGGCCCCTTGTGCGATTGAGTTTGACACCCCTGCCTAAGTATTGGATGAAACTCACACAAAAAAATCCAGTGGTGCTGATTTGACCACGGAAATGCGAGCGGCGGCTCATTTGACAGCAGTCAGTGTGAAGAGACCATCTTCTCTTCTCCAGAATCTGAACTAGACACGCTAGCTGGACCAGATGAGGGTTTAGTGCAGCAGAGCTGTTGTGATGGAAACAAGACTGTTAATTCAGACAGAGTCTGCCTGTGACAGTTTGATTGATTTAAAAGGAGAAATACGCGGAAATGCGAAAACAAAATGATTCTTATTATATTTGTTGTCTTTCATAAGAAAAATGCCACAAATGCATGTTAAAAACTCAAAAAACATTATGTTGATCAGAGGGGGACTTTAAGGACTGAAAACTATATAACTATAGGAACTACATTGAAGATTACGCCTAACAAAAGTGTGTTTTGTCATTCCAAGTAGGAAATAATTAAAGTTGAAGACTAATGGCCTACATACAGCAGTTGAATTTAGTGTAATCCTTCCCATCCCACATGTGGATATGACAAGCGTGCCAACATGAGAATATAAGTGACCCATGAGGCCTAACTTGTTAAGGCATGAAATAAAATAAAAATCAGGTCAAAATATCTTTGTTACAGTGTGAATTTGATTCTGGCAAAGCGCTCAAAGGGTATCCGAAAAGCGTGTCATCCATTTTCTTAGTTGAGAGTTGGTTAATTTATTCAGAATGTGTCTCACTTTTGTTTATTTGCGTCTGGATTTGAGCCGACACCGAAAACTGGAGAAAGATCAGCGTCACAAAACTGTTCCGGTTTATTGAAGAGCAGTGAAACTTCCTGTGGATGAATCTTTTGACTTGAAATGAATCTTTTTTTATGTCTCTTTTGTTCTAAATCTATAAATACCAGCCCACATGGTGTTTGAAGTCAGAGAGGCAGAAATAGGATTAATAAACGTTAAGACGTGCAATTGTACTTCCGGATGTATTCTCCCTCAGTAACTAATTAAAAGACATCTTTTTGATCTTGTTATAGCTTTTGCTGCTGGAGAAAACAAAGCAAGTGACAACGACACACTAATGGATTTTAGCATTTCAAGAGCAGATTAAACTTTAATAAAGATCTATTTTTAATTTGTCACTATAGGTAGTTCAGTTACTCCTAGCTAAAATGACACGATACCCATTTTTCTGCATAATAGTCCTCACCCATGAAATGCTGCAGTAAAAATGGTTGCACGTCCTGCAAAAAAAAATATTGCTTTCTCCGTTATTCCCACAAACACCGCGTTCTTTGTGGTTAAATCCCTGGAGTCTATTATCTCAAAGCACTGTTGCAATAATTGGTAGTCTAAATCAAAAGACGTCTTAGCATTTTTTCCATTATTTTTTTGCACACAAACTCCAGTATATTTACAAATAGATCAGTTCTTATTATTCTGACAGCTCCTTGATGGAAATAGAATAAACATTAAAAAAAAAAAAAAATCCAGTGTTATCATTCACTCACTGTTCCGTCAACTTAGAAAACAAAAAACTAAAAATCCAATACACATGAAAAAAAACCCAGTTTCTGCACCAAGTGAGCTTATGAATAAAAACAAATTAACTTTTATCTACAAAAAAAAGGAATTCCTAATAAGCAAGAACTCCTAAAATACTAAAATGCAGCTGTAAAAAAGTAGACTCAACTCAAAAATATATTTAAGAACAACCATTTCAACTAGTGAATGGAATCCACCAGGGGAAAAAATGTCCGACTTACAAGCTACAAGCGTATAACTTGTTGTTCAGTTTTAATTGTCTTCCTGCGTGCTTTTCTTTTTAACATTTTTTCTTGTATTTATTTCTTTCACTGTTTTACTTTGTTAATTTTTATTTCTTATCTTTCAGGCATGTTTTTTTTCTTTTTTTTTTTGAAAGAGAGCAAAGCTTTTAGGCTCTGTGCATGAAAACACCCTCATACCATTACAGATTGTAGCTTTTGAACTGTTCTGATAACAAGCTCCCTCTTTTTTTTCAGATTTCAGGGCATACAGCACATGATAAAAAACAAAAATGTTGATTCTCTAGAGCAGGGCTGTTTAATTACATGTGTGCTTGGGCCAGATTTCCAAATGCATTCTCATTGGATAGAAAAAAAACAAGTAATTAACTAAATTTTGTTTTTCAAAAATATAGAAAAGAAGTGCAATCCTTCTATCTATCAGGTCTTTTTTTTTTTTTTTTTTTGGCTGTCAATGGTTACAATATGGAAATATATGCTTTTTCATGTTTTTAATTTAGGATGAAAATATAGGTCAATATATTATAATCTTCTCTGTAGATTGATGATACACTTTTCAAAAAATAAGTTTTACTCAGAAGTTTTGCTGAGTACTTCCTTTTGCAGGCGTGCAAATTATGCCAAGCAGATTTCTGGCATTTATTGGAACAAGCTGTATAAAAAAGCTCTTGGGCAGCATGTTGAGCTGCAAACAATCAA
Source organism: Oryzias javanicus (assembly GCA_003999625.1). Taxonomy (NCBI): domain Eukaryota; kingdom Metazoa; phylum Chordata; class Actinopteri; order Beloniformes; family Adrianichthyidae; genus Oryzias; species Oryzias javanicus. Next base: position 30,647,158 of record CM012441.1, on the reverse strand, counting down.
GCACCAGAACAAAGGTTTAATAAAGATGAGTTAAAATAAAATAATAAAAAATTGGTTTTGTAAACTGACAAAACAAGGAAGGCAACACAAACGAGGGCAAAATTAATAAAGTTTAAGGAGAATCAAGTTGTGCAATGCACTGCCCATTCCAGGAAAGTTTTGCCCCGCCCTCTACTTGGCAGTTTGGATTGGGTTGCATATTCTTAAATAAAGGGTTCAATGAAAGAAAATTAGAAGTAATTGTGAATCATTAAAAGGAAAAACTGGTGGAACTGCAAGGGAGGAGTTGCAGCTACTACTTTAACTTCAGAGATTCTAATGACCACCTGCAAAAAAAAAAAACAGGTGTTCAAATCCACCATCGGCGTGTGTGAATGAGGGATGAAAATGGAATTTAATAAAAGCTGTGCTCCTTTAGTGAGGTGAAAAAACACCAAACAATAATAAAAAAAAAAAAAATAGAATAAGTTGAACTAATTTGTCATATTTCAAATATTGGTTCATCTCGTTTTGCAAAGGATTTTTGGCCCCAAAAACTCATCTCTGCCGTCGCCACAGAGACTGAGACTTGTGCAAATGTCAAAATTACATTCAATAACATTTCCAGCATGATCATACAGTTTAAAGTTTTTAAAAATGTTGTTTTTCTCAACAAATGGCATTGTTAAATCATTCAAATCGCATTGAAGTCAATAATAAACCTGTACCTTGCAATATACACAAACAAATACAATTAAAATAACAAAAAGCAAGATAATAAAATGTTTCTAATCAAAAGACATGCCCACATACCTGTGAAAACACACATATAGCACAAAACAATCACTTTTGGTCTCACTTGCACGCACAACCTAAAAGGAGGCAGAGAAAAACCACCGCAGTCACTTGAGACCAGCAAGCTAACGCGAGCTTCAATGCTAGCATTAGCAGCTTTCCAAGACTTTCAAAAGACTAACAAGAATAGAAACACTAACTAAAAAATATATATATATATGTTTTAACTAATTAAACGGAATATTTACATGTTTAAAACTAAATGTAAAATTATTTTCCGTTTAGAAATAGCAAAAACTAAGACTACTGCTTACCGTCTCGGCTTTTCCTGACAGGTTGAAGTTGCGCAACCACCAAAATAAAAGTCTTCGCTCAGAATTTTCTCAGATAAATAAAAAATGAAAGATAAAAAATGAAGATCTTGGCGAATTAATCAAACAAATACCACATGAGCTACATCAACATACCCAAAGAGGGGAGAAAAGATTAAGCCAATATGAATAATAGAAGTTGGATTGTGTTGCTGTCTTTTTAAAGTCCTACTCTGATCTTTGGATCTATTAGAAAGCGTTTTAAGTAATATTTTGATTTTGATTATGTGTTTTTAGCATCCCCACAACCACCACCAAAAAATTGTAGTTTTCTAGGAAATAGTTTCCTCAGAGCTGCAATAGTTCATTAGAGGTCTTAAGTCGTGGGAAGGACTGTTGGTACAGCCTATCCACCTTATTCCTATGCCCCATGAGCCTTTGCGTGAATTATGGGGGATACTTCCTGTAGACGCCGGAAGTAGCATTTATTTACATTACAACTGTAGAGCCGACAGCGCAATCCCCCTTGTTTTGGATCTATAACTACATATAAATGTGGAAACACCAGCTGTCATGTCTTTAAAGAGGCGACGTAACAATTCCGGTGCCTGTTAAAATTGAAGGATGGTCTTAAAAAATGTCCAAATATAACAAATAATAGCATTTTTAGCTACTTTCTCAGTTCGGTTGCGGCAGATGGTAAAGCTCTGAACAATCTTAAAGCTCCGAGGCATATCAATACCTTCATACATGATTATTTCTGCCGGAGTTAGCACACAGTGCTGATCAATTGTAACCTTATCGTTTTACGTGCTTGTGTTTACGTGATGCAAGAGCCAATGAGGGTTGCATCGCGCGGTGTAGCTTTAGCCCGTTTCATGTTTTGACAAAGTCAGCTGTGGTTTAAACATCGGTAATTTTTTAATAGTTAATACCAGGGAGATGCAGCAATTACACAGGAAATATCGTCCCTGTTCTTGTGACGCTGCAGCAAATTCACCGCGCTGTCAGGTCTCTGCAGTACCCGGCGTCTCTTCTTCTATGGTGGTCCGGAACGTCAGATACGGATTTTCCTCCGTGGGTACTTTATCCACAAAATGAAACGAACATACATATAAAGTCTTAAGTGGCTTCTTAAGATTTACATTTGGAGCCAAATCCTTCTGACTTCATCCTCGCCCGATGGACGGTCAAATCTGTACCGAGGAGGGCAGCTGCACTCCCTCTTCGTCAGCGGCCCATGTTCGACACAACGCTCCTTAAGACTCAAATTTAATTTAGTTTGGGTGTTAGAACAACCATGAGCTGCGCAAAGCCATTTTTGAAACTTTTGAGGGATTAAGTAAAACACGCTTCTAAAGTTTCTATACACCGCTAAAGCTAACAAAACCGCTAACTTTCAATGGAAACAAATAGCGCTGTGTGACTTCCGGTTGCTATACCGGAAGTTGCACCCATGACCCGTTTTACATCAGCGGCCCCAGGAATAAGGTGGATACCTCTACTTCCCTCCCAGATGCCATCTTAAAAGAGAAAACTGAAGACGTACATAAATCTAATTGTCACAAAATTGCTCTTTTTCAAACTGCATTTCTTTTGTCTGCCCGTGATTCACAACAATTTGAATGAAAAATATTCAGAATTGCAGTTTTGAGGTCATTTGTGTCCTCCATCATGAGAAAAATGCTACAAGAACATGTTAAAAACACCCAAAATACTCTTTTTAATTGGAGTAGATCTGTGCTGTGAATATGTTGCTGATTATGTTTGACTATGTTTATGCAAGACTGAGCTGTTTTAAAGGTCATCTTTTATTTAACTGTCTTAGATTTCTTTAAAACTGTTTTCTTCTTACAATTACTATCTGTTTTGACTTTTTTGTCTTTACAGCCCACAGCATAAACAAACCTAAAATCCCCAAACTTGTTGTAGTTTCCCCTATATTTCTGCATTATTTACCAACATGGTCCAGTTATAGATTATTTTCTGCCCTTCTCAATTTTTTCACTACATGGTAAGCTATATATCCAGGAAAATTGCACTTCAGTAGCCATTCATCTTTATTTAATGATTTGTTAATTAAAAAAGCAAAAATATTCAGGATTGTTAATTTTTATGTTGATGTTGGTAATACAGTATGGGCAATAAATCTTCCTACCAGCAATGAAAATGTGTCCTCTGTGAAGGACATTTCTAAGCCTGAATTTCTCCTATGCAGACTACTGAATGAACTCCTTTTGAAATTGGATTGTCCAATAGTCACTGTGTTTTGGAGTGATCTTCACATACTTCTTATGAGCATGTTTGGGGAAAAATGTTGCTTTATACACAAAAGAAAATGATAGAGTGAAATCATGTTAATCAAGGATTTTAAAGATATAGCCTCTAGAAAAATGAAAATATGCAATCACAAATGATTAAATGATGAACCAAAGCTTTTAAATGTATTATTTCTAATTGGCAAACTCCTATTTTAAATTTGTTCTCTTATTTAATTCTCTCCTTTTCAATTTCATTTCATTTTTTCATATTGGGTTGAGTTCTTTGAAACAAAAATATTGTTTTTCTATCATGATAACATATATATATGCATTTATGCATGATGGAATTGTACATTGCGTTTCATTTTGAAATATACCACAAAAAAAAAACACAAAGTCAATTATGTCGCCATTTTTTTACATCTTTTTTTTTCTTTCTTTCTTTCTTTTGCTGCAAAGACACCAACATGTTGGAGCCAGATGATGTCAGTAAGCAGTAATACGTCCAAGTTGGTCTGAGTCAATGTCTCTATGGCAACCACTCTCAACAATCAGGAGTGAGCTTGTTGGAAGTCCACTGAATGAGGGCTCTGGAGAATTTGTCAATCAAATGTTTTGAATGTTGCACATGAGTCAAATTTTATTGAGACATCTGATTGGTCAGTTTATTTCTTAAATCATTTGCACTACGGATGAAAATATCATATTAAAATTTATGTTACTGTATTGCTGATGCTTACCCAGGAAGGGCGTTGTAAATGAGAAATTATTCGACCAACCTGTATAAAAAAGGTTCAACAACAAATAAATAAATAAAATAAAATAAAATAGAATAAAATGAAATAAAATACGATCAGCAATGTTAATATAAAAAGGTAGCAGATCAAAAACGGTCATTCCAAAAAATAGAATTACTGATTTATAGTTGTTTGTTTCTCTATAGAGGTCTTTGGATTTTTTGGCTGAAACCAGCAGGTACTTCCTGTTTAGAACTTCAGGGGAAGGAGTTACTCAGTCCAGTTCTCATGTACAGTCAATGGTTGAAGCAAAGTAGTAGACCAATATTCTGAAAGTACTAAAATGATGGAAAAAAATCACAGAAAAAAACTTTACTTTTATATACGAAATAAGAAGTTCAGTGTGTATTTTTGCTCGTGTTTTCAGTAGGACATGAGTTGGAAAATATGAATTTGTAACTTAATTCCGCTTTAAAATAAAAAAAATAAAAAAACCTTCCAAATATAAATATAATATAATCCAAGAGCTGAAATCTTAACAAAGCACATTTTTTTCTTGAGTGGGTAAAGGTAGAAAGTAAACACTAGCAAAAATCCACAGAAACGCGGATCATGAATTCCGCGGAGTCAGTGGCAGGGGGGACATCTTAGCGCGCAACACCTGTTCCTGTTTTGGCCTTTTGGTAACCATAGCAACAGCGTCTACGCCGCTAGAAAATAATGAAACGACTTTCTTACTCGATTTTAGAAACAAAACTCATAGTTCAGCGTTTTTGAACAACAAAAACAAGTAGTTAAAAAAAAGAAAAACTCCTAAGATAGTTTATTTTTTTCTTTCTTGTATTTTTTGTTTGCAAATGTTCAGAAATAACTACCAGGTAAGTCGAAGCTAAACAGCTATAGCTAACACGCACTTAGCTAGTATTGTTTTTTGTCTGCTAAACATGTATGTAGAGAACTCCTCCACAAAGTTAAGGAGTGTCGCATGTTTGTCGCAGGGTGGAGCTGTGTTTGAGCTCTTCAGCGGCCACGGAAAGGACCCGGTGGCCAAATGGAAACTTTATGGAGGACCTCCGGCAATATATAAAGTCAGTTTAACAGCACTCGTGTATACGGGATATTTTTTATTGGTTTATATTCACTCAAATTCAAACTAACCTCTATAGGGAACCACTATAATGCATGCAGTGTCATGCAGCCCAGCACACCACAGTTGAACATCATTCATCATTGAGCACGCGCCCCAGAACAAAAGATTTACATAGCAACACAGTAACACTGCCTAAGTGCCCTATGGTGCCATCCCCATAGATCAGATCAGATGGTTGCTTGCTAAATTACTGCAGAAGCCAAGCGATACTGCCAACTAAACACTTTTTACAGCTGGAGTTGATCTTGACACGTACACTTTATTGCTCAAACTGCATATATTTATGCTTCCATAAAAACCATTTGTCATTTGTGTAGACATTTACACAACAGGTTTACCAGTCAAAACCCTGCTAGGTCTTAGCTGTGCTTCTTCTGAGTTATGTCCTCTCTTAGGAGTATAATAAAGAAGTTAAAGGATTTGTTTACTGTCTGGAGGGGAGCAGCCAGACTGTCAAGATGCAAATTCCAGAGAATGGAAAAATGTCTCGTAAGTCACAATCTTGATTCCATCCATCCGTGCATTTTGTTTTTTTTTTTTGGGGGGGGTGAATGAATATTGTTATTTTCATTTACATTAAAATTTGTCCTTTTTTTTTGGTCACAGTTGGGCTCATCCAGAGATTCTTGGTGCTTCAAGTGAATATTCCCGTTGACCATGACTTTTCCACTGAGCTTGTGTGGGTACAACAATTAGTTTATTGTGTTTATGCATGCTTGCATACATTTGTCAGCATTTTGTTGTTTTTTTTTTTCTATGAGAAAAAAATAGAAAAACTAAATTAAAACATTTTAAATGGTTACTCTTAGTTATGAGAGCTGAAAGAGTGTGGTGAGATGGCATGTAAGTGTGACAGAGGAGTTAAGGTGGATGTAGGACTGCATCAAGGATCAGCTGTGAGCTTTATATTCACTGTTGTGATGGACAGACTGACATATGAGGTTTGGCAGGAATCTCTGTGGACCATGATGTTTGCAGATGACATCCTAATCTCTGGTGGGAGCAGGTGGAAGGGCGTCTAGAGGTGGAGGCTTGTTCTGGAAATGAGAGGAATTAAGTGTGTAACTGCTATTAGGGGTGTGCCAAAATATTGATACTGTGATATATCGCGATATTTATTCCTGGGATTGATTCTCGATGGGTTCTCATCAGGTATAATCTGTTATTTTTGTTTGAAGAGGCTGTTAAATTTACATTCATCATCCTTTGGTGAGACATTCTTTTGGAGGTAGTCAGGAGCACCATTGTGCCTGACAACTACTTCAATTTTTGTTCTGTTTTTTGCAACAATTTTGCACTAAGTAGTGGCACTGGTGTTCATGTTCATTGTTAACACTAAATTGTACAAATTATTATTATTATTATTTGCCTTTATTTCATCAGGCAAAAACATTAAGAACAATTTCTTATTTACAATGTTGGCCTGAGGATGCTAAAAACACACAACAAGAAAAAAGGAAACAACAAACATGATTAAGACATATTAAAATTACCGATTAAGAAAACATGTACAAATAATTCCAACTTAATTGGGGTCAAAAGACATAGCATTACTGATTTCAGAAATGTTGCACAAAAATGTCTATTATTTGTTGCACAAAATAAGACACAAGTTGTTTATTATGATTGTGTAAAGAATAAATGGGGAAATATTTGCTATTCTATATAATGTGAGTTATTATTAGAGAGGATTTTTACCAATTATTGCAGTATCGTGATATCATCGATATTGTGAGCCGTGTATCGAATCGTATCGTGAGGTATCCAGTGATTCCCAGTGTAAATGAGAGGACTTCAGAATGGTGAAGTTACAGAAAAAGGTTGATGAGTATAAGCTCAGTTGTCCCGTGAAGATGTTGAGGTTCTCTTTGGGATGGATGGGGTACGATGGATAGATTCGGAGGCATTCAGAGAAGGGACTGTGAATACATTTGTAAAAGGATGCTAAAGACACAAAGAGGAGGTTCATGAATGTAAGACAAGGCGTTACTGAGGTGGATGAGGAGGATAGGATTTGATGGAGGAAGATGATTTGCTGAGGTGTAAAGGTGACATGAAAACTGTTTCTAACTTATTCTTGTGGCATTTTTCTAGTGATGGAGGACATATATAAAGAAAATAGGGCTCAAAATTGCATTTCTGAGGATATTTTAAAATGGAAATTCTTGTGAATCAGGAGCAGACATAAAAGAAGCAGCTTTATGAAGAGGGTTGTGTGTGACAGAAAATATGCTGGGCGGGCAACAAGCTCTCAGCAATGGGGAGGAGAAGGGGGGCGGGGTTACTCCACGCCTACAGTCTTAGAAGGGAATTTCTGATGAACTCCTGTCGATCTGCAGAAACTGTGTCCTAGAAAACGGCACAGGTTTTGAAAAATTTGGACTAAAACGGCATAATCAAAATTAAAAGACCAAGATCAGAAGATGATTGGAGAGGAACTTTGAAGGGAGCATCTAAAAGACAAATACTTTAAACTACTGTTAAAAAAAGACTGTTGTAACAAAAAAAAAATCATTAAAACATAACAGTAAAGCAGAAATATCAATTTTTTTTTTTAGTTTTCTATATTTTTTCTCTTAATGTTTTGATTTACCTGATGATGTTTGGTATTTGAGTTTCTACTCCATGTTTTACTTTCAGGATAACTGACTCAGACCATCAAAAAAGAAGACTTCACCTATCGACGGTGCACAAACAATTGTCTGCCACAATTTGGCATGCCAGGATTCCATTCATCGGACTGAAACGCAACATCGTGAGTGTGTAATTCATCTTAAATGCATTTTTTGTGATTTTCAGATGTGCTTTCAACCATGTAACTCTGGAATTGCAGTTTGAAATCCTGGTTTGTGTTTTGTTCCAGTGGTCTACCCTGTGCATTGACCTTGTATCAATGGCGAGTGAACTGTTCAAAGGATTTTTGACCCTGGATGGCATCACGCTGTTTGCTACCTGTAAAGTCAGGAGAATCTTCACTATGAAAGAAGAACCTTCAGCAATGTCAAGAGATGGTAACATATTTGCTTGTTTGTTAAAGCTGTAGCTTGTTAAGCTCATAACATTAAGAGCAATTTAGAAGTCTTCACCTTAGTAGTTTTTCAAAATGTGATATATTTGGCCTTTTAGTGGAAGTTTAAAAGTGGTTTGGATTGCTCTGCTACTGAATTTCTGAGTATGTTTTTATTTTCTTATTTTTTGTAGATACGTTCCTCATCGTAGATAGTCTGACGGATATCATTCCTCACAATTTCCTGTACCCAGCGTCCGTCAACCAAATCACACAGGTGTTGAACGGTGACATTTTGCGTAAGGAGGTGAAGAAGAGTGCTCCTTGTAACTCAGAAAATGGTAAGTAAGGATGGATATTGTTAAGATTTAATCGATACTACTCCTCTTATTGATACTGCTGATTGATCCAGTATTCTTATCAATACTTTTCTGTGCAAAAACAAAGAGGGAGAAGACAAATAAACGATGTACAATAAAAAAAAATTGTTTTAAACACCTTTTTTTATATACAATAAATTGACTTAACATCACTGGCAACACTAAAATAAGATTATCAATAAATACTGATGTGTCTGTAGTAGTAAAATAAACTTTAAAGTTACAACTAAATAACTTAAATAACACTTTGAGCAATTTCTGAAATTTCCAAACATTCAGGTAGTTTATGACATAACTTCTTGTACTTTTGGTAGCAATATATTTTGTGTTTTTTAAGTTTTTAAGTAATTTACGCCTTGTTTTTCAGCCTCATTGAAAACCAATGGGAGGTCCCACATAACTTTGTGCACTTTTAAAGCGTAAGCAATCTCATTGTCAAAACGTTCAGCAAGTGCAAGAAATTCCTACTTGTACTTTTAGTATTCACATATTTTCCTTTTTTTAAAATTTGATGAAATTTATGTGATTATTTTTTTGCCCATGGAGATGAGAAATTCTTCAAATACTTTGTGCACTTTGAAACTTATGCAATCTTGGTATCAAAACATTCAGCACGTTCAGGACATTTCTGCTTGTAGTTTTGGTATTTGTGTCTTTTACACATTTTTTTGCAATTTATGTGAATTTTCAGCTCCATAAAAATGCACTTTGAAACCTATGCAATATTGGTATCAAAGAATTCAGCTTATTCAGGACAACCATGCTTGCACTTTTGGTATTCATACCTTTTACGCAGTTCAAAATTTTACACAATTTTTGAAAATTTTTAAGAAATTCTTCCCATTTTTTTTCGTGCACTTTCTGAAAATTCTGCAATTCTTTTTAATCCAAATGTTTAACACATTCAGTCAGGACATTCACGTTTTTGTTTTTTTATATTCATACCTTTTATACATTTTAAAATTGTACTCAATTTTTGCTTTTTTTTTGAAGAAATTCTTCTAAAATCTATGCAAAACTAATATCAAAACATTTAGCACATTCAAGATATTATTCAGCAATTAAAGTAAAAAGTTTCAGCCTCTTCGGCGACAATATTCAGCAAAAAGCATTCACACTAGATTTATTGCAGGTAATGCAGCTTCTCTAGTGATTATTTAGGCACAATATGAACCTTCAGCCTGTAAATATATGATCACTGTTGTTAAGGACTGGTAGCCGTATTCATTTTTCCTCCTTTTTATTTAAATTTACTGCATTTATTTTTGATAAACAACACTTAAGTCACGTGCTCCAAGTGTGTACCGCTAGCTTACACAACTATTGAAACAAATTGAGTGCTTGCTAGAAGAGCCACTATTTGGATGTATAAACGTTGAGCACCTGTTCGCTAGAATCTGGTGTATTTTAGCATGATGTTGGGACAGGTGCCTTACAAGCTACATGCCATCTGGATCAACTTTGGAAAAATACAGACACACTTTGGACATTTTTTTCTCACGGCCGTTCTACCTTCGATGTGCGTTTGTTGTGAGTCGTCAGGTGCGTCTGATTGGGCACTGCAGCCCCTCCCTTTGCACTGATGCAGCAAAGGAAAAGCAATGAGGAGAGAGAGACGGGTCGTCTTTTTAAGTCACATCGAAAAATAGTAGTTCTGGCTGTGTCCACGGTGTTGCTTCGACACCACGCCAGAACCGTTAAGCAATACCGTTAAGGCTGAAACTTATCGGTCCAGTGAAAATTGATGACGTGGAACAGGTACCAAATGGTTTTGGTACCACATCCCTAAGTGGTAAAAGAAAAAAAGAAATCGATAAAAAAGATAAAATGAAGATATGTTATATATACTTATTCAAAGATAAAAGAAATAAACATAGTAAACGTGTAGAATATGGACTTTAATACACTAAAAGTAAAAAAAAAAATGAATAGAGAAAAGTCTCTTCAAACAGGTCCATTAATCAGACTTCAGACATGTACGGAGCTCCTATCACAGTGCGACCCTTTTGTTGTTGAGTCGTTGCCACCCGAGAATCCAGGTGTGGACTCAAAACCAAAGCTATACTAAAAACTACAGCTTTCAACTTTCATGTAGAGTGAATGTTTGACCTTTAATGCATTACATATGTCTGAACCTGCTGAGGTTCATATAGAAAAAAATCCATGCGACCAGGTGTATGTTCTTTGTAGATGTTCTTTCTGTGCAGCATAATAATAATATTCAATTTCTCTGTTGAGGGATCAGTTAAAGTTCTATTCTAATAACTAAAGTAAGTCATTTACGTAAATATATCAATATGTTGAAATGTTAACGTCCACATGTTTTTCTCACTTGCATAAATTGTATTATGTTGTTAATGTCTGGTTAATTGACCTGATCTGTTGTTTAGCAGTACGGTTGACAACAGATGTAGACAGTGTTGCTCTCAGAAGAATAAATTACTTTCATGTCTTTTGAGGAACAGACAATGAAAACTGTACTGAAAAAAGACCAAAAAAATTGCAGCATTTCAGACAATCGGATTTTTAATGGAAGTCAGTGATTATAATCGTTTTGTTTTCTTTGTGTAAACCTATAATATTCATAAATTTAGTGTTCATTTGAACCTCACCTGTAGTCAAGGTGGTGCAATTATGTCGTAGTGTAAAAAGACACGCACCAGTAATCCTATTCTCCTGCCTTTGTGGCCTTTTTTATTAGCATGTATGTATTTGTTCTGACAGCTGTCTAAGCCAGGTTGAATCAAGAGGCAATGCCCCTAGAACCGAGCACTAAGCACACACAAAGAATATCTTTTCATAATTAGCATTTGCATTATTAGCACAACATTCCTAATGATTATAATTAAAGTGATTGCTATTAAACTAGGCATCCAGTTTAGCTGTGATGAAGTTTGTTTGGTGAATGCTGCTGCTTCACTGCCCAATCTGTCAGATACTGTTAGAAGTAAGCTGCTTTTTTTTCCGTCATGCAGCAACAAACATCCCGTTTATCTCACTTTTGCACTAAAGGCACTGTTGCTTTCAAGGTCAATTAATTTTCATCAATCTAAATTACAACAGAAAATAGTCTTGCCATTAAATGTTTTCTTTTTTTAACATTGTAAAACCTTTGTATAACCCGTCTTTGTGGACTTTAAAAGCACAAAATATCTTCAGTTCAGAGTTACGGTTTGCTGTATTTCATCCAAAAGTCACACTGCTGAAATATCTTTTCTTTTTCAGAAAATTCAGCCAATTACTGTCCACAAAAACCCGTCCATAGTTTGTGTCTTGTGGAGAGGAGATTTTTTTTTTTTTGTCTGGATACTTTGATGGGGATCAGACAAAATGTGTGTTTTGCTGTTAGTGTCCGAAGATGTGGTCCTGATTAGCTCTGGCACAGGTAGAGAAAGAAAGGGCAGGCTGATGCCAACTCACAATTTCCATGGTGGCCTGATATCTTCAGTTGGTGAATTTTAAACATGTTGCTTTTTATTCTTCTTTATGTCAGAAATACATACTTTTAACAGTTGGATTTTTATGTGAAATAATAGTGAATTCATTATATACAAGTATCACCAAATAAAAAAAAAACATAATATAATACTCTTAAAACACATGTTTTTAAATTCAAGGCCCGGGGGCCGAATTCGGCCCTCAGGGAAATTGATCCCTTTTAATTAAGCCCTCCATCTTATTTTATTTTATTGGTATTAATGGCCTGATGTCATCTTTCATTATTTTCTAACTAACTTGTATAGTTTTGACAAAAATATTTTTATGGAGACTAAATATTTAAAGTTATTTAAAGTTGAAATTGATTTATTCTGGAATAATATTTCTGCCTGTTTTTATTCATCGTAATGTTGAAAGGTTAAAAAAAGTAAAAAAAAAAAAAAATAATAAGTTTAAAAAAAAATAGTTTTAGATTATTCAATAAATGTTCATACTGTTGGCCCTCAACCTAAGGTGTGTTTTGGATTTTGGCCCCCTGTGCGATTGAGTTTGACACCCCCGCTGGTTCAAGGATAAAATGTTTATAAAGTAAGAATATTTTACATGATCTGTATAAAGCATTATTATTTTTAACTTCTCTATCTTTGCTTCAACTCAGACTTTCTGTTTACAGTTTTACTGGGATGTAAATTTTCTTTTAATCTGAGTTGTAAAGTAAAATCTCGTTTGCTCACTTTATTAACTTAAATTTTTCATCAATCCCTCTGGCAATTGAATTTTCAGTCGTTTTTAAATAAATGTTCTATATCCTGAAGAGGAGATCACATCGCACAACAATATTTCCTTTTGTCAGGAAGTGTAATTAAGCAAAACTGGATCCTAGGGAGCAACTGAGACTCAGAATAGAAAATAATTTATTTTCAGATGTGGAGATGGTGATTATGCTGGAGTTGAGCTGGAACTTAATGGCAAAAGGACAGTGATTAGTGCTGTGGATTTCTACGGTTATGTCATGAATGATGTCTTGAGAAACTGGAGAGGTGGTATGGAGGAGGAAACTGAGAAACTTCACAGGTTGGAGAAATCCAGGGGGAGATCTGGCATGGGGCTTGAAGTGTTGGCGAGTACAGTCCAATATGAAGATCCAATTTCAGGAGAGGGGAGGAGATCCATTAGGAGGAATCTGTAGGCTGGTTCAAAGTCTTATTCTTCCATGGCTCAAAGTAGATGCAGAGGTACAGAGGGTAATCCAAAACGTGAACAGAGACAAAACAGATTCTAAAATAAAACACCAGGACAGGAGATAAACAGATAGTTGAGGCAGGAAAATCCAATCATTTTTTTTTGGCAAAGTCAGGCAGTGGAGCAGCTGAATATAAAGGCAGGAGAACAAGTGAGCATGATTTCAAGCAGAGGAGAAGGCAGAGGAAAGAGGGAAGGGGGCAGAACTTGACAACAAGGACCTCAAGGAGTGGTACCCAACATACCACCACGCTCAGCAAGATGGTCACAGTGGAGGGAGATAATCCAGGGCCATAACCAGCCAATCTGATCAGATTACACAGGCTGAAGAAACCTACGGACCATTGACAAACCGGGAAATAGGAGGAAGTCCAGAGGAGAGCCTCAAGGTTTCCAGGTAGAGTCGACCTACAAACACCAAGGAAGATGCAATCTCACTGCTACAGTGTGGATGAACGTGGAAATGACGTGTCAACTGAAAAGAGGCAACACGAAGAGACAGGTTAATCGTCGACAGCAAGACCCGTTAACCCTGGACAGGCATTCTTTCATGTCTCTTGAGATGGTAGGCTACTAAAATTGCTGCTTAACAATGAAAGAAGCACGGGAAACCTCCAGATGACAGAACAATTGTGAAGCATGACACCACTGAACATCTTGAGATCTAAGGGTGTCCAGTACACATCTTATGCAGTTGACATGGGGACAGAGTAACTACCCCTTCATAGCTTGATGAATTGCCACCTCAATGTCAGTTTCCATAGTGGCAAGCCTGGCAGAAGGGGGATGGATGGATCTCAGAGAGAGGCAACTCCAGGCCTTGAGGGCCACATTCCTGCATGTTTTCCAACATACCTTGCTCTGGCATGTTCTAATTGGCTGAACACACCTGAACCAGGTAATCAGTCATGAGTAGGGCTTGGATATCTGAAAATCATGCAGACACTGCGGCCTTCGGGGCCTGGAGTTGACTATTCCTGATGGATCTGGTTCCTTCTCTGTCCAGTCTTGACCTATCTTGTTTTTAGTCAAAGTGAGACGATAAACATGACATCTTGGTCATCTAGAATTGAGTCTCTTGACTGTCTTATAATATTCCAAATCATTATGGTCTTTGAACACCAGGAAGGGATACAGGGAACCTTAAAGTTAAAGTCCCATTAGTTGTCCTGCATTGCAGTGTGTGAAATTTTTCTCCGCATTTGACCCATCCTTATGGTGAGCGGTTAGCTGCAGACACAGCTACCATTTGGTGGTTTAACCCACCCCCATCCGACCCCTTAATGCTGAGTGTCAAGCAGGGAGGCACCGGGTCCCAGTTTTAGAGTCTTTGATAGATATGACTCGGCCGGGATTCGAACTCACGACCTTCCAGTCTCAGGGCGGACCACTAGGACACTGAGCCGGATACCTCAAGCCAGTGCCTCTTCTCCTCCAGCGCCACATTGATACCCAGAGGCTGTGTCACTCGTACTATAATACTAATACTTTTGTGAGGTTCACGGCTGGTGAGGCACTGACGTCATCAGTCAGATTAACAGATATATAAAACTCTACGGAGCAACTTATTTACCATTTGATTAACAACAGTTAAAATGTGTTGTTTCAAATTTCTTTTCAGTATTTTTTTTTGTTTACAACCTGTAGCATAAAAAAACAAATCACCAAGATTGTTGTTATTGACATACAACGAAATTCTCCAGGTGCTAAACAATATTAAAGAGTAACTGGACGGCTGCACTTGTTTTGCTGCCACTAATTCAATTATTCTTTAGCCACGATGTCACTAACATTCTCCGCGCTCACCAGCGCCCTCTGCCTTGTGGCATGCGTACTACGGTGTGGCAGGCCGACTGTCTGCTGCACCTTTGTGTTTTTGAAGTGCATTTTTATCAGCTAAAAATGAGTCACTGACTGGCATCAATGCAATAAGACAGAAAGTGAAAAATTAAGGTCATCTTGAAATAAAGCGTATTTTTTGATGATTGAAAGACCAAAACAATACAGCGCATGCGTCAGCTGCTGGTACAGTCAGTGTGTGAGACGCTGGTTAGGCCGGGGCTACAGCTGCCTCACCCAGCTTTGTTTGGGAAACTCGTAAATTTGCTGCTTTTTTACCGAAGAAACATTGAAAACCCACACAGAAATATGTAATCGTAGGAAAGACATGTCTAAAAAATACAACATATACATATACTCATACACTTTTTTTCCCTTTCTTTTTGCAGTTCTTGATCAGTCTCCCACTGCCAGATCAACCGGTTATCAGAGAACCAGGCCCCAGGGTGCAACACGCACAGCCTCAGGCTTCAGAGCTTCAGCTCTGTCTCCTCAAGCTGTAAGAAAAACTGATAGAATGGGGTGAAGGGTGCCCTTTAGTTTCTGCATTCTAACAAACCTCTGAGGAATGTATGCTGGTCAATTGATGCATGCAAAAAATGTCCAACCGTCCACAAAAAAATCACTGACAAAAACCACGACCAAGATTCCAAAACTGTCGTTGTCATTACTGCATTTGGGTATCACATCACTAACACTGACTGTAAAGAGGATTTGTCAACAAATTTGAATGAATGATCGGACCCATAATCAGATTTTTATGCTGCACTTTAGAGATTCAGATCATAGAACGCCAGCACTGCATACATTCAGTCATTTGTAGTTGTCCTGCTCTGATGCAAGTTTCTCGTAATCATCATGTAACATAAGTCAGAATCTTTTACACCCCTATCCCAACTTGCTGTCAGTGGTTTTAATGATTGGTATGTAAAACTATAAATTATTAATGTGATTAGATTAGATTATGGTGAGATTAAAACAGAATCCTGTATGTTTTTTCTGTTTTTAATGTCTTTGAAATTGTCTCTTTGATTATCCCCACAGCATTGCTCGTCGAGTGGAATGAACCATAAAGTTTCATCACAAAGTCAATCAGGCACCAATCTGAATGAAAATCTGGCTCATGGTCAGTGTACCTATTCTTTGCTGGAAAAGCAAAACTGATTGTATAATATATATAACAAGTGATCTGAACACTTTCCCTTTTAAGATATTTTTTTTCATCCTGTTTTGCCACCAAAGCAATGGGTCCTCTCACAGGTAATAGATAATCGTCAGGGTAATGGCAATTTTCTACTGGTACATAGACTATTTTTAGGCCATGCATCCCACAACTAAATACAGGCAGCAGTTTACTGAGTTTCAACCAGTAAGTGAGTCTAAATGACACTTCGTGTTTTTAGGGGTGAATTTCTAAACTCTAAAAAATAAAGAAAAAAAAAACAGGTCAACATCTAAACCAGGGGTCTCCAACCCGTCGCTCCCGAGCTTTTTTTTAATTTTTGATTTCTGAGTTTCACTAATATCCATGGCAGACATAAAATCCTGTCCACCTTTGTCCACATTTGTCATGGAAGGAATCACACATCAATATATGGTTGGAGTCATCCGGACCCCAAAGAGAGTGGAAGGGATAGGGTGGACCGATTTATAAGGGGCACCAATGAGCGGTCTATTTTTGAACTGTTAAACACGAGGCACACCAAGCTACAAGGGGCTTTAACTGAGAAAAAAAGTCAGGGAAAGTTTGTCAGTCAGACTTTATTTCCTGTGTTGCCAGTTATTCTAGAATGATCCTAATACAGAGCCCTGACGGACACCACATGTAATGCTGAGGTTACAAGGTTTGTATGAATTGGACACAAATAATTTAGGTCCTAATGCAGAGCCCTGAGGGACGCCACATCTAATGTTGAGGTTACACAGTGTGTATTGATCAATGTTGACATAATGAATTCTTCCAGTTAAAAAGCTTTGCATCCATTAGCCGGGTTAGCATAAGCACAATACCTGTAACTCCCAACCTTGCTTGCATCACTTAAAATCAGACTGATAGCGATAAAACAAACGTTACTAAGACTATGCTAAACTCCCAACACATAAAAAAACACACCAACACTGCAACACATTAGCCACGTTAGCATACGTATCTACATTCAAAGGGAAACCTTCTCTCTCTCGCGGGGGGGCTCGGAACCTACAAACCCCCAGCGCGGCGCGGTGGGGGTTTGTCTGCATCAAAGTGCAGTGCTTTGATATCAGTGGCATGACCATAATTAATCCATATGTAAGATGTTCCATATTATAAGACGCATTGTCATAAAAAAAAAGTATCATAGTTTTTTTATAGTGCAGAAAATATTGTAGTTTTTTTCATTTATTTTTTTTTTGATACATAAAGATGAAATAAACACTTAATGCACTTATTGTTGGGAACATTTAATTAAGAAAAAAACTTTCATTATAGTAACATCATCTCATAAGAAAGAAATAGTCTTTACCTATTTTCATTTTTTTGCATGTAGTTTCACAAAGCAGCAGCAAAGTAATAAACCAAGATGTCTGTTTCTATAGAGCTAAAGAGTGTTCTTCTAAGCACTCGACGGCAGCTTTTACGATCAGTAATACACACTAGTCTTTCAGCATGGCTGAATGCGGAATCTGGATGATTAAGATTCCTTAATTCAAGTGAGTATAATAAAAGCTGGATATTTTGGTTTAGCTATAAATGAATTCAAGAAGCTCAGTTACAGAGACGCTTTCATTATTAGGAATTTTCACGGTGCATAATCAGTTCACAGATATGCCTCTGGCAGGCTTTAATAGCATTGTTGGTTGAATGTTTTGTGTTATAAACCTTTTCTGATGTTGAAATATTTATATGTAGGAGCATCTTGCAAATTACAATCCAACACCCAGAAAAAGGGGGTTTTCAGCAAAACAGGATGTAAGAGGCTTCAGGTCCCCAGTGCCAAGAAAGAGACGCTACTTTCATCAGGTAAGCCTTATAATGTGTTTGTTTATGTGAGCGCTTGTTTTAGATTTTGGGGTAAAGATAACAGTTTTGCTTTTTATTTTTTTGGGGGTTTTCGTTAACTGGATATACTGTTTATTTTAGCAGAAACTCCTCCAGGCGAGGAGTCTGGTGCCCAAAGAAAGACAAAGTCCAGGATAATTAAGGAAGAGAGTGTTTTCCAGTCCAAGCAGCAAATAAGTGGACAGGAGCCTTCGACATCAACAGAAAACTCACTGCCTCCTGCATCAGGTAAAACAGCAAAAAAAAAAAAAAAGCTTACATTCTCTTCTAGTCTGAAGAGAAAAGTTTAATCACACAACGAGGGAAGAGACCTTGAGAAGGAAGACATTCAAATGCAGGCAGGGTGATTTTGGTATCTGTTTTGCATATTGGGATTTTTATTAAGCAGCCCCTTTATACTTGAGTTAAATACTTCTTACCTTTCCTTATATAGTACATAAATTAAATGACTTGAAAATAGTGCATGCATTTTAATGAACCTCAGAGTATGCAACATATACGCTTTTGTTCCTCCTTTTAAATTTTACATAACCCACATCACGGCTACTTCCAAGACCCTCACCGGCCTGCGCCCTCCTTCCTCGCCGCCGCCGCCACCCGCTCGTGCACGCACGCTCACACATTGTCCTTGCGAGATGAGCGCATGTTTTCTGAGTGCTCATTTATGGAGGTTTCTCCACCAGCAGTAAGCTCCTTTGGTGCAACCCTACCCACAGATGGAAAGTAGTTAGTTCATTAATGGTAATGTGGCACATTAAATAAAAGTCAGAGGGACATCTCCTGGGCCCAGGGTTTGCCACACAGTGGGCAATTAGAGGAAGTGATTATACTGTCGAGAGGTTCAAATGTACTCACTCATTCAGATTTAGGTGCCTTACTCTTTGAGATTCATCTTGGAGAATAAAGTCTTGTGGTTTCATGTGGGCAAATCTGAACTGATGTAACTTTCATTAAAGGCCAGAAAAGTTCGTCCCGTCTTTTCCTACAAATGAAAACTCAGGGACTAAAATAGATGGGCGTAATAGGAAGAAAAATAGAAGTTTGTCTTTACGCAATTATTTCATAGCTTTAAGAAACCCTTTAAAGTCCCCCATGACAATTTTTTTCATGTAAAAAAAATTCTCAGTAGTGTTTTAATTATGATTATGAAGTTTTTAACCAAAATCCCAAAAAGCTATTTTTCATGTTGTTCTGAAGTCTTCTTCTGGAAGATATCCTCTGCGGGGGTGTGGCTTTTGGAGCTGAGCGGAGCTGATATGTCCCGGACCCCCCCCCCGTCTGATTAGGGTAGCTCTGTGTCTAGCATCACTGCTGTATAGCGGTTTCATGGATGTCAGCTGGATGTCAGCTCGGACGAGGAAGTTAAGAGCTTCGTGGACCGAACCTTCACTGGTCCTTTACAGCTGCGGTCAAATGAGCCACCGTTCGCATTTCCATGGTCATTTCAAGAAGCTCCGTGGAGACTCTTATAAAATTTCCAGTGCTCAAAGCCCTGCTACCAGGGATCTGATATCTTTGCTCACATCAAGAAGCTCTGTTGAGTCTCAGGTTTTTGCAGCATTTTCATTGTTCTACCTTAAGAATTGAATGAAAATCACACAAAAAATCCAGTGACGACTGATTTGACAACGGATATTTGAACGGCGGCTCATTTGACTGCAGTCTCTTCTCCAGCACCTGAACTAGACACACTAGCAGGACCAGATGAGGGTTTAGTGCATGTGCAGCAGAGCTGTTCTGACATAAAGAAGTGTCATTAATGCTAACAGAGTCTGTCTGCAACAGCTTGATTGACAGAGATTTAAAAGGCGAAATACTTGGAAATGCAAAAACAAAATCATTTCTCATCACATTTATTCTCTTTTGTAAGAAAAAGGCCACACATTCATGTTAAAAACTCAAAAAACATGATTTTCATTGAAGGGGGACTTTAACTCCTTTTAGACTTTAACGACTTTTAGCTCCAGTGTTTATGTTCTTTCATTGTAATTTTGGAAATTGTCCTGGAATTACGTCGATCGCAGTTGAAAAGTTACAGTAAGTTAAAGATTTTGTGTTCAAGCGTCACCTATGATGCCTCAGGTGTAAAAGGGTTAAGATACACTGACAAAAATTGTATTTTCAACACGTTCTTTTGGCCTTTTTACATGACGGAGAACATACAAAAGAGAATTAAGCTTAAAATTGCATTTCTAAGTATTACCTTATTCAAATCACTGTGAATCAGTAGCAGATGAAAAACTCTAGTTTATTAAAAGATCGTATTTGTTAGAGAGAAAATATACAAGGTGGGCCACAAGCGCCCTGCTCTGCTTCCACTTGACTAGATCCATGTACATCTTTACTTTCCTCGTCCCATAGGACATCGGACTCTAAACGGTATGGCTCGGTAGCTCCAATATTGCCCGCCATTTTTGTTGCACCAGTGATGAACTAGAGAATCTGACCAAAGAGAGAAGATATGGCACTGGAAAAATAATTGCCGGAAGTCCCCAGAGCCGGCCACAAAAAAAAAAAGTAATTTGCGCCCAAAATCTTTAGGAATCTTCGACCGGAACCCCCCAATTTAAGCTTTCGATCTTTTTTCCCTTTGACATATCGTAACTGCTGACATGAGCAGCTGATTCAGAGACAAAAGGCATTTTGTCGGCTTTTTGTCTGCAGGTAAATGGTTGTAGTTACACAAATTTAAACACTTGTTAATATTGACTTGAAAAAAAATAAAACGATTGATGTTCTCCGTCCCATTTGAAGATGTAGAAACTGTATCATGGAAAAGGACATTTTAAAAAGTTTTGGTTAAAAACAGCATAATTATAATGAAAAAGCTACTGGGATTGCTTTAAAAATAGATCAAAAGATGACGGGAGTGGGACATTGTTTAATTTCTGTTATAACTGCAAACGTTTGAATGTTAGGACTGGAAAGGAACTTATTAACATGTCGTTATGAATACATTTCCAATTTCAATAAAACTTAAAGAGAAGGATTTTTTTTCCCACATAGCTGACCATATTTAACTTTCCGCCACGTTTGCTGTTACTGTGCGTTTCAAACAGAATTTTGACTCAATCCTTATTCCATTTGTCAATTTTTCAGATGCATGTAGCAACAGCCCTGACAACGAGAGCTCAGGAGTCGCCACCAAACCAGCAGATTCTGAACTCTTCTCAATCCTTCCAGACTCCTCTTCTGACCCGCAGCTCTGGAACAACAGTGAGAGTTATGAAGGGTATGAACCCCAGCTCACCCTGCAAGAGGGGGATTTCATTTTCTCATCTCAGCCTCGCTCATCCAAATGGGGGCAAGGCCAGGATGACCAGGAGAAGATGAATACGGCCGATGATCTGCTCCAGACTGAGAGCGAGAGGCAGTACCGCAGACATCTGGAAGACGACTTTATTGGCAGTGAAAGTGATGAGGTATGTTTGAAAACTATCACACACTATAGTATGAACATATTTGTTCAGACATAACAGCTGTTTCACAAAAAAAACATTTGAAGACTTATTTAAAAAAGAAAAAAAGAAAGTCCCTGACAACAAAATCCCATTATTCTCACTCTAATACAAACGTTTTATTTAAAAATAAAAATTACTTTCATTTTTTTTTTTTACATGGATTGAAGTGTTTAATGGAATACATTTTATTTCAAAGGTCACTGGGGTTATTTTTCTTCAGATCACATATTCTAAAATAAGTGGAATAATCTCACATTTGCTGAGACAGAAAATTATACAGATGAATTATTGTTTCAAAGAACCATCTTCAAAGAAATGCTAATTGCTTTTACTTATTTAAAACTTTCTAATAAGTATGATAATTCAGAGTTAAGAACCTTTTTGATTAGTTTGCTTTAATTACTGTTTTTGAATTACAGTTATGCACAATATCCTTTATTTCAACAACCAGGTTCGTGCCAGAACATACATGTATGAAAAAGAAAACAAAGAGCAATTGAATGCTTCTCTTCAAACATTAGAACTGACCTTCAGGAGTTGATATTACTTATTTCCTGCTTTACTGTGTGTTTGTGCGGTTGTGAGTACTTCAAACTCGTTAGCTATCAATTTTTAAAAACCTGCATATATGTGTTTTTAAAAATCAGGATAGTATCGACCTTCGTTAATTGTAATTTAACACTTTCTCTTATAAAGCTTTTTCCTAATTTGACATTTTAGGTATTCTAGATTTGATTCGCTGGATGGGACTGATGTCAGACTGGTTTTAAAAAATATTAATTTAAATACAGTAAATATCTAGAAAACTGTTAATTTAAATAAAAAAATTACTAAATTTTATCTAGATAAATGTTTTTATGTCCCTATTTACCACAATATTTTTGTGAGTGTTAAGTAACATGAATATAGACCTTTGTATCTATTGTTAGTTCAGTATCTCAGTGCAGCACAGTGCATTGAAATATTCATGGAGATCAGTGGCCCATTTGAAGATAAGATCGATAAACTTTTTTATATATTCAATAATTCATCTATTTTACTATTTTTCTGCAGATTTTGAAAGACAGCTAAAATGTAGCCCTTTAGGTCTAACCAGACTCTAGAGGGAAGAGCAAGCAACCAGCATTAATGTTACACCAGCTATGTGTCCATTTGCATTAGTAGTACACCAAACTGTGCATTTAAAGTTCTAAAAACCAGAAAAAAAGAAGAAATTCAACACATTTTGAGTTGTAACTCTAATTGTTTATTGAAAAAACTTTCCGAGAGAACTCATTTATTGCAATTTTTTTGTATTTTGCATGTTAACTTGTAGTTTTTTTTTTCAACTGTAAATCATATTTATACTTATATGGTAAATATAAAAAAATCCAGTTATTAATAAATCAAAACATTATTTTGTAATATGCTTTTTTTTAGCTTTTTATTTACATTTTTTTCCCCAACAACACAACATTCCCAATGACACGAGTTATCAAACATTGCATCCATAATAGTTAGAGTGTGTCACACAACAGGGCTATTAAGACAGATCATGGCAAATTTTATTTGAAAAAAATAAATAAATGAATACAATTAGATAAAAATGAAAATAAATAGAGTTTAAACATGTGCCGTCTTTGATAAAAGGCATCGATTTTTTGTTGTAAAGATGCTGTCATTTTTTCAATCCTGTAAACCTGTTTTACTCTCTGTTTCCATTCATTTGCAAATACATTTTTCCAATCTGCAGTTATGGTTTTCTTAGCATCCAATAATAATATATGCAAGATGTATGCTAAATCAGCGTGAAAATTAGGAAGTATGGCACCAAGTAAATAAAACAGAACATTGGAAGGAATCTCTCGCTTTACAATTCTCTCAATTTCATCCTTATTATTTTTCCAATAGCCAATAATTACAGGACAGTCAAAAAATGTTCTTATGTTCCACTATTTTCCCACATTGTCCCTAGCGCAAGGCTGTTGAAGGATCTTTGACAAAAGGAGAAATCGCCAATGAAAAGGCCTCATTATTTCTTTCAAAAATTCAACCAGATTGTTCCCACAGTTGACTGTTAGTGCCTTTATGGCTGCCTTCAAACAGTTTGTCCCATTGTTTATCTTCTCTTATGGAATCAGATTCCAATTCCCATTTTTCTTTTATATACAACATTATGCATTTTGTAACATTTCTATGTCAAGACCAAAATGAAACACAAACTCCCTTATACATACATATATGTTTTATACTGTATATAATTATACTAGCTTATTATTATTCTAGCTTCTTTTCTGTTTAACAAGTTAGTATCTAACTGTGATGTCAGGTCTGAGTCAGGTATTTTTATTCTGCTCATATAATCAGGTATGAAGCTACTGACACACCGGGCGATAGACGCGCTAACTTTGGGTTCTTGAACCAATGGTGTTCACACTAAAAAAGCAGGGAGGGGCTTCTTCATCTTTGTTTACTAGTGCATGTCCACCACCTACAGGTGGAAGAGGTTCGGTGTAAAATGTAGAAGCGGTGCAAATCTCAGGAATTTTGCTGGTGACTTTTTCTTCCCCTAGAATACATGAAAGACTTGGTGTGATAGAATTTCGGTCGGGCACAAACAGCAATTATTAATTCCTCCTTCAATTTTCAAACGGTCGGCAAGGTTGAATCAAAAGGGGTGCTATCCATATGTCACTACCAAATCCGAGGCTTTGATTGATTAAAGTTCGACCTGTTTAACTTGCTACGCATATTCATTGGAGTTTTGTACTTAGAGCCTGAAAATGGTCTTAGAAACTTGAGTACGACCCACGAATGTGAAAGTTTTGAACACAGAAGCCCAAAATGTGCATTTACAGACTTTTCATCGGAAGTGGCAGCTCAAACTTACGTTACTTCAGCCGATCTTTTGTGTGATTTTCTTCTTGATGTGACCATGAAAATGTGAACGGCGGCTCATTTGACCGCAGTTGGAAAGGAATGTAAATCAACGAAAGACCTCTTTGATGTTAGCTGTCATTATTTTCCTAAGGAATCTGCTCTGAGATGGATTGAATGGATTGATCACAGCAACGTCAATAAACATCGGAGAATGAGCTAAAATATGGGGTTCCATTTGTGCCTAAAATATGTTTTTGCGCTTTTGCGTCCACTGCTTTGTCGTTGGTCCTTTGTCTATGTCTTTTAAACAAGTTTATTGATTATTTGTTCATGTATGTGTTCTACTAAGCAACATTTTCAGTGTGTTTGTGCTCTACTAAGCAAGATTTTCAGTGTGTTTTTGTGCTTTTTTTGATGATAACTTTGCATCTGTTTTGTGACGTTTGGAGCTTGCTTTAGTTTGAAAACTCTACATTGTCTTTGCTTTTGTCGTTACCTCCTATCATCAGACAAGTCCTTAGCAACAGTTGCTAACGTCGTTTGCTCCTGTCGTTACCTCCTGTCGTCAGACAAGTTCTTGGCTAGTGTCGTTGGATCCTGTCGCCAGACTACTCCCTATACAGCCACCAAATATTACAAAAAAAAAATCTTAGGGGTTTAATGTTGGGTTGCTAAAACTTGTATCCTTGTTTGCTCTCACGCAACGAAGAAAATCTGTTTTACTACAGCCGACACCAGCGTTAGCCGTAAGCAACACGGCTGACATATCTGCGCATGCGCACATCCAGAGACGGGGTTGGAGGGGCAGGAGGGGGGGCGGCGGCATTCTCCGCACATGCGCAATGGTTTCACTTTAGCGAAGCTCTTGCCAATTATTTGAAGTCAAGCAAAACAGACAAACTACGAACTGTATGTCCAAAATAAATGCATGTCGTGATAGTAACGGGTACATTTCTCGCTAGAAATATTACCAAAATAAAGATTAGTCCACAAATATTTTATTCTGAGGGATTTACACTAAAAAAGTAGTGGATCTACCGCCATATTGTAAGCCGCTGTCAGACATAAATCGGCAGAAACTCAAAAGTCACGTGATCAGTCACGTGATCAGGAGAAACCTAAACATCCGACCACGTGATCAAAACGAAACCTAAAAGCCGTTCCTGTTGTTTTGAATGGGCTGCAACTGCGTATCATATGCACGCAAAAACCGTGTTTGGCGTATACTATGCACGGTATTCCCAGGGTGCAAAGCCGTGGAATAGGGATGCATTTCACTGAGACCGGGTTGGTTTAACTTCAAATAATTGGCAAGAGCTTTGCTAAAGTGAAACCATTGCGCATGTGCGGAGAATGCCGCCGCCCCCCCTCCTGCCCCTCCACCCCGTCTCTGGATGTGCGCATGCGCAGATATGTCAGCCGTGTTGCTTACGGCTAACGCTGGTGTCGGCTGTAGTAAAACAGATTTTCTTCGTTGCGTGAGAGCAAACAAGGATACAAGTTTTAGCAACCCAACATTAAACCCCTAAGATTTTTTTTTTGTAATATTTGGTGGCTGTATAGGGAGTAGTCTGGCGACAGGATCCAACGACACTAGCCAAGAACTTGTCTGACGACAGGAGGTAACGACATGGGTAACGACAGGAGGTAACGACAGGAGCAAACGACGTTAGCAACTGTTGCTAAGGACTTGTCTGATGATAGGAGGTAACGACAGAAGCAAACGACAAAAGCAAAGACAATGTAGAGTTTTCAAACTAAAGCAAGCTCCAAACGTCACAAAACAGATGCAAAGTTATCATCAAAAAAGCACAAACACACTGAAAATCTTGCTTAGTAGAGCACAAACACACTGAAAATGTTGCTTAGTAGAACACATACATGAACAAATAATCAATAAACTTGTTTAAAAGACATAGACAAAGGACCAACGACAAAGCAGTGGACGCAAAAGCGCAAAAACATATTTTAGGCACAAATGGAACCCCATACTAAAAGAGTCTTTGGTGAACTGGAAGGAGAAAGAATCAGGATTTTGGAGGAAGTTCGATCCACGAAGCTCTACACTTCCTCGTCCATCCGGATCAAAACCATACAGCTGGACATTATCAACATTGCTTGACATTTTTATGTAGCAGCGGAGAAGATTTATGCTAGCGAGACACAGAGCTATCATAATCAGACAAGTGGGGATCAGGGGCGGGACTACACAGCTCAGCTCCAAAAACCACGCCCCATCAGAAGAGATTTTGGAAACAGTGATTTCAGATCAACTCAAAAGTCGCTTTTTAAGACATTTAGGTTGTGGGATGTTGGTTTAAAACTTCATAATCATAATTAAAACACTACTGGGAACTTTTTTTTTTATTGTCAAATTTCTTCATCATTTAAAATTGTCATTGTTGGAATTGACTCAATGCATAAAATTACTTCTCAAATCAGAAACCTAAAAAAATCAAATAACATTAATGTGCAGGACGTTTTAGTCACACGGATGATGTCAGTAATATTTCCACACATCCATGAAATGTCTCTGAGGGGAAGGAGCTGTCGTACGATGCTCTGCATCAGTAAATTCAGTAAGATTATGTCACTACAAAGGAAAATAGATTGCTGCAATCTGCAGAGGTTCCAGATCCAGAGAACGCACACCTGCTGCATCCTGTCGTTTATTTTCTTGGACACGAATCTGTATTTTACAATGTTACAACAATCTGTGAGCTCGTTTATGTTGGTTAGCAAACTTCCTGACAGTAAGTTCGAGCATGACTCTTACTGTAGTTGAGCATCTTTCTCTAAGTCATCTCATGCATGAGCAATGTTATTTGATATAAAAACTGCCCTGAGGGCTCATTCGTTCTCTGGCTATGTTTGACCCGCACAACTTTTACTGAGCTGACAACTTTTGATTTTATCTTGGACTGAGATTTGTTTGTTTATTTATTGTGTTTTGTTTTTGTGTGTGCATATCCGTGCCTGTTTGTGTTCGCCCCGTCTCTTTCTGAAGGGAACGCTTGGAAAATCTATGGAGTAAGAGTACGAGGAAAGTGCACGCATCTCGTGCCTAATGTGGTAATGAGGGTGGACTGCAGTGACACACATGACTTTATAAAAGTGACGGTCTGAAAACAAGAACTGCCACCATGTCGGAATGATGGCATACATAAACACGCTAAAAACATGTTGTCTAGCTGGATGTGTGGTGAAGTGATTCTTCCTTTAAGGATGAATGTCTAGCTTTTCATTTAAGATAACATTCATTTTTTTCCACAGCAAGGAAGACACTGGCAAACAAAGAAAAAAGGAAAGTGAGTTTTTAGAGAAGAGTGTCAAAAAGTGACAAACCGAGAACACGCCAACTGAATCTTCAGAATTAATAGATAACTTAGTCTAACAGAAAGCCAGAAAAGTGCTCCTGTAATGTGAGTTGAACTCTTTTTGTGACCTTGACACATCCTAAACACACTGTGTTCTTATCTGTGCAGTGCACTGCCATTAGGTATGCTTTTATCTGTCATCGCGCTCACATCATTTTTTTTGACGCGCGCTGCTGTTTGTCTCTTTTCTCAGTATGTTTTGTCAGATGTCTTCTTTCTGATGTCTGATGTGCAAAGAATTTGCTGTTTTAGATTGTTTTTTTTTTTTAACTGGCTTCTTTCACCTGCTTCTGTAGTTCTATTGCTTAATGCAACTTAAAACTGAACGCCATTCCTTGCTGGTGACCAGTTTTCATCACATGTTGGTGATTGACAGATGTAAGAGGGAGGCAGCCCTTAAACTGAAATAGAATAGTTACAACCAGAGCTCTAAATTAACAACCGCCAAATGCGAGTAAAACTTAAATTTGACAGGTAGGAAAAAAAAAAGTCACTAGGTACTTTAGCAGGTGAGACATTGTTGATCATCTCTTACAGGGTCTCAATCTTACAACAAAGGCTTTTAAGTGTCTGCCTTCCTTCTCCATTTTGCTACAACAAAAAACAATCCCAGTTAGTTCAAAACATTTAATTCTGCTTTGATTGAGCTCATTTAATCTTCACATTCGCCGCAGCAGGTGGTGCATTTAGGGACTGTATGGAATTTCCGCACTTATCCGATTTCATTAAAGCAGGGGTGTCAAACTCAATCACAGAAGGGGCCAAAATCCAAAACATACCGTAGGTCGCGGGACAAGCAGAATAAACATTTATTGAACACTCAAAACAAATGATTAAAGCTTTAAAACTGTAACTTTTTAACATAATTATGAATAATAAAAAGGCAGGAATATTATTCCAGAATAAATCAACTTAAACCTTAAATAACTTTCAGTATTTTACTCTCCATAAAAATGTATTTTGTCAAAATTATAAGCGCAAGATAACATCGGGTCACTAATAACAATAAAATATAATAATAATTATATTACATTTTATTTATATACTGATTTTAAAGGATACTCAGACACTTAAATAAAAATAAATAAACGTATTAAATAAAATGATCTGGAGGGCCGGATAGAATTACCTGGAGGGCCGGATCCGGCCCCCGGGCCTTGACTTTGACACGTGTGCATTAAAGGGTAACCAAACCTTAAGCCAGCTTTTTTTGGCTGTTGACCTCTATGAATATATCCGAATGAGTCTGATCGGGTCAGAGTATTCCGAATAGTATGTCAACATGACACATTTTTATTCTGATCAGGTGTTTATTCCGATTACTTGTGGCCGTGGTACTCTTTGAAATGATTTGACAACAACACACTGATCTTTAAGAACACACAACATGACAAAACGTGGCACATTTTATTCACTACAGGCATGTTTTTCCTATGCATGACTCATTAGTTTTAATCTTTATAGAAACATACTGCATTAAAAAAGGTGTGGTCTTACTTTATTTTTAATTGAATGCAGTACGCTTCCATAAAAAAATTATATCAAAAATGTTTTAAAACAAACAGACTGCGAGGCACAAAGCTGACCACATCTGTGAGCATCCAGCAGGTCTTCCACAAACTTTGCTGCTTTTTGCCAATTTTGCCGTCACAAACAAAGAAATGAGCATTCTATACTGATCAATATTTAATACATCAACAACGGTTTGTTTGTAGATAAAGTAAGTCAATGCTTTAAAAAAAGGTATGGTTTCATTTTAAAAAAGTTCAGACATCAGAAGTGTTTTTTGTTAAAGTAACATTACATTTCTATAATGTTAGAAAATTTGGACATAAGACTACATTTTCAGTGATTACTAGTGTTTAGTTTGTGCGAGACAATATTTGTTAACTGAAACTAAATAAATACAATGTTTTGCTTGGAAATACGTAAATTATTTTCCACAGAAAGTTATGGCTAGTAGAGTCCAGATTTGACTGGTAGACTTTGAATATTACCAGCCACCCCAGCCAAAAAAGTTAATTTATAGCTACAACTGGGAGCAGTTTGACTGTTTTTTACTCAGATCAATTCAGACCAGTTTCGAATTATCGGTGCAGTTTCCAAGAAAAGATGCAGCAAAACTAATCCAAACATTTGCTCTGTGAGTGGGGGGGAAAATCTGATGGCATGTTTTCTTGCTCTTAAATCAGAAGCAGACCAGCAGATATACAGGTTGTTAAAGGCAAGCATCTTGCCCTCCGTGAACTCAAATGATCATGTAGCCTCTCTATTGAATTCAGCGGAGCACTTCAAACGAAATATACCACTTCAAAAGAAACAAACTCCAGCACGGATTCCACCACCAGTAAGCTTAGACTTTATTTAAAAAAAAGAACAGTTGCAGGTGGTGAATGTTATTTATTTATTGGGCTAGTTCGTTTTCTTATTCGTACAGACTTTTGTTTTTGCTGTAGGCATCACAACAATCAGTACTCAGGACAATTCTGCATCCTAATAGAAAATGTTGCAAGACGTCAGTCAATATTCCACTAAAGTTAATCCATTTTTCTTTCTTACTTAAAATCCCGCTTCGATAAAAATCATGTTTTTTGAGTTTTTAAGATTTATATGTGGCATATATCTTATGAAAAAGAACACATGCGATAAGAAATTATTCTGTTTTTGCATTTTCGAGTATTTCTCCTTTTAAATTACTGTTAATCCAAGTGTCGCAGAAAATGTCTGTTTGAATTAATGAGCCTTCTATACATCACAACAGCTCTGCTGCACGTGCCACATTCCATTGGCTGCAGTCAAATGAGCCGCCGTTCGCATTTCTGTGGTCAAATCAGCCGTCACTGGATTTTTTGTGTGAGTTTCATCCAATACTTACGGTAGCAGGTCTGAGAACGCTGGAAAATTTCCACCAGACTCCATGGAGCTTCTTGATGTGAACGGTGGCTCATTTGACAGCAGTTGGAAAGGATTGTAAATCAATGAAAGATCATTTTGATGTTAGCTTTCATTATTTTCTGCTCTGAGAAACGAATGGATTGAATGTATTGATCACAGCAACATCAATAATCATTGGAGAATGAGCTAAAAGAGTCTTTGATGAACTGGAAGGAGAAAGAATCAGGATTTTGGAGGAAGTTCTGTCCATAGAGATCTTCACTTCCTTGATCAAAACGATACGGCTGGACATTACCGATATTTATTGACGTTTTATGTAGCAGCGGTGAGGATTTACGCTAGCGAGACACAGAGCTATCATAATCAGAAAGGGGGAGGGAGATCAGTGGCGGGTCTAGTCAGTTCAGCTCCAAAAGCCACGCCCCCTCAGAGGAAATTTTGGAAACAGAGGCTTCAGATCAACATATAAATGTCTTTTTAAGATTTTGGTTAAAAACATCATAATCATAATAAAACACTACTGGGAACGTTTTTTCTTAAATAAAAAATGATCAAAGGGGGACTTTAAGGTGCAAATAGTGCTGTGATTTGGAGAAAACATGTAAATTTCCACTCCGGTCAATGAACTCACCACATCTATATTAACCCTTTAACACCGTAGCTCCAGTGTTTATGTTCTTTGATTTACTGTAATTTTTTAATTGTTTACATGATCAACATGATTCCAGCAGATTCTGAAGGAGAAAAGCGGAAACTGTTGGAATTACATTAATTGCGTAAACAATAAAAAAAATTACAGTATGTTAAAGATATTGTTTTAAATAAAACTTCCAAATGTTCACTTTTTGAGAACATAAACATGAATTTAATGTTTTTTTTGTGTGTTTGTAAAAAAGCATCACCGTGTTAAAGTGTTAAAAAACACTGGGAAATGAAACACATTTATTACAAATGGGTACCTTGAAAATGAACAAAACCTAGAGAATAATAAGCAAATGAAAAAATAATCAGCCAAGGACTAAGTTAGGAACATTATTTTAAAGTCAATTTAATTAATCCAATGCACTGTTTTTAATCAGTTGAAAAAAAAAATACCATTTACACTACTTTATTCTCTGTTTACTTTTTCTAAACTGAAAGAGCCACTCTTTTTTTACTCTACTATAAATTCATTGCTTTGCTAGGAAAATATTGTTTTTTGTCTTTTTTTTGAAAAATGCGACCGACTCCATTTTATTAGGGGAGACTTTTGTGATCCATTACACACTGGCTGGCTATTGATGCATAGAAATAAGTTATGGGAAGCTCAGTTGTTCACATTATAACAGAAATAAGATGCTGCTGGAATATTTTTTTATAAAATGTTTTTTTTTTTTTACACTTTAAAAATATTCCATTACAACAATTTTTCTATTTGTGCCAAGGTGATGTTCTTCTTAACCAAGCATCACCTTGAAAAATAGTATAATGCAACATAACTGAAGCAATTCAAAATAGTCTTATAGAATATTTTGTGCTCATGGTCAGTAAATGCGATCATAATTGACAAGGTCTTCATTTGCAGTGACTGGAACACACAGACTGTCTTTGAGAGCTCCACACAATCAATGTGGGCGCCGCAGCGCTCCACGCAGCGCGCTCTAGCATGCTAAGCTACAGTGTTTTGCCACATTGTCAATAGTGATAAACCAAACTCTAACCTTTATTTAGGGCAGGTTGCTCTTTTCTGAACTTGGAGCAGAATTATCTTTCAGACTGTTGCGTCAGTTGCACGCAATTCTCTTGAGCAGGCATTGGCTCTTAAACAGAGAGAAATATTAAAAGCAGAACAAAGCAGCGAAATTTCACTATGTGAAATACGTTGAAATTTATCAGATGCAATGTGCTAAGGTAAAGTTTGTTACATATTTCAGAACAGAGACTGAAGAGTTTGCATTTGCTGGAGTCTAATGTAGTTCTATTCAGCCGGAAGATTTTCAGAAATATTCAATCAAACTTTTGATATTAATTCAATAAAAAGAACATAAAAAATGAGCTAATAAATAAATTAACAGAAAAACTAAATATGACAAAGCTCATAAATTGAATAAAAAGAATATTTAAGTAATTACATAAGTACTTACGGAATACTTAGTTTAGGATGATGTCAATATCCTAAAGTATAATTACTTATGTTTTAGTCCAGAAATAATTTCATAATTCCCAAAGGGTTACAAGTAGATGAACATATGCTTTTAATCAGTCCTTAAATATTCTACGTCTTCTGTGGTGTTATATTTTCCAAAGAAAGACAGAAAACTGAGAAGATCTATATTTTATAAGATCATGTGTAGCTAATCCCCAATTCTTCAGTTTTGTTTTGATGACGTTTAAACAGACATTTACATTCACCAAGTTATGGTTATAAATTAGTCAGCTGAACACTTAATGCAGGGTTAAACTTTTAATGTGGTGCTTGATGGAAATTGTTTCAGATTAAAACATTTGTGTAATGTGGGTTGAAAGCATCTACAGTAAAGTGAGGAACAGAGTATCTGATAGTCACTGATTCTATCACCAGGAGATCACCTCTGTTTTCATCCAAACTGATAAAACAGAGAATAGTTAGGAATATGAAAGACCATAAAATACTTTTTTTATTTGTGTTTATTTGATGCCAATAAAGACTTTTTGATAAGAATGATGGTCCTGCGATTTAGCTGAGGGCTCACAAAGTTCTGCTCCTCCAACTGTCTCCACCAATCATTCTTGGGGGCTTAATCATGTCATCAGTCTGACCAATCGTAAGTTTTTAACAACCTCAATTTTTATTGCGACTTGGCTCATAAAGTCTCACAGTTTCAACAAAAATAACAGCTAAAGCTTGTGTTAAGCGTTGTAGCTTCCTGTGTCAGACCGTGGAAGAAGTGAACAAAATAATGAAACTCAGAGACGTGAGTTTGTCCAGCATCAGCATTTGTTTTTGCACTGCATTTCCCATAATGCATTGGATTAAAGTGGCAGCACTTTTGCACTATGCTAGTAAACTAAAACAATTTATTCACCCACTTATAAATTATTTTTTCTTGTTAAAGTTACATTTTGTATTAAGACAAAACAAAAAAAAACAATAAAACTTAAAAATGTTCACTTTTTGTGAACCTTAACATGAATATAATAGTTTTTTGTGTGTTTGTAAAAAACAAGCATGTTGTGAACACATATTTTTTCAAAAATTACAGTTGCTCTAGCACAAACATTTAAATAAATATATTTTTTAAAATGAATCACTCTTTGTAAAGAGTATATTACTGTTTTTTGTGAGGTCACATAAAAGCTCATAGTAATGAAGGAAAAAAACTACTTGAGCAAAATTTCAACTAATTTAGCTGAAAATTATCCATGAAAACTATCACAACTTTTAGTACAACATTTAGGAAAAACAGCCACAAATGTTAGCTTTTCTGCCAAAAAATTGGCACAAGATTGTGGAGGGATTGTACCTCAATACAGACAATAGAGTTTCTCCTGATTTACAGATTTGGATGCTGGTGTGCCGCAGAAAAAAGTGTACCTTGGCACAAAAAAGGTTGAAAAAGCCTGGTCTACAATGTTCATTGTACGGAACATAAAAAAGGACCACAGGAAATCATATATTTTAAATTCTTTTCTAAAGGATTTATGTGTATAATGGAACAAAGGGAAAAAAAAACGTAGTTGGTTAATTTTATGAAGTCTGTGTGTCAGGGACTCACCTCCATGTCCTCCTCCAACCACCAGAGGGAACCCTCTCCAGAGTTCTGACTGCCACTGCTCACTTCCGCTCCAGTTTTCACGCGCTGTTCTCCATCCTCCTCAGTATACTGTTTATATTTCTGCTCGCCCCTCAGTTCCGTGCAGTCTTGACTAGTTATCTCTAGCATTCAGTCTGAGCATTACTCCTTGTTTTTCGCCTCTCCATGTTTTGACCGTTGCCTGTATTTCTCACCCGCCTTCCTCGCTCTTATGTTTGACCGCTGCCTGGTTCCTGATTACGATTCTGCCTTTTACTTCCTGCTCGCTAACTCCATTAAAAGAAGTCTCACATGGATCCACATGTTTCAGCTTCTCCGTCACACCGTGATTGTCAATGACGAAGGTCTAAGGTTTGTACAAGTATTTGATCCCTTGTTAATTTGTAAGATTGCCCACTTAAAAATGAAAAAAAAACTAAAATAACAGTCTAAAGGTAGGTTCACGTGAACAGAAAAAAGAAAGAAAATCAAGTAATTTTTAACAGATCTATATACTTTTATTTGCATTTCATTCAGGCTAATAAGTATTTGATCTCCTAGTTACCATTAAGGGTGTATTCAGACTGGAAAAGTCTGTTAGTCTGGAGAGCGTCTACTAAATTTGGTCCGAATTAAGTCCTAAATGTTACCTTTGGTCTGTATTCAGACTGCAGTGTAGCAGACATTTCTGTTTTGAACCAAAACTTGTAAACAAGAATTATAAGCAACGAGAGATAGAATGGTGGAAGTCTTAACAATTCTTCTTGGGATAATTCACTTATTCAAACTTTATGTTTCGCTAAATAATTTTGAACATCTGTATCAGGTACAACAGTTTCTGCTGCTGCTTTGGTACGGTGGAGGCATGCTGCGCGGCAGTTACTGAGGAGACGACGGCTAAGAAGGTTCGCTGGTAAGTGTTTACGACATATAGACTGTCAGGAAAACAGTATGAGAAGCAGTGTGTGTCGTGTTAAATATTGTTTCAATAGCCTGCATTCGTTCAACTAAAACTCAATGAGTTGCTCTGTCTTATTGTTCCTCCGCTACTCTGTTTACATCCCATAATTCCCAACTACGGTGGCTGTTTTGGTCCAGTTGTTCCGCTCTAAGCACAAAGACAGGAAACTCAGAGCGAACCGGAGCTCAGTCTGACTGGAAATGAACCGAGGCCGCATCAGAGAGCGGCAGCAGTACCAAGTCTTAAAGATTTAGGACTCATTTGTTATGAAAAGTGGGCCAAAATTCCTCCTGATCTGTGCAATAAACCTGCTCAACTATAATGAAATTTTGGGGAATAATTATAATTTTCACCACATCCGTTACACATATTTCTCCGTGGAACTAATCAGAGGGAAGATGGTTTTATGAACCGAGCCAGGGCGACCCGTTCCCCCTGCTGGAGCAACTTTCATTGGTGTAGATTAATATTGATACGCTAAAAATTTTAGATTTTCTATGATTGTTTTTACCATCCGCTATATGTGCCCTGTATGTGCAGCTAACTATTAACATGTTTGAATTGAAATTCATTGGAATTAGTTGTTAGGAGGCTGCTAGAAGATTGAATTTGGAGAAAGTATGGTGCACTTGTGTTCTCTATTCTCATTTACTTCTCCTCTTTTCCACTCCCCTCCGGGTGAGCGGGAGAGATTTCAGATTCCAGCTGGATCGTCAGTGCCCCTGTTCTTGGCTGTGGACCACGCCTCTGGCTCGTCTTGCCTGTGGACCTCGTCCCCGCTTGTACCTCAGTTCTATCTGGATAAAAACTATTCCAATATGTAGTTGTAGAGTTAGACAAGCTAATTCTTCTTTAATAGTCCTGGTAAATCGCCCGTTCGTCTTGGGATAGGATCTCTCCTTCATGTGGACATCCTTGAGGTTTCTTCTTTTTTTTTCCTGGAATCATTATTTTTTAGGAGTTTTTTCTTACCAGGAAGGAGGGTCTAAGGGTAGGGAAACCAGTTTGGTTTAGTTTGTTTTGTATATATTTATGACCGACTTTCAGCTTTTGTACAATTACCGGTATGAAGCCCAATGAGACAATTGCTTTGTGATATTGGGCTATATAAATAAAATTGAATTGAACTATAAATGTCTGACCTCTGTGCTGCTAATAAGGGTTTTGCTAATCCAGCAAGAGGGTTCAAATACTTATTTACTTCAATGAAATGCGAATAAATGTATATACATTCTTTAAAGTAGATTGTAATTTCTAGCTCACTGTTTAAAGCAGTGGTTCCCAAACTGGGGGGCGCGCCCCCTAGGGGGGGCGCAGAGGTATTGCAGGGGGGGCGCGGCAAGGCTACGGCTTCCCAGGTTAATTACAATGCTAGCATAACAGCATGGACACGTTTGTGACAGCGCTCCCAACTTCTGCATCTCAGCTTGTTACGAAGCTGGGGGGGGGGACGTGTGCATGTGAGGAGCAGCGCGCTCTGAGAGGAGCGAGAGAGAGAGAGCGTGCCGCAGAGAGAGAGAAAAAGGAGAGAGAAAGGAAAGGGGAGGGGCGCGCGCGCATGTTAGCGTGCAGAGAGTTGTTCTCGAGTTTGTCTGCAAGTTAAAGTAATAAAAGTTCAGTTCCTCTACAATAGCTAAGTATTCGGCTTCGCATGATCCAAAGAATCTGATGATCCAGAAAGCTCGGCTCGGCTCCGCCCACCACCACAGCGGGTCGTCATCATCTGCTGCGCTTTGCAGCCGTGTGATTGACATTTATCTTCCGCCTTATTTTATTGAAATAAAATATTGCTTTTGCCCAAAAACAACTGCAAATAAATGCCACATTCCTGATTTAATTTAATAAAATGTCAGGCTAAAATTTCAAGGACGTTTAAGTTTATTTAAGACGGAGTTTTATATTATGCTTTATATTACGTGCGCACAGCTGCACGGCAGGAGGGAGTCTGCGCTTGTTTGAAGCCGCTCTGCTTTGGATTTAGGAAGATAAAGGCATTATTTTTTATTACTGAAGTACCGCAATAAGCACCGAAAGGGAACCGAAACCGAAACCAAAGAACCGCGGTAGAACCGGAACCGCATCAGATCCCATCGGTGCCCAACCCTATGTGAGATAGGTTTTTCTGCTGTGGCCTCGATCAAGACTAAATACAGATCAAAGCTGGACATTGAAAATGAACTAAGAGTAGCAGTCTCACAGCTGCAGCCCCGATTTGAGAAGATCTGCAGCATGAAGCAAGCCCACACCAGTCACTGAAAAGATGTGGACATTCAAGATGCGGTTTTTGCAGAGTTAAATGTTCAGGATTTTGTTATTTTCTTCAGAGAGGTGGTAAACTGTAAAAGGCCACTTTCATGCAGGAATGAAGTACAACAAGATGTGTTGAAAGCCATGAACACCATTACATTGTAAAATGTGATGATACATGATGCAGTGTCACTTTTAATAATTGTAAAGGTGATTTGTCTTTTTTTTAGTTTTGTTCAGGAAGACATTGCCGTTTTGTATGACTTACAATGTTAATTAAAGTCCAGTGGAATTTAGAAACAAAGGATTTGTATGTTTGTGTCTGTGTGTGTGGTGTGGTGTGGTGTGGTGTGGGGGGGTGAGGGGGCTCGAAAATATTCTAATCTTCAAAAAGGGGGGCCCTGCAGAAAAAAGTTTGGGAACCACTGGTTTAAAGTAACTTACCTTTAGGATGACAGACGTGGGGCAGAGATCTAAAACACTTACCTTCACCACTGTTGCTGTTATTTTGGTTCATGCAGACCCTCATCTTTTTAAGACGGACAACGTGCAGAATCGGTGACTCTGCCCCACATCTAGATGTTTACTTCTTTCAAAGCTGGCCTTCTTACTATATCCGTTTGTTTTTTCACAAACAGTATGCATGTTTGTGTGTGTGTTTTGTCTTTGTTTTCATCCAAAACTATGGAGTCCACAGAGTCAAAGTCAACCATGTCAGCCATTGAAGTATTCTCATAGCTGTGTTATTTTAGTCACCAACTCGGCATGAGGAGTTTATTTTAGCATAGGTTGGTGTTTGTATGAAGTTTCTTATGAAGATTCTCTGTATTTAGCTTGATCAAACATTCACGCTATTTTTTTTTGCCTTTTTTTCTAATCTGCTAATAGCTACAGCCTTTTTCAAAAGTATGAGACTCTGAATCATGTGGTGACCTTCGATTTGCTTAACCTCTGCCTGATCCTTGTCTTCCATTTGTTTTTGACACATTTCTGAGTAAACATTTTTGTTACTTTTCTGTTCTCGTCCCAGTGATTTCTTTCAGCATTTTCTGCTGCGGTTTATTTAGTAGAAAAAAGTAATAATTTCAGCTCTCATCTGGATACCTTCTAATCCATTCACTCTGCATTTGGCACCTGCCGTCAGCACTTTCCTTCACTTCATGTGCCTTTCAAGCCGGGGTTTCAGGAGCCAGCTTTGAATTTACAGATGGGATAGATGATCACATTTAAAAGGGAATGTTGTCAGCAATTTTAAATGTGATGTTAATTTAAAGCTAAGTCATCAACATCCTGTCAATTGCACTGGTTGTTGGCCTTTTCATTATCACATCCAATATTGCACCCATCAATCTAATGCGGGCTACGTGGCAATGAGGTTGATCAACTCATGTTTGAAACATTGAAAAACAAGTAATCAAAATTTGAGTTTTGTGGGATTTACTGACGTAAGATTTTCTTATGTTTATTCCAGGAGGAAAACGAAGGAAATATCATGTCCTTTTCTGTTACTCCCAGAAGTCCTAGTGAAGCTCAGCAGGTCCCTCTTGAGGATTATCATGAATCTCCTCACATGAGCAGAACATCTTCACCACAGCTGAACTTACTTAACACACTCCTGCCGTTTGAGCGTTGTGGAAGAGCCGGACCAGCTGGGATGGCGCCCATACGCTGCCTGTCTCCTAACAGACTAGACTATAATTTAGAGGAAATGAATCAGGTTGTTGATGGAAACAGCTGTGCTTCATTGTGTGGTACGCTCCTGCAAGAAGTCAAGTTGGACGACTCCATCCAGCAGGAGGTGAGGCTAACAGTTTGAAGGAACATCAACACAGATCTACAGTGGCGGGACATACATTGAATGTATATGAGAACTGGACTGAGTTCCAAATACCTGCTGGCTTCAAGAAGCCAAGACTTCCATAAAGAATCAAAGGCCCAATTGGAATTCTACCCTTTCCCTAGCCTCCATTTGTAGTGGAAAGGGAGTCAGAAATACTTTTTTAAGGGCCAAGCCTCCAAGTGGAGGGATACAAATTCCTCTGTCGTGACGGGGTAACGTGTCACGTTGTGCCGTAGAGTAAAAGGACTTTTCTTCTCATGGGTTTAGGTGTTTAAATGTAAATGCTTACATTTTGTTTTAGCATGACCATTTTGAAGTTATAAAACTGCTTTTGTTATCTATATTCGAGCACTTAAATCTCCACGCTAAAGTAGTTGCCCAGCGACTATTGGTGACGTCATCGCGTGGAAGTGACGTCCGAATTCGTAGACACTATTTTTCCGTAACTCTCTGTTTTGAGGGCTAAATGGGGTGGGGAGAAGAGAAGAACTTGGATTGGGCCAAACAGCTATTACATCATTGTATTTGTCAGAATAACCATTCTTGCTCTGCTACCATTTTTTTTTTATTCAG
The DNA here is from genome assembly GCA_003999625.1 of Oryzias javanicus. NCBI lineage: Eukaryota > Metazoa > Chordata > Actinopteri > Beloniformes > Adrianichthyidae > Oryzias > Oryzias javanicus. Next base: position 30,607,017 of record CM012441.1, on the reverse strand, counting down.
TTCAATTCAATTCAATTTTATTTATATTTACATTTTATTACCAATTTTTATTTATTTTTTGATAATTTGGGCTATTCCCAAATTCCTTCACAGCTCTCTACATAGTGCGTTATAGCATAGTTCACTATTTTGTAGTGCTGTCCGAGTCTACAATTCCAAAATCAAGTGGCCTTGAAATTTCCCAGAAGTGTTTGCAAAAAAACAGTGTGCATCAATTCTCACTAGACTGCCGAATATAGACCACAATGCATTGAACAATTTTTGCTAGAAAAAAAGTGTTTAAATGTAAATTTTTAAATAAATCATCAACGTTTTCATCATCAGAACTTAAATGCTTCTATTATTTAGGTTTTCACTTCATGAAATCGGTGACGTCATACTTGCCCTTTAAAAAAAAAGTAGTGACTGTAGTGTCAGAATTCCTTCTAAAATCCAGGACACTGGATAGTCCTGCACTATATGGTTTTTTTAGTAGTTAGGGATTAGGATGGGAATTCGGACAGAGCCTTTATCTTTATTGCAAATTATTTACGTTATAAACAGACGTCTCAAAAGTTTGTGGTTTTACGTTGAATGTTTTCGAAACATTTGACAGATTCAGGTGCGGCCTTCAAACATGCTCACTCCTGATTTGCGAGAGTGGTTGCCATAGAAATGTTCTTATCCACTGCTTACTGAAGCTGTTTGGCTCCAACATGGAGGTGTCTGTATTGGGGAAAAAATGGAAGCTGAATCAACTTAATTTGGTTGGAGCTGGAAGTAAACCATCTTCCATGCGTGTTGACACACTCACTCAGTCCAGTACTTTTTTTAAAGTCAGTTGTGACAGAGAGAAATGTTCTGTATACATAATTGTTTCAGGAATTGGTGGTTTAGGATCCAATATGCAGGAGAGTAAGTCTTTGTCCGAATCACCTCTTTTATCCCTAACTACTAAAAAGTATATAGTGCTGGATTATCCAGTACCCTGGATTTTAAAAGCATTTCGGACATCATGCTCACTACTTATTTTTAAACAGCTCGTATGAAGTCACCAATTTCATAAAGTGAAAATGTAATCAATTTTAGGATTTATACCTCCACTGTGTTCTAATGGTGAATACTTTGATGGGTTCTTTTTAAAAATTACATTTAATCACTTTTTTTAGAGCAAAAATTGTTCAAAAGCAATGCATTTTGGTCTATATTTATCAATGTAGTGAGAATCGATGCTCACTGGTTTTTCGCAAAGATTTCTGGGAAATTTCTAGCGCACTCAATTTTGGAATTGTAGATTCAGACAGGACTAGAAAAGGATGAACGCACTAGGTCGTGAGAAATGAAGGAATTCTGAAATATTTAATGACAAAAACTTAAACATTTAAAAAATAAACCTAAACATGATTTAAAAAAAAAACAAGAAATAACAAAGCAGATGACTTGACACCGATCAACTGAAAACAACACATTTGAAAAGACAATAGACAATTAACAGAAATGGAAAGCGCTGTGGTTGATTAACATGAACCATGACACAACTGAAAAACATGACCAAAAACTCCTCTTAACTAAACTGCCTAACCCTCACAAGCTGTAAAATTTCTTTAAATAAATCAATCAATCTCAACAGTCATCAATGTGCCAGCACAGCAAGCTGCTTCCTATTCAGAACCACTGGGCTAAGAACTGCAGAATACATCTAAAAAAAAGAACATTGCTGACTTAGATTCTTGGCATCAACACTCGGGAAACAAGTTTTTTAAATACAAAATAAAAGACAAAATACTATTCTAAATTAAAAAATATATAGATTATGATATAAATAAATTTTTTTGTCATAATTTTGCATCGCAATAGCATTTGCGATAAAGGAACGACAGCTCAAAAGGGAAAAAGGACAGAGGCATGAAAACAGAGTTATCATTAAAGCCCTACAAAGCTTTTAACCTCCTTTGAAAATATTGTTCAGGCTTTATGCCCTCTAATTTTTCTTTTAGTCACAGTTTGATTCTGAACCACTCTCCACCGTTCCTGCAGGCAACTGTGTCCTCCAAAAAAGGCTTTGATAAATCCACCCTAGTCTGTTTGTCCAGCATCAGCCAGAGGAAACGAGAGAAGGAAAAGTACCACATCTTAGTTGTACTCCTTCTACTTCTCCTTTTATTACATTATTCATTATTGCAGATAGATAAATATAATAGACACTGGGTGAAATTGTAATTCTAAGCAATGTTTTATAGATTGACAGTCATTTTCATATGTTTTGAATCAATAATGTTTTGCTCGAATGTAGAACAGATTGAAGGATCTAATTACAGCTTCTCAAGAAACGTGTTGGTATAGTAATACATAATCACCTCTGGTCCGCGCAGCCGGAGCAGAGCGCTGAATATATTTCGATGATCAGCTCGCGGTCTTTCATGAATCGAGATAGTGCCCCGCCTCTGTCAAAGTGATGCAGAATCAGAGAAAAGCCGACCGGAGCGATCACAAGGCCTGAAACGAGTTCTGTCACACAGCTGTTGCTTTCCGCATTTGCACAACTCGCTGCCGAGTGACATCACGGCATCCTTCATCAGTGCGGCTCCCGCCTGCTGATTCGTGCCAACTACAGCAGGCAGTACAGTGACGGCTCTGACTGAAAGGTTGTCACAGGAATATGACAAGAAGTTTGTTTCTCCTCCTGTAGCTGTGGCATATTGACTACTATTGATTCTAACACGGGCAACAGCGGGCTTCCTTACACTTTGTCAGTCAGACAAATCAAATTACCATAGGAGTCTCCTAAATCAATAGATCCGCCGTTAAAAGGCATTTCCTCAGGGGCTCAGAACGGTGGCCGGTGTCCATCGCTGTTCCGGAAATGTTCTGGTTTTAAGTATTAATTTATCAAAATCTGTTCATGTTTTACATTTTTGATTTAACATATTCTGTGCACTGATATTGTCCACTGAAGTGATTTTTTTTTTTTTTACATTTTCTAGGAAGACGGATACGCTAAGAAGACTGTTGATTCTAGTCATAATCCCTCACAACTGTCCATCTGTCTAAATATTCATGAAGATGAGGATAACGATGAGGAAGAGCTTCAAATGCTGGCAATCCTGAAAAGCGAGCAAGAGAAAGATGACAGTAAACACCTGGGCCTCAGTGCATCCCAAATCCGCCAGTGTAATGTCAGCGTCAGCCTGAGCAGTGACAGCACTTCGACCAGAACCAGCATCTGCACGCCGGTACCGCTCTTCACTTTCCAACTCTTTCTTTTCAAAAAGGCTCAACTTTCTGGCAATATTTCCTTTTACAGTACAGTACTTTCAGTAGCATTTACATGGTACTTCTTTGGTGTTTACAAAGTATTTTCTGTGTATTAATGTGGTACAATTTGACTTATACTTATGTGGTACCTACTAGATATTTATGATACACACACTGGGTTTTTTGCATTTTTACATTTTTTACAGCTGTAGTGCAGTCAACCTCTGTCCTGAAGGTTGCAGGTTCGATTCCCGCCATGTCCTTGGGAAAGACACCGAACCCCACATTGCCTTTTGGGGAAGGTTGGTGCCAGTGTTTGGCAGCAGAACCGCCATAAATGTGTGAATGTGTATGGAGAGAAATAAGTATCACCCTAATTTATGCGTGCATAATTCTTGATTTGTAACTCACACATTTTATATAGAAGTACAAAAATTACAAAATTAAAAAAAAATACAAAATACAATTACAGATGCACAAATAAAAATGACAACAGCTGGAAACTATTTACACACGCATATCTTTAAAAATTACGCACTGATCGCTTATCACGTGCACAGAAAACTAAATGTATGCACAAATTTGATGCGAGACTCTTTTCACGTCTCAGAGATTCGTCTGTAAGTGACGCGTTTAAATGCTGCTAGACTGCTGGGTCATCAGAGTTTTTTCATCAGCCGCTTTAAAATTAGTTTGCAAATAATATCTGTTGAATTTTGACATTTTGCCACTTTCTTAACCAGATGTGCCCAGTAATTAAAATATAAAAGTCTAAATAACCGTTTTTAAAACACTTATCCCTTTTAAAAATGGAAATATTTTCCAGAACTGATCGCTTCCTCTCTGCAGCCCTTCCCCTGACAGCGCCTCTGAGAATACACATGCACAGACGCTAATTTACGCACAAATCCTAATTTACGCATAAATCAAGAATTACGCGCGCAGAAATTGGAGTGAGTCTATTTTCTCTCCATAAATGTGTGTGTGAATGGGTGAAAGGGACTGTCACTGCAAAACACGCTGGGCCTTTGAAGAAGGAAGAAAAACGCCATACGAGTATACGCCTTTTACCATTTAGTACCTGCTGGATATTTACTTGTGTTAATGTGTCTTTTGTGGTACTTACCACAGGTAAGAACAGGGTAAGTACACATGAAGTACTTTGAATTTAAGTTCAAGTGAGTTAAGAAGGAAATCCAGTCTGGTATTTTGAGCGTTTCCACTGTAAAATGGATCCATTAACCGGGACTGAACCGTACCATTTTTGGTTGTAAGTCCATAGAAAAATGGAACTGAACGATTAGCATGGAGCTACTGTGTAAACACGTCGATTTTCGGAACATCATAGCTCATTAAAACAAAAGAAAGTGCCAAGAAAACAGCTGTATTCTTTGTCGTCACCTTCAATCTTCTCTCAAACAACATTAAATGCTTCGTATATATGATGTACCAAAAAGCAAAGTGGGAAAAAATGGAGCCGCTGGATGATCTCCATGGTTGTTGTTAGCTTTGCCCAGCATGCACCATGATGGTCCAACTTTGAGTGGAAGTTCTCACATGTATTACCTGGACCATTCAAAACTGACCAACCAATGTCTTCAGGGAAAACAAGACCTATCTGTACTTACCATGAACTTACCTGTGGTAAGTACCACTAAAGACACTGCATAAGTACCCAGTAAATAAATACACTGTAAGTACTGTACTGTAAAAAGAAGCGTTACCAACTTTTTCTGATAAAATCTTTATTAAATTTTCCTTTTTCCACCTTTTTTTCCTACGTTTTTTTCAATATTTGATCATGTTTGACCTTCACTACTGCTATTATCCGTTTCAAGTCCCTCTACCATGAAGTACTTAAGAACCTCTTTTTCTAGACCAGTCTCTGCATTCTACAAGATTGAAAAGACTGAAACACATTTATTGTCGTTTCCCAGCTTTTAAAGGTACACCAGCATAATATCTCCATCTCCCATAGTGACTAAAAATTATTTAGGTCATTTGAAATTATCCCCAGAAGTCTTTATGGAATTCAAAGATGGTGCAGTTTGCTCTTGGCTATTGAAGTCCATTATAGCATATTCCATTAGCATATACGCGGTGCAGTTATGAAGACAGAACACTGCCGGCTTCACCATGGGATCCCCAATGAATATAGTCATCAGAAATCCTTGAGCTGCTGTGTTGTTACATTTTTGTTGATGCAGGTATCCGTTCACATTCGGAACAGTTGTTGTACTGCAGGGAGTATCATCTTGTTCCTCTTTTTGACACATTGATGAGGTCGCCGATGAAAACACAAATGTTTGAGCCTAATAGCAGATGCAGTTTTTTTATCGAGTTCACGGAGAGATTCACAAACAGGATTCAAGTCAGCTGCAGTGTTCAAAACCTCTAACAATGCAGCGTATGGCAACAGCACCACCAACAGTATTTAGTAGAATGAGGGCCAGAAACAGATACAGTATGAAGTACATTTATTTAAAATTATAAATTTTGATTTTGAGACCACTTAAAGGGAACGTTAACCCTTTTCTTTTGAGCACAGATAGAAAAAGCGCTAAATATGAGACCTGAATAAAGACTAGCGGCTCTCTGTGCCTGGGACTCATTGGAGAAGACAAGCCATTTCTTGCCACTGACTGGTGTGACTTGAATGTTCCCCGCTGCTGTCAGTCATGCTTTTGTTGCTGTTTTCCCTGCTTCAGCAGCCACTGTAACGGCCCAGACAGAACTTGAGCCCCAGGTGATTGTGTGCTGTGCTTCCATTACTTGGCTGAATGCAGAAGAGTCAACTTGTACAGTAGATTGAGCAGTTTGTGTGAAATTAGATTTCCAACATGTCTGCATTAAGTTACCCGAGACTTGAAAAGAATTCTTTGTTTAGGAAGAATCAGACATTTCCAGATAAGTCGGACAAAGAACAAGACAGAAAAAAAAAAAAAATTAATGAAACTCCACCCACCGATGTTTTAGCGGAGAACAGAAATGAAGCCTTTTCTCTCCTGACACAGAAAGTGTTTTCTTCCTGACAGTTGCGCCGCGCTCCAGTTGAGGTGTTGAATCATTAGGGCATGTGTCCACATAGATTTTTTTTTGTTCTGGCAGAGAGGCACGTGAAGGGCCCTTCATCCCAGCGTCTCATCAAACGAGTGCTCCCACACACTCCACTGTTGACTAAATAGCTCACGACAAGCCTCCTGCTTGCATGATGATAGAAGCACAAAAAAAAAAAAAAATCCCCAGCAACATACATTTAGTGTGCATACAGTATGTATTGATCATTTTTGCATACATTATAAATGGATAAACCAGAGTGAACATAAATATGGGCAACAAAAAAATGTACATTTACTGTATGATATTCTCATTTTATTATGAACAACTACACGCTCCTACCATTAGTATAAGATAGAGTATTATTTGTAATTTTTAACTTTTATGTTGCATTTTTAAAATAAGATGCAAAACGACACTAAATATAATCACAATGTAAAAAAAAAAAAAGAAAATGCAAATGACGCTGCTTTATTAAGATGCCATATTTGTCAAGGTTGTCATCCCTCCACTTTCTATACACAGTTTTTCTTGTTAGTGGGTGTTACAGGCTGGACCCGTTCCCAGAAAAGCACACCCTGGACAGGTTGCCAGTCTATCACAAGGCCAGCACAGCAAACAGACAAACAAACACGGCTAATTAGCCAAACATGCTTGGCTTTGAATTACTTTTCATGATCCATTCCAAAAACAGAACCAAAAAAAAAAAAAAAAAAAATGGAGAAGACTCCCTGATGCATATGCGTCCATACAGAATGCCTTCATGGTGGTGTTACAATAATGCACATGAATATTCAGGTTAAAGGTCGTTGTCACGGCACACCAAAGACGACTTCTTTACTCTTTAATTATAATTTAATGAATAAACAAAAATGTATTTATTGTAAGATTGAGTAAAAAAAATATGTAAATGATCTTTTCATGTTATCACGGTTGTCAGGGGATCCTTAAAGACAAACTCTGATCGTCTTTTAAATCTATTTTAAAAGCGTTCTTTTAATTAGGACAATGCTGTTTTTAGACAAAATAAAAAACCCGTATTGTTTTCTAGGAAATAGTTTCTGGAGAGCGGCAGGAACTCATTAGAAATCCAAATATAAAATGTGCGCGGGCCAGTTGGCGTGTAGCAACACCGCCCCCCTTCCACTCCCCAACTGTTCAGAGCAGGGAGCTTGTAGATCACCCGGCGTATCTTTTTTGTCACAAATCAACTTTTTTCTTCTTTTTTGACAGAATTTTTTCATCTGCTCCTGATTTACAATGAAATGAATAAAGAAATACTCAGAAATGCAATTTTGATTTTCTTTATATTTGTCAGGGGTGTCAAACGCAATCGCACAGGGGGCCACAGTCCAAAACACACTTTAGATCGCGAGTATAGGATAAACATTCATTAAACACACTAAAACTAATTTTTTTAAACTTTGAAAATGTAACTTTAAAAAATATATATTAATAATAAAAAAGAATATTATTCCATAATAAATCGATTTAAGCCTTAAATAACTTTTTATATTTTATTCTCTGTAAAAATATTTTTTTTAATAAAATTATACAAGTTAGAAATAAGCGCCAGTGCTAATATCTGTCCTTCATCATGAAAAAAATGTCACGAGAACATGTTAAAAACACTAAAATGCCATTTTCTATCAGAGTGAGTCTTCAAATACAAATGTCAATCCCTTTGTTCTTTTTAAATAAAATATACTAACAATTAGGGGGGTGGATCTTTCTCTCTCACAAGAGTTGATACACATCTCGATACACGGTCCACAAAGTGATACTTAAAGGATACGATAATACGATACAGTCCGATAAAACGCTAAAATCTAGATACATTTCTAATTCATAGGTAATTTAGTGCTATAAATAATAATGCGTACCATTAGAGAAAAGAAAAGTACTCAGGTATTGACTTGGAAGAAGCAGGCTTGTGATTGGACGTCTGTTTGTTTGCATCGCATAAACATAAAAATACAAAGACAGTAGAAAGATAAACAGAAAGAGAGAGTGCAGTTTGCCGGAAATCGATTATTAACGTCTTGATTGATTTTATATCTTTTAAAAAACATAATCGTGTTCATATCTGTGGCGTTCAAATGATACTGCAGTTGCTCCGTCAATTTTCAATACATATCTATATTTTACATCCCTAATCGATACTGCTGTTACTCCCACTGCCTGATCCATTTTTTGATCCCTATCTCATATTTTTTACATCCTTACTAAAAAATGAACTCCATGCATATAACAAAGCATCTCCTGCTACATGTGAGCAAGATTATTTATGAAAAAATATTCCAGACTTCTATTTAAATTAACCAAGAAGCCAGATTTGTTTGAGAATTAAAGAGATGTTTAGAATTAATTGAGGAAATTCATCAACTTTCATTTTCTGAATTTGTCTTGTGCATGGATTTAACAAACAGATGGACAGACCTAATGGAGAAACAGAGAAGCTAGAAACCATTTAGTGTTAGCAACCCTTAATAAAACGGACATGAATAGTTTCTGCCTTAGATACCTGCTAACTGTATTTGTGCTGCAGCGTTAGACTGCTTCTAAAAACAGGAGCGGGAGACATTGAGAACATCCTGATCACAGGGTCAATTGACACAGCATGCAGGATCTGGAAAGGTATACAGTTCAAGGGAAAACATGTAGAGAGGAGAGCCTGGAAAACAGAGTGCAGGGTGTTTGGGGAATTACACCAGCTAGAAAGGACAAGCAATCAAAATGTCAGCTCTAAGAGAGGAACTTCGGGCCCTCACTTTTTGTGAGAAGCCGCACAGCAAATGGCGTGCCAGGCAGGCCATCAGATTGACTACCGAGCTTTAGGCAGCTGAAGTTGCTGTATTGAACCTCCAAACTGCATTTGGCTGTCAGGCCAAGAAGTGATGTTAGTTCTAAATAAACGATGTTCTTCCTTTAGCAGCAAATCTACCTCTCATTCTTTTAAGCCTAAGCTCTCTCTTTGGAGCTGCAGTTCATGAAAATTTAAGCGTGAGGTACTTGGGTTTTATGTTATTTTAGAATGGAAAAAAATTGTTTCTATTCCCTGAGCTTCTAGATTTTCTTTGTATTCCTTCTAGTAACTCATCATCATCATCATCATCATCGTCATCGGTCCATTTTACCTCCAGAACTCCGCAGGGTGCCTATTTTACACTCTTCCTACTGAATTGATTATAGAGGGTAGATTCACAGCTACGTGTCTGTCTATCTGTCTAAACTGGAAGATACTACATGAATCCAAATGTTCAAACACTAATATTTCATTTTATGCATTTCTTTTGATCCATTTAACTTTTAATGTTCACCTGCTTATTTGCATACGTCTGGACTATTTTAAATATAATCCTTTTTAGACATTTTTGGTAGCATCTTTGCCAGTATTTTGTGTTGGAAACAAGAGCTGGTCGTGATTTCTGTGGCATGAACAGATACAATGAAAATCATTTTTAAATTTAGGGTTTGTTTTTAACTAAACAGAAGTTAGTCTAGTGTTTCCATTAGAATAGCTGTACTCTTTACTGAAATTTGTATATTTTTATTTTTTAGACAAGATGAAATATACTCACATTATTTCATTGATTTTAATTCTTTGAGAGATTGTCCATGTGTCCAGTTTTTCTTTGTTTTCTTTTAGGTCGAACATTTCCTTCTCAGTCATTTACATCTAAGAAACATCATACAAAGCACAACTTAACACACGAAACAACTAGCAATAGGGGGAAAAAGCACTAATTGTAGTGATTTCTAAAGAAAAAGAAAACTTTTTTTGTTTTTTTTCACTTCTGTAAATGTAAGCGTAGGATTTCAAAGCTAACAAAATCCTCTTTAAGACCTACTCCTATAAAAATTGTGTTTTTGGTATTTACTAGCTTTTAGCTAGTGGGAGAGCTTGTCAACAGAGAGATCTTCTTCCGGCTCTTGCTGAAGTCAGACGCTTTTTCTCTCGCTCCTCCTGTGTCACTCCCAAGGCTTCTGTCCTGTCCTCCCTCCGAGCCTGCATTTTTCGCCTGCACCCTTCTGCATTTCGCTCTCTGAGAAATGGATCTGATCAGCTGGTCTCTGAATTCGATCGACAAAATTTTTTCCACACTAAGGAACGGGAAAGCGGACCCCTCCTGCCCAGACGGAACCCACGCGGCTGGATACATCCAGGCAAGTGGAGGCTGATGTGTCTGGCCCAGCTGTCTGTGGAAGATGTTGAAGATGTGTATCTATTTGGATTCCTGATAATCGGATTTCTCACAATTGGGATCGGAGGATTTCTGATGTATCAGTCAGTCTGGAAGCTGCAATCAGTGTGTGGCGAGCTGTTGGAGCTCTGCAGAGGGATACAACGGGCTGCAAAGACTCACAGTGATGAACTCTCACAAGCGGATCAAAGGCACTGTGCCTCACTTGCCCAGATAGGCAGAGCGCTGGCGAATCTTGAACTTGTGCGGAAAATGGATACCACCTTGGAGAGACTTTCTGCTCGGATCGAAGGGAGACTGGTCTAAATTTCCCCATAACTTGGTCCATGAAAAATCGCCTCAAGACTCTGCGAGACCAGCCATGGACACAACCAGCAGACAAAATTGTTGATTTGCTGGTGCCCAAAAAGTATTTTATCTAATCTGGCTCCCCTGAGCTCAGCGCTTTGGCCTTGGCTCTCCCAAAGCAACTCTGCCTCCTCAGTGAATGAAATGTGGGTTGGATGTCAAGGTCGACATCTGCTGCATCTTTGCCTGCTCCGGCTTATCTTGACTTCAGCATACCTCCTCATCCCCCTCCAGCGCACAGTCTGGAGTGGGCAGCGCCTCCAATGGCTGCAGCCCCCGGAAATGATGACTGGTGGTTCTCCCCTCCCTCATTCCCTGTCCTACAGCTCATATCACATGTGTCGTTTAAGTTTGTGCTTCTTCATGTATAGCGGGGTCTTTTTTTTCTACACCTATATCCTGCCCCTTAGAGCAGAGTACAGATGTATGTTCTTTTTTTTACCACCGCTGAATGCCCTTCTGTACTTTACCTTCCCCCCTATCTCCCCCCTGTACCTACATGCAATTTCGTTGTAATGTACTCGTACTGTTACAATGACAATAAAGGCTTCTAATTCTAATGATGGGAAGTGAGGGCAGAATTTGAGGCGAATTCCTGATGAATTTCTGCCGCTCTGCAGAACCTTTGTCTATAGCAGGGGTGGGCAAACTTTTTGATTTGTGGGCCAGAAAGGGTTCTAAAATTTAGCATACGGACTGGACAAGGAGCAGATGGAAGGAGTGATTTGGTAATGAACCTCAAAACTAAAAAGATAATATGGAATTTAGAGAAAAACATGCTTTAATTTTGATTAAAATTGACATATATTCATTTAAAAACAGAAAATTTGGGAATTTTAATTTCTAAATTTGGATTTTTGTTCTCTTTTTGGTGATCCAATGGGTTGATGTTCTTCAGAGGAAAATGCGAACTCAAAGAAATCCAAAAAAAATCACTTTCTGACTCCGAAAAAAACACACACAAACGCCAGAGAAACAACACCATTCATGAGAAGGAACCAGAAATACAATGAAAATAAAACAATAATTAGGATTTTTGATTCAATGTATTTTAATTTTGAGGGCCAGATTAAGTAGTTTAAGGGGCCGTATGTGGCCCCCGGGCCATAGTTTTGGTCTATAGAATACGACGCAAGTTTTTGGATTTTTGCCAAAAATGAAACAATCATAATAAAAGATCACTGGGAACACTTTTACAACAGATCAAAAAAGGATCGGAGTGGAACTTTACATTTATTTACACTTTGTCGGGTTCATAAAAGGAGGATATGACTGTATTCCATACAACCCAGCTTAAATATGAACTGAATGAAAACCATGGAAGAAAACTCAGTAGGTTCTGTTTTTAGGCTGACCACTATAATTCGTTTTGTAAAACAACTATCAGGAGAGAAGCACAAATATCTCTGTCTTTTTATGTCATATTCATATTTTTTCTCCACACATATTCTACATAAAGCAATAACAGGGGGTATGTGACCGTAGTCTTAGGGGAAGCATGTTTTTGTGCAATCAAAGGGTTACAATTTAGCACATGCCATCCAGGAATATCTGACTGATCTCAAATTCTCAACTGTGTTTACAACTGTAATATCTTTAGCTTTTTAATAATTGTTTATGCCAGATACATGTCAATAAAACTACATGCAGACTTTTTGAAAGAATGCTTTGACATAAAACTCCTCCAAAAAAATCTCCATTACACTATGGATCAGCTTTTTCCTTTTAATGTGTGTGTGTGAGAGTTGTGGGTCTGTTCCCAAATGAAGAGAGTCCTGGAGAGTGCTACTTTGACACTAAGGCCCTGTCCACACGTAGCCGGGTATCTGCTAAAACGCATATATTTTTATCCGTTTCGGCCTATCGTCCACACGTAACCGAAGATTTAAGTCACTGAAAACGGAGCTTTTGGAAAACTCCGGCTAAAGTGAAGATTTTGGAAAACTCCGTTTTCGCGTCTGCGTGTGGACATGCGTAACCGGAGATCTACGTTTTTGAACGTCACTCTTTGCGACAATTAGTGCATACATGTTGTTGTGAGATGAGTGTGTGTTCCAACTTCTGCATCTCAGCTTGTTACGAAGCTGGGGGGGGCGTGTGCATGAGAGGAGCAGCGCGCTCTGAGAGGAGCGAGAGAGAGAGAGCGCGTGCTGCGGAGAGAGAAAGGAAAGGGGAGGGGCGCGCGCGCACATTAGCGGGCGGACAGTTGTTCACGGGTTGGTCTGCAAGTAAAAGTAATAAAGAAATCAGTTCCTCTACAACAACTAAGTGTAATTATTCGGCTTCGCATGATCCAAAGAACCTGAGGATCCAAAGAAGGGAAGTGAACCCCGGAGGAAAACCAACCTTCGGCCCTGGAGAAGATCTCCCCTGCTCCTCGACTACGGTTGAGGGGGAAATAGAGCAGGAACGGTTCAACATTGTCATAGATGCGCCGCTGTTTACATTGCTCAGCATAGACCCGAGGAGTGTGTTAATTATTACGCTGGTACAGATGCTTCATACTTGCTTTTTTTTTTACAAACACAATTACTGCTTCTTATAGAGGAACAAAGGAGAATAAGCGCTTTGCAGTCGGCTATTTTACAACAAATATTGCTTCCTCCTGCTCGGAGATTTTCACTGACTTTTAGGAAAACACTGCCAACTATTGTTCTGGCATGCTCATTACATCGCCCAACCGCGCAAGTATGCGGGGACGTGTGGACGGAATTATTTTTAAAACGATCACGTGTGGACGCAACCGTTTTTATAAAACGGAGGTCGGCAAATATGCGTTTGTAGAAATACCCGGCTACGTGTGGACATGGCCTAAAGTAAACAAGTACAAACCTCTCAGGGCCCATTGCACTTTGCTTACGGTTCTGGCGCTGCAGTGAAAGATACCATCACCTTCCTGCTTCAAAGAGCCCAGTCTCATCTGGACACGGCGGGCAGCACCTGTGAGGATCACGTTTGCTTGATTCCAACAGATCCTGCTATATGAGAAGCTCCACAAAACACAGATGGAGGCTTCTACAACCTCTTGGGTTATTGACTGACAGACCACAGACTGTGAGGGTGAAGGGTCTTCGAGTGTGCACGGTAGAACCTCAGGGGTACTGCAGGGCTTGGGTTTCTGTTACTCTGCAGATCTTTAGAAAAACTTAAAGTTTTGTCACCTGCAAACGTCTTTGATAGATTACCATTTACCTGACATGAACTGCTCCGTTGCATGGAATGAAAAACCAGCACTGTGTCTTAAATGTTGAGAGACATAAGAGGTGAAAATAAAGTAGGCTGTAGTTTCAAAAGCTTGAGCTCTCCAGTGTTTGTAGCTAATTATTACAGCACGTCCTGCTGCTTTCTGTACGTTTTTCCACACAGAAAAACTCAATCACACTTTTAGCGATTTAAGCTTTTTGAGTTAGAGACACCATTCAAACTTTGAAATGTTCGGTAACTCCGGGGTTTTTTAGTGTTATTTGCAATTTAGCTTTTACTTTACAAAGATGCTAGCTGTTGGCTAATTTTTAGATTTTTCCCATTTTTTCTAAACGTAAGTCTGGCTTATATTTTAGTTTCATGTCAGCAGGTTTGTCAAAAATAGAATTTTTAAACCCTTTTAAGTTTTTTAAGTTCTACATTATTCTACATAGTTTAGCTAATATTTTAGCTTATGCTAGCTATTTTGGCAAAATTAGACTTTTTTTAAATTCTTTAGCCACATTTTGAATTTAGATAATATTTTAGCTTTATTCTAGCTGTTTTGTCAGAATTAGACTTTTTAATGTTATTTAAGCAAATTTTGCTAATATTTAAATTAGACATTTGTTCAGTTTTTGGCATTTAGCTGATATTTTAGCAAGTTTTCGGTTTCAGTGCTTTCAGGTATCAGCTTGAGCATTTTTAGCTATTAGTTTCAGTTTTCAGCTCTATCATCTTCAGTGGCTACAATCATCTTACAGCATTCACATTTGCTTTATCATTGTCAGAATAACCATTCTTGCTCTGATACACTTTTTAACATGTTTTCGCTACTTTTATTCTTTTTCATGATATTTTTTCTTTATTGTAAATTATTCTTGGTATAAACTGACCAATCAGATGCCTCAGTAAAAGCACCAACATTCATGATATTTGATTGACAGTTTGTCTCAAAGCTGCTTTCAGTGGTAGGGATGTGGACCTCCACTGCATGGTTACCATAGAAACATTAATTCCGACTCATACTTGGACTGCTTGCTGACCTTGTCTGGCTCCAATGGCGGCGGGCGGGACTTTCGTGGTGAACCGTAGAGTTTCCGCAATTTTTAGGCAACGCTAATGCTCGTTACTGTAGAAAAGTGGTTGTCAGTGCCCATCCCAAAATTAAATAGTGATCGGTTTCCTCATCGTTGGATTTCTAATAGCGGATTGCTCCATTCCGTTCTGCCCACCACAGCAGATCTTTTGGCGTCTAAATGACGTTCATCCCCCTCTTATTTATTAAAATAAAATATCGCTTTTGTTACGAAGTTACTCATTTTCTACAGGTGATCTCACATTCACTCAGTCCAGTTCTAGTATACAGTCAAAGATTGAGACAAAAACTGCAGCTCTGTTTGCTTCTGGACATAATTTCTTACTGAATGAGTTACACTCTAAAATGAATCCTTCTAGGGACTTGTTGAAAGTTAGAATTTGGCAAAGTTCAAAAGCCAACCAATTTCCTGGGGGAACAAATTATCAGAAGAACATATAAAACAAGAAAAGAAGAAACATCTCTAACAAAACTATATAATCTCATGAACCAAAAACAAACGTACTGAGAGAAACCATAAAAAGAGTCTCGGTAAATATGGGCTCAGATTTGACCTCTGATTTCAGACTCACAGCAACATTTCAGAAAACGTATGAAAAGCTGTTTAACAGTCTAGAAACAGTTCTAGAAAAAAAAAAGTTAATGTTTTTATGCAGACCTCTGAATTAGTTTGACCTGGACTTTAAAGATAAATGTATTGAAACCTAAAGTGAAGCATCAGAATTCAACCCTTCAATACTTTCTTAGCTTGTCCTGATTGCAGGCCAGCGTGGAGCACCAACACAGGACATCCATTTAAAGATCCTCTTCAAGCCACGTGTAACCAATGTGTCCCAGTAGCTTAAGCACAATACTTTCTGTAGGCTAGATCAGGAGACCAAATCCGACTCTAGGAGTGGAGGGAGAGACTGAGACAAGGTTTTCGTGTTTTGCTGGTACCATGTAATTTTAGAAGAACAAAGACATACAAAAAAGACAAATATACATAATATACATGAATTACATGAATGGCCATTCAAAAGAAAAGAAAAGATCCCAAGAAAGAAAAGCTTTTGTTAGGGATCAGGTTCTGGTTAAAGTCCTAACTCAAGTCCGAAGAAAAATAAAAAAAAAAACGACCAAATGTCCAACAGAAAGAACGTGTTCCAAATACGCGTATAGATTGGTCGTTCGAAGGGCAAAAACAGAGAAAGAAGAAAGGCCGGCTGTGAAAAAGCCTCCTACCAGTCCGACCAGAGCAGGAGAAGGTATGTATTGGAGTAGAAATTGTCCTTGACATCCTAAGTTATGTTTCAGTTCGTGTTTCCAGGTTCTAGCTCGCCATCAACACCTGGCCAGTTCGTAGTCTAACTAGGCTCTCGAACGCTCTTTCGCCACGGTTGGGCACCGGTAGTTGACCCCTCCAGCAGAATCGCCCCGAGCTACTGCCGGCAGCTTGTTAGGGATAGAGTTTATCACCTCCGATTGGGCGTGCTCCGCCACGTGACCTCATTAAGCAGCTGCGTCAGACGCACAGACGTAAGGACGCACTGCCGGTGTATTAAAACCGAGGGGCTATTATTTGTCTATATTTATATTTTATGTTTTATTTATTTTAGTGAAGGTTTCCACCGGGCTACACACGGATGGACTTTTTTCAGATGACGCGAGATTTCCACATCTTTTAATGATCAGAGGTCAGAAACTTAAAGGGGGTTTCTTGTAATATTTGGAAGTAAGGGTTTGTGTGCTATGGATTAGGATTTTGTTTTAAGCTTTAAAAGCACTTTCTTTCATTTACACTTTTAAATAAATTAGTCTTTTTTGGGAAAAGTGCCATAATTTGATATTTATTGATGATGTATTTGGAGACTAAAGTAAAAGATCCTTTCTGATTAAAATGGTGCTTTTTTGACATGTTCTTGAGAGATAAAGAAAAATAAGCTTAAAAAAGCATTTCTGGCTGTATCTGTTTTTAATTGTTGTGAATCTGGATCAGTAGTTTGATAAAGAGCTTATTTATGCTCCACAATAGCGAGGGGAAGGGGGGTGGGGTTGCTCCGTGGTAGCTAGAAGATGAAAAGTTTTTTTTTATGTCGGGTAAACAACAGGATCAGTGTTAAAATACGACTGGGAATACTTTTATTAAAGCTAAAAAGATGATGGGTTTTTAAAGGTTCTAGTGCTATGGCGAAGAATAAAACTTAAACATATATATGTATTTACAGATGAGGTACACACTTAACGCTGTTTTTGCATCTAAAAAAATGTAAATTTTAAACAGTTCATGTTTCATTATCAATATTATTGACCTCTGTAATAGATGAAGCACCTGTAATCTCTTTTAATGAATTTGGATTGAAGTCAATTTCATTATCCTCTTTTCTCTAAGTGTAGCGTCAACATTTTAATAAACGACTCTAATCAAACAAATTGTGCCATCCTGCAGAACCATTTAACACTAGATAATAAGAATGTTTACTCTAAAATTGTTCAAATATGTTCAGCAGTTCTCTGTTAATAGAAGATGTTCTTCTGTGTCGCTGCAGCGTCTTTAGGTGCATCACCTTCACTGTCTCCTCATAAATTCTTTTCCACGTTTAATGTAATCCAGTGGCCTTGTTTTCGTTTTGTGAGATCTAACTGCTGTTGATTTATTGCCTTTGACTTGATAAAATACAAAAAAAAAAAAAAGAAAAAAGGAAAATGCTGTGTCTATTTTTGGGAAGATTCATTACGATTTTCAAAGTCACATGGGATGAGTCCAAATCTGACGGTTGTAGACACCATAGATCTTTTGACCTCTGCTTCTTTGATCAAATGTTTGTTTTGGTAATAAATTAATCTAATAAAATTACTAAATGTAGATTGTTGTTTTAAATGTAACCTGTTTTTTTTTCTCCTTCTAGCCAATGAACCAGGGCCACCACTATCAGAGGGAGATGAACCCCCTTCTTCAGTCAAATCCAAGGTAAAGCTCGCTCCAGGCTTCTCTGTTTTCACCACTCTGTTCCTCTAATGTCTGTCTGGGTGTCACATTAATCCAACCGGTCACAAACCGCAATGATTCATTTCTCTTTGGTGATCATGTTTGGTACTTCCCGTGCTTTGAGACAGACGCTACCCATGCACCACTCCCAAATCCAGATCCCTGATTGGTCATTGTGCTGCGCTGCTGCGATTATGCTTAAAAATGTGACATTCAGTGTGCGCTCAACGGCTGGGGGGGGTTTACTGAGCGAGCGGGGGTGCAGAGCAGTCCGTCACACGAAGCACAAAATGAAGTTCAAAATGAACCAAGGGATTTATGATTATTTCAATATTATGTATAATTGTTTATTTGAATTGAATCCTTTCTGTTAGACATTTTGATATAAACAGCAAAGAGAAAACCTTAAAATACCTTTAATTCATTGTGTTGAAAAAAAATGGAAATCATGGCTTTAAAACTGTGAATCGAATCGTGGCTTGACTGAATCGTTACATCCCTATTGTATAAATTTAACATATCAGAACCTCTAAATAATAATTAGCATCAACCAAAAATGCTTATCAAAGCCTATCATAAGAGATACACTTAACACAGAAACAAGACTTAACATCAAGTTGACAAATATGCCATAAACAAAAAAAAAACAACATTTTAACCAAATAAATATTCATATATAAATATATATATATTACATATTCATATAAATACTGTACAGACATATTAATATTGCAACATTAAATTTCTGCTTTTTAAAACTGCTTTTAATCTTTAATTGTACTGCATACTTTGTATTTTATTTATTTATTTATTATTATTATTATTATTATTTATTTTTATTTTTATTAAATTCTTCTTACTAGTGTTTTTAATGTAATTTGTTTTGTAAGCGTCTTTTAGTGTCTTTTAAAAGCGCTATATAAATAAAATGTATTATTATTATTATTATTACTCAAGTCAATACCATTTTATTGGTATTGACCTTTTTGCTTTTACATTTAATGTATAACCTTAACTTTTTTAAGAGCATAAACTAATGTAAGATCTTTATCCAAAGAATTCCAAAGTTTGTTCCAAAAACAGAAGGACAACTCCATTTTACATTTGTTCATGCTCTGCATGATTCAAAGCTCATAGGGGCCCTGCCATGAAAATTCTACTTATTGAGGTTTTAAATGCATTTTATTGTTCATTTCTCACTATAACGAACCCCAAAGCGGTATTTTGATCCGTTCATGCATTTAAGAGTGATCCTCTAAAACCAGTCTGCAGTAGGGTTGGGCACCGATGGGATCTGATGCGGTTCCGGTACTACCGCGGTTCTTTGGTTTCGGTTTCGGTTCCCTTTCGGTGCTTATTGCGGTACTTCAGTAATAAAAAATAATGCCTTTATCTTCCTAAATCCAAAGCGGAACGGCTTCAAACAAGCCCATACTCCCTCCTGCCGTGCAGCTGTGCGCAAGTAAGATAAAGCATAATATAAAACTCCGTCTTAAATAAACTTAAACGTCCTTGAAAATTTAGCCTGACATTTTATTAAATTAAATCAGGAATGTGGCATTTATTTGCAGTTGTTTTTGGGCAAAAGCAATATTTTATTTCAATAAAACAAGGCGGAAGATAAATGTCAATCACACGGCTGCAAAGCGCAGCAGATGATGACGACCCGCTGTGGTGGTGGGCGGAGCCGAGCCGAGCTTTCTGGATCATCAGATTCTTTGGAGCATGCGAAGCCGAATACTTAGCTATTGTAGAGGAACTGAACTTTTATTACTTTAACTTGCAGACAAACTCGAGAACAACTCTCCGCACGCTAACGTGCGCGCGCGCCCCTCTCCTTTCCTTTCTCTCTCTGCGCAGCACGCGCTCTCTCTCTGCGGCACGCTCTCTCTCTCTCGCTCCTCTCAGAGCGCGCTGCTCCTCACATGCACACACACACACACACCCCCCCAGCTTCGTAACAAGCTGAGATGCAGAAGTTGGAGCACACACTCATCTCACAACAACAAGAAAGTAAATAGATAGGCTGAATCGTAAAAAATCAGAAGGGAGTACTACAAGTGATTGACATGTCCACAGACAAATGAAACTTCAATGAAATTTGGAACCGAAATCCGGCACCGTTTGCAGCCGCATCTTTCGGTTTCGGTAGAACCGCGCAAATCATAACGGTTCCTACTTGGAACCGAACTTCGGTGCCCAACCCTAGTCTGCAGCAGCCCCTCCCATACCCACAAAAACAAGCGGTTGGAAATGTGCTGACGCAAGATCGATGCCAACAGCTCCCTCCAGGAAGAGTCTGCTCTGACAGCTCCGCCCCCAGCAGCACTCAATGTCTCCACAGAGCTGGTGATAATCAGCAAAACACTTTCATTTTAGATGCAGAGTACCATATATCTTCCAGTTGTGTCCTGTCTTCAGTAAATTCCAGCTCAAACAGCTGTTTGTTACTTTGGGCGTGCCGCGCCTTTAAGACCCCCCAAACCCCCGGTTGGGGGGTTATTTATTTTTGTGGGAGAAATTCAAAAATACTGCCACAAACTCTAGGATGATGTCATGAGGTGGACAACACGGCACCAACGCACAGCAGCAGGCGGAGCTTCAGGAATCGAGCAGTTTTACTTCTGGGTATGAAAACACTCACAAAATATAACTAATATTTAATAAATAATTTGTGTTTTAGTGTTCCAAAGGTAATATATGATCATATATATAGATATAGTTCACTCTGAAAGGGTTAAGAAAATTATGGTAGGGCCCCTTTAAATTACCTCTCAAATTGTAATGTTCCTTTATTCCTTTATAAAATGACAACATTCTCAAGGGCAAACTGTTTTTTAAGGCGCACAAAGAAATGTCCAACATTCCTACTTACACAATAGCTGTAAACTTTAATGTATTTCATTTTTTTAAACATCCCATTTGTGGATTCACGAAAGCCAACTTTATTTATGACTCTGATTTCTCTGTTTTTGAAGTTTAATAATTGGATCAATATTTAATTATGATTATTCCAGTTTCGGCCAAAATCAAGAACCTTTGTTTCGTCGTTTTTGTGGATATAGTTTCTAAAGGACCATTGGCGCTGAGCAACCCCGCCCCCGTTCCCCTCTCCATTTCTGACAGCTTAGATCAAAGAGCAGGTGACGTGCCCAGCGTAAATAAACTCTTTATTAATATTAATATTCTCTATATAACATACAATTTATTCTCAACCCTGCTGACACGCCTTCCGTTGAGGAAGCAGAGGCTGAGGAAACTGGGGTGGAACTGTCCATCACCCAAGCTGAGGTCACTGAGGTAGTCAAAGAGCTCCTCGGTGGCAAGGCTCCGGGGGTGGATGAGGTTCGCCCTGAGTACCTCAAGTCTCTGGATGCTGTAGGAGTGTCTTGGTTGACACGTCTCTGCAGCATTGCGTGGCAGACAGGAACCGTACCACTGGACTGGCAGACTGGGGTGGTGGTTCCCCTTTTCAAGAAGGGGGACCGGAGGGTGTGTTCCAACTACCGGGGAATCACACTCCTCAGCCTTCCCGGGAAAGTCTATGCCAGGGTACTGGAGAGGAGAGTCCGTCCGATAGTCGAACCTCGGATTCAAGAACAACAGTGGAACAGTGGACCAGCTCTATACCCTCTTCAGGGTGCTGGAGGGTTCGTGGGAGTTCGCTCATCCAGTCCATATGTGTTTTGTGGATTTGGAGAAGGCGTTCGACCGCGTTCCCCGTGGTGTCCTGTGGAGGGTGCTCTGGGAGTATGGGGTCCGGGGAGCCTTACTCAGGGCTGTCCGGTCTCTGTACGACCGGAGCAGGAGCTTGGTTCGCATGGCCGGCAGTAAGTCAGACCTGTTCCCGGTGCATGTTGGACTCCGGCAGGGCTGCCCTTTATCACCGGTTCTGTTCATAGTTTTTATGGACAGAATTTCTAGGCGCAGCCAGGGGCCGGAGGGGATCTGGTTTGGGGACCACAGGATTTCCTCTCTGCTCTTTGCAGATGATGTTGTTCTGTTGGCTCCATCAGGCCAGGACCTCCAGCATGCATTGGAGCGGTTTGCAGCCGAGTGTGAAGCGGCTGGGATGAGGGTCAGCACCGCTAAATCTGAGGCCATCGTTCTCGACCGGAGAAAGGTAGTTTGCCCTCTCTCGGTGGGTGGAGTGCTCCTGCCTCAGGTGGAGGAGTTTAAATATCTTGGGGTCTTGTTC
Organism: Oryzias javanicus; assembly: GCA_003999625.1. Taxonomy (NCBI): domain Eukaryota; kingdom Metazoa; phylum Chordata; class Actinopteri; order Beloniformes; family Adrianichthyidae; genus Oryzias; species Oryzias javanicus. The sequence continues at coordinate 30,584,725 of CM012441.1, read as the reverse complement.
ACGAGTGAGGGAAGATCGGAGCGTGAGATTGACAGGCGGATTGGAGCGGCGTCCGCCATTTTGCGGTCGCTGTACCGGTCCGTTGTGGTGAAAAGAGAGCTGAGCCAGAAAGCAAAGCTCTCGATTTACCGGTCGATCTTCGTTCCAGTACTCACCTATGGTCATGAGCTTTGGGTCGTGACCGAAAGAACGAGATCCCGACTACAAGCGGCTGAAATGAGTTTTCTCCGGAGGGTGGCTGGGCGCTCCCTTAGAGATAGGGTGAGGAGTTCAGTCACCCGGAGAGAGCTCGGAGTAGAGCCGCTTCTCCTCCGCGTCGAGAGGAGCCAGTTGAGGTGGCTTGGGCATCTGGTTCGGATGCCTCCTGGACGCCTCCCTGGAGAGGTGTTCCGGGCATGTCCCACTGGGCGGAGGCCCCGGGGAAGACCCAGGACACGTTGGAGAGACTATGTTTCTCGGCTGGCCTGGGAACGCCTCGGGGTCCCCCCAGAGGAGCTGGAGGAAGTGGCCGGGGAGAGGGAAGTCTGGGCATCTTTGCTTAGACTGCTGCCCCCGCGACCCGGTCCCGGATGAAGCGGAAGAAGATGGATGGATGGATGGAACATACAATTTTTGACGATCTTTGGTCTGCGTGGAGTAACCCCGCCTCCCCTTTCCATCTCCATATATATAACTACTAGCTTACAGTCCCTTGCATCCCCAATTTAACAATACTGTCCTCTGAACCACTGAAGTTTACATTTAAATGTAAGTAATGACTTTATGTTGTAGCGTGACCTTTTTAAAGTTATAAAACTGCTGTTGTTATGTATATTCAAGCGCTGGAAGCTCCGCGCTAATGCTAGCGGAACGCTGATATTGATGACATCATCAAATGAAAGTCACGTCCCAAACATTAAACACAACAGCAAGTACAGAGGGATAAACGAAGGGAAAGGGAGAAGGGGAGTGTTTGGATCGGGCCCTAGTGTCTGCCGATTGTAACGTCTACATCACATCTACAAACTTTTTCAAACAACATTCTTACAGAAATGTTAGGTTTAAGCTCTAACATTTGTAAAGAAAAACAACCTGCACAGAAAGAGACACAGAGAATTGATTAAAGTTTAAAACTTGCAAGGAGAGTGGGCCAAAAGCCTGTTCAGTCACAATCTTTCAACCAACTCTGAACAGCCTTTTTCTCTCCGTGCATTTTATTGAGTTAGACACGCCCCTAGTTACAAGTTGGTCTCAGTTGCTAAGGGGAAGGGAAGCAAAAGAACGTCAGCTGAGACCGGTCCAAATCAGTTTCTTACACAAGGTCAAAAACAACATTTAAAGTTTGTGTGTGCATGTTTTGACTAGGTGATCATCGTCAGGCCTTGTAACTTCTACTGGCTCCTGCTAATCTCTGGCTCAGCCGCTGCATCTTCCTTATCAGCAGCGCAGGGTTGTCCACTTCCAGCTCAGATCAAGACATTTCAGCACACAATAAAGAGACAATTCAATTCAAAACTTAAATTTCTTTATATATGTCCTGCATCATCAGAAAAAGGACACAAGAACATGTTAGAAAAACATGATTTTCATCAGAGCGGGTCTTTAAGAACGATCAGTCACATGGCTAGCACTGACTGCATTATTTAGGCTAAATGTCAACTGTCAGATAGTTATTTACTGAAGCTTATTTTACTCTCAGATGAGGAGAAATGATCTGGCAGTTCCATTCTGTTTCCCTTTTGTCCTTAACTCCAGTTTTCATTTTCACTGTGATTTTCTTTCTGTTATTTTATTATTATTATTTCACACTTTTGACTTAAAATTGCAACAAAAAAAAAAAAAAGTTTTGATGATGGTTTTTACTCTGAGGAAAAGCAAGAATAAACGTCAGGCTGCATTTTCCAAAAAAAAAAAAAAAACACGAATTCTGATTTCCAGCACATCAGGAACTTTAATAGTTTATTATGTGAAACAGCCACAAGCCATGTTCTATCATATTTCATTTATCTGCAAGTTAAGCCGAAATGAACTTCTCTACAAATGAAGACAGGCTTCTAATACTGAAAAAAAGAATCATTTCTAAGGTTTTAGCTATTATTAATGTGTAGCAGGAGCAGAGTGGAGCAGAATACCAGAAAAACAAAGACGAGGTTAGCAATGAGATGGAAGGGTTATTTATGAAAGGCCTAAGATTGTTGAGAAATAAATGGAAATATTGCACATTCAAGTAGAATCAAGTTTGTTTTTGTCAATATTACAGGCTCTGTTGGATAACCTTAGTGTTTGTCAAATGTTATAAATGCTTCTTTGAGTCAGAGTCAAGCAGATTATAAAACAGGAAAATAAACTTGCTTTATACTTTTAACACTTTCATCAAAATAAAAGGACAATAAGAAGAAATATATTTAAAAAAAAAAATCTTTCTAAATCCATGTGTGATGTTGCATATCCCCCCCAGCCTCTGTGCTGTGGCGGTATTCAAGTGGATCCTGTTGTCCTTGGAGGGTTTTTGAAGACGTCGCCTCACATCTTGCCAGCGTACAGACACACACAAACACATCTCAGTATTTGTCCACCTCCTTGTGGGTGTACACAACCATGTAGCGGGTTACAAAGAAAGACAAAGGGATTGCATCACACTTCTGCCACTCAAATTGTGCAACCCCCGCCTCCTCAACATGTGATTTATTGATGAGAAGCAAGGCCCCCCCGGTCAGAACACGTGTCAGCTCCCATGTGTGTAAATAACAAAACTAAATCTCATCATCAGTAATGATGGATCTTTGCTTTCAGGTCTGTTTGACGAACATGTGTGGAAGTCTTTGGTCTAATGAAATAAATCCTGACCACACAGCAGTTTTTAAATAAGAAAGCCCTGATTTACATATAAAATAACTCTACAGGATTTGTGTATATCCTACCCTTTATACTGCGTTGGATCATATTCTTTTTTTTTTTTAATCTTGGCACCGCTGCAAGGTTTTCGCACCATCAGGAACTCCAGCTTCCTTGACGACTAAAATGCTCCCATTGCTGCGCTTAATGTTGCCATGGCTTTACAAGTGTTTTCACGTGTGAGGGATTTTCTGCTGCAGCTTATGGTAAAAATCGAGCATTTTGACATGTGTGCGGTAATTGTGTCTGACTGCCAAATGTGAACCTGCAAATAAGACTGTCAAAGAGACTGACTGGATCGTAAAAAACACAATTGTTTTCACAGAAAACGTGGCGTGAACCTTGAGGTATCGTGCCGAGGTTTAAGACAAACAGAGCCGATACTTTTGATGTTTTTTATTTGAAAAATTCACCTAGAAAAATTGACAGAAACTGTATGATTTGAGGTGTGTTTGGTCTGGTCTTAATGTAAATCCAAGACTAAATTCAATCTTTTTGGCGTTGTATGGTCCGCAGGTCGTACCTGGCTGATAGACGACCCTCACTCTACCTCCATCTGATTCATAAAAGCAGACACTTTTTTCAAAATGGCAACTTTTCTGTTGGTTTTATCTCTATTGCAACCAGGAATGTCACCGTGGGGGGGGGCAAACAGGTCTCTTCAAAGGGTAACCAAACAGTAAATCAACTTTTTTTGTCTGTTGACCTCTATAAATGGGACTGTCTGTTGGTCCTTGCCACATTTTTGACAATTTAAAAGAAACCTAATTCCTGAAAATATAGTTTAAACTTCCTGGGCGGCCGTGGTGCAGTGGTAGGGTAGTCGTCTCACGATCGGAAGATAGTGGGTTCCATTCCTTGCCCGCCCATGTGTCGAAGTGTCCTTGGGCAAGACACTGAACCCTAAATTGCCTCTGGTGGGAGGTTGGCGCCAGTGTTCGGCAGTGGAGCCACCACCAGTGTGTGAATGGGTCTGTGACTGTGAAGCACTTTGGGCCCTCGAAGGAGGGTAGAAAGCGCTATACAAGTATACACCATTTACCCTTTTTGTGCGCTGCCCCCTACAGATTGAAACAAGGTAGTTGAATTTTGTGATTGGTCAAGTGGTTTAAGTCTCACATCATTTCAGAAGTTACAGGTCATCGTGCTCTGCAGCTCCAGTATAAAAGCCCCGCCCATCTTTGATTCTGTAACGGTCTGTCATTATCTCGTTAGCTTTAGCATGGTTCATAGGTGCTATGCCATCGGTCATCAAAGATCTACTGACTTGCACAACTTTCCAGTGGACTTGGAAATTAGGCAACTGTGGTTTAGTACAATTGACATTGAACCCAGCAAACCCCATCCTGATGAAGGGATTTGTAAAAAACATTTCACTCAGGATTGTTAGCTTAATACGTTAGCCTATATTAGCTTTGATGCTAGTGGCATTTTACCACTCATGGACACTGGTTTTCTTCGGCCCTGCAAACTCTTGTGTTGTGCCAAGATTTGTATCCCCTGCCACAATAAGTGTCTCCTGTCGCTGGCGTCATTTATTTGTTTTGTAACACTCATATTGCAGCCCCACTGTCTGGCATATATTATATAGAGAGAAAAATCCTCAATCTCCACAGACAGTTCTGTGGAGAAACCATAGACATACTATCATCACTATATCACACTATATCACAATATACATTCAATGGGTGAAACTGGAATCACTTAGCTTTGTATCGCTTTCCATTATTAAAGACGCAAAGTACCCTCCCATGGCTCCGCCCCCTTTTTTTTTTCTGGGCTGAGAGTGGAGCCAGCCTCCAACTGTCCTGTTGTGTTAGTTTTAGAATCCTCTGCAAAAGTACTTTTTTGGATTTCCTTGGCAACAGAGGTTTATGTTAACCACGCCCACATTCCTAATATGTCCATATCATATGAAACTGTATACAAGAACTGGATTGGCTGACCCCTCCCCCTTGGCGTTAAAAATAGGAAGTATTTACTGATTTCAAGAAGCGAAAATCTCATAGAGTTCTGTTGAGGTATAGCAATTACTCAGTCATTATATTTGTCAGAATAATAATTTCTGCTCTGCTACATGTTTTTAATATGTTCTTGCTAATCCTAATTTTTGTCCATGATATTTTTACTGTAGCACAAGATATCAACTGACCAATCACATGCCTCAATTAAGCAGGTGGCCTCGCATCTAAAGTTTGAAGCTTTTTGTTGACAGATTCTTCTGAGTCCACTTACATCGGACAGGGCGTGGCCTTTTAACATGGTCATTCCTGATTGGACATTATGATTACTATAGAAACAGACTCAGACTGACACGGACCAATCACGACTCACTGAGGAAATCTGGTTCCAGCATGGTGATGGACATATTACAGAAAAATGGCGGCTGAAATTACTTCCTTTGGGTGGAACTGGATGAAAATCATTTTCTATGGGTGAAGTCATACTCAATCCAGTTCTCATATACAGTCAATGGTCATATCATTTAGTTAACCCAACATCTAATGTATTAAATCTGTCTGAATTCCCACCCTAACTACTAATTAACTATATAGTGCAGGACTATCTAGTACCCTGGATTTTAAAAGCAATTCAGACGCCATGTCACTTCTTTTGTTTTTGTAAATGCCGTATATGACGACACCAATTTCGAATCAAACCAAACATTTCATGATGTTCATTTGTGACTCCACTGTGTTCTGATGATGAAAATGTAAATGGTTTTTAAAACAAAATTACATTTAAAAATGTTTTAGTTTTTTTTTTTTGCAAAAATTGTTCGACTGCAATGCATTATGGTCTATATTTGCTAATCTGGTGAGCATCGATGCACACTAGTTTTTTGCAAAGACTTCTGGGACATTTCTAGAACACTCCATTTTGGAATTGTAGATTCGGAGATCACTACAAAATGGAGAAACATTAAATAGTGAGTACTGAGCGAGACATAACTTAAATTTTCACAATTTTCCAGTAAAAAATTTGCTGTTTTGTTTTTTTAGTGGACAGTGTTTTGGTTGTTGTTAAATTTTTGCCCCACTCATTTTTTGGACAGTACCCTGTGGTAGTGGGGTTGTTCACTGTGCTTATTTTTACGCGGTACTAGGGTTGTGTCCATTTTGGTGAGTTTTTAAGTATGCGACGAGAGCGAAATTGTGGCGCAACGGCGGAATAAGAAAAAAAAAGAATAGCAAAAACAGACCAGGACTGCTGCTGGTCATAAATATCCTTTTGACAAAGCTCCACTTACCATATATCAGTCAAATATAAGCTTTCGAATCAGAAATTCTTGTCCTTGAAAATTGCTTCAATTAACTTTTTGACAGTGTTCTTGTCTATCAAAAGTCAGACGGCTGTAGCAGTGAGGTAAAAGCCTCTGTGGAGATAATTCACGGTCTCCTTTGTGGTCCCTGTCCAAAAAGTGTAAAAAAAAAAGAAAAGTTAAATCAGATTAAAGAAAGAATCCTCCTGTGTTAATGGTGTCACCCTCATCTATTCACACCCCCATTTTGCTTTTGATTATTTATTCAGAACTCTGCCATCTCACCCCTCCTCCACAAATAAAGCAACCGACAACCCGCTTATCAAACGGGGGGTTCTAGTTTTTCAAGTTGTCATGATTTCGTGATGAGGGGATTTTAATGATACCTAATTAAAATGTTGCGAATCCAAGAGGAAAGCTGCCGCTCTGGAAAAAAAAACAAAAACATTTTGAAATATTTCCGAGGGGCTGAGAGTACGACGTCCCCACCAGGATGTTACGAGGAGAAGCAGCATACAAATCACGCTGAGTTCCCCTGCTTGGTGAAAACACTGTTTAGAGAAAAAGGGCCATCAATCACTGCTCTTCTTAATGGTAAGACAAACCAACCAGAGGCAAACATTCAAATCTTCATCTCGATATTGTGTGTAAAAAACGCTTTGATTTCTCATTAAGCATGCTTTGATTTACTCTTATCCAGAGGCGAAATATTTTAACGGGTGGTTGCACAAGTGATGTATAGCCGGGGCCAATGGCAAACGCTGCCAAACACAAAAGAGCGATGTATTTCTTCCAGGATAATTATATAAATATATAAAAGTTTTATGGTATTTTCAGTAACACTGCTCTAAAAGAGAAATGTTTTCATTGACTGGAAAGTGACAGTTGAATACGCTGCATACATCACAGACACAGAGGATACAGTCATTTGGAGAAAAATGGAGTCTCACAGAAGGCGGCGAGGTCAAGACCCCCTACTCCGAGCCGGCGTGCGCGTACTTGGAAGTCACAGCTGGAGTCAAAATTTAATAAGTGATCCTTTGGGTGAATCTGCGAGGCTGCTGGAGAAGTGGCTCAAGGACAATGGAATCGGAGATGGGCTTCTGAGAGTGCATGATGATGGGACTTCATTGTTAAAATGTCATAGGGTAGGATGGTGAGTGTAATGGTATGTGTTGTCATGACTGTCTGGCTTTATGGTCTTTCCCTAGAGAGTGGATGGACGTGCTTAGCCCTCCTATTATGCCTCCTAGCCCGCGGAGAAGGTCAGGCAACACATGGAACAATCTGAAAAGTCTAGTCAGAGGTAAGCTAACCTTCATTTTAGCCCCTTTAACCCTGGACAGCATTTTATGTCCTTATAAGTCAGGAAGATGGCAAACAATCTAATGCTTTAATGCTAATCAGACAAAAGCCTGCAGCTAATGGATGCAGTCATCGGTGTCACGGCTCGCAGAAATGTTACCTTTTCATCAAAGACTGTGCACAGCATGGTGGGACAGAAACTGAAAGTGTATCTAATTAGAGGTAGAAAAACCCACGAGAGTGGAGCTCTCTGTCCTCCACATAACACAGTAGGTCAGGAGAGACAGACTCATTACAGATCTGAACCCCTTAGACGCATCGACTAGGTTAATTGATGAAACCTTTCCAGTTTACTACATCACTTTTAAACCTCTCGCACAATGTGTCACATAATTAGTTTTCATTCATGTTGCCCAATTTCTGATAAGATAAAGTGCTCCGTCCCATTCATTCCATAACCTTCTTAATGCATTTAACCGCCTGTCAAGTTAATAACTAAATTCCTGCGTTTGAAAGTAGCAGGGATTACAGGGAATCTAGTTACAGTTGTATAACATTGTACTTGGTGGTGGCGTCTTTGCTCTTGATTGATGAGGGAAAAAATGGCTGCGGCAGAAAACTTTTAAATCCACCTGAGTCTGAAGGTCATTCCACCATCCTTGCTTTTAATTCTATTTAATAAAACGGTTGACAGAGTAGACCTTTATTCATATCTGGCATGCCTATGATCAAATATATTATATTCAGTTTTAGTTAAATAAATCTTCTCAAACTTCACTGCAATTATTTTTTACACATTTTTCTATGCATGTTGAGAATTTAAATGTTTCAGATGTTTTTTTTTTTTTTTGTTGTCTTTAATGCAGAAGAAGATGGGTCAGTGAAAGAAGAGAAGGATGAGGATGAATATCTGAACTTGTTGTTTGATCCTTGTCTGAACTGCTATTTTGATCCAGAAACAGGAAAGTACTACGAACTGGCCTGAAAGGATTTTACGTCTTTTTTTGCCTTTTTATATTAATTAAGAGTCAATTCTCCTTTACTGGTCGATTTGTGTTATTGTATGAAATGTTTGACTGTGGCTAAAATGTAATAAAATGCACACATTTCACTAACTCATTAACATGTTAGCTTTTTTAATGATTTGATTTCATGTTTTAAATTAGTGAAATTTTTTAATAAGAAGAAATTTAGTGGCTCAATCAAAATTTCTATTAAAAGTAAAACTGTCAATGTTGTGCTTTTTTGTAATTGCAGATTATTTCAAATAACAAAAGTAAAATAATTATGAGTTCACACTGTTTAAAATTGTTAAAACCTAGTTTTGTCTCTGCGATCAGAGGTACCAGCTTTTACGTTTCTGGATTTTTTTTCCCCCTGCGATATGAACATCATCTGTTAAGGTGCATTTACACCGATTGTGATTTGGGCAACAAATTTGCGTGGCCCGTCTTTCTTTCGCCGCGTGGCGAATTCGTTGCTCGCTGTCTGTTTGAGCTTGACGCCGCAGCTGAATGTGGGAGGAGCTACCAGAGTGTTTTTAGCATGATCGTCATAAGGAGCGGTGTCTGAGGATATCTCACTTTGACTGTATGGATAATAATAGTAATAAATAACAATAAAACATCGGTAAGCATGTATCTATGTTTGTATTTATGTGATTATTTAAAAAAATGTTATTTTTTTAACTCACTCCAGAGGCTGTGTTTGTTTGAGAGCCGCTTCCACTGTGTTTCTGTGTCTCTGTGATTGAAGGCTGAGCTTGAAGGCTCTCGTATTAACCTGAGAGGAAAAAATAAAATTAGAGGACCTTTTTCCTTTTTTTTATATGTTTTTTTATGTCTCGATGACGCCCGAGCTAGCAGTCTCCGCACGCCGCAGCTGCTCTCTGTCTGCCGGCATATCAAGTGAGCGAGCTCCACTGCGATCTGAGCAGAGTGTATCCCGCCTTCGCTCCAAAGCAGCCAGAAGAGCTCTGCAACCCTGAAGTTCTAGTGGGTTAAAGAAATAGATGAACGTTCAGACAAAACCGCTTGCTTTAGTATTAGTATTTTACCCGCTGATCGAGTCACTGAAAACGTCACGAGTTTTTGATTGGCAGAATCGAAGCAGTGACCATTCAGAATTCAGATATTTAAACTTTGGCCGCGCCGCTCAAATCGAGCTGCTGCCTGACCAACATGCCCCGCCCCTCACGCAAATCGCACCACCAGACTTCAGATCGCCTCAATTCCCGTCTGTACTATTGACTTAAAGTCCCCAAATTTTCAAAAAAAACATCCTCAGTAGTATTTTAATAATGATTATGAAGTTTTTAACCAAAATCCCACAGATGAGTCGCCGTGGTCACATCAAGAAGCTCCGTGGAGATTTTCCAGCGTTCTCTGCCCTGCTACCGTAAGTACTGTATGAAACTCACACCAAAAATCCAGTGATGCTGATTTTACCACGGAAATGTGAACGGCGGCTCATTTGACTGCAGTCAATGTGAAGATAGCATCTTCTCTTCTCCAGTACCTGAACTAGACACGCTAGCCGGGTTGTGATGGAAAGAAGATCATTCATTCAAATAGAGTCTGTCTGTGATAGTTTGATCGACAAGATCTAAAAGGAGAAATACTTGGAAATGCAAAAACCAAACAAAATTTTAATTCTGCTTTTAGTTGATTTTATGTCCTTATTCATTCTATAAGTTTTAACATATTATTATTTTTATATTTTACATTATTTATTTTATTTTATCTTGTGAATTTATTTCTATTTTCAACTATATTTTATGTATTTCATTTTAGTATTTTACTATCATTTTAACCCCAGTGTTTCCTGTGGGGATCTATCATATCAGGGTTTGCTGGTTTGGTCTGGGATCGTTGCCGTGGTTCTCGCCCTTGCGGGGGCGACTGGAGTCCTGCACTGCAGCCTCACAGCTGTGGAGTGGACTCCGTTGCTGTCCCGGTCTGGGTGGGCACCATGGCGATGTTCCTTTGACCGAGCTGGCTCCTGGTATGATGGAATCCCCAATACAGTTTCCTCACAGCAGAGCCAAGCCTTAAGTCTATATTAGTTTTCATTTAGAAGTCATTTTTATAAGTATTCATTGTGTGTGGGATCATGGGTTGTATGTGTTGATAGAGGGTGGGGGGTTGGCTTTTATTGTATATGTTTTTAATGTAAAGCACTTCGAGCTGCACGAAGCATGAGAAGCGCTTTTTATAAATAAAGTTTGATTTGATTTGATTTCTTATCAGATTTGTTCTCTTTCTCAAAAAAATGTTACACATACATGTTAACTCAAAAAAACATGATTTTCATTGGAGGGGGACTTTAAGATTGAAACTGGTCACCTCCGTCGCAAATCATATTTGGTGTAAATGCACCTTTAAAGTAAAACAGACAAATATTTTATTTTTTATTTATTAGAAAGATAAGCAAAAATATTTTGAAAATAAAAAGAATTGAAGCTATTTTTGAAGATATTTTTCATATTAGTCTTCCTAAAAAAAAAATCTCATTTAAAGACCTTCTCTAAAGAAAAATGGTGCTTTGGGTTTTTTTTAACTTGTTCTTGATTAAGATCGTTTCTAAAGAAAATTATGCTTTAAGTATGAATATTTCTTCATTCGATTTGGCATGAGTCAGTGGTAGATGAACAAAAGGCCTTTGGAAAAAGCTTGTAGGTGTGGCGTGGAATCTACTACGGCTGTCCTATGGACATCTTTGTTTTCCTTGTCCGAGCGAGCATCTGTTTCAAAACTGTACGGAAAGAAAGCTCCATTATTGCTCACCATTTTGTTGTACTGGTAATGCTAGGTTGGGGTTGTGATGGGAAATGGGGCGGGCTAACTTCATGCCTCATAACTCAGAGGAGAATTTCTAATGAACTCCTGCCACTCTGCAGAAACTATGTCCTGGAAAACGTTTTTAGATTTTGGCTAAAAACATAATTAAAAGAGCACGTGGAACGATTTTAAAATACATCAAAACTGGATCAAAGTGGGACTTTAAAATACTGCAAACTAATTCTGTGCTTCGTTTTTTTCTTGTATCTAAAAGAGCAGCCAGGTTACAGTGTTCTCTTTCATTATGCATTGTTTTTAAGCAGTAGTCACAACTTGCCACGAGAAACCTTGGACATCAAGATCAATAATGTAGAATATTAATGCTCCCATGCTGCCAAAAAATAAAAAAGCAGTTGTGGAAATTGTGCTGCTGGATGAGTCTGAAAAAGAGATTGAATGTTACATAAGCAGCTGTCATAAATTAACCACTACTCATGCATTTTTAACCAAATTTCAATGTTTTATGTCATAATGCATGACTGACTGGGGTATGTCAAGGGATCACCAGTGAAATGGGCTTCTTTGATTTGCCCCCCAAAGTTAAGTAAACTTGGGATTCTGGGCAACAAACCTTCAAGCCTGAAAAGGGTTTGGAACACTTAATCAGAGGCCGTGGAGGATGAAGCAGCACAGCAGCTTTTCATGGAGCTGAAACTGAAAGGAATAAATTGAAAGGCTTCAGAATCATCGCGGTTCATTAGGCTGTTGGTTCTGTCATGAAAATGACGCCATCCATGCAGAGTAAACTCACATTATTTACGTAAACCAGAGTGAGGTCAATTGTGACATTGGCTCACAATATTTTTGGAAGAATGCACTTTTTTTTACCATGTGTTTATTATTGTCTTTTCTGCTGTGAAGAAGGAAAGTTTGTGTTAACAGCATGTATACTTTTATACTTAGCTTTAAGGCTCAGAGCGCTTTACAATCACAGTCCCTTTGACACATTCACACACTGATGGTGCATTCACACCGAAACGCAGCAGGCGCGACCGAAGCGTCAAGTTTCAGTGTTAAGCGTCGCGATTTGGGCATCGGGCGCAGCAAGCCGAGGTGAGCGCGTCAACCAATCAGGGACTCAGCTTTGGGCATGTGACGTTTTCACTAGGGCTCGGTTGATAAAATCGATTTGAATCAATTTTAGATTAACAGATCAATAGTCGTTTAAAAAAAGAGATTAATTTAGCACACAAAGCTAATATCAGCGAGCTTGATGCTAACGTTTATTGGAATTTCCCATAGGACGACTAATGCTAATGCTCGGTTGACAAAAACTTGCATCGCTGATTAAATAAACATATTTATATACTTTTTGTGGTCTAAAACTCAGTTTTTGCTCATACTGTCTTCTACTGGAATAAGGTGTAATGCTATAGCATGATCGCCACCTGGTGGCCAAACTGAAACTCCCTCAAGGAGAGGCAGAACAATGTTTACAATGTTAATAATCTGAACATTTTTTTAGAACTTCTCCTTTTTAGAAACCATGTGACACTGTATGATATAAACAATTTAATTATTTCACTGAGACAGTATGTGAACTTTATCAGATTAATATCAATTTATACTCAAAACATATAGTAGACTATTAATGTATTTCTAAACAAATGTGTAAACTCAAAATTGAATTGAAGAATCGAAATAATCCAAAAAATCCAAATCGAGTTTATTCAGGTTCTTGTGAATCGAATCAAATTGTTTCTGGAAAATATAATCAATACCCAGCCCTGGTTTTTAGTGACTAGATCAAAGAGTAGAAATAAACATTCAAGATGCAAGGATTGCATGAACTTCCATCCATTTTCCTCAACCCACAGGGTCCACAATGACAATGATAAAAAGATCCCCCAGTTTTATTTGTATTTCCCCTCTCTTGGGTTAAAGCTCAAACTGGACCACAGACAGACAGAAGTAAGGTTTGAAACGGCCCTCAGGTGCAGCTCTCGCAATAAGAGTGAAGTAAACAGAGCCCAGAGAGACTCTGAAACATCTGGTGAGAACAAACACCGCGATGTGCTTGCTGGCGCCTCTGCAGAGCTCTCCAAAACATATAAACCTAAGCTGCTCTCTCAAAATCACCCATGTTTTCCATTATGTGGCAACAAATGAATTCCAGAACAACTTCGGCGGTTGCTCCGCGGCCGGCGTGTCAAGGCTACAAGCAGTAAATTTTACATGCATCACAAGAGAGGAGGCAGACGTAAACGCGTATGGTGTGAATGCAGCTTAAAGACGAACATAACCACCAGGAGCAACACGAGGTTCAGTGTCTTGCTCAAATGGTGGGAATCAAACCTGCAAACTCCCGATCAGAGGTCGACCACTCCACCACTGCTCATAATAAATACTGTTTTCTCCACAGAGTGTTTGTATGTTAAGTATTTTTACACAACATTAGTAGTACTAATATGTTAGGGATTAGTTGCTGTTCTGTTGTGGCTCTTGGGCAAACTGATGCATTTACTTTAAGGTAAATTGATCTGGAATGCAGCCACTGGAACAGGACCGGGGCCCAGCTCCTTGATGTGTGGATAATAACTCACACAGGTAAACATTTGCAACGCTCTACATCACTTGTTGTGTGAATTAAGTTTCTTTGTATTTGCCATAAGAGCAAAGAATAATAAAACCTGAAGAGGAAACAGAACAGGATGAAAAATAGAGAGCAACTGCTCTGTACGGAATCACGTTTCCAGCTTCCTTGAGAGCTCTAAATATTTCAATAAGGAGAGATATTGGGAATGCAAGTAAATATGTTTTTGTGATACAGTGAAGCGTGCATTGCATGAATACATAATCTTCAGTGGTGATGCTCGGGATGAACTAGGACCATAAATGAATGAACCCCGAGTCTAGGTCAGAGGTCAGCAACCTTTAAGAGTAAAAGAGCCATTTGGGCTCGTTTTCTACTGATCAAAACCTAGAAGGAGCCGCAATGACTTACATTTGCCTTTAAGAAATTTGGATTTGCATTCATAACCTTCTTTTTGTTTTGTTTTATTTAATAAATGTGAACAATGTCTATTTTTGGCACGAACTAAAGCAAAAAAATAAAAAGATAAAAAGAAACTAGTATCTCTCAAAAAGGTATTTTTTTTCATGTTTTTAACTTTAGTAGCAAAAAAGCTAGCTTGTTGCTTAATTACTTGCTGAACTTCAAATTAGCATAACATTTCTCTGTAAATTAAATCAGCCAAAAATGTTAGCATGTTGCTGAAATAAAAGCTAAACCCAAAATGAGCCTAAACCCCCAGTAGATAACAAATTAGCTAAAAATGTTAGCATATTGCGAAATCATGAGCTAAACTCCAAATTAGCATAAAAAACTAATTAGAGGCCAAATCTGCAAAAAAAAAAAAAAGCTAGCTTGTTGCTTAATTACTCCTGAACTCCAAAATAGCCTAAAATTCCTCAGAAAACTAACTTAGTCAAAAATGTTAACATGTTGCTAAAATAAAAGCTAAATTCTAAATTATTCAAAAAAAAATCAGTAGATAACAAATTAGCTGAAAACATTGGTATTTCACTAAAATATTAGTTAAACTCCAAATTAGCATAAAAAACTTAGCCAAAAACGTTAGCATGTTGCTAAAATATTAACTAAAATTCTAAATTAGCCTAAAAACTCCAGTAGGTAACACATTAGCCAAAAACGTTAGTATGTTGCTAAAATAACAGCTAATATCCCTTTTTTTTTATTTTAATTTACTATTATTATTATTTTATTTTTTTTCAGCCAGATAGCCACTATGGAGAGATGAAAGAGAGATGATCTGGCCTCCAACCACCATCAATAGACCAGAGGTCTGCAACGGTGGTTGGAGGCCAGATCATGCCAAAGAATTGCTCCAAGTGAAGAACTGGGTGGAGGGGGGGCCGGAGGAGTGCCGTCTGGAATGCAAAGAGACAATCATTCATGATTTAAAGGCAAAAAATAGGATTGTAATTAGCTGGGAAGAAAAGGCGGCAAATTTATTGACTGTGTAAAAGAACTGGACTGAGTGAGGGTGACGGTTGCCTTTTTTTTTGCTGTAGAGATGCCGCCATGTTGGAGCCAGACGACAGCAGAAAACAGAGATTGGTTCTAAATCTGTCAATCAAGCATTTTGAACGTTGGATGTGGGGGCCAGGGGGCACCACTTACTTTTACTGAGGCATCCCATTGGCCCGTTTATAAATTCAATCATTTACACAACAGAAAAAAAAGAATAGGAATAGCAAGAACACACTAGATTTTCAATTCCCTGAAGAAATTGCGTCTGATTGCTGAAAGCAACACCGATCTAAAACATTGCACAGCCACAGGCATGATAAAGACCTTCCGTCCGACACGCACGCTGAGTTTCGTCCGCGTAGGTCAAGTACTTTTTGAGATATTAGAGGAAACGTCCGGAATTGGCTGTAGCGCCACCTACGGGAGCACCGTCGTGAAAGTTGTTGCGCTTACTCATCTTACACTGTGGAAGGAGTCTTGAAAATTTGGTGAAGTTATGTGAAACTGTTAAGGAGCTGCAGCGTTGCAAACATTATAATCTCAGCCTGTCTAATTTGCATAACGTGTTACGCAAAAACCGTACGGATCTATCCTCAAATACCAAACAGGAAGTACCCACTGGCTCCAAGAAACCAAAATTCTCTAGATTTTTTTTGAGAATTAAGCCAACATGGTGGCCCTTGTGAAGAAAATGTAAGCCATTTTCCACGAGTGACACCACACCCACTCAGTCCAGTTCTCATATACAGTCAAAGGGCACAGTGAAGGCCTAAATGTTAATGGTCTGTGGAGTGATGAAAGTTGTATGCCAGGGGTCTGCAACCTTCTACTCTGAAAGAACCATTTGGGTTGATTTCTCACCGACTACAACCCAGTAGGAGCCACAAAATCTTCCATCAACCCCTAAAAAATAAGACCCTCATTTGTTTTTATGCTACTGTTACTATTATGATAAACATGAATCAATTGTTCATTTTTCATTAATAACACATACATTAAATGAAAATTATTTATTTTTTTTACAAACTTTTGGCAGAAGCTCATGTGAGTTCCTTTAAAAATAAAAGACAACCTGCCGGATAAGCAGTTATTGCATAAAAATACATATAATTTTACTGTTGTCAAATGTAAATTTAACAAACCAAAATGAAACTGAGCTAATTAATTAAGGGCTTATTGACGTCCATTGCTTATTGACGTCTATTGATATTCTGTACAATGGGACGCACGAAAAGTTGTCAAAAGGTACTTGTTGTGGTGCTGTTTGTTTACTTATTCTTCCTTTACTGGTTTCTCACTTTTTACTTTACAGTTATTTTTTCATTAGTTGTTTTTCTTAAACCAGAAAGCCACATTGGAGAGGTAAAAGAGCCACAAGTGGCTCCAGAGCCTCAGGTTGCAGATCTTTGCTCTACGCTAATGCTTTAAATCACAAAACAACACCGCGCAGTAATCTGAATTGCAAGCTTTTTAAACAAATTTGGACACGCAGCAGCATTTGTAATCGGGAGGTATGGACATAAATCTGGGCCAATATTATTTGAAACCAAAATAAAATATTAATGTTTGGCCGAAAAAATGGGTTACAAAACTCATGATTTCATGGTGGCAAAAAGTATTCTATTTAAGTGTACTTCAAGTATACTTAGTTTATACTAATAAAGCAATATACTTGAAGTTTACTTCATATATATTTTGTAAAGCTAGAATGTTCCAATTTAATCTGAAGAAGTAAATTTATTCAATTGTATATTTGGATCTATAATAAACTTTGTATACTAATCCCTAAGTGTATTTTATCTAATAAGTAAAATCCAATTTAAATACTTTGAGCTGAGGGTTACTACAGGACAAAGGATAGCAAAATCCAGAGGCTGTATTAGTTGGCGAGAAAGCAGCATTTATTCATTCAGGTCCTTCATGAAACCTCTGACCTGGGGACAAATTAAAATATAACCACATTTTTAAGAGATCATAAATTATTGATTTCAATGGCATATTTTGACTTAAAACTGCTTTTATTCAAACGGTTACTTTCTTCTCGATAGGAAATGACACAAGCGCCCCCAGAAGGAAATAAAACCACGTACAAGAGTGGAAAAAATAACTTCCTCACTTTTATTTATAGCCAAACAAAAAGTCTCAAATGTGATAGAAGTTTGAATTATTTCGTAATAAACTGTATACATTTATGGTGGTCATTTCTGAAAAATGTTACAGCTGATGATCAATAAAGATTTTCCTTTTTGAAAAAAAAAAAAAGTAGAAGAAGAAGAAGAAGCAGGTGCACGCGACCAGGAACCAGGAAGTAAACAACTCGGACTTACTCTTTAAAAGAACCCGACATTTTGGCGGATGATTGAATTATTCTCAGCCGTCGAGGTTCTAATGGACCGTCAAGAACAGAACCGGTTCTGGTGACAGAAAGTTAACCGAGCCCTGAAGTTGATAAGAATGTCAACTCAACAGGTATATTCTGCATGTGAAACCCGGTTGTTAACTTTTCTTAAAGATGCTTTATAAAGCAGCCCGTTCCGCTGAAATTCGAGCATTTGTCCCGGTTCGGATCACAGAGGAAGTTCAGGATAAATGGGGGAACGGTACAGGAAGAAGCGGGTAGCAATGGCGCCGTGAATTGACTTGATCGTGCGGAACAGCAGCTGCGCCGTCCT
This sequence comes from Oryzias javanicus, assembly GCA_003999625.1. Lineage (NCBI taxonomy): Eukaryota > Metazoa > Chordata > Actinopteri > Beloniformes > Adrianichthyidae > Oryzias > Oryzias javanicus. The sequence continues at coordinate 30,566,779 of CM012441.1, read as the reverse complement.
CTTCATGCGCATCCCTCAACTTTGACTGATCTGAAGTCATTCGGGTTGACAAATCCAATTCCGTTTCAGGGCCGTAATGTTCACAACTGGCTGCTGGAGAATGACAGCGCGAAGGGGGAATGTATGGGGCCCGGAGATGACAGAAAGAAAATAATAATCGTAAAAAAAATTCTCAAAATAATTATTTGGGTCTGAAAATTAGTTGACTATTTGCTGGCACAAATTATAATTGTAATATTTTAACTACCTACTAATAACTTGTGGCCACAAAATAGTCATTTGTGACTAATAATTACTAATTTGTCTGGAAAAACTATAAACTTGTACCCACAAAATGCTATTTAGTACCCACTAATTACAAATGTGTGCACTTAAAATGCTAATTTGTGCTAAAAAATCCTAATACAATCAATTTTTTTGCTCCCACAAAATGCTAATTTCTTACTACAAAATATGCTTACCAATGTGTTTGCGCAAAAGGCTAATATGTGTCTACAAAATGCTAATTTGTGGAAACAAAATGCTAATTTCTTCTATGTGTGTGCCCAAAAAGCTAAAATGTGCTCTATAGGGGTTAATTTGTTCCCAAAAAGCGAAAACGTGCCCACGAAATTCTAATTTGTTCCAACAAAATACCAATGTGTGCTCTCAAGATGCTAATTTGTTGCCACAAAATACTAATGTGTTTCCACAAAATGCTGATGTGTCTACAAAATACTAATTTGTGGGTACAAAATTCTCCTTTGCTTTATGTGTGCCCAAAACGCTAACATCCCTTCAAAATGTTAATTTGTGCTCACAAGGTGTTAAAATGCCCCAGAAAATACTTGTAAACTGCTAATTATTGCACACAAAATACAAATGTGTGCAATGTAAATGCTAATTGTTACAACAAAACACAAACTTGTTTCCACAAAATGCTAATATGTGTCTACAAAATACTAATTTGTGGTTAAAAAATGTTCCTTTGCTCTATCAGTGTGCACAAAAAGCTAACATGTTCACTCAAAATGCTAATTTATTCCAACCAAATACTGATGCGTTAGCACAGAGTACTAATTTGTGCCTACAAAATGCTAATTTATGGACACAAAATGCTAATTTATGCTAATAAAAATACTCATTTGTTTGCATTAAATGCTCATTTGTTTTCACAAAACACTAATGTGCTCACCCAAAATGCTAATGTGAGACCAATAAATACTTATTTGTACCCCCTGCTAATTTGTGAACGCAAAATACTAGTTTGTGCCCAACTTGTACCCAATAATATACAAATTTGTGCCCACCAAAATACTAATGTGTGCACTTAAAATGCTAATTTGACACCACAAAATAACAATGTGTTTCTACAAAATGCTAACATGTGTCTACAAAATACTAACTAGTGGTTACAAAATGCTCTTTCGTGGTATGTGTGTGCCTTTAAAATGCTAATTTGTGATCACAAAATGCTCTTTTGTTCCTAATAATACTAATTTGTTACCCACAAAATGCTATTAAAATGCTAATTTGTTCCAACAAAATACTAATTACTGATGCTAATACTAATTACACACATGGTATGTGCCTATACAAGATGCTAATTTGTGCTAATAAAATGCTAATTTGTTTCCAAAAAATTCTAAATGCTAATGTGACCAATAAATACAAATTTGAACCCACAAAATGCTAATTAATTGGTATGTGGCTGCTATAATGCTAAATTTTGGCCACAAATACAAATTTGTGTATGGAAATAACTAATTTGTACCGACAAAATACAAATTCATTCCCACCAAAATACTAATGTGTGCACTCAAAATGCTGATTTATTTCAACAAAGCACTTTGTTTGGATAAAATGCTAATATGTGCATAGAAAAGGCCAATTTCTTATGTGTTCAGTAAATACAATTTTTTTTTCCTAAAATGGTAATAAAATGCTAATTTTTCCCTGCAAAATACTAATAAATGTTAGTAGTTACTAAATGCTAAATTTCGGCCACAAAATGTAAATCAGTATTTAAAAAATGCAAATTTCTGTGGACAAAAATATTTTTTCATGTCCAGAAATATTTATTTTCAGGGAACTATTAAAATAAATAAATAAATACCATCATGTCATGTCCAGGACTCCGTAGAAATCTGGTGATGCAACAGCAGCCGCCACTTTGCCTCTTAATGTGAAATCTGGCCGCTTGTTAATCATGAGTAAGTCCTAACTGTGTTTTATTGAGTAACTATTGATTAGCTGATAAGGAAAAATGAGGAGCTAATCGGAATCAACTTAATAACTGATGAACTGCTAAAAAATAGGCCCCCTGTGATTTGTTAAGTAGATAATAAGCAGTTCCTGGAGAGCGGAGCAGGAAGGGCTATTTGTAATCATTACTTCTTGACTATCTGCAAAACTTTTCTAATTAGATTAGAGGATCCTGATTAACTGAGCAGCACTTAACTAAGTATGACTCATTCATGACTAATTACTTGGACATTATAGCTGCTGTTGTGCATGCCTCAGTACCGAGTAGGCTTTCATTACTCCTCCGGTTACTAAGTCATGTATTTTGTCCACTCAAGGAAACTTCACGAGTTCTGCTGCTGTTAATTTGTTACTTCGCCCCTTGCTGACGTTCTGAGTTATCACTTGTACTTCATCAGTGCTTAATAACCCTCCCGATGATTGGTTACCGTTTTGGCGTCACTGACAAAAATCATACCCAGTAATCTATCAGGATCAGGTAGTGGGGAGAACTTTGGAGATACATTACATCCGTGAGAGCCGAGTCCAGAAAAGGAGGAAACTGGATACATCAATCATACTCTTGAATGTTTACATTTCTGATTATAAATGATGGGAATTAGTTTATGAAACATGGAAATCTGTTCTCACTTTCTTTTTTTTTTTTTTTTTTTGAAAGAGAATTTTTGTAGAACTTTTTGACATTAGGAACTAATAGAGTGGGCGATGCATCAATTTTAATCGATTAATTTGAATTTGCTGTTTTAAGAAGATTTATTTCTTATGAAAGTCTGGAATTTTTTTTTTTTTTTTTTTTAACACTCAGCTCTGTTGGACTTCCATTGTTTGGAAGATTGCCCGTCTCTAACAATACACAAACAACAGCAGCTAGCAAAGAAGAGCTTGTTTCAAAAAAGAACCGTTTCTTGAGTTCAATGGAACTTGTTAAGCAAAAAACTGCAACATCTTCTGGAGCTTGTTGCTACCAAAAGTAGGAGTCCAACAATTTAGTTTCTATGGCTGAAATCGAGGAAGTGCACCTCCCTACGAGAAGCTCAAGCTAACGGCAGCTCACAAAACACCTACCTCACTGATTTACAAGCGTTTCTACAGCTTGTAGTTATCTGCCATTGAATTCACATCAACCTCCGAATAAGATGTTAAAATAAGAGTTTCTTTTATATATTTTCTGTCATTTTTGTTTTGAGATCTACTCTGATGAAAATTTTGTTTTTCTTGTCACATTTTGTAATGATGGTGGACATATGTAAAGAAAAGATAAAAATAGCAATTTTGAGTTTAAATTTTATTGATGTGAATCAGGAGCAGATGAAAAAACCCACAACTCATGAATTAATAATGAACTCTTGCCTCTATGCAGAAACTTTGTCCTTGAAAACATATTTTTAAATTTTAGAATTATTATTAATTTTTATTTTATTTTATATATATATTTTATAGTATTTTGCCCATTTAAAATTCTATTTATTGTGATGAATTTTGTGATTTACCATCACTGTATTATTTTTTTTTCTGTACTTTTATATTCCTATGTTTTCTATTATCTAAGCTCAAATTTATTAGGTGGAGGCTTTAAAATATGTGTTTTTTCTTCTTTATCCACTGTGTTTAATTTACATTTCTCATAAATTTTTGTAACATTTAGAATTAAATTAACGCTAAAGTTTGAACAGTCTTTAAGTTGAGTCATTTCAGAAGTCCAGTTGCTTTGACTCAACTTCAAGACGTCGTCACCTGGACAAATGAGAACTTTCGTCAACCAAAAATGTTGACAGTTATAAAAAATAACTGCTTTGTATTTTTTGCTACTTCTTCTTCTTTTTTTTTTTTTAAAGTCATCAACCAGTTATTTTCCGCTGAATTAGAAATAGCGAGAAATTAACCCAAAGTTGAGCAAGACTCCGTCATTCTTGTGTTCATTCAGGTAGGAAATACATCTGCACAATAAACCAAAAGACGGCGTAAACTGTGATAAATGTTTACCGTAAATATCTATGCTAAAGCAATCTCATGGCAACTTGAAGTATTTAACGAATAAAAAACAAAATCCTTCTACGCATCTGACCAATCGAATTGAACCCTTTTATATCAGTTGAATCTAATTTAAATAAAAGTGTTGCAGTGAAATGGAATTGTTTTTGCTATTTGTTTAAGTATTGCGAAATTAATCAATACTATCCCACATCATGAGTTTTTGTCATATTGTTGTGCAGCCATAGTGGAAAGTGAAAAAAATGTCAGTCTTAGCAAAAGAGTGTCAGCTGCCTATCAAGTATTAATGTGTCCTTTGTGACTTTGCAAATCCTGTAGGGAGAAAAAAGAAAAAATCTTTGTATGATTTTTAATGAGGCAATACTCTTGGAATAGAATGACTCAACTGTGACAAAAAGCATCAATCAGATCACAAAAAGCAGGAGGCTTTGTCTAAACCTCCATAAAATTGGCCCATTTTTACCACCATTCATTGAGCTCATGGTGGTTGTTGTTTTTCGTGTGAGATGGCACCGCACGCGATGGGCTGCTGGATTACTGCCGTCTGCCGATCACAATGTTGCTTCCAAATCAGCGCTTCAAACAGAGCCTCCTCTTTCAAGATACCAAACTCTTTGGATCTCCACTATCCCAGATCGTCCGGAAAAGTTTTGCTCTTACTTGGGTAGAACAGCGGTGAGATTTATAACCTGCTGCTGTCGAGCTGTCATATCTGCTGCAAGTATTTCCTTTTATCCATGCCACACATCATGAACTGAGCTGTTGGGTTTATGGGCTCTTTAACTACCCCACTGTTATATCTTATTGGATTCATTTGTCTTTTTAGGCCGGGTTAAGGCTTCACCCTGGCATCATTGCATCAGTGATCTTTGTGGTGGTGGCGGCCGTGGCTGCCGCTGTATTGATCATACGAAAATACTGCTTCCCAGTCAAGTAAGCAAGCTTGATTACTTGATTGCTGAGCCGTAACCAGATTATTTTAAGGGAGAAGTCATCGGCTTGACCGGTCACGTAACTTTATTCCAGCGAGACGGCGTACAGATACTCTGTGCTGAGGGGAATGGAGGAGCAGCAGTCAGCGGTGACAGAGGAAGATGGCGACAGGGGGCTCCTCACAGGGGGAGAGGAGTCAGACGAGGTCAGTGTATTATGGCTTCCTGTACTCTACCTTTCACTCTCCTCTGTCTCCCTGCACAAGTCAACGCAGCGGTAACCCTCTCATTACATGCAACTCCCTCTTTTCTCCTGACAGGATCTGTTGGAATAAATCTCGGACTGGGATGCTGCAGGAGTCTCTGAAGTGGAGTTTAATATTGATGGATTTTGTGGCGTAAGCCTCCAAATAACTCATTTTATTTTATTTTGTTTAGTTATTTATAAAAAGTATTGCTATGGTCTAAAAACAAAAACAAGAGATTTGCTACAATCAAGGGCAAACACAGAACAAATTTGTCACATTTAGAGGTGAAACCAGCAAAAACACGTTTTTTTTTCCTTTATTTTTATTTAACCCAAGTCAATAGATGTTTAATAAGATCTATTGATTTCTTCCCTGAGGACAGGTTTACAGCATGCCTGCACCGACAGTGCCTTCTGTTCCATCAATTCAAATTTCAGCCAGACTGTTACTCTGTATTTGTCAAATAATCACATTTACTGGTTTTGTTCTTGAATCTGATAAGTTGAGCTCATACATACCTGGGGAGAGCACACAAACATTTATTGATTAGCTCTTGCCTATGCTCCAGTTTAACTGTTGTGCAACCAGCAGGGAAGAATGCAACCTTTAGAAAAAGAAACGTCTGTAAAGCCACGTTCACAGCGCCCTCGACAACATTCGAGTGGCTACTTCCAAATGAAAAGTCTGTAAATGTGTTTCAGGCTTTGGTGTTCAAACTCTCCCGTTCACGTGTCGCTACCAATGACTGTATATCTCCTCTCGTGTTCCAAATAGGAAGTACCTGCAAGTTGCAAGAAGGCCAAAGTCCCATAGACTTCCATTGAGAAATAGACAGTTATTTCTAGGGATGTCCCAATCCGATCACGTGATCGGAAATCGGGCCCGATCACGTGGTTGAAGACTCGATCGGAATCAGGCTCTGTTGTCTGATCAGGATCGGCTATTTCATTTATAATTATTCTGATCAGCGCTTTATATTTCAATCTTATTATTCCAGAAAAATACTCCACTAGAAGTCTGCATGTCATGAACAGATGACAAAATGTTATTCCCGGAAAACACAGCAGAAAACGGCAACAGTTCAAGCAGAAGACTGATGTAAACAGCTAGCTAGCTAGCCGATCACGGATTCAGACTTCCGGGATCAATAACTCTTTTGAAAATGCTTTAAACTGACAGTTAGTGTCTCTAAACAACAACCTCTGAAGACATTTCAACAGAAAAAGACAGAGTTTAGTTTCTTTTAATGTTAAGCTTTTTGTGCAGCAGAGAGATGGCTAAAAAGCTGCTGCTAACTGCTACATGCTAGCGCTGTGATACTCCTTAGGACCCGAGCTGTCCTTTGATATGCCTGTTTTATTTATCTGAAAGAGAAATAAAAGTTAAGAAAATTAACTGCTATGATAATAAAACCGAAATGTGACGTCTTAAGAGCTTAAAGAGAAGCACATAATCTTAAAAAACAAACAAAAAAACTAATAAATGAAAATTAATAATGATCTGAGCTAGTCATAAACACTCATCAAATTCATGCTAAAACAGTCATAATTTATTTTTAAGAACTTTAAATGAGGACAGGAATCACATTTGGTCTAAAATGTTCAATAGCTCTAAAGATATTAAAGCTAGTCACTAAACTTTCTCACATGACTAATTATCACTTATAGAACAAGAAAATATGATTATTTTCCTAGATTGTATTTGCTCTATTTTTACTTGGCTATTAAAACTACTTCACAGAAGAGTTCTATTTAAGTTTTTAGTGATAAAAGAAGGTTAATAAAATATAAATCAGGGACAACACAAATCTGTTTGTTCAATTTGTTCATGTTTTAAATATGTTACAAAAGTATCGGATCGGGACTCGGTATCGGCAAATCCACAAAATCCAATGACTCGGAATCGGATTGGGACCAAAAAAACCTGATCGGGACATCGCTAGTTATTTCTCAATCATTTTATTTGTCAGAATAACCATTCTTGCTCTGATGCATTCTTCTTTGCATGTTTTTTTCTAATCCAAATTAAAAAAAAATGTTTGTTTTAATTTATTGTCAATTATTCAAGTTATAAACTGACAGATGCTTCAGTAAAAGCATGTAGCTCCTGCTGATTAATATATTTTCCCCAATCCACTTTCAGTGGAAGGGTTGTGGAATTCCAACAAGCCGCAACAAGCTCACTCGTGATTAGTTCCTCAAAAAACGTGACTCGAACTAATCACCGTCGGGGGGTGGCAATCGGTTATGTAAAGGCGCATTTAGGGCTTATGCTTCAAAACTTTTGCGTCCACGTGTACACACCGTATTTTCTGGAGTATAAGTCGCAGGAGCAACAACTGTTTGTTTTCGGACGACACTTCTTCTTCTGCCACTATTAGAAACAAATAGAGCACCCTCTAGTGATTGTTAGCAGAAACAACCACTAAAGTTCAACCGGTTGTTAGTGGAGAAATAATGAAGATATGAGTCTATTTATGTTTAAAAAAACACAAATAAGTCGCTCCTGAGTATAAGTCGCACCCCTGGCGAAACTATGAAAAAACTGTGACTTATACTCCAGGAAATAGAGTACGTTTCTACGACCATATTCGGGCTGTACATACAAAAGCATTGAACGCATTTTGAAAGTTAAACCAGGTCAAACTTTGACTTGGATTTGGTAGTGACATGTGAACGACATCCCCTTTAATTTACAAAAGTTTCAACTGTTCGAAAAATTGATATTGGCGGAGAAATGAGTAGTTGAAGTTTGCGCCCAGCCGGAATTTTATGATACTGAGAATTACAAATATCACGAAAGAGTTGTTAAAGAAAAAAAAGAAAAGAAAGATTCACCAGATTTGCACCACGTTGACATTTTTGCACAGTCTCTTTCAACAGTAGGTGGCGGACTTGCACAAGTAAACAATAGAAAAAGAAAGGAGAAGAAGCCCCTCCAAAGGCGAACGTAGCTTCATTGTTTACATGATTTAAATTCACAGATGTGTTTAATATAAATTGAAATATCATTGAAAACAAATGTTTTTGGCCTTCCTCAATTTAAAATAGAATTTTTTTTTACAGAAAAAGTGTAAATATGGCTCACATATATTGCTTTGTTTTGCACAAAAGTCGCCTCTTCAACTAAAGACTACCTCGACTGTATCACAGCCGGAATGCTGTATGTCTGGAGTGAAAGGCAGGACTGCTCACCTCTTTACTGCTGTGAAAAATTCAGTGGATAAACACGTTTTAACCTCAGGTTTTGTGCTGCAGTCCTCCTCTCCTCTTTGGTGGGAAATGAAACTGGAAGCCACCAGACTCCATTGAAATGTGATGTTTTTCTCCTTATAGATTTCATGATGCTTTATCAGTCTTCAGATCTAAGCATTGCATTCAAAGTGTAACCGGATATTTCTGAGAGATCCACTCTCGGTTTCTATACAGCAATATTTATTTGTGTATTTAAATGAAAGTAAAACAAAAGTTGGTGGGAAAATAAATGAACTAGTCCTACAATAATGCTGAAAGATGTTGTGGAGCATAAGTGAATAAATCAAAAAGCGAATGCTATATGGGAGTGTTTTTTAACCCGACAGTGTAATAAATGTCTTTAATTAGCCACACGGGCCTTTATAAATGTGCGTGTTTAGATGAATGCGGTGTTACTGAGAGCCTGGAGAAGTGGGCTGCTGAACCGTGTGAGAAAGATCCAGCAGAAGTGGAATGAGTCGTCACAAAGAGATCAAGCGTTGCAGATATTTTAAACAATCTAATTGATCTGAAGCTAAGAATAGCTGCGGTAAGACTCCGACTCTCCACCAGTTGGCTGGTTTCCCTTTGAAATGATCTCCCCTTTCATGCTAACATTAACCCACTTAAGGTCAATTTGCTGTAGAGCTCCGACTCCGCTGACTTTTAAAGGGCCACTGAGGCTGAGTGATGTTGCATGATGTTTTTGACTTTTTACCACAAAAGGAAAAAAGAAAAAAATACAAACACTTGCTTGGAAGCTGCAAACAAACTCTAGTGGGAGTAGATGTAACAGGATGCTGAGACCAGCTCTGGATAAATGATTTATTAGTGATCAGGTCACTGAGTGTTTTCTTCTCTAGTGTGACAAGGAAAGACAGAAACAATTGTGTTTTCTTTAGTATTGTGTTATCAAATGATTTTTTTGGAGTATTTTAGCTGTCTATCTTATAAAAATGGATGGACGGACATAAAATCGGTGGGTATTTTGGGGATTGTCCTCATTTTGTTCATCATCTGACACTGAGAATTTCCCGTTTTTCATTAAAATCAACCCTTTCAAATGTACTTTGCATTTGCAATCCATCACTGACTTTATAATGTTTTTACCTTAGCAAAACGAAACTAATCATAAATACTCAGTTCTGAAAAATCAATGGTTTGTTTCCCAGTTTACGGTGGTGCACACCGACCCTCTGCTGTTCTCTTTAGGTATTACACGTGAAAACGAAGCTTCTGCTGCAACAATCCTGAATGTTTTGTCATGTTTGTGTGCCGATAATGAATGCGTTATTTGCACAACTTCACCGCTGATGAGAGGAGTTTGGCTTGTTGAGGTCACACAAAGCCTGAAATATTCATTAAAAAGGAAAGCGCCCTCAAAGCTCGCTCATTATTACTGTGTGAATTTTTTCTGTGTCACTATTTTGCTAAATTAATAAAACTTCAAACAAAAATGGCTTTAAGGGGAGAATTCTTTTATCTTTGAGAGGGTGTTGAATGAAAATGAAATTTTTTTTCTGTGATTTTCCCCAATTTTTAGCAAACTAAGAGCAAGATATGAAAAAAAAGACAATTGTAATGTGTTGTTCTTTAACAGAACTTTTATCAAGCAGAAATCCTTCATTGGAATTTGTGGCCTATAAACATCTGTGGTCAGACATTTTTTTTATTTTTAGTTTGTTACTCAACAGCCTCATTTGTGTGAAAGCTTTACAACATTCACATTATTGTGATTCTCTTCTCATTTTCATACATTTTTCGGCATGTTCAACGATTTCTGTAATATTGGTTTCAAAAAGTTCAGCTTGTTCAGGGTTGTTCACACTACTGCTTGTACTTTTGGTATTTATAAACGTTATTATTTTTGAAATATTGAGAAATTGTTCAATCCTTAAAAACGTTTTGCTCTTTGAAACTTGTGAACTTCTGCATCCTTTCAGCTAGAGACAGCATTCAAACTTTAAAATATTCATCAACTACTGAGTTTTTACTGTAATTTGGAGTTTGGCTAACATTTTAGTATTATGCTAGCAATTTTTTAATAATATAGACATTTCCAGCTTTTTGGCTAATTTGGAGTTTAGATAATATTTTAGCATCATGCTAGCTGTTTTCGGCTAATTTGGACATACTTCCAGTTTTTTGACTAATTTGGCGTTTTGCTAACATTTTAGTGTCACGCTAGCTGTTTTTGGCTAATTTAAGCTTATTTACTACTACTACTACTACTACTACTACTACTTTTTTTTTGCCTAATTTGGAGTTTAGTTAATATCTTAGCATCATGCTAGCTGTTTTTGAAAAATGTAGACATATTTCCTTTTTTTGGCTAATTTGGAGTTTAGCTAACATTTTAGCATTATGCTAGCAGTTTTTGGCTGTCTTAGAGATGTTTCCAGTATTTTATATAATTTGGGATTTAGCTAATGCTTTAGCAAGCACTCAGCATTTTCAGATAACTGTTCCGCCATCTTTAGCATCCACATTCATTTTACAGCATTCATACTTGCATTATCGCAGGTAATGCTAAAAATCTAGTTACTATTAAAATTAATTTATATAGATTTAAACTCTGAAATATGTTCACAAACTTCTTCCATTCTCAGCAAACAGTATAAGTACATACGCTGTATTTAATTTGGGATTAAGTCGATCCTAGTTCCTTAACACGCTCTTTTAAAATGTCATTACCATCCCACGGTTTTTGAGGATGCTCCTGTTGCTTTAAATTTCTCTATACTGTCTTAAAAAGCCTGCTGAGTTGGTTCAGATAATGGAATGGCTGGAATAAGTACATATTTTTGCAGTTTTGCTCAGGTTTCGGCCCAAGAGCTCCACGTCAGCAGGGTGGATTCTTGTTGACATGCGGTGTTGACCTCTGCTCTTAAAGGATTAGGACATTTTTCGCTACTGAAATGTGATTAATGACTTGTTCCTGTGCACACAGCGTTAGCTGCCAATAATACTTCCCTTCTAGTGCCTTGGGATCATGTAGAACCGTATTTATGCTGTCCTCGTTCTAATGAATCGAGTTTTTGTATTTCTTCTGCCAGGTTTCTAGGTTTAATTTCACGTCTGATACGATGTTTTTTTTTTTTTTTTTGTCTTATCAGGAAATGTGTTTTTTCATGGTTGAAGCGTAATCCTTTGATTGTTTTCTTCCATAGTTCCTGGCATTTTTTTCTTTTTTTTATTATTCTTGCTGTTTGTGTGAGCTGCTTTATGCAGATATGGGTTTTGCTCAAATTTACATACAAATAGAAAACTCTGACAAGCGGCACAATGATTCTTTAACCCCTTGTTTTTCTTTCATTTACGCATTCATTTTGAAAACTAAAACTTTTGACCTCGCATCCATTGTGCCTAATTTTTCCCCAGACGCCTTCATGTTCAGCGGCTGCACATTATCCACTTCCTGGAAATCTCGTTGCTCAAGTGCAGTCGGTGTGTCTTACTCAGACAGATTTTTTTTTTTAATTATTATTATTTGTCACAACAGAAACTTGATCTTCGAGTTCAGAGAGGGTGTGTATCTCTCCTTTTCTGCTACATCCTGGTCTTTATTTCGCGCTGAACACCTGACCTCTTTTTTTGCATATCCAAATACCATGTGTAGTGGTTGCTTTATGCATGCGAGATGTTATCAGTCACTGATGGTCTGGAAATGTGCTTTTACCTTGGATTTTGGAGCAACTGAAGTACATCTGAAAGGATTCTTGTTCTGAAAGCGGTGGAAAACATTGGAATCTGAAATTATGAAATGTCAAGGTAAGGTTTCTCGTTTTGTCAAGATATGTGGGTTTGGTTTTATAATCGCTGATCATCTTCTTTTTGTTCTATTGGCAGCTGTTCTGCACCTTACGGCAGTGATCCTTGTACTTCTTGTAGCATGGGAATTTCTCAAGACTTCATTTGATGTCCAGGATTTCCAATGGACAAAAACTAAAAGTATTATGAGTGAGATACATTTACATAAAAACTGTCTTTTTTTTTCTCAAACCACCATCTTTGATTTATTATAGGTACTGAGGGGAAAATCAAAGCAGGTGAGTCAAAGATCCTGAATTTTCTCTGTGACAAAATGAATCCTATTTCATGTCTTTTTTTTCTCTCCCTTTATAATGTGGCACTCTAAAATATGTCAGTTTCTGTCGATGTTTTAGAAATTAAATCTGCGCCCAAGTGCAGCCTCTCCAGAGACTGCCCTCCCGATCGGTTTGCTGTGAGTGTCAGGAGTGGCGCAGGGGATATTGTTGGGCCACGCATCTGTTTCAACGGTGAAACGTGAGAATCCGTTCAAGTTTGTGTAAAGGATGTCCTAATGGTACAGAATCTTCATTTATCGGAACGACGAGCGCCACTTTCAGCTCTTCATTGGTGTCTCCACAGCATTATGAATAATGTATTAAACAATGTGGGAGAAGGACTGAACATTGTGGTGGTGGATGGTAAGAAAATACCCCCATACTCTGTCGTTTTTTTTTTTTTTTTTTTTTTGCATATTTCTTTGTTTGTTATTAGCATCTGCTTCAAAATGAAACTGTATTTGCCGTCTTACTTATTTGTGGTATTAATAAACCAACAGATATGCTTATGTCACAGGTGAGAGGGGAGTCGTTGAAAAATATGGCTTCCTTAACATGGATTTTGGAAGTATGAGTTTTGACACTTTTTTAAGCTTCAAATTTTAGTTTTTGTATTTAAGTAAAAGTTTTTTTTCCACTTTGATATAAGACAGAGACGATATCCTGGCGTACTTGAAAGAAATCCAACCTGGGAGGATTGTGCTGGTGGCTTCATTCCATGATGTTGCAACACTGTAAGCCCAAATTTCATCCTTTCAACAGCTTAAAAACCATCACATGTCAGAAAAAGCTGACCCGATCTGCTTTGTTGTGCCAGACTGACAGACGAAATTAAGGAGATATTTGTTGGGATGGGAAGCTCTTTCATCACTTCCCTGAAACTCAAAGACAACTGGGTGTTTGTCGGGAGAGCGGGGACAAAAATCAAAAGCGTCTTTGAGAAGGTTAGTGAGGTGTCTGCGTTTGTCGCTGCTTTTGTTCTATTTGTGTCAGAAAAGACCATGGGATACAAAGAAAATAAGACTAATCAAAGAAATGTTTTCTTTCTTTTCACATGTCAGCAAGCTGTTAATGACGAGAACACCAATGCTTTTGAGAAATGGCCAAACATGGTGGAGGTGGCCGGTTGTTTCCCAAGGTCCCTAAACGCCACGCTATAACCCAGGAGGGTCCAAAGTTTTTGCAAAGTGGAGTGAGGTGAAATTGTGGGAGGGCCAACCAAACAAACTACAGTCTTTGAACCATGATAATAACATTTAATACAAATGAACTATTTCATGAAATGGCATTACTTCACATAGAACAGACATTAATTTAAGAAGGGCTGGGTAAATAAAATCAATTAATTGATCTAAGTTTAATAGATCATTAATGTTAAAGTCCACTAGCTTGATACTGGGATTTCTCATAGGACGGCTAATGCTAACACTCGGTCGAACTAAACATACATTGCTGACTAAATGAACATCTTTAGAAACTCACAGGCATGAACTCTTTTAAGGAAATATGTTTTAAAGTCACAAAACATTGTTTTTTGCTCATACTTTCTTCCTCTGGAATAAGGTGTAATACTATAGCGTGATCGCCACCTAGTGGCCAAACTGAAGGAGAGGCAGAACAATTGTTGGAGCTTCTCGGTTTGAGAATCCAGGTAACGCTGTATGATATTGATCTCATTAAATACGTTTTACAGTATATGAACTGTATCACATTATTATGAACATTTTCAAAATATGTAAATAGATTTTTCATGTATTTTTAAACAAATGTGTCTAAACGTGCAAACTCAAAACTGAACTGAATTGAGTGAATTAAAAGAAAAAAAAAATCTGAATTGAATCAATCCAGGCTATGTTAAATCAAATCGAATCAATCCTGGAAATTATTGGTGATACCCAGCCCTACATTTAAGGCTTGTTTCCACTGAGTGGTACAGTGCGGTCGTACAGCCGAGTGTTCAACTCAGCCTCACTTCCACTGAGCGGTAGACAATTAGAAAAGCAGCAACAATGGAGGTCATCCAGCAGCTCATTTTTTTCTCTCTTTGCTTTTTGTATAACCTAAATTTAATGTTTTTTGAAAGATGATTGCAGACGATCGGAAACATTGGCTTAAATTAGAGCTACATTGCCACTTTCTAATGTCATCATCACTTTTTGCCAATAAATGGGTGGCCACAGCGACACTCTATTTTTCCTTGAACCTATAACCAATGGAGGCCCTCAAGAGGTATGCGTCAGTACTGTTTGATGGGCTCATTTTACAATGAAAAAATACGTAAAATACCGGACCGTACCCGACGGCTCAGTGGAACAAGCGTTAAACCCTTCAACACCTGAGGCATCTCCAGTGACATTTTTAACATACTGTAACTTCTCAACCCTTAACACAATGAATGTAACTCCAACAGACTCTGAAAGAGAAAATAAATCGCGTCAATTATTAAAAAATTACAGTATATCAAAGGACATAAACAATGGAGCTCCACTGGAACATTAACAGTGGAGTTAAATACAATTTACCAATATGACTGCAAATTTTGTTTTTCAAGAAATAAAAGGGAAAAAAAAAAAAGTCTGGAAGATTAAAAATCCCCAAGATTAAATCTGTGTTTATGTGAAATTATATCATTCTCAGCTAAATGCTCACTTCAAACTTTAAATCATCTGAATTCAACTATTTAAGAAATAGTACACACAGATTCTAGAAAGTGTTTGAGGATGTATTTATTTAATGACAGGAGCCTGGAAGGCTGCTGGAAATCTTGGACATCCCTCCCATAATGCATCCTGTACTGAGGAAATTTCAATGTCAATTTTCTGTGGAGACTGTGAAATGATGCCAACAAAAATCCACTGAAACACAAACTGTGTTGGGAGTTCTTTTCTGTTTGAAGAACGTCTTAAAAGACGTTAGATTTCAATGTTGTGTCATTATTATTATAATAAAATGATGGAATAAAAATAAAGAATAAAAAGGTTTCCATTGATATTTGTATGAGTATTTATTTATCTCCTATATTTACACATGTAAGCTTTGACATGTAATGCTTTCTCAATGGGATAAAAAGAAATAGTGATGAAAAAAATGTCAATTTTAGATTGAAATACCTTTAAAAATTAATATTTATTTGACATACTGAGCTTAAATTTTAAGAGACTATCCCCCAAAGTCTAATTTAAAAATACAGTATTCATCCTAAATTGAGGATAAACTGCTGCATGGATTCATGCTGAGTTCCCAGGAGTCTCACATTATTCCTAAATGATTTCTCCATAAGAATGTAAAATGTGAATTAACTTAAAACATATACAGACAATCCAGCAGAGGCATCTGTGCCTCATGGGGTTATAAGGTTTTTCAAAGGATATGAAAAATCATTTTTTTTTTCCCCTTTCACATGTCTGTGCCGTGATAATTCCCACATCCAGCCAGTTCTATGTATGTTTGCCTTTGTTTCATAGAACTTTAAATCTCCTCTTTGAGAGATTCCTTGTCTTTTTTTACCTTTTACTCACTCTCTTTCCCTGAAGGATGTGAATGCTCAAACCAAAAAGAGGTCTTTATCCAGCTGAAAAGACGCCCACTGAACAGTGAGCCTCGGAGACTCTTTATCCTGTCATGTCCTATTAATTCTTCTCCACACAATATTCTCTGTGTGAGACCGGCCGAACAGCAGGACTCCCACCTCATCAACTGGCAATGATGTTGTCATTAGAAGGCTTGCAGCACTTCATCTATTTGTTTACCAGGAGGAAATGTGCATAGATGGATCTCAGGGTTTTCTTGTGCATCTTTCTCTTATATTGTTTTTCTTGTTGAAAAAAATGTTACTGTTAAGGGTGTGAAAGTCTTCCTACGACGCACAACCGAAAGGTTCTCTCTCGACAACTGGCTTAAATGCGTGTGAACGTATGTGTCCTAGCAAGTGCAGGGATTCAGTAAGCTGGTGAAGTACCTCGCTGAAGCATCCGTCAGTGTGGGAGGAAAACGGCGCTTCTCTCTGCAGGTGTTAACGGGGTTTCGTCCTCTGCCCTTCTCCACTCTCATTCTGCACCACGTCTGAGTTCCATCGAAATTCTTACGCGTTTTCGCTAATGCGATGACACAGCGCTCCTGCTGTCTTCCACCAGATGACCTGACGGCGTCATCATGCATATCGGCCCGTCTCACTGACATCTCTGCTCGGGTGAGAGGGAACATTTACATCAGTTTTTCTAAAGTTCTGGTCTTCCAGGCCAAAACTTTCCATCAAAGTCCCCATACACTCCCTGTCCCCTTTATTAGGTACTCCTGACTAGTACCAGGTTGGACCTCCTTTTGCCTTCAGAACTGTCTTAATCCTTGGTGGCATAGATTCATCAAGGAACTGGAAACATTCCACAGAAAGTTTGGTCCATATTGACATGATAGCATCACACGGTTCCTGCAGATTTGTCGGCTGAACACCCATGATGCAGATCTCCGATTCCACCACATCCCAAAGGTGATCTATTGGGTTCTGGTGAATCGGGTGTGGATCGGGTGTGTTCAGTGACTCAGTGACTGGACTCATCTGATCAGTCAGTGGCTCTCAATAAACTAAAGGATATAAACAAAATAGTTGAAACCCTTCAGTGAATCACAGATGAATATCTGTACAATAATCGTTTAAAACGGTAATATTTTGCATAAATCACACATTTCTTTTGAAGTGTCACATTTGTATGTCACACCACCATTCAGAACCCTTTGGATCTGGCTTCCTGAGGCTGACAGCATCAGATTCAAAGCCTCGACTCGTGTCTATAGAGTGTGTACTTCGCTCTGCCAAAGCATGGGGACGGTGGTCCCTAAAGCAAAGATCACAAACTCCTCAGTTCAGGGATACCATGATGGTGGAACGCACTTCCGAACTCTCCACACGCCGCTCTCAATCTCTCAAAAATCAGTTGAAAACCCAACTTCCTGTCTCTTCCTGTTAGTATTTGATGCCTTAAAGCTGACATGTATTTAAAGACCCACTCCAATGAAAATAAGGTTTTTTAATAATTTTCCTGTAGCATTTTTTATGATTATAGAAGAGAAAATTATGATTAAAATAGTTTTTTTTATACAAATTGTTGTGAATGATAAAATAAAAATATGCAGTTGCAAAGTAAGGGACGAAGGTGCTACAATCTGTAAGCAGAAAGCTCCCTCTTACATTTCATTCACTTGCAGACAAATAGATCCGTGAACGTCTTTGTTTTCCTCGTCTGAGCTGGAATCTGGATCTAAACTGTTCGGCTTGACAGCTCTGAAATTGCTCGCCATTTTTCTTGCACTGCTAATCTTAGCTTAGGCGCGTGAGGGGCTGTAAGCTAGCAGGAGAGAGTGTAAACAGGGGGTGGGCAAACTACGGCCCAGGGGCCAGATGCGGCCCAGTAACCTATTTAATCTTAAAATATATTAATTAGGTTTAGGAGTACAAAGTTATCTGTAGTCAAATGTCGTCCAATAAGTTGTTGTTTTTCTGACGTTCATTTGTGTTTTCAGTCGGACAGTGCTTTTCCGATTCTCCTTGAACGCAGCATTTCTTTAAGTTTGTATTTTTCCCAGAGAGACATCAAACCATTGGACTAAATTAAGAACTAAATTCACAAAAAATACCCAAAATAATCTGTTTTAAAATTCGTTTATCAACTTTTGATCAAAAAGAAACCATGTTTTTGTCCAGATTCTATGTTCTTTCTTTCTGTTATGATTACCCAAACACACCACACATCCACTCCTGGTTTGGCCCCTTCTGTCAAATTTTAGAACTCTTTGTTGCCCACAAGTCAAAAAGTTTGCCTATGGGAAGTGGGGGTGGGCTTCTGCGCCAACATTCCCACTTCCAACTCAGAAGTGAATAATGAACTCCTTCTGCTCTGCAGGATGTCCCAGAAAAAAGACTTTTTTTTATTTTGGCTAAAAATATCATAATTACTTTTTAAAGACCCTTAAGAAGGCTTTTACAATAGATCGCAATATGATAGGAGTGGAACTTCATCTTTTAAATTGTCTTTATTAATATCTGGGGTTGTACTTCACACTATGGCTAAAATCCTTTATAACAGGTCTGCCAAACCCTGGTACTTGAAATCAACTCCCCGGCCTGTTTTCCATTCCTCCCTTCACTCTTTCACTCTTTGTTTATACATTTTAATTGACTGAACACACCTAATTCAGGTAATCACTTGCAAGAAGAAAAGAAAAAAGGCTAGGCAATAGATAAAAAGGGATCAGGGTTGGGCAGCCACAATTTAAACCATCTATCAAAAAAAAAAAAAGTTTTTCTAGTTTTCATGTTTTTCTTTGCATTCTTCTTACTAAAGTAATTTTCACATTTGTTATATAATCCTTTAAATTTGATTCAAAGCCAAAAATTCAGCTACATTTTATTATAAGTTGACTAAAAAATGTTGCAACTTTTGATTTTTCTCCACATCAGCTGAGCATTACAGCAACAAAAGGCAGAGCAGCTGCAGTGTTTCCTCTGGTTCTCAGTCTGAATCCCACAGCGGACCAACTCCAGTCCCAACAATTAATTCTGCTCAAACTGCATCAAATGATCGGCTCAGTGGGAATCAGACTGTGTCTCGTTTGATGCTTTCATTAATGAGGTAGAAGCTCACCGGTGAGGGCGCTCGCTTCGCTGGACATGTGAAGAAGAGCCGACACTTTGCTGGCACAGTAAAGCAATTTTCTCTTTCTTTGTTTGTTTAAGCATATCTTCTGTGGGTTTCTTGTTTTCGGTTGTTTCACACATTCTAGAAGTTTGTTTAATGTAGTCATTTGTGAATCGTTTTGGCTTTTACAAGATAAAATAAGTTTTCTGGAGGAAAATCTATCCGTCCATTTATCCTGAATTCTTGGTTTGTCCTGTTTCAAGGCACAAGAGTTGCTGGAGCCTATCTCAGTGAAGACAGTTGGACAGTTCGCCAATCTGACCAAACACAGGTTCACACCTCATGCTATGTTGCCGTGAGTTCAAGAACATATCAGGTGTTCATATCGGACAAGCAGGCAGAAGATTCTTTTTCTACTGTTTACTAGCGCATGTGCGCCACCTACAGTTAGAAGAGGCTTGGTGTGACATGTCAAAACAGTGTAAATCTTGCTTCAGATTTTTTTTCTTTCACAGATATACTCTAAAATACAAGAAAGTCGTACCAAATCCGAATTTTTCCAATTTTAGGGGTATTTTAAGGGTCTGAAACAGTTCTTTTATGGGCTAATCTTCGCGGCGAAGGCTAGCCGCATCGTACTGTGTCACGGAGAAGGAGATCCTACAAGTGGATGTGCTCTGAAACACACAAGTTTACATTTAAAAGTAAGTAATAACTTTTTTATTTTAGCATGACCTTTTTAAAGTCATAAAACCGATGTCGTTATGTATTTTACGAGCGCAAGCAGCTCCGCGCTAACGCTAGTTGACCAGTGGCTATTGGTGACATCATTGAGTGGGAGTAACATTCAATTCTGAAGATGCTATTTTTGTGTTACTTTCCGTTTGGATGGCTTAATGTAAAGGTAGGGAGAAGCCATAGGGGAGGAATTCAGTGGCACTGCCGTAAATCAAAAGAGACATCATCCATATGTAGCTACCAAATACAGATATTTGGTAAGATAAGATACCATACGAAGAGACAATAAGATACGATTAGAATTTATTGCCATTTATACATGTTGAAAAACAAGATCCAAACAAGTACTTTGGAATTTTTCTTTGGCAACTCGAGTCAAGTTGGTCAATAACAGGAAACAACAAAACTTGTACAAGATCGTAAAGAAAAAAAATTAAGAAAAAGAGGAAAAGGACAGCTATAGCTATATAGACGAGTGTTCAGTGGATGCCCGTTTTGTACACAGATTTTGAAAATGGTCGTAGAGTCTTGCACACAAGTGTTTTTCAACCTGAAACTCGTGTTTATGGGCGTTTACATAACTTTTCCCATTGAAAGTGCTTGAATCCGAGTTGCCAAGTTCATTGTTTTACTATTAGAAAACTGGGGTACCCAGTATAATACCATGCGGTCCACTTTTCCAAAAATGTGCAAAATGTGTTTATTCTTACTATGATTTTGTGTTTAACTTGTTTGTGAATCAACATTTCCGACTTGTGTTTTTTTTTAAGTGAGTGGGTCATGTTGTTTTCTGTCTGACTTCACTGCAAAATACATAGATCATTTCTTGTTAATCAGTCCAAACTGGTTTGTTTGCGCTGGTCACAGCGAGGGGGCATAATTAGTGCGTTATTACCACAGGTGATCATTACCTTATTTCCTGGGGAGGATTTTTTACAATCCTCAGTGACAACAAGTTGAGTTTGTCTGTCAACAGTAAAACAGTAAAATGAATACCACAGATGACTTAGTCTCTGTTAGTTTGAGTCATTGGGTTAAATATTCTGGTGTCACCAAATCAATTTTACTCTTAAATGTGAGTTTTTTTTTACAGAAACATCTAGTCGGTTTAAAATAATCTGAAAAAATCTAGTTTGCATGTATGACTACATAAAAACCTCTAAAATGTTTAGGGAGAGAGCACTGTGCTCTCTCCATTCCTGTTCACCTTGTACACCGCTGATTTTCAGTACAACTCAGAGTCATGCCACTTACAGAAGTTTTCTGATGACTCTGCAGTTGTTGGGTGTATAAACGGAGGACGGGAGGAGGAGGAGTACAGGGGGCTGGTGGACAGATTTGTGGAGTGGTCCGGAGAAAATCAGCTGCTGCTTAATGTCGATAAAACCAGAGAGATGGTCATCGACTTCAGGAAGAAGAAAACATCACAGCAGCCCCTTAGCATCCTGGGTAAGGATGTTAAGGTAGTGGATGAGTACAAGTACCTGGGTGTGACCATCGACTGCAGGCTGAGCTGGACAACTAACAGCACTGCTGTATACAAGAAGACCTGCAGCAGACTGTATTTTCTACGGAAGCTGAGGTCCTTCAATGTGTGCAGCAAAATGCTGGAGATGTTCTATCAGTCTGTGGTAGCCAGCACCCTGTTCTTCTCTGTTGTCTGCTGGGGGGGGCAGCATCTCTGCAGGGGACACCAACAGGCTGAACAAACTCATCAGAAAGGCCGGCTCCATCATTGGCTGTAAGCAGGACAGCTTCGAAGCTGTGTTGGAGAGGAGGTCCCTCAACAAGCTGCTATCCATCATGGATAATCCAGACCACCCTCTCCACCCAGTTCTGAACAAACAACGGAGCAGCTTTTCCAAAAGGCTGAGACAACTCCGCTGTTCCAGGGACCGCTACAGGAAATCATTCCTTCCACACGGAATTAGATTATACAACTCCTCATCCCACTGTAGTAGATAAAACGTATGATGTCCATCACTGCCACGATTTTGCACAACCCCTATTATTATTATAGTCTGCTCATTACAGTTTGCACAATTTACTTGTTTTTTCTTGTATATATATATATTTTTTTTTTAATTTTTTCTTATCTTTTGTAAATATCGATATATTTTTTGTATACACCTAATGCTGCAACAGCCTAATTTCCCAGCCTGGGATGAATAAAGTATTTCTATCTATCTATCTATCAGATTAGAAGAATAGAACGACAAATACTTGAGGCCAATAATAAGAACTCTTCAGAAAACCAGGAGTATTCCTTTATTGATCGTTCACGCCTATAAATGCTTTTTAATGCTAAAATTGCGTTGGATAACTGGTCATTTAGGGTTCAATAGCTCACACAGGTTCATAGGGTTTACCGTCTCACTGCACCAGAAGTGGAATCCCCACATAGACTCTATGAACTTAAGAAGTTCAATCTGCCTCAGGAGCTGCTGACCATCTTCTGCTCTGCAGTAATGAAGTCTGTCCCGACCACTCCTGTCATTGGATCTGGATCTGGGTCTGGATCCTGTTACGGCTGTGGCCGTATTTGGTTTCGTTTTTTGTACATGTTGCCTCTTAGGGAAGTCATCACAGCTATGCTGATGATACTCAGCTTTACATCGCCGTGTCTCCTGATGACCTGGAACCTATAAACACTCTTTTAAATTGTATTTTAGATATTAAGTCATGGATGGCAGAGAACTTCCTTCAGCTCAACCAGGACAAAACAGAAGTTTTAATCATCTGTCCTGAAGACAAGAGAGAGAGAGGATTTTACCATATCTTCAGAATTTTAATCCTTCTCAGTGTGTAAGAAACTTGGGCGTTCTTTTAGACATAAATTTAGCCAGAGTCCGCCCTTTCCTCTCTCTTACCAGCACGTAGGTGCTGATGCATGCTTTTATTTTTAGTCAGTTAGATTATTGTAATGCCCTGCTCTCTGGTTTACCTCAAAAGTCTCTTTCAAATGTACAATTATTACAGAACTCAGCGGCACGAGTTCTGACAAGGACCAGGGGGCGGGAACACATTACACCAGTTTTAAAATCGCTGCATTGGCTCCCTGTGCGTTTCAGGATTGATTTTAAGATTCTTTTAATGGTTTATAAATGTTTTTATGGTCTTGGGCCTTCTTATTAAGTGACTATCTTTTAAAGTATGAACCCTCGCGGACCCTGAGGTCCTCCGGCACCGGCCTGTTACTTGTTCCTAAGGTGAGGACCAAAACTTATGGCGGGGCTTCGTTCTGTCATTACGGTCCTCTCCTCTGGAATAGCCTCCCGGAGAACCTCAGGGCCGCAGAGACCGTAGATGTTTTTAAGAAGAGGCTCAAGACTCACCTTTTTAATTCTGCTTTTAGTTGATTTTACGTTATTTATTTTATTTAATCTTGTGAATTTATTTCTATTTTCAACTATATTTTATGTATTTCATTTTAGTATTTTATTATCATTTTAACCCCAGTGTTTCCTGTGGGGATCTATCATATCAGGGCTTGCTGGCTTGGTCTGGGGTCGTTGCCGTGGTTCTCGCCCTTGCGGGGGCGGCTGGAGTCCTGCACTGCAGCCTCACAGCTGTGGAGTGGACTCCGTTGCTGTCCCGGTCTGGGTGGGCGCCGTGGCGATGTTCCTTTGACCGAGCTGGCTCCTGGTATGATGGAATCCTCCATACCATCTCCTCACAGCAGGGCCAAGCCTTAAGTTTATTTTAGTTTTCATGTAGAAGTCATTATAAGTATTCATTGTGTGTGGGATCATGGGTTGTGTGTGTTGATAGTATTTTTTTTCATTTTTCATGCTTAATTCTAATCTGACATGCCACTGGTTGACATGACTGTGAAATGTTTTCTTTTTCTTGTACGGGTACATTTCCCTCTTTTATATGCACAAAGTTTTTTTAAAAACGGAAAATCTTTAACCCTTTAACTGCCTCTTCAACCAAACGGTGGGAAACATCTAGAAAACAGGTTTTTAAAAATATTGATTTTGTGTATTACTCCCAAAGGGGAATTGAAAAGATAATTCAGATCAATTATTTTTTTCAAAAATTGATATTTAAAAAAAATTCTCGTTGGTAACGGACTTCGGTGCATCAATTTTCTTTTTTTACTACTTTAATATTTAGAAAATAAATGCCTGATTTTTTTTTTATACTTCAATCTTTTTAAGAGCTCCAAAGTATTTTTTTTACCAAAATATCTTTTTTTTTACTTTAATTTTTTTTTTATTTTATTTTATTTTATGTCCCTGTAGGGCTCCATACTAAAGCAAAAAGCAGCATGAAAAAAATACTATTTGTTTCCCCTTTTTTGGGTAGTTAAAGGGTTAAATAAAGTTCTCAAAGTTCTCTGTATTTAATGTAACATTATGATTCAATGAACACAAACTATCCATACACCAATAGTGTTTTTTATTGGGTTGCATTTTGGCTGAGAAAGTCTGGAAGATGTGGTGAACCCGACAGAGTTCAAGCATCTCTGGTGTCACATCACGGCTCCACAAACGGACTTTATGTCGCTCCTGTGACGCCGCAGAATACATCCTGACCCCATGGAGCAGTGTGGTCATTAAAAAATAGATTAAAAGAAAAAGAAAAAAACAAAAGGTTGATGCCTCAAGGTCGTACATCCTCACGAATGACAAAGTTTGATTTAAAAAAAAAAGAGAAAAAAGCTAAAACTTCAATGGATTACAATGACGAAAATATATTCAAAACACATAATAAGAATCATATTATGTTGGTTCTACATGTGCTTTAACTACAACAAAAATATTAAAAATTAATCTGCATGTTGTGAAATTCAACAATTTCTCACAATCAAAAGGTCAAATAAAATACCTGGGAGTTTAGTTATATTGTTTTATCCAATTGTGTGTTTTTTGTTCTCTAATTTCCTATTTTACTAATTTTGTCTGCGTTGAAATATGTGACATTGCTGCTCTGGAAACTGGAATGTTTTACTTTTCCTCTGGTGGAGCCACATTTTCTTCATAAATAACATACTGTTGGTAAATGTCAGTTCAGATTTGATGACATTGTTTTTCTTGGTTGTTTTTTTTTTTTTTAACCTATTTCATGTTTTTGTTAAAAATGCTTAAAAGATTCAACCAGAAATCCTCTTTTTCTTCATCCGTAAACTGTTTCTTCAGCTTCTGTGATGTAGCAAACGCTCCCAAGAGGTCAGATTCGTGAAAGTCGAGGCTCCTCCATCACAGCCTCAGCATGAGGAGAACAATAATCTAATCAGACCTCGCAAGTCCTCTAATTGCCTCCAGGATCCACCAGGAGCGCCACAAAAAAGCTGCAGATCACCCACCAGAGGTCGGACAGACACACGGAAAGCCATAAATACTCATAACTCTGTTTTATTATTCATATAAATCACGGAGGTCTACCTCTGCTTTTGACAGGAGAGTGACTCATGAAGGCAAAATCAACTCCAGAGACTTCTGTGGAGGAGAAGAATGGGAACAAAGGATGAGGAAAAGAAAAGATAAACAGAATCTCCTCCAACTTCTATCAGGAATTGTGGAAATTCCACAAAATAATCCATTTTTTTTCTCCTATCATTTTGTGATTTGGCCCAAAAACAGCAGGGAGCATTAGATGTTTGCTTTTATCATTGAAGATTTTCAGTAAATATTAGATGAAGTTGTTCCGCTTTCAGCCACAAGAGGGCAGACCAAACCAGTCTTTGTCCCAACGCCAAATCCATTTCTGCTCCTCATACTTGCAAAGGTTTCCTCTTAAGGTTTTCCAGCATAGTTTATTTATGAATGCCACTCACACACATTCTGCGTGTGTGCGCAGAGCTTTGAATTATGCAGCTGTTTGATGATTTTAATAGCGACAAACACATTAAACTGTAAACTGATGAAAGGTTAAGCCCTCTAAAGTAATCTTAGTGAGTAAAAGAGCACATGTCCGAAGTCTTTTCTACTAAATGGACAAAGTTAATATAGTATTTTAATGCCTAATGTTGATAGTTTTTTTTTTCTGTTTTTTCAAAAATAAGTCCTCCATTAATCATATTTTGATGTACTTTCAAGTCAGTGGTCTTCCAGTTATGATTATGAGGTTTTTAGGCAAAATTTAAAATAATTTGTAATTTTCTTGGACAGAAGTTGGTAACCTTTAACAGTAAAAAGTCATTTAAGCTTGTTTTTTTACAGATTAAAACCTAGAAGGAGCCGCATAGTCTTACTTTAGGCTTTAAGAAATTTGGTTTTGCATTCATGACCTTCTTTTTTTTTTAAATAAAAAAAATATTCATGTTAATTTTTGGTAGAAATTTAAGCAAAAATATAAAAAAGAACCTAGCATCTCTAAAACTCTTTTTTTTTTTTACATTTTACTGAAGCTCAAATAATTAATTTTCAAAATAAAAGCTACTCTGTACCAAACAAGATCATCTCAGTGCAGTTCTGACTGAGCAGTGTAAATTAATGTTGTGCAGCAGCATAAAATAATATTCTGCTGCTTCATAACAAGATAAAAGTTTCAAACAATTTTTAGTTCTTCTTTTGCACATAAAATCTGTTCATTCTGGAGATAGAGTTGAGCAAATAAAACATAGTTACATAGTTTATCATCTAAATGCACCTCAGCCACCAGCTTATGAATGTAACTAATATAAATTAAATAAATGCTAATTAAGTAATCCATACTGTAAAAAAGTGCATTTTTTTTTCTTTTCTTTATCTATTTTTTTGTTATTTTTTCTCCTCTTTGTCCTCATCAGTCTTACACTGCTGGGTTTTGTTATTTTAGTTTGGGGTTGGACCTTGGTACTTTTAGTTTGCGGCTTTGTTTATTTGTTTTCTTTAGGTAGTTTTGATGAGCAGGAGCTGGAGACTCTGACGGCGCAGGTCGCGACAAATGGCTAAGTCAGCATTCTCCCCATCTTTATTTATGTTTGTCCAAAGAGCCAAAATGGAGAGATAAAAAAGCCACATGTGGATCTGGACCCTCAGGTTGCAGACCCCTGGTTTTGGACATAAGTTTCCAGATCACTCCGAGTACGAGAGCAGGATTTAATTATAATGAGACAATATATGGTCTCTGAAAAAAAAATAAACTAAAAAAAATAATATAAAGATTTGTCTCCGAGTGATTGTGGGAGCAAAAGTTACTGTTAGGCAAGGAAGTAACCCCGTCCCCATTTCCCGTCATTAAATATTGTTTTATCACATCTCTCACTACAGCTCACAGCCTACACAATCAACCGTCACAACCCTCATGAAACAAGCTGAACATATACCGGTTACTTTTTTGCTCCTGAAATTCCCGCAAGATTTGGAACATGTGCAACAAGAAAAATAGAATATAACTCAGATAATTTAAAAATTTTAAGTTTTTAACTTTCCAATAAATAATTTCTGGCCTATTGCATCCTAAACATAAAATGCAACAAGAATTTGTGATTGGAAACTAGCACCCCATATTAGATCTTGTTTATTTCAAAAATGATTTAGGTGTCTCAGCTGATAGTGATTAAAGATGATTAGTCAAAAATGACAAAATAAGTACTTTTGAATCAATATATATAGAAGTAATAATTTTAGAGCAGAAATATCCTTTAGAATAGATAAAAAAATAACACTTTTTAACCCCGCTACTATATAAAATTCATTTCATTTAGAACATACATTTTACTGTAGCCTTGCTGTCATACCTGAATTACATTATTATTGAGTTATTTTGGAGGGTTTTTTTTAGTTATTTTGGAGTTCAGCTAATATTTCAGCTACATGCTAGCTGTTTTGGCTAATTTAGGATTTCTTTTAGGCTGTTTTGGAGTTTAGCTAGTTTTCAGGCTCCGTGCTAGCTATTTTGGCCGATTGATTGTTTTTTGTTTTTTTTTTTTTTTTTAGGCTGTTTAGGAGTCAGGCTAACATATACATGCTAGCTGTTTTTGCTAACCTACGTTTTTTGTGTTTTTTTTGTGTTTTTTTTATAGGCTAATTTGACATTTGGCTAATATTTTAGTGGCTATCAGATGCAGCATTTTTAGCAATTAGCATAGCATCTTTAGCGGCCAAGCAACATTCACACTGGCACAAACACGGGTAATGCTAAATACGTAGTTCATAATTATGTTAAAAAGTTACAGTTTAAAGTTTCTAAAATGGGCATTCTTCTAGCTTTTTGGACTATTTTGACATTTACTAAGATTTTTGGGGTTATTTTTGAGTTTAGCTAATATTTCAGCTACATGCTAGCTGTTTTGGCTGATAAAGGTTTTTTTTTTTTTTTGTTTTTAGGCTGTTTTGGAGTCAGGCTTATATATAAATGCTAGCCGTTTTGGCTAACCTAAGTTTTTTTTTTTTTTTTTTTGGGCTAATTTGGCATTTGGTTAGTATTTTAGTGGCTATCAGATGCAGCATTTTTAGCTATTAGCATAGCATCTTTAGCGGCCATACAGCAGTCACACTAACATTAACGCGGGTAATTCTAAATAAGTAGTTCATGGTTACTAGAGTTTTAATATTTTAGTTTTACTATGTTTAGTAAATGTTTATCCTGTTCAGCCCGCAACTTCAGGCTAGGTGTGTTTCTTTTGATTTTGTAGCGTAAAACCCTGATCTCGTGGATTGAGTGACTAACTTCCAGCTATGCAATTTGGAGAGCGGCATGCATTTTCAATTTTTCAGCTTTTAGCCCAACTTTTTTCTCCACTTAGCGCCCCTTCTACCTATCTTTCTCCTACTCTTGTTCTTCTTGCTGAGATTCCTCAGTGATCTGTCGATCATTCAGCGGATCTTTCTACTTCAGCAGCCCACTTCTCATCTCAGTCATCTCACAGCGATAGTCTGTAGTGTCGGATTATGTAGTGTGTCGATTATGCAGTTATTGCGCAAAGACAACACGCACAGTGCATAGACAAGGAAGTTTTATTTCATTTCCTGCAGTCATGTCTCAGTGGGTACAAATTGTTTTTTTTTTTTCTTCTTACATCTTTTTTCACTAACCCATGATGCATTGCATCCATACGTTTGTAGCTCAAAACAGCTGTTACAAAAAAAGGATATACAATATATATACTTATATTTTTATATATATTTATAGAATATACAGGTGTTTCTTTATGCATTTAGATGAACCAGATTCTTAAAAAAAAAAACACAGCCGAATGGAAACCAGGAAAAAGTTGAACAGAGGGTCGTTACGAAACACATAATAAATAGCCAGGTCATCAAAGTCGTCACCGTTGGCTATTATACAGTAAACCTGAAGCCCTTCATACACAGTTTGCATATTTTCCACAATGACAGTCTTTTAAATCTGTTTTCTTTTACTGTACTGCATGCATCAGTGACAAATGAGACGGAGGAAAACATTTCACTTTAAAGCTTTTCAAAATAAGATGCGGAGGCATACTGCATTAAAATAGAAGAGAGAATTGGAGGTTTCGTTTCTGGAGTTGTGGACATTTTTTTTTTCACAATACGATCTACTAACTATTATTAAAAGTGTTAGAATCAATTGTAAAGCAGCTTCATTTCTATTTATGGCTTTCAGATTAGATATTGTGCTCTGGAGGATGTAAATGTAAAGTTTGTTCTCAGTCAGAAAAAAGGGACACTCGAGTTACCCTGTTTGGGGATATCTTACCAATAGAAGAGCTCTCTACTCTCCGGGTTTAACCCTTTAACACCGGAGCTCCAGTGTTTATGTTCTTTGATTTACTGTAACTTTTCAACCGTTAATGTGATCATTCCAGCAGATTCCGGAGGTAGAAAAGCGCTTGAGCCGCGTTTCTTCCTTAAAATCTCCTGGAATTATATTGATCGCGTTAACGGTTGAAAAGTCAGAAAACTGCCTGCCCTCCTTTTTTTTTTTTTTTTCATCGTTTTCTCCTTATAACAAGATCCACTACCTTAACCAGTATGTATTTATCTTGAGAAAACAAACCTAATTTTTTCTTTATAACGAGTTATCTCGTTTTCTAATTATAGCAAGTTGTTATCTCGTTTTCTCAAGAATAAGAACTTAATTTTCTCTTTAAAATGAGTTGTCTCTTTTTCCTGTTATAATGAGTTGTTACGTCGTTTTCTCAAGAAAACAAACTTAGTTTTCTTGAATAGCGAATTTTTATCTCGTTCTCTCGGAAAAACAAACTTAGTTTTCTCATTATGAGTTATTATCTCGTTTCCTCGTTATAACAAGTTGTTATCTCATTTTAATTGAGAAAACTACATTTGTTTTCTTGTCATGACGAGTGTTCATCTCGTTTGTTCGAGAAAACAAACGTAATTTTCTCAAACAAACGAGTTCTTATCTCATTTTTATAGCGAGTAAACAAAGTTTGTTGACAAAAACTTGCTATAACGAAAAACTGAGAAAAGAAATTAGTATGACTTTATTAAAACTTTGTTTTCTCGTTGTAACAAGGTGTCTATAAGGAGTTATCTTGTTTTCTAGTTATAACAAGTTATCTCGTCTTGAGAAAAAGAACATCGTTTCTTGTGATAATAAGTTATCTTGTTTTTGTCATAACAAGTTATCTTTTTTCTTCAGAAAAGGAACTTTGTTTTAGTACTTTTCTCTCGTTTTCTTAAGAGAACGAACTTTGTATAACATGATAATAGATTATCTCGTTATAACGAGATAAAAATTGAAGAAACATTATTTTCTCGTTTTTTTCATTATAACGAGTTATCTCATTTTCTTGAAAAAGGTAATTGCATTTTCTCGTTATGAGTTATCATATTGTTTTCTCGTTATAACGAGTTGTTATCTCATTGTTAGAATGAGATATTGTCTATATTATCTTGTTATAACGAGAAAACAATCAAAAAGAAAAAAGTAGGGCAGGCCGTTTCGGCTTCCACAGAAAAGTTACAGTACGTTAAAGATTTTGTGTTAAAGGGTTAAACAAAACAAAAAGAAAAAAAAATACACAGAATGAGATCGTATGAAGATAGTACAGCTGGAATATCACTCAGGGACTTCACCATCATAGTCAATGCAAATTGTAAGTTCACTGTGCTGTGTTGTATTTTGCCGACATTACTTCTGGTGTTACTTACTTCACATTATATAGCTCAAAATTACAGAATTACATCATTATTCAATACGACAGCATATTCATGTGTGTTTATATTAATTGATAATCATTCATGTAAACATATTTAACCAGATCATGCAAACAGTAGATCAAAACTTCTTCCACTAGAGGTGCACAGCACACGGCAGGCGGAGCACCCAGACTGAGATCCCTCCGACTCATCCGGACCGGAGCCAGATCCCCAGACTGACAGCTGGTGGAGATTTAGTCAACAGCAGAACAGAAGGATGAAGATGCCACCATCGCTTCCTTTCCCAAAATTCTTCTTTTTTTTTTTTTTTTTACTTTAATTGGGCTTTAGAAAAAGTTTTCCTGACACGACGGGATATGCAGACTCATGGGGATCCCAGTCTGAGCCTCTGATAACAGAACAGCCAGAAAACAAACAAACAAATTTTTAAAAAAGTGTTCTTTTTTTTTTATATACTTTTCAGTGTTTTCCCCGGAAAGAGGCATGCAAAAACCCTCTAACATGTCCAGTCTGAGCCAGAATTTAGAGTTCATAAACCCCAGAATCACCGTCTACTGTCAAATTACCTCACTTCTAAAAGAGCAAAGGAAGAAAATATATTTTAAACAGATATAATTAAAAGCTCTCGATGTTCGAGAGATGATGAGGACAGTGACAGTACGTCCCAGGGAAACATGTTTTCTGTGGGTTCTGTCTGACTAAATCATTGGAGAATGCTGCCAGTAAAGCATTGTGAGTGGGCAGGCTGGATGCAGACGCGGGAACTGTGTTCAGAGGTAGATGTGACATATATAACGAGAGAAGGGAGGAAAAAAAAACAACAATTGAAAGTTAAAACTCCAGCATCTTCGATCCTTGACTGTACTGCACCCAAACGGCAATAATCTGAACAAAGATCAGCTCCGTGTTGTAGAGGGAGAGGCTCAATGGGGATAAACACGCACTTTCAAATGACCACTCTCCTGCTTGAAACAACCTAGCACGGCCTTCTGCAAACGAGAGGAAAGCTGTGACTCTTTGTTTTGTTCTGGTTGTAGAAGGACCCTGCAGGATGCGGATGTTCTCTGTTGTGACGCTGCTTATCTACTCTGAGTTCCTGGCCAGACTGGGAGGACGGGATCTGGGCGATCCAGGGAGACAGCGTCACCGTGGCGACAGAGGGTTGTGTTCAGATTCGGCTGGTGGGCCTGCAGCAGTACGTGCAGCTCCGCAGGCTGTCGCGGTCGGCGCTGCCCTCGGTGCTTCCTCGACGACCGTCGTCATAGTGGGATACTGAATGTTAGAGAGCGGCAAATGTTAAACAGTAAAACAGCTGCGTTCCAAGTATTAGGTTTAAAATTATAGCAGGGCTGCCACGATTGGTCGACTAATCGGCGACTAATCAACTATTAAAATAGTCGGCGACTAATTTAATAGTCGATTAGTCGTTACTTTATATTATGGAGTCATAATGTATATGGAGTGGGATTGTAGTAAAGTTGAAAGTTATAATGGCATTATGCTTGTTTTTTAGGTTATTTTTATAGGCTATTTATAGGTTAGTTTTCAAGTTTAGCTACTATTTAGGTACCATGCTAGCTGTTTAGGCTAACTTAGGTTTTTTTTTTTTTTTGTTGTTTAGGTTATTTTCAAGTTTAGCTAATATTTAGGCTACATGCTAGCTAGCTGTTTAGGCTAACTTGGGCTTTTTTTTAAGCTATTTTCAGGTTTAGCTAATATTTAAGCACCATGCTAGCTGTTTTGGCTAACTTAGGCTATTTTTAAGTGTTTTAGGCTATTTTGGAATTTAGCAAATATTCAAGCACCAAGCTAGCTGTTTAGGCTAACTTAGGCTTTTTTTTTGTTTGTTTGTTTTTTAGGTTATTTTCAAGTTTAGCTAATATTTAGGCTACATGCTAGCTAGCTGTTTATGCTAACTTATGCTTTTTTTTGGTTTGTTTTTTAGGTTATTTTCAAGTTTAGCTAATATTTAGGCTACATGCTAGCTAGCTGTTTAGGCTAACTTAGGCTTTTTTTATGCTATTTTCAGGTTTAGCTAATATTTAAGCACCAAGCTAGCTGTTTAGGCTAACTTGGGCTTTTTTTTGTTTGTTTTTTAGGTTATATTCAAGTTCAGCTAATATTTAGGCTACATGCTAGCTAGCTGTTTAGGCTAACTTATGCTTTTTTTACGCTATTTTCAGGTTTAGCTAATATTTAAGCACCATGCTAGCTGTTTTGGCTAACTTAGGCTATTTTTAAGTGTTTTAGGCTATTTTGGAATTTAGCTAATACTGTATTTAAGCACCAAGCTAGCTGTTTTGGCTAACAGGCTTTTATTTTGTTTGTTTTTTAGGCTATTTTCAAGTTTAGATAATATTTACGCACCATTTCCACACAACCATTTCAGCAAGCATAAGGACGTTTTCTACGCCTGTATTTAACACAATAAGATGGCGCTTTGAACCGGATAGAACAGAGCTTTGGATGCGTGGTTTGTTTATGATAAAACTCTGCTTTTTACACCGGTCTTGGGACAACTTTAGACTATGAGAGTACAGATTAAACAGCCATTTTCTGACCGCAGTTATTACAGTTCAATGAGTCAGTGAATGCACCGAGACTGAAGTCACCACCTTCATCGATTTTGATTGGTCCTTCGTGTTAGCCCCGCCCCAACGTGCAAAAACGGGGCCAAAAGTTTTGAAACTGAAACTTTGAGATTAGAAAACGAAAAAAAAAGATTTGAAATTTAAAAAAAAAGTTTTGAAATTGAAATTTTGAGTTTTTAATCCTATTTTTTCGGCCAAACATTAACCTTTTTTTGCAAAATGTTTTATTTCGGTTTCAAATAATATTAGCCCTGATTTAGCTCCATGTTGGTGCTGTTATCATTAAATCCCAAATCCAATTTTAACTGCATGATTTTTAGCTTTTATCTGAATTTTTTTTCCATTCGTAAAAATGAGAAGTGATTTAGGAATAAAAGACAGTTGGGATCAAACTTCCCTTTAGATTTAATTATAAAAAATAAAAATATTAACCTCATTAAAGAATTTATCCAAATGTTTGTTTTGTCTTAAAATGAACAAATGAGACTTTTGAGACTCATAACACACATCTGAACTGAAGTCCGTCTGAATCATCACTGCATGTCAAAATGCATGAGGAGTAATGAGTTTACTCACCGACCTACTTACAATAAATCTGAATGGTTCTGCATGGCTCACCACATAAAAAAACGTCCTAAAGTTCATTTTATTCCAAAGTATTTTCTTTAAATGTATTTCTTTCATAACATTCCTTTTTATCTTTAGAGTTAAAGCTGAACTCACTGGTGAGTTTGCCGATAACATCGTCTGTTTACAGTGATGCAGGAAGGAAACTGACTTATTAGCATTGTTTATATTCACTATTTTAAATGAAGATTTGAAAAAGATTTGACGTTTTTGGTTTAAAATAAACAAATAAAAGTTATATCACATAGTTGTGAAAAACCTTTGAATAATTTGAATTTCTGAGTTGAGCTTCCCCCTTTTTTAAGTTATTTTCCTCATCGTTTTGACCTCGTTTTTGCCTTATTTGTGGATTTATACATTTTGTGTTTTGTTTCTACATGTTTAATGTCTTCCTATAAAACAAAAAAAAAAAAACAGTTTGATCTACATTTTTGTGACTTTTTATGGTTAAAAAAAAAAATTCTACTCGGATTGGAGTTTTCTACACAATTTCAGGTTAATTGTGTAAAATAACTAAAATATATCTGCAAAAAATAAATAAATAATAATCTGGGGTTGGACTGAAAAGACGAATATCAAGCATTGCCGCAAAAAACTGTTTAAAGTTCCACTCCAACTATATTTATTTTTCTTTTGTAAAATTGTTCCCAGTGGTCGTTTAAGTCCCAGTAACCGTCCTTTAAGTGTTTAACAAATCTTTCCTGTATATTTTCTAAGAGCCTCTATAAAGATTAAAGATAGTGAAGTCCTCCCACGGCAGCTTCAAATGTCTGGTCTGGTCCGCCGCTTTTATCCGCCTCCAGTCAGCACGGATTCCTTAAAGTCATGTTTATTAAAATGTTTACTCACAGCTTTCCTCCTCCTCGTTTCCAAGTTCCTCCTCCTCTTCCTCCACTTCCTCCTCGGGGAGCAGATGTCCATGGCAGGGGCTGGTGGGAGTAATCTGACTGGGTCCCTCGAGACTGGTGCCCAGCTGCAACCTCCGCATGTGGCGCACCACTGCTGTGGCATTAAATGCTTGCTGCGGGGGGAAGAACGAACGCAGGAAGGTTTGGACTGGAGATATAAAAGATGCTCAAGATTACAGAGAAAGAAAACACTCAGATATTGAAAAAAAAACCTATTTACTTATAATTATGATGTCAGTAATGTCAGTAAATGGGCTGTTTTGTTACTTGTGAAAAAGTCATTCAAGTCTATGTAAAGAAGTGTTAGCTTAAAGTCCCACTTCAACCATATATTTTTCTCTACTGCTAAAGCGTTCCCAGTGATCTTTTAACCATGAATATGTAGTTTTTAGTCAAAATCAAACAACTTGTGCCGTTTATTTAATTGTCTTCATGCCAGCAGTTCATCAGAATTTGCCTCTGGGTTGTGGGCGGTACTGTTGGAGTAGAAGCTAACCTCCGCTAATGTCCCATCTCCTGCTAGCTTATAGCGCCCTTACAAGTTGAAGCTAACATTAGCTTAGAAAAAAAAATCCAGTTTGAGCCAGACCATCTCAGATGAGGAAAATTAAGTTAATTATTTGTCTGCATCAGATTTTTTTCAGAAGAAAGGAGGCTCTAGCCCACACATGGCGGCTAAACCCGAGCTTTTTCATACCGCTGATTTTCATCTTCTCCTGATTCATCAAGTTTTGAGTCAAGAAATACCCAGAAATGCAGTTTTTTTGTGATGATGTGCTATTTTTACTGACTGGGGGTCACAGGATTATTCCTTTTTATTTACTATTAGCATGACGCCTGATTCTGCTGAACTCTTTAACATCAGTGACACTTAAACAGAATTTGCTGGAATTACGTTGATCGTCTTAACCACGAATCAAAGTCAAGGCCCAGGGGCCGGATCCGGCCCTCCAGGTCATTTTATTTTACTGTTATTAATGTCCTGATGTTATCTTGCACTTATTTCTAACTTGTATCATTTTGAGAAAATATGTTTTTATGGAGAGTAAAATATTGAAAGTTATTTAAAGTTTAAGTTGATTTATTCTGGAAACATTTTCCTCCTTATTTTATTATTCACGATTATGTTAAAAAGTTATGGTTTAGAGTTCTAGAATTTTTGTTATTCTGCTAGCTTTTTGGACTATTTTATCATTAACTAAGATTTTTAGGCTATTTTTGAGTTCAGCTAATATTTCAGCTACATGCTAGCTGCTTTGGCTAATTGAGGCTTTTCTTTTTAAGTTTTTTTAGGCTGTTTTTCTGGTAGGCTAATATTTACACGCTAGCTGTTTTGGCTAATTAAGGATTTTTCTTTTTTGTATTAGGATATTTTGAAGTTTAGCTTTTTTTTTAGCTACACGCTAGCTATCTTGGCTAACTTTCATATTTCATGCTAATTTGGCATTTTGCTAATATTTTCGCTAGATGATTTCAGTTATCAATTTTTACGGTTTTAGCTATCACTTACAGCATCTTCAGCTATCAGCACTTGTATCTTCAGTGGCCAAATTCAGCTTACAGCATTCCCGCTATCATTATTGCAGGTATATATCTAGTACATAATTATGTTAAAAAGTTACAGTTTTAAAAAATTAGAGTGTTCAACAAATGTTTATCCTGTTCAGCCCGAAACCTAGGGTGTGTTTTGGATTTTGGCCCCCTGTGAGATTGAGCTTGATACTCCTGGTCTTAATGGTTGAAAAGTAATAGTAAATTAAAGAACATAAACACTGGAGGTCCAATGTTGAAGGGTTAATATATACATCAAGCGGTAATTTTTTTTTAGCATTATTTATTGTTATTCTAGTGTTTTTAATGCTTTAACCCTGTCCAAAAATATTTTCTGAATTGATTTAAATATTAATGTTTAGATGTGTAGGTATATATATACATAGTTATGGGTGTTTATATATTTTGGATACCTATTCTATTAATAAAATGCAACTACAGTGTGTATTTGTTCACAGGGTGGGTGGGGGTTGTTTGTTTGTATTAGTGTTGAAAACAATGTTAAAAAAAACAGAATAAATATATTTAAACACCTAGAAATGCAAATTTAATCTCAGATTGTTTTATATATGTCCTTTTAACATGTTAAAAACACCAAAAACATATTTTTCATTGGAGTGGAACTTTAAAGGACCTGCAAAATTAACATTTTTGAGCTTTTAAGTGTATTATAATGTTAATTCCTCATGAAAAACAACTCCAAAGAAGTATTTTTGAAACATTCGAGCATCCCTGAGCAAACCTCTAAAACTCCCAACCCCTCCCAATCCACAAAAACGATTGGGTCCTCACATTGTGATGTCACTATTTGAGGAACAGCCCCTTCCAGGAAGAGTTTGCACCCTCAGGCTAACACAAACACACACTTTCTCCGCAGAGCTAGCGCTGATCTGCAAAACACTTTAATTTAATCCATCTTTGTAAAAGTTTGTGTTTCTTTTGTTGTCGTGAGCAACACGCTACTGAAGCTGGCTCTATAAGGACGTCATGAAATGGGCGGCACCCACACGAAACGAAAGGCGGAGCTTCAGAGATGAAGTCATCTTACTTCCGGGTAGGAAAAAACTCACAAAAATAACTCATATTTCAAAAAGAATGTTTTTTTTAGTGTGTCAAAGGTAATATATTATCATATGTGGATATAGTTTACTCTGAAAAGCTTAAGAATAGCATCATGTAGGCCTTTTAAGGACACCTGACATTCATATAGTTTATTTTTATATTATTTAAAGACTAGATTTGGGCTGGGTCGGATCCATGTGAAGGAAAAACTAGCAAAGGACCCGTCTACCATCAGTAAAAGAAAACTATTTTTCTGCCTGAAACAACAATATTCACCAGGAGCTTCTGATCAAACTGTAGTGTGATAAAAGTCCATTTAAATGTTTGAGAAAATGTTTTCAGAGCAGTGTGAAAACTGTACGTATGATGAGCTACAAATACTCCTCTGGCAATCTCACAGCAGCAGGTTGCTCACTGACCTTCCATTTACTTTTGGCAAAATTCTTCTTGATTTGTGCACTGACAGATTCGTGGATATTCTTGTCCAAAGCCGTATCGCCACAAATCCTGCAGACCACAGAGAAATGACAGAACCGAAGACATGAGAAAGCAAAGTTTTACACATCCACTTTGATCATCTTTTGATCAGTTTTCAAAGCGCTCCTGGTGGTCTTTTAATCATGATTATGTTTTTAGCCAAAATTTAAAAAATCTGCAGAAGGGCGGGAGTTCTAAGTTCCGGGCGAGACCGTTGTGGTGGAACAACCCCGCACCAAAACTTAGATCTCGGCGCAGGGAGATTGTGGCTCGCCCACCGTATCGTCCAGCTCTTTTTCAAACATAATTTTTTTTCCTGCTGCTCTTGATTCACAACAGTTTGAATACTCAGAAATACTCAGCAATCCCATTTTGAGCTTAATTTCCTTTATATATGTCCTCCATCATAAGACTATGTTGAAACATGTTGAAAACACAGATCAGACTGGATCTTTAAAGCAAACAAAAGACAAATCAGAAACAATCTATTAGACTGAGAACATTACACAGACAGCAGTTCTTTTAAGATCAAATAAGAAAATTTGGAAATTACTTAAAGGGGCCATACCATAAAAAAACAAGTTTTTGAGCTTTTAACTTTATCATGCTGTTAAATCTTTACTAAAACCACCCTCAAAGTGGTATTTTGATCAGTTTAAGCATTCCTGAGTAATCATCTAAAAACCTGCGCTCTCAGTAGCAGCCCCTCCCATACCCACAAAATTGAGCGGGTCCTCAAGTGCTTACATCACAAGTTGAGGAACGCCCCCTCCAGGAAGAGTCTGCCCCGCTCTCCAGCTAACACAAACACTGCTCAGCTAGCTATTTGCAGGAAAAAGGGGATGCAAGAGCGGATTTGGGAATTAGACTATTACTTAGTGAAGAAAGGGAGACGTCTATTTCCTGGTTGAGAAAGGGAGAAGACCATTTCTTGGTGGTGAAAGGGGAGAAGACTATTTCCTGGTTGAGGAGGGGAGCAAACTATTTCCTGGTTGAGAAGAGGAGAAGACTATTTCTTGATGGAGAAAGGGGGCCAACTATTTCCTGGTTGAGAAGGGGAGCAGACTATTTCCTGGTTGAGAAGGGGAGCAGACTATTTCCCGATGGAGAAAGGGAGCCAACTATTTCCTGGTTGAAAAGGGGAGCGGACTATTTCCCGGTGGAGAAAGGGAGCCAACTATTTCTTGGTGGAGAAAGGGGAGCAGACTATTTCCTGGTTGAGAAGGGGAACAGACTATTTCCTGGTTGAGAAGGGGAGCAGACTATTTCCTGGTTGAGAAGGGGAGCAGACTATTTCTTGGTGGAGAAAGGGAGCCGACTATTTCTTGGTGGGGAAAGGGAACAGACTATTTCTTGGTGGAGAAAGGGAGCCAACTATTTCTTGGTGGGGAAAGGGGAGCAGACTATTTCCTGGTTGAGAAGGGGAGCAGACTATTTCCTGGTTGAGAAGGGGAGCAGACTATTTCCTGGTTGAGAAAGGGAGCGAAAAATTGGGAGAACTAGTTTAAATACGGATAACTGAGCAAAGGCAGAAAGGTACACGCAAAAGGTATTTTTGATACGGAGTGTAATGATGCTTCAAAGAGAGCAGAAACGTTCTTACCCAGTGCTAATCAGATCAATTTTCTCATCATTTCAATAAATCCTGAAATGATCATCTGTTGTCTACATTTTTTTTTTTTACCTAATTTTACTGCAAAATGACCCCATTAGCCATCACCACTCTGTCTGTAGCAAATTTTGGGGTTAAACGCCCTACACTGGTACATCAATTATAAAAAAAAAAAAACAGCCAGTTTTTTTGTTGTTTTTTTTTTGGGGTGACATGCAGACGAGGCCGGCTCTATGATGACGTCATGAAATGGGCGGCACTCTCAGGGAGCGTAAGGCGGAGCCTCATAAATTGAGTTGTTTTCATTCCGGGTATAAAAAGAGTTCACAAAAATAACTAATATTTCATTAATAATTTGTTTTTCAGTGTTCCAATAATAACAGATGACCATAAAAATGGATTTAGAATAAAATTTTCTAAAAGAATTAAGAAAATGATGGTATGGCCCCTTTAATTGTTAAGACCTGATTATCCTTTTTTATGTCCAAAAATGAAAACATGTTTCTAATTTATAGCATAAGTAATCCTACCATGGATGTTGGAGAGCCTGCTCACACGTGTATCTTTTCAATGGATCTTTTTCCATCATGTGGCAGATAAAGTCTTTGGCTGCCAAAAAAAAAAAAAAATGCAATAATTTATTAATTGAACACTTTTCTGCTTTTGTAGACATTTCAGCTGTACCTGAATCTGAGATGTCATCCCAGTACGGAGAGTCAAATTCATATTCAGCTTTCAAAATCTGCTCAAACAACTTGGCGTCATGCTCGTCATAAAAAGGAGGATATCCACAAAGTCTGAGGGGGCGAGAAACATTACGTTACAAAGAGAAAGTTGTCTTTAAAGATTTGTCAGAAATGAACAAACTTACAAAATGTAAGAAATGACTCCTATAGACCAACAATCCACGGCTTTACTGTACGGCTTCTGAGCGAGCACCTCCGGAGCTGGAAAAAAAAAAAAAAAGAAGTGGACGGAGCACAATCACACTTCACAGGGTGAGAAATCTTGACCTCTTAGCAAAACCATATGATCTGGCAGGTCATATTAAACAGCAGAGAGCACTTGTGAAACACTTGCTATTGACTGAGTAGCGGATAAAAGAGCCTCTCATGTTCCAGTGAATAAAGAGATGTCGGCTCTCATGAAAGACAGAGGGGGAGAGTAAAAACCACCCGACAGAAAAAACACTCCTCACCTACATAACCAGGAGTGCCGCAGGCGGTGGACATGACACTGCCCGCTCCCTCAATCTTTGAAAGCCCAAAGTCACTGATCATTATCTTGGAGTCCTCATCCATACTGTAATACAGCAGATTCTCAGGCTGCAAAGACAAGAAGGATCAAAGCCAAAGCTGCGGGGAAGGGAGGTCGAGCTATTTTTGTCTTCCCTGTAAGCTGGGATACCTTCAAGTCCCTGTGGACGATCCCCATATCATGGAGGTATTTGACGGCATCCAGGATCTGGTGGATGAGCTGGCTGGCATCTCTCTCCGTGTAGAAACCTTTTTCCACGATCCTGTCGAACAGCTCTCCACCAGATACCCTGAAACAAGGCAAAGGAAACCATTTATTGGATGTTTTCAGGCGGATGAGTCAAAAGGAAATACAGCTCTAATACGACAGAGGTAACAAGAACGCTTAAAAATTAAGATTGTCTTGCTCTGGGCACTGACATCAAAAATTAAAACAAAAGATTTTGCTGAAATCGTTTCCAGGTCACAGAAAGGAGGTTGGAGGCGGAGGCGAATTTGCACAAATGCTTACACAGAGCAGTCAGCAATGAGACGCAAGAAAGAGAAAAGTGCAAGAACAAGCAGGGATCCATGTAAATACTGTGTAATTGCAGACAAAGAAAAGTAGGTTTCCAAACTCAAAACACGTTTCTTTAACCCCAAACTTAAAAAGAGTATGTTAATGAATTGAATTTAAAAAAATACTCCATCAAAAATTGCGTTTTGAACATGTTCTTTGTGGGAAATTTCTCAAGATGGCGAACATATGAAGAAAAATTAAGCTTAAAATGGCATTGTAGGGTACTTTTGTATTCAAATTGTTGGGAATCAGCAGCAGATTGAATAAGTTTTATGAAAAAAAGAGTATTTATTACGTAGAAAATGAAAGGAAGAGGGGGTGGGATAACTTCTGCACCAATATTCCTGCCTACAATTCATAGTTGAACTCCTGTTGCTCTGCAGAAACTATGTCCTTGAAAACAACTTTTTATTTCATTTTTGGACGAAAACACTATAATCACAATTAAAAGACCACTGGAAAACACTTTGAAAATAGATCAAAAGATGATTGGAGTGGCACTTTAAGGATTAACATATATAACCATTTCATATTTGATACACATAATTCTGGTACCCTTATTAGCATTATCAAAACTTTCCTTATAAACCTATTACATATAATTTGGTTCATGTTTTCTGCCCTGCAGTTCATTATCATTCCACTAGGGGCAGTAGAAGGACTTTTCCTGCTCATTTCAAAATGGCTGCCTCCATGATGTCTCAAAAACACTTTTGGCGGTAAAATGTTTTGCTAATTTTCAACACTTTAGGTTGAGATGAACTCATTTATTGTTATTATTTTTCTTTAATGACTAATTGCGTTATTGAAAACATGCCAAATTTATGGATAATTAGTTATTTATGATACAGTTAGATCATGTTAAAAGTGTGTGCATCAAATTTAAGACAATAGCTTTATTTTCTGAACAAAATGTTTGCGTTGAAACTTACCAAGTCGCCCGTTGTATCATGATTGATATTAAAATATCAAACAAATTTTTGACAATTCTTTGATGTAATAGGCTTTAAAGAGTTAAATATTACTTTTAAGCTGTTTATACAGCTTCAAGTCATCTTGTATTTGAACACATTTGCTTGAAAATGTTAATAAAATGGTGCATTTTGTTGCTATTTTCCTGAAGGTACATGAAAAGGATAAAACCTTACAGTTGCATGACGAGATAAAGGTGGGATGTGCTTTCAAAGATGTCCTCCAGAGAAACGATGTTGGGGTGTTTGATTCTGAGGAAGAAATAGAAAAACGAGAACCAGATGAGCAGCAGCAACTTCTACCGGTCACCAGATGGCATTCTTGCTGCGCAGTCGATCCCTAGAAGGTGAGATCTTTTTTTTTTTTTTTTTTTTTTAGTGTTGTACAGCTTGACAGAAAAACCAGTGCTACAACTAGTGTTTTTCGCATGAGGAAAAAAAAAAAAAAAAAAAAAGCAATCAGGCAGCAGATGGATGAACATCTCTCTTGGCTCACGAGTGACACTGAGAGCATATGAGGCGTCAGGAACACAACAACAGCTGAGAAGGACTACTGTGACTTTAAGGCTCACTGCCTCACTTTCCTCTCAAACGCTTCCATATTTTAGTCTTTTATTTATTTTATTGCTACTTTAAATATTTATCCAAACTCCATTTCCCCTAAATCCTTTCTCTTCTTCTTCCATCCCTCCTCCCTTCCTGCTTCCCCACCCTCTTTCCCTCTTTCTTGAGTACATTGCTGCGGGGAACTCCACACCATCTCCGCCTCTGTGTGCTGTTGCCCTGGCAACAGGGACACTATAAATAGGACCATCTTCTTTACTCCTGACATTTCCGGTGAACAATCCCACTGTTTTTACTGACACCATGCGTTTAGTCATCCCTTCGGATGACCCCCTTGTGCTGCGTCTGCACATGCACCGTGAGGCGCTGGCTGATGCTGATTCCTCCTCCTGGCAGGAGGCGAAGACGCCAGCCGACGCGACCGACCCAACTTCGGCCACCTCACCTGTGCAGCACTGCAATCTCGTTTTCAATGTTGTTCTCTTTTCCCTCCAGAGCCTTCTTGGGGATGCACTTGATGGCGACTAGCCTCTGAGTCCTCTTCTCCTCTGCTAGAACCACCTCGGAAAAAGCTCCCCTGAAAGATACAAACATGCGAACACGAGAGATAATGAGAAGCGGCTGGCTGGTTCCAGGAA
Source organism: Oryzias javanicus (assembly GCA_003999625.1). Classification (NCBI taxonomy): domain Eukaryota; kingdom Metazoa; phylum Chordata; class Actinopteri; order Beloniformes; family Adrianichthyidae; genus Oryzias; species Oryzias javanicus. The sequence goes on along the minus strand of CM012441.1, from coordinate 30,522,820 downwards.
CCCAAAGCCCATTGAATCGTTTCCATGAGAAAAGCCATCTTCTACTGTTTACAAAAGCTGCATTTTAGCAAAACATGTAATCAATGTATTAACCGCATTGGGCTTGTGCAGCATAAATTGTGTGTGTGGGTGTGTGTGTGTGCTCATGCATGTGAGCAGTACTTGAATGAATAATTCAAAATGGTGACATTACTTGATAGTTTAGAAGCCCAGAAAAATGGCTTCGGACTTGAAGCAAAGAGACGTTTAGGGAGGAAAAAAAAGCTATTTTTATTCTATTCAATAATAAATAGAGATAATGCAGCATCTGAGGGACTAGACTGCATTATGGATCATGGGCTGGTAATGATGAGAGAGAGAATGGTGTGTATTTACAGTCTACCCACAGCAGCGTGGGAAGGAGCTCAGGAGGAGGCCTGAATGCAAGAAGCATTGAAAGTAACTGCAGGGACTCTTTCCATGTGTAAGGAACATCAAAGCGCTACAGATGGTCAATACCTAACGTAAAAATGAAAAGTACTCCTAAGAATGGAAATATCTAAACTAGAAAATTTGCATTACCTGCAATAATGCTAGTGTGAATATTTTTTGCTGAAGCTGTTTCCTGAAAACGCTGAAACAATTTACTTTAACTGCTGAGGGGATTTACTAAAGAGGCAAAAGCTATTTGTAAACGATTATATTTACTAAAAGATTTGAAATTTTGTTATAGAATTATGAAAGACCCCTAAAGTTTCTCAAAACAATTCTTAATAAGTTTCCTTAAAATTCCTCAGTACATGCAAGTTTTACAAAAACCTATAATCTGTTGCTTAATTATGAACTGGACTTCAAATTAGCCCCACAAACCTTAGTAGATACCAAATTACCCTAAAAAGCTAGCATATTGCTAAAACTTTAGCTAAACTCCAACATTGCCTAAAATGTTAGCATGTTGCTAAAATATTAGGTAAAGTCAAAAGTCACCTACAAACCACAGTAGATAACAAATTAGCCCAAAACGTTAGCATGCTGATAAAAAAAATGGGCAATTTCCAAATGAGCATAAAAAACTCTGCATATTAGCCAATAACATTAGCATTTTGCTAAAATATTAGATCATTTCCAAATTAACATAAAAAACATCATTAGATATTATATTAGTCAATAAAGTTAGCAAGTTGCTAAAATATTAGATAAATTCCAAATTAGCATAAAAAAATCTCAATAGATATCATATTAGTCAATAACGTTAGCATGTTGCTAAAATATTAGGTAAAGTCAAAAGTCACCTACAAACCACAGTAGATAACAAATTAGCCCAAAACGTTAGCATGCTGATAAAAAAAATGGGCAATTTCCAAATGAGCATAAAAAACTCTGCATATTAGCCAATAACATTAGCATTTTGCTAAAATATTAGATCATTTCCAAATTAGCATAAAAAACATCATTAGATATTATATTAGTCAATAAAATTAGCAAGTTGCTAAAATATTAGATAAATTCCAAATTAGCATAAAAAAATCTCAATAGATATCATATTAGTCAATAACGTTAGCATGTTGCTAAAATATTAGGTGAATTCCAAATTACTTTAAAACAAACTTCAGTAGATATCATTTTAGCCAATAAAGTTAGCATGTTACTAAAATATTGGATACATCCCAAATTAGCATAAAAAACCTCAATAAATATCATATTAGCCAATAAAGTTAGCATTTTGCTCAAATATTAGATGAATTCCAAATTAGCATAAAAAACATAATTCGATATTATATTAGTCAATAATGTTAGCAAGTTGCTAAAATATTAGATAAATTCTAAATTAGCATAAATAAATCTTAATAGATATCATATTAGCCAATAACGTTAGCATGTTGCTAAAATACTAGATGAATTCCAATTTACCATAAAACAAACTTCAGTAGATATCATATTAGCCAATTAAGTTAGCATGTTACTAAAATATTGGATACATCCCAAATTAGCATAAAAAAACCTCAATAAATATCATATTAGCCAATAAAGTTAGCATTTTGCTCAAATATTAGATGAATTCCAAATTAGCATAAAAAAACTTTAGTAGATGCCAAACTAATCAAATGAGCTAGCAAAATGCTAATCTAACAGCTAAATTATTTTAAAATTACTGTTAATGTTGGATTCAAAGTGCACAAAGTTTTTAAAGAATTTGAATAATGTCTCATACACTTCCTATAAGGCATATTTTCCTCAATATTTCAAAAACTATGAATATTATGAATACCAAACACAAGCAGTAATCTCCTAAATAAACTGAACATTTTAAGGATTCTGAAATCACTGAAAGTGTGATTGAGTTTTCATGTTCCAAAAAAAGTACGGAAAGCAGCAGGACATTCACAGTAAAAGTCTGTAATGAAATGTGTTTTTACTGCTATTGACAGAAGAAGTAAGAAAGGACACAACAAACGGACTGTTTTTATCTTTGAACCATTTTTAAGGACATTCAAAATGACATTGTCTGCAAGTGAATCTCCCACATTAAATGCTCAGTAAGAATCTGCAGAAACTATAAAGACGTCCTTTTTCTAATAACACTGGTTCTCCATGAACCGCCACATCTTTTCGAGATGCTGCCGCAGACATAAGAGCTAAATCTCCCTCAAATGAGTATTTTTGTTTATTAAATTGTCATAAAAGAATCATAGCTTTAAAAAGAGAAAAAAAGCAATAACTCTAAAGTTTTCATTGACCCATGAAAGCATTTTATTGAGTTTGCATCTGCAGAATTTATTTTCTAATAGCATTACAGCTCGAGCAGCAAATTGTATTTGCCAGCCAGTCTCTTTTTGGATTTTACAGAATTAGAAAGTAAATGGACCAGAACAGAAACAAGAGAGGTGCAACCTTGAGACTGGAATATGAAAAATAAACTGTCAATACGTTGACCTGAGCTGAGTAAAAAAATGATTTAGAAAAAGCTTCATGAAAATTATATTTTTGCTGTAAGATGTTCAGTTTTGCTATCGGGACCAGGTAAAATACTGAATTGGCTCCTAAAGGTTTTCTTAGCCAAGGATCTATTTATTATAACTCAACATTTTAGCAACAAAGGTGAATGTTAATATAAACAACACCCTACTTTTATCAAATAAAACTAATGTAACCGGGTTCCATCAAAACTGTAAAATATAGGTAAAAGTAAGCTAATGTGACAGATGTATATATGTGCCAGAATGGTCTATCTCTATTGTAACAAACATAGCAGATGAATGGATGAATAAATGATTTGTGTCAAAGTCTTCAGTGGGATTTTGGGTTGTATGGAGGGTTGCACATATTGCATGGAGGAAACTGATTACACATGAATATATTTGGAAAAAGTGAGAGAATTTGTGGTCTTTTACATGAAATTTTCACACGTCATCTCAAATGAAGCACAAAAAGAACACTTCCACTCGTGCTTCATTGAATTTCTTCACTTCAACATTCAGAGCGTTGGGCTGAAATCACATCCCGCCAGCACCACGGTCAGCACCTGTTGTGGATCTCGCAGTGTTTTGCTTCTATTTAAGTCCTTCTGCAATGAAAATCATGTTTTTAGAGTTTTTAACATGTATGTGTGGCATTTTTCTTATGAAAGAGAAAAAATGTAATAAGAAATAATTTAATTTTTGCATCGTATTTCTACTTTTAAATCAATGGATGGATGGATGGATGCACGGACGGATGGATGGATGGAGGGAGGGACGGACGGACGGACGGATGGATGGATGGATCAATGGGTGGATGGATGGATGGATGATCAATGGGTGGATGGACAGATGATGGATAGATGGATGGAGGGAGGGAGGGATGGATGGATGGATGGATGGATGATGGATGGATGATGATGGATGGATGGATGATGAGGGATGGATGGATGGATGGATGGATGGAATGCGGATGATCAATGGGATGGATGGATGGAGGGATGGATGGGAGTGGATGGATGGATGGATGGATGGAATGGATGGATGGATGGATGGATGGATGGATGGATGGATGGACAGATGGATGGATGATCAATGGGTGGATGGATGGATGAGGGATGGATTATCAACTAAAGCTTCCCCTCCAGCGGTGACACTGCTTGCTCAGTTTATTCCATTTGGGTTTTACTACAGACAAAGTCTGAAAATGGATCTCTGCGCACTCTGTCTGATCCAGTATCTCAAGCTGAATGAGTCTAGAATGACACTTAAGATGTTTACTGGACAAAAATAACTCCATTAAATAATATCAGGCTAAAAGCGATCATATGTCTGAGGAGGAGTACACCTCATTTTAATCAGTTGCTGTGAAAGCGACCTCACTTTGTTCATGTCAAACATTAAGAACTTTTTCTGTTTACTTTTAACTTTAACTCGAAGTTTGAGTGGTTCATCTTAATACTTTACACATCTTAAAACAAATCCCTTTACATCACAGAACGGTTGTTTGGTTCTCGTGTTTAGACAAGATCCCAGTCTGTTGGCCTCACGTCTACAGTCCCCGTAATGATACAGAAACTAAAACACACACTGTTCTTCTGTTGCCGTGAGACACATTGTAATTAACCATCCAGTTACTCCTTTTTCCTTGGAGACATAGTAGGGGTGGGCTCTGGATGAGCAGGGAGGAGGAGGAGAAGGAGCGACTGTAGCTGCTACTCTGAACTAATGAGATTTTTTGAAGAGCTGATGTGCATTTTTACTGTAACATCAGCCAGCTGTTAGGCGTGGTTCGAGCGCATGGAGCTCCACCAGGTTTTTCCATTCCATGGACGATGGAAAGACTAAAACAGAAAACACTAGAGAATAACAAATTGAGTCTCTCTGCTTATCAAGCGAAGGTTAATAAAGATATAACAGCAAGCTACATAATAATGTACATTTGACATATATTTACATTACTTTGGTTTATTTAAGTACATATTTTTCCATTGCTAAATATTATTTTGTCATAAGAATTTTATTCCCTAAACATTTTTTAGGATGTCCAGACAAACAACCTGGTGAAGTTAAACTCCACTCCTATCAACTTTTAATTTATTTTAAATTAATTCCAAGCGGTCTTTTGATTATAATAATGCAGTTTTTAGCCAGAATAGAAAAAATATATATATTTGTTTTTGTCATATAGAGCGCCGGACCCCCTGTAGTCAGTCGGCCATTTTGGCAGCAACATGAACAGCGCCACTGTTGAAACTTTTAATCCGTTGGAGTATTCATCTCACTTTAATTCACATGAAGATTTATTTCTACAAAATTAAAAAGATTAAATAATACAGACCCGTATAATGTTCCTGGCGTGGTGGTTTTTAAAGGTATCTCTGCTGAAGAAAACGTAGATCTATGGAATCCAAACAATAAACTTCCCATCATCCAACACGGGGACTCTAAAAGTTTACAAACGCCTGGAGGGTTACAGATGAACTCGATCTGGGTTTGTAGTGAACATTCAGCTGAGGAATCTTCAATCAAAAAAACTGCTGCGTCTTCACTGGAAGGGTAAAGTGTTATATTCCAGGCAGTATAGCATTAGCACGGCTAGCAGAAGGGTCAGAGTGTTGTTTGTCGACATTAGCTTGGCAAACGTGTCTGTTTCTCTTTTCTTTGGTTTTCTGGAAGTGGAAGTTTTCCACCTGGGTTTTGTTTGCGAGAGTTTCTGAGTCGTTGGTAAATTAGTTTCTTTTCTACCTTTATGCTACATCCTTAACAAACCCTTAGACTGGGGTGTAACAGTCTGGTTGTCATTTTTCTTTTTCTCCTCTCTGGAGAGGGGATATGGATTATCATCACTCTTTCTTCCTACAAAATAAATAAACATTTCAGGATCCACATTCTGATTGCTACGTTAGCACTTGCTAACTTAAACACAACACTGTTATTCCCACTAATTACATGCAATGAACTGTAGTTTTACACTAGCGTCAAGAAAAAAAAAAACACAATTCGGTAACATCCGTGATAAGAAGTAATCGCTGCACAAGCGGAACCCGACCGCTGGAGGGTCCCATCTGTCCGTCTTGTGTTGCAAACTCCTGGCTCTTTTAATGACCCTGACCTCCTTAGCTCGCCCCTCTGGATCTTTAGGAATGCGATAACATGACGTGCAGTGTTGCTTATTCTCGTTTCTAACTCAAGATGCTTGTATGAAATGTTTGCGTCCAAAGGAATGCGTCTTCTCCATCAGCTGACTCAGGAACGGCTGAAAAAAAACCCGGATATGTTGAGGAAGATAATTGGTAATAATCCTCTTCCTCAGAAAGTGTTTATTATTTGATTTAGGAGGAAGCACGCTCCTGATTTTTAGGAACGGAGAGACACTCCTCATCTGTGTCAAAAAGTATGCTGCAGCTGCTGTCCAGTCTTTTGTTCTGAACAATAATAATAAAATCTCTTTATGTTGAGCAATAATCCCATTTTCTTCAATAAATGTGAGTGTTTTTGACGAGTATGGATCAGCCACAGGGCGTTTTTGCAGATTTCTCCGGTCCCTAACCCCCACGTCTATTTGTACAATTTGTGGCGCAACAGTTATCAACCATGGTTAGCGTCCTCACCCGATTGCTGCCAATATGGCGGCGCCTTGAGGGGGACGGCCCTGTGTGACGTCATCTCCCGGAGCTTGTTATAAAAAATTCGCCTCTGAGTTGTTGGTGGAACTATTGGAGCGGAGTGCGCCACCCCTACTTCCCATCATCCATCTCTCCTGTTAGCTTACAGCCCCTCACAACACCAAGCTAACATTAGCGGTGCAACAAAAATATTTAAGCAGTCCAGTTGGGGAATTTTGATCCAGATTCCAGCTCAGACGAGGAAAACGAAGACGTTCATGGATCTATTTGTCTGCAAGTGGATGAATCACAATGGATTGCAGCTTCTATATCACATCTATAAGCTTTTTCCGATGACATTTTCCTGTTTGCTTCTGATTAACAACAATTTATGTAAAGAAATACTCAGAAATGTCATTTTAATTTTCATTAAATATCCGAAAAATTCCAAATCTTATAAAACAATTTGAATCAGAAAAGGTCTTTAAAGGATTTTCTTTTAAAATGTGTCATAAAAATAAAATGCACGTCTTTAATAATACGCTTTGTAAAGCCAGATCACAAATCCAGCATGATTTGTAATGTGATCTACTCCCCAGAAATGAATCTGTAATAGAGTGAAGGAGGCCTCGGTGTGGGCGGGCCGGGTTCACTGCTGCCGGTCTGGGTGGGACAACAACATCACAGTCAATTACCAGACAGCCTGTTTGGTTTGTCCTTTTTTTCTGCCGCTGAGCTTTCCTTACTGTGTTCCACGCCTGTATCCTTTTATGAAGTGATAACAGATACGAAGCAAGCCCTGTGGGAACACCCCAGAGTGGTGAAACCCGGCGTTCTCCCCAGCGGGACAACTGTCAGTCAGTTATTTCAGCTTACAGCATACGCAGGGATTTGGGATCATAACGCTTTTATGTTTCCAGAAAGAGAATAGTGACAGTTTAACAATAAAATCTTTACACTGAAATAAAGAAATTAAAAAAGATTTTATTTCAGAATTGGATATTCCAATGCAAAGTGGATGACGCATAAAACGTGATAACATTTTTGACAACACTGCAAATATTCAGCTCAACATAAATTTTTCAGCAGCAGAGAGTGTTCAGAATGGGGTTTCATTCTATTGCAACACATTAATACAGAGATGTATTGATCCTGAATTTAATAACATCCTGTAATGACCTTCTTTTCATTTGTTCTTATGATTGATTTGATGGCTTTTTTTTATATGTTTATCTTTCTTGACAAATCGTTTAATAAATTGGCAAATTTGATCTGCAGGAAATAATTTGTATTACTTTAAAAATATTTTATAGTATATATTCTTCATGTAATTAAATGCGTTTGTGTCCTTTATTAAAGTACGACTGATCCGATTCCTTTTAATTTCAATAAAATGTAGCAACAGTTTAAAACACAAATCAGATTTTAAAGCTTTACTTGAAAACTGCTGGTTATGTCATACCAAATGTTGGTATTTTTCCCAGAAAGACTGTCAACATTTAGGAAAAGTAAGAGCAGTTGGAAAATAACAACTGAAAGCGTCCATCAAACTGTGGTTATACAAACACTACTGTCAGCCTACAAGCCTTCAAGCTTCCAGAAATAATGTTTCCCTTTTTGTCTAATCTGTTCCATGTTGCTGTTTTTTCATGTGTGGGATTTAAGTGAAGAAAAAAAGTTTCACTGTAAGTATGTCAAACTTCTCTCTTTCACAGAAATACAGTACTTGTAGTTACCAGCAAAACTGCATGGAGACTGTAGTTGCAGTTAGTTTCTATGAGAGTCCCATGTAAAATGTTGTTTAAAGTTCCACTCCAATCATCTCTTGATCTATTTTTGAAGTGTTCCCAGTGGTCTTTTAACTGAAATTACACCAAATTTTGAAAAAAACATTTCTTGCAGAGCGGCAGTATAACATTCGATTTTTGGATGGGAAAGCTGGTGTGGACTAAGCCTTTTACCATTTCCCATCATTCGTCTGTTTACATGCTCCCCTGCTAGCTTACAATCCTTAGTAAGAAGCTACAAGTTGTAACCTAGCAGCCCCTAGCTAGCAGCTAGCTTATACCTTCTTTTTTTTTCAACTTACGGCTCCTGAAAACTAGCAGTTGCTAGCTTACAGTGGCTGCTAGCTTACAGCCCCTGTAAGCTATCAGCCTAACATTAGTGATGCAACAAAAATGGCCTGTAGCAAGCTAGCGAGTTCCGCTGTAGCGTGCTCCATTGTAACAAGCTAGTGAGCTCCAATGTAGCGAGCTAGCAAGCTCCACAGTGGCGAATTCTATTGTAACGACCGAGTTCTGCTGGAGCAAGCTCCATTGTAGCGAGCTAGCAAGTTCTGCTGTAGCGAAGTCCATTATAGCGAGTTCCATTGTAACAAGCCAGAGTAGCAAAGTAGTAAGCTAGCGAGCTTTGCTGTAGCAAGCTCCATTGTACCGAGTTCTATTGTAACGAGCCAGTGAGCTCCGCTGAAGCAAGTTCCAAAGTAGCAAGCTAGCAAGCTTTGCTGTAGCAAGCTCTATAGTAGCGAGCTAGCAAGCTCCGCTGGAGCAAACTCCATTGTAGCGTGTTCCATTATAGTGAAGTAGCAAGATCCACTTGGGCGAGCTCCATTGTAGCGAGCTAGCGAGCTCCAATGTAGCGAGCTAGCAAGCTCCACAGTAGCGAATTCTATTGTAACGAGCCAGCGAGCTCCGCTGAGGCAAGTTCCAAAGTAGCAAGCTAGCGAGCTTTGCTGTAGCAAGCTCTATTGTAGCGAGTTAGCGAGCTCCGCTGGAGCAAACTCCATTGTAGCGAGTTCCATTATAGTGAAGTAGCAAGATCCACTGGGGCGTGCTCCATTCTAACAAGCTAGTGAGCTCCAATGTAGCGAGCTAGCAAGCTCCACAGTAGCAAATTCTATTGTAACGAGCCAGCGAGTTCTGCTGGAGCAAGTTCCAAAGTAGCAAGCTAGCGAGCTTTGCTGTAGCAAGCTCTATTGTAGCGAATTCTATTGTAACGAGCCAGCGAGGTCTGCTGGAGCAAGTTCCAAAGTAGCAAGCTAGCGAGCTTTGCTGTAGCAAGCTCCACTGTAGCGAGTTCCATTATAGTGAAGTAGCAAGATCCACTGGGGCGAGCTCCATTGTAGCGAGCTCCGCTGTAGTGAGTTCCACTGTCCACCGGGTAGCTGGCTAGCCTAGCAAGCTAACCCACTGAGTGCCCACTTTACCCTTCCGCTCTCTTTGGGGTCCAGATGACTCCAACCATATATTGATGTGTGATTTCTTCCATGACAAATGTGGACAGGATTTTATGTCTGCCATGGATATTAGTGAAACTAGAAAACCAGTGAAAAAAAGAAAATCTGTCTTTTAACCCCACTTTTAATGTAAACAAGCCAAGGAGAGCGGAAGGGTTACGCCAACGTGGGCAAACACAGGTTGGGCCACCAAGGAAAATGGAGACAAACCCAATGGGGTCCCACATTTTCTTCCCACCATATGGGGCCCACCTGGCCTTGCTGGCTGGGAGTGAATGATAAGATTTTTTGATTTATTTTTTGTCTCCCAACTCGTTGACGAGGACAGTCTGTCCTGAAGTGGATTCCGGGCAGAGGTAGAACTCTGAGGATTAGTCGGATCAGAAAAGAATATTTCAACACAAATCAATTACCTTCACACACTGTATTCCTGAATAAAGCTCCTCTATAATCTTTTCTCTGAGCATAAGGAGCTTTCCGTCTGCACATTATTTCTGCTCCAGCCACAGTCGCAGGATAGAATGCAGCTGCAGCTCTCTCCTGCATCCCCTCACTTCATCAAATGCACAAAGACTCTTGACTGACTGTAAAAAGTTGCTGTAGATGAAATTAATTTCAATAGAATGGCAGAATCATGCTGGCAATTAGTCACTCATGAACCCTCCAGCTTGCTGGACGATTTGCATTGCACAGAGCCTACGCAGCTCTGAGACACGGACACTTGGAGCTCGCCCGGTTTGCTGTCCTCTCTCAACATTTTGAGATCATTATATTCTCACCTGCCAACTGCTTCTGGAAGTGGACCAGAGTTCTGCAGTGATTAATATCTAGCTCCCTGTTTGGCTCACTTGGGAAGCAGGTGTAATTTGGAGAAGATGGGGGGGAAACAGCCTCGCCACATCTGGCGCTCTTGTGTCATCACAGGTGCCGGGGTCACTCGTGTTTAGTGTGGGAGTACGGAGGTGCGCCCCGACCATCTGGACTCATTCCTGTTTCCCTGGACGGTACAGTCAGAGGTCTGTGTGAGCCCAACTGTTAGCATAAGGACCTTCCCTCAGGAGGTAAGGGTCAGCCCCAGCTGCAAATATTACAGCTTTAGACTATTCCTTCTTTTTTTTTTTTTTTTTTAATGAAGACAGTTTTTGTTGAAGAAGATTCAATATTTAGATGTAGAAATAATAGAAAACATAAAATCAGGTAAAGTCACAGATACAGAGCAGTTAAGGTAAAGAAGCGGGGAGAGTATCCAAGATCTGTACTTTGGGATGAGTAACTTTACCTTAAAAAATAAAAATATAAATAAAAAGTAGTCATCCAAACTATTACTTTAGAGTTAAATTGTTAAAACAAATACTTAAATAATACGTTTTTTTTTTTTCCTTTTTTAATCAATGTGTAAATTCTAGGATTTTCTGATGTCAAAAAACTTTTGAAAATTTTTTTTTACTGCCTATTTGGTAAAAAAAAAGCTTATAACTGATACTTAAACAAACTTCTGATGCAGATTGTTTCAATTTACTCTAATAATAAGTATCCAATGCTTAAACTTTTGGTTTCTTTTATTGAATATTTTGCATCTCATCTGTACTTTTTCCTATCTATGATGAGTTTTACGTATTTACAGTATTTGATTTTAGCATGTTCTTCAGATCTTGTATCAGTTTTCTCATGATGAATACATACATAAAATAATTTAAGAATAAAACTGCTTTCCTGAGTATTTCTGTATTCAAATGGATCAGGAGCAGATTAAAGAAGTTGTTTTTCATGGACATGATAAAGTCAAATAGATCCATGAACGTCTTTATTTTCCGCGTCTGAGCTGGAATCCAGATCACAACTGTGCGGCGATATTGCTCGCCATTATTTTTTTATTTTTTTTGAAAATGCAAATAATATTCAGGTTTAATGTCCACCGCTGTTCATTCTTGCCTTTTTAAAGAAAACAAAACAAATCATACTTTAAAGAAAAGTGAAAAAGAGTAAACAAAGCTAAAATCCGTGAAGGGGGAACTGCACATAAACTGTCAATAAAATTACGAAAAGTCATAGCAACTTGGTTTTACATCAATTGTCCATTTTGAACATATGTCATGGAATGTTTCTGTCAGTACTTCGATTGATGAAGACATTTTTTTCATATTAAAGATGCTTTAAGTAATAGTGGTCCAGTCCAGTGAACCCCACGACAATTTTTAATTATTTAAAATAAAATGTTCAAAGAAGTTTTTTAATTATGATTATGAGGTTCTTAATCAAATCCCCACATCCTAAATGTCTTTAAAAGCCATTTTTATGTTGATCTGAAGCTTGTTTCCAAAATATCCTCTGAGGGGGCGTGGCTTTTGGAGCTGAGCTAAGCAGCCCCGCCCTCGATCCCTCCCCTGTCTGATTATGATAGCTCTTTGTCTCGCCAGCATAAATCTTCACCGCTGCTACATAAAAACGTCCAATAAGATTAATAACGTCCAGCCGTATCGTTTTGATCCAGATGTCAGGAAGTGAAGATCTTCATGAGCCAAACTTCCTCCAAAATCCTGATTCTTTCTCCTTCCAGTTCACCAAAGACTCTTTTAGCTCATTCTCTATGTTTACTGAAGTTTCTGTGATCAATACATTCAATCCATTGGTTTTTCAGAGCAGAAATAATGAAAGCTAACATTAAAATTCTCTTTCATTGATTTACAATCCTTTCCAACTGCTGTCAAATGAGCCGCCGTTCACATTTTCATGGTCACATCAAGAAGCTCCGTGGAGTCTGGTGGAGATTTTCCAGCGTTCTCAGTCCTGCTACCGTAAGTATTGGATGAAACTCACACCAAAAATCCAGTGACGCTGATTTGACCACAGAAATGTGAACGGCGGCTCATTTGACTGCAGTCAATGTGAAGATACCATCTTCTCTTCTCCAGAACCTGAACTAGACACGCTAGCCGGACCAGATGAGGGTTTCATGCAGCAGAAAGAAGATCATTCATTCAAACAGAGTCTGTCCAAGACACTTTGATTGACTGATTTAAAAGGAGAAATACTCGGAAATGCAAAAACAAAATTATTTCTTATTACATTTGACACACATACATGTTAAAAACTCAAAAAACAGGATTTTCATCACAAAGGGATTCGTAAAAGTAAAAAGTATGATGTTTTAAAACTACTTTAAAGTCCTACTCCAATCGATTTTCGATCTGTTGTAAACGTGCTCCCAGTGGTTTTTAACTACAATTACTCTGTTTTTAGCCAAATTTAATAAACCTGTGATGTTTTCTAGGACAGATCAGAATGGAGTGGAGCAGGGAGCATGTGGCTCACCGAATCAAGCTTTTTCAAACAGCATTTTCTTCATCTGCTCCTGATAACAATGATTTAATCAAAGAAATAAATTCTCAAAAATGCATTTAGAGGCTTAAATTTAATCAAATATGTCCTCCATCATCAGAAAAAAACCTGTTTGTTAAAGTAAATGTTGCTGAGTAATTGCGACTCAATAATTCCCTCCTCTGATGCTGTTGAATGTTCAAATTAAAGACTGGCCGTTCATTTTAAATACTGTTCCTCTGTTATTATTCTACAAAAACGACATTATTTAAACATAAAAAAACATTTTACTCTTTACATCTTGCTTGTAAAGGTAAAACGCAGGTCAGTTAGCATGCGATCAGGGTTAATGATGCGTTTATATACTTGAAGCATTGACAACTTTCAATTTACTAGCTGACCACTGACGATCCATAAAACCTGACTGCCCTTCAGGGAGCAAATGTAATTTAGTTAAGGGGGGTGTGGGGTGTGGAAAACAGCCAAGTCAGCACTCTGGAGTGGGTAAGCAGACATGGCTGTCAGTGAAAATGCACAGCATCCTTGCTCGAATTCTGCAGCTAAGAAAGCGTGGATGGTTTCTGTGTTTTTCTCTTTAAGCTCTGTTTGTCTGATATATCTATGAAGAACTCGGTGGACAAGTGGTAGAGTGTCTGGCCTGGGGAGTGTGAGATTGTGGGTTAGAATCCACCCAGTGGCCCTGCTTGATAATCATCATCCAAGGTTGGATCCAGGTTGGATCTTGGCACTAAAATAATAAACGGTTCCTGAGTGCAGCGAACAGAAAACAACTCGAAATATTGAAAGATTTGCTTTACTTGCATTGAAACGAGCGATTAAAAGATCATCTCTTCCTAAATTCTGGACACTGTAGCAGGACAGGACAGAAGATTGAGATATAAAAATGTGACTTACGTTCCCAGAACTTCTTTAAAGTCATAATGATCTTTGATTTCTGATGTCTTCTTTTTCCATCCATTTCCATTATCTCCAAGAGGCATCCTGGAATGCGGATGGAATAGATCTAAAGAGCAAAAAACACACAAAACTTTGAATGAAAAGAACATTTTTCAATATATTTCTTAAATATAAAAAAGGCAAGCTTAAAAAAAAGTAGCTGCTCAAAAAAAAAGTTAAACTTATGGACGACATGTTTCCAAGTCAAGACCTGGGGCCGGATCCGGCCCTCTGGGTAACTATATCCGGCCCTCCAGATCATTTTATTCTAAATAGGGCTGGGTTGATAAAATCAATGAATTAATGTGAATTGATTTACGCTTAACAGATCAACAATCGATTAATAAAAATATAGATCGATTTAGCAGATAATGCTAAAGTCTGCTAGCTTGATGCTAACGTTTAATGGAATTTCCCATAGGACAGCTAATGCTAACGGTCGTTGCTGACTAAATAAACATCTTTATATTCTCACAGGCATGAATTTTCCAAAATATTTAAAGGAAATATTTTTTAGAGTAACTATTTGTGGTCTAAAACATTGTTTTTTTGCTGAAACTGTCTTCTTCTGGAATAAGGTGTTCTTCTATTGTGCAATCGCCACCTAGTGGCCAAACTGAAACGCCCTCCAGGAGAAGCAGAACAATGTTTACGATGTTAATGATCTAAAACTTTCTGTTAGAACTTTTCCTTTTAAGAAACCATGTAAGACTGCATGATATTAACAATTTCATTATTTCACTGATACATTTTAGTGTGTAAACTGTGTCAGATTAACATAAATATATTTTAAACATATATAGTAGATTATTAATGTATTTTTTAAACAAATTGAATTGAAGAATAAAAAAAAATCAAATAGTTTCTGGAAATTATAATCGATACCTAGCCCAAGTTATTATTAGCCCGATGTTATCTTGTACTTATTTCTAACTTGTACAATTTTGACAAATTGATTTATTCTGGAATAATATCCTGCTTTTTTTTTTTATTATTCACAGGTGTGTTAAAAAGTTATGTTTTTTTCAATCTTAAAAATGTAGTTTTAGTGTGTTCAATAAATGTTTCTGCTTAAAATGCGTTGAGTTTGAAACCCCCTAATATAGACTTATTAATTATTTTAATTTGCCTTTACCTGTTAGAAGATAAGGCCTTTAATAAAACTCCTGTTTTTATATAAGTATTGTTTCTAATATTTGATTTACCATCATAGAATCATAGAAAAAAACAGGTCTTTGGGCGCCTATTCACCTTCCTGGATAAATAAAGGAACGCACTGATATTTCTCTGTGCTGAAAGTGGGCCTACAACCAGAAATATCCTTAAAATAAGGCCAACATCGCAGGCAAAGGGACTGCTACCGTCACAAAAAAGACAAAACGCATGGAGCCACATACCAGCTTGGGGGGGGACTGCGCTATATTTACCACACGAAGCCTGGACTGATGACAGTAAATAAACAATGCAAACAAAAAAATGTAAAGAGCTCAAGTCAAGTGGAAACTAAATTCCACTGTGTTGGAGCTGGTTTGGCACGGAAAGGGGGGAGTTTGTTGGAGGATTTTTACGCATATGTGGCTTGTGGTCCTGATGCTGATTGGCATCTTTAGCAAGTGCGGAAACATCTGCTGCTGCAGAAGATGTACAGACTGTAAGTGCATCGCTCAAGGGTGAATGGCAGTCAAACGGCAGCATCTTTTTCGGTTCAATTACCAGCAGGCTGCGGAAATGCGACATGATGGAGCGCGCGGCAAAGAGTTTGCGCGGATCAAAGCTGCGATTTTGCGATGGCGCGTTTGGATAAATAAAAAACAAGATGTAATATAAAAATAGGAACGTACCTAAAGGACGGTGTGGAGCTGAGCTCTGCCTCGCTTTCCTCTGGGAGCGATGTGGTTGCTGTGCTGGTGCGCAGCGCTGGGTGCGCTCAGACCTCTCCTGACGTCAAGGAAAGCAGACGTCTGCGGACGGAGTGCACCATCAGAATCACTCGCTGTTCACTCGACAGCGTGATCAAAGATGCTGCCAAATTCTCTTTAAATAAATCAGACAGATTCTGGTTTTGTAGCAGCTCCTTCAACCAGAGATGGATGAGAAAATGACAAGCGCGTGCGCACGCGCAAGTTTGCAGGGAGCATCTTTAAGGACATTTTTAGACGGGAACAAAATATTACTTTGCATAGTGCATTAAATAATGCACCACAGAGGGATGTTGCAATTAAAACATTAAAGGCATTGATAAGAATGCCCAATTTGCAACCATACTTTTTAACTTTGAAAGCCATTTGCGCCATACATTTAGATACAGAACAAAATCAGGAAGTGACATATTTATGGTAATACCCAGCTAGTGGGCCCGATTTGTCCACAGTTTCAATGGTGGCCCCTAGGGGTGTCGGAAAAAATCGATTCACATTCGAATCTAGATTCTCATTTTTAACGATTCAGAATCGATTCTAAATATCCAAGAATCGATTCGCCCCCTCCCGCCATATTCCTGCATTTATATGTTTTATTTAATGGCTCGAGCCTGCTAGCTTACTTGCAAGCCGTAATGTTTGTCCCGAAATGGCTACCGTAGTTTGTTTTCACTGGAGGTGAGCGGAGCTTACTGAGCGCGCGCGCTACGCAACATGCAGGAGAAAAAAAGATTCCTCCTGTCCCGTCATCAATTGGCAAATGTATGGGCTCACTTCGGATTCCACAAATCCTGGGGTAAGGAGCTTGACATGACGTGCAGTGTGTAAAATCTGCTAAATCAGACACTTCGGGAACACTTCAAATGCTCGCGCTCATATCTCGTCCATCACCGGAGCTTAAAGTTTGAAAAGTCTTTCTCTGCCTTCATACTGTTGAAATCATCCGTCCCTCCAGGATTTCCTGATGTTTCGATAACAACTTTTAATGCAAATCCAATCAAACCCCGAGATTTGTTGCGCACCTTGCAGCTTTTTATTTTCACCGCAACTTTATTGAGATCAATCTACCGTGACAACAGTCATGGATGACCACGTGACCGTTTCTCTTCCGACTCGGCCGTGCTCTCTGTAATTGTAGTTCTATAGTCCTCTCACACTTTTTCTCTTCATAACGCGCGTGAACGGTCACCCCGCAGGTGAGCATGCGCTGCGTGCACGCGGGGGTGAAGGTGCGCTGTCCCCGGGTGCGCACGCGGCGGGGGGGGGGGGGGGAGGGCAGGTACAGATGAGTCTGTTATATATTGCGCGGGACACAGCTGCTGCACAGCAGGTACCGAGTATGAAGAGAAATACAGAGAGAGACTCTGGAAATCTGGAACCATTTCACTTTAACTGGTAATGTAAAGGAAGAATTTAGAGTCTGCAGGAAAAGAATTCAATCTAGAACCTTCTCCACAACAAACCTACAGACACCTGAGAGAAGCTTCTTTAAAACAGAGCAGATCAATAAAACCAGATCAGCTCCTCAAAGCCTTTGTCTTCCTCTACCAGCAGCTCAGCAGTGATGCTTTTGAAATAGATAAAGAGGAAGATTCTGAAAACATCTGAGGATTCATCTGTTTATAATGTTTTTAAGTTCATGATTTTTCACTGGAAATCTGGAAATATTTTATTCTGAAATATTTTTAAATCAACACATATTTGGGTTATGTTAGCAGGAAAGACCAAAGTTCATTTTATGTTTGACAGTTCTATTCAAGTTCAATGACAGCTCAAGGGGATGATGCTGTGCTGTATTTACTTTGTGCATATGTCATAATAAAAAGAATTGAACATGAGAATTTGATTTGTATTTCATAATTAAAATTTTTAGCAGCGCTTTTAAAAATATGTATATATTCAAAACACATTGCAACTTTTTTACAAAGCTGCTGCAACATCGGCCATTTCGGGCCAGAACAATCATAAAAATCTTCTGTGAAATCTTGAGGGTCTGAATAATATAAGTTTGCACAGTATCATAAATACATTCCCTTTTTTTTATTAAAATTTTTCCTTTGTGTTTTAAATGTCTGAATCGAGAATCGAGAATCGTTTTAGAATCGAATCGGCACCCCAAGAATCGGAATCGAATCGAATCGTGACTTGTTGTAAGATTCACATCCCTAGTGGCCCCATGTATTTGCCCATATTGGCTTAAGTGAGAACTCAGTGGTTGGTTGGTTTGCTACACTAGTTAGCCTCCCAGTGGATGCGTAGCACACTATCAGCTCTACAAAGCGAGCTAGCGCGCTAAGCTGTATCAATCTCGCGAGCTCCACTATAGCTAGCTTCCTTGTATCGAGCTTAGCTGAATCGAACTAGCGAGCTCCATTGTATTGAGCCCTGCTGTACTGAATTAGTGAGCTCTACTGTAGCTAGCTCTGCTGTATCAAGCTAGTGAGCTCAGCTGTATTGAGCCCCGCTGAACTGAGTTAGCGAGCTCTACTGTAGCTAGCTCTGCTGTATCAAGCTAGTGAGCTCAGCTGTATTGAGCTAGAGAGCTTCACTGTTGGGAGCTGTATCTGTTTCGAGCTAGCAAGCTCCACTGTAACAAGTTAGCGAGCTTTACTGTAGCGAGGACAGTTATATCAAGCTAGCGAGCTCTGTTATATTAAGCAACAAGCTCCATTGTTGTGCGCTCCACTGTATTGACCTAGCAACCTCTGCTGTAGCGAGCTTCGCTGTATTGAGTTAGCGAGCCTCGCTGTATCGAGCTCCTCTGTAATTGACCTAGCAAGCTCCGCTTCATCGAGCTCCACTGTATTGAAATGGCAACCTCCGCTGTAGCTAGCTCCGCTGCATTGAGCTAGGGAGCCCCACTGTAGTGAGCTCTGCTGAACTGAGCTCGTGAGCTCTACTGTAGCTAGCTCTGCTGTATCAAGCTAGTGAGCTCAGCTATATTGAGCTAGTGAGCTCTGCTGTACTGAGCTTGCGAGGTCCACTGTAGTGAACTTCACTGTTTTGAGCTGTATCTGTATCGAGCTAGCAAGCTCCACTGTAACAAGTTAGCAAACCTTACTGTACCAAGGACAGCTATATCAAGCTAGCGAGCTCCGCTGTATTGAGCAAGCAACTCCGCTATAGCAAGCTCTGCTGTTTTGAGCAAGCGAGATCCATTGCTGTGCGCTCTGCTGTATTGAAATAGCATGTTCTATTGTAGCAAGCTCCACTGTATTGAGCTAGCGAGTTCCACTGTATTGAGCTAACGATCTCCGCATTATCAAGCTCTGGTTTGTTGAACTAGCAAGCTTTGCTGAATTGAGCTAGCAAACTCCGCTGTAGCAAACTCCAGTGTAGCAAGGTCTGCTGCATTGAGTTAGCGAACCCCACTGTAGTGAGCGTCACTGTTGTGAGCTGTATCAAGCTAGCAAGCTCCACTATAGCAAGCTAAGGACTTCTACTGGAGCGAGCTCCGCAGTATCAAGCTAGTGAACTCTGCTGTATTGATCTAGCGACCTCCGCTGTATGGAGCTCCACTATTTAAGCTCTGCTGTATCGAGGTGGCATGCTCTAGCAAGCTAGCAAGCTCTACTGTATCGAGCTTAGCAGTATCTACTGTGGCGATCTAGCGAGCTCTGCTCTCCTCCGGGTGACTGGCTGGCGTAACGAGCCAACCCACTGTGGGGAAAACAGGTGGGGCCACCATGGATACTGCGAACAAGCCCATTCGGGCCCACATTTTCTGCCCATTTTTAAACCATATGGGAAACATCTGGCCTTGCTGGGTGGAATACAAAAAAAAAAAAAAACGTTTTTATCTCTTTCTTTTTTATCTCATATCTCTTCAGCCAACCTAAAATTGTGTAGTTTTTTGTTGTTTAAATATCCCTTTAACCTTTAAAACACACATAGAATCGTATTAATTAAACATATTTCAGTTGTCTTGACTTCTTGGTTGTTTTGTGCGCTTGCCTCTGGGTGCATTAACCCTCCCGACCTGAAGGGGGCAGCACTTACAACAGCGCCTCCTTTTCTCCCTCCAGCAAACACAATGCAATATCAACTTCCGATCACCAGCTGGCTCGCTGTCCGTTAAACGTTTTTTGCTCAGGGATTTACTGCAAATTTTACCGAGTTAGTAAGTTATTTTTAAAATACGCTACCTTTAATATTTTTTGTGTCCATACTTTCACTTAAATCTGCAATCTTTCGAGTATTTATTGCGTGCTAATATAGGAAATAGTAAATAAGCTAGGATAACATGCTAACAACCCATTGCTAACAACCGTCCTGTGTTTTGCATCCTCGCGAAGCTAAGCTAATAAATAAACATTCTTCTCGTGACTGTAATAACCTTATTATGAAGTGTAGTATTTAAGCAATTCAATTGGGTAAATTAGTACAAAATTTTTGTTGTTTTATTTTTATTTATTTATGTAGTAGCCGCCGGGTTTGGCTGTTTAACCAGTCGGAGATGTCAGCGAGCTCCAAGAGAAGACGAGCCACCTCTCCGTCCAGCAGCGTCAGCGGAGGGGCTGACTTTGACGACGGTTCGTCTTCCACTCCTGGGAGCGGAAGAAAAAGGAAAAGAACCTCCAATATTCCCCCTGTGGATACAGTAAGAAGATTTTCATCAGCGTTTTAATGTTTAAATATCTCTTTTATTCCCTCGGAAGGCATTCAAATGACTTTTAAAGGCCAAATTCTGAAAATCTATTGTTGTTGATGTTTTTTTTTTTTTTTTTTTTTAACCTTACAGATTGCTGTATGTCATGAACTGTTCAATGCTGTCAGGGACTATAAGGATGATCAGGGGCGACAAGTTTGTGAGGTGTTCCTGCGGGTACCAAAGAGGAGGTATTGTGACTGATCATCTCTGATTTTCAATGTTTTTGCAATACAGTAAATAAAAATGTCATTTTTTTGTATTTTTAAAGTGGATCCTGGTGTATTTATATGTAGCTTTGTGTATATATAATTTATTTTATCATTAAAAATAAGTGGTCCAGGTGAATACTTGATTCTGATTTGCTGATTGAAGGAGAAAATGTGAAAATGCACACCTAGAAAATAAGTTCCAGTAACGCAGCCCAAACGGTCCCCAAAGTTTTTCTTGTGAGGTCCACAAAGCTGTTTTCTTCTCTAATGTGGGGCAGGTTTGGTTTGTTGTCTAGAAGTGTATCAGTCATAGGGTGTGTCTAAATGTAAACAATTGTGTTTTTACAGAGTGCTACACATAACCAAATTTAATAATGCCTATAATTTTCACAAAAAAAACAGAACTAAAACATTTAAAAAGTTAAACCTATGAAAAAGTTATTGTTACCCTTTGAGAATTTGGAGTGCTGCAGCTCCTCACACATCTCAAAGTGTTGACTCTACAATAGTGATCAAACCTCTGGCTTTTCTCAACCATAGATAGATAGATAGATAGACCTTTATTGTCATTATCGCAAGGACAATGAAATTGCAGCAACCGTTCCAGTGCAAGAAGTAGCATAAAAAAATACAAGACATAATATAAAATACGATATAAGTATAAAAAAATATGTAGAAAAATTATATACAATGAACAGAACCAGTTCTTTCTACTCCCAAGAGGATCTTCGGGTCATTTTGATGTTTTATTTAATTTTCTTTCAATAACTTATGCACAAAATTAATAACTAATGTAAAAAAAAAAAAAAACATGTTTTTTTTTTTTTACTTTTATTGTAAAATATGTATATGCTTCATTTTTTTCCTTCCACAAAAATGCACAAAATAAATTAAAAACCCAAACAAAAAACAATGATTTTCTATTCAAGATTTAAAGTGAAATAATGCAAAATATTGCAACCAAAACACCAATTAAAATGTGTAACAAAAAAAATATTGGAACATTTGTATTTGTTGGCATTTAGAAAAAGCAAATATCTCATCTTTGTGAAGCTGATCAGGTTTTTTACTGTCAGTAATAATCTGCTCTGTTCTGGAGAAAGTTGTTCTCAGGTGTCTGTGCAGGTAGGTTATGCAGTCGGGTCTTTTTGAAATTCTTTCCTTGCAGATTCTAAATTGGGCTTTCCTACTATCAATTACAGTGAAATGGTTGTGGATTTTTCTTCTTTTTCAGAGTCACTATTTTTTTTACTTGAGGAAAAATGTTCTTTAATAACTGTTTTATAAACCACGATCAGAAGGGTTTTTGATGAGTATGGATCGGTAACGGACATTCTTCGGGCATAGAGGTGATGAAAATGAGAGGATTCCGGACACTACTTAATAAGTAAAAATGAGGATCAGTACTGTAATACTAATGGGGAAAAAAATAAACAGTCAAACTGTTTTTCCCTCGTTTCTTGCAGGAATTATGTTCTAAAAAAATAACTCAGGGATGGTGAAATTCACGGATTAGGATTTTAAATGTTAAACTCCTCACTACACTTCTCTCAAACGAACATTTTCACTCTCAGTTATAAGGTTAAATATCACTGAAGAATTCGATGGTTCCATAGCAGAAACAGTTTTAAAGAGGCATTCTTTTGGATAGGAGGAGAAACAGACCAGATGACCCTTTTTAAAAAGTTTCTGCTTTAGTTAAATCCTGTTATATTTTCTCCTTTTATCTGTGTATTTGTCATCTTATTTAATGTCTGTTTTAATATGAAATCATTCGGAAGTTAGTAATATTTTCTTGTTTCATCTTTTGAAGGAATCAGCCTGATTATTATGAAGCCGTTTCCCAGCCCATCGACATGACAAAGATTCAGTACAAGCTGAAGTCCGAGGAGTACAATGACGTGGAGCAGCTCACCGCAGACTTCCAGCTGATGTTCAACAACGCCAGATCCTTCTACAAGGTAGAGACATGACGTTTATCATTCCCACCTGCAGCGCGCTCGTCTCAAGCTGATGTTGGTCGTGCCTTCTCTCCTTCATCCTCTTTAAATCTCCACGCCAATTTCCTCTCGACGACTCAGCGTGACAGCGAGGAGTACCAAACAGCGTGTAAGCTGTGGGAGGTGTATCTGCAATCAAGGAATGAGTTTGTGCAGCCCGGAGATGGAGATGAGGAGGATGAAGATGGGGATGATATGGGGGATAATCCAGGGCTGTCTGCCGAAGAAGAGGCAAGTTATCTGTTCAATTCTTGCTGGATGAAGGATTTCTTTGCGGCTCACTGGCGTTTAAAATTCCTTCCTGACATACATTCTGATGATGTGTTTCAGACGCCAAGCAGCAACCTGAAGGAGGTTCTTGAGCAGCTTTTGGAGGCGATCGTGTCCCAAGCTGATACCTCAGGGCGACTGGTCAGCGAGCTTTTCCAGAAACTGCCTTCTAAAGTGGTGCGTTCTTTTTTAAATTTTATATTTCTCTGCAGCAGTAGATTACTATAGCATAAATCAGATTTTAATGAATGAATGAAGCTTTATTTATATAGTACTTTACAACTCCAAAGTGCTTCACAATAAAAGAAAGACAAATTAAGAACAACAGCATAAAATTACAAAAAGCAATCAGCAATAAAATACATAAATGCAATAAAACAAGTGAAAGAAAATTAAATGTCACCAACTACTGAGCGTTAAAAGCCATTCTAAAAAGGTAAGTTTTTAATTGACATTTAAATTTGTTTAGGTCTGACAGCATTTGCAAGTCTGCAGGAATGTTGTTCCATAATTGAGGACCGGCAGTGGAAAAAGCTCGGTTACCTCAGCGTTTCTGTTGTGACCTGGACACATCGAGCAGATATTGATCTGCAGACCGTAAAACCCTAGACAGTTAAAAGCTCCGTTAAGTAAACTGGGGAAGACCGTGAAGAGCTTTAAAAAACAAACAGTAAAAGTTTCAACGGAATTCTGTAATGAAACCCAGCCAGCTAAGCCAGGTGGGCCCCACGTGGTTTAAAAGTGGGCAGAAAATGTGGGCCCCAGACGGGTTTGTCCAGAGCTCATGTGGTGATTTCACCTGTGTTTGTGTCCCATCTTGACTTAAGTGGGAGCTCAGTGGGTAAGCTCACTATGCTATCCACAGCGGAGCTCGCTAGGTCACTACAGCAGAGCTTACTAGCACAATACAGCAGAGCTTTTTAGCTCAGTACAAACGAGATGGCTAGCATGCTACAGCGGAGCTCACTAGCTCGATAAAGCAGAGCTCACTAGCTCGATAAAGCAGAGCTCGCTAGCTTGGTGAAACAGAGCTAGCTAGCATGCTTTAGTTGAGCTCGATAGCATGCTATAGCGGTGCTCGTTAGCGCAATACAGAGGCGCTCACTACAGCAGAGCTCCGTTGCTCGATAAAGCAGAGCTCACTAGCCTGCTTTAGAGGAGCTCGCTAGCATGCTACGGTAGCGCTCACCGTAGCATGCTAGCTACGTATAGCTAGCTCCGTATAGCGCTTGATATGGAGGGTGCTACGCTTACACGAGGATGCTACTGAGGAACTCGCTAGCTTGCCACAGCAGAGCTCATTATTATGCCTTAGTGGAACTCACTAGCATGCTACAGTGGAGCTTGCTAACATGCTACAGAGGAACGCGCTTGCTTGCTACAGCATAGCTCAATAGCATGCTTTAGCAGAGCTCGTTAGCGCAATACAGAGGCGCTCACTACAGCAGAGCTCCGTTGCTCGATAAAGCAGAGCTCGCTAGCCTGCTTTAGAGGAGCTCGCTAGCATGCTACGGTAGCGCTCACTACCTTGATACGGAGGATGCTACGCTTACACGAGGATGCTAGCGAGGAACTCGCTAGCTTGCCACAGCAGAGCTCATTATTATGCCTTAGCGGAACTCACTAGCATACTACAGTGGAGCTAGCTAACATGCTACAGAGGAACGCGCTTGCTTGCTACAGCATAGCTCAATAGCATGCTTTAGCTGGCTCGCCAGCTCAATACAGAGGCGCTCGCTAGCTTGATAAAGCAGAGCTCACTAGCTAGCTGAAGAGGAGCTTGCTAGCATGCTACAGTGGCGCTCACTACCTCGATACAGAGAAGCTCACCAGAATGCTACAGAGTATCACACTAGATTGCTACAGAAGAGCTCACTAGCTAGCTACAGCGGAGCTTGCTAGCATGCTACGCTGTCCTCCAGAAGCAAGCTAACCCACTGAATCCCCACTCAAGCCAATGTGGGGAAACACAGGTGGGGCCGCACCAGAAACTGCAGTCAAACCCAATTGGGGCCCACATTTTCTGCCCATTTTGAAACCATATGGCTGGGAGGGAGCCAGTGAATTGACCTGAGTATCAGAGTGATGTGTTGGCGCCTGGATGTTTCAGGTGCTGCTGCACTAACCGACCAAACCTAAATTAACTAATATAGCCGACACTTGTATATGAAGATAAATAAAAAAACAAAAAAGTTGACACATTCTCAGGTAGACTCTGGAAGAAAAATGTCTGTCAAAATATATTTCAAGTAGTTTTTATGGAAACAATTTAATTCTTTAGATTTTTAGAGGCAAAAATTTGATTTTTCTTTCCACCATTGTAGGACTAACATTAGATTTATTGTATTTATTGTAGAATTCCTTTTATGTGGGTTTTTCTCTAGACTTTCCATCATTGTTCTGTATTCGTCTCTTTGTCTTTTCCAGCAATACCCAGACTACTACGCTATTATAAAGGAGCCAATAGATCTGAGGATGATTGCTCAGAGAATACAGGTACCCTGAACGCCCCTTCACTATTTGCGGTTTTGCATCATTCACAGAACATTCCTAACTCGTGCATTTTATTTATGCTTTATCCAGATTGGACATTATAAGACTGTCAGTGCTATGGCCAAGGACATTGACCTTATGACCAAAAATGCCAAGACTTACAATGAACCAGGATCTCAGATTTTTAAGGTCAGTCTCTTGTTTGAATTTCTTTAAACACTTAAATTTAAAGTTTTACTGTTTTACACATTTATAACTGTAATATGTTTGTTTTCCAGGATGCCAACACCATAAAAAAAGTATTTATTCAAAGAAAGACTGAACTCGAACACGCTGAACCGACTAAATCTAGCCTTCGCATCAGGTAGGTTTAGTTATAATTTTATTTATCTACGTTTTCTCGATTGTTTATGAGATTATGTTGTTTCTGTCCAGAAACCGAAGATCCGGCCAGGGGGACCGACTCTCCGGCGTTTCTGTTGCTCTGCAGTACGGCTCAGAGAGTGAGGACGACCCCGTGCTGTCAGGTGGGGTTTGGTCATTTCTGTGCCAGATTAACAGTTTTCATAAGTCACTAATATTTGATTTTGTTTTTGTGTGTTTGCAGGCTCTGTGTGCTACGATGAGGAAGAGTCGGAGGCTGAAAGCCAGAGTTCAAGTATGGAGATGAGCAATCCAATCTTCCAGTTGTATGAAGCTGTGAGGGGGGCCAGGAACAGCCAGGGCCAGGTGTTCGCCGAACCCTTTCAACAGCTGCCGTCCCGCAGGGAATATCCGGATTACTTTCAGCAGATCAAACAACCCATTTGTCTGCAGCAAATCAGGTTCAATCGGAAAAAGTCACATTTTGAAGATTTGAAAATCTTTATCAGACGATCGTTCTACAGTAAACGCGCACGATTAACGACTGCTTCCTTTCGTTAGGGCGAAGATGAAGAGTGGCGAGTATGAGAACTTGGAGCAGATAGAGGCCGACCTCACTTTGATGTTTGAAAATGCGAAACGATACAACATGCCCAACTCAAGCATTTACAAACGAGCCTTCAGGCTTCAGCAGATCATGCAGGTGAAGGATTTTCTGTCTTTTTGTGATAAAAAGATTCTCCCACTAAAAAAAAACACACACACACAAGAAAAGGGAGAATATTTAAGATTATTAAAGAATTCAAAAATGCTCTATTGTTTTAGGCAAAAAAGAAGGAACTCCTGAGGAGGGACGATGAAGATGGAGACAGCATTTTGTCATCTGATACAGGAAGCATCAAAAAGAAAAGGTTTTCAATTCCTATTATTGTCAGGTCTTCAATAGCCGCATTGTGATCTTTTGTTTGACCTGTTAGTGGTGCTTGTTTTAATGTCTGTCGGTTATTCTGTTTTAGCCACAAAAAAAACGTCAAAAATGAAACGTGACGGATGCCAGAGAGGCACGAAAAATGTACATGACCAAGAAGAACCGGATGCCTTGAGGGACTGCTGCACGACGCGCAGAGAGCACGAACCGCCGTCTGTGCGAGCTCTTCATGTTCAAACCCTCCAAGAAGGACTACCCGGACTACTATAAAGTCATCCTTGAGCCCATGGATCTGAAAACCACGAGCACAGCATCCGCGCTGAGCGCTACGCTACAGAGGACGCTTTGATGGAAGACATGAGGCTGATGTTCCGCAACGCCCGCCACTACAACGAGGAAGGCTCTCAGGTCGGCCCTTCAAACCGCATATTGTGTTTGTTTTGTCCTCATTCACAAACATACAGTGAAGTTTGTAGTTCTGCTGACACCTCGACTTTTGGTGTGCTCAGGTATATAACGACGCTGATATTTTGGAGAAGATTCTAAACGATAAACGGAAGGAACTGGGTCCGCCACCTGAAGAGGACGAGGTTGGATCGCCTAAATTAAAACTAAGTAAGTGTCATCTGTCCTCAGTTAAAGGGGCTATAACATGCTTTTCTTAAGTTTTTCAGAGTAAAGTATATCCATATATTACCTTTGGAACACACAAAAAAAAAAAATATATATATATATATATATATATATATATGACATACGAGTTATTTTTGTGAACTATTTTTAATCCTGGAAGGAAAAAAAAACTATCTTTCCCCCAA
The DNA here is from genome assembly GCA_003999625.1 of Oryzias javanicus. NCBI lineage: Eukaryota > Metazoa > Chordata > Actinopteri > Beloniformes > Adrianichthyidae > Oryzias > Oryzias javanicus. The sequence continues at coordinate 30,495,112 of CM012441.1, read as the reverse complement.
ATTTGGCACAGATAGAATAGTGATGGCTAATGGTTCATTTTGAGGTGAAATTTGGTCCAAAGTTGCAGACAGCAACATCAGATGACAATCAGGGTTTATTGAAATGGTGAGAACATTTTTCTGATTAGTACTGGCTTTGAACGTTTCTGTTCTCTTTGAAGCATCGACAATTTCTGCATCAAAAACCGTTTTCACGCGCACCTTTCTGCCTTTGCACGGTAATCTATGTTCAAACCAGTTCTCCAATTCGTCCCTGCTTTCCCGAGCAGGAAATAGCTTCCTCCCTTTTTCCAGCAGGAAACGGTCTGCTCCCTTTTTCCACCAGGAAACAGTCTACTCCCTTTTTCCACCAGGAAATAGTCTGCTCCCTTTTTCCACCAGGAAATAGTCTGCTCCCCTTTTCCACCAAGAAAAAGTCTGCTCCCCTTTTCCTCCAGGAAATAGTCTGCTCCTTCTTTTTTCCACCAGGAAATAGTCTGCTCCCTTTTTCCAGCAGGAAATAGTCTGCTCCCTTTTTCCAGCAGGAAATAGTCTGCTCCCTTTTTCCACCAGGAAATAGTCTGCTCCCTTTTCCCCCAGGAAATAGTCTGCTCCCCTTTTCCACCAGGAAAAAGTCTGCTCCCTTTTTCCTCCAGGAAATAGTCTGCTCCTTCTTTTTTCCACCAGGAAATAGTCTGCTCCCTTTTTCCACCAGGAAATAGTCTGCTCCCCTTTTCCACCAGGAAAAAGTCTGCTCCCTTTTTCCTCCAGGAAATAGTCTGCTCCTTCTTTTTTCCACCAGGAAATAGTCTGCTCCCTTTTTCCAGCAGGAAATAGTCTGCTCCCTTTTTCCAGCAGGAAATAGTCTGCTCCCTTTTTCCAGCAGGAAATAGTCTGCTCCCTTTTTCCCCCAGGAAATGGTCTGCTCCCCTTTTCCACCAGGAAAAAGTCTGCTCCCTTTTTCCTCCAGGAAATAGTCTGCTCCTTCTTTTTTCCACCAGGAAATAGTCTGCTCCCCTTTTCCAGCAGGAAATAGTCTGCTCCCTTTTTCCAGCAGTAAAAATAGTCTGCTCCCTTTTTCCACCAGGAAATAGTCTGCTCCCCTTTTCCAGCAGGAAATAGTCTGCTCCCTTTTTCCAGCAGTAAAAATAGTCTGCTCCCTTTTTCCACCAGGAAATAGTCTGCTCCCTTTTTCCCCCAGGAAATAGTCTGCTCCTTCTTTTTTCCACCAGGAAATAGTCTGCTCCCTTTTTCCAGCAGGAAATAGTCTGCTCCCTTTTTCCACGAGGAAATAGTCTGCTCCTTCTTTTTTCCCACCAGGAAATAGTCTGCTCCCTTTTTCCAGCAGGAAATAGTCTGCTCCCTTTTTCCAGCAGGAAATAGTCTGCTCCCTTTTTCCAGCAGGAAATAGTCTGCTCCCTTTTCCCCCCAGGAAATAGTCTGCTCCCTTTTTCCACCAGGAAAAAGTCTGCTCCCTTTTTCCTCCAGGAAATAGTCTGCTCCTTCTTTTTTCCACCAGGAAATAGTCTGCTCCCCTTTTCCAGCAGGAAATAGTCTTCTCCCTTTTTCCAGCAGTAAAAATAGTCTGCTCCCTTTTTCCAGCAGGAAATAGTCTGCTCCCTTTTTCCAGCAGGAAATAGTCTGCTCCCTTTTTCCACGAGGAAATAGTCTGCTCCTTCTTTTTTCCACCAGGAAATAGCCTTCTCCCTTTTTCCACCAGGAAATAGTCTGCTCCCTTTGTCCACGAGGAAATAGTCTGCTCCCTTTGTCCACCAGGAAATAGCCTTCTCCCTTTTTCCACCAGGAAATAGTCTGCTCCCTTTGTCCAACAGGTAATAGTCTGCTCCCTTTGTCCACCAGTTAATAGTCTGCTCCCTTTGTCTACCAGGAAATAGTCTGCTCCCTTTGTCCTGCCGTCTTCCCAATATCTCCCGTCTGCTTTCGCCATTCTAGAATACGTTCAGGATCCATTCCAACATGTCCTGCAGATTCCTCACCAGAAGTTTCTTCATGAAGTTTCAACATTAGATCGAATAATTCGCTAAACTGGCTCACAACACAGACGGCCGGTTTGTACACGACTTCGCAGAGCTCGCTGAACACCGCTAGCTTTCCAGAGAAAGTCTTTGTGTTAGCCTGTGGGCGGAGCAGACTCCTCCTGAAAGGGGGCGGTTCTCAACTTGTGATGTAAGCATGTGAGGACCTGCTTGTTTGTGTGGGTGTGGGAGGGGCTGCTGTTGGGAGCGCAGGTTTTTAGAGGATTACTCGTGAACAGATCAAAATACCGCTTTATAGCGAGGAATGAACAGTATCATACACTTTAAAGCTCAAAAAGTAGATTTTTCATTGTATGCCCTTGTTTAAGTTTGGTTAAAAATGGCAGAATCATAATTAAAGACTTGAGAATGGTTTGAAAATGTGTTTAAAAAATGATTGGAGTGGGACTTTAACCTATAAAGGAACAATAATACTTCAAAGAATTTCCATTAATAAAGTAAATTATTGCTCTTTTTGGTATTTTACATTTTTCTGTGTTTCTATTTAGACTAGACATCCACTAATATGACTGCAATCATTACCAGGTCTTGTGACTTGTGCTTTACCTTTTAAACTCTTTTAACTCTGAATGACATCTTTTATATTTAGGGAAAAGCGGCGTTTCTCCAAAGAAATCCAAATACCTCACCCCTCTGCAGCAGAAGTTGAATGAGCTCTACGACTCGGTGCGAAACTTCACTGACCGCCGGGGTCGCCGCCTCAGCACCATCTTCCTCCGTCTTCCGTCTCGCTCCGAGTTGCCCGACTACTACGCTGCCATCAAGAAACCCATCGACATGGAGCGCGTCCGAAGCCACATGGCCGCCGGCCGTTACCAAGACGTGGACGCTCTGGTGGAGGACTTCGCCCTCATGTTCAACAACGCCTGCATGTACAACGAGCCCGAGTCTCTGATCTACCGAGACGCTTTAGTGCTGCATCGGGTGTTGCTGGAGACCCGACGGCAGCAGGAGGGAGGGGAAGACGGGGGAGCCCCGGCCGTGGGGCTTCTGGTGAGGGAGCTCATCAGGAACCTCTTTGTCTCTGTGATGAGCCACCAAGACGAGGAGCGCCGGTGCTACAGCGACTCGCTGGCTGAGATTCCCGCTGTGGATCCGGCTGCCCCCGAAAAGCCGCCTCTGAACCTGGACATCGTCAGGATGAACGTGGAGCACGGCCGCTACAGGAGGCTGGACGTCTTTCAGGAACACATGTTTGAAGTGTTCGAGAAGGCGAGGAGGATACACAGGTATGAAAGGAGAAGATGGACAAGTCTAAAGCCATGTCTGAATTCCATCCCCACTCACCATAATTCCAAAATTGAGTGCACTTGAAATTTCCCAGAAGTCTTTGCGAAAAACTCACTACAAAAGCGAATATAGACCACAATGCATTGCTGTCAAACAATTGTTGGGGGAAAAAAAACATGTTTAAATGTAATTTTTTAACAAACATCTACATTTTCCTCATCAGAACACAGTGGAGTCACTGATAGACGTCGGGAAATTGATCGGTGACATCATATCTGGCGTCTAGCAAAACGATAGTAAAGTAGTGAACATGGTGTCCGAATCGCAATATGTAGTCCCGCACTATATAGTTCTTTAGTAGGAATTAGTGAGGGAATGTGGACACAGTTATAGTCACAAGACTTCGACTAAATTATATATATTTTTTTAATCTACAACTTGAAAAATAACATTTAGGCTTAATTTAGGCTTAGGTTTTTTTCTTGTATTAATTAATGTAAAACAAACCCAAAACACACATGTTGAGGATATCCAAAGTAAGTTTTAAAGTTATTATGGGATGGCCACAGCTTGGCAACCTTTTTGTGGCAAAGTGTGAAATTTGGGGATTTTCCCATTTTTGCTTTGTCCTCAGGTAGAGTCCAGCATCTTGAATCCTCAAAAAAAAAACTTCTGGTATCTAGATCTATTGCCTCCTAACTCCTCAAGCTACTTGCGAAAAAATGTTGGTTTGAAAAGTTGTAGATTTTGAACGACATTAAGAGAGACAAGCTCCCAAAAGTGGCGTTTCTCTGTTCTTTGCACATTTTTGGCCAAAATATTGTGAGAATTTCACACATGTATTCCTGGCTCTAACTATTGACGTGAATAGAGACGGACAAAACAAAGCTGTTACTTCGCGTTCCAGCAAAATCACATGCGTCAAAGTCCAGGCCCGGGGGCCGGATCCGGCCCTCCGGGTAATTCTATCCGGCCCTCCAAATCATTTTAATTTATTGTTATTTATGGTCCGATGTTATCTTGTATTTATTTCTAACTTGTATAATTTTGACAAAATATATTTTTATGGAGAGCAATTTAAAGTTTAAATTGATTTTTTCTGGAATAAAATTCCTGCATTTTTATTATTCCTAATTATGTTAAAAGTGACGTTCTTTTAGCTTTTTAGAGTATTTTAGCATTTACTAATAGTTTTTAGGCTATTTTGCAGTTTAGCTAATATTTCAGCTAAATGCTAGTTGTTTTGTCTAATTTAGGCTTTTTTTCTAAAGTTTTTTAGGATATTTTAAAGTTTAGCTATATTTTTCAGCTACATGATAGCTGTTTTAGGCTTTTCTTTTTAGGCATTTTTAGGCTAATTTTTACATGTGAACTGTTTTGGCAATATAAGCTTTTTTTTTCAGTTTTTTAGTATATTTTGAAGTTTAGCTATTTTTCACCAACATGTAAGATGTTTTGGCTAACCCAAGTTTTTTTTTTTTTTTTTTTACTTTTTAGGCTAATTGGTCATTTAGCTAATATTTTAGCTTGCCATCAGCTTCAGCATCTTCAGTGGTCAAATTCAGCTCACAGCATTCACACTAGCATTATCACAGCTAGTTCATAATTATGTTAAAAAGTTACGGTTTTAAAAATGTACTTTTAGAGTGTTCAATAAATGTTTATCCTGTTCGGCCCGCGACCTCAGGTGCGTTTTTGGATTTTGGCCCCTTGTGTGATTGAGTTTGACACCCCTGAGCAAAATGGAGTCAATTTAGTCGGCATTTTTCTGCAGTTTGGATATCGCCCGATTTCGCCATTTTGGGACCTAACGAGGTTAGCGAGCAGAGATCGGTCCGAGAATCTGTCAGTCAAACCCTTCAAAAGTTTGAGGTGGGGCGTGAGGCCTCCGATTGGCTAGTTTATAACTTTGATAACTTGTATGAGGAAATGATATAATGAAAAAATTGGGAATGTGGGTCTGGTTAACAAAAAACCTCCATTGCCATGGAAATCTAAAAGTTTACTTGTCCTGAATCTTCTAAAAATGACATAAATTTGTTTCTTACTTCTATACAACCAAAAAATAAAATGGTTGCTATGGAGTAAAACCAACAAAAAGCCTACATTTTGAAATCTTTTTTACTGAATTTAATTACATGCAACTCTTACCAGATGGCAGGGAAAAAGGGTAGAACGGGGGTGGGTCAGAATTTAGCAGTAAGGGTGGGGGATGTTGTTTTTAATTTTTAACTTGCATGTTAAATAGTTCTCGAACAATAAAGAAAGCAGTTCAAATACATATTAATGCTTCTGGTTTTGTCTTTTTACAGGACAGACTCTGAGATATTTGAAGATGCAGTGGAGCTGCAGCACTTTTTAATCAAGATCAGGGACGAGCTATGCAAGAACGGAGAGATCCTCATGACCACCGCGCTCAACTACACTTACAAACACTTGCAAAGTGATGTCGATCAGGAAAAGAGGGAGAAAATTCCCAAAGAGATAGAGGAGGATAAGAAGAAAGCTGAAGAGGAACAGGAGAAAAACAAAGGTACTTTCTTTATTATTCATGTATGAAAACACTGGAAACTCTCCTCCTAATTGTATTTTCCTGCAGATAAAGAAGAGGGAGCGACAGATTACGTTCCGGGAGAACCATGGCAGCCAGATCCTGATCTGATGTATGTCCAGGAATGCTCCTTTGACAACGTCACCTACAACGTGGGAGAATTTGTCTATGTGGAGCCATCAGAACCAAACCTTAAGCCTCACATCGTCTGCATTGAACGTCTGTGGGAAGACGAAGCCGGTAAACCCCTCACGACTGTTTGTCATGTATGATACTGTTGTATATTTGATCCTAAACCTATACTTCGTCTTTGAAGGTGTGATGTGGCTCTACGGCTGCTGGTTCTACAGACCCAGTGAAACTTTTCACGTGGCTACACGCAAGTTTCTGGAAAAGGAGGTCTTCAAGAGCGACTACTACAACAGAGTGCCCATCAGTAAAGTTCTGGGCAAATGTGTGGTTGTTTTTGTGAAGGTCAGACACTCTACCACCCTCAAACGAAAAAAAAACAAGTGGATTTAATATGACAATAATGCGGCGTCTCTTTCTGGTTCGTGTAGGATTACTTCAAACTGCAACCTGAGGGTTTCACAGCTGCAGACGTGTATGTGTGCGAGTCCCGCTACGCCGCCAGAATCAAAAACTTCAAGAAAATAAAGATCTGGGCCGTACCAGAGAGTCCGGTGAAGTTGGTGCCCCGGGAGGTGCCTCTGCCCGTCGTGCGTGTGGCCTCCATGTTCGCTAAACCCGACCTGGATAAAGTGTTCTTGTCGTACGCAAACTCTGGCAGTTTTGAGGAAAAGGTGAGGTGAAACCCGTGTGGAATTTGAACACTTGGTTGATTTTACTGTTGTTAAATTTCTTACAGATCTTTGGTATTTTTTAATAAACCTTTCAGATTCTGCTAACTTGTGTCTCTGCACAGAAAATGGTTAAAAAGACTCTATTTATGCCACTATTTCGAGCTGTTTCATGAAGTCTCTGTTGTCAGGACTCAGGCTCAATGATCAAACCTAGTAAAAAGAATGAGCCTTGATTTGCAGGTAAAAATAAAATCCGGAGCGGCTTGTTGCTAAGCACAAACTTCATCTGGCCTCCACAACCGAGAACTCAGTTGCTAATATTTATGTCTGGCAGCAGAGAAAAACGATATTTCAAATTCAAGACGGTCAAGATTTCAATGTTTTACTCTCCTGTTTGTGTTTTGATCCCTTTAGGAGCGAGAGGATGTTACTATGGAGATAAATGGAGCTGAGCCAGGCTGCCAATACTATGAGCAGTTATGCTACAACAACATGTGGTTTAAACTGGGCGACTGTGTTTACATTCAGTCACATGGACTGTCAAAACCCCGGGTTGCCAGGTTGGTGAAAATATCTCATAAAAAGCAAAGGAAATAACTTCAAAAATATCAGTAAAACTCCTTATTTGGAAACCTCTCATGCAGTTTGACTAACTTGTCTGCAGGATTGAGAAGCTGTGGTTGCAGAACGGAACCACCTACTTCTTTGGACCTATTTTCATCCATCCTGAGGAAACGGAGCACGAACCCACAAAGATGTTTTACAAGAGAGAAGTTTTTCTAAGTCACCTGGAGGAAACCTTGCCCATGACTTGTGTCATAGGTATGACAGAGCTTGCACTCTTTTTATGTGGAGCTTCTGAATGTCTATAGTAGATCAAGCTTCCAATTTTATGTATGAGAAAAAAGGAGAAGTTAGAAAAATACGATTCTTATTTTATGTCTGTACACTACTGCATCGATGTCATGAAAAAACTATTTTACAACTAGATGTATACAATTTCCTGTGATCATGCAAGTGTGAATGCTGTAAGCTGAATGTGGCCGCTAAAGATGCGCTGAAAAAGCTGAAACTGATAGCTAAGAAATGCACAGGCTGATAGGTGAAAAGCTGAAGTGGATAGCTTGCCAAAATGTTAACTCAAAGCTAAATTAGCCAAAAACTGGAAATAGTCAAATTTTGGCAAAACAGCTAGCATAATAGTAAAATATTAGCTTAACTACAAATTTCCCTAAAGAACTTTTGGAAAAAGTCAAATTTTGACAAAAGCTTTCAAAATGCTAAAATTTTTAGCCAAAATTCAAATTTTTTTTAAAGAACTTAAAAAAGTCGAATTTGACAAATCAGTTAACATAATGCTAACAAAAAAGTTAAACTCCAAGTTTGTCAAGAGAACTTAAAAAGGCTAACATAATGCTAACAAATTAGCTCAACTTTAAATTTGTCTAAAGAACTTAAAAGGTCAAATTTTGACAAAACAGCTAGCATAATGCTAACATATTAGCTTAGCTTCAATTTAGAACTTAAATAACTTCAAAAGTCAAATTTTGGCAAAACGCTTGACAAAAGCTTGCAAAATGCTAAAATGTTAGCCAACTTCAAATTTTTTGAAGAACTTAAAAAAAAAGTCGAATGTTGACAAAACAGCTAGCAAAATGCTAACAAAATAGTCAAACTCCAAATTTGTCTAGAGAACTTAAAAAGGTGTAATTTGACAAAACGGCTAACATAATGCTAATGAATTAGCTCAACTTTAAATTTGTCTAAAGAACTTAAAAGGTCAAATTTTGACCAAAACACTAGCGTAATGCTAACGTATTAGCTAAACTTAAATTTAGAATTTAAATAACTTCAAAAGTCAAATTTTGGCAAAAACGCTTGACAAAAGCTCGCAAAAATGCTAAAATGTTAGCCGAACTTCAAATTTTTTTGAAGAACTTAAAAAAGTCGAATTTGACAAAACAGCTAGCATAATGCTAACAAAATAGTCAAACTCCAAATTTGTCTAGAGCACTTAAAAAGGTGAAATTTGACAAAACGGCTAACATAATGCTAACAAATTAGCTAAACTTTAAATTTGTCTAAAGAACTTAAAAGGTCAAATTTTGACAAAACAGCTAGCGTAATGCTAACGTATTAGCTAAACTTAAATTTAGAATTTAAATAACTTCAAAAGTCAAATTTTGGCAAAACGCTTGACAAAAGCTCGCAAAATGCTAAAATGTTAGCCGAACTTCAAATTTTTTTGAAGAACTTAAAAAAGTCGAATTTGACAAAACAGCTAGCATAATGCTAACAAAATAGTCAAACTCCAAATTTGTCTAGAGCACTTAAAAAGGTGAAATTTGACAAAACGGCTAACATAATGCTAACAAATTAGCTAAACTTTAAATTTGTCTAAAGAACTTAAAAGGTCAAGTTTTGACAAAACAGCTAGCATAATGCTAACATAGTAGCTTAACTTAAATTTAGAACTTAAATAACTTCAAAAGTCAAATTTTGACAAAACGGCTAGCATAATGCAAAAATATTGGCTAAACCCTAAATTTCCTCAATGAATAAAAAAAATGAAAATTTTACAAAGCAACTAGGATAATGCCAAAATGTTAGTTTAAGGATCACTATAACCTTTCCTAACCTTTATATTTTTCATTTGAACCTTTGTTGTGTTTCCAGGTAAATGCATGGTGTCCTCCTTTAAGGACTACCTCTCATGCAGACCCACAGAATACTCAGAGGAGGCCATCCTGCTGTGCGAGAGCCGCTACATTGAGTCGGAGAAGCAGATGAAGAAGTTCAAGGGTCTGAAGCGCTTCTCCTATTCTTCCAAAGTGGTGGAGGATGAGACTTACTATTTCAGGTTCGGAAAGTCAAAAGGAGCTTCTCTTCTAATCAAAACTGAGTCAGATCAACATTTTTTTTTAGCCGTTCTGTTTTGGTGTTGCGTGCAGGAAACTAATTGTGCCACAAAAGGAAGCTTCACCCTTTCTGGACAAGAAGATCGATGAGCTTGAAATCAAACTGGCAGACATCGAGGACGCAGACGACGACATGGAAGACATGGACGATGACGACGACGCTCCCGTCACGCCTTCCATGCCTCAAATGCAAAGCTCTCTATCAAGTGATATGGACATTATGCCGTACACACCTTCCCAGGTATAGATCTACTTCCACAGACTTTAACCACTCACAAACTTGTATTCTTTAAGTTTTAAACATAAACTTTGATCTTTTTTCCTTTTTTCAAGGCCACTCCAAAGGTGAAGGGCTTATCAAAGAAGGAAGGAGCGAAGAGAAAGATGAACATGAGTGGCTATATCCTTTTCAGCAGCGAAATGCGGGCCGTCATCAAAGCTCGACACCCAGATTTTTCTTTCGGGGAGCTGAGTCGACTAGTAGGCACAGAGTGGAGGAACCTGGAGGCTTCCAAAAAAGCAGAATACGAAGGTGTGAAACTTGAAACCGTCTCGTTTTGTTCGTACGAATGCCAATAAATGCCAAAACGATGGACCGAAATGTTTCAGAGCGTGCCGCAAAACTGGTGGAACAGCAAGAACGCGAGAGGCCGGCCCAGAAGCAAGCTTCCCCTCGAGCAGGTACCCCTGTGGGGGCACTGATGGGGGTGGTGCCTTCGCCTAGCACTATGGGAATGATAAACCAGACCATGCCACCTGTGTCAGGTAACCCCTCTAAGAGACAGCACGAATCTTTCTCAACAAGACAGCAGGGAAACCAGACTGGACCGTCACCCTCTCCTCCCAGAAATATGTTGAACTTTTTTCTCTAAGTCACTCATGAAAGCATTTATTTTTCTTTATCTGCTGTCTCATTTTTTTTATGTTAGTAGTTTCAGTAGATTTTTATTTGAAGTTGCACATTGCACGTTTGATGTTTTATTTATTTATTTTTGAACTAAGAATGCTTTTTGTCGATTTTATTTAACATACATGCCTGATTTTCTAACATTCTCCCCCATTTGTACCGTTGTTTGTCCCTTTTGTACACTGAACCTAAAATAGGTTCTGGTTTCGTGTTTGAGTAAAGCTAATTCAGGCATCAAATTTATCAGTTTAATTACCGTATTTTCTGGACTATAAGGCACACCTGTATATAAGCCGCATCTGCTCAATTTAAAAAAAAAAAAGAAATACAAGCCGCAGATATCTAAGTTGAAAAATAAGATAATTACCATAACAATTTGTACTTTAAATTTCTCACTACAGATTATTTGATGCTAAGCTTGTGTGCTGCAGTGCGGTTTCCTTCCTAGATAGCAAGTTATCTTTGTGTTCTTTTAACTTTTAACAAAATTCTTTGTGTGATTTCCACGATGAAGAAGGATTTTAAAAACAAAAACCAGTTAGTCATTTGTCACGAGTGTTCTATCTGCTAAAGAAAAGGTAGCGTTGGCTTTTCTGATTTGCATAAATTTTTTGTCTATCTTGCTTTTGATTCAAATTCCAGTTAGAGCTCCCCTAGCAGTGGAAGAAAAATCCACAGAATAGCCGCACCTTTGTATAAGCCGCATGATTCAAAACCTAGGAAAAAAGTAGCTTATAGTCCAGAAAATACGGTATTATGGGATGCAGAGATGCTTATGATTGTGTCTGCACAGGTTGAAGGATAAAACTGAAATATCTCAAGACCTCTTAAAAAGTTACAGTATTTTCCGGACCATAGGGCACAGTCTTAATTAGAGGGTGTATTTCTGTCTTTTACCCATAATCAATCTTCTCCCACTAAACATCTTTGGTGTTTGAATTAAACAGCTCCGTAATTCTTTAATCAAACATGCCGGTTCCCTCTCGTCGTCGAATCAGACGCGCGCAGCATTGTAGTTTTACCTGCACAGGGGAAACTGTCGATTTCAGCACATGACTTAGTAACATGTAAGGCTAGATATCGATAATCATTTTCAGAAACGATTAGATTCCCCAGAGCCTGAACCGATTTTTTTTCAATTCTTTTGATTCTCTCGATTTAATTGGATTTTTAGTTTACATGGTTTACAAATTTGTTTAGAATGACATTAATAATCTAATATTAGTTAGAATATATTTATATGAATCTGATCCAGTTCACATTCTATAAAATGTATTGGTGAAATAATGAGATTGTTTATACCTTACAGTGTTACATGGATTCTCTAAAGGAGAAGTTGTAACAAAAATGTTCAGATCACTAATAATAGTAAACATTGTTCTGCTTCTCCTGGAGGTCGTTTCAGTTTGGCCACTAGGTGGCGATCGTGCTGTAGCATTACACCTTTATGCAGAAGAAGAAGACAGTCGATGTTTTAGACCACAAATGGTTACTTTAAAAAATATTCCCTTAAAAGAGTTTGGAAAATTTATGTCTGTGAGTTTATAAAGATGTTTTAATCATTTAATCAGCGATGTATGTTTAGGTCGACCGAGCGTTAGCATTAGCCGTTCTATGGGAAATTCCTTTAAACGTTAGCATCAAGCTAAAATCAATTTCTATTTTTATTAATCAATTGTTGATCTATTACGCATAATCAATTCATTGATTTTATCAATTCAGCCCCTAGTAACAGGATCATCTCCGTGTGGTTGTTTTTTTTTTTTATTTGTGCCTTTATAGTGCGGAAAATACTTTATTTAAATTCAAATGATGTAATCAAACATGTTGATTTGAAAACACTTGAATATTTTATCACCTTTCTAAGGACAGCTTGCAGTTTTATTCCGTTTAGCATTTCATATTTACGTAAAACTCAGACAATGGACTTGTGTTAAGGTACATGTGTGAAAAGGGCCAGCCTTTCTAGTAGCTGTAGTAGTGCATGTTCTGTAGCTGCATGGAACTTATGCATGGATGTGTTGTGCTCTCCTCGCCTTCTTCCCAAAGGCATGATGGGAACTTACGGCTCACCATACATGCCCATGCAGGGCCCTCACGAGGGTTTGCTGAGCGTGGCCCAAATGCCACCTCACCCTGCGGGGCTTCCTCACCTGCCTCCTCACCATCTCCACCAAGGTATGCCTGGGTACCCTGGCATGCCTCATCAGGGTAAGGGCCCCCGTCCCAGCCACACCTGCTCAGTCTCATCCAGTCTCGTCTCTCCTGCTGGAGGGGTTTACCTGGTCCACAGGCTGCACAGCCTAAGCTACTATCTGGTTCTCAAACACCAAACATGCAAACTCCACTTTCACACATATAATGCATGTGGAAACTGATATGACTAACGTTTAACTGATTTCCATGGACTAACTTGTTCTAAAGTCATCATAACTCTTAACACAATGTAAACACTTTAATTTACACAGGCCTTAAGTCACCCCGAGCTAAATGTTGTCCTTAAACAGGTATGATGGGTTCTGTGATGAACGGCATAGCAGGAAGCCCAGCGCAAGGAAACTTCATCCAACAGGTCAGAAGAATCCTGTTTCCTCAAATCCCAATTCTCTGTGCGTTTCACTAAATCAAACGTATTTGAACGTGTTGGTTTTAGCCTGGGATGTTCAGTCCAGGACAGCATGCTCCTCCCCCATACCCGGGGCAGGGCCAGCCCTCTCATTTGCAGCCAACCACTCCGATGTTTGTGGCTCCACCACCAAAGACACAAAGAGTGCTCCACTCAGAAGCATACTTGAAGTACATTGAGGGATTAAATGCTGAGTCAGCTACTGTCAGCAAGTGGGACCAAACACTTAAAGGTAGTTTGTGACTTTTTTTTTTCTCCATCCGTTTGTTGGTCTCTGTTTGTCAAAGACTTTAATGAAAGGGTAAAAAAATTTGCAAGAATATCTAAAAAAAAAAAAATGTAAGAGTGTTTTTCTTTGTTGCAGCTCAAAGGCGAGACGCTCACCTGACAAAGGAGCAAGAGAGCCGACTTCCAACCCACTGGCTGAAGAGCAAAGGAGCTCACACCACCATGGTGGACGCATTGTGGCGTTTGCGTGACTTGATGCTAAGGGACTCGCTGAATATTTGCCAGACTTACAACCTGTAACCTCTTAGAAAGACCTGTTCACCTCAGTTATTAATTGTATCCTCAAATCATGGAGTTGTAGGCCATAGAAGCAATACTTTAAAGTGAGTCTTCATCAATTTTATATTTATTAGCTTGCGTAATGGGCTTGATAGTTGTGTGTGCTTTTTTTTTTTTAAATCTCTTTTACACTGTTTTTATTGAAAATCCAGCAAAAAACTGAATTGTGGTTAATTGATATAAACATAATAAAATTGTTCCTACCTTCTTTTGTATGTTTTCTTGTCATTATTTTTTATATATGCCCAAATGTGCTTTCATTTGTTTGTTTATATGGAAATAAATTCAATTAACTGTCAAAACAAGTGAGGGCTTTGTTTTAATCCTAAATGATAAATAACATGCATAACAAATCCTATAACAAACTGAGGAAATGTATTGTCTCTTTCCCCCTAATAATGTGCTTTTCACACAATTTATTTCTTTTTTAAGTAAGAAAATTACCTGAAATTTGGTGAATAAGCTATGTTTGTCTATTCATATTGTTTTAATGTAAATTAAAAAGGAAAATTCATATATTTTTTTAATAATATATCATTAAACACCACAGTAGCATGTTTTTTGTTTTGCCAGAAAAACAGCGAAATTGTATTGTCATCCTTTGTCAATAAAGGGCGATTTATTTAGGAATCTTAAGTACTTCCGGTTTGAAGGTGTCACTTCCTGTAAGAAATCAAGACAGTTCCATTCTCTTTAGTGTTTGCCCTGTCCTCCCAATGTTCACCTCTCTGCTGCCTGCATTTCGATAGAAAATAACACACAATTACGCTTGCAAGTACTTGAATACCACAAAAAGCACGACAACAAACGCCCGTCTCATGGAGTAAAAAACTGAAGTTACGCAGCAACAAGGTGAGGCTTCTTTTGTGCAATCTCTTATCGGGCTAGCTAGCTAGCAGTTGAACTATCTGCTCCAGATCTGCCGGTAAAGTAAAACACAGTCGCCGCTATCTTGCTAAAAATATTTACTAAATATTTCTACAAATAAGTTGGGGATTTAGAACTGTTATGCACATTTGGCAACCTTGTATTTGAATGCTTTAAAGGTTATTTCGTGGTTGCTGAATGCTAATTAGCCGGCGGGGACTTGAATGGAAGCTGCTGGAGGCAACCGGCGTCCTGATTTCTTCGGAGTATCTCTTGTTTATGAACTTAAACTGTTGTATGATTCGCATTCATGTTCTGAAAACTTGAATTTAATCTGCATTTGAGATAATTTGGTCCTTTTTGTTTTTGCTGTTTTTAATGGGGAGTGTAAAGAATGCATGCATCTTACTGTAGGGGGTTCTTGTTTTGAATTCCATGGAGTTTGCTAACACCACAAACCAATGGATTTGTACGTCCCCTGGAACATGAATTGTTTCAATAAGATTCAGGAAAACAACATTTAAAACTGTAATGAAACGTTAAAAAAAATAAGAATCTTAAAAAATTGTCCAACATATCATAAACGAATATGCTAAAAGAATATATCACGCCTCCTTTATAGTTTTCAAAATATTTAACAATATTATTAATGCCTTTATATTTTTTTAATCATGTTTAATCTAGCTGTCACTTAAGCCAGCATGCTAGCACTCTTTAGTTTAGTTCATTCTTCACTTTTGAAGGTGCTTTTATGACTTGCAGGACATTAATTAAATAAATATATATTTATTTACATTAATTAAAATGTATTTTTCTGTTGTTTTTTATTTAAAAAATATAATGTTCAAATTAAGTATCAGTCGTGTTCATATATATGTTACTCAAGAGAATCATTCTGTATGGAGCTAAATTGTTAGCACTTTATAGAATTAAAAAGTTACAATAACTAATTACTTAGGAATGCGTGAACGGATAAAAATACCACTTTGGGGTTCTTTATAGTGAAGAATGAACAGTATAATACACTTAAAAGCTCAAAAATTAGTTTTTTTTTTTTCTTTCATGGGATGGACCCTTTAAAGGTCAAATAAAACGACCCATTTATGGAGTTAAAATTTTCACCTTTTTGTAAATGAAATGCATCTCTGTGGAGCTTAGTAGGATTCCATTGTTTGTCACTTATCCATCGTTTTTTTTTGATCGGTGTTGGCAGAATAAGAAACTGAAACAGGAAATCCCATCACTTTGATCAATGGATATATTTACATGTCTGTCAGTAACACATTAGCTTTCTTAAATAATTTGTTTTCCTTAATGTATTTGTCAGCCAAAAAGCTTTTTTTCTTGATCAGAATAGAGGGAGTTTAGGAAACCTAGTTTACAAAGATGGATTTCTGCTAAAGTGACGTGGCCAAAAACCCCATTGATGTGAATTCCCATAAGTTTACTCTAATTGTATCCATTTCTAAGACAACTGCAGCTGACATTTAGTCCTCAGAGAAGAAGCTAGACAAGTGGAAAGTTTGCACTAAAATTCAGGTTTAGCAATATAAACACACCCAACAAGGAAGCTGATTGTGTACTGACAGTGTTGCTTGCTTTCTGTGTGTTAGTACATATAAATGTGGCAGTGAGTTGTGTTTGTTTGGTCTTTTTGAACAGCTAAAATGTAGCTTGCAATCTACAAGGATTTAAATTGATATTTTTTAATATCCGTTTCTCTCAAAAAACAGCTTTTTTGTTTATTTTTGGAAGACAGCTTGTCCGCCGGCATCACTTTGTAATGATCCATTTACCGACATTCTGTCTCTTTCAGGCACATTTTACATTCAGCCCTCTGCAATTTGCAAGCCCTGCCATTCTGCTGCAAATCTCCTTCTATCGACTTGAGGCTGCTAAGTGAGATCAATTAGAATGTCTCAGCTCCAATTTCAGTGTCCACCTAGCTCCATGCCTGCTGCCTCTGCCCCACTGCAGCTGGGGCAGCCCCAGCCTGGCTATAGCATCCCCTTTGCCGCAGGAGCTCTGCCGTCGGAGAGCGCCAGTCAACCAATCAGGACTTCCGCTCTTCCAGCAGGCTCGGTCACTCCCTATATTACCACCACAGGTGGGTTCTATTCGTTTCCCTCTTTGGTGTGGGGTTTATTTATGGTACTTTTTTAATATACTGTAATGTTTGGGTAAAGTTGGGCTGCACAGTGGTGTAGTGGTTAACACTCGGGAGTTGGATTCACTGTAAGAACACTGTGGTTCAAATCCCAGCTTGGATCATTCTGTGTGGAGTTTGTAGGTTCTTTCAGCGCCTTCCGGCTTCCTCCCACTGTCCAGAAACACGCTTCATAGGTTATTCTGAATACTCCCTTAAGTGTGAATGTGTGTGACCCAGTGACTGTACATGAGAACTGGACTGTGTGACCTCTCCCTTCTCACATTCCAAATAGGAAGTACCTGCTGGCTCCAAGAATCCAAAATCCCATAGACTTCTAAAGAGAAATGAACAACTATTACTCAGTCATTACATTGTTAAAATAATCATTTTTGCTTTGATACTTTTTTAATGTGTTCTTCCTAATTCTATTTTTTAAATATATATATATTTTTTGCAGTAGGTCAACTTATTCAAGTTATAAACTGATCAATAAGATGCATAAATAAAAACATGTGGTCTCACATCAAACGTTCCAAAGATTTGATTGACCGGTTTTACCGACTTTGCTTTCAGATGGTAGGGGTGTGGATTCCCAACAAGCTGTGATGCAAGTTGTGATTGGCTAGAGTGGTCGCTATTTTCTGTGGGTGATATATGGAGAGAAAATAGACTCACTCTGATTTTGCATAATTCTTGATTTGTGCGTAAATTAGGATCTGTGCGTGCGTATATATAATTGGTGCATGCATAATTCTTGATTTGTAACTAGTAAAATACATTTTTTGCAAAAGTAAAAAAATTACAAAAATTTAAAAAGTACAAAATGCAATTTACACATGCACAAATCAAAATTACAACAGCCTGAAACTAATTACTCAAACATGTTCGCGGGCTCTCTGGTCTGATCCTCCCGCGGAACCTCGCGGGGGAACCGGCAGCAAACAGTGGCGATTGCACCATGAGACCCTTCTGAAAGGTTAAAACGGCTGACAAGAAAACTATGGTGAACGAGCATTCTGGTAGTACTTGAACGCATCCCTCACGTGAAAAGAGTCTCACGGTAGATTTGTGCGTAACTTCGGCTGCGTAAGAGGTGATCCGTGCATTTTTTACAAAGATTTTTTTGTGTAATTAGTTTCAGGCTGTTGTAATTTTGATTTGTGCATGTGTAAATTGCATTTTGTACTTTTTAAATTTTTGTAATTAGTTACAAGTCAAGAATTATGCATGCACAAATCCAAATTTATGCACGAATCAAGAATTATGCATGCACCAATCATATATACGCACGCACAGATCCTAATTTACGCACAAATCAAGAATTACGCACGCACAAATCAGAGTGAGTCTATTTTCTCTCCATAGTGACATCACATTCATTCACCCAGCTCAGTTCTCATATACAGTCAACGAATGATGTGGCCTTTAAAAATGAACTGGTGATCCATTCGTGGTGTTGCTTGGTTTCCTGGGATAGGCTCCAGCATACTTATGATCCCTAGAGGGATTTAGCAGATTTATAAAATCGATGGATTTCTGTTTTCAGTTGGATTTTGATCTTTGTTGAGGCTTTTTTCCAGAACAGTTTATAACCTGCTGCTGGTGAACTGTAAAGACCGCTGCGTCTCGTTTCAGTGTCTAACATGGCAAACCCTAAAGAGAAGACCCCCATGTGTTTGGTGAATGAGTTAGCCCGTTTCAACAAGATCCAGCCCGAGTATAAACTGCTTTCTGAGCAAGGACCAGCTCACTCTAAGGTACGCGGAGCACGTACAGATAAAAGATGCATTTCTTTCTTCATCTGTTTACTGACGGAGAATCTCTCCTAGATTTTTTCCGTGAGGCTGACACTGGGAGATCAGTATTGGGAGGCAGAGGGGACCAGTATCAAAAAAGCCCAGCATTCCGCGGCTTCGTCTGCTCTTGCTGAAACAACACTTCCAAAGCCCAGCGCCAGATCCCCCCGCAACACAGGCAAGAGCCCAGGTGGGCCAAGAGAATCTGGCCACAGAGAACGAATACGGCGCTCAAAAATCAATAGAGTAAAATGCTGAAAGTCATTTGAGGTTTAAGTTGATTTATTCTGAAATAATATATTCCTGCCTGCTTTTTATATTAGTTATATTAGGAAGTAAAGTTTTTAAAGTTTCAAAAATTTAGTTTTAGTGTGTTCAATAAGTGTTTATCCTGTTTGGCCAGTGACCTTAGATCTGTTTTGCATTTTGGCCCCCTGTGCAATTATGTTGACATCCATGGCTTAGAGCACAGGTGTCAAACTCCAGGTCTTGAGGGCCAGTGTCCTACATGTTTTCCAATCAACCTGCCTTTGAAGCTCCTTATTGGCCAAACACACCTGATCCAGGTAATCAGCAAAAGATAAGGCAGGATTTCTGGAAAACCAGCAGGACGTTGGCCCTCGAGGCCTGGAGTTCGACACCCCTGGCTTAGAGGATTTGTTCTGACACGGTAGACTTTTCTAAGTGTAACTTATACTCCAGAGCAACTTGTATATGGTTTGCTTCTTCTTGGTTAGATATTGTTGCTGCTCTGACTTACTCTCCAAAGCGACTTTTACCCCAGAGCGTCTTTTATTTTACCCCCCGAGCGACACACACCCCCAGAGCGACTTATATTCCAGATCAATCGACCTAAGATGTGTTTTGGATATTGACCTCCTGTGCGAGGATTTGTTCTGAGACGTTAGACTTTTCTAAGTGCAACTTATATATGGTTTTCTTCTTCTTGGTTAGATATTTTTGCTGCTCTGACTTACTCTCCAGAGCGACACATACCCTGCGAATGACACATAGCCCCCGAGCGACACATAGCCCCCGAGCGACACATACCCCAGAACGACCCCCCCCAGAGCGCCCCCCTGAGCGACACATACTCTCAGAGCGACACATACCCCCAGAATGACACATACCCCCCTGAGCGACACATACCCCCCGAGCGACACAAACCCCCCGAGCGACACATACCCCCTGAATGACACATACCCCCAGAGCGCCCCCCTGAGCGACACATACTTTCAGAGCGACACATACCCCCCGAGCGCCCCCCTGAGCGACACATACCCCCAAGCGACACATACCCCCCGAGCGACACATACCCCCAGAGCGACACATACCCCCGAGCGACACATACCCCCTGAATGACGCATACCCCCAGAGCGACACATACCCCCCAAGCGACACATACCCCCCGAGCGACACATACCCCCAGAGCGACACATACCCCCCGAGCGCCCCCCTGAGCGACACATACCCCCCGAGCGACACATACCCCCAGAGCGACACATACCCCCCGAGCGACACATACCCCCTGAATGACGCATACCCCCAGAGCGACACATACCCCCCAAGCGACACATACCCCCCGAGCGACACATACCCCCAGAGCGACACATACCCCGAGCGCCCCCCTGAGCGACACATACCCCCCGAGCGACACATACCCCCCGAGCGACACATAGCCCCCCGAGCGACACATAGCCCCCCGAGCGACACATACCCCCCGAGCGTCACATACCCCCCGAGCGACACATACCCCCTGAATGACGCATACCCCCAGAGCGCCCCCTGAGCGACACATACTTTCAGAGCGACACATACCCCCCGAGCGCCCCCTGAGCGACACATACCCCCCAAGCGACACATACCCCCGAGCGACACATACCCCCAGAGCGACACATACCCCCAGAGCGACACATACCCCCGAGCGACACATACCCCCCCGAGCGACACATACCCCCTGAATGACACATACCCCCAGAGCGCCCCCTGAGCGACACATACTTTCAGAGCGACACATACCCCCCGAGCGCCCCCTGAGCGACACATACCCCCGAGCGACACATACCCCAGAGCGACACATACCCCCAGAGCGACACATACCCCTAAAGCGACACATACCCCCCGAGCGACACATACCCCCCGAGCGACACATACCCCCTGAATGACACATACCCCCAGAGCGCCCCCCTGAGCGACACATACTTTCAGAGCGACACATACCCCCGAGCGCCCCCCGAGCGACATATACCCCCCGAGAGACACATACCCCTAAAGCGATACATACCCCCAGAGCGACACATACCCCTAGCGACTTTTATTCCAGATCAATCGACCTAAGATGTGTTTTGAATATTGATCTCTTGTGCGATTGAGTTTGACACCCCTTTTTAAAGGGAAAAGTCTGAACATTTTTAATATATTTTTTTGTGTTTGTCTAGCAGTAGATGGCATCACACATACCATGGAACTGAATGCACTTTGTATGAAGCTTGGTAAAAAGCCTTTTTATAAACCCATTGATCCATACCCAGTGATGAGACCACCAAACTTCAACTACAGCGTCCGTGCTCCAGCGCCGTACCAGCGCTCTATGCAACAGTGAGTGAAAAAAAACTTTTTTGCCTCTTCTGCCGTTTTTTTTTTTTTTTCCTCTCGGTGGGAGAAAAAAAAAACAACTTCCATGTGCCCAGGTACTACTATCCATTTCCTCCAATGGGACCAATGATTTACCATATGGAGCTTTCCATTGGAGGTCAGCAGTTCATGGGGAAAGGACGCACACGGCAGCTGGCCAAACACGACGCTGCTGCTAAAGCCTTGAAAACATTACTGAAGGAGCCAATGCTGCAACAGATGCCACCAGTGGTGAGAACAGAAAACACATCAATTCTTGCTACAGATTTCTTGCAGGCTTTCTGATTGATTTTATTTTGACAGATAAATGGAGATCCTGAAGAGGAGAACCTGAACAAATCAGAAATCAGTCAAGTGTTTGAAATCGCTCTAAAACGAAACTTACCCGTCAACTTTGAGGTTTGAACATTTTTCTATTTGTCACACAATATTTTTATCTTTAAAGAATATGTTCACTTGTTTTCATCGACTAAACAGAAAGGGCTTTGTCTTTGCAGGTTTTAAAAGAAGAGGGCCCTCCACACATGAAAATGTTTCTAGTGCGCGTTGCAGTCGGGGAGTTCGTGGGAGAAGGTGAAGGAAAAAGTAAAAAGATTGCCAAAAAGCTGGCAGCAGCCGCCGTGCTGGCAGAGTTGAAGAAATTGCCCCACATACCGATTGTGGAAAAGACGCTGCCACGCATCAAAAAGAAAACCAAATCTATTATCAAGGTCAGGCTCTTCAAAAGCTGAGATGTGATCAGTCAAACTCGCCCTAATTAAGCTTGTGTTGGTAATGTACCTGCAGCTGCAGACCAGCCCAGAGTACGGCCAGGGAATGAATCCCATCAGCCGCTTGGCTCAGATTCAGCAGGCCAAAAAGGAGAAAGAGCCCGAGTACAGCTTAGTGGCGGAGCGAGGTCTGCCACGGCGCAGGGAGTTTGTCATGCAGGTGAGTCCGCCTCAGGTAGACTAAGATAGTTATGAGATCAGCATAATTCTACTGGTTAATTCTGGTAAATTCATTCAAAATAGGCAATAAATCGATCAAAATATATGTAATCTTTTCTCGATAAAGGAATGAGCCAATCGTAAGAGACTTTTATTTTGAAGGGTCCAAAATGGACACTCGCCAGTCGCGAGCATTTTCCCCTCTTAGTCGATAAAAGTTAGAGAGTTAGTGTGTGTTTGTGTGTGTGTGTGTGTGTATATATGTATATTATTCTTAGTTATTTTATATACATATTTCCTAGTTATTTAATAAAAAAAAAACTAGTTCCATCATGTTCATCCAAGTATGATAGGAAATAAATATTTCAATCCAAACAACATACTGGTGATCACACATTTCTTTTTTTGAGCGGCGGAGCGTTCAAATATGACAAATAGTTAGTTGGTTTATATGGTAATATATATCGTCATCGCACAATATAAAAAAATATAGAGATGTAAAAAAATTCCATATCTCCCAGCCCTACCTGCAATTGGCAACATTTTTCAAGCGGTGAGCTTGTAAAATGTTTTAAGGCAATACAACTCCTCACTACACACTTATACAATTTTTTTCAGACAGAGGTGTAAACTTTTAGACTTTTCTCTTTTATAGAAAAAGTTCAAAGCTTTGTAGAAAAATGTAAATATTATGAAATGAAAACAAATATCGTCTTTTGCAAGTTTAAGTCATTGTGTACTGTACAGGAGCGGACCCCAACCTTTTCAGGCTATGAATCGGTCTAATGTCACAATATTTTCACAGCCTATACAAGGCTGAAGTTAGCATTTTTTTTTTTTTTTGTTCTAGTTTCCCTTAACTTTTGAAAATATAAATTTGTCTTCATCCTCTTTAAAATATCTGCAGCTGGTTTACATTCTATTCATACGCTAGATTTTTTGTGGGACAACAGAATTTGAAATAGATTCTCCCTTAACCCAGGGGTCTGCAACCTACGGGGTTACAGACCCCATAACCCAGGGGTCTGCAATCTGCGGGGTTACACACCCCATAACCCAGGGGTCTCTAGCCTCTGAAGCCACTTGAGGCTCTTTTACTTCTCCTTAGTGGCTCTTTGGGTAAAGAAAAATTAAATAAAAGTTTTTTGGTTTTTTTTAAACTAAATTTCTTTAGATACGTTTATAATTTTATGGTTGAGGTACATCTCGAAGATAAACTATGTAAAGGTTTTTATATCCTTGAAGAGGTCTTGTTTGCTCTATACTTCCTCCAGAATACATATATTTCAAATACTAAGCAAAACTTTGGTAAAAAGTCGGATCCTTTATTAGTTTAAAGCACATGTTATCTTATGCTGTCCAGAGCTATACTGTGATGATTCGGTCTGGCACAAGGCGTCTTTTATTTTGAAAAGAAATCATACGAGCTTCTGTCAAAAAATAACAAAATAATTTCACATTACAAAAACGATGGTTTCTTCTTTATGTTTTTGTTTTTATTCATGCCACAAAAGAAGCATAATTCTTATTTATTATTAAATAATACATTGTAATAATGAATTCACCGCAGTATCAAAATAAGACTTTACGGCTAAGTTTTGCTCAGTAGAAAACAAATCTAACTGGCCTTTTTACAGTTAAAGGTTGCAGACTCCTGCCTTAATCCATAACTGCTAAAGTCTAAAAAAAATCAGACGCCAATTTTAGCCTCGTCTGACTGTTCAGGTGAGACGGATAAATAAGAAAAACGGTCTCTACATCTGATATTTTCTAAATATAATAATAAACTTGAATCCACAGTTTGAACAGTTTAATTAACAGCATCATGTAACATTAGACAGTCAGTAGAATATTTTTCTTTATTATTATGGTCTGTGGAAACAATTAATTCATATTTTTAGAAAAGATTGTTAATTTGTTAAAGGCAGATCTATTTTATTTTGAAGTTGAAGGTTCTTTTTCTGTTTCCTCACTGGATCATACCTGCAAAAAACTTTACAAATAATGAGATTGTCTGGAACTATGCTAGATTGGAGCAGGCGCTTAAAGAAAGTAGCAGATTTTTTTTTTGCACATGACTGATCGACTCGATATGGATAAAGAAAGAGTCGGATGTGTTGGGGATTATCCAGTAGTTTTTCAAAATAAAACTTTTCAGAATCAGATTATTAATAATCAGTAAAATAAAAGTGTTGGCCATGTTCTCTTTGTTCGGGCCCGGTACCAACTGTCCGACAGACTGGTACTGCTCTGTGGATCTGGGGCCACTGCTGTACTGGAGAAGCATGTCATGGAGGATGGTCTGCAGCCAATCAGGATAAAGAACAAAATGTGCTGTTAAAAAGAAAAGAGTGTTAAAAAAAGAGCGCAAAGACTGAGAGGTTAACCTGGTCGTCACAAGGGACCAGTGTACTACATATCAGTGAGTTAGTCTTTATCTGGGAAGCTTCTACTTCTTCTATCTGCATACTTGACTCCAGGTGAGCGTCTGTGGTCAGACCGCCGAGGGAATGGGACCAAGTAAGAAGGTAGCCAAGAGGAACGCAGCTGAGAAAATGCTGGAGCTCCTGGGATTTAAAGTGCCTCAGCCTCAACCTCCCAAACCCGCATTGAAAACAGACGAGAAGGTCTGGCTCCGTTTTATAATCAATTCCTCCGCTAACACAATAAATGTTTATGTACAGAATATGTTTTTTCTTTCTTTGTATTTTAGACTCCTGTGAAAAAACCTGGCGATGGACGCAAAGTGACCTTCTATGAACCTAGCTGTGTAGAGGATGTGGCGTTGAGTAAGTCTGCTACAAAAAAAATGACTTTAACCCTTTAACGCCTGAGGTGTCGTCGGTGACGCTTAAACGCAAAATCTTTCAACCATTAACACGATAATTGTGTGAATGCTTCCATACGTTTTGTGGCATGTAAAAACTCAGACATCTTTATTTCAAAATATCGTTCAGGACATTACTGCTTGAGTTTCTGGTATTCAGAAACTTTATAGTTTTTTAAATATTGAGCAAAATATGCCCCATTGGAAATGAATGGGAAATTGCTCGAATTCTTCAAAAATTTTGAAACTTCTGCAAATTTTCAGTTTAAAATGTTCAAGAACTACTGAGTTTTTAGGATTATTTGGAATTTAATTTTTTTTAACAACATACCAACTATTATGGCTAATTTAGACATTTTCCAGTTCTTTAGGCAAAATTGAAGTTTAGCTAATATTTTAGCTTTATGCTAGCTGTTTTGGCAAAATTTGACTTGAAGTTCTTTAGGCAAAAGGTCAAATGTTTGCTGAAATTTAGGCAGAAATTAGTGTAAAAAAATTATACTCTCCCACAAAATACTAGCTAAAATACTAGTTTAGCCAGTATTTTAGCATTATGCTAGCTTTTTCATCCAAATTTGCCTTTTTTTTTTTTAAGTTCTTTAGGTTAATTTAGAGTCAAGCTAATGTTTTAGCATTATGCTAGCTCTTTTAGTCAAAATTAGACAAATTGTCACAATTTGACTTTTTTAAAAATTCTTTAGGCACATTTGGAATTTAGCTACTATTTTAGCATTCTGCTAGCTTTTTTGTCAAAATTTGATCTTTTTAAGTTATTTAAGACAAAAGGTCAAATGTTTGCCGAAATTTAGGCAGAAATTAGAATAAAAAAATTATACTCTCCCACAAAATACTAGCTAAAATATTAGTTTAGCCAGTATTTTAGCATTATGCTAGCTCTTTTAGTCAAAATTAGACAAATTGTCACAATTTGACTTTTTAAAAATTATTTTGGCACATTTGGAATTTAGCTAATATTTTAGCATTATGCTATCTGTTTTGGCAAAATTCGATATCTTTCCAGCTGTTTGGCTTATTTAGCATTTAGCTAATATTTTTGCAAGCTATTAGCTTGAGCATTTTTAGCTATTAACTCTTGCATCTTCAGTGGCCGCATTCATCTTACAGCATTCACTCTTGTATTATCGTAGCTAATGCGGTGTATCTAGTTCCATTAGATGAGTAAATAAAAAAAGCCTAATTCTTTAAACAAAATTTTTCAAAATTTTTTTTCTTATTTTTTTCTTCTTTAGGTCCCAAAGAGGAGGACTACCGCCTGCCTTACCTGAGCCACCAGCAGCTGCCTGCAGGGATCTTGCCCATGGTGCCGGAGGTTGCTCAAGCGGTTGGAGCTTGCCAAGGGCCCCATGCTAAGGACTACAGCCGAGCCATGCCCAACCCAGGCAAAGCCACCATCACTGCCATGATAGCAAACGAGCTGCTGTATGCAGGGGCGTCTTTGACTGCTGAGACTATCCTAAAGAATAAAAACAATCTTAACAAACTGCCCCTCGGACCCCTCACCAGGCCCTCAGAGCAGCTCGGCTATCTCGCCTCAGTGCAAGGTCTGCAGGTAATCATTCATGTGGGGAACTCGCTGATACGTTTGTCTGAGGTTTTGCTGGATATGGATCGATGTTTGTCATTTCTTTGCAGGTGGAATACAAAGATTTTCCCAAAAACAACAAGAATGAGTTTGTGTCACTGATAAACTGCTCCTCCCTGCCTCCACTCATCAGTCATGGGATTGGAAAAGATGTCGAATCCTGTCATGATATGGTTCGTATGAAATACAAGACGTTCTTCATATTCTTATTTTATTTTTATTAACAAAGGCAGCTTGTTGCAGTTGTGCCTATGATTGTGCTTAAAATTAAATTCCAGCAAATTAGAGAGGTGCTGCTCCATCAACAAAAGCCAGATCTGATCCAATTAGATTCAGTATTTAAAGCCACTGCAAGTGTTTAGTGAATACGGTCCCTTAAATTATCATTATATTGTAAACAGCTGTTGTTATTCTTAAGATAACCTTTCATTTTCACTCAATCGTACAGGGAGCCAAAATCCAAAACACACTTCAGGTCGATGGCTGAACAGGATTAATACGATTAAAAAAATTATTCCCCAAATAAATTATCTTAAACATGAAATAACTTTTAAAATTTTACCTTTTATAAAAATATATTTAGTCAAAATTATACAAGTTAAAAATGAGCGTAAGATAACATGGGGCCATTAATAACACTGAAATATTTTTTTTAATTTCATTTTTATTAATTAAAAAACATACAATATAAACTTGAGTTTTAAACTTAAGCATAAAAGAAAAAAAAATGAAAAGGGGACAGAAAGAAGAAAAACTTATTTTGTCTGCCCCTTTTAACAATCAGTAAATCAATCAATCAATAAAAAAAGAAAGATACAGATACACAAGCATTCGGCTTATTTATTACACAATAAGAGAAAATTGGGAAAGAAAAAAACAAAATCTTATAATTATTACATCAACCAGTGTGAAAGGAAAATAATACCTCTGGGATGAGTAATTGTTATTTGTTTTAGATAGTTAATATAATCACTCGGAGGGCCGAATCCGGCCCTCGGCCCTTGACTTTGACACATGCTATAAGGGACGCATTTAGCTTCATCACTAATAAAACTTTTGATCAGAAGCAAAAGTTTAGTGCTGTCATGTGATTAATTTTTGGTGCGATTAATTAATCGTTACCTTTAACTACTTAATCTAATTAACCGATTTAATCGCAATTTTTATTTTTACGTGATGATTTTTATTAAAATCCTCGTTTTGAGGTATTTTCTTTAAGTTTGGGTCACTAAGGTGCAGTAAAAGATCTAAGTAAAACTAAAAGAGTGGCTTTAGTAATATCAACGTTTACTTTGACGCCACAGAGGAATATTTTAAGAGCCTTTAATTTACTACATCAAAAAACATTAGGAACACTTTTCTGAGTAATCCAAAATATATTGAACACAAACTTTAATAATTCAAATGTTAATATCTTATTCCACAGTTTATCACAACATGAAGACAGTAGAGATTTTGTTTGGGTTAATTTGATCAATTTAAAGACTGAGATGAAGCAGAAAAGGAACCAAGAGAATCTAAGATGGAAGAAATAAAACGCAGCAGAGGAATTGAACTATTTAGACTTGTTTTTTTTTTTTAATAAACTTTTGCCTAGTCATCTGGACAAGCGTTAAGAGAGGATCTTTCCCTCTAAAATGATGCTGTTCTTTCTGTCTGTCTGCACCGTTTACCTTGGAAAAAGTCGAGGTGGAACATCCTGTCTCTGCATCAAACAACATCATAACAAACAACAATGAACTCTCGGTGCTTTTGGTGGAAGGAAGGATGCTTCACATTCAGAACTAATAGAAAAATGTTTTCCATAAATTCTTCAGGCTGCACTGAACATACTGAAGATGCTCTCCGAGTTCGACCAGCAGTCGAGTGAAAAAGTCGGAAACGGGCCAACAGCGAGGTAAGCTGTGATGGAGCGCAGAAATAATACATTTATACAATAAAAACTGCTCATTTGTTGGAATTTAGTCTAGATGATGTAAATCAAATCTTTATTTTTCTTCAATTGAGTTTATATTTTCTAAATGTATGGGAGCTCAGAGCAGGGAGCTTGTAGCTTCTACGTTACAAATAAGCTTTTTTATAAACAGCTGCTCCCGATTCAGAAATACAATTTAAAGCTTAATTCTCTATGTGTCCTCCATCATGAGAAAAATACCAAAAAAAAAGAAAAAAACTAAATAAAAAAATGGGAAGACTAACACTTTTCATGTTTTTGTAAATGTAAATTAGATTGACCGAGTTTCAGATAAAAATATCTTGGAGTAATCTTGGATTCTAACTGAAACTTTAAAAACATGTAAAATCATCAGGCAAAACATGAATTGTTTGAAGCTAATAAGAAAATGCCTGAGCATTTTTCTAAATTCAATGAGGTTTTCTCATCTGTTTTATGGACACAAACTCATCAAGCTGCACTTAAACCGAGGCAGATTTTAGCCAATTAACCTCACCACAAATACAACATTTTAACATCTTCTAATTTTATTTATTTGAGCTTTTTTAAAATGATATTCAAGTGTCTTAATGCTCTGGCACCTGGAGAGTTCCAGTAGATCCACCAGAGCAGTCTCAAGTGGAAACTGCAAGGTGCCTTTCTGCAAAACTCCTTTAGCTCAATCTGCTCTCTCCATAAAAGGAACCGGACTCACTTCCTGCAGAGCTGAAGTCTGGGACCAGTTTTAGCCTTTTTAAAAAACAAACTAAGTCCAGCAGCACTGCTCACATGTCTGGCCAGGTTCAACTGATTTTTTTTTTTTATCCCTCTGATGTTTTAAACTCTTTTATGTTACTGTCACTTTCTTAAATGAACTATTTATTATTGTTGCACTTTATTGTTATTTTATCCTGTG
This sequence comes from Oryzias javanicus, assembly GCA_003999625.1. Lineage (NCBI taxonomy): Eukaryota > Metazoa > Chordata > Actinopteri > Beloniformes > Adrianichthyidae > Oryzias > Oryzias javanicus. Next base: position 30,465,820 of record CM012441.1, on the reverse strand, counting down.
TAAAGAGCCAATCAAATGCTGCAAATGAGCTTCTGCTATAAGAATTATGGTATGAGCATGGACTACGTCTGTTTTTCTATCTGTCCCTATTCAGATAAAATAAATTCATTCATTCACAATAACATGTTAAAAACACAATTTAAGGAATTTGATCTTAGAAATGAGAAGTTCTTCACTTTCAGACGAACTGTTGTTGTAAAAACGAGTTTTTGTGGTGAAACGTCAAACTCGATGTCTCCGTGTTTTTCCCCCTTCAGCAGCGTGAAGCAGAAAGTCGACGGCGAGTCCCACATCAAACCGGCTAACTCGAGCACACTGACACAGACGCTGGACGGCAAAGCTTAGATCAGGTTTGGTTGTCTTCAAAAGCACTAGAGAAAACTCAAAAACACTGTGTTCTTAGTCTGTTTTAGGCTGCAAAAGCTTCAGCCGCCGTCGGCTCTGAAAAAAGAAAATCACTGTATTTATTGTAACCAAATGTTCACAGTTAAACAAGATTAATAGGAAACCACGGTTCTCATTCTTGATGTTTAATTGAACGTTTTCCTTTTTGCTTTGCAGAAAAACGTAGCTGCATCCTAGTCAGTCAGTTTGGGCATGTGCTCTGTTGAAAGTAATCTGATTAGCTGTGAATTCTTTCTTTTTTTAATTTTGTTTAGAGTAGAATTTATTTTTATTTTCTGTACGAGAATTCGAAGTTCTTGTATGAAATGTTTCTCTGTTCCTAATTCTCTACTGAAGTAGTTCAAGTTGGGCCTGTCATTGTCTAGGGTGCAGCTGTTGAACCTCTGTTGATTTTCCTAGAGTGCTTTCTTTAACAACCAAGCAAAATTCGTCACTAAATATAGAAATTAATGTTATTATGCCATATTGCTTTTTTTTTTTTTTTTTTTTGGTGTCGCAGGGACACCCCCCACCCCCACCCCAACCCCTCCCAACAACATGTAAATTCCCTTAAGCTCCCCGTGATAATTAAAGTTTTGTGCTTGCACGCACAAAAAAAAAAAAAAACCTGTTATTTGCTTATTTCCTTTCAAGATTATGCGCGTCCTTCCAATCAATATTTGTTATTTCCAGTTTAATCTGAATTAAGTCGATGTTTTGGAAGCTTTTTGTTGCAGAAAACTGCAAAATAATGAAGTTAAATGTCAGGGATCTTTCAGATTATCAGGATGAGCTGAACTGAATGTCAGTAGATTTAACAGATTCAGTAAAAATTAGAGGCATTTCTTATTTATAAGTGTTGCAAAGTCATCCGATCTGGTTCAGAAATCGAAGTCATTAAGCCAGTAATGAAACTTCATACCCCCCACAACTGCCCCTGCTATAGAATTTCCTTTTAGATTTCTTATTGAACGCTGCTGAAGTCGGGTTCAGCACGTTACAGGAGATAATGCGTCACACATGAATCATGTTCCAGATCACCTTGTTTCAAGTTCCTACTGTTGTGATCTTCATGAACAGTTTCAAAATTAGTACTATAACGAATACCCAAGTACTCAGATACTCACAATCTGCTCCCGAAAAATTGATGAAGAACATTCACAACGCCTCAGGAGCTGATGATTTTGCCTGGTATTTAAAGGGTAACCAAACGGGGAAGTTGGACTCCCCCCCCGCAGCCGAAATGTAAAAATCCAGTCGAAGGGGTGGGGCTTGGGGGCAGGACTGTCATCATTACTGGAGCTACAGATCATGACGTCCGACTTCTGAAACTTCAACTGTAACTGATTCAACCTGTAGGGGGCAGCACATTATTAAACAAATTTATTTTAATTTGTCCAAAATTTGGCAATGACCTAAAGACTGCACCTTTAAAGCCCAATTTCTAGAGATGAACAGCCCAAAAAGTTGATTTAGGGTTTGATTACCCTTTAAGCCAGAGGAGGCCATCAACCAACCAGCTAGGAGGGAGAGCAGAGCAGCAGGTCGTGGAGTTTGACTTGTTCTGCTTTGTTTGGTTCTCTTTTACCTCTTTATGACCTCAGCAGTCTTACACCGCTGGGTTCTGTTATTTTATTTTGAGGTTGGGTTTTTTATTATTTATTTATTGAACCATTTACAGAACATTTAGACAAATGCATCCAAAACAAAGAATTGACTAAAATAATGATAATATTCTAACACGGAATAATTACAGTGGGGGAATTTTGAGTGAAAAAAAGAGGCAATAATTGGAAAAATTAAACTAGAGAAAATAAATTGGTCATCAACTAGGAAGGCTTTGGTTGTTTGGATCCTTTTGATGGTGCTATAAAACTGATTTAGTTCAGTTCATTTGGTCATGGTGACTCTTCAACAGTTGACACAATGAACGTAACTCCAGTGGATTCTGAAGCGGAGAAAAGCAGCCGCGCTGCGATATCCAGCATGTGATCAACATGAATCGGGTGATTCTGTCATGGAAAAAAACAACTTTCTAAAAAACTGTGAAGGACATTTTCAGGATTTGTTCTTAAATGATCCAAAACAATCTTTTTGCTTTTTCGTTGTTTTTTTTTTTCTGCTGAACCAGAAGATTCACCAAAAAAGTTCAAACATACAAACACCATTTCTTTGTAAATATTTGTGTTTTTTATCAGTTTTGTTGGTTCTGAACGTATAAATTGACACTTTATTAAAAAGAAAGAATCACGGATCGATTTGTGAATCATTGAGCTTGATTAGTGAATCGGATCGCCACCCAAGTAACGATCCACTGCCCCACTCAAAATGTAAAACCACGTCATATGTAACTCGCAAGAAATCCAAAAGTTGTAAATCTCACTACAGAATTAATTGTACAAGTTAGGGAGGTTAAACGGTCGAGTATAACACTAGATCAATGTCATGAACCACTCATTGTTCATTAAATGAGTGTGAATGTTTCAATTTTGTAATTAGCTGCAATGCTAATTATATAGTAAACTGTATGCGTGTATATAGCTTTACTGCCTTCCTTGTAGGGCTGGGATGGGTAAACTTTCTTACTTCTTCTAAAATTTAACAGAAGGGTCAGATCAGGAGGGGAATTGTGGTGTGTTTTGGTGATTCACCTCATAAAAGAAAAAAATAATACACGATCTGGATGAGAATATGCTTTAATCTTGATGGAAAATTACTTCAAGATAAATCATTTTTGAGTTTTTTTTTTTTCCAAAACTGTGTTTTTTGTTCTCATTTTAGTCCCATTTTCACCAATGGGTTGATGTTTTTCACTCAATTAGGTAAATGCTGCGTTCGTGCGGTGTTGGAATAAACGGAAAAATGACTGTTCGACTTGGAAATCCCACATGAATATCGGAGAAACAACAAATCTTTAAAAACTGCAAGAATGCAGAATAACCAGTAGTGCGCCATCTGTGGGAAGAAACCTGAACTACAAGGAAAATAAAACAATAATACGAGTATCATTGATGAATATAATTTATTCCTGTTTGGCGGGTCAGATTAGATAGTGTAAAAGGCCGTATATGGCCCCCGGGCCGTAATTTTCCTACTAGGGCCAAGGCGCTTTACAGTCACAGTCCCCCCACATTCACACGCAATTAACCCAGTGGTGCTCATTCCTGGTCGTGTTTTCCAGCTCTCCATGTACTGCTCGCTGCTGATTACCTGGACCAGGTGTGCTCATCCAATCAGAATGTGGAGACATCTGACTGAACAAATCAGCAGCCGGCAGGACTTGGAGATCTGGAAAACAGGCGGGAACTGAACCTGCGATCTTTCAGTTAGAAGTCAACCGCTCCACCCCTGGACCACGACGACCTGCAGAAAGTTTAGGTTGCCGGAGCCTATCCACTAAAAGGGAAAAGGCGTTGAAGAAGCGAAGTTCATGAGTCCAATTCAATGAAAATGATGCTTCTTGAGTATTAAAAACAAGATCAAATATTCTACCAGATTTCTAAATATATCATTTTTGTTTAAAATCATGAATTAACCGTATTTATGCAAGACTTTTTTTTTATTTTTTCTTAATGATTAAAAGTTCCTCTTCTTAGATCCACAGTATTCCATCTCCACAGATTTCCCTCTGGTCGTTCCCAATAACAGGACGATGTAAAGCTGAGCTTCAGCCAACAGTCTGTTGATCTTTTTGCATGAATACCTTCAGCCACACGGCTTTCACTAATCCAACCTCTCACAGTCAGACACACGGGTTCTTGGGTGGTTGGCTGCTATGGGAACACATCTGTACATAGTCAGCAGACAAAATAAAAATGACCATATATGTTTGTCTTTTTCACTAGAGATGAAATAAACTCTGTTCAGTCTGAATACATTCTTAAATAGATATTAGAATATGTTGTGTTTTTATATTTAGCTTTGGTTTTATTTTCTTGATTTAAAACCTGGTAGGAAGTAATTGTCTGATCATGTCTGTATATGTAAAACACAATTAAACTTTGAATTTTTGGCCACAACTTCAAACAATTTAATCCAGTTGAAACTGGAAAACGAGGCTTGCATGATCATAGTAATACAAGAAATCTACAACGAAGTGAATTTGAAGTTTAAAGATGTTTCCAACCATCAGGCTGTGTCAAATCAGCAGCCCAGAGGAGAGAGCTGAACCATGAATTCAATCATGGATGATTCATGGGTTTGACACAAAGAGAATGTTAAGTGTGGAAGCTTGTGTGGAGTCTCGTCAGTCAAGTTTTTATTCAGATTTAGTGCTTCTCTAGTGTGGAAACAGTTTTTTTTCCCCCAAATGTTGGGATGGGAAATTAAAACTATTGACCCGGTCTACTAATTCACAACAAAACGCAGGTCCAGACCAAATGAGTTTAATGTGGAACTGATGGAAAACCGTGCAGCGAGATACAATAAGATATTCATGTGTGACTGTGGCATAATCACTGATGGAGCCCGTGGACGTGAAAAGAGTTCCAAATCACTTAGCTAATCCAATATTTGCATTAGCACGCTTGGAAAGGCGGCACGGTAAAACGGAAATGAACTGATTAGAGGCTGAAACAGCTGTTAGCAACGCAGAGACAGCTTCTCTGTCACCTCTGATTTATTTAATAACTTTTTAAATAATCAAAGAAGTCCGTATCATTTCTTGTTAGCCGATTGACGGTGAAATGAAAAGTGAGTGAGTTGTTAAAAGAATCCTAAAAATACGCGGAGAGGATGCGGAGAAAAGATGCGAGTACCGACCCTTGTGGGGTCCAGGTGACCCAAGCCTTACATTGACGTGTTATCCGTCCCATGATAAAGGTAGACAGGATTTCATGTCTGCCATGGACACCAGTGAAAATCAAAAATCACTGGAAAAAGAAGTTGTGGGGTCCAGATGACCCCACTCCCAACGTCAACATACCTAGGATAACACAAGGGTTACAAAACAGTCAAACTGCACAGGCAGTGTCTCTTTACTTCAGGGGTGGGGGCCGCATTCCTGCTCGTTTTCCTATATAACCTGCTGCGGCATGCTCTAATCGGCCGGACACACCTGTCCCAGGTAATCAGCCGTAATTAGGGCAATAAAAGCTTGAAAACATGCAGACACAGGCTGGAAACTCTTGAAGTCTTATGGTATTTTTCTAAGACCGAATCCAAATGAATTCCCTGCCCAAATATGTATTCCTCCAAGCGAAGGGAAATGGAAAAAATGGTGTCTTCAAATCTGGACGTTACTACCACCCGATGACGTCATCACTGGTCATCTACGCTCAGAAAATACATAAATAAAATACTTAAAACTGGACCCCACAAGAGAGCATGAAGGTCATAAAGTCATGCTACAGCATAAAGTCTTTACTTACTACACTTAGAATACAGTTTAGACAAATATTGCAAATACATCCTACATTTGGAGCAATAGGGAGGAGCCATAGGGGTGGGAATGAATGTATAAGCAGTTTTTTTCCATAGTTTGGTCAGGGGTGCGACTCAGGTGCAACTAATATAGGATTTTTTAAAATAAATGGCAACAACCACTAACGATGTAACAATTCTTCGTGAAACGATTCAAGCTCGTCAACATGTTCATCGGTGCAGAAAATTAAAAAGTCGCTTTGTCTCGGCTTGTGCCTGAATGTAGAAATACAGAGCAGATGACATTTTTCCATGTAGACTCGCTGTGAGTGTTCCCGCAGCTCCTTCGGATTTAAAAGTTTCACATAAGTCAGTCCCTCCAGGATGTCGCGATTGCAACCATCAACCCAGATTCAAGCAAACCCAAGATTTGTTGCTCTACCTGAGTTACTCTACTTCAACTTTGACCAATCTACCGTGACAACAGTCATTGGTGAGAACGCAGCGTTGTGACTGCTTCCCTTCTGACTCCTTCCCAGGAGTGTTAATCTTTTTTTTGTAGTTAACTCTCTTCAGCCTTCTGTCTTCTTTTCTCTCCAAGCTGCGCATGAACGCTCATTTGTGCTGAAAGTTTTCCAGAATATGGAAAGATTTGTGATCATTTCAGTATTATGTATAATTGTATTGAATATTTTCTGTTAGTAAGAAAACAAACGGTTTAATGTAAGGGGCAAAAAGAAAACATACTTGGCCTTAAAATAACTTTAATGAGAGAAAAAAAGTCAGAAAAAAACGAAATTGTGACTTTAAAACTGAACCGAATAGTGGCTTGACTGAATCGTTCCATCCACTAGAGGGCACAATAGGTGTTTCAGTATTTGCTACCGACAGAAACACAGAAGAAGAACCGCCTCTCCATCTTATGCCAAATTTGATGGAATTCTTCCAAAATGACGAAGAGGACGACGACTTCAATGGATTTCGTGATTGAAAGTGATATTGACTTATTAACATGTTATTTATGCTACGGTTGTCTGAATAATTGTTCATATGTTGCACTAATATACTAGATTCCCTACTATCAATGAAGCTAAATAAACACAGTAGTGTTTTTATGATTTAGCTTCTGTTCTTTCTCTAATAAATAATTTACGACTTATTTGTGATATTTTTTATTCTTTGTTAAGCGTGTTCTGACTGTTGTGATTTATACTCCAATATTTTCCTCTTAGACAGAATCTTGTCTTGTTCAAAAAAAAAAAAAAAAACCTGAGTGGATTTGTGCACATTTTTACAGTGCAGTTCATTGTCACTAGAATCTCTGCACTGACGGACGATCCTGTCCTCATCTTGAGTCGACATCTCTCTGCTTGTGTCAAAATGTGCACAGTAGTGAATTCTGAGACGTTTGTTTGCAGACAAATTACAAACACGGATCAGTCGAGCAGGAAGTGCTGGGATTGGATTTCAAACACTCGTTTTTCCACATAGCTGAATGGTTGAACCACCACTAGATGGCAACATTGTTTTCACTGGTAACGTTAGTCCCCCTCCACACACACACACACACCACATAATGCATTCTCTCCAGTGACCGGCAATGGGAAACCCTGGTTGCAAAGGGGTGTGTAGATGTGTGGAAGCTTCTCCTGCTCCACATCGCTCTGCTTCCTCATTTAACCTTCAGCTTTGTCCCGACTGCCTTCGTGCTGTAAATATTTACAGGCATTTCTTTAGAGAAAACATATGTGTAATTAGATGATTTGTGAGAGAAAAACTGAACTAAAACCGAGACAAGAAAATCATCAATCCCAAATCAAAATGTAAAGTGATTTAATTTATTTCATTTTTGAGTCATTCAAGGGAAACGTTGCCTTTTTTTTTTTTAGAAATAGAAATATCCTGGGACACTGAGACATTTGTTTTACATGACAAGTACTGGCTCTGTGTGAATCATTACCAGTCACAACGTTACAACATGCACTAAAACATTAGAACATTTATACAGAAACAACAGCATAGAAACTCAATGGGTAAAAAGGTTGTTGATTTTTTTTTTTTCAGATTTTCTTTTACAAAACAGACAGCCTTGAGACCTACAAACAACATTGTATAAGAGCTGGCTAAGATCATTCAAATATCTGGTTTTTAGTTCCCTGGAAACAGTGTGTACTTTTACAAAGACCGATGGCTTAGGCAAGGTTGGGGTCAATTCCACTGAGAGCTTAAAACGTAGAAAAAATATAGCTTTTCTCTGTCAAACTGTAGGTTTTAATTATGTCGCGCTTTAAATACTGCCTTTTTTCATGTCATATATGATGTATGTTTGACTCCATCAAGGCCTCCTGAATCGACTCCAACCTTGTTAGACAGTGTTAAATTCAGCAAGTGTGAAACCGGGATCCTTACAATGTCGCAATTTAGGGTTTTTAAAAACTTTTTTGAAAGGATTCTGATGAAATAGGAACTTAAAAAAGAGAAAAACAAATGTTTATTTATATGAAATAGCAACATAGCATGGCAACAAAAAACAAGGTGATTTGTTATAGTTGGATGGCATTGTGTCACAGTATCACAGTGTCAAATCAAGGTATGTGATGTTTCTTTGTAGTATCCTTTCCAAACACTGATCATCTGTTCTGTTCATGCATCAACATGAGTGTGCTCTTGTGTTGTAAACGAGGACCATAATACTTCTTCAGGTGTCTGTAGTCTGTTCATGAAATATTGATTGTCATCACTTTTCAAACATTGTTGAAAATGGGCCTTGGCTACTTTATAGAAAACTAAATAATAGAACAGAAACAATGTGGTTCTTGATGATGGAATCTGTGGTTCTTACTACAACTATTTCTTTTAGCAATTTAAATAGTCTTCTTTTGTTTCTTACTATATGCAATGTCCGATTAATGTGCAAGGGGAAAAGCAACTCCAACATTTACATGTGAAGAAAGACACAAATCAGTTTCCAAATAAAATTTCCCAAATTTACTCAAGAAGTTTCACAATATCTGAAAAATCTGAAAACAAGCTTTGCGCAAAATCTGTTTTTGTGTAATTAACCCTTTAACTCTAGTGAGTTCTAGTGTTTATGTTCTTTGATTTACTGTAATTTTTTTCAACTGTTGGCACCGTCAGGGGTCTGCAACCTTCAGCATTTAAAGAGCCAATCAGATCGATTTCTCAACAACTCTTACAAAGTCTTTCAAAAATAAGACACTCCTTTGAATTTATGTTAATTTTACCATAAAAATCAACAGATTCATGTTTTGTGTATTAAATTAAAACATAAACATTATGAGAATATTAGTATTTTTTTTCTAAATATGAAATTTATTACTTTTGACATGACTCCCTTTCAAAACAAAATACATAGGATCATCTCACTGCAGCAAATATTGTATTAGGTAGTTTAATGTCAGAAGTAATTTTAAAAAATACTATAGACAGTTTATTTTATATTTTTTGGAGGAAATTCATAAACTTAGCTATGTAGAAATAATTCAGAACTAATTGGTGACCCTTATGGTGTTTTTTGGACCATATGGCACAATTAAAACCCTTGAAACAGTCCACTTTATAATCTGGTGTGTGTTAATTCTAGTTTAGTACGACTATGAAGTTGTAGCGCCTGATGGATTGTTAGAGGATTGTGGGTACCGCAGTCCGGAGCCGGGTGGATGGAGTGATACGTACTAATCTTCAAATTTTTGTGAATGACTTGAACAAAGTTCAATTGTTTTGTTTTGATGAATGCGCCTCACAATCAGAATAAAAGGCCACTTTTTAAAATGAAAAATAGTTAAAATTTTCTTCAACCAGAGAACCACAACGGAGGGGTCAAAGAACCCCACGTGGCTCCAGAGCTTCAGGTTGCAGACCCTTGACTCAATCAACGTAATTCCAATCACAAAAAATGTGTGTTTTTTGATTTACTGTAATTGTTTTAATTGTTAAAACGATGAACGCAGATTCTAGAGGAGAAAAGCGGCAAAACTGGAGGAGAAGCGGATTCCGCGCACACTCTGTGCGGTATTCGCTTTCTAGGCTTTAACCTTTTAACACTGGAGCTCCAGTGTTTATATTCTTTAACTGTTATTTTTCAATTGATAACACAATCAATGTAATTCCAGCAGATTCTAATGGAAAGAAGCAGCGAAACTGGAGGAGAAGCGGATTTCGCGCACACGCTGTGCAGTATCCGCTTTCTAGCGTCCAGCGTGAACCCAGCGCCAGGCTTTAACCTTTTAACACTGGAGCTCCAGTGTTTTTATTTTTTGATTAACTGTTATTTTTCAATTGATAACACAATCAACGTAATTCCAGCAGATTCTAATGGAAAGAAGCAGCGAAACTGGAGGAGAAGCGAATTTCGCGCACACGCTGTGCAGTATCCGCTTTCTAGCGTCCAGCGTGAACCCAGCGCCAGGCTTTAACCTTTTAACACTGGAGCTCCAGTGTTTTTATTTTTTGATTAACTGTTATTTTTCAATTGATAACACAATCAACGTAATTCCAGCAGATTCTAATGGAAAGAAGCAGCGAAACTGGAGGAGAAGCGGATTTTGCGCACACGCTGTGCGGTATGCGCACAGCGCTTCTGCGTCCAGCGTGAATCCAGCGCCAGGCTTTAACCCTTTAACACCGAGCCCCAGTGTTTATGTTCTTTGATTTGCCATCATTTTTAAAATTAACACAATCAACATAATTCCAGTAGTTTTTAGAGGAGAAAAGCAGCTAAACTGGACGTGAAGCGAATTCCGCGCTGTATCTGCTTCACAGCGCTTCCGTGTCCGATGTGAACTCGGCGTCTGGCTTTACCCATTAACAGTGTTTATGTTCTTGGATTTACTTTTCTTTTTTTTAATTTTTAACACGATCAATGTAATTCCAGCAGATTTTGAAGGAAAAAGGCAGCACAAAAATGTCAAAGATTGTGTGTTTTAGCGTCACCGGTGACACCTCAGGTAAAGGTTTATAAGTCGCTTCCCTCTTCAGCATTTCTGTCTCAATAACATCTATAACAGTTATTTAAACCTCCTTTTTAAGGTGTTTTCTTCTCATTCTTTTTCTAATAATCTTTTCTCATAAACACTGGATAAAACCACTTCTAAAAAAAAGCCACATACTTCAGACATGACCTAAATTTCTTTTTTTTATTTTTTTTTTATTTTTTTAAATGAGCAGCAGTCATGCCGCTTTAATGCCCTCCCTTCACAGCAACACAACACACACACACACAGATGGCTCTCCCTGCCTCAGTCATTGCTATTCCTTTCACACTCCCGTTTCTTGCACTGTGAGAGAACAATACGAAATGGTCCGGCTCTGTGATGTAAATGAATCAGGATTTGCAATTAGCCTAAACCACAACACAGGAACATAGATACACCTGTGTATATGAATCGCCTTCGGTTTACTTTTGAATCAAAACTTTGGCTACAAATACTATAATCTGGTCATCTACATCTCTTGCATTCCAGGTTAACTAAATAGCCAATTCTCATTTTTGTACATTTTCACAAATACCGCATTTTTTTAAAGAAACTTTGATAAGGCTTTGATAAGACATAATTATCACAAAACAATTTATTTTATTACAGTCTTCATTATTTGGATGAAATATCTTTGACGGTTTTTTGTTTAGCGTTTAAAATACCTTGTGCTTTCAGTTGTTCTGTGAAACGGCAAACAAACTGAATTACTACAGATCGTCGATGCAGCAGCAGAAATGTAAAACGCAACGTTGATATGTTACAATGGCACACTGAGACAGTACTTGTGAATCTGGACGAGGAGGAGTGGGGCTCTAACATGCAATTGCGGTGGATATATATGTATGTGTTTGTGTGTGTATGTTGCATGCAAATCCTGAATGGTCCAATTAACAAACCTTTGCAAGATGCTCTGGCCATTTTGCACAGCCACTGGTAACCATGGAAACTCAATGTATTTATGAAGATTGTCTCATACATGATCATCTGCTTTTGGTTTTGTGTGTCTTTGAAAGAATTTGATCAAATGTTTTGTACATTCACTGCTACTAAACTTTAATAATTGGAGGCATACAACAGACCCCATATAGTTCATCTTCATGTATCCTATACAAAAATGTTTACTTGAGCAAGGTATATGTTGGTCGGATGGGGGGGAATGCATGCTGTAGAGCTGTCCCTGAAGCTTAAGTCTAATGTTTTTCATATATATATAAATTTTAAAATGATGGATAAGACCATCTCATGTTTTTTTCTGGGTACATGTGTCACTTTGTGCTGAAACTAACATCAGAATATCTGCAATTCCACATTGAAAACGTCTTGGTTTGCTACTAACATCTGTAAAGAATTACACAAATAAGCTAAGACACCTTCCACTGGCAGAAATTTTCAAAAATATTAATTCTAACCATATGAGAACATTGAGAGAAAGAAGACAAGAGATGAACAGCCAAGAAAATGGAAGATGGTCTGGAGCCTGTGACAACTGAAGACCATGTGCCAAACATTGAACCTTACAACGCTTCACGAATGACTATGGCATAGCAGACTAGCTCATCACTTTCTATAGGGAAGTTTCTCTTATCTATATAAAAATAAATCAGCTTAGACAATCTCGAGTGCATTTATATGAATGGCCATTAAATCACTCATTGACATTCTCTCATATACAAATGTCAACATGCACAACCCTACAAATGGAAATGACTAAGGCCAGATTTGGGAATGGGCACATGTAAGTATCTTATAGGCTTCTGGGTCCGTTTTGTGTTTTAAGACCTAAAAATGAACTGGGAATCTTCTGGGAATGTGGACCCGTTTTCCCTCCTTCCCAGAGAACAAGTGAGAACAAGTAACCCCCTTTGGCTAAAGTCATCATGTAGATGTGTTGCACCTGCTTTAACCACAGTTCTACTGTCCTGCTGACCCTGCGTCACTGAACAGACCTATTACCCTCTTTACAGTGTTCTGCTGTGAGAGTGAAATACTGCAAACAGGAATGAACTAAGTTGGGGGCAGTGACATTCTCCTATTTAGTAATGTCTTTCTCCCAGAGTATTCACCACACATGTTCATCTGGAGCGTGCGCCCTGATGTCATGCTCAGGTAATTTGTGAAATGTGAAACCTTTAGTCTTTGTCTTTGACTTTGTCTCTGGCTTATTGAGCATTTTCCCCTTTCAAGTGTCTCTAATACAGCCACTTTTTTCAAGCTTCTTTTTTTTCCCTTTCACTTGTGCCTCAGAGGCTTTTATCCAGAGTACTTTGACGACCCCTTTCAACCTTTGGTCTGCGAGCCATTTCAGGTCCTATGTGATTCTCGTGAGATAGCCCGCGGATCCCACCAGAGGGAAAGAGGCAGTTCTGACCCGTCACTTTCTGGGATGCCTCTAAATGGTTAGTCCCTTTCTGGTAATTGATGTTCATGCTGCGTTTTGGGCTGGCACCAGCTAAAAGGCGGTCTGAAGGACTGGCCTCGGAGATGTCCCGCAGGTGTTCATCATCATCTGTGTCGGCGTCAATGTATTTACTGATGGAGGAGTCGTGGAAGGTGAAGACGGAGGGGCCCACGGCAGTGTTTTCTGGTGACTTTGGAGGGGTCCGACTGCTGGCAGTAGTGTAGACGGAGATTTCAGGGCTTAAAAGAGAGTGGGCTGACACAAGTGAGTTGTCTGAAAGTGGAGATGGTCCTGAATCTGCGTCACTATGGCAGCCTCCTTTAAGGCCTTTTGAAGTGTTTCCAGAAAAGAAGAACTTCCTTGGATTATCTGAGCATGAGGATTTTGACACAGGAGTAGGTCGAGGTTCAGCCCGACCCATACTTTGCTGACCAACTTTAGATGTAGTGTGCTGAGGAAAAGCTGAAGTAGGACCATAAACGAAGCGGTTTCTTTCCTGAAGACCAAGGTCTGGTGCTGGACTATAGGAGAAGCGTGGATTCTCTTGGAAGTCTGTTGCACAACTGATGTAGCTGTCAAAGCTGGACAAACTTTTCATATCCCCGACACCTTCTCTTGGTCCTTGTTGTCCGTGATCCTGAATGGCTCCGAGCTCAATCTCGTCCCTCTGCTTGGCCCCTCTGGAGCCCCTGTCCTTAGCGTTGAGGTTGGGTTGGGATTGGGTCTTTGCCATCTGGTTGTACATCTCCTCCAGCTTCTGGACGTTTAACCTTTGGGGACTTGTTGCTCGAGCTTTGCAGGGAGACCCCATCTCCTGAGCATTAAAGGAACGATTTGAACTTGTCTCTGATGCAGCCCTTTTGGTACTCCATTTCCAGCGGCTCGGGGAGAGGTGGTTGTCATGAGGCCTCTCACTCTTTTCTACCACAACGTCCATTAGCTCAGCACTTCGAGCAAAAGCCTCCTTTAAATTCATAGAAACAATGCTACCATTTCTCTTCGCTCTTTCAAGGGCTTCTCTCCGTTTAAGTGCTTTTTCTTGCCTCTTTTGCTCTTTGTAAAATTCTGAGAAGTTATTTACAATGATAGGAATTGGTAGGGCGATCACAAGTACTCCAGCAATGCAGCACAACCCCCCTACAATCTTTCCTAACAGAGTTTTTGGGTAGATATCTCCATATCCTACTGTTGTCATTGTAATAGTAGCCCACCAGAAGGAAGCTGGAATGCTTTTAAACTTTGTGTCCTCTTCATCCTTCTCTGCAAAAAACACCAAACTAGAAAAGATCATGATGCCCATGGCCAGGAACAGAATGAGCAAGCCCAGCTCGTTGTAGCTCCTTCTGAGCGTGAAGCCCAGAGACTGCAGGCCTGTGGAGTGCCGAGCCAACTTCAGAATACGCAAGATACGCATGATCCTAAAGATCTGTACCACACGCCGGACGTTCTGGAATTGTAGCACACTCTTGTTCGACTCCGTCAGGAAGATGGTGACGTAGTAAGGCAAAATGGCCAACAAGTCAATTACGTTTAGAGGACCCTTAAAGAATTTCCACTTGTTTGGGGAGGAGAGAAAGCGAAGAAGGTATTCCATGGTGAACCAGGCGATGCACACAGCTTCCACATGGGCCAGCTGTGGGTTGTCTGTGGACTGCCCAAACTCATCCATCTCTTGCAACTCTGGAAGTGTGTTAAGGGACAGGGCAATGGTGGACAGCACAATGAAGAGAATGGAGATGATGGCCAAGATCTGAAAGACAAAGTTATAGAAGTAGCATTAGTAAAAATATATTTAGGATACAAAACAAGAAGAAACAACAAAACACATTAGGACAGTAGAAAATATATTTTTCCCAGTCCTTTGAGTTACTCATTGTAAAAGTGTACAAGAATAAAAAAAACATTTTTTTCATTTTTTTAAAGACAGGTCAGGGTACGGAGCCCCTAAAGCAAGAATAAGAGACTCCAGGCCTTGAGGGCCCCTGTGTCTGCATGATTTTCAGATATCCAAGCCCTATACATGACAGATGTCCTGTATGTCCAGCTAATTAAAACATGCCAGAGCAGGGTATATTGGGAAAACATTTAGGAATGTGGCCCTCGAGGCCTGAAGTTGCCTATCTCTGCCTTAAAGAGACATCGAAAAAGAAAACAAAAAAGTTTCTGGTAACTAACTGGTGCGCACCAGATACTACCTGGTAAGCACACATTTTTTTTGTCCTTTTTTAACCTTTGCATTTCTTTTTACTTTTATGTCCCTGTTGGGACTCCGTAGAAATTGAGTTATTTTAGCTGAGATGCTATTTCTAATGCTTAAAGATGATTGTATTGATTTATTTACCTTTGTTGATTATGATAATAATATCAACTCAAAAATTGTGGTAGCAAGCTTTTTTCTGGGGGAGGCAGCTGCCCCCTCTGCACCCCTGTAGCTCTGCCCCTGATGTTGGGCAACATTTGAACCAGGCAGGGTTTAAAATCATCTTTCATTTTTATTAGAGCCATAAATATGATTGTGTTTGCTGTTCAGCCATTTTATTTACTGCAGTCTGGTTTATGTACATCTCCCGTGTATTTATGGAAGGTCATTTCTGCTGCATATATGCAAGAGTCTGACAGTAAATGAATGCCAATAATCTAGAGTCTAAATAAATATTCAATAAATGCTCAATTGAGTGTGTTATTTGATGGTTGCTAATGGATTGAATTGACTCGGATGAATCAATTATTCATGACTTGTCAGGCTCATCCACATGAGTGATGGTGCTAAAGTTAGCCATAACTTAAAAGCGTCATTATGAATTTGCTTTGACCTTATATTAACATGTGTAGCTTTAATGTAAATAGGATTAATTTGTTTGTAAATGTTTTGAGATCCTTTGAAGTTTTAAGGAAACTTGTAAAATTGGTGCATTTTCTGTTTATGGAACTCAGTAGGACTAGCGACTGCTTTGTGGAAGCTAATGGGGTTCCAAATAAACAAATCACCGCATATAACATAGGACATGACTACAACAAAGCAGAGAGAAAATGGCTGTTTTAGAATTGTTATCATTTTCACGTTGTGGGATGGCAACAAGCACTTGAAATTTTTTACAAAGGTCATCCAGTTGACTCAATATCCTGTTAAAAGGGTTCTTTAAAGTGCATTTTTATTTTATGTTACCCGCTTTTCATAGATCCTTTTTATTTTTTACAATACAAATCAACATCCAACAGTTCACACAGCAGAAGCCATTAACAACCTACCTATATATTGCATCAGAGAAAATAAAGTGTCCACACATTTATTGATGTCATAGCACAGGTTAAGTCCCACATTGACGTGCCTTTGATTTGAGGTTACATTCCCTTATGAAGTCTGGTGATGTGATCCTTAACTATCAAAATATGCTTATATATATAGTATATTATATATTATATGAGCATTTTATGTAAACGAAAACAAACTATGTTGTCTTTTCTTGTAAAAATGCTGACGGAAATCTAACAGTTTCATGTCAGAAATTCTATTTTGGACCTGCTATTCTTTTACTTCCCAGCCAGAAAGGCCAGGTGGGCCCCATATGGTTTAAAAGTGGGCAGAAAATTAGGACCCCAAATGGGTTTGTCCACAGTTTCTGTGGTGGCTCCACCCACCTGTGTTTGACCACATTGGCTTTCATAGACACTCTTTACAACTTTAGTGGATAGGCATGCTAGGCTAGTCAGCTATCCAGTGGAGATTTGAGCTCCCTTGTTTGCTACACCAGCATTTGCTAGCTTGATATCACTATAGAGGAGTTCGCTGGCTTGATTCAGCGGAGCTTGCAAGCTCGCCACAGAAGAACTCGCTAGCATGCTACAGCAAAGCTTAGTAGGTCATTGTTTGCTTGATACTCGCTAGCTCACACAGATGAGCTCGCAAGCATTTTACAGAGGATCTCGCTAGCTCGATACAGCAGAGCTCACCAGCTCAATACTACAGAGCTAGCTAACCTGATTCAACAGGGCTCACTAGTTCGATACAGTGGAGCTCGCTATAAAAGAGCAGCTGGCTAGCATGCTACTGTGAAGCTTGCTAGCTCGACAGAAAGGAGCTCACTATGGAGGAGCTCATTAGATCGAAAAAGAGAAGTTTGCTACAGCGAAGCTCGCTAGCGTAAGTGAGTGTCCGCTAAAGCTAATGTGAACAAACACAGATGGAGCTCACATTTTCTGCCTAATTTTAAACCCTATGGGGCCCATTTGGCTTTGCTGGCTGGGTGGATGCACACTAATTTATCTTAAAAAGTAATGTAAATTCAGTAACAACCCAGTTGAGTTTGATCTGAGCTTTTAAGAGTAAAAGCTTATAAAGCTTTTTGTCTATTCAAACACTCAGCTCTTTATACAATAGTCCTTAATAAATCAAAGACATGAGGACAAACTCAGGATACGGGAAGACAGAGGGTCTGGTTCAAATTCGATTTACAGTGAAGACCTTGACAATAATTCTAAATTCCAAAAATACAAAACGATGACTGTAAAATTCACCTCTATCTATGGCCAATCAGAGAAGAAGGATACTGTTGCTATGGCTTCATGGCAGACGTGAATAATGACCCTATCAGTTTGTTTCCTTCCCTCTGTTCTCCTCTGCCTCTGCCCTGGAGGAAATCTATTTGAATCAAATAGCTGATGAGCGGAGAGCAGCCTGGAAGTGAAGGCTGAGGCTGACAAGGGCGGCATGGACGTTAAAGGATAGAAGGGGTCCAGTCTAAACTGAAAAAGAAATTCTTTATTTTTTTATTTATTTTTACGAACAGCTAAACACCCAAACTCCCTTTGGGGCAGGGTCAGCCAATTATCATTTAATTAACTTTACCAAGTCCAATTCTATCATCCAGCACGCTAACATGAGGGGAAAAACAACAGCTTGGGGCTTTCAAAAGAATTACCACCTGTAGTGTATTCAAATCCTAAGCAATAATTCCAGTGTGTAAACATCCTGAGAGAACAGCTCACACAGGGTTCAGTGCTTTTAATACATGTCAAACAAGTAAACCGGGTAAGGCCTCATTTAAATGAAACAACTTCTCAGATTCCAGATATTTCTGTTACATTTTTGCTATCAAACTCAAATGTTATTTAACCCTTCCGCTCTCCTTGGGGTCCAGATGGCTCCAACCACATATTGTTATGCGATTTCTTCCATGACAAATGTGGACGAAGGGGGACAGGATTTTATGTCTACCATGGACATTAGTGAAACTCCGAAATCAGTGAAAAAAAAAAGTTCAACGCACTGTCCTGTGGTGTCCAGATGACCCCACTTTTAATGTAAACAAGCTAAGGAGAACGGAAGGGTTAAAAGCAAACAAACATAATTTCTCAATTTCACTGCAACTTCTGCCTTTCCATAAAAATGTTTACAAGGAAATTAGAACCTAAACTGAAATTGACAGTCTGACATCCTAATGGTGGGTTTACCCAACAGTGAGGGACAGAAAATCACAAAGAAAGTTAAGAATTTATACACATTTATTTGCATTTCATTGAGGGGAAATAAGTATTTGATCCCCTAGTAACTGTCAGTTCTGGTTCACACAGACCTGTTAGACTCAACCTGTTAATTGAAGACACCTCTCTGAACTGATCACCAGTAGAAAATACACCTGTCCACAGAATCAGTCAGACTCCAAACTCTCCAACATGGAAAGACTAAAGAACTTTCAGTGGATTTGAGGGAAAAAAATTCAGCAATCAGCAATAAGTTGGAGGTTGGAAAAAAAAATCTCCATACCGTGGCATTAAAAAAAGTATCTTGACTCTTGAATCAAGGGGAAATGGGTAAGGGGTTTTCACTAAACACTCCGCGGATTCCGCAGCCACAACTTGGCGGGCCAAAAGAAATGCTTGGAGGTGGAAACATTATGGTTTGGAGGTATTTTTACGCACAGGGTTGCTTCACCTTGTGGATGGGTGGAGCCATGTATCATCAAATCCTGATTGAGAAGCTCCTTCTCTCCACCAGAAGGCTTAAAATGGGCCATGAAATGGTCTTCCAACAGGATAATGACCCAAAACATACAGTCAAGGCAACCTGACTACAGAAGCAGATCAAGGTCATGGAGTAGTCCAGCCAGTCCCTGGAGCTCTAGAAAACCAATGAAGAGCAAAGAAGCTCAGAATTGATAAGTATCAGCCTCCAAATCTGAATGATTTAGAAGTTATTAGTAAAGAGCGGACCAAAATTCCCCCTGATCTGTGCAGAAACCTGATCATCAACTAAGAGTATAAGAATTGTACCACAAAGTATTTCTGACAAAAAGAGATCAATCCATGGATGAAATGGTAATACATGTATATCATATCTTTAAAGTTGATTTTCTTTGTGAATTTCCATCTCGCAGTGTTCAAATGACCCTATCATTAAAGTGACAGACTGTCAATTTCTTTTCAAGTGGGCAAACCTACAAAATCAGCGAGGGATCAAATACTTATTTCCTCCACTGTACGTGATTGATTCAAGGCTACAGCCGGGGCAGTTATGAGCCAACAAAAAAGCTTATAAAGATGGAAAAAAAACTCTTTCTTCTCTTTGATGTTTTCTGATGAAAATATGTATTCCAGTTTGAAAACTGCTGATAAAGTTCAATGCAGTCCCCCCAGAGAGATGTTTCATCAAGCTGCAGCTAGCATGATCTTTGATTAAACAAAAAAAAAAAAAAAAAAAAGAGAGAAAGCTCACTCCAGCATGAAAATCCTGCAGATCTGTTTAAGTCAGAGTGGAAAAATGCATCCATCCATTTTCAATACCTGCTTATTCCTGTTCATGGTCACAAGGATGCTGGAGCTTACTCTACTACTCTGTTCCTGTTGGGCAAAGGCAGAGTGCACCATGGGTAGTTTGATAGGCCAAGAAACAGATGCACACTCACATTCACACATCTGATGTAACATTCACACCGGGCATGTGACATTCGTTCAAGAACGTTAGTTAGCATGTGGTTTTCACACTAGACTATGATAGTACAGACTATACAGACATTTTCTGACCATAGTTATCACAGTTCCCAGAGTCAGTGAATGCACCGGGACTGAAGTTACCACCTCATCAATTTCGATTGGTCCTTCGTGTTAGCCCTACCCCAATGTGCCACGACAGAGCCAAAAGTTTTGAAACTCAAATTTTCAGATTCGAAAACGTAACAAATAAAAAAGTTGAAAGAGAAAAAAAAGTGAAAGTTTGAGTTTTGAAACCTAAAAAACTGAACAGTTGAAGCTAAAAATAATTAAGTTTATTTTCTAATAATTTATTTTTCAGCTCTATTCCAATGCATGAAAGTCTTGAAATTCCAGCCGGACTCAAACTGAAATTATTCGTTTCTCCTTAATGATGAGCCTGCTCCCAGATCCTGCAGTTTTCGTCTGCTCCTGATTTAGAACGATTTGAACAAAAAAATACTCAGACAAGTAATATTAATCTTAAAATATTTTATATGTGTCTTTGTTACAGCCCCAATGGTCTAGGGGGAATACCAAAAATGGGACCATAGCAAAAGATGGACACCAGTGAGAAAAAAGGAACACAGTTTATTAATTAAGGGAAACAAAGAAACTGTCCTGAAAACTAAATAGGAAAAACAATTAATGTGCTGGTTAATACAAAAAGGGTAACAAAGGGATTTGTAATCTTTGCCAAAAATGAAAAAAGTCAGGGAGACTGTGAACCAGCCATGTTGACCGTTGGAGTCAGCATTTTTTGCTAAGGGCTGCCTAACCAAAACTGCCTGAAGAAAACAAACAAAGCCCTCAAATCAAGACTACCAAGGTCCAACCCCAAATAAAAATAACAAAACGCAGCATTGCACGACTGCTAAGGACAAAGAGGGGAAAAGAACAAAACAAACCAGCACTGCACCGCCTAAAAACCAGCACCGCACCGCCTAAAAACCAGCACCGCACACCACCTTAAAACCAGGACTGCACCGCCTGAAAATCAGCACCGAACCAACAAAAACCAGCACCGCACCACCTGAAACCCAGCACCGCATCAACAAAAGCCAGCACAGCATCAACAAAAACCAACACCGCACACCACCTTAAAACCCAGCACTGCACCACCTAAAAACCAACACCGCACACCACCTTAAAACCCAGCACTGCACCAACTAAAAACAGGCACCGCATCAACGAAAACCAGCACCGTACCGCCTAAAAACCAGAACCAAACCAATAAAAACCAGCACCGCGCCGACTAAAATCAGCACTGTGCCGATTAAAACCAGCACCGCACCAACAAAAACCAGCACCACGCCAACGAAAACCAGCACCGCGCCGTCTAAAACCAGCACTGCACCGACTAAAAGCAGCACCGCACCGACCAAAACCTCACCCAGCTCCTCAGCCTACTGCTCTGCTCCCTGTCGGTCTTGGTGTGGCCTCCTCCGTCTTAAATAGCCAGCAGAAGCCAATTAAAGCACAATGTCCAAACCTTCCATGTGAGCAGAAGGACTGAAGGGAAAAGGGTCCAGCAGTAGCAGCAGGACGTAACACCTAACATCAAAAAAGGTCAAAAACTCAAATTTTCTTAGGGGTGTGTCTTCATTGATCACATCTTATGCTACTTTTTAACCACAGGCCAAATCTCAGTGGGTGTGGTGCTCAAAAAGGCTAAAGTAGCCAACAAGTTACAGTCTATATTGCTCGTTCTGCCCTCAGGCTCGAACAATTACAGGTTACCCACCAGGTACACGATACGATGGAAGTGCAACGAACCAAACTGTGACAGAATCATGACACTTTGAGGGATCCCAAGATAAAAGCTGTGGCTATGGAAGGACATAACATAAAAAAGAGCTCGAGGGGGGGGCAGAGGTAATGCAATTGTGAGACTATAAAAGGGTCGCTAATGAAGGCACACTGGCACTGCTGTTTAATGTCATTGTTGTGAGGTTAACTTCCACTAGGAAACCCTGTGTATTTCCCACAGGGCCGTGGTGTCTTTGCCCTTCTGCTTGCAGTCACTCACCTTGTCTGCACTGTCTTTATCTCCTGTTCTCCCTGGGTTGTTTTAAGGTTGAAGAACTATAAATTTCTAATAAATAAGTAAAAAGTATAGCATTTTCCAATAACCAAAGACAAAGGAAAACAAACCCAATATACAGACTCCATCAATTTTTTTCCTTTTTTGATTCAAGAACTAGGAGAGACAAAGTTCATTTCCTTATTAGGCCAAAATCTATACCAATGTGTAAATATTTACATCTGATGTGGACAAAATTGGACAGAGATGTCAGATTGTCATGAGAAGCGACTGCGGTTCTACTCATAGTGGTGGCGGCTCGCGGCACAGCGACTTGTGGCTCAGAAGTGACACCAGTCCACAGAGCGCAACATCGTCCTTCCCACAAGGTGACAGCAGCCCTGATAAATTTGTTCCACATCCTTGGAAAAAAAAAGAAAACTGGAACAAAAGTATGTTTTAAAGTCAACATACACATTTTCTTATGGACTGAATTTAGACTTGACTTGAACATCGGCTTTTGACCAAACATGCAATGTCTTTGCTCTCTAGAAACAGGCACATCTGGGGCTGTAGTCTAAAGCAATACTATCAGGCCTACTTTAGCCTCGTACTTTACATAGAGGAAGGTCATCGACGGACATAGAAGAAAGAGACAGTAAAAAAATCTCAAGGTTGGATTAAATATGTCAAAGACAGGGGTTTGGTCACAGGGTTTCTTTGTTTTTGTCTTTTTTTTACTGTGACCTTGTCAAAAATAAGCATCGTCCTATATAAAGTTTTGACAAAGACAAATATGACCATGTTGGCATAGGAAACATGCATCTTTTGTAGAGCAATTCGGATTCAATTTAAGACAACGAAATGACCTTTTTCCCAAAGGATTTTTTATCTTCTCTGGTGTTCATGGCAGACACAAAATCCTGTCTACTTTTGTCATGGGTGGAATCCCACATCGATATAAGGCTTGGGTCATCTGGACCCCATAAAAGAGGACGAGGGTTAAGCCTATTGAACAAAAATTCTGCACTGTGTGGCCACAGTGACAAAAATGCAGCTTGTTCTTAAAGTTATGCACGATAATCTCTAGATCTTTCGTAAAAGCGTTCTCAGCGATCTTTTCATAATGATAAGGCCATGTTTAGGGCAAATTAAACACTTGCGTAGTTTTCTAGGACATAGTTTCTAAAATCACCTCCCTGTTTTGGCAGGACTGTTAGTGCAGAGTAAACCTTCCCACTCTTCCCATTCCCACACTTCCCATTCCCACATCCACTTCCAAATTTACTTTCCCATCCCTCCACACTTACTACAACTTACTTCCCATCCCTAAAACCTTACTTCCCCACATCCCCCAAACTTGCCATACCACACTTCCCATCCCCAAAACCATTATACTTCCCCATCCCTCACACTTAATTCCCATTCCTCACACTTCCCAACTTACTACCCATCCCTCAAACTTACTTCCCATCCCTCAAACTTACTGTCCACCCCTTACACGTGCTTCTCATCCCCTAAACTTACTTCCCATACACCAAACTTACTACCCATTCCCCAGACTTCTTTCCCATCACTCAAACTTACTTCCCATCCTCCACACTTACTACACATGTCCAAAACTCACTTCCCACCTCCTAAACTTACTTCCCATCCTCCACACTTACTTCCCAAGCCCTCAATCTTAATACCCATCCCCCACACTTACTACATATGTCCTAAACTTACTTCCCATCCCCCAAACTTACTACCCATTCCCCACACTTACTTCCCATCCCTCACACTTCCTACCATTCCCCAAAGCTTGCTTCCCATACCCACACTTCCCATACCCCAAACTTACTTCCCATCCCCTATACTTCCTTCCATCCCCTACACTTACTTCCCACACCCTGCACTTATTACCCATCCCCCACAACTTACTTCCCATCCCCCACAACTTACTTCCCATCCCTCAAACATACTACCCACCCCCTACACCTGCTAATCATCCCCTGAATTTACTTGCCATCCCCCACACTTCCCTTCACAACCCCAAACTGATGTTTTTGGTGCAACAAAAATGGCTAGCAATATTGAAGCTATCCTAGCATACAGTTTTGATCCAGCTAAGAAAAAAAAAGACGTTCATGGATCTATTTGACTACAACTGGATGCATCAGAATAGAGCAGAGCAGGTAACTTGATTGTGCTCTGTAAGCAACATCTAGAATTTTTTTCAAACTTCGTCTAATCCTGATTTACAATTCCAATAAATGATTTTGACAAATGAAATACTCAGAAATGCCATTTTAAGCCTTTATTTTCATTAACACCTTAGGCATCACTGGTGATGCTTAAACACTAAATCTTTGACATACTGTAACTTTTCAACCGTTTACACGATCAATGTATTTTGCAACGTGAGTTACTGTAAATAAAAGAACATAAACACTAGAGCTCTGGGTTTAATGCGTTAAACATGTCCTTCAGAATGAGAAAAATGCCAAAAAACAACATTTTCATTGGAGTGTGTCTTTAACAAATTGACCAAACCACTTCAACAACACATTATTTTGAAATTAATTTACTTTTTTACTTTCACTTGATTTTTACAACTCAACAGGATAAATGTCTACATCTCCTATTTTGGACTAAGACTGAAAGTGATTCTCTTGCCTGTGTGCAGTACAAGCCGATTTTCACACATTGAACTCAGTGAAAGAGATTTCACAAGAAATAGACGTGGAACTCCCAGCGCTCCGACTGCCACCCTTTTCACCGGGAGCAACAGACACTCCACTGTGTCTACTGTCTGGGTTTTGCTGCTGGCACTTCTGGAGTACTCACCTAAATTAAGCTCTCAGACCTACATAGTGGAGGCAGGTATCCCCTCCAACTCCCAGCCGACGTCTTAAATAGGCGTGCACCGAAGAGGCCTCAGTGATGCTGGTTTTGGAAAGCTAAAAGCAGGTCTTGCATGCTCAAAAGAATCCCACTTGCATTCCCATCATCCCTTGAGCCACATCAGAGGCCACAGGGATGCCATACACACAACCGCCAGCAACTGTCACCATGACAACCCCCTTGAAGCTCGACAGGAGGTGGCTACGTGGACCTGCTTGTGAAAAGCAAGTCTGACAGTGTCTCTTTTTTTTTTTCTCTCCCTCCTTTCTATCCCTGATTTGTACTTTTTAGAGCAAACGCGTAGCGTCGAACCATCTGCACCGCTTCGGCCTCCGATCTGCCTGAGTTTTTTACTGTTTGCAGTTGCTCGCTGTATTTCAATTTAGGTTAACAATTCCCCTGACTAGTATTGAGTCATGGCAACAGCCCTCTTTTATTCACTCTTCATAACCAGAATAGATGCATCTTCATTGCAGACGATCTTTACTGTCTTAGAGACACGGATGTCAGTGGTCAATAGTACGCAAGTAACGATGTAGAATAATTCACACTCTGATCCAGAATGTGGAACAGTTCTGCCTCTTTGCCTGTGAAAGAGAGGGGGTTTCCATGGAGACGGGAGGAGACTATGTCTTCCACATTTCCCCCCAGCTTGATGGCTTGAAATACACACACAGACGCACACACGCAGCGACAAATTTGTGGTGGCTCATCCTGAGCCTCTCCACCTTGCAATCACCCCTTAACTTTGAAAGGCAAAGCCAATTCTTTGCAGTTTTTTCCTTCCCTGACATTTCTGTAAAACGGTAAAGATAAAGCTCTCGTCTGTGCTTCTATTGATTATGTGGTGTTGGAGGATACGTTTATATTCAGAAATCACAGTAACATGACTTTTGATTAATAAAATGTAGGTCATCAGTTTTACAAAACTTAATACCTAATTTGAACGATAACCAGAACTAGAAAAGTTGCATTACCTGTGATAATGCTAGCGTGAATGCTTTTTGCTGGAAGTAGTGGCTGAAGATGCTAAAGTTTTGCTGAAAATGGTGACACAACTTTCTTTAACTACTGAAGGGATTTGCTGAAAAATGCAAAAGCTATTTGCAAATTGTTAAATTAGCTGAAAATGACTGGAAATTTTGTTAAAGAACGACTAGCATGTTGCAAGAATATTAGGTAAACCCCTAATTAGCATAAATAAAACCTCAGTAGATGTCAAATTAGCCAAAAAAGCTAGCTCTTTGCTTAAATGTTAGCCTAAAATTCCATAGGAAACTAAATTAGTCAAAAAAGTTAGCTAGATAGAAGCTAAGCTCTAAAAAAAGGATCAGTGGATAACAAATAAGCCAAAAAGTTTACATGTTACTAAAATAGAAGCTCAACTTTAATTAGCCTGAAAAAACTTCAGTAAATAACAAATTAGCCAAAAACGTTAGCATGTTGCTATAATAAAAGCTAAACTCCAAAATTGCCAGCAACTTCTCAGAAAACTAAAACGTTAGCCTGTTTCTAAAACAGACGCTAGACTCCAAATTAGCCTAAAAAACCTTGTAGTTAAACTAATTAGTCGAAAACATTATCATGTTTCTAAAACATTAGATAAAAAATTCTATAAAAGATGAAAATATGAATATATTTAAACGCTTGTTATTAATCTGCTACAAATTTTGACATTGAAGACTTTTTTATGGAGCATATTTTGCTCAATATTTCCAAAATCATAAAGTTTATTAACACCAAAAATACAAGCAGTAATTCCTAAACAAGCTGAACGTTTTGATACCAAGATTGCCGAAATTGCTGAAGGTGTGATTGAGTTTTTACGCGCTGAAAAATATACAGAAAGAAGTATAGTGTGAATGCTAACTAAGCGTAACAGTAAACAGTGAGTTTGCGTGCCTCACATTTAGACTCTCAAACTAAGCTGTGAGCTTTGCTGTTATGAAAGTAGTTCAATATGATGGCATTTAAGAAACTTTTCTCTCCAACTCTTGCATGCTTTCGTGCACTAAGTGTAGCACGGCCAGCCAGCAAAACAGTCCTAAATGTATGCGTGCGCCATCCATCTCCTGAATGAATCCCACCTCATCTCCTCTCCCTCTCAATTATTCATGTATTTCAGAAGAGGAAGAGAATCCAGACTCAGCATCTATATTTAAACTCTGACTGATCTGTGGCGGTTATATAAATAGAAACAGTTTAGGGTCTGGGGTGGCACACGGGGAAGCAGCTTTTTGCAAAAAAAAAAGAAAATTAAAAAAGGAATGCACCTGAGGTAACACAGTATTAACAGGAAGAAAATAAAAAAACTGATTTATAATAATTGCGTTTTAATGTGAGTAACAAATCTCCGCATGCAGCTAAACGCAGATGCATTTGAAATATTTTATTTTTAGCCTCGGTGTACAGTAACACGTTGCTAAAAATACAAAGTAAACTATCATATTGTTCGGGGATGTTGCTGCTCTAGTATTGAATGTGTGCAGGCCGGGTTTATTTATTTATTTATTTATTTCGGGAGGCACAGAACATCCCAGCGTTCTCCGCAGATATCAGTAGGTAAAGTAAAAACACGAGAAAAGCATCGATTTGAAACACACGCGCAGAGAAAAAGACACACACAACTCCTCCACACACGCACTCAATCAACAATGATGCATGAATAGAAGGCAGCTGCAAGTCTCGCAGAGATGACAGTTACCATGGTGACGGTGACAGCAAACTTTCTGAAACATTTCAGAAATGGCACTGAAAGAAAAGGAAACAAAAAAAAGAGACAAAAGATGAAGAAACATTCAGAAACAGGAGAACAAGTCAAAGGATGGGATGACCTTGTCGGATGCGTTTGAATGTCAAGGAGTCTGGTCGGAAGAGGAGGGGTCACGCAAAGGAGCACAAGTCGTAACCCGATTTACTAACAAGACTATGATACATGTTTCTGCTTGTCAGAGCAAAGATCTGCGGCTATTTGGAAACGATGCTTCAGGTAAGATGAAAATCCTTTGAATTTTATGAAGGGAGCAGCTTTGAGTTTTTGGATTTTAGTCCTCAGAAATCATTTGATCCTTTTATGATATAAAGTAAACAACTGCATAGAAAGATAGAAGGATGTTTGGTCAGATTCTCAAAAAGACTTCAGAAGTTAAAGACCCACGCAGATGAAAACTGTGTTTTTTTTTCAGAAAATTCAAAATAAATTTGCATTTTTGAGTATTTCTAAATCTTTTTTCTTTTCAGCTTTTCCATTTAGGAGTCACCACCCTGAATCGACCTCCTCCATCTAACCTCCTCTACTCCAACGTTACTGCATCCATGAACCTCCTCTTTGTTCTTCCTCTTGCCTGGTAGCTCTACTCTCAGCATCCTTCTATCAACACGGTCCCCGTCTCTCCTCTGATCAACCTTTTAACCCCGGGCTCAAACTGCATCCGGTCTGGCTCTGTTTCTATTTATGCTCCTGTTTGGTGCAGTGCTGTTCATGTGTTGTTCGGGAAAGTGGCTGGTGGGAGAGAGTGTGAACAAATGGATGATGGGAAATGGTCTCGCCCACAACTCATTTTATTTTATTTCCTCTCTCATGTGCCACCATATCCATAATAAACAAGAGTCAATCATACATAGTAAACAAAAAAAACAGTGTGACACATGAGTGAAGGAAGCATGCATTTTCATAATTACTTGTATCTTTTCAACACAACTTATAATTATCAATTACTAGTTTTTATACAGTTTTTTTAAATAACAAAATTGTTTTTGAGGTTTTCATTTCAGTAGTCACAGAATTCCACTCTTTTACTCCTATAAACACAAAACCTCTCTGTCTTATTGAAGTTTGTGCAGAGGGTAAATAAAAATCTCCTTTCCTTCTAATATTGCAATCAGTAACTGTAATTTAAATGTGTCTGTTTTTGATCTTCCACATGGTCACAACTGTATTTAACTTCACAAGATCTGAGAATTTAAGAGTGTTCGATTTGACAAAGATCGTGGGTGTGGTCTCTTGGTGATTTATAATCACTTTTTTCTGCAGTAAAGTTAATTTATTAGTAAAGTTTTTACAAGTATTTCCCCAGACCTCATAACAAAAAAGAAGTTATGGGACAATTAAGGAAGCATATGATCTATAGGGCGTCTTTAACAAGAACGTGTTTTAAAATATCAATGTTTTTGCCTATTTTCAATGTGGGATTTTATTACGTTTAAGTTTATTATCAAGTGGCACTTCTAAAAAAAAAAACTTCATCGATTTCAATATTTCTACTTCCATCATAATTTCTTGACCTGAAAATAATTAATTTCCTTTTTTTCCCCAATTTAAAGCTAATTTATTGTCATCAAACTATCTCTGTAGAATAACCAGTTCCTTTTCCATGTTTCCAGTAACTAATTCTAAATTATTCCCGGAACTGTAAACAGTCGTATCATCAGCAAACAACAAAAGTTTCATCTCTTTTAAGATTTCATAGATGTCATTAACAAATAGTATAAAAAGTTTAGGTCCGATTACCAAACCTTGAGGAACTCCAGACTCACATTTTGATTGAGTTATTAATTTGACCATATTGTTCTCTGTTTTCAAAGTTCCAACCATTTCAATATAATATCTCTTATGCCACGATTGCCCAATTTTGCCAACAAAATATCATGATTTTACAGTGTCAAATGCTTTTTGTAAACCAAGAAATAAACTGATCGTAAAATGCTTCTTATCAATCGCAGCTAGAATCTCGTCTGTTAAGTGAACGAGTGCAGTAGTGGTGGATCTGTCAAATCGGAAACCATTTTCATTTTCAAGAAAACGTCTAAAATTTCTAACGATGTCCGAGAAAACGACAAGTTTTTGAAAAACGGTATAATCTTATTGAAAAGACCTCTGAGAACACAGTTACAGTAGATCAAAGGAGGATCAAACACGGATTCTGTTCATCAGCAGAATAAACAGAACAAAGTTCAAGCACACAGGCAGCTCTGTTAGCTGAAGTCGCAGCTCCAATGTCTTCAGGGATTTAGACCAATATTTACATCACCACACAAAGAATTAAATTATACAGAATTTCTCCTTTGTGCATGATCTGGTTCCTTTTAGGAATATCCAGGAATTATAGAATGAAATGATTTCATTACTGATGATTTGTTTGTGGGACTTTGAAAACTCTTTTCTTATATCATCAGATATCTTGATGAATGTTTCTTCTCCCTGGCCTTGATGAATTCTGCCTCAGTTTATTCCCCTTACACTTTATATAATTCATTCACACGAGGTAAAAAACAGGCCACAATGGAAGCACATTTTGCACCAGTGAAAGGAAACGTGACCGTCTCAGCCAGCGGCGGCCCGAGGGCGCTCTGGGTTTGAGGACTTTCAATCAGGCAAAAAATAAAACGGTAAAAAAAATCCAAAAATGTTGTTTCCATAAATAAAGAAAACAACTATGATCAAAGCTTTTACTGTTTTTGCGGCGCGGTACACAACTAAAAGATCGCTAATGTGCCATGTTTATGCAGCAAGGCTGAGGAGCCTCTCGAAAAGCTCGAGTTCTGCTGCTATGTCAGGAGCAAGACAAACACAGCGTGTCTAAAGCGGGCTCTGCAGTGGAAGTCCACATCTTCAAAGGCAAACTGTAGTTCTTTAGAAGCTCTCATTTGCAATATCACATGACGTAAATGCGGTAAACACTGGCGGATGTCGATCAGCCTGATCTTAATCTGCAGGGTTTATCAGAGCATTGATCATTTCATTATTAGCCTCTGATCTGACGCCATCAACTTTGTGCAGCATGATAACATATTTAAGTATGCACTAAAGCAGACATCATTATTACATTTCCATCAGCAGGACGTCGTCATTTTAAGCCTTAACCTGGTTGATATTTTCAAAATAAAAAGCTTAGAAATGACTGAAACACTCTGACTATGGCTGTTCTAGAATCAAAATGTGATGTTCGCATGCTAATCAAGAAAAACGCAACAATTTTTGGATATTTTAGTACCTAATTTAAAAATACAATGTCATTAAATTCACCTCCATCACAGTTGCCATGGAGAAACATTTTATCAGGGAGAAAAATAGGATTTCACTGTCAGAATTTGAATATTTTAAATGAAAAATTAAGCTGTTTAATATGCCTGCTTGTGGAAAAAGTCATCTAAATGTTACCTAGTGAACTGACTGGGATCCAGTTACTTTTGTTGTTTAACCTGCCTTAATTAATAACGCATGAAGTTTACAAGTTTCAGTTTTTTAATAAAATAAGATAATCCTTTGTACGTCCCACAGTATGGGGAATTCCAAGTGTTACAGCAGCATTACAGATAAAAATAGAAATGGGTAGTATGTACATGGGTAAAAATAAAAAATTAGACGAGTCACATATTTAAAAAAAGAAAAAAAGTTATAGTGCGGGAACAAAAATGAAAATAAAAATGGAGTAATGAAACTGAGCAATTGCACAAGGGATGTTAAATGGAATTGACATGTGACACTAAAGCTGAAGAAAAGACACATGATTGGGCACAGGAGACCGGGTTTAGTGGCATAAACTTAAAATGTTTAATAAACAAACTGAAACATGACAACAACTCAGAGAGCCAATCAGTAACAGAACAGAGCAGATGACTCGATATGGAACAACTGAAAAACAGACACTTAAATAGACTGAGGGTGATTACCCGGAAATGAAGACAGCTGTGGATCCTGACAAACCTGAAACTTACGTGACTGACAGACGATGCAAAATAGAACATGACCAAAACCCACAAAAATGTCCACAATCCTCACAGTACCCCTCCCCAAAAGGGCCGATCCCAGATGCCTAGAATGAAAACACTTGGCAGAAGAGGAACAAAACAGAAACACGTCTGATAAACTTTCAGGGAAAGCACGGCCCCTTTGATCCCCCTCAGGAACCAACACAGTCTCACTCCTAAGTCGACACATACTGATGTTTGGTTAAGGACCCTTTTGCGTTTCGCACTTTTTGACATTTTGGGTGTCAACAACCCTTTTATTTTGACGTGCTGGCTGTTCTCATTAAATCACGGGTCCCCCAACCTCCAGGCCACGAACCAGAACTGGTCCAGCAGAACTGCGACGTATACCCCACAATAGCAACGGTAGCCTAACCAAGAACAAGCCGGAAATGGTACCAGCCGTGAACCCGTACCGGGTTAAGGTTATGGTACCATACTGGACACATCCTGAGGACCATTGCACATTCTGTTGCACATTCTGTACTGCGACCCGAGGGTTGCAGACCCTTCAATTTATGAACAGCCAGCACGTCAAAAGATAATGAATTAGAAATATCCAAAATGTCAAAAAGTGATGCGGAAGGAGCCTCAACCAAATGTCAACACGTGACGATTCAGGGATGAGAATTTGTTGCAGGAACAGATTTATTGGACAGTGCATGATGTGACTTGAACATGGCTGCAGGAATCCTGAATGTTTTCTAGACTTGTTTTTTTCCTTTGTTCCTCCTTCTCCCCTCTTTTGATTTTGGGCATCTGGGATCTACCCTTTTGGGGAGGGGTACTGTGAGAATTATGGAGTTTGGTTTGGTTTTTGTCAGTTATGTTTTAGGTTTTGGTCTTTGTCCCTCATTTCCATCAGTTTCAGGTTTGTCAGGATTCACAGCTGTCTTCAATTCAGTTAATGAGCCTCAATCTATTTAAGTCTGGTTTTTAGTTCTTCCTTGTCAGTTCAGTCAACATTTTTGGTTCTTCATGGGTTTTCGTCATGTTTTAGTTAACCTTTTAAATGTTCTATGTTCCTGTTATCTCCTGCATTTTGGGTCCACCACCAGTTACTTACATGGCTCTATAAAGAGCTGAAAACACAAATACACAATCAATGTTTGGATAGTGAAATTATTTTACAAATGGTTTGTCAAAATACGCAAAAAAATTATATACTTCATATTCTCCTGACCTCTTTTAAAACCCTTCCGCTCTCCTTGGGGTCCAGATGGCTCCAACCACATTTTGTTATGCGATTTCTTCCATGACAAATGTGGACGAAGGGGGACAGGATTTTATGTCTGCCATGGACATTAGTGAAACTCCGAAATCAGTGAAAAAAAAAAGTTCAGCGCACTGTCCTGTGGTGTCCAGATGACCCCACTTTTAATGTAAACAAGCTAAGGAGAACGGAAGGGTTACAGTGTCATTTTTGGTATGTATGAAAATAAATCTATGCCCGAATTGTGAAATGTTTCTACCGTTTTGTGGGGTTTTTTTCAGCTTCCGTACTGATTCTCGCAAAAGAGAAACTCTGCCTCAGCTGTCAGTGCTTCACGATGTAGCGCATAAAGACATGCCAAATGTGACTCAGAAGTGACATGCATGGATGATACCTCAACTAGAAGCTTGGCACCGACTCAGGACTGTGACAGAGTTGAAGCGTTAACCCCGAACGCGCCGACGTCCACGGCGAGCCTCACATCTGGGAGTGAGATGGCGACGCGGCAACCAGAACAGCTTATATACACTTCAGCTGTAAAACGATGACATTTAGAAAAGTTCTCTCCTCAACTACATCAAAATAGAACATGTGTAGCCATAAGATCAAGATTTTTTTTCTTTTCCTTCACTTCTTTTAATGAAAGAGATTCATTTATAAACGATTAAAAATAGATTTCCATGCAAATCATTTCTAAGAATTAGATTTAATATTTAATTTTAATGTATTTACTTTTAGTAAAAACAATATTGAAATCAAAAAAGCTATTTTTTATTACTTTAATTAAGTTAACATAAAAATAATCAGCATTTCTTTATTACATACAGTAACGTTTAATTTAATTTTATACACAAAGAAAACATATTTAATGATTTGATCATTTTCTGATTTTTTTTTACTCATAAATTTGTGATTTTTTTTTTAAAGTAGCTCCAATTTTTTGGGTTTTTTAAAAAAAAAATGTAATTATGCATTTTCTTTTAATTCCGTCAAGTCTTTAATAATTAATTTTTTTTTTCTTTTGACCATTTTTCTTTTTTGCCATTTTTTTGATTGCTTAATTATTTTATTTTTTGTGTTGTGCTTTTTAAAGGATTCGGACTGGGATGACTGTTGATTGGTCTTCGCTTATCGGAGGTTACAGTTGCCGTATAGTTTGTGACTAAATGTTCTGCAACTTTGAATGTGTTGAAAAAAGTAAAAAAGAAACAGAAAAACTTCATCTGTAAAAGTGAAACAACCAACTTTTAAACAAAAACAACATTGTCTGTTTTCATGGAGAAAATGCACCTTAGGATCAAGAAAAAAAAAAAAAAACCCTGCAAGCTTTTATCTTTTTATATCTGTTGCAGCGTTAAATAATAGATTTGAGTCGTGCACATGTTTTCTCCAGAGCGTCTTTGTCCGAGCATGGCCTTCACGTGAAAACACGCAGGGATGTTCAGAACTTTCAGTGTCTGTTGTGTTTTCTGCACTCCCATTAGAAGCAACGTCACCATGTAAACGCTGTTGTCCCAGGATTAAACGTGTGTTGTGTGAGCGCAGATTTCATTCAGCCTACAGGCAACCCAAAACACGGAAGGTTAATTAAAATCTTAATGAAAGTTTTGATTAAAGGGTTATTTTTAGTTAGAATAAGCAGGCTAAAATAGAAAACAGTAGAAACTGGCAAAACTCTTATTAGTAAACTTAATCATCTTTAATCTATATATCTCTTAGGCACACTTTAGTATGGAAGTATGATTTTAATTTTCAAATTTGATATTTGATTTGAATTTTGGTACAAAATTACTAAAGAATGTTTTGAAAGTGAAATGTCGAATTCCATTTTCTTTATCATTTTAATTAAGTTACAGGATGAGCTGTGTTGAAGAAGAAAAGGAAAAAGCCGTTCTGAAGAGACGAGTAATGTGAAGTACATTGTGAAAATGAAATGGCATTTCCAGTTTGACTTTTATTTTGAATTTTGTGTCAAAAATGCTTCCAAACTTAAGAACTTGTCTGCAAGTGAAATCCAAATTAAAACATAGAAGTTATGCTACCTGTAGTTTATTTTGAAAATGTGTTGTTTCATATTTCCAACCGTAGAAAAGAGCTTTTATTTATATAATTCCACTCAATATTGTGTTCATTTGGAATCAAGTTAATGTTTTAGCATTATGCTAGGTGTTTTGGTCAATTTAGACATTTTTTCAGGGTTTTTTTTTTGGGCTAACTTGGAGTTTAGCTTTAATTTAGCATTATGCTAGCTGTTTTAGAAAAAAATCAGTTTTTTTTCCAGGTGTTTTTTTTTAAATTATTATTTGGAGTTAAGATAATATTTTTAGTATTATGCTAGCTGTTTTAGAAAAATTAGATTTTTTTATTATTTGGGGTTAAGCTAATATTTTAGCATTATGCTAGCTGTTTTGGCAAAATTAGATTTTCTTTTCCAGTTTCTTAGGATAATGTGAAGTTTATATTTTAGCATTGCACTAGTTTTTTTTTGGTTAATTTAGACATTTTTCCAGTTTTTTAAGCTAATTTGGTGTTAAATATATTAAAACCATGCTAACTATTGTGGTAAAATTATAAATTTTTCACACTAGCATTATCGCAGGTCATGCCACATCTAGTTTTATTTATGATTCTTGTTCAAGTGTTGTTCTTTTGTTGCCTTCTGTTATAATCCTGACTAGAGAACTGCCAAAGAAAAATTCTTATGTACTCGTTTCTGAACCTTTAACATGTACAAATGGCAATAAACTCTTAAATTAAACAAAAATTTTGATTAACAAAAGACGAAATGAGCAGTTATTACAAAACAGCTTTTCAAGGCATTGTTTATGACATTTTAAAAATGAAAACGGGAAAAAGTCAGTTTTTATTCCCCAAATCTTATTGATTATTGATCTTGACAAGTGAGAAATTTAAGATTAAAATTTTTTGATAAATGCTGTTAATGAAAGTAACCTGAAATCGGACGTGAATTAGAGTTGAACACAAAGTGGAAATGTTTTTCAAAACCCAGTAAAGCCCCTGAGAAGCAACACAATGACACACACGGGTTCACATGTCCGTAAGAAATGTTGAAACACGCCATGACCTCAACAGCCGACAATCTCAACTGTTTTACCTTCAGGCCACAAAGACAACTATGAAAGATGTCGTCATTTTCTCTTTCAGTTTTTGTCAAACGTCCTCAGATTCTTTCTTGTTTTTTAAACTCCAGGCCTCTTGATGTTTTTTATTTCTTGCTCTCGTCTTTAAGACGCTGACGTCTTTGTGTTTTTACGCAATGCTCGGATACTTCCTCCATCAGAGACGCTTGCAGCAACACTCCTTCCCTTTTGTTACCACTCTTCTATTGAGATGCATCATTTCTCCCCAGTATCAGTGACCGGCCGGCAGCGTACAATTAAAGCCTTCATACGGCGCGCATTACGGCGCCATTCCCTTCAAGGCCGCGCGGCGCAGCGGCTCCTGCATATTCACAAACTCCCTTAAATGTCTCGGCGCCGATAACCAATTTTTTTGGGTGGAAGCGCATGAATAGAAATTAGCATTTCAGAGCTTTCTTCTCCCATCTGTATTCATGAAAGCAGAAACGAGGAACGAGCTCAAACAATCCAACCTCCTCACAGAAATGACAATTAAGAAAACCTTAGAAATCTCCTCCTTCTCACAAACAGGTTTTAACACTTTCTATGGAGCGGGGAATCTTCCTGGACTTTCCCAACATTTCCATGTCTCTCTGCCACCAGAACATATATGAGATAACATATTGACCACAAAAAATAAAACAAACGAAAATCATATAAAATACTCAATACTTTGTTATAGAATTGAACATAACATTTGTACAGTTAGACTTCTAAATCATTCTTTTTTATCTTTTACTGTGTAATGTATTTTATTAATGATATTCTTTACTTTTTCGCAGATATTTTGAAGTTAATATCTAAAGTTTGGGAGAACAAAGATGGTTTACATTATTTTCAAATATATTTCCATTTTTTTTACGTACGTGTCAGGACTGTCATTTTCTCCTCCGACCCCCAGAGGGAGCTCTCTCCAGAATATTAGCTCTTCCTGCGTCATTTTCCAGTTCCAG
Source organism: Oryzias javanicus (assembly GCA_003999625.1). NCBI lineage: Eukaryota > Metazoa > Chordata > Actinopteri > Beloniformes > Adrianichthyidae > Oryzias > Oryzias javanicus. Next base: position 30,428,749 of record CM012441.1, on the reverse strand, counting down.
CCTTCTGATTGTTAAAACGAGAAGACAACATAAGTTTTTCTCCTTTCTGTCTCCTTTTCATTTTTCTCATGTTTTCTCATGTCAGCAGACAGAGAGTCTCCACGGCGGTTAGCGTAGCGGGCGCCATCGCTCTAGCCCCAAGAGTCAAGCGACCTGTCCAGGGAGTATCCCGCCTTCGCCCAACAGTAGCCGGGACAGGCTACGGCAAGGGTGTCGAACTCAATCGCCAAAATCCAAAACACACATTAGGTCGCGGGCCGAACGGGAAAAACATTTATTGAACAAACTAAAACTGCATTTTTAAAAGGTAACTTTTTAACGAGACTGAAGAGCGAGACGCGGCTGGGACCCTGACTGTAGCCTGGTTCCGGTCTAGTACCCCATCCGAAACCAGTACTGATCTGTGTCCGGTACCGGGTTAAGGTTAGGGTTAGGGTACAGGTGCCGTCTATGTCCCAGCACCAGTCTGTGAAGATTGAGGATCTTTGATTTAGAGAGTTGGGGACGCCCAAAAAAGATATTTTTGACGTTTAGGGTCTTTATTCATACATCAATATGTGACGAGTTGGGAATGAGAATGTGCTGCAATATGTTACCAGCATAAGATAACATCGGGCCAGTAATGACAAGAATATTAAATGGCCTGGCAGCCCAGTGGGCCGGATCCGGCCCCAGGGCCTTGACTTTAAGACATGTAGGCTACGGCATCCAGCAAGTTGAGAAAATGGATGTAAGTTCAGAACGAGGACGCTCACATTGATCAGCCATGTTGGATTTGTTTAGCTCAGGGGTGGGCAAACTACGGCCCAAATTTTCTGTTTTTAAATTAATATACGTGAATTTTAATCCAAATTAAAGCATGTTTTTCTCTAAATTCCATATTATCTTTTTAGTTTATGAGGTTCATTACCAAATCACTCCTTCCATCTGCTCCTTGTCCGGCCCTTACGCCAAATTTTAGAACCCTTTGTGACCCACAAATCAAAAAGTTTGCCAACCCCTGGTTTATCTGAAACATCAACCTCGCCAAAGTTCAGATTTTTGAAATCTGATAAAACAAAAAATGTAAATCTGGTATCATGTGAATATGCGTTCCTCCTACTTTCTTTCTGGAAATGTGATTTTTCGTAAAAACAAATTTAGACACGTCAAAAAGCAACATCAACCAAATCTTAATTTTCTTTATATATTTGTCATTCGTGAGAAAAATGAAATCAAACACACAATTTAACAAGTTTAAAAAAGCTGTTTACAAACATCTTTCAGATGCTGCTCTGTTTTTCTTATTATAGCTGAATGAGAATCTTTATTTAATCATAAATCCTTCAAGGGAAAACAGTTGATGAAGAGATATTGTGACAGGCAGAGAGCAACCGGCATGAAGGTGAACGCTGGGGAACCCTATCCCATAATACACATGATCCCGGCTTATATCTCTGCACCACACAGTCAGCCAGCGCTGACAAATAACCCGGGAAACAGTGATCCGCCGTTTCCGCTCAATCCCCCGTGAAGCGGGACGGGAGCCTCCAGCGCGCTGTGGTTCCTGACCAGCTTCCTGAGGGGGACTTACAGGAGATGTTCACTTTTACTCGCTCTCTGAGGGGTTTAAACATCCAAGGGTTCTTCTAAAACCGACCTCAACGGAACACTCTGAACTGCAGCAGCTTTAGAGCCAATAATTAAATCAAATGTTGAGGAAGTTGCAGCTTTGCAAAGCTGTTCAAATATTTGTCTCTGCAGCTGCTATAAAACAAACTTAAATATGGATGTAGATATAAACAATTTATTTTGCGACCAAGCCTCAAACTTTCATAGGAATAAAGAGTTTAAAGACTTGCTTGCTCCAATGAAAATAGTGGTTTTAGGATCTTCTTGTAGCATTTTTCTCTTCATCAAAGAAAAAAAAAAAACTATCATTAAAATGACATTTCTGAGGATTTATTTATTCAAAACGTTGTAAATCAGGAGCAAATGAACGTCTTAGTTTCCTCATTTGAGCTGGAATCTGCGGCGGGATGGCTTCAGTATTGCTCCCTGTTAGGTTGGGGTTGTGAGGGGCTGTAAGCTAGCAGCAGAGTGTGTAAACAAAGGGATGATGGGAAGAGAAGGAAGTTTTACTCAACAGCAACAGTCCTGCCTGCAACTCAGAGCTGAATTTCTGCTGCAGAAACTATGAAGACAACACCGGGTTTTTTTTTTTCATTTTTTAAAAACAAAACGATGATAATTAAAAGACGATTGGAAAAGCTTTTACAATAGTTAAAAAAATGATTAGTGGGAGAGTTTTATGGAAATATAAGTCAGAAATTTCACCACATCTCCTTCAAAAGCTGCAGTTTTCACATCAACAGTGCATTCTTATTTAGAAATATTTATTTTTTATCAAATAAATACTTCATTATACTTCATTATTACTTTTTTATGTCAGGGGTTCGGCTTCTGATGTCTCTATTATGATTTCTTCTGCTAAAAAAATGACTTTTCATTGCTACATAAGATGGACTACTTTTTATTGTGTCAAAAATTATTTTCGGCAGTGTTTTCCTATGAAAAGAATATAAATAAACATCTGCAAAAATGTAAGGCGTGAACTCACTTTTGTGAGATACTATAAATGTATGAAGTGACAATGTTGGACAACAGAATAAAGAATGAGCACAATATTAAATATATTCTTATCTTTGATATATTTTTTATCTCAAAACCCCCAAAGATTATCTCAACATTTTTTTTACGATAAGTTAAACTTCCTGCTATTTCAATAATAATTATTTAGTAGTAAATAATAAGTCTTTTTTGGGTTGTTATATAAATTAAACTTGTGTGCTTCATTGATTAAGCTGCCGTATGACACTAAATGTGTCGCCTGGAAAGGTTGAAAAACAGGATTTATGATCACTTTTTTTTTTTTTTAAATAAGAAAGACACTTATAATGTGTCTTTCCCGCAGATCTGTCATTTTCATTCATGAACTATTTTAATTAAGGAAGAAAAAAACATAAATTGTGTTAAAATCTACGACAAAATATATATTTTTTAAAAGTAATATTCTGACTTTTTTCTCTTAATTTAACAACTTTAAATATTGTAAATTTATGACTTTATATTTAGTAAATTTACAGTTTATAATTTAAATTTGCTAATTTAAATCTAGTAAATTTAGGTTATATAATCTTGTAAATTTCCATTTTATTATCTTGTAAATTTGTGAGATTATAATTAATAAATTTACTACTTTACATCTCATAAATTTATGTTTTGTAATCTCGTAAATGTACAAATTTTTATCTCGTGAATTTAAAACTTTAAATCTCGTGAATTTACGACTAAATCTTGTAAATTTAGTATTCATAATCTCGTGATTTTGTTTTTTATAATCTCATAAATTTAAAATGTGTAATCTCATAAATTTACAACTTTGAATGTCGTAAATTTTAGAGAAAAAAGTCATAAATTTAGCCTGTGACTCTTCAAGTCCTAAATATCCGACTTTATTCACGTAATTTAACAGTTACGACTTTTTTTCTCGTAAATGTTCAAAATTTAAAGTATTAATAAAAATAAAGTTGTACTTTGTTTGTGAACTGGCCCTAATACTCCGTCGTATAAAATAAAACCTTTATAACCCTAAAAATATCGCTCCAAAAATATTCTAAAAATACATTTTAACATGAATAACCTAAGAATTGGGTTGAAGAAATAACAGAATTACTTCTGGATTTAAAATTGAAAGAAAGGCCACAGATAAAGATGAATAGTATATTATTTCTAATATATAGTTTCTGGTATTCATTTAAATGCGAGTTTTACAAAAAAGTTTCAAGGATTTTCTTCAAATGAGTTTAGAAAAGTTACATTTGAAATTTACCGTAAATTATATAAACTATATCATCTATAAATTGATCTCTACCGAATGATGCATCTAAGAACTGCGTGATTGATCTCCTGAGTTCCAGCTCGGGTTCTTTCTGGCGACCGATGCATCAGCGGATCGGCTGAGACATGAGGCAGCCCAGCTGTTGGGATCAGGGGGAAGCGTTTCTGTGTCATAGATTCTGCCGCCGTCCCGACTGATTGATGTGCACCGATCCTCCCCGACCGCATTTATGTGACATCTTAAGTGTGACGGGAAAGAAGAAAATAATTAGGATTTACCGGCTGCTATTTCATACACGGTGAGCATTAAAAACGTCAAAAATGTCTGTTTTTGTAAACATGAGAAATAAAAAAGTGAATAATGCTTTGGAGCAGCCATAGTCACAACAATAAATATTGTGCTAAATTCCTTTTTTTTATGTTATGTAACTTGAAAACAAACAATTATTTGTTGACATGTGAAGGATTGTTAAAGCCCCCTTTCGATGAAAATCCTGTTTTTTGAGTTTTTCACTTGAATTTGTGGCATTTTTCTTTTGAAAGAGAAATGTAATAAGAAATCATTTCATTTTTATATCTCCAAGTATTTCTCCTTTTCCATTGCTGTCAATCAAACTGTCTCAGACAGACTCTGTTTGAATTAAAGGGTCACCAAACAGGGAAGTTGGAGGATGACTCCGCCCACAGCCGAAATTTGAAAATCCAGTCAGAGGGGCGGGGCTGGAGAAACAGGACCATTATAATTGCTGGAGCTGCAGATCGTGACGTCAGACTTCTGAAACGTACATCACAAAATTCAGCTGTGATACTTCTTTTTAACCTGTAGGGGGCGGCACACAGGCAGGTTTTGACTATATTTTCAAGAATTAAACAAGTTTATTTTAATCTGTCAAAAAATGTGTCAAAATCCAACAGACAGCACTTAAAGCCCCGTTTATAGAGGTCAACAGACAAAAAAAGTTGATTCAGGGTTTGGTTACCCTTTAATGATCCTCTTTCAATCACAACATCTCTGCCGCACATGCACTAAAGCAGGGGTGGGCAAACTACGGCCCGGGGGCCACATGCGGCCCCTTAAGCTACTTAATGTGGCCCTCCAAATTAAAATACATTGAATGAAAAATCCTAATTATTGTTTTATTTTCATTGTATTTCTGGTTTCTCCATGAAATGGTGTTTTCTCTGACGTTCGTGTGTGTTCCTTTCTGAGTCAGATGGTGATTTTTCGGATTATTCCTACACCACATAAATGCAGCATTTCTTTGAGTTCGCATTTTCCTCTAAAGAACATCAACCCATTGGATCACCCAAAAGAGAACAAAAATCAAAATTTAGAAATTAAAACTCCCAAATTTTCTGTTAAATTAATATATGAATTTGAATCCAAATTAAAGCATGTTTTCTCTAAATTCCATATTATTTTTTAGTTTATGAGGTTGATACCCAATCTCTCCTTCCATCTGCTCCTTGTCCGGCCCTTATGCCAAATTTTAGAACCCTTTGTGGCCCACGAGTCAAAACAATTGCCCACCACTGCACTAAACCCTCATCTGGTCCGGCTAGAGCAGGGGTGTCAAACTCAATCACACAGGGGGCCAAAATCCAAAACATTTATTGATCATACTAAATTTGTAAAACTTTAAAAACATAGCCTTTTAACATTACTATGAATAAAACCAGGAAGGAATATTATTCCAGAATAAATCAACTTAAACCTTAAATAACTTTCAGCATATTACTCTCTATAAAAATATATTTTGTCAACATTATACAAGTTAGAAAGATAATATCAGGCCATTAATAATAATAAAATAAAAATGATCTGGATACAATTACCCGGAGGGCCAAATCTGGCCCCCGGGCCTTGACTTTGACACATGTGGGCTAGCGTGTCTAGTTCAGGTTCTGGAGAGGAGAAGATGGTATCTTCACATTGGCTGCAGTCAAATGAGCCGCCGCTCACATTTCTGTGGTCAAATCAGCACCACTGAATTTTTTGTGTGAGTTTCATCCAATATTTACGGTAGCAGGGCTGAGAATGCTGGAAAATCTCCACGGAGCTTCTTGATGTGACCACGGAAATACGAACGGCGGCTCATTTGACAGCAGTTGTAAAGGATTGTAAATCAATGAAAGGATATTTTGATGTTAACTTTCATTATTTTATGCCCTGAGAAACCAATAGATTGAATGTATTGATCACAGCAACATTAATAAACATAGAGAATGAGCTAAAAGAGTCTTTGGTGAACTGGAAGGAGAAAGAATCAGGATTTTGGAGGAAGTTTGGTCCATGAAGATCTTCACTTCCTCGTCCATCTGGATCAGAACCATACGGCCCTTATGTAGCAGGAGTGAAGATTTACGCTAGAGAGACACAGAGCTATCATAATCAAACAGGGGGGCGATCAAACTCAGCTCCAAAAGCCACGCCCCCTCAGAGGAGATTTTGGAAACCGACGCTTCAGATCAACATTAAAAATGTTATTTTTAATGTTTATATAATTGTAATTTTAAAAACTGTCATAGGGAGACTTTAACAGGAAACTGAAAGTACTAAATCTGATCATTTGGACGCCGTTCTCCTCGTCATCAGGCACCTTTTGCACCAGCAGTCACAAACGATCCGATTTTCTAGTGACTCGAATCTGATTTAAGAACCGAGCGGCTTCCAAAGAATCTCAACAGAACGAGGGGAAGGCTTCCGATCGGGCCCAAAGCCGAATAATTAACGTGACATTTCCCTGACATTTAGTCAGTCGTGTAGAGAGGCCAGGAGTGGAAGGGAAGGAAGGAGAAATATGAGTCAGGGAGAGGAAGACAAACACGGGACATGGATGGAATCGGCAGCAGCACACATTGCAGCTCTCCTTGTGCTGCAGTCGCTTCAGAAGAGCAGCAGAAACAGAAATAGACTCATGTTCCACACCCGCTTCTTCAGCGATGATGAAACTGTACTTCAGTTGCTTGGTAACTATTTGTTTTGCGCTCACGTCTTCCTGCATGTTTATGGGCCGTTCCAGCCTCATCTCCCCGCTGATGAGCTAACACCGAGTCTGCGGTTGAGGTGGAGCGGCTCAACAAGCCCACAGCCGCCTTTTAAATAATACTTAAGACAATGCATCAAGCCCTCTCGGCGCTTTCAGGAGCTCGGTCTGCGGTTTCACGTTGCGCCGTTAAGCTAATTAGGAATTGATAAACTCTGCATCTGGCAGCGCGGAGGCTGCTCCGTCTCCTCTGTGGCTCTGTTACAAGGCCCGACCAAAAGAGGAAGCAAATTAACATGGTGGCCGCTAACGCCATCGCCGGCAGATCTTATCTGGACGGAGATAAGGAGAACACCATCGGTTGTTTCTTTTCTTTTTTTCTTCGAGACAAGGATCCATTTTGCACTTCAAAGGGGTTTTTGTTCTGATATTTTTGATAAATCAGAGGAAGAAAGGACCACAGCGATGGTATAGAGTCTAAATGTCTATCTTTATCTGTTCTACAGCTCTTCCTCACACAATAAGCATCGATTTAGCAACTCTTTGATTCCTAGAAGGAAGACATTTCCCTCACAGCTCCTTCAATCTAAATCCTCCCATTTCCTCATTTTGAAGTATCAGCTAAAACAAACTTAAATATATTTACAGGGGTGTAACAATTAATCGATGAATTGATTTCTATTCCTACAAACCAACAAGATGGAAATTTGCTCTCTACAATTAAAAAAAAATGTTTCTAAATGAAATAAATTAATATTGGAAAATACCATTTAGATTGAGATAAAGGTTTAAATAAAGGTTTATTTTACTTTAAAGTTAAAATGACTAAGTATTATCACAGCAGACGATACAAACGTGATCCAGGAAAGTGTTTGGTCACAAAGTCATGTGAAGCAAAATGTTCTAGTAATGTTTGGATTATTTTGATGTGGAAAAACAGCAGTGAACTTTATCAAACTGAAATCTGAATAGATTTGACATTCATTCTTGTTTACTTGTTTGTTTGTTTACATATTTAAGTCACACTTTGATTATCTTGAAGAAATGCAAGAAATCTGGAGAACTTCACCTGCACTGTTCAATACCAGGTATGTATCTCGAAGTCACACTGGTTCAAGTTTTGGATAAAGATGTTCTGGATCACTGAATCGGATCGTTCAAAATTAACCGATATCTACTGTGAATCGAATCGCCAACCACAAATGATGATATGAATTGAATAGTTGCTAAAATAAATCGTTAAACCCCTACAGCAAACTCAATCACACAGGGGGGCCAAAACACACCTTCGGTTGCGAGTCAAACAGGATAAACATTTATTTAACACTCTAAAACAGTTTTTTTTTTTAACTTAAAAAACGTAAGTTTTTAACATAACTATGAATAAAAACCAACAGGATGTCAGGAGTCAGCGCTCCGTCTCCCCCTTTAGCCTCTAGTAGGCGTCATCTCCAGAGTACTGACTGCACTACAGCTCCCAGCAGCCCCAGCGCACAATTCACAAATCAGCTGCTCAGCTGACTCCAATCTGCCAATCCCCCACCTGCTTCATGAGGACTGGACAGAGCCTCACTCTGTGCGAAGTATTGTTTGTGCCTTCCTTCCCGAGCGTTTCATTCATTTCTGTTTTCCTGCCGCCTGCCCTGACCCTCACCTGCACTCTGACTACTCTAATCTCTTCTCTGATGCCTCCATGCTCGTTGATGACCTCTGCTTGTCTGACTCTGATTTAGTTTTGTGGACGTTTAGCTACGTTTAGTTCAACTGCTGCACGTGGAACCAGCTGTCTGCGACACAGGAATAACTTAAACCTGAAATAACTTTCAATGTTTTACTCTCCATAAAGTTATATTTTGTCAAAATTATAAAAGTTCCAAATAGATTAAATGTTACAATAATAAACACTCACATATTTTCACTTTTACATCCTTCTAGATGAAAAACTACACTTATAAATAAAATTTATCCTGTGATATAACACGAAAATAAATGTGAAATCTGTGCTTTTTAGCAAAAACAAATCAAATCATTTTGATTTATTTTTGTTTTGCTGTCTGGCAGTTTTAATACATTTTAGTTATTGTATCCAGTTAGGTTTATTTCTTTCTGCACCGTGAGTGAGAGGAATGGAGAGGATGATGACATCTGGGATGTAAAACACTGTGTCCCATAAAGAAAGCCACAGATCATCAGATCTGATCTCTCAGCCTCCATAATCGTCATCATAACATTTATTTCACCAGGCAAAACATTAAAAACAATTTCTTATTTACAATGTTGGCCTGGAAATGATAAAAATACTTAAAGGAGAAGAAAAAAAACGACAAGTTTTAGACATTAAATTACTGATTAAGAAAACATACATGACTTTTTAAAAAAAGCGGAGTGGATCAGTTTCTAAATGCTGGATCTTTTGGTAAAAGTTCTAATGGAGCAGCAAAACAAAAGAACATAAAAAAAAGATTAATAAACAAAAGGACAGAAGGCCAAAGGAAAACATTTTTTTTTCCAAATTTTGCTTCAAAATGTTACCAGCGCAAGATAACATCTGACTGTTAATATTACAATAAGGTGATATAGAGGGCCGGATATGATTACCTGGTGGGCCGGATCCGGCCCTCGGGCCTTGACAGTTTATCCGACGATTGCATGCTCAGATTCCTGGGAGTTCTGCTCGAAATCTGTTTGCAGATGTGAAGGCTGAAAGCAGCTGGTTCATGTTCAGCTTTATGGTGAGACCTTAATGCTAAAAATTACATAAATGTTTGTTGTTTCTTCAATTTCTAGGAAACGTCTAATTACAAGGAAAAAATGTTTAGCCAAAAAAAGAAAAAAATCGGCAACCTGTTATGATAAGATTCCTTAAAAAGCTGTAATAACACATTAATAATGTGTTTATAGGGCATTAAGAAGAGAATAAACTGCTTACAAGGTAAACGCATGTATTAACTATCTTTGTCAACACTTTATTGAGTGTTCTGGAGCACCTCATCCAAAGTTTTACCAAAAAGTTTTTCTGCTTCGATTTAACTGGGAGGATAAAACTTTTAAATCATTTTTGCCTCGTTGTTCAGGTACACAAAATAATACAAAAAAAATGGATCAATATCTGAGCCTCCAGCAGAAAATCTTAAATTCAACGATCGGCCTGGGATTTGGAGCTTTTATGAGATAAACAGATCTGCTTTAGAAAAACAAACAATAAAAAAAACGGTGCAGAGATGCTGATGAGGATTTTTGTCAACTGAACATCAACAAACACAGTTGGGCATCCTATCTCTAAAATCCCATCATGTCTTGATCCATTTTAAAATCCTTCAAAGTAGTTTTTACTGCGATTGTGTCATTTTTAGCCAAAATATATGACTTAGTTTCTGCAAAGCAGAGTTTTTTATTCAGAATTCACCTGTGAGCTGTGGACTGATGGAGCAGAGCAACCCCGCCCCCTCTCCCATCCCCCTTAACTGAGATCTCCCTGTATAAACACTCTCCCAGTAGCCTATAGACCCCCACACCCCCAAGCTAACATGCAGTGCAACAAAAATGGCGAGCAACTTCTGAGCTATCCAGCCGCACAGTTTTAAACCAGATTCCAGCTCAGACGAGGAAAACAAAGAAGCATAAGAAAATACTCAAAAAATGAGCTACATTGTCTTTATATTTGTCCTCCAAAAACAGGATTTAACACAAACAAAACTCGTCTGACTTTGACGGTCCTTCCATACTTCTCAACCTGTCCTAACATTTCATCTTTATTATTTCAAAAACATGATTTTAAATTATTTTTCCAGACTTCAACCATGCATTATTTAACAAAAAAAATAGGATAAAATCAAAGCGGTAGATCTGAAAAGCTCACACTCAAATGCTTCTTTGTTTGCTCATAAAGCTCAATCTAGTAAAGTTGATGGTCCAACTCTCAGATATGTTAACTCTGAAAATCTTGTTAAGTTGGCGAAACATGTCTGGACGTGTTGGTTTAAAGTTGGAGTTTTCCACACTGCCCTGTGTGACCTATGAACTCAAAAATAAAAAAAAAACATTATTCCAACTAGGATGATAAAATCGATTAATCGATCTGAATCAATCCAAGTTTAATAGATCAATAAAAATAGAGATTGATCTCACTTTTAAAGCTAAAATCTGCTAGCTTGATGCTAACATATAATGGAATTTTCTATAGGATGGCTAATGCTAACTCTCAGTCAACCTAAACATGCATTGCTGACTAAATAAACATCTTCATGAACTCACAGGCAGGAATTTTATAAATTCTTTTAACCATTTGTGTTTTAAAACACTTTTTTGCTCTTATTTTCTTTGTTTTCTGGAATAAGGTGTAATTCTTTAGCGTTATCACCACCTAGTGGCCAAACTGAGACGTCCTCCATGAGAAGCAGAACAATCGTTGGAGTTTCTCCGTTAGAGAATCACTGTCTGATATTAACAATCTCATAATTTCACTAATACATTTTACAGTATGTGAACTGGATCAGATTAATATAAATATATTCAAAACATATAAAGATTATTGATGTACTTCTGCACAAATGTGTCTAAAAGTGTAAATTCAAAATTGAATTTAATCAAATTTACTGGATCGAAAGAATAAAAAGCATGGAAACATAGTCGGAAAACTTCTGCAGGATGAGAGGGAACAAAGTATAGTTTAAAAATGGTCTGACTTCACGCTATGGGAGAAAAAACACAACGCTAGCTCCAAGTAATCCATTCTAGATGAAGGCTCGTAAATGAAATATTGAACAGTTAATCTGATTAAAAGCAGAGAAGCTACTATCTGTAGCATGTACTTTGCATGATCCCTCATTGGATCATTAATGCGGATGCTGAGGTTGTAGAATATTAAATGAGCTACGAGGCCAGCAGTGTGTAACCCATCAGTCATGACTCACATTAGGGTTACACATTTAAACATCGTCGTGGATATCCACTGTAAAGCTGCAGAGAACCTGTGGAAGGAAAGATAAGACCTTTGGAACTTTGGGGGATTTTACTTAAATCCATCATTGCCACCATATGCAGGATTTTTTCCCTGTTTTGCTATGTCAGTCTGCTAAGATAATATAAATGGTGTTAGACCAGTAATAGAGCTGTTTGGGCTCGTTTCTACAAATCAAAACCAAAAAAGCCTTTAAGAAATGTATATTTGCATTCATGAACTTCTTTTTTTTTTAATAATAGATATGAATTATGTCTATTTTATGGCACAAACAAATGTTAACATATTAAAAGTACCTAGAATATCTCAAACTTTTTTTGCTCTATGTTTGAAGGCTAAATAACTTCTTTTCAAAATAAAGGACACCAAACAGGATCATCTCAGTGCAGTTATGGTCAATTAGTAACCAGTGTTGTGCAGCATAAGATAATAGGTGCTTTTAACTCATAAAATATCATATTTTTTACCAAAGTTTTACTTTGCAAATAAAATCTGTCCATTCTGGAGGAAGTGTTGAGCAAACAAGACGTCTTCAGGTCAAAATGGAAGAACTATGTGCACCTCAGTCATCAATTTATAGTTTTAACTAATATAAATTATATAAATGCTAATTTAGTAATCCTTACTTTTTAAAAATGGCTTTTTTCTTTAATTTATTTAATTTTTTCTTCTTTTTCCTCAGCAGTATTACGCTGCTGGGTTTTGTTATGTTAGTTTGGGGGTTGGACCTTGGTAGTCTTAGTTTTCTGGCTTTGTTTATTTGTTTTCTTTAGGTTGTTTTGGTTAGGCAGCCGTTAGCACAGGGGTGGGCAAACTTTTTGATTTGTGGGTCAGAACGGGTTCTAAAATTTGGCATAAGGGCCGGACAAGGAGCAGATGGAAGGAGTGATTTGGTAATCAACCTCATAAACTAAAAAGATAATATGGAATTTAGAGAAAAAACATGCTTTAATTTGGATTAAAATTCACATATATTCATCTAAAAACAGAAAATTTGGGAATTTTAATTTCTAAATTTTGATTTTTGTTCTCTTTCTGGTGATCCAATGTGTTGATGTTCTTCAGAGGAAAATGCGAACTCAAAGAAATCAGAAAAATCACCTTCTGACTCAGAAAAAAAACACACATGAACGCCAGAGAAACAACACCATTCATAAATACAATGAAAATAAAACAATAATTAGGATTTTTTGTTCAATGTATTTTAATTTGGAGGGCCAGATTAAGTAGCTTAAGGGGCCGCATGTGGCCCCCGGGCCGTAGTTTGCCCACTCCTGCGTTAGCAGGAGCTGCTGACTCAGAGGGTCTCCATGACTTATTTCATGTTTGGTCAAGGAGCCACCATGAAGAGATAAATCTGAACATGGCAGTAGAGGACATTTACTACAACTAGAGTTCATTCAAAGCTTTTTAGTCAGTGGATCAAACTGAAATATTAACAAAAATAGATTTTTCATGTCTTTAAATGTCTCTGTGCAGGATATAAAGCATACATCATCATCACTCTGAGAGGATTGTCTTATCAATCCCCCATCAGCTCGTAATTACCTTTGCTGCCACGGACGAGCTCGGCTTCTCCAGGAGATCCCACAGCTTCTTCCTTTTTTCGGCACAGCACGTGTTGTCGAACTCCTCCCCCTCCCTGTCTTTCAGGTTGTCCGCTTCCCTTTTCAGCTCCTCGTTCATCTGCTCCTTCTTCTGGTGGTACCGGGCCTGGCAGCACGACTCCAGGTAAATCTCGTCGATGCCCCAGTAGTCCAGCTCCTGGCTGAACGACAGCGCGCACATCTCCTCCATCATGTGCAGCTTGCCCGTGCGGTAGAAGTTCAGGATGGACGTGAAGGCCCCGGGATGCCGGTCGAAGAAGTACTCGTTGTCCTCCAGACTGTAGTCGTCGCACACCTCCATCAGAGACTCGTGGGAGTTGCAGTCTCTTAACTTTCCCAGACGTGTCCGCGGGAGCCTGTCTAATGTTCTCCACAGAACCTCGTGTGGGAGACCGCCGACGTTCAGCCTGACCCGGCGGTAGCACGACTTGCTGCGCATGATGTCCACCGGTTCCGGCGGCAGCGACGATGTTGACCGGGAACCGGCTTTATTTAGCTCCAGGGACTTCTCCATGTTGACTCCAAGATGAGGAAGCTTCCAGGTCTACGGATCAGAGTTGGTCTTTCTTTTAGTCATCACAGCACCTAGAGGCAAACAAAACCATCAGACTGGAATGTTGACAACAGTAATGCTTTATTCACACTGAATGCAACCGTCGGGTGAGCGCGTCAACCAATCAGGGACTCCGTGACGTTTTCAGTGACTAAATCAAAGATGGCGGCTCGATTTTGATCCTGAACTTCTCAACCCTCTGGGGGCTGCTGGGTGAGGGGATAGCCAACCCTCGTGCTCTCTTATGGGGTCCAGATGACCCCACCCTTACATTGAGACGTTAACCCTTCCTTGACAAAGGTGGACAAGACTTCATGTCTGTCATTGAACACCAGTAAAGATCGACAATCGTTGAAAAAAAAAGTTCAGCACGCTGTCATGTGGGGTCCAGATGACCCCACTTTTATGTAAACAAGCCAAGGAGAGCGGAAAGGTTACTAGAAGATGCCTTCAGTTTCCAGTTGTAAAAGAACGTCCCTGTGTTATTGCTTTTTATGAGTATCTTAGTTGTAAAGACTTTTATTTTGAAAGCACTTGCGGTTTTTCAGGGAAATCTCTACACATGCGTCAATTCAACAGAGACAAAGAAAAGGATGACCCTCGTTTGGAGACTGTGTTTAAGAAATTGTTCAAAATCCATCATTTGTGTTCAGCATCTGGCTGGAAGGCGAACAGGTCTGCTTATCGTTTATGTTTATGGTTTATATTATGGGATTATTTGCGATTTATCTTTTATGTAAAGGAAAGAAAACAATTGAAGCTTTCTAGCAAGCTAACACAACAAGCTCATGTAAAGCTTGGTTGTGGATCTGCTTGCCCGCCGGCGGTTTGCTGCTCAGCAGCCCGGAGAGCCGCCGCGAGTTCCGTTGTAGCGCGGGACATCGCTCTAGCTTCACAGGCTAAGGACAGACGGAAGTAAACGTTTGAAACGGCATCGAGGCGCAGCTCTCACTGCAAGAATGCCGTTGCCTCTGTAGAGCTCTCCAGAACATATAAACACAAGCTACTCGCTCAACATCATCCATGTTTTCCATGATGTAGCAATGAATGAATTCCAGAACAACTTAGGCGGTTGCCCCGCGGCAGACGAGTCAAGGCTATGAGCAGTAAATTGACAGGCATCAAAAGAGAGATGACAGCATTCCAGAGACGCGAATTTGACTCGTCGTGTGAATGCTGCTTAAGGCTGTACGCAGGCGGGGAGCGTGGGGGGGTTGCAATGCCCGGTCAAATACTGTGCCTGCCACCCTCCGAATGTTGTAAATCAAATCAAATCAACTTTATTTATATAGCACTTTTCAAAAAAGATCATTTTTAATCAAAATAAAAAAAATTAATTTACATAAAAATTAAAAAATAAATAAATAAATAAATAAATAAAAAATAATACAATGTTAAAAACAAAGGACGATGCCCTCAAGCCCCGCCCCCACCCCTCCACACACTCGCATAAACACACATCGACATATTTCCACACCATGATGTTAAAAACAATAAAAATAACTAATTACTAAAAAGCTGGAAAATAGAAATCTAGAAATCTGGCTTTGTACTGCAGTGAGGAAATAACATTTTAGGGACCTGTACGCCACTACAGGACCCCCCCAGATCCTAGCAAAGTAGTCTGCAATAATCCAAAATAATAAAAAACATAAAAAGAACAAAAAACAAACGAAAAAAAAAAATACAGTGCAGAGTTATGTCAGGGAGGGAATAAAAAAAGATTATATATTTATGGATTTGAAAAAACCTTTGATGGAAAAACGTCTGCTAGAAAAATTTGAAATTTATGGGCTAAGAGGAATGGAGCCAAAGCTTTTTAACTGGAAGATTTCAATATGTCAACATAGATCGCTACACATCTTGTAGCCTCAAAGTTAAATATGGTGTCCCTCAGGGCTCTATGTTAGCACCTAAATTATTTGATATATAAATTAACAATATATTTGAAGTATCCAAATTACTGAAGCTTGTGTTGTTGTGTGTCTATTTTAGCAACATGATACTTTGGGCTATTTTGGAGTTTAGCTAATATTTAAGTGATGTGCTAGCTTTTTTGGCTAATTTGGCATCTACAAAGGTTTTTCATACTAATTTGGAGTTTAGCTATTATTTAAGCAACGAGCTAGCTTTTTTCATGAATTTTAGGCTATTTTGTAGTTTAGCTACTATTTAAGATATGCACTAGTTTTTTTTTGTTTTTTTTTTTTGCAAATTTGGAATCTGCTACGGATTTTAGGGCTAATTTAGAATTTAGCTAATATTTTATCAACAGGCCAATGTTTTTGGCTAATTTTTATCTACCGATGTTTTTTTTAGGCTAATTTAGATATTAGTTTCTGTTTAAGCTGCAGGCTAATGTTATTGACACATTAAGTTTACTGAAGAATTTTAGGCTGTTGGGTGTTAGGCTAGCCTTTTGGCTATGAGCTAGCTTTTTAAGCTAATTTGTAATCTACTAAGGTTTTTGGACTAATTTGGAGTTTAGCTGTTACTTGAGCAACACACTAAATATTTTTTGTAAACTTGGCATGTATTAAGGATTTTTAAGCAATTTTACTACAAAGTTTTCAAAAAATATAGGACAACCTCAGCCCCCGCCCTATTTCCAGTCTTTTAGAAAATTTGGGAACTAGCTTTTGCATTTGTAGCAAATCCCTTCAGCAATAAGACAGAGGGGGTCTTTAAGCATTTTGGATGAATTTGACACCTCAAACTTTCAGCACCCCCAGACTCACCCCCTCGTTGTTCTGCCTGCACCCCATTGTGGGGTTGGCTGAATCCAGGTCGGGAAAACAGCTGAAAAACGAGCTCCTAACTGTGGCTTCATCTGCCAACTTTTAAGAAATAAGAGTAAATGGTGTCTAGCAAAAAGACTGTTTGAGTTTTAAAACGTCTTTATTGTTCCTCATAACTGAAATCACTTAATTGTACCACTTTAAGAAGCCAATTTCACTCCACATATTCAAAAACAAGTCTGAGCCCTTCTTTTAAAAGCTGCTTTTCAATTTTCCCTCGATTTCTCTATTATCAGAGGATAAAACCTGCAAGATTGAAAAAAAATTAATTGAAAATAAACAATAAAAGTGTAATTTTCCTCACAAATCCATATTTATTCACTGCATGTTTTTTTTTAATGCATTTCAAATAAACAACAACTCTGTGCACAGATGGGTCTTCCTGAGATGACTCATTATCCATGTAAGAACTGCAAGTCTGGATTTTTTTTTAACCATCGTGCAGCTAAAAAGAAAATTCAATAAGAAAATGTTATCAAAGGTTCTGTTTTTGCCTTAATTGAGCTCTTTTTATATAAAAAAAAGCCATCAAACCTTTTAAAATAAGAGTCAATCAGAAGCATGTAGATTATATGTGTCAACGTAAAGGCTCGGGGGCCGGATCCGGCCCTCTGGGTAATTCTTGATCATTTTATTTTATTGTTATTAATCTCCCCATGTTATCTTGTGCTCATTTCTGACTTGCATAATTTTAACTAAATCTATTTTAATGGTGAGTGAAATATTGAATGTTTTTTAAGATTTAAGTTGATTTATTCTGGAATAATATTCCTACCTTTTTTATTATTCATAACTATGTTAAAAAGTCACACTTTTAAAGTTTAAAAAACTGGCATTCTGATAGCTTTTAGGACTATTTTGGCATTTACTAAGATTTAGGCTATTTTGGAATTTAACTAACATTTTAGCAACATGCTAGCTGTTTTGGTTAATTTAGCCTTTTTTTTAACTTTTTTATGCAGCTTTTGAGTTAGACTAATATTTACACGCTAGCTGTTTTGGCTAACTTAGTCTTTTTCAGTTTTTTGGGCTATATTGAAGCTTAGCTGATTTAGGCTTTTTTTTTGGATCATTTTGGAGTTTAACTGATATTTCAGTTGCTTGTTAGCTGGTTTAGCTTTTCCCCTTTTTTAAGATATTTTGGAGATTAGCTAATATTTTAGCATGCTAGCAGTTTTGGTTAATTTAGACTTTTTTTGTTTGTTTTTAGGCTGTTTTAGAGTTTAGCTAATATTATATCTACGTGCTAGCTGTTTTGGCTAATTTGGGCTTTTTTAAAGTGTTTTAGGCTGTGTTTGAGTTCGGCTAATATTTACACGCTAGCTGTTTTGGCTAATATAGTCTTTTTGGTTTTTTGAGCTATATTGAAGTTTAACTGCTTTTTCAACTGCATTTTTTTTAGACTATTTTAGAGTTTAACTGATATTTTAGTTGTTAGCTGGTTTGGCTAATTTAAGCTTTTTCCCTTTTTTTAAGATATTTTGGAGTTCAGCTAATATTATAGCTACGTGCTAGCTGTTTTGGCTAATTTTGGCTTTTTTTAAGTGTTTTAGGCTGTGTTTGAGTTCGGCTAATATTTACACGCTAGCTGTTTTGGCTAATATAGTCTTTTTCATTTTTTTGGGGCTATATTGAAGTTTTCCTAATTTTTCAACTACATGCTAGCTATTTCGGCTAACCTAGATTTTTTTCATTGGCTAATTTGGCCTTTAGCAAATATTTTAGCTATATCAGCTTCAGCGTTTTCAGTTATCAATTTCAGCATCTTCAGCTATCAGCACTAGCATTCAGCGGCCAAATTCAGCTTACAGTATTCATACTAGCATTATCGCAAATAATGATTATAATGTTAAAAATGTATGGTTTTAAAGTTTTAAAAATGTAACTTTAGAGTTTTTAATAAATGTTTATCCTGTTTGGCCCACGACCTAAGATGTGTTTTGGATTTTGGCCCCTTGTGCGATTGAGTTTGACACCCCTGATGTAGATCTGGACAAATACTTGATAACTAGAGCTGTTTTTTAAGCGGCTTTTAACAAACGCTGAGGGAGAAGGGAAGGTTTTGGTTTGTTGATGGAGTTATATCTGACTGTTCCTGCCTGCTTAGACGCCCATGCAGAGCTGTAGGTGTGATGCAGGAAGCCTCACAGATAGAAAGAGCGCTGTCCAGTCCAGAGGTGCTGAAAAACCAGAGGAGGGGAGCCCTGTTATCTCCATGCAGGTCCTCCTCAGAGAGGAGCGACTGGATGCCTTTTTTATTTTATTGATTTATTTTTTGCCTTTTTCTGACCCTCAGATGCAGCAACAGCTGCACATTTTTATCTGAACTCCACAGAAATGATGCAAAGTTTCTCACACTCTCCCCCAAAAAAACAGAGCTGTCAAGATTCAAAACAAGACATTCAATATTTACACAGAGTCCAGGGTGTGAGGATTGTTTGGACACAGGAACATGATGTAACCGACTGCGGGAAAGACCAAAAACATAAAATATTGGAACGCAGCCTCCACCCTTACAGTCTGAGCATCACAAAAACAGCCCTGCTCTGCTGTGGAGCATCTGCGTAGTTACAGCGAGGATGCTGCTGGTGCTGATGCTGGTGCTGATGCTGGTGCTGATGCTGGGATGCCAGCTTCTCAAAGTGGTTCTAAAGGGTGGATGCTGATGCTGCAGATGGAGAGCAGAGAGCCTCCACTCTGAAAAACTGTCGGATTTAGTCAAAACTCCAGGGATGGAAATGAGCGTCAACATACCGGGGTGGGTCGTTGTCATCCTGCGCCGAACCGAACCGAACCAGCTCGCGCCGCTCCGCGAACAATCAATCCGTTTCCTGAAGCGGAGACGCAGCGGGAGCATCTCACGGTGAACTGTTGACAGGCTTGAAGCCATCTCCGCCTTCCTCTGCCTCCAACATGGCAGGAAGAGGATCTGAAGCTCCGCTCACAGCCCGCACCGAGGAGTCCCGCATCTCACCGCCGCCCCCCCCGCACCGAGATCAACAAGTATACGCGGGCAGATCCTCCGGTCAGACCACCTGCGCTCCCGCCGGCGCTGAGAGGAGGCGCCGCATGCGGGAGACGGGGGCTGCGTGGCCGCTTAACTCTTCCCGCACCGGCACCGCGTCCCGACGCGGGATCACATCAGCTCAAAACTGCGCCTTAAATTGATTATATTTAATGAAATGAAACGATTTAAAAAAATAAAATTGAAAAAAAAAAAAGGATAAAATTAATATATATTAATATAAAACACATAGAAAATACAAAAAAAACAAAAAACAAACAAACCATACAAAGTAAATTAAAGCCAAATAAAATGTGATAAGAATAATAAAAAAAATGGGATCAAATAAATTAAAATAAAATAAATTATATATATAATAAATTAGCAGTAAAATAAAATGAAAAATAAAATACTAATAAATAAAAATAAAATAAATTAAAAAACATAGATAAAATAAAATAAAATACAATTTAAATTAAATTACAAACAATTACAATGAAATAATAAAATAAAATATAAATAAAAATTTGATTTATAAAAAAGGTTAAAATTGACTTGTAAATATTTGTATATATCAACTTGCAGTCACCTGTGTTCACAATAGAAAACAGGAAATCTGAACCAGCAGAATCACTTCAGAATGCTACTGAGACCCAAAAACACACTAAAAGACCTTCTGATCCAGTTTCTTACATATCAGAACCCAGAAAGAACTACAAAGTTCCACTTGATTGTTTAGAATAAGCCCTTTCATTTTTTTTGTTTTTGTGGTTAATCTTTTATTAAACGTACCACTAGCCTAATGTTTGTCTATAACAACTTTAACTTCCTTTAATTTTCAGCTCCTTTCAAAATAAAATTCACTCATGTCAAATAAATTCCTCCTTCTGCAGAAGGAAAAAAGTGCAAGAAAGTCAAAAATCACATTCTCTATTAATATAATTTTGGTCTAATTTATCTTTTTCTTCCGTTTTACTATTAAATATAAGCATGAAAACATTGTACCATGCAACAGCCTGGTGACCTGTCCAGGGTGTTCCCTGCCTTCGCCCATCAGTAGGCAGGTTAGGCTCCAGCATCCCCGGGACAAAGCGGCCAAGAAGAAGATGAATGAATGAACATTGGTGTTGAACCCTTACATGCACATGAAATAATAAATGCTACTTTCAGAACTCTGTTACTGTTACTGTTAGGAATTAAGAATTTGTGCTTTAAAGACCGAATGCTGTTTTTAACATGTTATTGTTTCATTTTTCTCACGATGGAGGACATTTATAAACATAAGATTGAGTATTTATTTATTCAAATTGTTGGGGATCCGGAGCAGACGAAGAGCTCCCTGCTCTGCTCCATTCTGATGCATCACATGCAGACAAATAGATCCGTGTTCGTCTTTGTTTTCTTTGTCTAAGCTGGAATCTGGATCAAAACTCCAATATCGCTCGCCGTTTTTGTTTTACCCATAATGTTAGGTTGGGGATGTGAGGGGCAGTAAGTTAACGGGAGAGAGCCTGTACACAGGTGGATGATGGGAAATGGGTGCAGGATTACGCCACACCAACAGTTCCGCCCACAACTCCACGGAGAATTTCTATGTTCCACAAACGACACAATTTTTTGGTTTCATTTTGTCTAAAAACAACATAATTAATATATATAAATATAAAAAAAAACACTGGAAACACATTTAAATAGATCAAAAGATGATCAGAGTGAAACTTTAAAAACAAATATACACAAAATTATCCAAAAAATATTTAAAATAATTTATTTGCTGAGGCGACAGAGTCACATAAAGCAAAACATGAAATGTCTGTGGTGTGTTTAGCTTGAACTACACCTCAGATTCACAAGGATCTGCTTCTGGAAAAGGACCCGTGACATCACAGCTCCCTGCAAATCTCGACCAATGACAAAACTGGATTTTGAACAGACACCAACAACAAAATGCTACATCCGATTCTTTTTTCTGTCTGTAAATTATAATTCCGAAAAGCTGCTCATAAAACAGTGTGTTTTCCTGACGTTTACCACAAAAACAAATAAATAAGTAAGTAAATAAACTCAAAATTAACTCATCAACCATTGCATAATTACAATTACTTAATTACAGTCCATTGTAAAACACAGTGGTCCCCTTAAAACAAAGATGTTTAGAACTTCAACTTTGTAGCTACAACAATAATATTAATTTATTTAGAGGGGCACCTTCAATAAAACATATAAAGTGCTTCACAAAAAAAAAAAAAAACAGACCACAGCAACAAACTTTAGCAAAACAAACGTAGCAAAAAAATATATAGGAAAAAGGTTTTTTTTTTTTTGATAATTTAAATTTGACTAAATTAAATATTTTAAATGAATAAAATATAAGATAACATGTGCGTTTATTTTTTAAAAAAGATAATATTGTGAAGAAAAAATGTAACTCAATGCATTTTGAAGATTTGTTATTACTTTTAACTGAAGTTGTCTCAAAATTACAGAAAAAAACAAATTCAGCAAAAGCGATTTTAAGCAAATCAGACATTTTAAGCAGGATTGGTGATTTGTAATTCCTAAAATAATAGAAAAGTGCTCATCATTCCTTCTAAAACAGTGCCCATGTGGTAAATGTTCCATAAATACAAATATTTATTAAAGTCTATAATAAGCTTTATTTTCTTGAACTGTGACTTTTTTTCTCATAATTTAAATAAAATCTGTACATATTGGGGTTTTAAATAAATGAAAAACAAGTAACAGAAGAGCTTCATTTTCCTTCAGCGCAAAAAATTCTTCATAACGTGTCACATTTCAGGAAGGATTCTCTTCAGTCTGAATCTGACTTGCAGGTCTCCTTCCGGGTGCAGCATCCCGAAACCATGGCGACCGGGATTCACCGGTGGAAGGTTAGCCTCCGGGTCGCAGAGCTCCAGGTCAAGATGGGTCAGGAGCAAGAACACAAATCTGTGTGCGCACAAAGATGGTGAAGATGCTGACTTTATTTATGTAAAATAACACACAAACAAGTTGTGGAATAAGATTGAACTTACTGCTTAATAGTGTTAACGGCAAACTCCTTCCCGACGCAGCTGCTCCCTCCGGCCCCCAAGGGCAGTGTGTGGTATCTCACTTTTTCTCCATTTTTGTAAAATGTTTTCTTCACTGTCCTGTCTTCATTTAGGAAACGATCGTATTGGAAACTCTGTTTGGAAGAGATGACAACGAAAGGTTTTAGTTAAAAACCATCACGATCAGACACCTTTGGTAAAAAGATTTTTCAAACAAATAAGCCCGATACAACCGGAGCCTCGTGTGAATTTTACCATATTTAGTTAAAGAAATTGATCATTTAAATCAAAATTAGCTGTAAATGACTCAGTTTAGTTGCAGTATGTTGCCCTGTTAAACATCTCTCCATGGTGGCTCTCTGGCTGGTGAAAAATAATATAATAATTTTAAAAAATATGGAGATTAGCGGTTACTTTAGCAACATGCTAACATTTTTTTGATAATTTATTATCTACTGGGGGTAATTTAGAGTTTAGCTTCTATTTTAGCAACGGGCTAACACTTTTGGCTAATTTAGTTTACTGAGGAATTTTATGCTAATTTGGGGTTTAGCTAATAATTTAGCAATATGCTAACATTTTTGGCTATTTTATTATCTACTGAAGCTTTTTAGGATGATTTAGAGTTTAGCTTCTATTTTAGAAACAAACAAACTTTTTTGATTGATTTAGTTTACTGAGGAATTTTAGGCCATTTAGTTAGCTAGTAATTGAGCAACAAGCTAGCTTTTGTTTTGTTTGTTTTTTTTTTTTTTTTAGCTAATTGGGCCTTTTAATGCTAATTTAGAGTTTTAGCAATACGCTAACATTTTTGGCTAATTTGTTATCTGTTGGGGTTTTAGGCTAATTTAGAGCTTGGTTTTAATTTTAGCAACATGCTAACATTTTTGACTGAATTAATTTACTGAGGGAATTTTATGCTAATTTGGGGTTTAGCTAATAATTTAGCAACATGCTGATGTTTTCGACTAATTTGTTATCTACTGAAGCTTTTTAGGATGATTTAGAGTTAAGCTTGTATTTTAGAAACAGACAAACTTTTTTGATTGATTTAGTTTACTGAGGAATTTTAGGCCATTTTGTTAGCTAGTAATTGAGCAATGAGCTAGCTTTTGTTTTGTTTGTTTTTTAGCCAATTTGGCTTTTTAATGCTTATTAAGAGTTTTAGCAATATGCTAACATTTTTGGCTAATTTGTTATCAATTGGGGTTTTAGTCTAATTTAGAGCTTAGCTTTAATTTTAGCAACATGCTAACATTTTTGGCTGAATTAATTTACTGAGGGAATTTTATGCTAATTTGGAGTTCAGCTAGTAATTTGGTAACAAGCTAGCTTTTTTGCTAATTTTTGCTAAAGGTAAAAATGTACAAAAAAAATGTGAGAAATGCTAATTTTTATATTTTTGCTTTTGTTTGTGCCAAAAAATAGACATGGTTCATAATTATTTAAAAAAAAAAAAAAAAAAAAAAGGTTTTTATCAGTAGAAAATGAGCCCAAATGGCTCTTTTACTGTTAAAGGTTGCCGACCCCTGCCCTGTTTGGATGTGTAGAACATAAATGAGGTACCTGTGGTTCTGGGTGTATCTGTGGGTCCATCTGAGGACCGAGCAGAGGAAACAGACAAACTCTGTCCCCGCGTCTGAGCTGGTACTCCCGCCCGTTGGCCATCACCAGGGTCTTGTCCTGCACCACTTCTCTCCTGATCATCACTGCAGCGGTCAGCCGGAGGGTCTCGCTCAGAGCGCTGTCTGCAGAAATGGATGGCGGCACCAATTAAATCAGTGGTTTCATTTGAACGGGAGGAAAGATTTACTGTTGCAGCTCCTACTTACCAAAAACAGGTGTGCTGTGTTCTGCCATCAGTTTGGTGGAAGGGTGCTTCTGGGAGAGACCCCTGACCTCTGACCTCACAGCCTCCATGGCCTCAGGGTGAGTGAGCAGAAAGCCCAGGAACCAAAAGACGGCAGGTCCGGCGTTGCACTGAAAAAAACGCATCAAACGTGACTCATCCAACAAAGAAGACACGAGTAACCATCAATTTTGACAACTAAAGGCCTTCGCCCAGGGGTGTCATAACTTTTTGCAAAGATTTGGTGAGGTGGAAATGTCTGTAAAAGCGTTAAAAAGCGTTATATAGCATTACCTGCGATAATGCTAGTGTGAATGCTGTTAGCTGAATGTGGCTGCTCAAAATCTGAAAGCTGAAAATACTGACGCAGAAAGCTTGCTAAAATATTAGCTGAATGCCAAAATAGCCTAAAAAAAACCTGGAAAATTCTCTGATTTAAAGAAAACAGCTAGCATATTGTTAAAATATCAGCTAAACTCAAAATTAGCCTAAACAACGAGAAATATATCTAAGTTAGCCAAAACAGCTAGCATAATGCAAATATTTTTGCTAAACTTCAAATTATCCAAAAGAAAAACCTGAAAAAAATGTAAAATTTTGCTAAAATAGCTAGCATATTGTTAAAATATTAGCCAAACTCCAAATTATCCTTAAAAAAAAACTGAAAAAAACATTCTATCTTCTGCAGTGATTCTCCTGCTCCTTTCCGTAAGTTTTTCTGCACTTAAAAACTCAATCACGCTTTCCGCAATTTCAGCTTCAAAACATTCAGCTTGTTCAAGACATTACTGCTTGTACTTTTGATATTCATGAACTTTATAGTTTTTTAAATATTAAGCAAAATATAATTCATAAATAAGAAAGTCTTCAAATTACAAAATTTTAGGTAGATTAGCAGCAAGTCTTTAAATATATTCATAGGCTATGTTTTCATCTTTTATAATTATTTTTAAAAATTGGAGTTTACCTAATATTTTAGCAACATGCTAACATTTTTGGCTAATTTGTTCTCTAGTGTGTTTTTTTTTAGGCTCATTGGGAGTTTAGGTTCTATTTTAGCAACAGGCTAAATTTTTACTGAGGAATATGATGCAATGTGAGAGTTTAGCTAGTAATTAGGCAATATGCTAGCTTTTCTTTTTTTTTTTTTTGCTAATTTGGCACCTACTGAGGTTTTTATATGCTATTTTGGAGTTTAGCTAATATTTTAGCAACATGCTAACGCTTTTGAATAATTTGTTATCTACTGAGGTTTTTGTTGGCTAATTTAGAGTTTTGTTTCTATTTTAGCCGTAGGCTAATGTTTTCTACTTATTTGGTTTACTGATGAATTTTAGGCTATGTTGTGGTTTAGCTAGTATTTAAGATATGTACTAGTTTTTTTTTTGTTTGTTTGTTTTTTGCTAATTTGGAATCTATGGATTTTAGGGCTAATTTAGAATTTAGCTAATATTTTAGCAACAGGCCAATGTTTTTGGCTAATTTGTAAGGTTTTTTAAGGCATATTTAGAAATTAGTTTTTTGTTTAAGCTGCAGGCTAATGTTTTTGACTCATTTAGTTTAATGAGGAATTTTAGGCTGTTGGGTGTTATGCTAGCCTTTTAGCTATGAGCTTGCTCTTTTAGATAATTGGAATCTACAAAGGTTTTCTGGCCTAATTTGGAGTTTAGCTCATATTTAAGCAAGACACTAAATATTCTTGCAAAAGTGTAATGTATTAGGGATTTTTAAACAATTTTACTTCAAATCTTTCAGAAATTTAGCTCAACTTCAGCGCCCTTTCATAGTTTTTTGACGAAATTTTCAGTCTTTTAGCAAATTTAACATTATGCAAAAAGCAAATCCTTTCAAGTAAAGTAAATTGCGTCACTATTTTTAGCAAAAAGCTTCTGCATTTTTAGTGACTACTTTCAGCAGAGAGCTCTTACACTAGCATTTTCAAGGTAATACAACTTTCCTAGTTTTATTTAATGTTTCCTCAATATCATTGTGTCCTACTGATTGTTATGAATGTGTATAAAGCGTGCTAACGTCATGAAATCCATCTCTTTTAGTGCCAAACAAACTGATCAACTGGGTATAATTCAGTCAATTACGTCGATTGAAAATGGAGAGAGCACCACAGCGACTGATCACATTGCGTAGGACTCGCATGATGTATTTATTGAAATCCTGGCACGACGCTTTACCCAGAAATTCATCAGTCTGTTTGCAGCACGAGCGTAAGCCGCACTCCCTCTGGCACCTCTCACTGGTCTCACGTCTAATCCCCCCATTCTCTGCAGTGCTGCTCCAGTTTCCATCCAAGACTGAGATGTGAGCTCCAGTACCCCCCCCCTCCAGACATGACACCGCACCGGCATGCTGGGGGACTGGAAGAGCCTCCCCAGACAAGCAGAGTGAAAACCCTCTGTTGCAATGGGACTGGTGGGTTAATGCAGGGGGGGAAAAAAAAACACTGTTACAGAAGAAACGCTGCTTAGAATCACAGATGGATGCAGCTCACTCCCCCCCCCACCTGGCAACACGGAGCAACAACATCGTGTTGTCATTACTGATGAGTAATCACAGTATTCCAAACTGTGTCAACAATACCAACAATGGAAAGCTCACACTCTTCATCCATTGAAGACTAAATAAACAACATGTAACTAAATGTCTGTGAGTTATGTAAGTTATGAAATGGTCTGCCTCAATCGAGGATTGTCCTAAAACAAATCAAGTTTCTTTCTGTTTTGAAACTGTATTGAGTCGCCGTGTTTGTCTAAGAAAACTCTGGTCTTAGATGCTCTTTGTCCCTTAATCCGCGCGTCTGTTTATTTGAGGCGACGAGTTCCTCTGACTAACCCTGTCTGCCTGAGGAAACCTCGAGCACGTGATTAAAACAGGCAAAAATTTACTCTGACAATCAGGTTCAGACAGGTTTGTAGCCCTGGGAGCCGAAGAAGTCAAGTTCAGAGAGAGTTAAAACACCAGCTCCGGGTGTGAGCTCACCCATCTGTAATTAAAGTGTGTGGCAAAGAAACAAAAAGAAGAAGAAGAAGAAGAAGGAGTAGCCTCTACCTGTGTGGTCCACAGTTGTAGCAGCAGCGCTTTGGTTTGCATTTCTTCAGCGACGCCTTCTTTGTTCAGGAAGTCTTGGTAGCTTCGTTTCCAGGACTCCATTCCTCTCTGAGAGGACAGGAACCTCAGTAGGTTTTCCTGGGATGAACCGACTGATTTCTTCTCATCTGAAGCGAAACGCAACAGAAACAAACATGTTTGAAATCGTCTACCGTGTTAAAAAGCTTGAAACTGTTACTTGATGTGTAATCCAGGAATCACGAGGGATTGTTTTTCAGGGTCTTTAGAGGGAGACTAGCGACCTGTCTAGGGTGTACCCCGCCTTCGCCAAACAGTAGCCAAAGACGGGCGAAAGGGTTTTAACAAGTTACAAAAAAAAAAGTACATACATGGATGGTTTTTAAATGCAAGTTTTCAGTCGCTTTGGTGGCAAATTTACCAAAATTACATTAAGCCATTTGATAAAACGTATTTATTTGTATTAAAATGCTGTTAGCTCGCTGTAGGGATAAGTTGATAAAATAGATTAATGGGTCTAAGGTTAATAATTGATCCATAAAAGTAGAAATCGATTTAGCTCATAAAGCTAAAGTCTGCTAGCTTGATGCTAATGTTTAACGGGATTTCCCATAGGACGAGGTAATGCTAGGTCGAACTAAACATACATTACTGACTAAATAAACATCTTTATAAACTCTCAGGCATTAATTTTACAAAGTCTTTGAAGTAAATATTATTCAAAGTAACCATTTGTGGTCTAAAACACAGTTTTTTTATGGCTAATTCTCTGCTTATTCTTCTGGAAATAAAGGTGTACTGCTATAGTACGAGCTCCACCTAGTGGCCAAACTGAAACGACCTCCAGGAGAGGCAGAACAATTTTTTGACAGAGTTTCTCCTTTTGAGAATCTATTAACAATCTCATTATTTAACTAATACATTTGACAGCATGTGAAATGTTTCAGATTAAAATTAATTTAAAAAAACATATATTGTTAATTTATTTCTAAACAAATGTGTCTAAATGTGTAAACTCAAAATTGAATTGAGTGGTGAAAAATGGTGAACCAAATCAATTCTGTAAATTACTATCAATACCCAGCTGTAGTTAGCTGGTACACGAAAAGTAACAATTTGTACAACCTTTTCATAGAAAATAAGTCCTAAAGAACCCCATTTTATTCTGGTATAATTTTTTTAAAAAGTGCTTTTGAGTTAGTTAATTGTGTTTCAAGAGACTTTTATATAATTATTAGATATTAGATAACACAGCACAAATATTTGTGCACTTACTGTCATTTATCAAAGGACTGATGATAACAATCTGGACTCCTTTCAGCGCTGCTTACCACGATTGAGTGAACCGCGAGCCAGTTTGGTGAGATGATCGTCAAAGTTACGAAACTCCTCGTAGACAGCAGCTGCATTATCGCTTCCCTCGAACAATGTCAAGTAACCAGCTCTATAAACAGATATGCAGAAATAAAAGAAACTTCCTGTCTGGCATCATAAACAGTGAGTGTATGTCTATCAACAGGGGCGTGGAAAGTATGTGTTCTACCTGAAGAGGAGGTTGTAGCAGAGGCTGAAGAGGCCCCCTTGTTTCCACTCTGAAGCGCCGCAGGTTTTGCCGTCGTTCAGGAGCAAATTCCGAAGGTGAATGTTCATTGAGCCGTTGAGCTCCGCGAGATTGACGCCTCTGAAATGCCTAAAGGGAAGGAAACTGATGTTGACGCAAAAGTTTGGATTTCACAAATAAAAGTTGAGCAGGCCCGGCCCTGGGCTGCATGGCGCCCCAGGTGAAAAAATGTTTTTTTCTTATTTTTACATGAATGATTTCTTTGTTTTCATAGGAATGAGTGGTGCGTCATTGCATTTCCTGTGATATGCCAGTGTGAATGCATTTTGCTGAAAGTAGTTACTGAAGATGCTGAAGCTTTTTGCTGAAAATGGGGACGCAATTCACTTTAATTTCTGAAAGAATTTGCTGAAAATGCAAAAGCTATTTGCAAAATGTTAACGAACTATAAAAGAGTGCTGAAGTTTACCTAAATTTCTGAAAAATTTGTAGTAAAATTGCTTAAAAATCCCTAATACATACCAATTTTGCCATAATATACAGTGTCACGCTTAAATATGAACTCCAAATTAGCCCAAAAAACTTTAGTAGATGCCAAATTAGCCAAAAAAGTTAGCATGTTGCTTAAATACTAGCTAAACTCGTAAATAGCCTTAAATTCCCCAGTAAACAAAATTAGTCAAAAACGTTTGTCTGTTCCTATAATGGAAGCTTAACTCCAATTTTGTCTTTAAAAGCCTCAGAAGATAACAAATTAGCCAAAAATATTAGCATATTACTAAAGGATTATTTAGGTACACTCCAAATTAGCATAAAAACCTCAGTAGATGCCAAATTAGCCAAAAAAGCTAGCATGTTGCTAAAATACTAGCTAGACTCCAAAATAGCCTAAAGTTTTTCAGTAAACTAAATTAGTCAGAATGTTTTTCTGTTGCTAAAATTCAAAATAAACTCAAAATTAGCCTAAAATACATTAGAATGTTGCTAAAATAGTTGGCAAACTCCAACATTTTTTTTAAATTAGTATTTTAAAACATAGCCCATGAAAACATTTAAAGGCTTGTTGCTAATCTACATCTACAATTTTAACATTTGAAGACTTTCTTATTAATTTCCTATGGAGCATATTTTGTTAAATATTTCAAAAACTATAAATTTTATGATAACCAAAAATGAAAGCAGTCGCGTCCTGGACAAACTGAAAGTTTTGATTTTTCTGTGCCAAAACACATAGGTAAAAGAGCAGGAGAATTTATAATCATTGCAATTTGGTACCCCCTTTGCCAGATGGCAACCTAGGCGGACGCCTAGGTCGCCCATTCCCAAGGCCAGCCCTGTCCTCAAGTCCACTTACTCTTCCATCCATTTCCTCTCTGATGCTTGCATGCTACTCGGCACCTGCAGACCGAAAATCTTCTCAGTGAGCTGGCCTCGGATGCGGCTGAAGTCCAGAGAAACCGTATCATGCAGCACGCTATCGAAGGCGTTTGGATCCAGCAGGATGGTCACATAGTGGCCCGCCACACGAACCTGCAAAATCCCGCTTTCCAAAATCATTACTTAATCCCCTTTTTTTTTTTCTTTTTTTTTTTGACGTATTCAAGGTACTTACCGTAAAAATGTCTCCGTGTTTTTCTTTCATGCGAGTCAAAAACTTCAGGGCATCTTTTCCGAACTCCAGAGCGTGTCCCAACCACGGCAGGAGCCCTTTGTCCAGAGGAGGCTCTTTATGCCGTCTATTGAGAATGAGGAAACTGGTCAAAAATTTGCATATTTGTCTTCAAAAATAGTCATAGAAAACTTACTTGACAGGTTTACAGTTCCCAAAAGCTCAATGTACCCTATATTCTGTAGAAATACAGCTAATAAAACGTTTTTAATTAACTTTTTACCCTATGATTTTTAAATTCTTACACAATAATAATTGAAGGAGAAAAGCGACTTCAAAATCTACAGGAATTATCATGTTAATGGTTGAAAAAATACAATATATTAACAGTTTTTGTGTTTACGTGCCACCTGTGATGGCTCAAGTTTTAAAGGGTTAAGAGTTTTATTAAAAATAAAAAAATTAATCAAAAATAGAGGTAAAGTTTGGTCAAATTTCCACTTCTGTCCAGCTAATTATATGTATGAATTTCACTAAAAAAAAGTGTTTACTATGCTAAAAGTTTATTTTCAAGAAAAATAATAAATACAAATTTTGCAAAGAGTTTCGAAAAGTCAATAAAATCTTTACCTTGTTCGACTGAAGCAAAGCAGATACACGAGGAATAATCCATTCAGGAGCAATAAAACTGTCAGCAACATTTCAGTGAAGGCTGGAGCTGCACAGCAGATGATTCATGTATAAGTGCTGGAACCTGACTTAGGTAGTGGCTTAAATACCACTTATAGAGGGGGGGGGCGGTGCATGTAAAAGGAGTGGCTTGTGACACAAAGTGTTGCACAATGTTTTGCACCGGTGTCAGACGGCTCACAAACCACAACGTCCCTATTTTATTTTTTTATTTTTTATTTTTAGACACAAAAACTGAAGTTGCTTGAAATCAGACCAAAAGGATGAGTACAGTTTGACTGGTGTTTAACTCAAAAATGTCCCTGAAGGTTGGCGTTTACCTTTAAAGGTACTCTGAAGTCGCATACCAAACGTTTTACAGGTGTGACGTCATTCGAGAGAAGCAAATTGTCCTTTGTTTTTCCAGAAGTGATGTCTGATGAAGGGATGAAGGGAGGTTTTTTGGCATGACGACACATAGTTTCTAGTTGTGAAATAAATGATGCTTTTCACCTCTGAATAAGATAAGATAAGATGACATCAGTTTACCAGCAGTCACACAGAAACCGGACAGATCAACAGACAGATTTGTTTGGGTTGATCAAAAATGTGACAATTTCAGGTGAACTTCTTCTACAATATCCACACATTTATGAAAATAAGACTGACTTTAAAAAGGCCATAACAGTATGTAGCTGTTTTATGTACCAGCAGGGGGTGATCATGAACCTTGTTGGGCTTCACCCTTTTCTCAAACTCGATTTACATGAGGACCACTGAAGTCTGGCTGAGGCTGGGCTGTACGGGGTGCCATTTGTGCCAAAAATATGTTTTTGCGTCCACTGTCTATGTCAACCTTTACCAGTAAAAGAGCCATGTGAGCTACTGATCAAAATCTAGAACAGCGGTGGGCAAACGTTTTGATTTGTGGGCCACAAAGGGTTCTAAAATTTGGCGTAAGGGCCGGAGAAGGAGCAGATGGAAGGAGTGATTTGGTAATGAACCTCATAAACTAAAAAGATAATATGGAATTTAGATAAAAACATACTTTAATTTGGGTTAAAATTCACATATATTCATTCAAAAACAGAAAATGTGGGAATTTTAATTTCTAAATTTTGATTTTTGTTCTGTTTTTGGTGATCCAATGAGTTGATGTTCTTCAGAGGAAAATGCGAACTCAAAGAAATCAGAAAAATCACCTTCTGACTCAGAAAAAACACACACGAACGCCAGAGAAACAACACTATTCATGAGAAGAAACCAGAAATACAATGAAAATAAGACAATAATTAGGATTTTTGATTCAATGTATTTTAATTTGGGGGGCCAGATTAAGTAGCTTAAGGGGCCACATGTGGCCCCCGGGCCGTAGTTTGCCCACCCCTGATCTAGAAGGAGCGGCATAGTCTTACTTTAGCCTTGAAGAAATTTGGATCTGTTTTTATAAAAATAAATAAGAATCTTTTCTATTTTTAGGCACAAACAAAGCAAAAATTTAAGAAGAACCAAACACTTCACAAAATGTGATTTCTTTTTTTTTTTTTTTTTTTTTTTTTATGTTCAAAATAAAAAATGATCTGTTCCAAACAGGATCCTCTCAGTGCAGCTCTGCTCTAATCAATGTTGTGCAGCATAAGATAATTTGTGCTTTTAAGTAAAAAGAGATCAGATTTTTTAACAAGATTTTGTTTTGCATGTAAAATCTGTTCATTCTGGAGGTAGCGTTGAGCAAACAAGACATTTTCTGGTCAACAGGGATGTAAAAATTTACATAGTTTATCATCTATGTGCACCTCATCCATCAATTTATACATTTAACTAATATAAATGTAATAAATGCTAATTAAGTAATTTTTACTTTTAAAAATTACTATTTTCTTTTCTTTTTTGTCTTTTTCCTCTCTTTGTCTTCCACTGCTGGGTTTTGTTATTTTAGTTTGGGGTTGGACATTGGTCGTCTTAGTTTTCTGGCTTTGTTTATTTGTTTTCTTTAGGTATTCTTGGTTATGCAGCCATTAGCAGGAGCTGCTGACTCAGACGGTCCACGTCACTGGGTCAACAGTCTCCATGACTTATTTTATATTTGGCCAAGAAGCCACCATGAAGGGATAAAAGAGCCACATGTGGATCTGGAGCTGCAGGTTGAAGACCCCTGGTCTATGTCAGAGGTCTGCAACCCGCGGCTCCAGAGCCCCATCTGGCTCCTCTTCCCCTCTATTGTGGCTCTCTAGTTAAAGAAAAAATACAAAGATTTTAGTTTAGAAAAGTATCTGTAAAGTAAAGTTGAAAAAAAAAAAAGTAAAATAACTTCTAATGAGTGTGTCTGGATGACAGCCACTTTCACTGTTTCTGTGACTCTGTGACTGAGTTTGAATTAACCCGAGGGGAGGGTGGGGGGGTGGCGGTTATTGTCTCAATGAAAATAAAAAAAAAGTCACAAAGTTCAGGAGGCCCGAGCAGGCAGCCCCCTCACCCTGCAGTGGCCGTCTGTCTTCCGCCGTATCTAGCTAGCCAAGCTAGCCATCTAGCACTGCCCAAAGCGGAGTTTCTGATTGGTGGATGCGATGCAGCGACCTGGAAAACTTCAAATATTTAAATTTTGGCTCCGCCGCCTAATTCCCGGCCCGCCACTCAAATCGAGCTGCCGCCAGTCTTCCTCGCTCATCGCTCAAATCGCACGGCGGGACTTCATCGCCTTAATTCACGTTTGTTCCACTGACTCAACATTGAAACTCGCGCGAATCACGCTCGGAGTGAATGCACCGTAACTCGCCACAGCAACATGCTTAGATTTTTTTCTCTTCATGACTGGACCGGATTAAACCATCAGAAGGGCCGGATGTGGCCCGCGGGCCGTATATTTGACATCCCTGCTTTTAAATACATTTAATGAGTAATAAGTTTGAAGTTTCTCTGTGAACCGATTCCCATCAATACAAACGACATTTTTTCCTTGTGAATAAAAAGCAGCATGGTTTCTGACAGCTCCTCCTGTGACCTGCGACAGAAGTTCAAAAACAGTTTTACTTCTATTTTGTCACAAAGAGATCAGTTTTCCTGCTTCCTCTCCCAACAGTGACTCAGTGTTTTTCCATCAAACTATTGATCGAAAGGTTATTTCTGTTGATTCAATCTTTTCTTGACATTGACTCTACATTTAATCCTATCCAGTTTCTTATCAGCAGCGTCAAGTTATTTCTGTACATACAGGAAAAGCTATTAGAGATGAATGCAGCAGGTGGAAGAAATATCATTTAAAAACCAATTTAAATTAATTAATACAACATATTTTTTTGTTGTTTTAAGAAAAAAAAAAAACTAATGAAACTACTAGAAATTGTCATGGTAACATTTCTTCAAATCCCTCATAACGTCTTGCTCTTTTAAGAGGAACTGAGCGATATTTACGTCTACTAATATCTACACAGCAACCTATTGATGTTGCCCAAATCAATGATGTAACAAATTGATTTATTTGAGGAAATTAAATTAAAAAATTATTATTATAATAAAAATTATCCACTGTTTTGTGTAAAAAATATCTTTTGCAAACGTTGGATTTAGTAAAAGTTATTAATTCACAATTAAAAAAAAAAAAGATTTTAAATGTTTTAAATATTGACATAAATGTTGTCAACCATGAAAAACCAAAAGGCAAAAAATACTTTATTTTATTACATTTTTTATTATTTAACATTTATTTAACCAGGAAGTGCCATATAGATATGTTCATGTTCATACACACGTGTGCTAGTTCCCTATTTAATATATAAGACGACTATGTTGAGTTGTTAAATTAGACATTTGGAAGTTTTTAGTACAAAAAACTAAAATTTGGATACATTTTACTTTTTTTTAAATTGTAAACATTCTATTGATTAAAGGATGTTATAGGTACAATTTACCCATAAAATAATAGGTAAACGTACTACCTAACAAATATATGTACATTTTAACAAGATTTTGACTCCTCTTGATGGATATAAATGTTCTCCAAAATATCTTTAGCTATTATGTTTTAAAATAAACATCTGTTGCTCAAAAAGAATTATATCTTTAAATTAGATCTATTTATGCACTTATTCCTCCAAATGTATCTTATCTTGAGCAGTAAAACCATCCAAATATTCTTATTTCTAAACCCTGATTATCTTAAAGACTAAAAATTAGACATTTTAAGATCAATTTATCTTAAAAACAAAAATATATGCTTCCTAGTAAACATCTGTCCTGCTGTTGTTAAAATGCTTTTTTTTCTGTGTTATGAGTCACATTAAACTTTCCCAGGTTCTCTAAATTGATCAAATCTTTCTCTTGACATAAATCCACTCACTGTTCATAAATAAAACTTCTGATTATAAATTGTTCTGTGAAGCAGAAAAAAAAATCACTTAAAAATTTTAAGTGAATGAAACATACTCAAAGTAAATCACTGCTGTAAAACAAGCAAAAATTCACGGAGGCTGATGAGTTAAGACTGATGTGTTCAAATGATGTTATGTAAACTGAGGTGAATAAGTTATATGTTTAAATTTTAAAAGTTTGAAACATCTTACTTCATTAATAAATGTGTTTTTTCAACTTATTCATTCTCAAACGGAGAAGCTCAAACAATTGTTTAGTCTCTCGTTTGGCCACTAGGTGGCGATCACGCTGTAGCATTACACCTTGTTCCAGAAGAAGAAGAAAGTATGAGCAAAAAAAAAAAAAAAAACGTTTTTCAGACCACAAATAGTTACTTTAAAAAATATTTCCTTAAAAGAGTTTGGAAAATTCATGCCAGTGAGTTTATTAGGATGTTTATTTAGGTCCTACAGGAATTTCAATATGTTAGCATTAAGCTAACGACCATTAGCATTTTGGGTTGGATCGATTTCTACTTTTCAATCTTTGATCTGTTAATCTTAGATCGATTTATGGATTTTATCATGAACATTGGCTGAATAACAAAACATCCACTCAAGGATTTCAAACTTTTATTCAAATGCTTAACTACACAATAATGTGCAACATAGACTAGACCAGGGGTCTGCAACCTGCGGCTCCAGAGCCACATGTGGCTCTTTTATCCCTCCATGGTGGCTCTCTGGTTGAAGAAAAATAAACTAATAGTATATTTAAAAAAAAAAAATGGAGATTAGCTATTATTTTAGCAGCATACTAACGTTTTTGGCTAATGTGTTACCTACTGGGGTTTGTAAGCTAATTTAGAATTTTAACTTCTGTTTTAACAACATGCTAACGTTTTTGGCTAAGTTTTCTGAGAAATTGTATGCTAATTTGGAGTTTAGCTATGATTTAGTAAAATGCAAATGTTTCCAGCTAATTTGTTATCTACTGAATTTCTTTTTTGTTAATTTAGAATTTAGCTTCTATTTTAGCAACATGCTAACGTTTTTGACTAAGTTAGTTTTCTGAGGAATTTTAGGCTATTTTGGAGTTCAGCTAGTAATTAAGCAACAAGCTAGCTTTTTTTGTCAGATTTTTTTTTTTTAGCTTTTTATGCTAATTTAGATTTTAGCCAATATTTTAGCAATATGCTAACAAATTAAGCTAACTGTCAATCACAGATTCAGACCACACCTCCTCCGCTCAGCCCACCTTCCCTAGCCCCGCCCCCTTTTTTTCATTTTTCAAATCTGGGCTGACAGTGGAGTCAGTCTCCCACTGTTCTGTTTGGTTACCCTTTAATTTGTTGCCATCCAAGAGAATGTAGTGTCTTTTTTTGGCAGATTTGGCCTCTAATCAGTTTTTTTATGCTAATGTGGAGTTTACCTAATGTTTTAGCAGTTTGGTAACATTTTAGCTAATTTGTTATCTACTGGGGGTTTTAGGCTAATTTTGAGTTTAGCTTTTATTTCAGCAACATGCTAACATTTTTGGTTGATTTAATTTACAGAGAAAAGTTATGCTAATTTGAAATTCAGCTAGTATTAAGCAACAAGCTAGCTTTTTTTGCTACGAAAGTTAAAAATGTAAAAAAATTCCTTTTTGAGAGATGCTAGATTCTTTTTATATATATTTTTTGCTTTTGTTTGTGCCAAAAATAGACATTATTCACATTTATTAAAAAAACAAAAAGAAAGTTATGAATGCAAATCCAAATTTCTTAAAGGCTAACGTAAGTCAAAGCGGCTCCTTCTTGGTTTTGATCAGTAGAAAACAAGACCAAATGGCTCTTTTACTGTTAAAGGTTGCTGACCTCTGGACTAGACGTTCGCCACTTTTTACGCTGACAAGTTAAAATCCAATAATCAAACTGTTCAAACTCTAATTATTTTAAACCAAAAATACACATTTGTAAATATTTCATAATTTAAACATCTTTTACCCCTTTAACACTGTTTTTGCTCCCGATGAGCCGCTTTCCTCCTTCAGAATCTACTGGAATTATCGTGTTTACAGTTGAAAAGTTACCGTATGTTAAAGATTTTGTGTTTTATGTGTGCCTCAGGTGTTAGACGGTTAAAACCAGAAAGTTTCGTTGTGCAGGAAGTGATAAACTGACTTCTGTAAACCTGCCTCAGGTTAAAGCCAACATCAACTTTCATGTCTTTTTTTGTCAGTTTTCATATAAATGTTTGTCACGAGAATGACTCAAGGTGCGATGATCTGTGACTTTATTTTGTAAAGCAATTAAAAAGTTATTAGTCGGATTTTCCAGTTTGGATTTTCCCTTGTTATTAAATCCTTAACAAATGAGTGTGAAATTCAAGTTTTGCTTCTTAAGGTACAAACTGTTTTGAACCTGCAGTTGCAGGAAATCAAGATGACTAACTTGTTCTTCAACAAACACCAGTTTAGTCATTTGGAAAAAAAACTTGTTCACGGTTGTTTACAAGATCTGACAAATGAGCGTGAAGGAAGTTTATTTGATTGACTTGAGCGATGAACCCCAAACTGCTGTCCTACCGCTGAACCACAAACACCTGAGACGATATCAGATTCAGAACACTTTTTTGTGTAAAAGTGTTTATACAACGATTAAAAGAAAAATTCAGCTTAAAATTACATTTCTGATGATTTCTTTATTCAAACTGCTGTGAATCAGGAGCAGAAAGTAAAAGGCTGTTTGAAATAAAACTTATTTGTGAAGTAATACAATCGACAGGCTACAAGTTCCCCCTTTATAAGACCCAATGATTGAACGCTTTGAAAATAGATCAAAAGATGATCAGAGTGGGACTTTTTTAAATGTTCCACTAATGTATGCTAATATGGTATGAATTATGATCACAGAGTTTTTTTTTTTACTTAAATACTCTCAGTACATTGCTTTCATTGCAGGTAAACCCACTTATAATCAGATTAAGTTTATAGTGGAGATGTCTTTAAAGGGTCACCAAACAGCAAATCAACTTTTTTTGTCTGTTGACCTCGATATATGGGACTTTAAAAGGGCTGTCTGTTGGCCACATTTTTGACAAATTAAAATAGTTTCCTTCCTGTAAATATAGTCAAAAACCGTCTGTGTGCTGCCCCCTACAGGTTAAAACGAGGTATTACAGTTGAACTTTGTGATTGGTCAACTGGAGTAAGTCCCAGGAGTTTCACGTCTTCATGCTCTGAGCTCCAAGAACGCTCTTTGAACGCTTGACACGCTCGAGACGAGAGTTGAAGCTCACCACGTGACCGTTTGAGCTCTCCCCGCGACGCCGAAAGTGGCGGAGCGAATGCCGAGAACGTTGTAACTCACCCCACGATACTGAGAGCGACGTAAAACACCTGAACTCACTCCAGAATGCTGATAGTGATAGCGGTGGAGGTCGCTCCGCTACACCAACAATGATAGAGCTTACTTCCTCACTAAAGCGACCTTTGGAAAGCTGGCTAACCGGCAGACAGAGAGCCGCTGTGGGATGGGGAGGCAGCCTGCTTGGGCCTCCTAAACTTTACGAGTTTTATTTTTTTAATTTTCATCGAGACAAAAATAAAAAGATCCTATTGTTGACTCAAGCTAACCTCACTGTCAATCACAGATTCAGACCACACCTCCTCCGCTCAGCCCACCTTCCCTAGCCCCGCCCCCTTTTTTTCATTTTTCAAATCTGGGCTGACAGCGGAGTCAGTGACCCACTGTACTGTTTGGTTACCCTTTAATTTGTTGCCATCCAAGAGAATGTAGTGTCTCAGTCATTTGTATTTAAATCATAATAATTAACAAAATTGAGTTGTTATGAAGTCATCTATTATTGGCTCCTCACACTAAGTATCAGTAGAACTATTCCAATCATTGTAAACTTGTTCCAGTGGTTTTTAAATTTTGACTTTGCTGTTTTTAGCTAAAGACTAGCTTACCCACTAGAAACGTTTGGTTGATGCTCACCTGGCAGGTGTGGCCAATGTGCCTTGATTAGCACCTATTTAAGACGGAAGAGACCACACTCGGGCAGGCAGGGAGCAGAGCAGCAGGAAGGTGGGGTTTCGTTGGTGTGGTGCTGGTTTGTTTTGCTCTCTTTTCCCCTCTTTCTCCTCAGTAGTCTTC
The DNA here is from genome assembly GCA_003999625.1 of Oryzias javanicus. Lineage (NCBI taxonomy): Eukaryota > Metazoa > Chordata > Actinopteri > Beloniformes > Adrianichthyidae > Oryzias > Oryzias javanicus. The sequence continues at coordinate 30,388,651 of CM012441.1, read as the reverse complement.
CACTGCTGGGTTTTGTTATTTTAGTTTGGGGTTGGACCTTGGTAGTCTTAGTTTGCAGGCTTTGTTTATTTGTTTTCTTTAGGTGTCTTTAGGAAGCTGCTGACTCAGACTGTCGACATTGCCGAGTCAGCAGTCTCCATGACTTGTTTTGTGTTTGGCAACGGTTCCAATTCCTTTTGTTTTTTCATTTTGTGCTAAACAGCAAACAAACTGTTTTTGCTTTTTCCTTTTTCTGACTGGTGTCCAGTTTTTGGTTTTCCCCCCAAGACTTGAATCAGATCTGCCTATCGGGGCCGTACCACTATCCCATCAAGGATTAAGGCAAAAGGGGGTCCAACACCAAACTAGCAATGGGTCTTAATAAAGTGGCCAGTGAGAGTATTTTGTTAAGAAGAATTTCTCAAACCCTTGTCTCGCCTTGCTCTTTCCAATCAGAGCAACTTTTGTAATTTTCGTACTTAAAGGGACCATGACACGATTTTCTTAAGCCTTTCATAGTGAACTATATTCATATATATGATCATATATTACCTGTGGAACACTAAAAAACTTATTATTTATGAAATATGAGTCCTTTTTAATAAGTAAAATGACTCGATCTCTGAGGCTCCGCCTTTTGCTCCTTATAGGTCCCGCCCATTTCATGACGTCATCCTTGAGTCTGCCCATAGACCGTCAATGCGCGTCCTCAGCGTGCCTGTTTATGTTGTCATCATGCATCCGAACACTTTTACGGTTAAAATACTACAAGACCGTCTAAACACGAGGCGCAACGTGCAAGGAAGTTGTAGCGTTAGATCGTGCGTTCTATGCTTACGGTATACTGGAGGATTTACTTACGGTCTGGCCCCTTCATCTGGCTCTAAGGTTTAGGCTATTTCCGAAACACCCCCGATCACTATATAGTGCGTTCACCATTTTCTAGTGCTGTCTGAATCTACTAATTCCAAAATAGAGTGAAATTTACCAGAAGTCTCTAAGAAAAAATAGCGTGTATCAATGCTCACTTGATTAGCAAATATAGACCACAATGCATTGCGGTCGAACAATTTTGAACAAAAAACGTGCAAAAAAAAAATGCAAAACTTGAATCAACCATCCACAGTTTCATCATCAGAACACAATGGAGTCATAAATAAACGTTGTGAAATGTTCGGATTTCTTCGATTTTCACTTTGTAAAATTGGTGACGTCATATTCAACGTTTAGAACAAAAAAGGTAAGAAAAGTAGTGATCATTGCGTCCGAATCGCCTTTAAAATCCAGGGCACTATATAGTGAAGGGGGGAATTCAGACACCACCTTAGTCTCTTGGCAAATCCACTCTGATATATGTCAAGGTTATCAAACAGTCGTCTGTCACAGACGAAGAGTTGCTGGCGGCTCCGGAAGATAAAATCCAACCACTTCTGATTTGACTCTTCTTTTGGAAGTTTAAACAAACACCTAAACCTCCCGCAGCCAAAAAAAACTCAAATTTTTTACACTTAAGAGACATTGTCTTACGATCCATTGTTTTCTCTGCAGATTCCACTTAAGATGTTGTAGTGTGGGGGCGGGGCTTGCAGCACAGATTCTTCCTGGAGGGGGCGGTTCACACCATGCTGACATCAGCACGAAAGGACCCGCTCCTTTTTTTGGGTATGGGGGGTCTGGTTCTTAGAGGATTACTCTTAAATGCATGAACGGATCACGAACATGGAGAGAATTTAATTTGAAATGAAAATTTTCATGGTACAGCCTCTTTAAAACTTCCTGCTAGCATCCAAAACGAAAGACCATAAATCAGAGAACGCCAGATTTTTTTTTTTTTTTTCTCACTGACTAAATCAAATGGTTGTAAGAGACATCCAGCTCTATGTCTACACCAGAGGTCTGCAACCTGCGGCTCCAGAGCCACATGTGGCTCTTTTATCTCTCCATGGTGGCTCTCTGGATGAAGAAAAATAAAATAATTGTGAATTTCAAAAAAATTGGAGATTAGCTATTGTTTTAGCAACATACAAACATTTTTGACTAATGTGTTACCTGCTGGAGTTCTTAGGCTAATTTATAATTTTAGCTTCTATTTTAGCAAGATGCTAATGTTTTTGACTAAGTTTTCTGAGAGATTTTATGCTAATTTGGAGTTTAGCTAATATTTCAGTAAAATGCAAAAGTTTTCAGCTAATTTGTTATCTACTGAATTTTTTTGGATAGTTTAGAACTTAGCTTCTATTTTAGCAACATGCTAACGTTTTTGACTAAGTTAGTTTTCTGAGGAATTTTAGGCTATTTTGGAGTTCAGCTAGTAATTAAGCAACAAGCTAGCTTTTTTTGGCAGATTTGGCCTCTAATTATTTTGTTTATGCTAATTTAGAGTTTAGCTAATATTTTGGCAATATGCTAATATTTTCAGCTAATTTGTTATCTACTGAATTTTTTTTGGATAGTTTAGAATTTAGCTTCTATTTTAGCAACATGCTAACGTTTTTGACTAAGTTAGTTTTCTGAGGAATTTTAGGCTATTTTGGAGTTTAGCTAGTAATTAAGCAACAAGCTAGCTTTTTTTTGGCAGATTTGGCCTCTAATGAGTTTTTTATGCTAATTTGGAGTTTAGCTAATATTTTAGCAATATGCTCATATTTTTAGCTAATTTGTTATCTACTGGGGGTTTTAGACTAATTTTGAGTTTAGCTTTTATTTCAGCAACATGCTAAAACTGATTTAATTTACAGAGAAAGTTATGCTAATTTGAAGATCAGCTAGTAATTAACCATCGAGCTAGCTTTTTTTCTATTAAAGTTAAAAACTTAAAAAAAAATACCTTTTTGAAAGATGCTAGTTTCTTTTTAGATATTTTTTTGCTTTTGTTCGTGCCAAAAAATAGACATTAATCACATGTATTTAAAAAAAAAAACACAAAAAGAAGGTTATGAATGCAAATATTAATTTCTTAAAGGCTAACGTAAGTCAATGCGGCTCCTTCTAGGTTTGGATCAGTAGAAAACAAGCCCAAATGGCTCTTTTACTGTTAAAGGTTGCCGACCTCTGACCTCCAGTGGCTTTAGAATACCAGACAAAAAATACAAATTTCCCTTTTCTAGTTTAGGGGAGAATATAAATGTCAACATTTATAATATATTCAATAGAAGCGATGATTTCTGACAACATTTTAGGGGTAAATATTGCATCTAAAATGGTATTTGGCACCGACACATTAACCAGTAATACAGTTTTTGTTTTATTCCACATTGAAAAACAACCATAGACACCAAAACTGCTTCATGCATCACCAGGTCTGAATGTCTCTGAGATTTCCCTCCCAGTTCACACTGAAGAATCTTTAATCACCCATGAAAAGTGAGGAGGGGGGGTAAACAGTGGGAGGGGGTCAAGGGAGGAGTCTGGCGTTGACTTTCACATCCATTCAGGCAGATCTGCATCTGCGCTCGGCTGCAGGAGAGAAAGAGAGAGAGAGAGATGAGGGCAGATCGGGCTGCGTAGGCGCTGACTGCGAGAAATGCGCAGCCGACGTGAACGGCTTGCAGATTCGGAAGAAGAAGAAGAAGTGCAGAAGAGGAGGAGGAGGAGGAGGAGGAGGAGTGGTCGAACGCGCCCCTGGATCGACGCAGCCGAGGCTCGGAAGAGCGTCCGATCCCCCTGAAGTTGCGTCGATGCGCCGCCGCCTCTGATCGCTGCACGGGGCTGCGGACGCGCGGCTTTGCGCCAGCCGGAGACGCCGATTCCCGCCCGAGGATTGCACGAGCCCCCCAAAATGTCATCGCAGGCGAAAGTCAAGAAGGACAAAGAGATCATTGCCGAGTATGAGACCCAAGTGAAAGGTTGGTGAGACGCGGGCCCGCGCGTGGAGACACCATTGCGTAACTTTGTCACCTCATCCGGATCTCAGTGGAGCTCGTCTGGTTCTCACCTTTTGTCATTATTTGTACACAGTTGTTTTGCTCCTGCTCCATTTGCAAACAGTAACTTGACTGCAGCTGCATGTGTGGCCGTGCAGACCTCCGGATCAGATCTGGAATGCTTCCTCAATCATGTCAATAAAAGGCTTCTTATGGAGATAAATGAGGATTAAATACCTTGAAAAAGGTCACACAGCCAACAGTTCACAAAGTGCATGAAAAATGCATGCTGTCCGTATGAATTATGGACCATGAAAGGATTTCTCTGTCTCAGGGTAAATATGTGACTTTATGAACCACCCAGAGAGGAAAACGTCAGGAACGCAGTCCAGAAGCAGACAGTCAGGCTGTGCAGGGCTGACCTGTCTTTTATTGTTAGTCCAGCTTTAATGCATCCATTCCTACACTTGCATGCTTTGAAGTTAAGGCCCAAAAATGGGGAACTCTCTGTGTTAGACCTTATAATAGTTGCAAACTAATAGTGGGGCCGGATATCGATTATAATTTCCAGAGACGATTCGATTCATGATTTTTTTTTTTTTTTTTCAATTCTTCAATTCCATTTTGAGTTTACACATTTATACAGATTTATTTAGAAATACATTAATAATCCACTAAATGTTTTAAATATATTTATATTTATCTGATACAGTTCATATAGAACTTCTCCTTCTCATTATTTCAATGTTCAGATCATCAACATTGTAAACATTGTTCTGCTTCTCCTGGGGGCCGTTTCAGTTTGGCCACTAGGTGGGAATCACGCTATAACATTACACCTTATTCCAGAAGAAGAAGAAGAAAATATGAGGGAAAAAAACTACGTTTTTGACCACAAATAGTTACTTTAAAAAATATTTCCTTAAAAGAGTTTAAAAGATTAATGCCTGTGAGTTTATAAAGATGTTAATATAGTCAGCAATGTATGTTTAGGTCGACCGAGCGTTAGCATTAGCGGACCTATGGAAAATTGTATGAAACATTAGCATTAGCTCCCCCTAGTGGCCACACTGAAACGCCCTCCAGGAGAGGCAGAACAATCTTTTTCTTCATTTGTTGAAGCATTTAACACTGTATGTTATAAACAATCTCATTATTTTACTAAAACATTTTACAGTATTTGAACAGTATCAGATTAATATAAACATATTCAAAACATAAATAGATTATTCAAATATTTCTTAAACAAATGTATATAAATGTGTAAACTCACAATTGAATCCAATGAATCAAATCGATCCAGGCTCTGGTGAACGGAATCAAATTGATTTCTGGAAATTATTACTGATACTCATCCCTAAAAATATGTCAGTTTGGGCATGTTATTGCGTTATTTTAAAAAACAATTAGTCAGTAGAATCAGATCGTCTCGCATTACATCGGAATGAACCCCTGTAAGCATGTTTTTTCAACAGCATTTAGTTCTTCTTCAGCCGTCTTTTCTAATATTAATATGAACTCGGATTTCTATTTATTTGTCATCTTAAAATGCTTTGGTTTATGATAAAATTGTAGTAAGATTTGACTCTTGTGTTTTGTTTTAGAATCACAAATAAACACGTTTTCTTGGACTGTTTCCCATTTAATATTAATAGTTTTTGTTAGCATCATTTATGAAAAGTGAGCTATACACCGTTAGATCTACATAAAAGCAGCTTGCTCAATAAATCGTCTTATTTACCCTTAAGTCTCAATTCGATCATTTTTTTTATCATCTTAAAAGTGTTTCTAGTGGTCTTTTAATTATGATTATACTGTTTTTAGGCAAAATCCCTAAAACCTGTGTCGTTTTCTAAGACATTTTTGTGCAGCGCTGCAGAATTGAATCAGAAATTTGCCTCTGAGTTGTGATGTTGGCGCAGAAGTAAGCTTCCGCTGATATCCCATCATCCCTTTGTTTACACTCCCTTACATAACACTCAAGCTAACATTAGCGGTGCAACAAAAACGGCGAGCAATATTGGCGTTATCAGCAGTGACGCTTTCAACCAGATACCAGCCAAGAATTTATCTATCTGCTCCTGATTCACAATCATTTTAATGGAGAAATACTCTGAATTTTGAGCTCAATATTCTGTTACATTTTTTGTGAGAAGAATGACACAAGAAAACATTAAAAACACAATTTTAATTGAAGTTGGAAGAAATTGTATGACTAATATGGTAGAGAAACCTAATAATAAAGCGTATTCTGTTTCTATGTTGTTTTAGTCATGAACAGGTTTAAGCTAGTAGTTTCTGTTGAAGGAAGCTTTTATGTTATGACAAGACAAAGTGACTGACTAATTGCTGAGTCATGGGACGCTAACCGTCTATTCTGTGAAAATGATTTGCATTTTTTTGGTAAACTGAAAGATATTTTTTCAATGCTGCTGGTTTACGTGGGAAGAAAATGACATATGCTAGCTGTTATGCTAGCTGCTAGAGATGCTAATTTAAGAAGCAGGCGTATCCTTCGGCTTTGGGAGGAAATTGAAGGATCTGGAGAAGTCTCGCGTGCGCTGTGAAAACATGCTAAGCTCTACAGAACGGTTGGGTTTCTCCATTCTTACTGAGGTGTCAAATAAAGAAACCCTCCAAGAGAAAGCAAAATGTTATTTTTATAAATTCTAGTCGCTTTCTTTTTGCTAAGACTACATGTGAAATCTAGATTCCAGGAACTTGTTAGCAAGTATCTGGAATGAAAAGTATGAGGAGTATTTAGCAGGTGAAGGTGTGGCGGAAATGTTCCTTGTCAGTCCGTCTTGCTTTCCTCTGCACTCGGATAGCACTTTGGGTTGGAGGGAGCCATCATCGCTCCATCTCTCTGCCGGGTTTCAGGAAAAGCTTTTAAGCTGACATTGTAAGCTCATTTGCTAACGGGGCTCCGGTCTCTTTGGTGCAGTGAGATCTTTACTCTGACACTGGCCTCCAATAATGTGGAGCTGCTGACTGCTCCACCTTTTAATCAAATGGAAGCCATGCGTTTTCCACTTATGTTTACTTGTTTTTTTTAGTAAAGCGGGTCCAAATTTTAAGAATCCCAGGGATTTATTTGATCACATAACAGATTCTTTAGTGGCACATTACACTAATAACAGTTGAGTGCTTTGTTTACTAGATATCTCCCATCTAAAAACAACAATTCAGCAGTATTAGGAGAGCGCGCCTCGTTGTGTATCCTGCTGTTTTTTTTATTTACCTTTAACCCCTAAATGCCCGAATTTATTTCCAGCTAAGAAATAAAAATATTACCTTTTTGTTTTTGCTTTTAAGGGCAAATCCAAAGTCTTCCTCTACCCCTACCGCTCTTTTCTGCCCCCATGTTTAACCCTCCAAGTGGAGAATCATGGAAAAATAGTAACTTTGTCCGAATTCCTTCACTACTGACTATATAACGCATTCTTCCGATTCTACAATTCCAAAATTGAGTGCACTAGAAATCTCCCAGAAGTCTTTGCGAAAAACTAGCATTCATCGATGCTCACTACATTAGCTGATATAGACCACAATGCATTGCGATCGAACAATTTTGCGCAAAAACAACCCTGGAGCACCATCGCTGGGGGATTTTCACCTCATGATTTCCAATATTTTGCATTTTTTTGAGTGTTATGGTTCCCTGGGGAAAGTCATACATGTCCCAGGAATGGGTAATATCATTATATACATATTATTTAAGGAATTTTTTATTCTCCTAATTTTTCTGTCATTTTCCAGCATGTTTTCAGGATCTTCCTATGCTTATATTTTCCATTTTCTTACATAAACCACGATTGAAAATAAAAGAAAACTACTTATGTGTTGTCATATTTTGATCTATCTTTTGTGACAAATATTTTTTAATTAGGGATATTATAACAGTTAGAAATTACCTGGCAAAAGTGATGGTGTAACTTTTTATAGCGAAAGTGTTCCAGGGTTAAATCTAATTTTTTTTTAAACAAAATATCCGCATTTTCACCATCAGAACACAGTGGAGTCACAAATAGACGTCATGAAATGTTCATATTGATTAGATTTTCACTTTGTGAAATCGGTGATGTCATGTCTGGCGTTTAGAAAATCAAAAGTAAAGGAGGAAGCATGTTCCGATTCCTTTTAGAATCCAGGGAACTAGATAATCCTAGTAGTTAGGGATTAGGGTGGGAATTCAGAGATAGTCAGTGTCGGAAAGTTCGGACAACACTACTTATCGATGACATCATCAACAGTTGTTGGTCATCATTGTTAGCGTGTAGCTGCCAGCGCCAGGAAAACACTTAACATTGGTTTTAGATCTTTAAAAAGTAATTGCTTGGAATTAAATTGAAACTCGGTACATCAGACCACACCCACGTGAAGAGACGCGTTCCTCCTCCGCGGTACAGCGGAGGGCTACACAGTCAAAAGTCCCTACAGCTACCACCTTTAAAAAACAATTTAGGATACCACTACCCCTTTAAATACCCCAACGAATAGAGCAATAGGGAGGAGCTGTAGGGGAAGAATTCGGATTCAGCCTAAATAGTTGGGGAGGGTATCGATAATAATTTCCAGAATCGATTCGATTCACAATTTTTTTCCGATTCGTTCGATCCTCTCAGCTCAATTCAATTTTGAGTTTAAACGGTTTACATATTTAGACAGATTTGTCTGGAACTACAATAATAATCTATTTTAACATATTTATATTAGTCTGATACAGTTCACATACTGTTAATGTATTAGTGAAATAATGAGATTGTTAATATCAAACAGTGTTACATGGTTCTCAAAAGGAGAAGTTCCAACAAAAATGTTCAGATCATTAACATTGGAAACATTGTTCTCCTTCTCCTGGAGGGTGTTTCAGTTTAGCCACTAGGTGGAGCTCACGGTCTAGCAATAAGCAAAGAGTGAGTAAAAACTGTGTTTTAGACCACAAATGGTTACTTTAAAATATTTCCTTAAAAGAGTTTAGAAAATTCATGCCATGAGTTTATAAAGTTAGTCACCAATGTATGTGTAGGTCGACTGAGTGTTAGCATTAGCCGTCCTATGGGAAATTCCATTAAACGTTAGCATCAAGCTAGCGGACTTTAGCTTTATGTGCTAAATCGATCTTTATTTTTATGGATCGATTATTAATCTATTAAGCTTAGATCTATTCAAATCGGTTAATCAATTTTATCAACCTAGCCCTCCTAGATAGATGTTACATGTAGGTCATTTTAGAGCCAAAGTGGTTTGTCACATATTTGCTACAACAGGTATTAAGGGGTTAATATTTTTCAAAAACGTTACCAAAATATGATCTGTTTTTTATGGAATTCAATTTAAAAAAAGAGTGTTCTCCTTTTCAATTTTTTGTCATTTCTTTCTGTTTTTTTGCTTATTTTTCCATAGTTTTGAAACCTGCACCTTTTTTTTTTTTTGCAAAACAATAAAAACATAAATTATTGGAAAACATAAAATAACTTATATGAGAATTTGGGAAAGATTAATTATGGAGAATGTGCAGCTGATGTTGTTTGTATTATTTTATGTCATGCCTAAAATAGTGATACTTCTGAAATACTAGGTTGGTGTCTCACCATGTTCTCTGCAGATGTGTATCTCTCTGCTGGGATTCATCATGAAGCAAGAATGCTTTGGCAGATACCGGTTTGAAATTTCAGTGCTGCCCTGATCCTCTGAAACAATACCTTTTTTTTTTTTTCCCTCCTCCTGGTATCTTTGTTATCGGCACGAGATTCAGTTTCCTCGCTTACAGATGCACGCTCCCGGTGGAAGTTTCTAAAATGTGAAGCGAAAACGGCATGAAGTCGGGCCCACCATGAAGTTTCCTGTTCACGCTGTGATTTCACCGACACTGATGGCTGTCTTTGTTTCAGAAGTTCCTTCGGTGCAACAAAGGAGAAAATGTGAAGTCAGACAGAAAGACATGAAAGGCCTTTGCTGCATGTAGGGGACAGGAGCTCATGGAGCGTAGCTTTAATCTGGACAAAATTATGTCAACGTGTCATTCTGGGTTAGGGCCTCTACGACTTGTCACGCCACAACAGACACTCTCGGTCCCTGTAATGGTCACTGCCATGCAACTTTGAACAGTTTGCGTTGCTTTTGAAAACCATCTGAACTAAGGAGGAGAAGTGGTTCCTTCTCTCTCATTTCATCACACTGGATGATAAGTGTCTCACTTAAACATTCTGTGTTTGAGTTTGACTAAATATAGAAGCAATAGGGCCTTTCGGCAACTTAGTGACTGTGGGAGTTTTAGTTAACCTGCTTTTACACAATGGTTTTATCTGTTTTATCTATACTGTATATGTACACCCTTAGCAAAAAGTACTTTATTTAAGTGTGCTACAAGTGTACCAGTACTGTATAAAGTGAGGCAATGTACTTTTATATACTCTCTATATACTTTCAACTTAAAATGTTCCCATTTAATCTAAGAAAGTATTCAGTTACTACAAGTATAATTCATTTTTATCACTGATTCAATTCATATCATAATTTATGGTTGAGGATACGGTTCAAAGTCGTGATCGGTTCATGTTTAAAGATCCGATCCACTGAGCTAAAATGGATCCTTGACATTTCTTACCAAAACGTAAACCACTGTGACTCATAGATAAATATGTGCACCTGTCCAGGTGAAGTTTTCCAAATTCCATGTATTTCCAAAAGATAATCAAGCGTAAATTAAATATGTGTACAAACAAACAAATACAGAATTAATGTCAAATCCATTCACATAGTTTCATAAAGTAGGCTGGTGTTTTTTCAATAGTCGACATAGCTGTGACTAATTAATCAAATAAATTAGTTGTTGACTATTTTAATAGTCGACATAGTCTGAGCTAATCGGCTCTTAAATTATTTGTCAAGTATTTTAATGGTTGACAAAGTCATGACTTATTGATTGTTAAATTACTTGTTGACTATTAACTTAGCGGTGGACTATTAAATTTTGACTAATTGACAGTCGTGACTCTTAAATTAGTCGCCGATTATTTTATTACTCGTTGCCAATCAACTAATAAATTTGTCTTTGAGTATTTTAATAGTCGACATCATCGTGACTAATCGACTAATCATGGCGGCCATAGTCCTAATGTCAACTCGGGATGTCATCTGGGCCGATCACGTGATGATCGAAATCGGACTTTTTCCCCCCATCAGTATCGGATATTTAATGTATTCTCATTACGATCATCGCTTTATATTTCAGTATAATTATTCCAGATAAATACTCCGCTAAAAGTCTGCCTGTCATGAACAGATCAGGAAATGTCATCGCCGTAAAACGCAGCAGAAAACAGCATCAACGTAAGCAGGAGGCAATAAGACAACAGTCAAACTAGCTGGGTGATTATTCAGATTTCCGGGATCAATAACTCTTTTAAAACGCTTTAAACTGACAGCTAGTGTCTCTATAGGTTTGTCCTAACACAAACAACAACCTATAAAGGCATTTCAATCGAAAAGGACAAAGTTTTTTTGTTTATATTTAATGTTAAGCTCTTCATGCTGCCGACAGACAGCTGCTAACTGCTAACTGCTAGCGCCATGGTTTAACTCCTTAGGACCCGAGCTGTCCTTTGATATGCCTGTTTTATTTATCTAACAGAGAAATAAAAGTTAAGAAAATTAATTACTGTGGTAATAAAACGGAAAATGTGATGACTTAAGAACTAAAAAAATGAATAACTTTATCTTGGAAAAAAAAAGAAAACAACTAACAGATGAAAACTAATAATGATATCAGCTAGTCAAGAAAACTCATCAAATTCATGCTAAAACAAAGTCATCATTAATTTTTAAGAATTTTAAATGAGGACAGGAATCACATTCGGTTAAAATGTTAAATAGCACTAAAAATATTAAAGCTAAAGTCAATAAACTTTCTCACGTGACTAATTATCACTTATTTAACAAGAAATTAATTTTTTTTTTTTCCTAGTTTGCTCTTTTTTTATTTGTTTATTAAAGCTACTTCACAGAGGTGAGCTATATTAAAGTTTATAATAATAGCACAAATCTTTTTATTCAATTTGCTAATGATTAAAATGTGTTATACGGTATCGGCAGATACACAAAAATCCACTGACTCAGAATCGGATCGGGCCAAAAAAAAACCTGATTTTCCAATATTGATTATAATTGATTTGTTTAATTTTGAAATAATTAATAAAGGTTGATTTGATTAACCACTTGACTCAGAGATCAATCTGGTTGGATCATAGAAATATAAATTGATTCATCGATTAATTGTTACACCTCTACTTATAAGATTAAATGTGTTCTACTTTATTCTAAGGGTAATCTTAGAACATAAATTTGTGTTTCAAGATATAATATAAATATAAAAAAAAAAAATTATTAATAAAAACAAAGTCAAAATGATCTTTTGCTCATTTCCGTAACTCTCTGGCTTCAATGTGTTGGGAGACTGAAGCTCGACCTCCCATCATTCTGATCATGTTTCATCCTCTGAAGTATGAGAAATGGCTTCACTTTTTTTTTTTTTTTTTGGTGTATAATTCAGTCAAACTGCTTTGCAGCGTGTGCGTAACGATGCATCACCCTGCAAAGGCTTGAATCATTCATCGAATGTAGCACAGTATTGCACAGTCCCTAGTAACAGTTTAGGGTCTAAAAATAGCAGACGCACATGAGGCCACATGCAAAAAATGTGAGTGCATTTGATGCTTTTCTTGCAAATTTAAGAAGAGAGATCCATTTATATTTGCTCTTTATGTTGTTTGCTCGCTCTTTGACTCGGCCACTGTGGAATTAAAATGATTTAAGTCACAGAGGCCCACTAATTGCTATGTTCCCGAGTTTGTTTTAGTCCAAAAGCTCAGTGCTGTTTCCTCTCTTTGAGTTTTATTGCAGCCTCATTCATCATCGCAGGCTGTTTGCTGTGTATTTTGAAGCAAAGTAAGTTGCCCTTGTCCTTGGCCATTATGCTAAACAGCCTGACTCCACCGCTGTGACTGTTAGAGCAGGGAACTGGCCCGCTCTCATTGAAATGCCTCCAGAGGCATGTAACCAGGCAACTGGGCAAGTGTAGGGGGCCATGAGGGGTAGATCACTGCATCTCCACATATTGATGGAATACATATTTACTTTTTTTTTCTCCGTCTTGCTCAATCCTTCCCGGCAACACGCCGATGCAGAGGAAGTGATCTCTTTAATCCATGCAGATATCGCATGCGGAAACGAACAAAAGGGCTTCTCTCAAAGGGACATTTTTTCCCTCTGAAACATCCTTTTCAAATTCACGTTGCAGCACTCGTTCATAGCGGAATCATTAGTCATCTTAGCGTTTCTCAATTGGTTCCCTAAGATCTTCTGTTGAGAGGAACTTTGTTTTAATTCCCCTTGTGCACGTCTGTGTGTTTGGTCCACACATGCCAGTTTAATGGCGCTTTTGCCTGGTGCAGTAAATGCTGCTTAAGCTGCAGCGGCTCAGCATGTGGAAGGCGGCTCCGCAGACTGCTGTTTATGATGATTCGGGATAATTGTGTTGTGGAGAAATCATTTCATGGGTTTGTCACTTAGCAACTTTTCTTCTAACAAAATAAGCTAAAACAAACAGCAGAAGAAGCTACTGATGTTGTGGTATTTATGTATTTTTAGTTTTTAATTAGGAGATGATGATTGATTGACTCTGAAACGTATTTATACCAGATTTCTGAATATCTGGCATTGACTGTGTATGAGAACTGGACAGAGTGACCCCTCCCATTCCAAACAGGAAGTACCGACTGGTTCTGAAAAAACAAAATCCTATAGATTCTATTGAGATTAGATTATATTTGTCAGAATAACCTTTTTTTTCTCATAACTTTTTCCAACATGTTCTTGCTAATTCTGTTTTTTATTTCATATTTTTACTAGTGCTGTTAAAGTTAACGCACGCGATTAATTAACCAGAATTAATGTGTTAATAGTCTTTAACATCCTCAGCTGTACTGTGAGATCATCGTTATAAAACTGTCTAAAGTAAATGTAAAATGAGTCTAAATAAGCAAGCATGTAGTCTTTCAAATTGAAAATACAGAGGTAAATTGAAAAGTAGACAAAAACTGAGTTTGAGGCTTCAAAGGTTTAAAAAAAAAAACATTCTAAATGTACAAGTTTGCGTGTTATTTCATACTGTGACTATTTGCAGATAATAAGTAGCTGGCAAATACTGTAACAAAAAAAAACAAAAAAATTAATCGCAATTAATTTTTTTCAAGGTTTGTGATTAGTTAGTTCTTTTTTTTTATCAATTCCCGGCCCTAATTTTTACTGTAGTGCAAGTTAGTCAAGTTATAAAGTGACCAATCAGATGGCTGGTGTCCTGGCGTTGAAAGTTTGAATTACAAATTCTCATGAGCCTGCTTTCAGTGAAAGGGGTGTGGCCTCCTAACAAGCTCACTCCTGATTGGAGAGAGTGGTCTCCATAGAAAATGGAGTCCAAGACCGACACGGACCAATTATGGCTTACTCACGACGTCTGGTTCCAATACGGCAGGGGTGTTAAACTTAATCGCATCGGAGGCCAAAATCCAAAACACTTCTTAGGCCGAACAGGATAAAAATTTATTGAACACCGTAAAACTACATTTTTAAAACTTTAAAAATGTAACTTTTGAAATAACTATGAATAAAAACAGACAGGAGTAAATCAACTTAAACCTTAAATAACTTTTAATATTTTATTCTCTATAAAAATATATTTTGTCAAAATTATAACTATAAGCGCAAGAAAACATCGGGCTATTAAAACCAAAAAATAAAATTATTTGGAGGGCCGGATATAATTACCAGAAGGGCCGGATTCGGCCCCCGGGCCTCGAGTTCGATACATGTGCAATACGGTGACGGACATATCGCGGAAAAACCGCAACTTCATTTGGTTGGAACCAGAAGTTTTCTCCACTTTCTATGAGTGGCGTCTCACGGGCTTGGTCCAGTTCTTTTATACAGTCAACCAACGATATATTGTTATAATGCACGGGTGTCAAACTCAAGAGGGCCAAAATCCAAAACACTTCTTAGGTCGCGGGCCGAACAGGATAAACATTTATTTAGCACACTAAAAAAAAAATATTTAAAACTTTAAAAACATAACTTTTAAAATAACTATTAATAAAAACTGGCAGAAATATTATTCCAGAATAAATCAACTTAAACCTTAAATAACTTTTAATATTTTACCCTCCCTAAAAATATATATCATCAAAATTATACAAGTTATAAATAAGTCCAAGATAACATCAGGCTATTAAAACTAAAAAATAAAATGATTTGGAGGGCCGGATATAATTACCCCGAGGGCCGTATTCGGCCCCCGGGCCTTGACTTTTACACATGTGCAATATGGTGACCAACATATCGCGGGAAAACCGCAACTTAATTTGGTTGGAACCAGAATTTAGCCGTTTTCTATGAATGACATCTCACTGGCTCGGTCCAGTTCTTTTATACAGTCAGTGCTATATTGTTTAGCAAATTTAAATCTAACGGCAGCGTGAGCAAACCATGTATTCTTAGTGATAAATCGGATAAAGTTTTCTCTTTTGCGTGATCCGTTCACCTTTGAAATATCAAGTTGATCCTTAAATCTGATTTTTTTCATAGTTTAAAAAATAAATAGTTATATATGAATATAAATGTCTGTACATGTACTTTTGTTTACTCTCCTTGAACGAAACATTCTTTTTTTTCTTATATGATGACCAGAAGCTGTAATATACCAGAAGTCATTTGCAAAAAAAAAAAACATAAAAATATTGCTATGTCACGATCAAAAGGATGTTTTTTTTTTGTCCCTTTAAAAAAAGGGCCTGTTCAGCAAAACGCATTCAAAGAAGCTGACCTATTTAGTATTTTCCGTGCTGTCTGCTGCAATCATCAGACATGCATCTCATACTGTATGCACGTGTGCCGTCCCAGCATGCAGATACCCCCAC
Organism: Oryzias javanicus; assembly: GCA_003999625.1. Lineage (NCBI taxonomy): Eukaryota > Metazoa > Chordata > Actinopteri > Beloniformes > Adrianichthyidae > Oryzias > Oryzias javanicus. The sequence goes on along the minus strand of CM012441.1, from coordinate 30,372,834 downwards.
ACTATCTCCCATTTCAACACACACACACACGTTATCATGCAGACATCAAGCAAATTCACTCTGGCGTTTAGTTTCCCCCAGTCATGACGGCTTTGTTCTTTTATCCACACTTCCACGTTTCATTCTGCTCATTGTTTTAAGGTTCTGGGTGTCCTCCCCTCATTTATTTTGCTGACGATGGTCTCTCCCGTTGACACGCAGAGATCCGTAACCAGCTGGTGGAGCAGTTCCGATGTCTGGAGCAGCAGTCCGAATCCCGGCTGCAGCTGCTGCAAGACCTGCAGGAGTTCCTGCGTCGCAAGGCCGAGCTGCAGCTGGAGTACTCCAAGGGCCTGGACAAACTCGCCGAGCGCTACTCGGCCAAGATCCGCACCTCCAGAGAACACCAGCACTTCAAGTAAGCGCTCTGTCAAACGTGTCGGACGGATAAACAACTATTACGCACGTGTCACGCCGATCACTGGAAAACAGAGGAAGGATAATAGGAGAGAGCGGGAGGAGGGATGAAAGCAGAAGAAGTGACCTGAAATGAAGCCAGGCCAAGGAAGCTTGTGGCTTCAGGCTGCTGTGTTTCTCCCAACTAGGTCAGACTCTTTATCCACCCCCTTCCTGGCTGTCATTTCAACTCCGTTTCCAAACAGCTGCAGCCCAAATACCTTTTATTTCCTTTCTTTTCCCAAAAATTCAATCAGATAAAAGAACAAAAATCTTGACTCACACTAAAGAAAGGGGATATTTCTGAGGTTGAATTCTTTTGTTGTGTGTGAGAGATCAGTGGACATAAACAAACACTCCTTAATGCTTTTTTAAAAACATCACAGTTTTAAAATAACCTGCAGCACTTTGTCCAGATTCACTGAATCACAATTGTAAATTATTTCCATGTAAAAAATATGAAATGAATTAAGTTTAATTTCATATTTTTCCTATAAAAGCACTAATAAAATACATGAAAGAATCTTTGGATCTATTGTAAAAGCGTTCCCAATGGTCTTTTAATTATTGTGCTGATTTATCCAGCTGTAAAGTTTGGTAGGGGTAAAATCAGGATCAGCTTAAAGTGAATAAAAAAACAATTAAAAAAAGAATTAAAAATTTGAAAATAGTTTTAAACTTAAAAATAATCATTAAAAACTTGAAGGAATTATTGAAAATCAGCTCAGCAGCGAAAACAGAGAGCTGAAAGCAAAGAATGAAAACAAAAAAAAGGAAAGTAGAAGGTACAAATAAACATTTATTTTTTATCGTTAACAGTTTTAGATTTTTTTTTTAATTCAAGTTACAAATTTACATTTTTTTTCCAAATTTTCAGTATTTCTTTCAAGTTTTCAGTATTATTTTTCAAATGTTCAATTTTAGTTTTTCAACTTTTTAAAAATTCCTTCAAGTTTACAACATTTATTTTTGAGTTTAAACTGCTTTCAAATTTTGCATTTTATTTTTTCTAATTTTCAAAATTTATTTCAAGTTTTTAATATAGACTTTTAAGTTTAATTAATTAATTTTTTTTTTCAAATTCTCAATAATTCCTTTAAGTTTTCAACATTTATCTTCGAGTTTAAACTGCTTTCAAATTTTACATTTTATTTTTCTAATTTTCAAAATATATTTCAAGTTTTTGATATATACTTTTAAGTTTAATTAATTAATTTTATTTTTTCAAATTCTCAATAATTCCTTCAAGTTTGCAACATTTATTTTTGAGTTTAAAACTGCTTTCAAATTGTCAATCTAGTTGATTGTTCCCTTTAAGCTGATCCTGTGTTGATTTGAGCCAGATTCCAGCTCAGACAAAGAAAACAACGACCTTCATGGATCAATCTACAATCATTTCAATAAAATAATACTCAGAAATGATATTTTATTTTTAACTTTCTTATCTGTCCATCAACCAATCAATCAAAAATGCCTCAAAAACATGTTCAAAGCACCAAAAGCACCATTTTTATTATTGGAGTGGATTTTTAAAGATAAATGAAACAAAAATAGTTCTCCATTGAGTTTTACCAGAATCTCTTACAATTCACATAAATGAATGTGAGTCTTAAAATTAAATGTGCTCTATGTGTAGTCGCCCTGAATTATCCCTTAAAAATATGACATATTTATGGAGAGTCCCCAGCTGTCTAGTTGGTGGAATGATGCTCTCATTCACACGAGTGGGCTGACTCGGACCAAAATACCAAGCCGGGAAGCTCTTTCTTTTTTTCTTTCTTTCTTTCTGTCTTTCTGGACATTTTGACATGAAGTGTCAAAGTAAAGAAGAACTCCCAAAACTGAGAGGCAATAAATGAAGAAAAGGAGGCTTTCCTTTCAGGGAGACTTCTGCAAAAACCTCACACTGGATTAGCTCTTCCTGCTCTCTGCTGGCCCAGATTCCTCTTCACATTTAAAGTGTCCTCAAAATCCACACTAATGGCTGCAGACAGCATTTGAGTGGCTGCCTTCTCTTTTTGCTATTGCCATTTCTATACTTTCCTATTTTAGTTTATATTTTATAGGAATAAAACCTAGTTTTTTTTCTTTATGTATTAACGTGTAGCAGATCAGACCCATAAACAAATGCCGGCTGTCAAAATAAAAGCTCTAATGTCATCATATCTAAACTCATAAATGTCTTTATTTGTGTTTTGGGTATCAAAGGTCCAGCACAAATGAGCTGCAAAACTTGAAATTAATATTTATAGGATTAGTTTATTGTTTGAGATAGTTGAAACATAAAAGCAAATTAAAGCTAATAACCGCACATTAGCAACACACGATGTCTGAATTCCCTCCGTACTCCCTAAAAACTAAAACAATATAGCCTATAGTGCGAGATTATCCTGGTCCCTGGATTTCAAAAGCAATTCTAATATTATGCTCATTACTTTTAATTTTTTTAACTGCAAATATGACATCACAAAGTAAAAATCTAATAAATATGAGCATTTAACAATGACTTTTTATTAATCCACTGTGTTCTGATGAAAACACAGTTATAAAAAATAAAGTACATTTTTCACCAAAATTCTTCAAATGTAATGCATTGTGGTCTATATTCACCAATTGATGCACACTGTTTTTTTTCGCAAAGACTTCTGGGAAATATCTAGGGCACTGGAAATTTGGACAGCTCAACAAAATGGCGAAAAGACTATATAGTGCACTAAGAAGTGAATAGTGAAGGTATTCCAACACAACTAATGTTTTAAAACATAAAATGCAGTAAAAGGTTAAGCTAATATTACTTTATTTAGAGAAAGTGGCTAAAAAACACGCTTGTTAGAGTTCATCCCTCCGTTAGCTTAAGTGCTACCACAAATTAGCATGTCACCAAAGTCTAAAACAATATAAAACAAAAAGTTGTAGCTGTTTGTCTCGAAATGTGTCTTGTTTTGACACACCCAGAGATTAATTTATATTAAAAAAAAAGAGTCCTAAGTGTTCAGTCACATCTTGTGGAGTTGCATTTAGCTTTTTTAGCATTTTAACTGTTTCAAGTTAGCTCTGTTGTTACTCATCGAAATAGCCAGTTAGCAATTTAGCAAGGGTCTATATGGAAGGAATTCAGACCTAACTAATGTGTTGAAACCTAAAATGCAATAAAAACTTAAACTAATATTATTTTATTTAGAGAAATGTTTGTTAGAGTTCATCACTACTTTGGCTTTAAGATGCTAAAAATTAGCTTGTCACCAAAGTCTTAAACAGTGGAGAAGAAGAAGAAGTTCCCAGGAATATTTTAACTGTTTGTCTTAACATTTGTCTTGTTCTGACACACCTGGAGATTAATGTATTAAAAAAAAAATTGCTATCTGTCCCATCGCATCCTGTGGATTTGCATTTAGCTTGTTAGCATCTTAACTGTCTGCCTTTTCAAGCTAGCTCCATTGTTACTCATCGAAATAGCCAGTTAGCAATTTAGCAAGGGTTCAAATGGTGCAAATTAACTAATGAGATTTCACTTTGTACATTTAGTCTTTTCTGTGTGATCTCTTAAACCAGTTTTCATCAAGTTGTACACATGAGCTTAATTCAAACTCTATCTGGGTGTGTTTGCGTCATTTGGTGTTCTTTTCAGCAGATGTTTTCATACCTGAACTGTCTGGTTTTGGTCTGACTAACACTGGTATTAAAATGTTCTTCACAGTAAGCAAACGTTCTGACTAAATGAATGAAGAGATGGATTTTAGCCACAAGCTATATGATTTAAGTCTGAGTAAAACTGGATTTACTTGGCGAGGTGACAAGGATAAGTCATATAAACTATTTTGTGAACAATGCAAAGGATCGGAAATCCCTCCGTGGAACAGGTACATTCTGTTATTGGATTTCCAGAAAATTAGAATGAGCAACTCAAATGATTTTGTCAAGGATTAAGACAAATGATAACGCTCGTGTATTCTCAATAGAAGTGGAGGTGAGGTTCATCTGCATGTAGATATTCTCAGATGGATAATAGATACCCACACATAATCATGAGTCAGTGGCTGCTCTGTAAAAACAAATCTTTGTGCTCTTATGTGAAATAAATGTTAATGAAAATGTTTGACATTTCTGTAGTTTCTAATACTCTTGTGTGCTGCTTAAAAATAGAGTTTTATCTAATTTTTTTTGTAATTTTTATCAGATTGAACCAATTATCTTTCTATTTCTCAATTTGATTCTATCTTTTGTGCAAATCTTCATGGAATTGGGTGTGAAATGTAACTTCTTTATTTCTTTAAAGAGCTCTCCTCATGTTGTTATTTATATATTACCCTTGGCACACCAAAGAGCAAATTATTCATGAAATATCAGTTATGAACTCTTTGCTGACCACTTCTCGCTCTGTGGAGAAAGAGGATGCTTGTGTTGGGGGCGGTGCTGGCAGTGCAGACTCTTCCTGGAAGGGGCTGTTCTCTCTTTGTGACATCACAATGTGAGGACCCACTCGTTTTCGTTGGATTTTCGCTTGTTTTTGTTAATTGGTTTTTGTTAACAAAAATGGAGCAAAATCCTGCTTCAAGATAGATTTTTGTGAGGAATTAACATTATAATACACTCAAAAAGTTGATTTTGCGTGGTATAGGCCAGGAGCCACACGTGGCTCTTTTATCTCTCCATTGTGGCTCTTCGGCCAAACATAAAATAAATCATGTAGACCGTCTGAGTCAGCAGCTCCCTGCTAATGGCTGCCCAGCCAAAATCTACCTAATGAAAACAAATGAATGAATGAAATGGTTTATTTCAAGCAATCAGGTTATAATACATGGAATAACTTCACATAATAAATCACAAATAGAGCGCTTGAAAGGGGGTGGAAGGAAGCGAACTTATATAATCTCCCCCCGACTCGACCGTACCATTTTCTCTACATGAATAATCAATATCCGGTTCAGGACTTAAAATCAAATATCAATATAGTTTCAGGTAATAAAAGATCAATAATATCAGTGATGTAATAGAATTTCAGAAACATCCATAGACAAATCATTTATATTAATCATCAACAGTAATCTAAACATTCTCATAAAAAAATTCAAAAAATATCAAGTAGTAATCAACTTCATTTGTTAACACAGGAAAATATATCAAAATATTCTTATTAAAAAAGACAATTTGAGCAGATTGCATTTATCAAAGAACGATTATTATTATGAAAAAGTGCTAAGTAAAAAAAAATCATGCTTTATTAATGGAAAACTTCAAAATATAAATAAGTAAAGCAAAACTAGAATAACAAAACCCAGCAGTGTAAGACTTCTGAGGACAAAGAGGGGAAAAATAACAAAAAAATGTTATTCGAGCTTTTGTCAAATGGAAAAAAAAAAACATATTTGGAGAGATGCTAGGTTCTTTTTATATTTTTGCTTTATTATTTTAAAAAATGTAATATTTGCAAATACACATTTTCTAAAGGCTAAAGTAAAACTATGTGCCTCCTTTAAGGTTTTGATCAGTAGAAAATGACTGTTAAAGGTTGCTGACCCCTGGTATAGGCACTTTAAACAATCAATTGCGAGTTTTTTTTTTTTATATTCAGCTTCGCTATTTACTATAACTGGAAATTTCATGCTTAAACGATGAATTGAGATCAAATTTTCCATAAGTTTAATGATTAAATAAATCACTTCTAATTTTCATGGTCAAAAACATCTTTTCCTGGTGTAAAGGTTGAAAACCAGCTGAGGACAAACAAACTCTTTGGTGTGCCGGTAATTGAACTCACATGCCCCCTAAAGCAAGGAGGCAGCCAGCGTGCCTTTTGTGCATCTGTGTTGACGTGGTTTGCAGTGAAGTGTGCGTGTAGTTAGCGTGTGTGAGGAGCTGACTAATGTTTCACTGGTTTCTGCTCCGGCCTCTTGATCTCCCATATGTGCTGGTACCACAGCTGTTGGTAAATGGTAGGATGCGGGATGTTTCTTATGTCTGTTTGTGCTTACATGAATCAAATGCTGTCAACCACCCGTGCCACATGGGGCACATGCGAGGCGTTCGCTGCCCACATGCTAACAGAGTCTTCTCCGTCATTATTTCAGAAAAGATCAAAATCTCCTCTCCACTGTGAACTGCTGGTATTTGGTCTTGGACCAGACCCGACGAGAGAGTAGAGACCACGCAACTCTCAGCGACATCTACAACAACAACGTCATTGTCCGCCTGGCGCATGTTGGAGAGGATGTCCTCAGACTTTTCAAAAAGGTCAGAACCCGAATGAGAAAGACGATTTAATATGCGGAGTTGCACAATTTGTCCGTTCAGACTGCATGACTAAACGGGGTTAGACGGGAACTTTGGTGACACACTGACAGTAATATGCAATTATAATGTGAAATGGTTAAAAGTGGTAGAATAGCAAATTTTTAATGATGCTGTCAATGTCCTCTACTGAATGGAATCAAATATATTAAAAAAACAAGATATAGTAACGAAAAATGTGCAAATGATTAATAAATGTTGGAGATGAAACTTTAAATGAACAGTATGAATTTAGAACAAAGTGTGCTCAAGGAAAGCAGCAGTTCAGTTTTACTATAGTTATTCTCCTATTCAAAAAAATAGTAATTTTCCATTGTGACAAATATATTACGTACTGCATTTTCTGGAATATATGTCGCACTGGAGTATAATGCCTGGTCAACAACGGAAGCGCTGCGAAGCGGCGAAAACTGGAGGCCGCTACCATTCGATGGCCTTGTTAACCTATGGAGTAGTTCATACCAGACGCGAAGTCCTGCGGCCACGGTCAACTCACACCACAGTTAACTCACACCATGGTCGACTCGCACCATCGTCAGCTTGTGCCACGCTCAGCTAAAATCGCAGTCAGCTCCCAGTCCTCCGTGGCTAGCTCACGCTGCGGTCAGCTAGCGCCATGGTCAACTCGCGCCATGGTCAACTCGCGCCATGGTCAGCTCGTGCCACCCTTAGCTAGCACCACTGTCCGCTCACGCCCCGGTCCTCTGTGGCCAGCTCACGCTGCGGTCAGCTAGTGCCGTGGTCAGCTTCAACCCCAGTCAGCTCGCGTCACGGTCAGCTCACACTGCGGTCCTCTGGAGCCAGCTTGTGCCATGGTCAACGTTCAGCTCGTGCTGCGGTCACCTTGCGCCGTGGTCAGCTAGCGCTCGGTCAACTAGCACCATGGTCAAGACGCGCCATCGTCAGCTCATGCAACGCTTAGCTCGCACCGCTGTCAGCTCACTTCCCGGTCGGCCATGGCTAGCTCACGCTGCGGTCAGCTAGCGCCGTGGTCAGTTTACGCCCCGGTCAGCTCGCATCACGGTCAGCTCACACTGCGGTCCTCTGCAGCCAGCTTGCGTCATAGTTAACGTTCAGCTCGCACCGCGGTCACCTTGCGCCGTGGTCAGCTAGCGCCACGGTCAACTAGCTCCGCGGTCCTCCACGGCTAGCACCCGCCGTGGTCAAGTGGTGCCACTGTTAGCTCGTGCTGCAGTCGCTTGTGTCATGCAGTGATCGTTTCAGCATCATGTCTGTATTTTGCACAAGTAGGTGCGCTAAAACACACGAGAAAACCCAGTCAATTTTCTAAATTTTACAATTATTCACAATAAAATATTGCGATTAACAAATGCGATCATATCTTTGTATCTAAACAGAATATAGATTAAAATAAATACACAAAAACAAACATACACTGAGACACACACATAACAACGTAGTGTACCGACTACGGAGCGGGGGATGGTGGTTTTTGGTGTCCCCAGATAACCACCCCCCGCATTACGCTTCGCAGCGCTTCCGCTTCCGTGTGGAACCAAAAAAAAAAAAACCACAAACCATAAATTATAAGCTGACAGCTGCTTTACACTCAGATAAAAACATTTCCACTTCCGACGAGAGATCTTCAATTTATAACAATAAGCAAGCTTCCATTCCTGCGCTAACTTTCCGTTTCCCTGAAATTCAGCTCTGGGAGAGTCCAAACACTCCTGGATCATGGTTCCCAGCCTTCCTAAACAGAGAATATCTGCAGCAAATTGAAGATCATTACATTATGTAAAGGGAAGGACTGGTTCTCTGAAAGATTAACTGTCAATAAATACAGAAAACGCACAGATGCAGGAAAATTCCTGCGTACAGAAATCTCATTTCGGTGCTAGGAGCTCGGTTCATCTGCACTGCAGTCTCCGTGCTAATGAGTCGCACATGCAGTGACTGGAATGAATAACCTCTGGCACTTCTAAAGATGGACCGTTCCCCATTAGGTTGGAATAAAATAGTTTTTCTCCTCTCGTGAAAACGATTGTGACACAGGATTTAGCCTTGTTACGTGAAATTAAAATAAATCTAATGCATGACATTAAAAACTGATGAATATTTAGACAAGAAGTGGGTTTTACGATGTAAATTTTAAAAAAAAAGGATTATTGGAAACATTTCATTGTGTCTGAAAGTGAAACACTCGTCCCATTATTCTGGGAGGCTTTGACTGCACCACGTGAAATGTTCTGCAGTGACTGTGCTGTTCTATTTTTGCCTCCCTGCTCTCTTTGGGTATTGTTTTAGATCTTTTCAGCTGCACGGGAATGACAGAATCTGAACGCCTGCTGACAACCTTCACATACAGATGAAAGCTTTTGCGTTGTTATGAAAGTTTTCCTACTAGGGAAGGCAGAAAACTATCTAAAACTTTGTGTTTTCTCACTTTTCCAGAGTAAAGATATCGGCGTGCAGATGCACGAGGAGTTAGTGAAAGTCACCAATGAACTTTACACAGTGAGTTCTTCTTTGGTTTTTGTTGCTTCACATGTTTAGGGTGTGAACTGGCCTTATCAACTGAGCAACCTTTCAATGTTTCATTTCTTCCTTCTGCTGAAAAGACTCTGAAACAACAACATTTTATATTTTTTGTTCCTCTGAATTCCTGCAGCGTCTTGTTCCAGCCTGGACTTTGCAGTAGGGCTGCCACAATGAATCGACTAATTGACTATTAAAATAATCAACAACTAATTTAATAGTCGATTAGTCGTTACTATATATTATATGGAGTCAGAGTTTAGTAAAGTGGAAAGTTATAAAGGCATCATGCTAGCTTTTTGGACTATTTTGGCCTTTATTAACGTTTTTTTAAGACTATCTTGGAGGGATTAAACGTATTGTTTACGTTTAAACCCTCTGTTTTTATTTTTTATGCCTTCATGCTGTTTATGTTCATGTGTATATTTTATATTTCTATATTTTATTACTATTATTGTTACTTTGCACCAAGTGAGTAGCGCTCAAATTTTGTTGTACAATGTACAAGGACAATAAAGGCTATTCTATTCTATCCTTTAGCTAATATTTCAGTTGCATGCTAGCTATTTTGAGTAATTTAGGCTTTTTTTTTTTTTTTTTAGGCTAATGAGGAATTTAGCTAATATATCAGCTATTTTGGCTAATTTAGGATTTTCTCAGTTTTTAGGCTAATTTGAATTTTGGCTAATATTTCAGCTACATGCTAGTTATTTTGGCTAATTACATTTTTTTGCTTGTTTTTTAGGCTATTTTGGAGTTTAGCTAATATTTCAGCCACTTGCAAGTTAGCTATTTTGGCTAATTTAGGATTCTCTCAGTTTTTAGGCTAATTTGAAGTTTGGCTAATATTTCAGCTACATGCTAGTTATTTTGGCTAATTGCGTTTTTTTTTTACTTGTTTTTTAGGCTATTTTGCAGTTTAGCTAATATTTCAGCTACATGCTAGTTATTTTGACTAATTACATTTTTTTTCCCTTGTTTTTTAGGCTATTTTGGAGTTTAGCTAATATTTCAGCCACTTGCAAGTTAGCTATTTTGGCTAATTTAGGATTCTCTCAGTTTTTAGGCTAATTTGAAGTTTGGCTAACAGCTAATTATTTTGGCTAATTTAGGATTTTCTCAGTTTTTAGGCTAATTTGAATTTTGGCTAATATTTCAGCTACATGCTAGTTATTTTGGCTCATTACATTTTTTTTTACTTGTTTTTTAGGCTATTTTGGAGTTTAGCTAATATTTCAGCCACTTGCAAGTTAGCTATTTTGACTAATTTAGGATTCTCTCAGTTTTTAGGCTAATTTGAATTTTGGCTAATATTTCAGCTACATGCTAGTTATTTTGGCTAATTACGTTTTTTTTTTACTTGTTTTTTAGGCTATTTTGGAGTTTAGCTAATATTTCAGCCACTTGCAAGTTAGCTATTTTGGCTAATTTAGGATTCTCTCAGTTTTTAGGCTAATTTGAATTTTGGCTAATATTTCAGCTACATGCTAGTTATTTTGGCTCATTACATTTTTTTTTCTTGTTTTTTAGGCTATTTTGGAGTTTAGCTAATATTTCAGCCACTTGCAAGTTAGCTATTTTGGCTAATTTAGGATTCTCTCAGTTTTTAGGCTAATTTGAAGTTTGGCTAATATTTCAGCTACATGCTAGTTATTTTGGCTAATTACGTTTTTTTTTTTTTTTTTTTTTTTTTTTTTAGGCAATTTTCAGTTTAGCTAATATTTCAGCCACTTGCAAGTTAGCTATTTTGGCTAATTTAGGATTCTCTCAGTTTTTAGGCTAATTTGAAGTTTGGCTAGCTGCTAGTTATTTTGGCTAATTTAGGATTTTCTCAGTTTTTAGACTAATTTGAAGTTTGGCTAATATTTCAGCTACATGCTAGTTATTTTGGCTAATTTATTTATTTTTTGCTTGTTTTTTAGGCTATTTTGGAGTTTAGCTAATATTTCAGCTACATGCAAGTTAGCTATTTTGGCTAATTTAGGCACTTTCAGTTTTTAAGGCCAATTTGGCTTTTAACTAATATTTTATCTGACTTTCAGCATCTGTGGTTTTAGCTATTAATTTCAATCAGCTCAAACATCTTCAAATTCAGCTTGCAGCATTCACACTAGCATAATCCCAAGTAATGCTATATATCTAGTTTTTGGTTAGTTTAAAGCTAATGATGGTTAAGATGTGTGCTCTACATCCAGTTTACGCATGACCCGATCAGTCGACTATTAAAATAATGGTTTGTGGCAGCCCTACTCTGCACTTAGCCACAAGTAAACCTGTAACATTGACATACTTATATTTTCACATTTTTTTTTGTTGCTAATTAAATAAATTATATTTCAAATATATACTTTTGACATTATATTTCTTTCGGGGTGGTATCGACGGCGATTATAGTCAATAATTTTTAAATTCTATTCAACTCACCAGATTGAACACGGTTTACTTTAGTAATCTATATATATATATGTTTTAAAGATTTTGATGTTAAGCTGATACAGTTCACATACTGTAAAATGAGTGTGAAATTATATGAAACTTGTAGAGTCTTCCTATGAATTTTTTTTTAATTTAAAAAAATGTTCCCAGTAGTTTTTTAAATTATGATTATGAAGTTTTAAGCTCCGACAATTGTTCTGCTTCTCCTGGAGGGCGTTTCAGTCTAGCCACTAGGTGGCGATCACGCTTTAGCATTACACTTTTTTCAAGAAGAAGAAGAAAGAAAGAATAAGAAAAAAAAAACATGTTCTAGACCACAAATGGTTACTTTAAAAAATATATTTCTTTAAGAGTTTTGAAAATTCACCTGTGAGTTTATAAAGATGTTCATTTAGTCAGTAATGTATGTGTAGGTCAACCGAGTGTTAGCCGTACTTTGGGAAATCCCATTATATGTTAGCATCAAGCTAGCGACTTTAGCATTTTGCTTTAGATCGACTCTGCTAAAAATTTATATTTTTAACATTTTATGGTGGCATTTTTATGATGACGGAGTATATATTTAGAGAAAATTAAGCTTAAATTGTCAATTTCTGAGTATTTTTTTTTTAAATTCAAATTGTTGTGAATAGTTAACAGATGAAAAAATACTTTTGGAAAGTAGAAAACACGCTCTTTAGAATCTATGTCCTGAAAACAACTCTTTTTTTTTTTAAAGACCACTGTCAACGCTTAGAAAATCAATCAAAATATGAATTAAGTTAAAAATATGAAGCAAAATAAAACGAGAAGTCTTGTTCTGTTGAAATATGACGCACATGAAATCAAAAGTAGCTTTGAAAAACAGACACAACAGCAGCCATAAGGTTTCATGTAACATCACACGGCTCCAGTAACAGAACTCCTACTCTGATATTGATTTTTCCTGTCTTGGATTTATGCATTATTAAAAAGCTGTTTGCAGCTGCCACACGCGAAATAGAGAGTCGTGCACATTTCCTTGAAAAAAGTTCTAAAAGCTGAATCTTTAAAAATAATGTGGTTATTTTTTTGCCTCTGTAAACGAGGATACTTCTGCTTCTGCAAGACTGGATGTTTCTCTGCAAACTTAACATGGAGAAGATGTTTTTTCGCTGTCACTTTGTTACCTTCCTCCCTGATCGATCTCAGTGTCCGTTTTTGTCCAGGTTGCTAGGAAACTGAAATTTCAGAACAAGTAATGGTGAAGCAGATGTGTAATGCGGCTGAAAAATGTCAGTGGAATTACTGCTGCTCCTCTAAGCACAATGACTTGGCTCCACTCCCTTTTCATGGAACGCCAGGGCGTCCAATTAGTTCTCATGAAACATTTCAAAACTCTGTGAGAGGGTTTTTGTTTTTTTACACCAGTGATGCACTTGTTAAATTAATTATCTGTAATGTTTTTTTCTCCTGGCTGACCATAGGGCTTGGTTATGTTTTTTTTTTTTAGTAACTTATTTGCTGAAAATTAGGAAAAACACGTTTTAAATATGTGTTAAAAGGTTGGAAAACTCTGAAATAGTTCATACTGCAGATAAAAAAAGAAAGTATTTAGAATTAAATGTCAAACAGTTTTGTTTTGGTTACAGCTTTGCTTTAAATCGCTTTTTGTGTTAAGTGACAATAATTAAATTCAATACCCCAAAAGGGGCAAAAAAGTTGAAATAATATAATTAATATTTTTCAGTGTAATTCTTTTCAAACTCTATGAGGTCATGATGGTTATTTCTTACTGAAGTTCTGTTTATAAATGCTTTGATTTCTTCAAATATTCATGTGATGTTTTAGTAGGTTCTGGTTTGAGCTGTAACAACGTTTATTTTACTTCAAATTTTGCTTGTTTTGGTTAAAAACAGAATATTTGATTTTCTTTTATTCAGCATTAAAGCATAAAAAGCCATTCTAGGGAAACAATGGTCTTTAGAACACTTTAGTGTTCTATAGTATTTGTTCACAGTTTTAAGCATGTGGTAATAACAAGTCCCAGAATATCTATTTCAGCAAAATCACATCATTCACTAAACATTTTTGACATTTTGATCATTTTTAACAAGATTTTTTTAACTGCATCACTTTTAATAATAATGTTCATTTTATAAAAGAAATAACTTTTTCATTAAGCCACACGTGTTAAAGTCAAGGTAATTATTTTCGGCCCTTCAGATCGTTTTATTTTATTGTTATTATTAATGATCCGATGTTATCTGTCGTTGTTAACATATTGAAGCGACACTACGATTATGGAAGCTGAGAGATCAGTTAGAACATGAGTCAAAGTCAAGGCCTGGGGGCCAGATCTGGCCCCCGCGATAATTAAATTTGGCCCCCCAGAGTATTTGATATTATTAATATTATTATTATTATTATTAACGGCCTTATGCCATCTTGCTAACACATTTGAGCAAAGCTTCAATTATGAAGGCTTAGAAATCAGTTAGAACGTAAGTCAAAGTCAAGGCCCGGGGGCCGGATTTGGCCCCTGGGGTAATTATATCGGCCCCCGGGATCATTTTTTATTATTATTATTATTAATATATTTTCTTGTGTTGGGAACATATTGAAGCAAAACTATAATTATAGACTTTGAGAGATCAGTTATAATCTGATAAATCTGACATCAACAGATAAAATAATGAAGGCAAAAAAACAACAAAACACAGCAAAGAAAACGAAATGATTTGATCTGTTTTATCTCTTGGGTTATATATAAGTGTAAGTTTTCAGCTAAAGTGACGTAAAAGTTAAGAAGTTTGAGTTTTTTTCTTTTTTGTGTATTTCTCATTTGTATCATTTTGACAGAATACATTTTTATGGAGATTAAAATATCGAACGTTATTTAAGTTTTAAGTTGATTTATTGTAAAAACATATTCCTGCCTGTTTTTTTTCATATTTACGCTAAAAAATCAAATTTTTACAGTTTTAATATATATATATTTTTATTATTGTGTTCTGTTTCATACACAAACACAAAATGAAAATAAACAAAATAATAAAAAAATACAAATATAAGAACAAAAAAAAAAAGCAAATGTAGCTTTAGAGTGTTCAGTAAATGTTTATCCTGTTCGATTTAAGGTGTGTTTTGGATTTTAGCCTCTTGTGTGATTGAGTTTGACATCCCTGATCTAAGCTTAAACACTATTTATGTTTGATTGGAACTGATTTCAACATAATCTATATTCAAATTTTCATGTTGTGATTGTATCTGTTCTAGTTTTGATCTTGTTGTTACATTTTGACCATGGAAGTGTTCACGCTGTTCCAGGTGATGAAGACGTACCACATGTACCATAACGAGAGTCTGAGCGCTGAGAACAAGCTGAAGGAGGCCGAGAAACAGGAAGAGAAGCACATCGGCAAAGGCAACGACATCAGCGCCGGCCTCCTGCGTCACGCTCACGACGAGCGTCCACAGCGACGAAGCTCCGTGAGGAAGATGGAAAAGCTGAAGGAGAAGGTCTGCCTCCCAGGAGTCTCAATGCTTTTCTAATGGCAGCGTTGGAAGCAGAAAAGCAACTCCACGGCTGCCGCGTGGATATCGGATGTGTTGACTTGTTACGCGATACAAAATCAATGCGATGCGGCACGAATGCATTAGAAAGACGTTATCCGTCCCGCACTGACGAGATTGTCTTCTTTTTCTCCTCTAGAGACAAGCCAAGTACTCTGAAAACAAGCTGAAATGCACGAAAGCCCGGAACGACTATCTGCTCAATCTGGCTGCCACTAATTCCTTAGTGGCCAAATACTACATCCATGATGTTTCAGACATGATTGATGTAAGAACCCGTTATTATTATGGAGAGAAAACAGACTCACTCCGATTTGTGATTTGTAACTTATATTTATTTTTATTTTGTCTTCATGCAGCTTATGTTTATATGTATATTTTATATTTTATTACTATTATTAATGTTACTTTGCATCGAGTGAGTAGTGCTCAAATTTAGTTGTACAAGGACAATAAAAGCTATTCTATTCGATTCTATTCTATTCTATTCTATTCTATTCTATTCATATAATACGTTTTGTGCAAAAGTAAAAAAACTTACAAAATAAAATTTACACGTGCAAAAATAAAATTACAACAGTCGGAAACTAATGAAACACAAAAATCTTTTAAAAAAATCTATCGTGAGACTCTTTTCACGTCTCACTGATTCATCCGTGAGTGATACGTTCAAGTACTACTAGAATGCTCGTTCACCGTAGTTCTCTAAGTCTTCAAACTTCGATTGTGAATAATATCTGGTAAAACGACATTTTCCCACTTTCTTAAGAAGATATTCCTGATAATTAATATTAAAAGAGTCTAAATAAGCGTTTTTAAAACACTTATCCCTTTAAAAATAAGAATATTTCCAGATAAGAGCGCTTTCGATCGGTCGGTGCTGCCTGTAATCGCAGCGAACTCTGTGTGTTTACTCTATAAACGCCTCTTATTTTTAAAGGGATAAGTGTTTAAAAAACGCTTATTTAGACTCGTTTTATATTAACTATTGGGAATATCTTTTTAAGAAAGTGGGAAAATGTCAAGTTTGAACAGATTCACAATCGAAGTTTAAAACAGCTACGGTGAACGAGCATTCTAGTAGTACTTGAACGCATCACTCTCGGATGAATCAGTGAGACGTGAAAAGAGTCTCACAATAGATACTTTTTTTCTTTCTTTTCTTTATTTGCACATACATAAAATGCAATCACATGGATTACAATGACAAATAGAACTGAAATACATTCGTGCAGGAGAGAATGAGAAGACCTACACAGGACTTATAAAACCACCTCCCCCAAAACATAATCATGCAACAGAAACAGAAATGTCATGTTACATTTTACCCCATTGTCACTTTTTGACAAATATAATAAAAGTAAGCTTATTTTTAATTGTTTTTTAAATGTCTCTAACAAAGAAATAGATCTCAGAGTCCAGTTTAAATTATTTCAAAGTTTTGGCCCTCTGTACTATATAGTATTTTGATCAATGGTCGTTCTACAAAAAGGAAGATGGAAATCATCACAGCGTCTCGTTGGTTAAACGTGAACATCGGAAGAAAACATAAAAAAAATCAGCAAACGATGTAGGTAAAACCTTTGACCGACCCTTAAACATAAAGACACAGATGCAATATGTATTAATATTAAATATTGTTAATATTTTATATTTTTTGAATAAAGGAATTGAAGGAGATAATCTATTTGAATAACTAATGATTTGCAAGAATCTTTTTTGTAATAATAATAACTTATTTAGATATACTGTACACGTATTGCCCCAAATTAGATTACAGTAGATAAAATGTGGATAAATTAAAGTGTAGTACAGCTTCATCATGGAAGGTGTATTTATTATTAACTCATTTCCAATCTTTTTTACAAATATTTTGAGTATTCATGCATAACTGATGTGTTTTGTGTGCGTAAGAGGTGATCTGTACGTCTTTTTTTAATAATTTTTTTGTGTGTAATTAGTTTCAAGTTGTTGTAATTTTAGTTTTTTGCATGTGTAAATTGTATTTTTTTTTTATTTTTGCACAAAATGTATTATATGAGTTACAAATCAAGAGTTACGCATAGATCAGAGTGAGTCTATTTTCTCTCCGTATCTTGTTGCTTTGAATGAAGTAGAGAAACTTCTACTGTTTTGTTTACAGTGTTGTGACTTGGGGTACCATGCCAGTCTGGGCCGCACCATGAGGACCTACCTGTCTGCCGAATATAGTCTGGAAACGTCACGCCACGAAGGCTTGGATTTACTGGAAGGAGCCGTAGAATCTTTGGACATCAGAGGAGATAAGCTGAAGTTCATGGACACGCACAGTCAAATGTTCTGTCCGCCGGCGCGCTTCGACTATCAGCCTCACATGGGGGATGAGGTGAGCGTCCCGAGAGCGCCGCCACACCTTCTCGTGCTGGTTTCCTCGGTAAATCTCTGTTTCTGCTGCAGGTGTGTCAGGTGAGCGCGCAGCAGCCGGTCCAGACGGAGCTGCTGATGCGCTACCACCAGCTGCAGTCTCGCCTCGCCACGCTCAAGATAGAAAATGAAGAGGTGAGCGCCTCTTCTCTCAGCTCCTAATTATTAAAGGTCTAAAGGTTACATCAAAGGAGATGGGACTCTAAATAGTCTAAAAATAGTAATTTGCAAATTCATAGTTGGAAAACACATACTTTATAATTTGGTAGGAGTGGACGATATGGAATTTTTTATTTCACGATTTTGTTTTTTTCTTGCGATAACGATACATATCACGATATTAATCAAATAACTTATTGGAATGTAACGATTCATTCAAGCCTCGATTCGATTCACAGTTTTAGTCACGATTTTGTTTTTTTCTAATTTTTTTTTTTCAACACAATGAATTAAAGGTTTCAACTTGTCTGTTTTATGACTAACAGAAAGGATTGAACACAAATGAACAATTATGCACAATACTGAAGATACTCTGTTCATGGTACGCTCCGTGTGACGGACCGCTCCACACCCGGTTCAACATTTCAATGCATAATGGCAGCAGCACAATGACCAATCAGGGACCTGGATTTCGGAGTAGTGCGTGGACATAATAATAGCGGTTTGTGCCCGGTTGGATTCATGTGACACCCAGACAGACATTAAAGGAACAGAGTGGTGAAAACTAAAAAGCCTGGAGCAAGATTTGGGGGATTCGCTCCGCTTTGACATTTTGCTGCGGTTGTTCTCCCTGTTGTAGGTGGTGGAGGAATGCTAGTAAGCAGTAAAAACACAATAGAAGAAGAATCTCTTCCCCGCAGATAACTGCGTGTGCGCGCCGCTCCGGTGTGGAAACCACCTGCTGAGCACGTTCTTGAACGCACCACACACGGCCGGTGTATAAACACCTACACACTCACAAACACACTGTATAGGCGACTGCCTAGAAAGCTGTCAAATTGATTTTTTTACTTTGGTTTTGAGGCTCGTCTCTGTTAGACGTATTGTATGTGAGATGAAATTTGCACATAAAAAGTCTTTCTTCTGGCGACTTGACCGTCTATCTTCCTTATCTTGAAACATCCACAGTTTCCAGAGAGTCCTGGATCACATTATTTTCATCGTTAATGATTTTTTCTGTTCGTTTTGGCAGAAGTTTCTGAGACTCTGCTTTGGTTTTACCAGTTTGAACACTGCTGTATGCCATGTGATATGAGGAGATCTTCTTATATCCCTTTCCAGTTCGGTTACCTTTCCCCATAGATTTTTTAGCTTTCCCGATCACTCAGGATCCAGAGATTTAAGTTCAGCTCTGGATGAAGGATTTATGGGTCTGTTTGGACCCCAGAAAGTCCATTATTGATTACAGGTAAATGAGTCATAGGCGATGTCATGGTGACATTTAACTGTTATTGAATGTTTTCAGGGTATGAAAACTTTTGATCAGAGTCATTTGGAAGTTTCTGTTGTCATTGTGATTTAAAAAGAGTAAACTGAGTTTTTGACAATAAATATTTTCATCCAATAACTAACTATGAAAAAAAAACTTTTTTTTATCATTGATATTCTATGAAAAGTTACAGAGAAATCAACATTTCTTCTCTGGTATGTAGAACAAGTGTAATGCTACAGGTGTAATACCAAGCTATAACAAAAAAATATATTTACTCCTATATAATCCAACCATTAGAAATGAATATGTATTTACAGGCCAAACTGCAGAACCAAGAAACCAACAGAAAACAAGCATATTTTTGAAGGAAAATACACTCTCTGTGCAGCTTCTGAGTGATTTAAAAAAGAGATTTTCTTGCTTAAAAGTTGCTGTAGGTCAGTGAATGTTAAATGCAGAGCTGTCAGATCTTTTGGTTGAAGTTTCCAGGCCACGGTAGCAGGCTGTTGTGCAAAGCTGCTTTTTGTGGCGTGATCGGTGATGCTGCAGGTTTCTTCTTGTCTTTCATTTCCTGTTGCACCAGTTGCAGAGCCGTCTTTGTAGCTGCATCTAGTTTTCTTATCTGGTCGTGCAACTCGACTTGAATGAGACGGTGAGGTGGTTTTTTTTTTTTTTGGAAGGTGGAGTCTCACGACTTCACAGTCATTGGGGATTTAGGGTTTTCTGGAGGCGTCGGCCTGCTGCAGAGTCGCTCTGACCACCGTGGTGTTAGACTTCTGACAGGAACAAACATGTTCTGCAGATGCGTGTGCAACTGAACATCTAACACCAACTAGGTTTTTATTTTAGAATTAAAATTATGCAGTTTTTGGCCAAAATGATTTTTCTGCAGACACTCTTACACTCTCTCCCACTAGCTTACAGCCCCTTACAACACCTAGCTTAGTGTAGTGTAACCGTCTTCGTCTCTGCTCTGCGTTGTGTTACATTTCTTCGCGTGTGTTGCATCAATAAGCCACGTGACGCGGGAGGAATTTCATTGGAAGAGCATCCATTTATTCTGTTTATGAAAAAATATGGCGTCAGCATGTGCCGCGCTCCAACAGTGCCCAAACTAAAACATACAAAGTTCAAATTAACAAGAATTTAATATAAAGAAAAATATGTCCGCCACACTCACCTCTCCCAAATTAAGAAATCAGAAAAAGGGAAGAGGGAGGGCGGAGCATCAACTTATATTTGGGATCTGAAGGACCCTACTAGCATGCGACCCAACTGCCAGGTATAAAATAAAAAAATAAATAAAATAAATAAATTTTGTGTAATTATATTATACATTGTGAACCTGTTACAGTAGCAATAAAAAAATTAAAAAAACAACAAGCTATCTATTGTCTGCAAAACTGTGGTTATCTGCTCTTGATCCCAATTTGAATAAAAAATACTCATAAATGCAGTTTTAATCTTAAATAATTTTATATATAAGAGCATGTTTAAACCAGTTTTCATTGGTGTGGGTCTTTAAGCTTTTGGTAAAGTTGCAGATACTTCTCTTTATGAGGGCGACATTTTTTCCGATATATTAGCGGCGGGGGTTCTCTCTCCGTGGAAAACAACAGTTTGCGTCACTTCACTTCATATATGTCAAACTTATCGCTTCATCTTCTGAAACGGGTCTCTGCCTCTTGTTGTGGTATGAATCAGTCAGGCCTCTGTGACTCATTTTAAGGTCAACATATAAATTGTGCGTGTCATGAATATGGAGATGCACACACTTCCTGTCTGTCTGACATGGTAGAACTGCACATAATCTCGCATGTCACAATGCATCATGTTAAGATGTCCATTAGGCTAGAGTTCAAATATAAGGCTTTACTTGGTGTTTTACTGTATATATATACCTTTAAATCCACATATATATAAGATTTGAGATTATTTTGACTGTAAACGTTCAAATATTTGAACATTTTCTGTGTTTCAGGTGAAGAAGACTCTTGATGCCACCATGCAGACCCTTCAGGACATGCTCACTGTGGAGGATTTCGATGTGTCAGACGCCTTCCAGCACAGCCAGTCCACAGAGTCGGTCAAATCGGCTTCCTCTGACTCCTACATGAGCAAGGCTAACATTGCTAAGAGGCGAGCCAATCAGCAGGAGACTGAAGGCTTCTACTTCACTGTGGGTTCTCCTATTTTGTGTTGTGCACAAGTCAAAAACCTTCTTGACAATCTTTTTCCTTTTTGTCTATTTGATCTTCAGAAGTACAAAGAGTATCTGAATGGCAGCAACCTCATAGTGAAACTGCAAGCTAAGCATGACCTACTGAAGCAGACTCTAGGAGAAGGTGAGACTGGCCGACTGCAGGTGGAAAGGTCTGTTTTGGAAATGAACAACAAGAATCAAAGCAGCAGATAAACATGTCTAGACTGAAGTAATTTCCTTTTTGGAAGATTATCCAGAACATTCTGAGTAGACATCCTAGCAAAAAAAAAAATATATCTCTCAAAAAAACAAGTGAAGTAAAATCCACTTTGGTTACAGTGAGATGTGTGTGCTGCCTGCATGAAGTCACCACCCAGCTCCAACAGACTCCCTCTTTTGTTGCCCCTGGTTACATTTCTCACTTTGCACAGAGAGTACACAGGCTGTCCCCTTCTGGGGCTCTTGTGCTGTTTCTAGGGCGACCGCTGAATGACCGCTGCCTGGCACAGAGTCAGATGCAGCTTTGATGCTTTTCCTATTCACTTTGGATGAATAGTTGCCCCTTTTTTTTCATTGACACCCCTTTCTGTCTCCATCTGCTAGCTGTGTAGAGTTAGCCAGCAATTCATCCCGTTTGAGTACTTACTAGTTTATATTGATTAAAACTATTTTTTTGTTCTTTTTAGGTGAAAGGGCTGAATACGGGACGACAAGGTAATGCTGAATGTTGAAAAAAAAAAAAAAAAAAAAAAAAATTATTTGTGATAATGCAAGTGTGAATGCTGTAAACTGAATGTGGCAGCTGAAGATCCCAGAGCTGATAGCAGAAAATGTTAAAACTGAAAGAATATTAGCAAAATTAGCCCTCAAATTGGAAACTTTTGCCAAAACAGCTATCATAATGCTAAGATATTAGCTAAACTTCAAATTAGCCCCCCCAAAAAATGGTAACAAATGTAACTGAAAAAAATCTACTTTTGACAAAGCAGCTAGCATAATGATAAAACATTAGCAAAACCTCAGATTTGTGAAAAAACATTTTTAAACAGTCTAATTTAAACAAAAAGAAGCTAGCAGAATGCTAAAATATTAGACAAACATAAAATTATCCAAAAACTGAAAAAAGTCTACTTTTGATAAACAGCTAGCATAATGATAAAGCATTAGCAAAACCTCAGATTTGTGGAAAACATTTTTAAAAAGTCCAATTTTGACAAAAAAAAAAGAAGCTAGCAGAATGCTAAAATATTAGATAAACTTCAAATGAGCCAAAAACTGAAAAAAAGCCTACTTTTGACAAAGCAGCTAGCATAATGATAAAACATTAGCAAAACCTCAGATTTGTGGAAAACATTTTTAAAAAGTCTAATTTTGACAAAAAGAAGCTAGCAGAATGCTAAAATATTAGATAAACTTCAAATGAGCCAAAAACTGAAAAAAGTCTACATTTGACAAAGCAGCTAGCATAATGCTAAAATATTAGCTAAACTTCAAATTAGCCCCACAAAAAATGGTAAAAGTCTAATTTTGACAAAAGGAAGTTAGCAGAATGCTAAAACAAACATCAAATGAGCCAAAAACTGAAAAAGCTTCTTTTGACAAAGCAGCTAGCATAATGATAAAACATTAGCAAAATCTCAAATTTGTGAGAAACATTTTTAAAAAGTCAAAATTTTAACAAAAAAAGAAGCTAGCAAAATGCTAAAATATTAGATAAACTTCAAATAAGCCAAAAACTGAAAAAAGTCTACATTTAACAAACAGCTAGCATAATGGTAAAACATTAGCTAAACTCCAAGTTAGCCTAAAAACCTAGAAAATTGTCATAATTAGCAAAAATAATAAATAAATAAATACTAGCATGTTGCTAAATTGAAAGGTCATTTCCAACGCATCAAAAAAAAAAAGAAAGTCAGTAGTTGCCGAACATTTTAAAGATCGAATGGTGTCTGTAGTTGCAAGTATGCAGAAGGTCATGTGTTTAATTCTTTTCATAAGGGGCATATTTTCATTAACTTTTCAAAAACTATAGAGTTTGATACCAGAGTCTGATCGTTTTAATACCAAGATTACTGAAATTGCTGAAAGTTTGATTGAGTTTTTACATGTACAGAGAGTAGTTGGAGATTCATTAT
Source organism: Oryzias javanicus (assembly GCA_003999625.1). Taxonomy (NCBI): domain Eukaryota; kingdom Metazoa; phylum Chordata; class Actinopteri; order Beloniformes; family Adrianichthyidae; genus Oryzias; species Oryzias javanicus. Next base: position 30,349,469 of record CM012441.1, on the reverse strand, counting down.
AGTCTGAATGCTGTAAAACATTCTTAATAAATGATGTATAGGCTCTAAAATTTCTAATTTTAAAGCTTTTGACGGAAAATTTAAAAGCAAGTGTTCTGAATTTATTATTTTCGAGAGTGAGAAGTTTGTTTAAAACAGAAAGAAAGTATGCAGAAAAACATTCAAAGAAAAAAATACAAAACAGGAATCTAAATGAAAGAATCATAAAATTCACAGTTGCCATTCACTGTTTACCTTTATTTTTGCTTTTCATATTTACATTTGGCTGGCTAATTTCCTATAAAGTTATTCTGAATATTTACATATTTTGCCATTTTATTCATTCATTTTTCCCTCTATTCAAACACACTCAATGAGATGCTTTTGAAAATGTTTATTTTTCCCTCATTGAAGAATTATTTCAGGTGGTGTTATCTTGAATTGCTATTAATGCTCATCATATGTCAACCGTACGACCCCCCACCCCACCATCTCCCCAGGCCCCCCACTCTTCCCCCTAAACCCCAGCGAATCCGGAAGCCTAGACCTCAGTCCATTTTTAACCATAAGCTGTTTAACGGCAATATGGAGGCCTTCATCCAGGTATCAGCCCATCTGTGTCTGTCCATGAGCTCCACTGTCTTTCTAGCAGTGCTGGGGTGGTGATGGTGGTGGTGGTGGGGGTAGTGGGGGGGTCTTTTGCCTGTATTCACTCTTTCACCCCGTCTCACACTTTCCGCCTGCTCCGTGCCTTGTCTTCACAGCGATAGTGAAACTGGAACCAACTTCCTGGTTCTTTTATTTTGGAAAGTCTGTGGCCCTTCCTGTAGAGGCAGGAAAGGTGAGGCAAGTTCAGCCAGAGCGCTTCGTAAAATAAAAGTTGGAAAAATAAATAACATGGCGGAGTCCTTGTCCTGTATTGATTTTTTTTCTCCTTTCCCGCCTTTCCTGGATCTACAGGGACCCACATACCTTCCAAAATAAAAGAATCAGGAAGTTAGTTACAAAACCTAAATATTGAGATTTCAGACGTTTTTGTACGTATTTTCAGGCGCCTAGACGTTTAACTCTTTAACACTGGAGCTCCAGCATTTGAGTTCTTTGATTTGCTGTAATTTTTGAATTGTTGATCAACGTAATGAAGAAAAAAAGCGGGAAAATATCTGCTGTGAACCGGAGGTGAAGCGGATCCCTTCGCAGCGCTTTGGGTGTGAACCCGGCGTCGGGGTTTGACCCTTTAAAATCAGAACTCCAGTTTTTATGTCCTTTGATTGACTGTAATCATTTAAATTATTAACACGATCAACGTAATTCCAATAGATTCTGAAGGAGATAAAGGAGCCTGTCAACCATCGCGGAAAAATAAGCGTCTGGTGTGAACTGGAGGTGAAGCAGATTCACACGCTCCATAATGAGAATCTACTGGAATTACGTTGATCGCGTTAACAATTTAAAAATTACAGTATTTGGAAGATTTTGTGAGTAAGATTAAGCGTCACAGGTGTTAAAGGGTTAAACTGTTTTTTTCGTTTTTAGATTAAAGAGAGTTTTATTGACATTTGTACATGTTAAGGACCGAGTACATTAGAATTTTTCTTGGCTGCTCTCAGGTCAGAGTTATTACAAAATATACAAACACAACAAAAAAACAACACAATAACCACATGTAAAGAAAATAGAAAAATACTAAATAATAAAATTACAAGAAGACATTAGAATAAGTGGATTACTAAAATAATACACGCTGTAAAAACTTGTTTTAAGAAAATCCGTTTATATTCAGCCTTTCCAAGAAAGAGAAACGTATCAAGTTTCTCAATAGAAAAACAATCTTAGTTTGAGAAAATGTGGCTCTCTGATTCAAGAAAAATTAAATGTTTACATTTTAAAAAGTAATCACAAGTTCAACTACTTCATTTTGACAGATTTTTGAGCGTTTACAAAAAAAAAAATAATTCATGTCAGTATTCACAGGTACAACTTTGATTATTATAAAGCAGATTTTCTATTTTTGAACAAATTAAAAGTTGTTAGGTGCACCTTATGGTTTTGAAAAAACACTAAGGGTCACTTGATTAGCTCTGATTTATTTTGGTTGCTCAGAGTTACAAATTTCTCACTGAAATTTCTCACTTTTTGGCATAAGTGACATAAGGTGTTTTTTATTTTGAAAGGTAGTTGTGAACTTCTGTCAAAATTTAATAAAAGGCTAATATTTTTTGTGTCTATTTATGTTTTATTTATGTATAAAACAATAGTTTGTTTACATTTATCATAACATAAATACAAATCGGTCTGCTGTTTCTTTAAAGAGTGGATTTAGACTGTGACTCCTACTTGGTTGTTTGTGAGAAATCGATTGCAGACTTCTGTTCTATACGGAGCTAATTTGGGGACAATATTATTTGAAAACCAAATCAAACAATGTAAAAAAAAATATTTGTGTTTGTCCAAAAGGTACAAAACTTTTTGCTATTCTAAAAAAAATAATTATTATTTTCAGCTGGAAACGTTTTTTTTTTTTTTTTTAGGTTTCAAAACTCAAAATTTCAATTTAAATTCAAAAATTTTCTTTTTACTTTCAACTCTTTTTTTCGTTTTTGAATATGAAAATTTCAGCTTTCAATAGGCATGAAAAACGCTTTTTTTCAGTGATATGAACATTTTTTTTAACAACAACAACTATTACACAGTCCTGCAAAGTGATTCTAAGATCAATAAATATCAAATGTGGCACTTTTATCACTTTTATTTGTCTGAAAAACCAACCTAACCGACTCTGCTAAAGTTGCTCTGCAGTAGGCTGTCTTTAGGCTCCGCCTCCATGATACGGACCAACAGTTCCAGTCTGCAGATCTCTTCTAGAATAATGATTTTAAGGCATTTGCCCCTTCAGTTATCTGCAGCATCGTCCTGGGTACAATAACGTGTCATCACACCAATGTTGGGTCTTCTCTAGATATCTTGTCGTGTAATTAGATTTTCGCTCCGTGTCCCGTGACATTTTCCATTATGTCTGTTTTCCATGTTCCCAGACGTTATTAATGCCCACGTGTGAATTAAAACAGAAACACTTCACGCAGGAACTAGATTGCGAATAGTTTGGATTTATGAAAATAAAAACTGTTAAATATACTGGTCTAAATTGAGACGCTAAAGCAGAATTTTAGGACACAACAAAATAAAGCAAAACGACATCATTGTAACAATGATAAATGCTGCGTGTCCCCCGTCATGGCGGCTGTGGAGAAGCCTAATCCGTCTCAGCCTTCCACCCTGAGGCCACGTACTCATGCCCGACAAGGCACAGATGCTTAGGATTTTTCATTCCAGGCCTCGTCTTTCCTCCCTCTGTCTCTCCCACTAACCTGTTGTGGTTGTTGCCTCTGTTTCTTTCCCGTCTCCGTGCCTTACCGCTCTCTGCCCAGGGGAAGACGGAATATCCGTGCCAGGAGTCAGGTACTCGGCCTCGCGGCAAGGCGGGAAGCTTTGTTCTCTGTGTTCATGTCTGTGCGTCTGTCCTGTCGACTTTTCTGTTGGAAATGCTCTATAGTGGTGCTAAATTCAGTTTTCTGTGCATACTTAAAGTCCCACTCTGACGGATATTATGTTTTTGTTTTTATTTAATTGTTTTTTGTGACATTTTCAGTTATGAATGTATAAAATGACATTTCTGAGTATTTCTTTATTTAAATTGTTGTGAATCAGGAGCAGATGATGTCGATAAAGAGCTTATTTGAGACATAAAAGCTCCAAACTCTCAGTGATGTGGAGGAGAAGTCACAACTCACAGTTTTTTACACTTTGGCTAAAAACTGCATATTTATAATTAAAAGACCACTGAGAAGGTTTGAGTGGGACTTTAGTATTATTTTAGAATGATTAAAAGTATGAACCTATTTTCCAGCTAACATCTTGTTCATTGAATATTTTCTAAATTTCCAAATATAGTGTATATCTAAAGCAGTGATTGTGTTTGTAGGAGTCGGGGCAGCCCATACCTTTGGTGGTTGAAAGCTGCATTCGATACATCAATCTTTACGGTAAGGCATCATTTGTCATTTATGCGTTACAGTTCTTATCATTACGGCCCGCAGCAGCACTGCAGTCACTGACGTATTGGTTTTGCAATGACGAAAATAATGAAAGAACACAAAAAAGTCCCTAAAAGACCTCAAAGGAAAGAAATAAGCCCAAAAAGATGACATGACATGTGGTAAAACACAAAAGCACACACAGCCCTAACTGCAAAAACTTCTGTTTTGTTTTTGCAATATTTATCATTCTTCTTCTTTGTTTCTGGAAGTTTGAGAGAAATTTGCACACACCTTGTACCCGGCGAAAAGAAATTTTTAATATAGTGACATCAGACGATGACATCATCATGGTGAGCGAAACCATCAAAAAAATGAAATGAAAGTTGAAATGAAAAAAAAAAAATTCAAAATCCACTAACAAAACCAAAACACGTGTCAGGGGAAGATTTAAACTTAAAATGGGATCCCCGCTACTTTTTACAAAATTTCACAAGCATGCCGCCAGCTTAAAGGGGCCATATCATGATTTTCTTAAGTCTTTCAGAGTAAACTAAATCCATATATTTGATCATATATTAACTTTGGAACATTCATTAATTCTTTTTTTGGCCATTTTGTCCCTTTCGGGGTCGTGGGGTTCCAGAGCCTAACCCGGCTACTGATGGGCGAAGGCAGGGCCACCCTGGACAGGTCGCCAGTCTGTCGCAGGGCCTCAATCACACACACACATTCCCTCTCACACTCACACCGAGGGGGAATTTAGAGTCTCCAATTAACCTATGAAGCATGTTTTTGGACGGTGGAAGGAATCAGAGTCTCCGGTTAAAAACCGATTCTGGTAAGAAACATGAAAGACTTGGACCAATATAAATGACAATGAACAATGATCATGAACAACAGCAATGACTCTGACATGTTGCTCCTTTTGTTTTGTTTGATTTGTATCTCTTCTCTTCTGAGAAACTTGGTTGTTTGCAATATTACCTTTAGATAGTTGTTAAATGACAGATTCATTTGATACTCAAGTATTTTCAAGAGTTAGCTGTTCAGAGCACAGCAATTATGATTTTGACAGCGATGTGGATCCAGAGCCTCATGTTTTTAATCTCATAAAAGACTCGTGTAGATATTACACAGATGAACAAATACATGATACTATTGAACTAGCAAAGACATTTTCATTGATTCATTTCAACTCTAGAAGTTTATACAGGAACTTTGCTAAAATCATTGATTGTTTGGATGCATTTAAAAGTAAATTTAAGCTAATTGCACTATCTGAAACATGGATAAACAATTGGAAAGTGGTTGACCTTAATATAAATGGTTACAATTTATATGTTAACAACAGGATAAATAGAAGTGGAGGAGGAGTGGCTATCTATGTGGACAGTGACTTAAAATGTAGACTAGTGGAAGGCTTAACTTCAGTAATTGATGACCTAATGGAAAGTGTTGCTATAGAAATAGAATTTCAAAAAGGTAAAAATATTACTGTTATGTGTGTCTATAGGAAACCAGGTTCAAATGTGGAAACCTTCACAGATAGCTTAGAAAACCTTTTGAATGGATTAAATGAAAATAAAACATTAATTATCTGTGGGGATTTTAACATAGATCTACTAAAAATAAATACTAATAAACAATCATCAGATTTTTTGGATGCATTGTACGGTAGAGGGTTGTACCCATTAATCACAAGACCAAGTAGAATTACTACGACCACTGCAACGTTAATTGATAATATTTTTACAAATGTACTGGACAAAAATATAATTAGTGGTTTAGTAATAAATGATGCAAGTGATCACCTACCCGTTTTTGCAACATTTAATTATCAATTACCCCAAAAGGAACATTTTAACCACCTTAGATATAGAAGAAGCCAGACAGAAGACGCAGTTAATGCATTCAGAAGTGACCTGTTAAAACAAGACTGGAGGGACGTTTATGTGAATGATGTAAATTGTGCTTATGGGTTTTTTCTTGGTTGTTATTTAGCCCTGTATGATAAACACTGTCCAAAAGTTTTATGTCAGAACAAACAAAAAAAAAATAGAAAACCTTGGATAACGAGGGGCTTACAGAATGCATGTAAAAAGAAAAATAAACTTTACAAAAATTTCTTAAAATTTAGAACAGAGGCTTCAGAAATACAATACAAGGTGTACAAAAACAAATTAATAAACATTTTGAGAAAAGCAAAAAAGGAATATTACAACAAAGTTTTAATTGAAAATAAGAACAATATTAAAACTACATGGAATATACTAAACAAAGTAATGGGAAATAAAAAAGGATCTGTAGACCTCCCAAAATATTTCATAAAGGGTCATAATATAATAAAAAATATGGACACAGTGGTCAATGAATTTAACTCTTTTTTTGTAAATATAGGCCCCAACTTAGCAAATGAAATTACAAAAGCCCAAGGAAATTTGACAGGAAGTCAGAAAAGAGAAACTAAGATGATGCAGTCGATGTATCTATCAGAGGTGGATGAAACAGAGATACTCTCTGTGGTTCAAAAACTAAAAAATAAAACATCAATTGATAGTGATGGTATTGATATGAAAATTACAAAAAAGACCATTGATTGTATTGCGAGGCCACTATGTTATATTTTTAATCTCTCTTTTAAAACAGGTGTTTTCCCAGAAGCTATGAAAACTGCTAAAGTTATTCCAATTCATAAAACAGGTGACAGACATTCCTTCAACAACTATAGACCAGTATCACTACTTTCACAATTCTCTAAAATATTAGAAAAGCTGTTCACTCTCAGACTGAATTCTTTCATTGAAAAAAATAATCTATTAAATGACTATCAATACGGTTTTCGGACAAACCGTTCAACGGCCTTAGCCATGATGAAAGTAACAGAAGATATTTCAACTGCAATTGATGAAAAGAAACACACAATAGGATTGTTTATTGATTTAAAAAAGGCATTTGATACTGTTGATCATTCTATTTTAATTTCAAAGTTAAACCTGTTTGGGGTCAGAGGGGTGGTTCTTAACTGGTTAACCAGCTATTTGCATAAAAGGCAACAATATGTACATTTTATTGGTCATTCTTCAAAATGCATGAATATTGAGTGTGGTATCCCACAAGGATCAATACTTGGCCTATTCTTTTTCTGTTGTATATAAATGATATTTCTGAAGTCTCAAATGTATTGAGACCTGTTCTGTTTGCTGATGATACAGCCATGTTTTGTTCAGGAAAAAATTTAAATCACTTAATAGAAAATATTGAAATTGAACTGGTCAAACTTAAATATTGGTTTAATAATAACAAGCTTTCATTGAATTTAGAAAAGACAAAGTTTATGGTTTTTACTAATAAAAAACAGGAGGAGGTAAAACTATCAATTGATGGAGTAACAATTGAAAAAGTTTCTGAGTATAGATTTCTTGGGTTAATTTTGGACAAAAAGTTGTCTTGGAAGCCACATATATCATATATCAAAAGTAAATTGGCCAAAATTATATTTGTTTTGAATAACATTAAGTACTACATATCATGTCACGTATTAAGAATGTTATACTGTTCAATTGTACTGCCTTATTTCACTTACTGTGTTGAAGTGTGGGGTAATACGTATAAAACTCATTTAACACCATTACATCTACAGCAGAAAAAGGTGATTCGAATAATTCATAAAGCTGGATACACAGAACACACGAATGCTTTATTTGTGGAGTCAAGATTGTTGAAATTTGAGGACATAGCAAAACAGCAAACTTTACTTGGGATGCTTAAAGTTAAAAACAGAGAGATGCCAGAGAGTCTGAAAAAATTATTTGTTTTCACCTCAGAAGATGAAAATCACAGGAGGAAATATGATTTTAAGTTTCCAGTCGCTCGCACTGCCTTAAAGCAGTCATGTTTTTCTTTTGTTGGAGTAAAAGTTTGGAATGCTCAACAAGACGTTTTGAAAAGTTGTACTAACAAAATATTATTTAAAAAAATATTTGTAAAGACGAAAATTGAGGAATATGTAATGTGTACTTAGTGTGTGGGGACATGCGCTAAAAGCCATCTGGGATTGGTTTTTTTTTTTGTTTTTTTTTTGCTTTATGTTTTTTTTTTAGGTGTAATATAGGGGCAGCAATTAAATAAGAATTTTATTCTTCTTACTGCTCCTTTCCTGTCATGAAGATATGTGGACCTTCAACGTGTACTGAATATGTTAATGTAATGCTGTCTTCATGAATGGAATAAAATAAGGAATAAGGAAAAAACCCACACATACATGGAGAGAGCTCCCTTTTCCACCAGGAAATAGTCTGCTCCCTTTCTCCACCAGCAAATAGTCTGCTCCCTTTCTCCACCAGCAAATAGTCTTCTCCCTTTCTCCACCAGGAAATAATCTGCTCCCCCTTTCCACCAGGAAATAGTCTGCTCCATTTATCCACCAGGAAATAGCCTGCACCATTTCTCCGCAAGGAAATAGTCTGCTCCCCCTTTCTACCAGGAAATAGCCTACTCCCTTCCCCCTGCCATTTCTCCAATATCCCCCGTCATTTTCCGTCTTTCTCTGACATGTTCAAGATCCACCCCATCATGTCGAGCAGATTCCTCTCTGGAAGTTTCTTCATAAAGTTTCATGAATGTTTCTTGACCATCGCTGCTCTGACTCACAACAAAGACAGCCGGCGTCTGCACGAGTGTGCACGCGCGTGCACGCGCTGGGGGTTGGGAGCTCGCAAAGCTAGCCGGGCCACCGCTTTGTGTTTGCATTAGCCTGGGGGCGGAGCAGACTCTTTCTGAAAGGGGGCGGTTCTCAACTTGTGACATCAGCATGTGAGGACTAGGGTTGGGCACCGAAGTTCGGTTCCAAGTAGGAACCGTTATGATTTGCGCGGTTCTACCGAAACCGAAAGATGCGGCTGCAAACGGTGCCGGATTTCGGTTCCAAATTTCATTGAAGTTTCATTTGTCTGTGGACATGTCAATCACTTGTAGTCCCTTCTGATTTTTTACGATTCAGCCTATCTATTTACTTTCTTGTTGTTTTGAGATGAGTGTGTACTCCAACTTCTGCATCTCAGCTTGTTACGAAGCTGGGGGGGGCGTGTGCATGTGAGGAGCAGCGCGCTCTGAGAGGAGCAAGAGAGAGAGAGAGAGAGAGCGCGTGCTGCGGAGAGAGAGAAAAAGGCGAGGGAAAGGAAAGGGGCTGAGCGCGCGCACGTTAGCGTGCGGAGAGTTGTTCTCGAGTTTGTCTGCAAGTTAAAGTAATAAAAGTTCAGTTCCTCTACAATAGCTAAGTGTAATTATTCGGCTTCTCATGATCCAAAGAATCTGATGATCCAGAAAGCTCGGCTCGGCTCCGCCCACCACCACAGCGGGTCGTCATCATCTGCTGCGCTTTGCAGCCGTGTGATTGACATTTATCTTCCGCCTTATTTTATTGAAATAACATATTGCTTTTTGCCCAAAAACAACTGCAAATAAATGCCACATTCCTGATTTAATTTAATAAAAGGTCAGGCTAAAATTTCAAGGACGTTTAAGTTTATTTAAGACGGAGTTTTATATTATGCTTTATATTACGTGCGCACAGCTGCACGGCAGGAGGGAGTCTGCGCTTGTTTGAAGCCGTTCTGCTTTGGATTTAGGAAGATAAAGGCATTATTTTGTATTACTGAAGTACCGCAATAAGCACCGAAAGGGAACCGAAACCGAAAAATTAAATAATGCGAGCGCATTTTAGTTCATAAAACTAATTAAAAGAGATAAAGTAAATGTCGTCCATTCTTTTCTTTATCTTAAAGTATTTTCTAAACCCTCTTGAAGGATGTTTGCTTGACATGTTTCTAAATCTCTGATTCGCTCCTTTAACTGTGTCCGGGTTTTTTGCCGTGAAACTCTTTGACCTTTGACCTTTTCCCGGGTTTGTGTCCGTGCAGGTCTGCAGCAGCAGGGCATCTTCCGAGTTCCAGGATCTCAGGTCGAAGTCAACGACATTAAGAATGCATTTCAGAGAGGTCAGCTCCGGGTCGATTGATTTTAAATCCTGTTTTTACTCACCTGAAATCCACGGCAGAAATCTTAAGTGGAAATAAAGTGCCGGTGTGACACGCGCCGCCCCGTAATGGACATGTAAACCACTTAATGCATAAAACACTATGATGGAGTCCTTGTAAATGGGGAAACATAACTGCATTATGACTCTCATTAGAAATGCACACACACACACACACACACACACACACAGGAGCTGTCACTTCAGAGTGAAAGTGCTGAATGAGTGATGAGTGGACTCAGAGTTTGGCCGGTCTGCAGGAGAGGATCCTCTGCTGGACGATCAGGCGGATCATGACATCAACTCTGTGGCTGGAGTTCTGAAGCTCTACTTCCGGGAGCTGGAGAACCCCATCTTCCCTAAAGAGCGTTTCATCGACCTGATCTCCTCCACCAGTAAGTCACTCCTCTGGAGAACGTCTGTAACTTAGACGCTTGTATCAAAGCCTTCTTGTTTTCTAGAGCTCGACTCGGGCGTCGAGAGAGCTCATCACATCCAGCAGATAATCGTGACTCTTCCGCGGCCCGTCATCGTCGTCATGAGATACCTGTTTGCTTTCCTAAACCAGTAAGTCTCTATGTCACGTGTGTCAAAGTCAAGGCCCGAGGGCCGGATCCGATTAAGTTAATTTATTCTTGAATAAAATTCCTGCCTTTTTAATTATTCATAATTATGTTAAAAAGTTATGGTTTTAAACTTAAAAAAAGTGGAATTTTGCAAGTTGTTTGGACTATTGTGTCATTTGATAACATTTTTTAGGCTATTTTGGAATTTAGCAAATATTTCAGCTACATACTAGCTGTTTTGGCTAATTTAGGCTTTCTTAGGATATTTTAAAAGGTAACTATTAATATTTCGGCTAGCTGTTTAAGCTTACCTAAATTTTTTTTATTTAGTTTATTTAGTTTTCACAGCAAAAAGGGTAATTTGGCATTTATATCAGCTTCAGAATTTTTATCAATTTCAGTGTTTTTAGGTATCTACTTCAGTGTTTTCAGCTATCAGCTTCAGCATTTTCAGGCAGCAGCTTCAGTGTTTTCAGCCATTAGCTTCAGTGATTTTAGCTATCAACTTCAATGTTTTCAGCTATTAACTTCAGCGTTTTCTGCTATCAGCTTTAGCGTTTTCAGCTGAGCATTTTAAGCTATTTGCTTCAGCATTTTCAGTTATCAGCTTCAGTGTTTTCAGCTATTAGCTTAGCGTTTTCAGGATTGGTGTTTTCAGCTATGAACTTCAGCGTTTTCAGTTACCAGCTTTAGTCTTTTCTGCCACCAGCTTTAGCGTTTTCAGCTATCAGGTGAGCATTTTTAGCTATTTGCTTCAGAGTTTTCAGTTATCAGCTTCATTATTTTCAGCTATTAACTATAGCGTTTTCAACCATCAGCTTCAGTGTTTTCAGCTATTAGCTTTAGCGTTTTCTACTATCAGATTCAGCATTTTTAACTATTAGCTTTAGCGCTGTCAGCTATCAGCTTCAGTGTTTTCAGCTATAAACTTCAGCATTTTCAACTGTTAGTTTTAGCTTTTTTAGCTGTCAGCTTCAATGTTTTAGTTATCAGCTTCAGTGTTTTCAGCTATTAGCTTCAGCGTTTTCAGCTATTAGCTTTAGCGTTTTCTTCTTTCAGCTTGAGTGTTTTAGCTATTTGTTTCAGTCTTTTCAGCTATCAGCTTCAGTATTTTTAGCTATTAGCTTTAGCATGTTCATCTATTAACTTCAGCGTTTTCAGCTATCAACTTCATTTTTAGCCAATAATTTCAGCATCTTCAACTATCAGCACTAGCATATTTAGCGGCCAAATTCAGCTTACATCATTCACACTAGCATTATCGCTGGTAACGCTATACATCTAGTTCATAGTTATGTTAAGAAGTTACAGTTTTATTGTCTTAGAATTTTAATTTCAGAATGTTCAGAAATATTTATTCTGTCCGGCCCGCGACCTAAGCTGTGTTTTGGATTTTGGCCTCTTGTACGGTTGAGTTCGACACCCCTGCTCTACGTGTTCTAGCTCACGCTGGCGGCGCTTTAGCTTTATCTCCAACCGCTTTTGTGTCTCCAAGTCTCTCTCAGTACAGCGACGAGAACATGATGGACCCGTACAACCTGGCTATCTGCTTCGGCCCGACCCTGATGCCCATCCCGGACGAGCAGGATCCCGTGGCCTGCCAAGCGCACGTTAACGAGGTCATTAAGACAATCATCATCCATCATGAGGCCATCTTCCCGTCCCAACGAGAACTCGAAGGACCTGTTTATGAGAAGTGCATGGCAGGGGTGGAAGAGTACTGGTGAGCGGACAGACGCACGGCACAAAACATGTTATTACTATGTATTAGTGTAGAATGACCTGTGTTAAGAATGACTTTTTCTGTCTACTAAAAATTACTCAAAATGTTCCTAAGAAAAATCCAAGGACCAGGTCTCATCGATCACAGTTGTTTATTACACTTTTGCAAAAGGGGAAAATCTCACAACACACAACCGGACCGAGTCACGTCCGTGAGAGTTTCTCAGCAAACTCCTCCCAGGCCAACACCTTTATACTCCTTCCTGTGTCAGGAAGGACTTCCTGTGTCAGAGGTGGGACTTCCTGTGTCTGATGTCACAAATCCTCAGCCCATGTGGGCCAGGCGAATCACCTAGGGGGAGGGGGAGGGGTTGCTTCAAGACACACACACAGATCCACACAATTCTGCCAATTAATATTCTTAACAGTTCGGCCCTGTTGTGGGTCTTGAAGCACACGAGCTCACAACAGCAATCCTGAAAACATCAGTTTCAAGTCTCCTGCATGAACAGTTTTAACCTAAAACATCATTAACAGATTTTTCTGTTCCAAGCCCGTGAAGGGGCGAAAACCCAGTGGGAAAAAATTCCCCCTCGTCCCACTTAAGGTGCGAACACTTCAAAAGCCACGGGTAGCTAAGAAAAGCAGGGACTATAAAAATGTACTTCAAAAAACATACTTTGAAAAATACATTTATCATCGTCATCATCAGAAACATCATTGTCACCAGCCTGCAAAAGATGTACCATAACTTGATTGTAAGTGAAATCAAAATAGAAGAAATAAGGGTCTTGTACGCCCCAAACATATTTAACCAACCGTCCCACATGGATGTATCAACACCTGAATGTTCCTTCATTTTATTGCTCAGACTACGCAGTCTTCTTACGGCACGAGTGAGAGTTCCATCAGCAGCTGTGTTGTTTTGGATGAAAGTGCAACACTCAGCTCCAAAGACGACACGGACTCCGTTCTTCTCAGCCAGGATCATGTCAGTGGCAATGCGGTTCTGGAAGTCCATAAGTTGTGGTTCTTGTTACCTTCTTCACAATCTTGAGTTGGTTGTGGTAGTTGTCACAGTTCCACACAGGAAGCTACAGCTGGATGCAGAAATCGTCATTGCTCTGGGTTTTGTGACCTACTGTAAGGAGCTGGGGTAGGAGATCAGTTGGTTTCTTCAGCACCCAAAGGTTTTGGTACCGGGCGACTTCCACTCCTACCCATCCTTCAGAGGTACCAGCTTCTTGCAATGGTTCTGGTGGGTCCAAGTGGCTCTCTCAGCGAACTTCACAGCAGTGGAGGTGGTCAGCTGGACAGTGAAAGGATCTCCCACAGCGGGGTGCAGCCCAGGTTTTTCTTTTGATCACCTTGATCAGGATCTGGTCACCTGGCTGCAACAGCTCCACCTGTGGGGAACAAGGAACATCTGGCAGATTATTTGTTCTCGACACTTCTTCACTTTGCAACAATTCTCTCATCCATTCTGCTGTTTCTGTGGTTAGTTGGTTGATCAACAATGTGTATGTGCAGGTGTTTTTGTGTGCATGCGTGGATGAAGATCTGAGTGAGTGTGTGGGAGTTGTCCTTCGACTGCAGGCACAAAAATGTAACAACCAAGTGAGAAATAACAAAACACAAAGAAGACTTAAAAGTTCTGTTAGTCAAGGTTAGTCAAAGTCACACAACAGATTAAAAAAAATAATTAAAAACTTAAGGGAACAGAATTAAAGAAGGACCTTATAAAAATTGAAATGGAATATTTAAGTGAAAATGTAAGGGGAAATAAAAGTATAATAAAATGAAATTCAGAGGAATATTCAAGAGAAAATGTAAAAATAAGATTTTTTATTTTTATTTATTTAATTATTTATTTATTTAGTTATCTTATTTCATTTATTTGTTTATTTATCTTTAATTGAAAAGGGAGATTTAAATGCTAGGAATAGCAGTTCAGGAAATACACATAGACATTAAACACGCACACACACACTGAGACAAGTTCCATGCACATACAGCCACACCCTTAGACACAGACAATGTTGCATGCACTCACACTATTTATGGCCAAACACATTCAATTTTTCGTACGAAATTATTTTACTTTATTTACCCAATATCCAGTTTTCTTCTATGCAATTTTATGAGCTCAGTTATCCACAAACCTTAAATTTCACAGCTAAAAACAATAAGTCTCCACCGTCAAAGCCCCCTTCATTCCCCCTTTCAGAACGGCCCTGCAAGCAACCTCCCTCCTGTCCTGCGGCCTCTACAATTAGCTTAGCTAGCTCAACCACATGAATTCCTTTGTCCGGTAGCCTAGCTTAGCTCAGCCACATGGTCTTTTGTCTGGTAGCTAGCGTTTTTCCACGTGTCTATTCAGTTAGCTTAGCAACTCCACGAGGCCTTCTGTTAGCGTCTCCACGTGGATCCCTCTTTGTTCATGTCAGTTAGCTTAGCATCTGCACCTGGCCTACTAGCTTAGCTCGGCCCCGTTCTTTGTTCGTTCCTCCACAGTCAGCTTCCCCCACGGTGTTTTTCCCTTTTTAAATGAAAATAAAACCTCTTTAACAAAACTTATCCTCAGCGCTTTACCATATTTCACTATTTCACTCTTAAATCACTTCTTATTTTCCCGACAAAGACCTTTTTTTTTCCCACAAAACCTTTTATTCCGTCTAACCAACCTATTGTCGACAAACACGTACAACTTTTCATTGGTGCCTGCTGGCGATAGAGTTGATTTAAAATTACTTCTGCCAATGAATGCTTTTTCCCACGCGCATTCCTGCGGACCTGATCGATTTCTAATCGACGATTACGTACAATGTACCTTAGCGACCGCTAAAAATATTACCATGTACATTGGCAACCGCTGAAAATATTACCGACCAAAATGCTCCTGTGCCGCGAGCGGAGAACGGACCCGGCGATTGTATTCGACAACCCCCCTAGGATTTAAAAACACTTTTTCTGATTCACGTTTCTTATGCCTTTTAAAACCTTTTATTAGACTGAATCAATGACTGACCTGGTCCGATGGCCCTCAGGAGACGTCACCGCCTTCGGAGGGCTGCAGCAAGACGATCCCTAGCGCCGGCCTCGGGCTCAAACGTCGTGTCCGAGGTCTTTGTTACGGATCCCGATACCGGTCACCGCCCTGCAGGAATTCGGCTCTCGTCCCGCGCAGTCCTTCGTCGACGGATGTTGTCTCCCGGGTTTCGGCACCAACTGTTAAGAATGACTTTTTCTGTCTACTAAAAATTACTCAAAATGTTCCTAAGAAAAATCCAAGGACCAGGTCTCATCGATCACAGTTGTTTATTACACTTTTGCAAAAGGGGAAAATCTCACAACACACAACCGGACCGAGTCACGTCCGTGAGAGTTTCTCAGCAAACTCCTCCCAGGCCAACACCTTTATACTCCTTCCTGTGTCAGGAAGGACTTCCTGTGTCAGAGGTGGGACTTCCTGTGTCTGATGTCACAAATCCTCAGCCCATGTGGGCCAGGCGAATCACCTAGGGGAAGGGGGAGGGGTTGCTTCAAGACACACACACAGATCCACACAATTCTGCCAATTAATATTCTTAACAACCTGTTATATGCAGGAAAAGGGATCTATAAATAAAGTTGAATTTGAATTATCTTTAATAATCTTCAGGAAGAATATATATTATTTATTTAGTTCATACCAATAATAATTGTTTATATGTTAAATAAATCAATTTATTGTTTTTTTTTGTTTTTCTATATTTTTGCCTTTCTTATTACACAATCATTTCGGTTAGGCTCTTTCTTTTTGTATTATCAAAGCCACAGAAACTTATTAGGTGCAAAAAAAATCAATTTTTTTGATGGTTAATCAGACTAGAGCTGGGAATCAGTGAAAATTTCCACATTTTTTTTAGATTCTTTCAATCAACTCAATTCAATTCAATTTTGAGTTCATACTTTTACACACATTTGTTTAGAAATACATGAATAATCTACAATATGTTTTGAGTTTATTCATATTAATCTGATACAGTTCACAGACTGTAAAATGTATTAGTGAAATAATGAGATTGTTAATATCATATAGTGTTACACGGATTCTAACAAAAATGTTCAGATCATTGTAAACATTGTTCTGCTTCTCCTGGAGGGCGTTTCAGTTTGGCCACTAGGTGGAGCGTGCGCTATAGCAGTACACTTATTTCAAGAAGAATGAGCAAAAAACAGTTTTAGACCACAAATGGTTACTTAAAAAATGTTTCCTTAAAAGAATTTATAAAATTCATGGCTGTGAGTTTATAAAAATGTTCGTTTAGTGAGCAATGTATGTTTATATCAACCGAGCGTTAGCATTAGCCGTTCTATGGGAAATTCCATTAAGCATTAGCATTAAGCTAGCGGAGTTCAGTTTTATGTGCTAGATCGATTTCTACTTTTATGGATCGACTATTGATCTATCAAGTTTAAACCCTAACTCAGACCTGTTCTGGACACAAATTCCTTCATGGGTTGCTATAATATTGACTTCATCTTGTCAGGTTTATAGCTATGCTTCCATAGAGCAGCAAGAGTTTGTAAGAAATTTGCCTCTGAGTTGTGGGCGGGACTGTCGCCGCTTCCTTTGTTTTGATGAATAAAATTACATTGAAACACTTTGTTTTTTTTTGGTAAAAATTGTTCAAATGCATTGTGGTCTATATTCGCTATTATAGTGAGAATGTTAGTTTTTTGCAAAGACTTCTGGGAAATTTTTTAGAGAACTCAAATAGTAAATTTGGACATCATAACGAAATGGCGAACGCACTATGTAGTGCATGGGGGGGATTGTCGGGCATAAACATGGTTTCCTGCTAGCTTAAACCCACAAGCTAACATTAGGAATGCTACAGAAATGTTGATCTATATTGGAATTCTAGAACCGAACAGTTTGGAGACAGATTCCAGTTCTTATGAGGTAAACAAAGACGTTCATGGATCTACTTGTCTGTAAGTTAAAGCATCAGAAAGAAACTTGTAATCCACCTTTTGTAGCTTTTATGTCACAAATAAACATTTTATTTTTATTTCCTTCTGATTCACAACAATTTGAATAAAGAAATACTCAGAAATGTAATTGTAATCTTAATTTTCTTTAAATATATGTACTTCAATCATCAGAAAAATTGTACAAAAACGAGATTTTCATTAAAGTGGCTCTTTAAGTCCTTAAAACTGTCTTTAAACGGAACTGAAAGGATTAAACACAGACAAAGTGAGCTCCAACATGTTCTTCTGAAAGTAACTTATCTGTGAGGATTTATCGACTCTTGAAGTGAGTAAATGTTTAAATAAATATTTGTTTTACTCTTTGCCTGTCTGTGCAGTGAGAGTCCTCACAGTGAGCCGGGAGCTCTGGATGACATTGACAACGGCACAGGGCCCAACACGAGTGATGAAGGTGAGTCGCCCCCGCGGCGGTTGTCTGGGTTCTGCAGAGCCCAGAGCGGCGACTGATTGTGCTGCTTTGCAGAAATGGAGCCGATCGAGGCCATCGCCAAATTCGATTATGTGGGTCGAAGTCAGAGGGAGCTGTCGTTTAAGAAAGGAGCCTCGCTGCTGCTGTACATGAGAGCCTCAGAGGACTGGTGGGAGGGGCGGCACAACGGCGTGGACGGGCTGATCCCACATCAGTACATCGTAGTGCAAGACTTGTAAGTATCATCCAAATGTTTCTCTGCTCTGAAAACCACTGGGTTTGTTTTTATTAGGACTGGGAAGCCATTTAAAAAAATGAACTAATTAATCGCAAATCTGAAAAAAAATTATTCATGATTAATTTTTTTTTTTGTTGAAATATTTTCCAGCCACTTAATATTATTATTACTATTACGAATAATATTTTCAACCCTTTAAATGCCTGAAATGAAGTTTTTATCTACTTTTGAATTATCTGTATTTTCGGTTTGAAAGACTATCTGCTTCCTTATTTGGTATTATTTTAATCAGCACAACCTCCTCTTTCAGACAAAACATTTATTATGTAATTTTTTTATGTTATATTCACACACTAGACATAAAATCGTATAAAAACAGAAAATTTCATCTGGAAAAAAGGATTCCTTTTGGTGTAGAAACTCCAAAAATGTTTAATAAACTGTTTTTACAACTTAAAAAAAGTGTAATTTTATAAATATAAGTAGAATGAAATTTGTCAATAAACCAAATAACATGTTTTTGAATGAAAACAAAAGTCCAGACTAAATCCAGACTCATTTGGGACGCATATATTTCTGTTGGCAGAGGAACAACATTTGACATTTTTCCTGGAATTCTTTTTTTTTCCGCTTTTTCTTTTTCTCTTCTAAATTTTCTTGATTGCGTCTGAGAAAAGTAATGAAACATTTTTTTTTTTGGGAGAAGTTTGCTCCAGCTGGATTTCAGGTTAGATTTCAGGAGGGGGCGTGTCTGTCCGTTCTGATCTGCTCACCTCACGCGGTGTCGGTGGGCGGGGCTTTCGCCGAGAGCCGCAGAGTTTCCGGAAATTTTAGATGACGTTGTTGTGGGAAATTCGTTTAGGTCCCCACCCCAAAAGAAAATAAGGGTTGTTTATCTTGTTGTTGGATTTCTCATAGCAGACAGCTCCATTTGCCCCCCCCCCCCCCCATAGCTGCTGCATTACAGCCGTCAGATTGACGTTCATTCTCCACCTTATTTATTAAAATAAAAGGACGCTTTTGTCCAAAAACTACTAATAAATGCCTTATTTTCTCTTTAGTTTAATACAGTTTCAATCACAGAATGTAAAAAAGTTCACGTTTATTTTAGACAGTATTATTACGCTGATCTCACAGCTGCTCTAATTCTGTTCTATTAATCTTTAACACGTCAACTTTCACTTTTTTTATTAATTGTCACAAAATCTTCATTCAAAGTCAAAAGTAAATCTTGTTTTTCTCGAGAGTAAACTTCATAGAACCAGCTGGCAGCTGCTAAAGCGCCGACCCTCATCTCTTTTATTTTTACTCTAAAACTCTTTTAACGTCAGTCAGTTTTTTAAACAGAAAATGTCCCGAGATTTAGACTTCTGCGAGGATATGTGAGCTGTTGGTTTGAAAAACATTAGAATGTAGAAAGAAATGAGAATTCTGGGCTTAAAGAAACATCAGCGGCTGAAGGGGATCCATTCATGAATGTAGAACACTTGAATTTAACTGACTTATAATTTATTAACAATTAGAAACATTTTTTTTTCTCGACTCCTTTTTTTTTTTTTAATCTGCATCTGTTAGAATGGCAGCAGACTGAACTGTAAGCTCTGACTTTGAGCGAGTTTGTTCATTGTTTTCTTTTAGCACAGCGCCATCTGTTGGTGACAGCCCACAGCTGCATACAGAAAGAGTGATCCGATTAGGAAAAGTAGGTTTCTCTCTACAAATAAGGAGAAGTAGCTGTGTTTTTTTTTTTTTTTTGGCTTTTATATCCCTTGGCTGACTTCATTCTTTGGAATTTTCTCACTTGACAGGAAAACAGGATTCTCGTTGCCCCTGGCAACCATATTTTTTTCAAAAAGATTGTGGCAGTACCAGATTTTCAAGTGGTCCAACGTGAGACTTTAGTCAGAACTGCCTTCGATAAACCTGTAGAACACAGACGCTCATGCAGATTTTTTTCCTTAGGACATCCCATAAGCAACATGTAAGGGGGAGAGGAGGTGTAACTGAATTTTTTTACTTTTTAACCCCCTCAAATCCAGTTTTTCTGTGCAAGAGTGATACTCCTTCTATGTAGAAAGACTTTTAGAGTTAAGTAAATAAGCCACACGGACTGTTGCATCATTGGCGTGAGGTCAGTTAGGGGTCAGTAATCGAACCTCACAAACAACAGCACCCCCCCCCACGTCATAAGTGCGTCTAACCTACTTTATCCTCACAAACCCAAATACCCCACTCACAATGGTACGTTCCGTTTCCCAGACGTCCCTGGAGGTGGTCATACGATCCTCACGGGGAACAGCCAGACACACCTGCGCTCGCTTTAAGATGCAGCTGCTTCTGCAGTGTGGGGGTCGACCCGTGGCACCTGTACGGGTCGACCCCCACGCGGGTGGGTGCGACTAACGCCTGGTTCACACCAGACGCAGAAGTGTTACGAAGCGGCGCGAAATTTCTTTTAATTATTTAAATTAATTTTTCAGCTTTAAAAACTTTTAATCATTATTAATATAATAAAATATTCCAAACAAAAACCTTAAATCGAACTTTCAATCTTTCAATATTCTATTCTTCATAAAAATATATCTTACAAGCTAAAAATAAATGTTAAATAATATCGAACGATAAATAATAATAATAAAAAATTAATAAAATCCAATCATCTGGAGGGGCAGATATCGGATCTTACCCCCGGGTCTTGAATTTGAAACATGTGGTGTAGGGTTTAGAGCCGTGCAGCGATTATTTTAGCATCTTGTCTAGTTTTGCACAAGCGATACACGTCAACTCTATCAGGAAGTTAGGCCTTGACAAACAAGAACATTTTTCACAATAAATTGACAAATGGTATGGAGTGAAGTTTCTGCCAAAATTCTCTCACAAGGATATATTAAACTCCATGCGCGCGTGAACGTTCCATGAGCGCAGGACGGTCTCTTAGACCTCTGCGCGCTTGTGGGAGTGTCCTCACGCTCCTGTGACTCCTCCTACTCGCCAGTGACAATATTCTTACACTCCTTAAAAATCAAAAATGAAGCAACACGTTTCATTCATTTTCTAAGAAAAGTGTTCGAAAACACAAAAAGATAAATTCTTAGAAAATTAATTTAATCATTCATTATGTGTTCATTTTTTTCTTCAAATGGGAACATGAAAAACGATTTGTCGCTTTTCTCTTTCAGAATCTATTGGATTTATTTGATCGTGTTAACGGTTGAAACATTACAGTTTGTGAAAGATTTTGACTGAACTATGCGTTTCATTTCTGTGTGTATCAGGGACGATGCGTTCTCAGACAGCATCCAGAGGTCCGACAGTGAGATCAGCGGCGGACCGCGCCACGACGACCGAACCGCCACCAGGAACGAGCGCCAGTCTCCTTGCGAGCACAGATCTGAGAACCGCTTCGGACCTGCAGTTGGACGGTGGGTTGTCTCAAAACATTTCAGTAAAACATCAACCAGTCACCCAAATCTTTATCAACCCTGTTACCTGATCCTAGAGTACGATTTCGGTCCGACGGCGCCGTGGTTCCACGCCACAGGAATGGTGCAGACAATCAGAGCCCCACCAGGGCTGCAGATCAACCCCCCAGGGTCCTGCCCCGTCCCTGCAGCCCTCATAAGATGGCTGTTGGCAGGTGCCAGACGGACAGCCCGGAAAAGCGGCGCCTCACCACGTTCGGCAGCGCCGGGTCCATCAGCCTCCCCGACAGGAAGTTTGTCGACAGCCACGTTCAGCGGTCGTCGCCAGGCAGCGTTCGGCACGCCAGTCTCGGGGACCGCAAAGCGCTGGAGGCGGAGGCGCTGGCTGAGGTGAGTTTGGGGGGCAAGGTATAGAAATCCGGTTAGTTTAGACTCAGCAGGAAAATTTAGCGTTAAAACATTTTTGTTTGAAAGGTAGAACATTTTTTGAGCTGTTCTGAAAATGTTCCCGAAGGTTTTTTGAATTTAAGTCCCACTCTGATCATCTTTTGATTACTCATGATTAGGGGTGTGCCAAAATATCGATATTGCGATATATCGCGATATTTAGTCCTGCGATTGATTCTCGATGGGTTCTCACCAAGTATCGATATTATATTTTCATTTTAAGAGGCTGTTGCGTCTGAGTAGTATGGCGGAACTTTCGCGCAGCTCAGCACGCTGCGTCGGACACATTTTGCCGATGCACGCACTCCATCAGGAAAAACACCGGCAGGATTCTGGCTCAGTACCGCGTGAGAAAATCATGCCTACCTGTGCTTAATTATCATCCCTCTGTAGAAGAGTCAGACGGTAAGAAGTGAGTTTGTCTGAGCGCTAGAATGACCGCGATCGCTTATTTCCTGTTTGATCTGAACGAGGCGCGTGCTTCGTAGTTGTTTGTGTGTACTTCATGTACCGTCGGAATTTTCGCTTTCATGCACTGATATTTACCCTGCTAGTGTACGGTGTAACTTTGGTAAATTTATGGTGTAAGGTTTTCAAATGAAAGTAATTACTTTTTGCTGATGTTCATTTAAAGTCATTCTTAAATAAAAAATGCAGATTTGATGTATGAAGTTAAAATAAATGTCATTAAAATAAAGTACATGAATTCACGGTAAAATAGGGAAGTTGGTAGTTAATTGAAGCACTTAAAATTATATAAATTATTATAGATTAAAGTTGTTTATTGCTAATTTGTAATAGAATTCGAATTTTTAAATATTTATTGCCATTATTATGTGTTTTAAGGTTTTTACCTGTTAACTGCTGACTGACCAAATGGAAAATAAATAAAGATTGGAGAAATAATCTCAGTGTCAGTCTGAGTAAATCAGCCTTCTATTTTGAATGCTCAGCCCTTTTCAAATGTGGGAAAAGTGCACAAAAAAATTAGGTAACATTTGACAGAGGCTTGCTAACAGTAATTCTGTGGCACTGCTGATCATGTTTACTATTGTTAACATTGAATTTTACAAATAATTCCAATTCAATGGGTGGTAAGTTATAGTATTAGTGATTTTAGGCAACGTTAAACAAAAGTGTCTATAATTTGTTGCACAAAATAAGACATAAGTTGTTTATTATGATTGTGTTTAAATAAAAAAAATAAAATGAGAACATATTTATCCCCCAAAAAGTTTTCTTCTATATAATATTAGTTATCAGAGAGGATTTTTACCAAATATCGCAGTATCGCGATATTATCGATATTGTGAGCCATGTATCGCGTATCGTATCGTATCGTGAGGTACCCAGTGATTCCTAGCCCTACTCATGATTATGGTATTTTTCTCAAGATCAAAAACCTGTGAGTTGTGGGCGGGACTGTTGATCCCGCTCAGTGCGGAGTCTTGTTTGTGCCGCTCTAATTGCATTGCTGAGCGTTCTGATCCTGACCTGGTCGGCTCTGATTGTTTGCCGCCTGCCCCGACCCTCGCCTGGACTCTGACTGTTCTGGTTGTTTTCTGTAGCCCTCATGCGTGTGTTGACCTCTGCCCTCCCGACCCCGATTTAGCTTTATTGACTTTGACACAGACCGTCAACATGTGTTTGACAGAGGCACGGAATAAGCCCTCCCCCCTTCCCGTCACCTGTCTGTTTATGCTTTCCCCAGATGGCGTAAACCCCCTCACACCCCCGATCTAACATTAAGGGTGCAACAAAAAAATGGGGACTAACATTAAAGCTATCCAGCCGTACAGCTTTGATCCAGATTCCAGGAAAACTAAGATGTTCATGGATCTATTTGTGGATCCATCAGAATGGAGCAGAGCAGGAAGCTTCTGGCTTTATGGAATGATTTTTGTGCCAGCAAATTGCAAGAAAAAATTGCAGTTTTGAGATCATTTGTTTCTAAATTGTGAACAAAATGTAAAGTTTTAGGGATAAAATTCCATCATTCCTTATGATGCAGAATTTTAGTTGTTTAATTTTTATCCAATGTGGGCAGAAAAGAGGAGAGATTTATGTACGAGCAAGTATGTCTTGTCTTTAGTTAAAATTACCTTGGTGTATATGCGTATATATACATATATATATATATATATATGTGTGTTTTTGTTGTATTGCTGTTTTGAACCTCCTTGAAGATGAGATGTTGCATCTCAAGAGGCATTCTGTTAACATTTAATATATAATTTGCAAATCAGAATATTTCATTTCAAAACTGTTTTTTTTTGCTTAATTTTTTTGTTTTCTGCCTTTGCAAAATCAAAGCTAGATTGACAGCGAGATGAGGCACGACTCATCTAAAAATATTTTTCAAAGGTAAAAAAAAAGTTTGCAAACAAAAAAACTTTGTGAAAGGGAAAAGAAAAGTATTTTTGAAACCAAATTTTTCAAAGCAAATATTCAATATTTTTATTTGCAAATTACTAAGTTGTATTCTTAAAACTTTACATTTTGTTTGCAATTAAAAACATTTTGATCTCAATATTCCCAATATTCTACTCTTCATAAAAATATATCTTACAAGCTAAATACAAGCTAAAAATAAATTTTAAATAATATTGAACGATAAATAATAATAAAAAATTAATAAAATCAAATCACCTTGAGGGGCAGATATCGGATCTTACCCCCGGGTCTTGACTTTGAAACATGTGGTGTAGGGTTTAGAGCCGTGCAGTGATTATTTTAGCATCAGGTCTAGTTTTGCACGATTGATCCGCGTCAATTCTGGCAGGAAGTTAGGCCTTGACACACAAGAACATTTTTCACAATAAAAATCCACCATTGACAAATGGTATGGAGTGAAGTTTCTGCCAAAATTCTCTCGCAAGGATATATTAAACTCCATGCGCGCGTGAACGTTCCATGAGCGCAGGGCGGTCTCTTAGACCCCTGCGCGCTTGTGGGAGTGTCCTCACGCTCCTGTGACTCCTCCTACTCGCCTGTGACAATATTTGTATATTCCTTCAAAATAAGAAGATGAGATGTTGCATCTCAAGAGGCATTCTATAAACATTTAATACATAATTTGCAAATGAAAATATTTCATTTCAAATCCGTTTTTTTTCTTACATTTTTTGTTTTTTGCCTTTGCAAAATTACAGCTAGATTGACAGCGAGATGAGGCACGACTCATCTAAAAATATTTTTCGAAGGCAAAAAAAAGTTTGCAAACAAAAAAACTTTTTGAAAGTGAAAAGAAAAGTTTGCAAACGCAAAATCATTTTTTTAAGCTAAAAAAAGTATTTTTGAAAGCAAAAAACGCTTTTCAAAGCAAATATTCAATATTTTCATTTGCAAATTACTAAGTTGCATTCTTAACTCTTTACGTTTTTGTTTGGAATTTAAAACATTTTGATCTCAAAACTTTTGCTGGCGTTATGGAGGCATAAAAATCCATTCATATGACATCACACCTACACGCTTTTTAAACAGCTTTTTTTAAGCTATTTGAATAAAAAAATACTCAAAAATGCTATTTTAAGTGTAATTTTCTTCATATATGTCCTCCATCAAAAGAAATGCCACCAGAACATGTTTAAAAAACCCATTTTCATTAATGTGGAACATTAAATTACGACAGTTTGGTTGATTACTTGTTGTCTAATTGTTCTTTCAGGACATTGAAAAAACGATGAACACAGCTCTGCATGAACTGCGAGAGCTGGAGAGGCAGAATGTAGCCAAGCACGCCCCCGATGTGGTCCTCGACACCTTGGAGCCCCTCAAACACCCCGCCGGAGCCCAGGACGTCCCCGCCAGCCCCCTGCACACCATGGTGATCAGAGACCCCGACGCCGCCCAGCGCCGCAGCAGCAGCAGCTCCTCCTCCGAGACCATGACCACCTTCAAGCCCACTCTGTCGGCGCGCAGGCCGAGCGCCCCCCTGAGGCCCCCGCCGGTCAGACCCGTCCGCCCGGCCCCCGTCATCGGGCCGCATCGCTCCAGCAGCTCCAGCTCGTCCGGTCTGGGCAGTCCCGGGATCACCCCCACGGAGAGGATCTTCCCTAAAGCACCGTCCCCGTCGCCGTCCACCTCCTCCTCTTCCTCAGACAAACAGGGCAACATGTAGCTGGAGTCCCGTAGCCAAACAGTGACTTCCCCTCACACCTGTGGCCAGATGCAGGAAACTGCAAACGCACAACAACAGAAAAGTGAAGTCTCCATTATTATCGAGTTTTACAGAGATGCACAATATTGATTTGATGTTTGAACCTCGACTGATCAACACAAAGACGGAGGCGAGAGATAAAACCCCATTTTCAGAATGACTCTATTTATGGCATTATTGGAAATAATGACGCTGGAATCTAGACATGCACTGGAATATTTATCTGAGAGATGTTAGCAGGAGGCCAACACAAAGCAGTCGATGGTGCAGCCGTTTGACAGGAAGTACACGGAAAAAAGGGAAACAGTGGATCAAGTAACAAAAGTTTAAAGAATATTAGTTGTCCAAAATGTAATTTGATAAAAACTAATACTTTTAAATGACAAAGTTTGTGTTAATTGATCTAATGTTTCACTTTTTACAGTGTGAAAGCTGCACTTCCTTTCATGACCACTAGAGGCTGGCTCCAAAGAAACCGACGTTCATTCATGCAGAGACCGCGGCTGGAAGCGTTTTTCTTTTTGTGTACAGAAATTCTATGCATCGTGGCCTAAAGCAGTTCTGAGGTGTATAATTGTTAATCATCTGCGTATCCTGATACTCGCGGCAGCACCTGAAGCACAAAAGTAGCTTTTAGCTGGCGAGTTGTGAGGGCCCGCATGGACGTAACGTCTCCGTCATAGCTGATAAAGATTCTTACAAACCCACTGTGACGACAAATTTATAGTCTTTAAAGCATTTCATTTCTAAAAAGAAGGGATTCTCCCACTATAGCAATGTTCTTTTTTTTTCCCGTCAGTCTCAGAATGTCTCAGCAACTCTAGTTTAATATTTAAAAAAATTGTCACAAAAAAACTCAACGGACTAATGCACTTACAGACAATACAGGGAACTTTGCTGCATTTAAACTTCTGTATTCCTTCTATTACTAAAGCCGTCTGCATCGTAGGTGACTGCTGCAGACCGTGTGGATGTTTAGCTGAAAGTGTCGTTTGCTGTTGGTGATGTTCGTCGTCCGTCCCATTAGGTTGACCAGTATATCTTTCTAAGTGTTATCGGTACATATACGGAAATGAATCTACACATATTCTTAAAGGATGCTTGTAAATATAACAATGTATGATAGAAACAGGAAATTATCATTTGTAGTGTGTAGATTTTTGTAATTCTTACCCTGGCACAGACATCAGTAGAACAATAAATCGATGAAATGGCAAATATTGTGTCTGTCTTCTGGCTTTAGGATGTGTTGGTCTCGTATTTTACTAATAAAATATTTGCAGTGGAAATAAATAGAATTAAGTACAATTTATATGTCCAGAACAAACCGAACAACTGTAAAAAAATTAAACGTTATCTTGTCAAATTAACACCTGAGTTTATTCCCAGCATTTAGATAATTTTAATTTGGTTTGTTGCATATTTGAGACAAAAGGCATTAAGGGGTTAAAAGCTGTTAAATCAATCAATTAACAAGCTGTTTTTTTAAAACATATTTAGCATAAAATTTGGTAAATATTTTTTTGTCAATTTAATTTTTATTTTCACTCAATAAAAAGGAAAAAAAATCAATACATTCTTGAGTTGTAAACTCAGGAATGTACAGAAAGAAGAAAACATTGTCTGCCTCATTTTAACGAATCAGAAAGAAAGAAAAGCTTTTATAGCCAAACAAATAGAAAAAAATGTAGAAAAACAATTATGGTCATGCGTGTTCAGCACATTAGTTAATGAAAATTAAAACTTTCCATAAATTCACTCAGAGTTCTTTGCATGCTGCAGCTCTGTTTTGATGGCTCCACAGTGCCATCTGCTGGTCAACATTTTATTAGCATACATACAGTATATACATATATATATATATATATATAATATAAAAATATAATATAATATATATAATATAAAAATAATTTTTCATAAATGCTCATGACTACTAGAATACAAATAAATGTTCAGTATTTTTTACAAATTCTCACTTTATTGTTTAAAAATGAACAATTTTAATGCTTTTTTTCATAATCAAGCATTCTTTTTATAAATTTCTTTTTTAAATATTGCAATAATTGAATCGCAACAGTTTTTATATATAACAGTTGTAACTTCTTCTACTTTCGACAGCAGCACACGCTAGTTCCTTTCAAAATAAAACCCACTCTGTGTCAAAAGGTTCTTCCTGCTGCAGCAGTTTTACTTACATTAATAAAGACATGCAGTCAAGAATTATCTTTTTAATCATTAGGATTTTTTGTGCTTTATTACTTTTAATCTCAAAAATAAAAAAAACATTTCAAAAGAATCTATTTATTTTAAAAAACAGATCCAATAACCTGAGCTTTATATTGAAATCACACAACTTTAAATCATTTTAAACTGTTTGTTTAAAACTTTTATCACCTTAATGTAATTTACCAAAATAAAAAAAGACTTTTATTTGACTAACTATAAATTAAAAAACACACATTTCTACAGACTTATTTTTGCTTTGTTGCTTGAGATGTTAAAAATCTAAACAGAAACGACAAAACTTAACTAATTTCTCATTTATTCCATTGTTAGAATTTTTCATTAATGCTAAAGAGCCGCAATAAAAGGATAAAAGAGGTTCAGGTTTTAGACCCCTGCACTAGAAGTTTGTAACGAAGAAACCAACATTTCTATTCAATCCAACAAAATCAATCTTTCTCAAGCAAGTTATACTCCAATTGACCTTTACCATCATAAAATAGTTTTAAAATGACATAAATTGATCATAATCAATACTGGAAAATACTATTTGGATTGAGGCGTGATCGGTTTGTTTGACAACAAAATCTGATCAACCATCATTACATCCAATGTGATCATAAAGTCATGATCTAATAATGATCTCTTTGGATTATTTTGAAAAACAACTTTATTAAACTAAAATGTGAATGCACTTGATATGAATTCTTGTTTGGACAAAGATGCCTTGGATCCATTTTAAAGTCAGAGAATCAGATCAAATCAAATTGTTCAAAATGAGCCAATATCTGAAACTGATACTATTGGATCAGAAACCACAAATTATGACATGAATTGAGCGGTTACAAGGATTCACCAAAAACTGCGATTCGCAGAATCACTCCTGGTGTCATTGAAAAGCCCCAAAAGTTCTTCAGTTCATACAGTAATGTCCTCTACAGAGAAGAAATCTGCATTGTTGATAGTCTGGAAAATACATCCTGTCTTAAACGTTTTAGCAAAGGTCTGAGGAAGAAATGAATTTTTTAATTTTTTGATTTTTATTGATTTTCCAATCAAAAATCACCTTGTAATTCTGCTACGTTCATAAAAGATTCACACAGACTAGTTTGTATTCTTAGAATTATTAAAGTGATGGTTGAATTATACTGTGTGGAACACATTCTTAGCCTTGAAAAAGTCAATAAAAACTGAAAAGTTTTGCTCTGAGAACAAAAAGTTCACAAAACGTAACAAAAATGCATTTATTTATTTATTTATTGATCATTATTATCCATCTATCTTTTTTCTAAAACGAATTATTTGTCATAAAAACTGAAGCAAATGAAACAAAAGGTACATAATTTTACAATAAAATAAACGTTTTTTTTTTTTAAAAAATGAATAAAACATTTATTATTTTAATAAAGAAATGTGCAAAAAGTATTTGGATATCAGAATGAAAACATTAGATTTTAGTGTTTTTTGGGGTTTCTGTACCTGAGCTGACGGTACTGGTTCTGTTCCCGTCGTCTGATGGTTCTTTAATCTGGTAATCTCCCATTTCCTGTGATTAAAGTAGAACTCTTTAAGCCTGTTCTCTGCTCTTCTTTAGCCCAACATTCTTCATCATTGGTGTTGAACACAGACAGGATAAACTCCGTCAGCTGCTTTCATCACACAGGACTGCAGATCTCCAACTGGGGCGGCCACGATTAGTCGACTAATCGACGACTAATCGGCTATTAAAATAGTCGACGACTAATTTAATAGTCGATTAGTCGTTACTATATTTTATATGGAGTGTAGTAAAGTTGAAGGTGATAAAGGCATTCTGCTAGCTTATTGGACTAGTTTGGCATTTATTAAGGTTTTAAGGCTAATTTAGAGTTTAGCTAATGATTTCAGCTGCATGCTAGCTATGTTTGCTAATTTAGGCTTTTTTAGTTTTTTAGGCTAATTTGGAGTTTAGCTAATATTTAAACTGCATGTTAGCTGTTTTGACTAATTTAGAATTTTTTCAGTTTTTTGTGCTAATTTGGAGTTTAGTTAATTATTCAGCTGCATGCTAGCTATTTTGGCTAACTTAACCTTTTTTGGGTTTTTTTGGTAATTAGGCAATGTTTTGAGTGGTTATCAGCTTCAGTGTTTTTATCTATTTCAGCATCTTCAGCAGCCAAATTCAGTTTATAGCATTCACACTAGCATTATTGAAGGTAATGCTATTTATCTAGTTTTTTAAAAAAACTATAAATGTAAAATGTACTAATTCAAAAATAACATATTAGCAAAAACTGCTGTTTTCAACTTTGTTTTTTTGTTTTTTGCTTTTCTGAGTCTTCAGTGTCAGTCCTCAGTTTACAGTATCAATTTTCACCACTGAGGTGGTCGTAAATTTACATGCAGGCGGAACTTGTTTTTTTTTTTTTTTCAAATTTTAATGTATTTTCAAGTTTGCAGTATTTTTTTAAATTTAATTATAATTTTGTTTTCGGAGTTTCTAGATTTATTTGAAGTTTTCTGTTTTTTTCGCACATTTTCATATCTTTTTTTATAATTTTTTTTTCAGGATTGTTTCAATTTTTCAAGTTATTTTTCAAATTTTAAAATTATATATTTTCAATGTTTGTTTTTTTTATTTTCAATATTTATTTCAAGTTTTTATGTTTTTTTTTTCAAAATGTATTTTTTTCAAAAAAAAAATTCAAATTTTCTAAACATTTTTCCAAATTTCCTTTTTTTAATTTACAAGGTCTTGTTTTTTCAAATTTTCCAATTTCTTTTTTATTAGTTCTAATATCTATTTTTCAAGTTTTCGTCTGTTTTTTCTTTTATTCTTTTTAAGCTGATCCTGATTTGACCCCATAGATCATCCTCCTGGAAAAGATGTTGTCAGGATTTTTGCTGACACAGCCTGAAAACAGATGACGAAACTCACATGGGACAACAGATTTGTGGGCGTAATTCCAGTTTGCGCATGACCCGATTAGTCGACTAATCGGCAAAAATAATCGCTGATTAGTCGACTATTAAAATAATCGTTTGAGGCAGCACTATCTCTAACAGAAGTCTCCAACGACAGACTTTTCTTCTGTAATGTTTGTGATGTTGGGGGTTGCAGGAGGCTGTCGTCATCCCGGAGGCGAGGTATGTTCTGGACCAGTAAAAAAGTGTTTGTTTTAGAAATTCTTAAAAAAAATCAAACTGCTGCTGCTGCTCTCTATTTGGTTGTTCCTCCATGACATTTCCATATTAAGCCCCTGCAAATTCTTTTTAACATGGCAAATCTTCTAGACTGTTTTGTTTTTCCATTGAAAGCTCCCTGTTTCTGCTTTAATCCATTTAGAGCTTTTTATTGAGATTAAAAGGGCAATTAAATAAGATTAGGACCCTGACTGGGGCTGAATTGCTGGGAGAAGACGGGGCGGATTGGCCATTGACTATCACACAGCTTTTCCAATATGGCTTCTTTGTTCAAAATGGCTTCTTATTAGTGTTTTGATATGATTAGTAAAGCCGGCAGGTTTAAAACAAACGTCACATTGGAGGTCGGGAGCAGCCGTGTGGCGTTTTTTAATGCAAAGACCAAAGGAAGAAAAGAAGGAACTCGTTAGAATCCAATTAAAAATCTCTTCACCAAATTTAACTGGGAGTTAGGAAAGAAAAAGACAAAAACAATAATCTCAAATCATTTTGGTGAGTCTGAAGAGTAAATCAAAATTAAAAGAATGTGTTAAAGTCAAATCCGGCCAAATCCGGCTCTTTGGGTAATTATATCCGGCCCAGCAGATCGTTTTATACTATTATTATTAAAGGCCTGATGTTATCTTGCGCAGGGAACAAATTGCAGAAATAAATAAACAAAACTGGATGACATAATTAAAGGCAAAACAGAGTAAAACAGCCAGACAATAAAACACAAAGAAAATGGAAAGATAGGATTTGTTTTAGCTAAAAAGCAAAGAATTATTGAACAGATTAAAACTTAATTTTTAAAACTTTAAAATCTTAAATTTTAACATAATTATGAAATGGATACATAGCATTACCTGCAATACTGCTAGTGCGAATGCTGTAAGCTGAATTTGGCCGCTGAAGATGCTGAAAATTGAAGCTGATAACCAGATAAAATATTAGTTAACTGATAAATTAGCTGAAAAAACAAAAAATTAGGTTTATCCCAGAGGTCAGCAACCTTTAAGAGTAAAAGAGCTTTTTGGGCTCGTTTTCTACTTATCCAAACCTAAACGGAACTGCATTGACTTATGTTAGCCTTTAAGAAATTTGAAATTGCATTCATAACCTTCTTTTTGTTTTTTGTTTTTTTTAAATAAATGTGAATTTTGTCTATTTTTCACACGAACAAAAGCAGAAAATATTTATAAAGAGAAACTAGCATCTCTCAAAAATGTATTTTTTTAAAGTTTTTAACTTTAATAGCAAAAAAGCAAGGTTGTTGCTTAATTACTAGCTGAACTTCAAATTAGTATAACATTTCTCTGTAAATTAAATCAGTCAAAAATGTTAGCATGTTGCTGAAATAAAAGCTAAACTCAAAATTAGCCTAAACCCCCAGTAATTAACAAATTAGCTAAAAATATTAGCATATTGCTTAAATATTAGCTAAACTCCAAATTAACATAAAAATAAACTCATTAGAGGCCAAATCTGCCAAATAAAAAGCTAGCTTGTTGCTTAATTACTAGCTGAACTCCAAAATAGCCTAAAATTCCTCAGAAAACTAACTTAGTCAAAAACGTTAGCATGTTGCTAAAATAGAAGCTAAATTCTAAATTATCCACACACACAAAAAAAAAAAATCAGTAGATTACAAATGAGCTGAAAACATTAACATTTTACAAAATATTAGCTAAACTCCAAATTAGTATAAAATTCCTCAGAAAACTTAGTCAAAAATGTTAGCATGTTGCCTAAATAGAAGCTAAAACTTTAAATTAGCCTAAAAACTCCAGTAGGTAACACATTAGCCAAAAACCTTAGCAAAAAAAATGTTAATCTCCAATTTTTTTTAAATGTACTATTATTTTATTTTTCTTCAGCCAGAGAGCCACTATGGAGACATAAAAGAGCCACATGTGGCTCTGGAGCCGCAGGTTGCAGACCTCTGGGTTAGCCAAAATAGCTAGCAGTAGCTGAAATATTAGCCAAACTCCAAAACAACCTAAACAAATCTGCAAAAATATTCAAAAAACCTTGCAGAATGCATATTTGTAAAATTTTAAACTGCAACTTTTTTACATAATTATGAATAATAAAAAGACAAGAATATTATTCCAGAATAAATCAACTTAAACCTTAAATAACTTTCAATATTTTACTCTCCATAAAAACATATTTAGTCAAATTATAAACGTTAGAAATAAGCACAAGATAACATTGGGTCATTAACAACAATAAAATAAATCTGGAGGGCCGGATAGAGTTACCCTGAGGGCCGGATCAGGCCCCCGGGCCTGGACTTTGGCACATGGATTTAGAAGCAAACCAATAACCAAAGACTTAGAAACAAAATGAAAACTTCTTAGATACTAATTCAAACTGATGACAACTGTTTTGATTTGATCAAACAAAAACTCACTTTTCTCTGTCGTCCAAGAGCATTTCATCAGAACCAGAACCAGAGTCCAATCAACATGGCTGACCTTCTTCAGGCTTCAGATTTCTGTCCCTCAGTTGTCCCGTTTTGATTACAAATCTTTTCCATGTCCTCATCCTCTTCAATGTTCCTCTCATTTTGCTTCTTCTTCGTCTCCTCCTTCGGTTGATGGATTCCCGCTCTTCTGCTTCATTTACTCTGCTTGAGCTCCTGAGTCCACATTCTGATAACATGTAAATGACATGAAAGCGTGCCACAAACCCCAAACCACAACTCAATTCAATGTTCTGAATGTTGGAAAAAAACAAGACAAAGCGTCGACAAAAACTGTCTCCACTGCATAGAGTGTAGTTGAACAGTAACGGGGACTAACGGGGTAAATAATGTACTGCAAATTAGAAGTGAATGACGTGAATCCAACCTTACAGACTCTTGCCCTGACACAAAAAATGAGGTGCCTGTTTCCCATTAGCAGATAGTCCTGGGGTAAATCCCCCTTTTAGCTCTGCAAGCTTTTACTGGCAACACCCAGAAAGTGTGAAAGAGGTGTGTGTGCCAGAAACACAGAACAAAACCATTAGATCGAGTGATAAGCTGGGGCAAACCCGGAGCCGCTTGCAGGTAGGATCCCATACAATGAGTTTCAGAATCCATCACTGCTGGAACTAATGTGTAAATGAAAACACGCAGAGTCAACACAAAGACAGAAACTTTTATCTCGATTTGGGACGTGTATCAAAGTTGAGGCCCGGGGGCCGGATCCGGCCCTCCGGTTAATTCTATCCGGCCCTTCAGATCATTTTATTTTATTATTATTAATGGCCCGACGTTGTCTTGTTCTTTTTTCTAACTTGTATAATTTTGACAAAATGCTTTTTTGTTTTTTTTATGGAGAGTAAAATATTAAACGTTATTGAAGGTTTAAGTTTATTTATTCTGAAATAATATTCCTGCATTTTTATTACTCATAATTATTTTAAAAAATTAAGGTTTCAAGTGTTAAAACTTGTAATTCTGCTAGCTTTTTCAACTATCTTAGCATTTACTAAAACATTTTTAGGCTTTTTGGGAGTTTAGATAATATTTGAGCTACATGCTAGCTATTTTGGCTAATTTAATTTTTTTCTTTAGTTTTTTAGGCCGTTTTGAAGTTTAGCCAATTTTTCAGCTAGCTGTTTTATCTAACCAAAGTTATTTTTTATTTAGTTAGATAGTTTTTTAGGCTAATTTGGCATTTAGCTAATATTTCAGCTACATGCTAGCTATTTTGGCTAATTTTATTTTTTTTTCCCTTAGTTTTTTAGGCTGTTTTGAAGTTTTGCCAATTTTTCAGCTATATGCTAGCTGTTTTGGCAAACCAGTTTTTTTTTCTTAATTTTATAAGGCTAATTTGGCATTTAACTAATATTTTAGGTGGCTAACAACTTCAGCATTTTCAGCTACAGTATTTTTAGCTGTCAGCCTTAGTGTTTTTGGCTATCAGCTTCAGCGTTTTCAGCGGCCATATTCAGCTTACAGCATTCACACTAGTATTATTGTAAGTAATGCTAAATCTTGCTCATAATTATGTTAAAAAGTTACAGTTCTAAAGTGTGATTGAGTTTTACACCCCTGTTGTAGGTGATGCACCTCAAATTAGGAAGATTTGTTGTTTTCTAGACTCGTGTCTGTTTTTCGAGGCTGACGTTCATTTTTTTCTATCCTTCTAACACAACAAAAACAGCGTTTTTCAACGAGTGTTTTTTGTTCTGAAAGACATCAACCAATTGGTGCACTAAAGTAAGAACAAAAAAACACAGTTTTCCCAAAAAAAAAGCATGTTTTTGTCCAAATTCCATGTTGTTGGTTTCCAATATGAGGTCGCTTACCAAAACACTATAAGAACCCAAAAAGTTTTCTCACCCTTGGTCTAATCTGTTCTTTATACATTTGCTATTCTTTTTTAATTTAGTTCTTTAGTTTGTAGCAATCCTTTTTTAAAATTTGTTTGACAAAAAGAAATCTAATTTTTTTATGCAATTTTTGTTCTTTGATAAGTGATAGAAGGGATGTATTGTCCTTAAAGGGGTCCATTCTCAGAAATGAATGGACTCAGCAGATGCAACAGTCCAAAACGATCAGGCCTCTGGTTCATTTCTTTTAACAGAAACCTCATCAGGCATTCTCTCCATGTAATAGATAATAGGTATAGATTAAAAACAAATAAATAAATTTAAAAAAAGCTAATTTGTTTGTAATAAATAACACTCCTATTTCATATCACACAAAGCTCTGATAAAGCCATACTTGCTGTGTTTCCATTAACTAAGAAATTACGCTAATTGGATTTGCAACAACAAATTTGCCAAATGGAAACAAGAAAATTAAAAAAAAAGTTGCATTTATAAAAGAAAAGCTTATGGAGGAGGTGGTTTTGAGGCATATCGAAATTGACTTTTGTAAAACTGCAATGGAAACACTTTTTTATTTTTTTTTAAATAAAGGAGTCACACGACCAGCAGTGACCACCAGGGGGCGCCATTAGAGGTTCCACAGCACCACACAGCTCATCAAAAGTTGAGCATGTCATCTGGAATCCTCGGATCCGCAGTTCATCTGTAAAATCAACAAACAACATTTCCAAAAACTTGCTGTCAGGTAGCTAACCGCTCCACGGCCGGAATGAGACGCCGACGTCTCCTTTGATAGATGAAGATGAGGCACTGACAGAAATCAAAGTATTGTTCACATCATGTTTTTGAGTTGGTTTGTGAGTTAATGGAAACAGTGTAATTGTGAAATTGTGTTTTTTTTTTTCGACATTTCTATCATTTTGATAATAGAAACGCAGCTTGAGAGACACCTGGACTAAACTTCCCCTCATCTGCAAATGACAGATTCTGTCATGCCTGCCCTGCTCCACCCCCTCAAGGTAATCTTCCCCTGATTTCCGTCACCTGTGCCTGTGCCTATTTAAACCAGCTCCTGCATCTCAGCCTTGCCGGAACGTCTCAGCCTTACAGCCACGACTACCTGCTCCTGAAAAGCTCCAGACCCTGTTCATCCATTCCGATCTGACCTGACCTGTTTCTGCCTCTCGACCACCCGTTCAGCCTGCTCCCCTTTTGCCTTTTTGTGAGTACCTCTCTTCATCTCTCCTGGATTGATCCCTGTGCACCAGACCTTCCTTCAGCCTTGGACCTCCTTTCTGGATCACGGACATTTCACCCCCCCTCCTCCTCCTCCCTTTGCTGCTGTGTGTCCTGTGCCTCATCCTGAGCAGAGATCACTCTCCAATCCTCCCAGCCACTCCACTACTCCATCTTCACGACAAGTTCTGCACCTCCTGGTGGCTGGAGGAGACCCCTACACTGACTCACCTGTTCCTGCTCATCCTCCTGCAGCCTTCAATAAATCTTTGTGATCTGCTCCTGGTCTGCTCTCTTTTGGCTTGTCCACAGAACCACCAAAGCTGACAGATTCAACGTTAATGATCAAAAACAGTTCCGTGAAAAGCTAAAATAAAGTCTGCATAGAGTTCATCCCATTTAGCTGGTAAACAAAGCGTGCACCGCCAGTTTCTGTCCTTCACGGTTGCGTCTCATTCATATCAGTGTTGGGAGCAGCTCAGATCAGGATCTGACGGGGATAACGTTTTGTAAATAGCATGAGTGGCTTGAAGCTTTATTTTATTACACTGCTGAGAACTTCCCAACTGCTGATTTCATGGATTCCCCCTTTTTTTTTTTTTTTGAATATCTTTTAGTTTCATATGAGTTACAGATGTGGCCTTCCCAGATTTCACATGCAGCAAATTACAGGCGAAGCGGAGCGCCGTTTGTTTGTGTTTGCTTCTTCCTGTGGACAGCGGTACAACCAGGGCTTCTTAAAGAGAGAAAAAAAAGGTACAAATGTCATCAAACGCAAATAGATATGTGGCTTTTAGAGCTATGCATTCTCTGTTAGGATTAAAAAAAAAAAAGTTAAATTTTTGTTGTTTTATTGAATCATCTTAGACTTCAACTGGTAAACAGGAAACGCAGGGCAAAAGGACAACCGGAAAATCGGAAATAATTAGGATCTGAGGCATTAAAGCTGCGTAACCATACGGTAATAATCATTATACACTATTTTTCAATATACTACAGTGGGAATCATTTTTACAAATGTTATCAATATTCCAAATACAATAAACATACATATATTTTTTTAAATGCATTCAATACAATATGGTTCATTTGAATTTAAAAATTTAAAAACAACGTACTTCTGCATTCATATTTGGGGGGGTCAGATTTGTTTGTTTAGATCTACTGGGAGGAGAGCGCGACAAACTGATTATGCTTGTTTAGTTTTATAAAATAACTCCCACTGTGCTGGGAAAAAAAGAAAAAAAACAAAACACCCCACCAGGAACTAAAAATGTCTTGTATTTGTCTTTTCGGTACGGATTCTGGGACAGATTCATACAATTAAAATGTTTTCACATGAAATACGAAGTGAGTGAACACAGTCTCTGGTTTAAACTGCTTTTCTTGTCAACAGTGGCACGCTTACCCGTTTTACTGGGGTAGAAATACCATTTCAGCCGTGGGAGACAGAAAACAGAAAGAATTCTCATAAGTAAATATTGACGAGAGCAGTGTTGCTGGTAGCAGAGTCACCAGAATTTAGTGTTTCTCTAACCCCTCGGGACCCTAATGGTGGAGTCAGTCCGTCTTTTTCTTGGACTTTGATCAATCCATAAGTCATATTAAATCTGATTTCTTTGTATTTATGTGTCCGTGCTCAGAGACAAACAATAAAGATTCTGTCCAAGTCGTTAAATCCAACTAGCCCAGGCTTTTTTATGTTTTTTAGCTCCAATAATTTATCTTTAAGACTGTTATCTATGTTTTTAGTACAATTTATTTTATTTTTTAATAATAAGAAGAAAAAAACTTCCACAATGAACCAGAAAATGTCCAAAAAACTCAAATCTGTACAATAATTGTTTCTATTTTTTTCAGCAAAAATCAGAAAAATTAAAATCATTTTTTTAGCTAAAGATCAACCATGTAGAGACAAAA
Organism: Oryzias javanicus; assembly: GCA_003999625.1. Classification (NCBI taxonomy): domain Eukaryota; kingdom Metazoa; phylum Chordata; class Actinopteri; order Beloniformes; family Adrianichthyidae; genus Oryzias; species Oryzias javanicus. The sequence continues at coordinate 30,310,549 of CM012441.1, read as the reverse complement.
TGAAAATGTATAAATCGACTGACAAAGAAAAAATAAGCTCAAACAATTAGAATTTTTTTTCTTAAATAGGTGAAGTTTTAAGTTTTCAGGATTTATTCTTATTCAAAGGAGCATTAGAATGTTGTGCCTGAACTCTTTTTTGAGAAGTTCATGTTAAATTTTGAATGAAAACTTTCCTCATGTTGGAGGGTTTGTTTCATTTCTGCATCTTTGTGACGTTTTGGGTCTCCCCAACTCCTCGTTTTTTTGACTCGCTGGCTGTTCTTAAAATCAAGGGTCTGCAACCCTAACTTGTCACCCAATGTGGTACCGGATCCGAACTGAGACAGACGCATCACCCGACACAAACCGGGCCCTGAGGTGGTACAGAACGCCAACTGGTATTGGGTTAGGGTACCGGTACTGGATGTGTCTTGAGGACCACTTCACGTGAGCTACTGGGCTCCGATGGTTTCGGACCCTTGATTTTACCAAATGCGATACCAGACGCAGTACAACATGTGATACCAAACACAAACCGGGGCCAGACGTGGTACCAAATGTGAACTGTTACTGGTTTAGGGTACTGGTACTGGGTGAGGGTACTGGTCCTTGCCACGTTCTGAGGGTTCTGGACCCTTGATTTTATCAGTTCCGATACCAGAGGTGGTACAAGATGTAATACCAGACACATCCCGGTGCCAGACAAGAATCCGGCCCAGACGTGGTACCGAACACAAACCGGTACTGGGTTAGGGTCCTGGGTTAGGGTCCTGGGTTAGCGTACAGGTACTGGCCGCATCCTGAGGAACACTCCACGTGTGCTACTGCGTCTCGAGGGGTTGCAGACCCTTGATTTTACTAGATTTGATACCGGACGCAGTACGAGATGCAGGACCTTACCTGACTTGGACTGTACCTGACCTGGACTGTATCCGATGCGGTGCCCATGCAAACCGGTACCAGATTAGGGTACTGGGTGCCTGCATCCTGAGGACCAGTCCGAATGTGTTATCTGGTACATTATTGATGTTTTGTTAAGGACTTCTCCACGTCACTTTTGATGTTTTGTGACATCTCATCTTTTTTTTATGTGCTGGCTGTTCTTAAAAGTGAGGGTCCGCAACACTAACCCGGAATTGGACATGGTACAAGATGCAGTACCAGACGCGGTATCTGATGCCGACCAGTACTGTATTGGTGCGCTCTGGATCCCGGTTCTGGACCAGTTCCAGAACCCAAACCAGAGGTTGGGGACCCGTGTTTTAATGGGAACAGCCAACATGTCAAAAAACAACAAGTAATTGACACCCAAATGTCATTTTTTGACGTGGAGGGGTCCTTAACCAAACGTCAATATGTGAGTGAGAATGAGAATCTGTTGGACTATTCCATCAACAAGTTAGATTTACATGATACGTGTCTTCAATATTTAAATGTGATGCCACTTTTTTAATTCATAAAACATTTGAATTCTTGAAATTGTCTAAAAATGAACCAGAAAAGAAGTTTTTTGATGGACATTTTTTTAAAGAAATAATTACTACCACCGCTGCACAGAGCCCCATGTTATTGTTCGCCTGGGGCCCCAAAACTGCTAAGTACGCCCCTGCTTTGAGTGAGTCTTTTTGACCAAAATAAAGTATTTTCCATTTAGATAAGGATGCAACAGTTAGATATGACATGTGTCATTTTTCATATAGGTGGTATCAATACACCCTCGATCCCCCCACCCCCCACCCCCCCCAGAGGGAGCTGCACAAATAAGATGCGAAACAAGCGTGAGAACATGCTTTTGTGGACTTTTCCAGGTCTAAAAATGTTTCCTTCGTTTTGGCAAACACTGAACCAACGTGTCTGAAGGTCACAGGGCGAGAGCGTTGATAACTGCTGGAGCGAGTCAGACCCCAAGAAAACATCCTACTTTGATGGATGTTTGCTAAAAAAGACCTGAGACTACATTAGATCTGCTGGCAGCAGCTCAGAGAACCAGCTGATGAGTGGAAGTGTCGCTGCTCTCACACTAACATCCAAGTTTGATTTATAATATTTTTGACCAAAGGGACATTAAAAACAACAAAAAGGAAAAAGAGGCTGCAGCTTGAGGCACAAAAACACCTCTTTTACATTTAAATTCACATCAGACTTTTATGATTTGTAAAGAAAATTCACTTTCAAGCTAAAATGTGATGTAAAAAAACATCTAGAAGGTGTTACAGAAAAACTGCTTCATGTGAAATATCTTTAAGAGCGCAAAAACAAGTGAGGGATGCAATAATGTGATGAAAAATGTGATGAAAAATGTTTCACAGATGTAAAAAAAATGTAATCTCCTTAAATTGCTAGTTTTATTCCTTTATTCTCAAAGAAAAGCTGTAATTTCTTTTTTTTCACTTTGGGGTGCCATCATTTATAAATCACAGAACTTTTAACGTCAATGTTTTCCAATATTTAGCATGTTTAGGGGAAAAAAAACAGGTCTCATATTTCAATTGTATATTTTCCCATTTTAAATTATTGTAATTATAAATGTTATATTTACTAATAAATATTTTGTTTGGACACAAAATATTTTGTAAGCTAATAACATATTTCAAATGTATGCATTTAGCATTCAAACTAACTATATAATTTAATTATATTAAACATTTAGTTTGCATGTAAAATATTTTGGTTGGATCTAAATACTTATTTTTCAAACTAAATATTTAGTTTGGAAAATGAATATTTATATGAAAACAAAATATTTAGGCCAAAGCTAAATATTTAGTTTTTATCTAAATATTTAGAATTGATTTAGAATTGATCTAAATATATTGGTAAAAACTATGCATTTAGTTAAAAAAAACCAAAAACTAAATATTTAATTTAAAACTAAATATTCAGCTCCAAAATAAATATTTAGATACAAGTTAAATGTTGATTTTTTAACTACTTATTATTTAAACTAAATATAAAACTAGATATAAATATTATAAATAAAAATTTTCCCTAAATGTTTAGGTTTTAATGATCTTTACTAAATACTTCGTTTTTAACAAAACATTTATTTATTTATTTATTTTACTAAATATTTGGTTAAAAGTAAAATTTTTAGGTCCAAGGTAATTATTTAATTAACAAAATATTTTGTTTTTAGCTAAATATTTAGGTTTTAATTAAATATTTAGATCCAAGTTAAATATTTAATGATTAAATTGATATTTTGTTTTTTACTAAATATTTCTTTTTTACATAAATATTTAGATCCAAGCTAAATACTTAGTTACTAGCTAAACTTTCTTTTAAAAAATAATTAAGGTAATTTATTTTTATTATGAACTAATTTATATTATAAACCAAATACAGCTCCTAAGCTTAAATATTTAGTCTGGAAAATAAATATTTAGATCAGATCCAACTATTTAATATGAAAACTAAATGATTCATTTAATAAAAATAAATATATTATTTTAAAATTCAATATGCTAATTCAGCATGCTAACTAATTATTTATTTAGTAAATATAATATTTAAATGTATATATATGCATTTGAAAAATGAAACAAGTTTTTTTTTCCCTTAAACTTGCTAAATATTCAAAAATATTGATGCTATAATTTTCTTTGCAGATAAATGATGTCCGGCTCCTTGATGTGTTCATGGCAGAAAATTACAACATGAGGAGAAGGAAAACACTGAAAGAATAAATGTCCTCGTTGCAGGTCATCGTGGCTCGCATTAAAACTGGCTGACAGTGTAATAACACATTTGGTGTTTTCCTCTGCAGCCTTTCAGAATTGAATTGCTCCAGCTTACACCTGGAAATGAGCAAAAGTTGACAGAGAATCCAATTTAAACACAAAAGGAGAAGCGTCGCTGCAGTTGTTCAATGGAGCAATAAAGTGCTACGCCACCATGACAGTTAATAGCTGATCATAAAAGCTGATCATAAATTGCTAAATCTGCAGAGCAGAGAAAAGTTATTTAGTTACCAGGTCTTGACGGTTAATGCGTCATTTTTTCTTAGAAAGCTAACACAACCTGGAAGATTTGAGAGGATATCATGAATCATGAAAGGCGAGCTCTGATCATCTTTTGTAAAATAGATTCTCTTTGGTCTTTTAATTACGCTTATTCTTTTTTTAGTAACAAAAAAATTGTGTGCCGTTTTCTTGGACGTAGTTTCTGTAGAGCGGCAAGAGTTGATTAGAAATTTGCCTTTGAGTTGTGGGCGACACTGTTGGCTAAGGAGTAAGCCCGTCTCCATTTCCCATCATCCATCTGTTTACGTGCTTCTGATCCAGATTCCAGCTCAAACAAGGAAAACGAAGACGTACGTGGATCTGTTAACAGCAGGAAGCTTGTGACTCGCCGCAGAAGCCACTGAATAACACATGCAAGCTTTTTTCTAATCACATTTGCTCCTTTGTTCCTGATCCACAATAATTTGAATAAAGAAATACAAAAAGGATTTTGAGCAATTTTACTAATGTATGTCGCCATCATCACAAAAATGTCACAAGAACATGTTAAAAAAGACTCTGTCTTCATCGGAGTGGGTCCTAAAAAAAACCTCAATATTTATCTTCATCTCTTATGAAGTTTGAAATTATTTTAACAGCAATAATCTTAACTAAAACTGGGATGGACTGTTTCATCAAACTGTGGTTTCTTTTAAATAAACATAAATATGTGTATTTTATTACAACGGACAGATGGATGTAAAGTTGTTTTTGTGTTTTCTACAGATAACTGTGATTCCAGTTAACGTGTCCCTTTTCAAAGTCTGAGCGCCCAAAAATATTCAAATAACGGCAAGCACTGAGATTAATGATGGATATATTATTTTTATCAGTAATATTGAATACTCACTTTTTAAGCATGTAGCAATATTTTAATGTAATCTTTTATTTCCAAAGCATGTGACGTTTCATCCATTTTTCACCTGTTACATTGGAGGCGTGGCCTAAGAAACATTCAAATGTCTCCATGTGTAAAATCTAATTTTTTAAATGATTGTTTTTCTAAATAAATTTCAGCAACATATCATCATCTTTAAGAGGACAGCTTTTAAAGGCAATACTTATGAGGTAATAAAAAAAAAAAAAAAAAACGGGCCTTTTCCTTTGTACAACTTTTCCAAAACAAAGTTTCTGTTGAGAATCATTAAAAGAAATTTCTTCATTTTTATTTTTTCTACTTGGTTGATTATGAGGACCTCATACATCCTTTTCTTTTGTTTGTAATCTTGATTAACACAAGTATTAATCAAAGAAGGACGATTAAGTGGTCTTTAAAGTAAAGAAGCGCTTGTATAAAAATGTATTTATAGTACTGCTTTGTTTATTTTTGCCAAAAAAGAGAGAAAAATTATAATGGAATGTGAACTTTAAGCCAGAAGTGATGTTCTGAGCTGAAAAGCATCGATGATTGGACGGAACAATGCAGATGTAATTTGCTTTTAGGAAATCTTTTCATTGCAAAATATAATTTATTGAGCAAATCAAGCTATTCTAGTAAACCACTAGCTGATTACTTACACTCTAATTCCTTTAAGGTATATTTATATTATCTATAATATGAAACAAATTGAGTTTTTGCAAGAAAACTTTTAAATATTTATTGGGCTGTAAATGTAGATTTAAAAACAACCTGTAACAAGTATTCTTAAAAAAAATAAAATATAAAGTTATTTATTTACATTTTCAATAAATTGAACTTTCATTTCATTTTAAAACATGTCTCTTTGATTGAACAAAAACTGATTGAATGAACACCAAGATGCCAAAAGATGTGATGAAATCCACTGATAACATCAAAATAAAAATACAGTAAATTATTTACTGTATTTTTATTTTGATTTATCTTCTTTTCTTGGAGTTCTCTTCAATGTCTCTTTCCTCTTCCTGTTAACCCTTTAACAGCGGAGCTCCAGTGTTAATATTCTTTGATTTATTGTAATTTTTTTATTATTTTTAACACGATAAACTAAATTCCAGTGGATTCAGAAGGAGAAAAGCGGCTCTTGCCACTTTCTTCTTTCAGAAGTGTAGTTTTTTGGATCTCTAAAAATTAAAATCGATTAAAAATAAGAACAAATTCATCGCAAACGAGGAAAAAAAATCACAATTTGCTTTTTTTTTTGCTGCATTCGAGGCTCAGCAGCACTTGGTTATGTTACCGTGACAACCATGGATCAAATAGTCCGCTTTTTGTGAAAAAGCTAACAAAACTGGAAAAATGGTATATATTTCTTTTGTAGATAACTATGGTATGATACCCAACGAACTGTTTTAAATCCCACTGTGGAAGCTTAAATCAGGTGAGGCAACGCGAAAAACTGCCGAGGCGGAGTTGATTATAATATTCTCAAACTTGTGTACAAGTTCACACAGGTCATTGTTAGCCCTGAATTTACAGGTTAAGTTCAATAAAAGTCATATCAGAAAACCAAGATGTAGAACAAAAGTGTTCTTTCAGTAAACGGTCCCAACATATGGAATAAACTGGACAAAAAAATCCAAATTACAAAAACAGTTTCTGCTTTAAAAGTGTTATACGGAGGGAGATGCTAAGCAAATATTAGACATAATTTGTAGAAAAATAATTTCCTAAAACTAGTTACATCCACTGGACCTAGTGTAGGTAAATAGAATTAAATGAAGGTTGTGTTTTCATGCAAATGTGTCCAGTATTTTTGTTGATATGTCCTTCATATTTATGTAAAAGACTATTTTCATTTTCCTTTGTTGACATATTTTTATCTAATTTAGTTGATTTAGCAATATGGGCTGATAATGTAAATGGTTTTCTTTCCTCTCCTTTTCATTTATTAACTGTTTCATGTTTACTTAGTATTATTTGGATGTTATGTATGGTTGCTAAATGAAATCAAATTAACTTTTGAAAGTTGCGTTAATAAATATAAACACGTTGACGTTGTTTGGTTTAATGTTCACAGACTAAAAACACAATCAAGGTGATGAAATTATTTGTAGAAACTCTAAATCCCCAAAACACACCTTAGGATAAACATTTATTGAACACTAAAACTAAATTTTTTAAACTTTAAAATCTTAACTTTTTAAGATAATTATATAGCATAACCTGCGATAATGCTAGTGTGAATGCTGAAAGCTGAAGATGATGAAACTGATCGCTAAAAACGCTGGAGCTGATAACCAGTTAAAATATTAGCTAAATGACAAATTAGCCTAAAAATACGTAAATTAATAAAAAAAAACTTAGGTTAGCCAAAACAGCTAGCATGTATCTAAAAATACAGCAAAGCTTCTAAATAACCTAAAAAAAATTAACAAAAATAGCCTAAATTAGCCAAAAAAGCTACCAGGTAAATGGTAGCCGTACTCCAAAACAGCCTAGAAAAATCTTTCTAAAAAATCCTAGATTAGCTAAAACAGTTAGCTTGTAGCTGAAATATTAGCTAAACCCCTAAATAGATTTTAAAAAATCTTTCTAAAATCTGATATAGTCCAAAAAGCTAGCAGAATGCCATTTTTTTTAATTTAAAAACTCTAACTTTTTGGAATAATAAAAAGGCAGGAACATTATTTCAGAATAAATCAAATTAAACCTTAAATAAATTCAATATTTTACTCAAAATTTTTAAAATGAGCGCTAGATAACATCGGGCCACTATTAACAATAAAATAAAATCCGGTCCTTGACTTCGACGCGAGTGTTAAAGGGTTAAAGATTTTATCTTAGCTTATCTGAGCTGTGCCGTCGTCCCGCTGCGGCTGCATAATAATAATAACTTTTTCTGTTTTTCGTGACAGAGGTTGTGGGACTCTTCCGAGCATTTTAGGCTTATCTAATCGCTTTATCCTGTCAGCTCAGTCCAAACTGATAAAACCTAATGTGCATGAAGAGGAGTTTGTCTGACTTCACCACTTATAAAGTCCAACTAAATCTTCCTCATGCCAGTTTGGAGTGTAAAGCTGGGTAAAGTCTATTCATGTTATGAACGTTGTCACGCTTGTTTTCCTAAGGAAACATCTCTGTATTATCTCTATCTTTTTATATATATGTAAGAGAAATAGTTGTTTTCTCCCGTTTGCTGGTGGTTTCTTACCTAAACATCTCCTGCAGAGATCTGGGATTTTGAGGGTCCTGCGCCACATCTATCCACCACTATCATGTCTGGTTGGTTCACCATTACCATCCTGTCCGTCTGTATCTGGAAGTTTTTGACTTTCCAGTCCAAATTCTGCACACATGTCCCTGCGTTGTATTCTAGCCACTTGGTTGTTTGTATGCTTTCCTGGCCAGCCTCTTACATCCTGCGGTCGTGTGCTGGATTGTTTCTGGAGCCTCTTTGTCCAGTCTACACCTTAGGTCTGGTTGTCATAGACTCCCTCTTCTCCTCTTGGCCACCTGTGGTCGCACAGGTGCTTCTTGTTCTCCAGTTGTGAACTGTGTACTTAAGGATGTGCTCTTCTTTGGTTCAGTGTCTCAGTGTCCTAAATCTCGGGCTTATGTATGTTCTCTTTGTTGAGATTAAAATCCTGAACCAGACTCCTGGACCTTCTTCTCCTGCTTTTGGGTTACCTCGTCTACACTCCCTGACATTGGTCTGATCTGAGCCTCTATGTCTCTGGTCCTCATGGTTAAATACTTCTGTGCTGTCCTGTAAGTTCCAAACTTGGAAGGTGAAGGTGACAGAGTTTGGAGTAGAAACCATCTATGAAATGGTTACTGGCGTATACTTTTCTACCTTCCTTGAAGGCCCAAAGCGTTTTACAGTCACACACACATTCAAACACTGGTGGTGGCTCCACTGCCGAACACTGGCGCCAACCTTCCACCAAAGGATGTTTGGGGTTCAGTGTCTTGCCCAAGGACACTTCGACCATCGGGGGGGGGGGGGGGGGGGGGGGGGGACGGCGGGAACCCAACCTGCAATCTTCCGATTGAGGGATGACCACTATACTGCGCCACCTCACTGAAATACTGGTGCGCCACCTCACTAATGTGAGATTCCGTGTTGCTGCTGACTGTGTTGATGGGCCAGCTGCTTTGACTCTATGTTTATCTGTTGGGTCTGCTGTCTTATCTTCCACTCACCCCATTGATTTTTTTTTTTAGTCAAGTACAGTTACACTATAGTCACTGAGACAGTTGTTGGTACGTTTGACAGGTAAACAGGAGCTAAGACCTGCTGGAAAATAACCCCACCATCTCTAAACAGCTTGCCAACTTATTTATGGTACAGGACTGCAATGACGGGCTGCACGGTGGAGCAGTGGTTCACCTTACAGCAAGAATCCCTGGTTCAAATCCCTCCATCCTTTCTGTGTGGAGTTTGCATGTTCTCCGAGGGCTTTCTTTGGGAGTCCAAAACCATGCGTCGTACATTGATTGGTGACTCTAATATGATTGGTGATTCTATGTGAGTGTGAGACCCTGCAATTTTTTAGGGTGTACCCCGCCTTCACCCAATAGTGGCTGGGACGGGTTCTAGAAGCCCACATGCGTCTTGATGGTCCAACACTCAGTACAAATGCTGGCTTGAAATGCCCAGACCATTCTAAATGAAGCACAAACTGTATGTGTGCGTTTGGCAGAGCAGTGACTCCAAAAGGGATTCAGAGGGTTAAGAAAACGGATGGACGGACAGACAGATGGCCTTCATAAGCTTTCTTCAAAGGGTGGCTGAGCACTCCCTCGGAGATAGGATACGGTCACCTGGAGAGAGTTCGGAGTAGAGCCGTTTCTCCTCTGCATCTAGAGGAGCCAGTTGAGGTGGTTTGGGTATCTGGTCTGGATGCCTCCTGGACGCCTCCCTAGAGAGGTGTTCCAGGCATGACCCACTGAGCGGAGGCCCGGGGAAGACCCAGGATGCTCTGGGGAGACTATGTCTCTCGGCTGGCCTGGGAAGGGAATGCCTCGGGGTCCCCCCAGAGGAACTGGGGAAAGTGGCCGGCAAGAGGGAAGTCTGGGCATCTTTGCTTAGACTGCTGCCCCATGACCCATGACCCATGGATGGATGGATGGATGGATGGATGGATGGATGGATGGATGGAATAATTCCCAAATCAAATTAAAAATGGACTTGCATTTAGCCCGGATCTTTCTTTACTCAGTCCAGACACTTGCGACATCTGGTTCAGGAGTCCAGTAACATCGTGAGTATTTTTCATCTTCTGAATAAGAAATAACTTCAGATAGAAGACAAATGCTTAATGTGAATATTATTCAACTTTATCAGAGTTGCATAAGATACTTTGTTGCTTTGTTTTTCTAACCACAATTTGCCATTAAACATGGTCAAAGCTCCATTAAACATCGGCTGTGTTGCAAACGGTTTGAAATAACCACCAGTGAACTGTTCATACCCATCTACCAGAAGGAAAAAGGACAACAGCCAATCGTAATTGACTGAAATTGTTTAAGTTTTACTTCTTTGACAACCAGCAGCCCTTCCCGCTGACCACCTGCATCGTAAAGTATCTCTTACAGATTCCCAGGAACTGTCCCAGTCATAATTAATCTTTTTTTTTTTTTTGTGTGTGTGATTTGTCAAACGGGGTTACATAAATGAGTGATGGAGGAGAACCTCCACCGCTTTTCTAAATAAGCCATTAAATGGTCTGAATAGAGCTGGAGCTGGTCCCAGCTTTTGTTAAGGGAAGACATACACAACGAATACACAAACTTAAGGTCATTCAGAGAAATCACAGTGTTAAACATCATTAAATAAACATGACATTTCAAGCGTGTTTCTGGATTCGGATACCTGGAGTGAGTCCATGGTGGCGCCGAGTGAACAACCATGTACTTCACACAGACTGAAGCCCAAGAGCTGAACTTTGAACTGGAAAAATGACCACAATCCCACTGCGTTAGGGACAGTAAGATGAAATATTCTGAATACAATGACGGGAACTCTACTTTCAAAACGTCTGATAACAGTGAAGCTTCGCTGTATTTGCTTGATTGTTGCTACCTTTGAGGTCACTGTGGGGAGAACCTGGGAAGACCCGGGAGATGCTAGGTCAGGGGTCCGCAACCTGCGGCTCCAGTGCCACATGTGGCTCTTTTATCTCTCCATGGTAAATTTCAAAATTTTTTAAAAGAATTTTTGGCTAATGTGTTACCTTCTGAAGTTTTTAGGCTAATTTAGAATTTTTGCTTCTATTTTAGCAAAATGCTAACGTTTTTGACTAAATTTTCGAAGGAATTTTATGCTAATTTGGATTTTAGCTAATATTTTAGTAAAATGCTAATGTTAATGTTTTCAGCTAATTTGTTATCAACTGATTTTTTTTTTTTTGATAATTTAGAATTTAGCTTCTATTTTAGCAACATGCTAACGTTTTTGACTAAGTTATTTCAGCTAGTTAAGCAACAAGCTAGCTTTTTTTGTCAGTTTATTTTGTCAATTATTTTTTTATGTTAATTTTAAGTTTACAGTTTAGCTAATATTTTAGCAATATGCTAACATTTTTAGCTAATTTGTTATCTACTGGGGGTTTTAGGCTATTTTTGAGTTTAGCTTTTATTTCAGCAACATGCTAAAATTTTTGGCTGATTTAATTTACAGAGAAATGTTATGCTAATTTGGAGTTCAGATAGTAATTAAGCAACAAGCTTGATTTTTTTGCTACTAAAGTTAAAAACGTAAAAAAAAATACCTTGTTGAGAGATGCTACTTTCTTTTTATATATATTTTTTTGCTTTTGTTCGTGCCAAAAATAGACATTATTCACATTTATTAAAAAAACAAAAGCAAAAAGAAGGTTATGAATACAAATCCAAATTTCTTAAAGGCTAACGAAAGACAATGAGGCTCCTTTTAGGTTTTGATCAGTAGAAAACGAGCCCAAATGGATCTTTTACTCTTAAAGGTTGCCGACCTCTGTGCTAGAGAGACGACATCTCGGGGGGAAGTCTTGGCATCTTTTGCTTAAAACTGACAACAGATAAGCGGAAAATAATGAACAAAAGTTTGAAGACGTGAACAAATATTCGATCTCTAGTGTCACAAACCCTGTGGGAGTTTTATTTTCCATTTGCAGGAATTTTACAGAACATTGAACAGATTGTTTTAGTGTCTGATGCATTTTTCTTATTTTACCCAAACCCTTAAACCTCTGCAATACTTTCAAACTTTTAAATTCTCTGTTTAAAGAGAAGGATGTTTATGAAAAGCCACTTCTCGCAGATTGTATGCGGTTCTTCTGCTTATTGATTTTCCCAGAAACTCAGCTTAACTGTTGATGTTACAGATGCTTTGAGTGGTAGCCTTGCAGAATTGTGCCAGGGGCTACTGTACAGAGAGTATGCTGCTGTTGTAAGGATTCTCTGTGGTTTTCTTGGCTTTTATCTCCATTCCTTAAATGGTATCCACATGTTGAAAAAGCTTTTTATGTCTCTAAATGAAGTCATTTTTTTTCCTTCTCTCTCTCGCTCAGCTGAACAGAATACATTCAGGACTTGCTTGCACTTTAAAGATTTAATGAGAACAGAAATGCATCTATTATTATTTCTATGAATTTGAACACAAAACAAGCGGCGAACCTTCCTTTCATTAAAAGTTCTACAAGCGTCACTGAAACTAATCAAAGAAAGAGAGATCAATTTGTCTACAGTTTTGTGAATCCAAATGAAAATAAAAGAGATTATCATCATCCAAATCTATTCCAGATTCAATCTTAAAGACCCACTCCAATAAAAATGATGTTTTAACATGTTTTTTAGCATTTTTTTTTATGATGGAGGACATGTTTGTGTGCGTGTATGGAGGGGTGGGAGTGGAGTTTGAGGGCATTGTCTTTTGTTTTTAAAATGTTATCATATTTTATGTAAAGCACTATGAGTGAAAATTGTCTTTTTTGAAAAGTGATATACAAATAAAGTTTGATTTGATTTGATAAAGAAAATTAAGATGACATCTTTTTGGAACAGACACAAAAATACAGTTTGAAAAAGCTTGTAGATGGGACATACAGTTGGCAGGACACGAGTCTCTGTGCTCCATTCCGATGCATCCACTTTTAGACAAAGAGATCCATGAACGTCTTTGTCTTTTTGTTGCACCTCTAATGTTAGGTTAAGGGTATGAGGGGTTGTAAGATAGGGGGAGAGGGGGTAAACAAAAGGTTGATGGGAAATGAGGGGAGGCTTACTCACCGATAGGATTTTTAATGAGCTCCTGTCGCTCTGCAGAAACTATGCTCTCAAAAATGACTTTCTTTTGCAAAAAAGCAGCATAATTATTACTTTTAATAAAAAATTTTTACAATAGATTGAAATATTATCGGAGTGGGAGTTTAACATAAGTTACAGAGAAAGATGAGATATTTATGAATGAACAAATAAAATGATAAGGATAAAAATTATATAACTAGAAATGTGGCGTTACCTGTAGCGGCTGGATGGCTCAGTGTAAGGCTGCAAACGCAGGACGTTCAATCCCCGGGGTGTCCACTGTTCTCCATCCAGACTGGGTCCTTAGGCAAGACCCTTGACGCTGCTGCCTAACTGGGGTCCCTGTGCACTTTCAAATACAGGGTTGTGTCAGGAGGGGCATCCGGCATAAAAACTCTGCTAAATCACTGATGTGAAACAGTGAGTGCTGTCTCGCTGTGGCGACCCCAAATGGGATAAGCCGGAAGGTGAACAACAACATATGGCATTACCTGTGATAATGCTAGTGTGAGTCCTGAAAGCTGAATGTGGCTGCTGAAGATACTAGTGGTGATAGCTGAAAATGCTGAAGCCAAAAGCTTGCAAAAATATTAGCTTAATGCCAAACTAACCTAAAAAAAATGGAAAATGTCTAATTTTGCCAAAACCGCTAACATAATGCTAAAATATTAGTTAAACTCAAAATTAGCCGAAAAAAATTGAAAAATTTCTAATTTTGCCAAAAAAGCTGGCATATTGTTAAAATATTAACTAAACTCCAAATTAGCGTAAAAAATGAAAAATGTCTAAATTAGTCAAAACCCCTAGCATGATGCCAAAACATTAGCTAAACTCCAAATTAGCTGAAAAAAATGGAAAAATGTCTAATTTTGCCAAAAAAGCTATTATATTGTTCAAATATTAACTAAACTCCAAATTAGCGTAAAAAATGAAAAATGTCTAAATTAGTCAAAACCCCTAGCATGATGCCAAAACATTAGCTAAACTCCAAATTAGCTGAAAAAAATGGAAAAATGTCTAATTTTGCCAAAAAAGCTATTATATTGTTCAAATATTAACTAAACTCCAAATTAGCGTAAAAAATGAAAAATGTCTAAATTAGTCAAAACCCCTAGCATGATGCCAAAACATTAGCTAAACTCCAAATTAGCTGAAAAAAAATGGAAAAAATGTCTAATTTTGCCAAAAAAGCTATTATATTGTTCAAATATTAACTAAACTCCAAATTAGCGTAAAAAATGAAAAATGTCTAAATTAGTCAAAACCCCTAGCATGATGCCAAAACATTAGCTAAACTCCAAATTAGCTGAAAAAAATGGAAAAATGTCTAATTTTGCCAAAAAAGCTAGCATATTGTGAAAATATTAACTAAACTCAAAATTAGCGTAAAAAATGTCTAAATTAGCCAAAACCGCTGACATAATGCTAAAATATTAGCTAAACTCCAAATTAGCCAAAAAAAATGGAAAAAAGTCTTAATTATCAAGAAAAAATCCCAGATAGCACGTTGTTAAAATAAAAGCTCAACTCCATATTAGCCTAGAAACTGTAAAAATGTCTAATTTTGCCAAAAAAGCTATTATATTGTTCAAATATTAACTAAACTCCAAATTAGCGTAAAAAATGGAAAATGTCTAAATTAGCCAAAACCGCTAGCATAATGCTAAAATATTAGCTAAACTCCAAATTAGCCGAAAAAAATGGAAAAAAGTCTTAATTATCGAGAAAAAACCCAGATAGCACATTGTTAAAATAAAAGCTAAACTCCATATTAGCCTAAAAACTGTAAAAATGTCTAATTTTGCCAAAACATTTAGCATATCGTGTAAAGATTGGCTAACTCCAAATTAGCGTAAAAAATGGAAAATGTCTAAATTAGCCAAAACCGCTAGCATAATGCTAAAATATTAGCTAAACTTCAAATTAGCAGAAAAAATGGAAAAAAGCCTTAATTATCGAGAAAAAAACCCAGATAGCACGTTGTTAAAGTAACTCCAAATTGGCAGAAAAAAAACTTGAAAAAGGGTCTAAATAAAAAAAAAACAGGTAGCATGTTGCTAAAATAAAAGCTAAACTCCAAATTACCATACCCAATATTTTTAAATTAAAAATAAATGATTCTATGTCTACAGCATTTCATGCTTTATCATAACATTTTATTAAATAGAAAAAGTGAACATCTGCCAAAAAAAAAAGTAAATATGGCTGAAAGCCACAGAAAAGAAGTTGTCTTTATTGAACCGTGTGTGTTTTGCACGGCAGCCTCTTATTAGTCATGCTAACATGATTTACTGCTGAATTGGGTTTGGGACCCCCCTGCACCAGCACACATGCTTCAGGTTAGGAACAAGCGAGGGGCTGCTGCCTTCAACCTGCCTGAGAACGGCGAAATGAGCAGGCAGCTGCGTTGTTATGCTGCGATGCTCTGACCTGCGTGCGCTCCGGCGCTCCCGCAGCAGGAGATCTCCTCACTTACAGCCACGACGTGTCAGACATCTGCCACTAAAACACACTAATGAACTGATGAGGAGTCTGTGTGTGTCGGCCTGCATTCTTCCTCTCTTTGTTTACATCTCCAGGAGGACTTATTGTGACACTTTCAGATTCATGTCAAAGTCTTGTGACATTCCCTGTTTTTACCAAATATAGTTCCATTCAGTATCTCTATCTTGGGTGGCCTATACTTCAATTTATCTCTACTGCAGTTTGTGGATATACATTGGGCCACGGAGCAAAAAGAAAGGTTAGCTGTAGATTGTAGTTTGAAATAGTGAGGCTCCACGATTTTAAAGGAATTTGACATTTTGAAACCAGAGCCATAAATGGTTAGACGGGTGCAGATATTCTTCGACTTCAGGAACAGAGCTGCAGCACGCTCAATTTTTCATCGAGTTACAGACTCAGGGCCTGTAACAAGATTGAGACTCAACTTTGATTTTACTTTATGATTCCTACAATACAAGAAAGTGGCAGTGAAATGAAATTTCATTCGGGTGTTTTGGAAATTTAGAGGCCCAGAGGCGGCCGAGCGTTGTGTCTGTCAAGTCTGTTTTAGAGCCGAGCTTCTGCTACTCAGACTGAGCTAATGTGACAATGCTTTGAAAAAAATGAACTCTGGTTATTTTATGTATTTTACTTCACTGGTTATTTTACTTTCTAAACAATTTAACTCTTTAACACCTGAGGTGTGATGCTTAAACACAAAATCTGTAATATCCTAGCCAGCAAGGCCGAGTGGGCAGAAAATGTGGCCCCGAATGGGTTTGTCTACAGTTTCTGTGGTGGCCCCTCCTGTGTTTGCCCACATTGGCTGAAGTGGAGACTCTGTCGGTAGCAATACAGCGGAGCTTGTTACAGATGAGCTTGCTAGCTCGCTATAACAGAACTCGCTAGCTTGATACAGAGGAGCTTGTTAGCTCGACACAGAGGAACTTGCTAGCATGTTACATTAAAGCTCATACAAAGGAGCACGCTAGCTCACTACGGAGAAATGCACTAGCATACTATAGTAGAGCTTGCAACAATAGAGCTCACTAGCTCAATACAGTGGAGCTCGCTACAACAGAGCTTACTAGCTTGACACAGAGGAGCTTGCTAGCTTGCTAGCTCACTCCAGAGGAGCTCACTAGCTTGCTACAGAGGAACTTGCTAGCATGCTACAGTAGAGCTCACTGCAACAGAGCACGCTAGCTCGCTACAGAATTACAGTAAAGCTCATACAAAGGAGCACACTAGCTCACTACAGAGAAACGCACTAGCATACTATAGTAGAGCTTGCAACAATAGAGCTCACTAGCTTGATACAGCGGAGCTTGCTAGCATGCTACAGTGGAGCTCGCAACAACAGAGCTTACTAGCTTGACACAGAAGGAGCTCGCTGGCTTGCTACAGTAGTAACAGTTCTTAGTTTCAGCAGATATTTATTTGGATACGAAAAATCTTCAACACTTCTTAACATGCTAATTCTCAAGCTCCAACAGTACTGACAGAACTTAAAAATAAAACTAAAACTTTTTTGTATTCTCACAGAGAATAATGAAGAAAACCCCAAACAAAGTGCACAATATGCAAAACAGAAACATAATTAGCCTTAAGTTGTACATAGAGACTTTCCACGTAACTTTACCATATTCTCAGACCACAAATTAATCAAAATGATAAAATAATTAAATCCTTACCTCGTTGGCCGCATTAACTCAAGAGGAAAAACTTATGGGAAACATCTTCATTCTAGAACAGAGGTGGAGACCCCAGGGACCATATGAGACCCGTTAAACTATTTAATCTGGCCAGCCAAACTGGGATTAGCATCAACCCATTGGTGAAAATGACTCTAAAATTAGAAAAGAAACAGTTTTGAAAAAAAAAAAAATCCAACTGTTCTGTTTTCAAGCACAATTAAAAGGCATGTTTTGGCTTTGACATATCCAGATCCTGTAATATTTCTTTCTTTTACGAGGTGAGTTACCAAAACACACCAAAAAAAAATACATATGTCAAAATCTTGAACCCTTAGTGGCCCACGAAAGACAAAGTTTCCCCATCCCTGTTCTAGTACTTATTTCACAGGCATAACACTTGCAGAGTTTTCTTTTCTGGGACTCATTCAGGTGTGGTATCTTGTATAACATACCCCAGAGCAACAACGAATTACAAGCGGAACAAAAAATAAGTTCCTCCCTTTTAAGCAAAGTTTTTAGCTGATTATCACCATTATTTATTCACTTTAAAATATTATTTATTTCAAATGATTACTATTTTTTTTTTTACATACTCTTTCTACTCAAACTATTTTTAAAAGGAAAAATGTGAATTAGTTTTGCCCTTGAAAGCAGCTCCAGCAATAGATCCATGAACGTCTTTGTTTTCCTGGCATTTTTGTTAGGTTGAGGGTATGTTGGGCTGTAAGCTAGCAGGAGAGCCTGTAAATAAAGGGATGATGGGAAGTCAAGGGAGGCTTACTCTGTGCTAACAGTCCCACCTACAGCTCAGGTGAAACTCTAATGAACTCCTGCCGCTCTGCAGGAACTATGTCTTAGAAAGTGACACAATTTATTAAAAATTTAGCCAAAACCAACATAATTGTGATTAAAAGACCACTGGGAACGCATTTACAATAGATCAAAAGGTGATCAAACACATTTGAATTAAAATGAATGAAAAAATAAAACGAAATTTTGAGTTTTTACCACTAAAAGTCTCAAAGATTGTAGGTTTGAAAGATTGAAATCTGTTTATTTCACTATTTTATAACACTGTTTATTTTGTTTTTCAGTCTAGATACTATAGATCTGGACTTCAGATTTGAAGGCCATGAAATTTTAATTTTGCTTGGTTAATATTTGAGCTATATTCTATAACTTTTTTTAAAAAAAATTCTGTAAATTCAGTGTTTGAGTCCTAATAACAACAAACTGAAGTAATGCAAAATAAAGTCTTAAATATTTATTAAAATGTACCATTTACTGCAGATGAACCAAATATGTTGTTACTGAAAGCTTAGAAAATAAACATTGTACTAAACCATTGCATGATGAGATTACACTGCTGAAACAGAGAGGGTTCAGTGACACACAAGCGAAAAGATGTTCTCTGTCTGACACAGATTAATGAGTTTCCCACAGAGTTTGGGGTTTATTGTTGCAGCACGTATTAGGGACGGATCCGTGCTTTATTTTCCCGGTTCAAATAAATAATAAAAATGGCCTTCTGGTCATTACAATCATACTCAGCCTGAAGCATAAACAAAGCAAATGACTGCTTTGGGCTTGATGCTCCATCCATCTATTTTCAGCTCTCACTTCATCCTATTCAGATTTGGGTTTGTTATGTGTGAGTGTTTATGTGATGTGGAGTCTGTTTGTGAACGCTTTCACGAAACCACGCAGAGATAAATGACACAAACAAACATTTCAACTAAAATTCAGAATTAGCAACAAACCTAAAAACGCAATTTTCTTTTTTTGTTCATTGGGACGTCTGATAAAAACAAACCAAGGTGCAGGCGTAACACGCAAAGCAGAAAATCAATATTAGAGATCAAAGGAAGACCACAGGAAACGGTTTTTAGTCAATTGTCCTCCTGGCTGTAAATCATCAAATGACTTTCAAACACAGTGAGTGAAAATCACCCATAATTCTTTGCATTTCAACTTCAACTCTTTAACACACGAGTTTAGCAACTATTTAGCTTTCTATTTTGGCTAATTTAGGATTTTTATTTTTGTTTTTTAGGCTATTTTGGAGTTTAGCTAATATTACCTTTATGCTAGCTATTTAGGCTAAGTTGGAGTTTAGCTAGTATATTAGCTTTATGATAGCTGTTCTGCTTAATTTAAGCTTTTTTGGTTTTTTTAAGGCTAATTTTAGGCTATTTTTTAGCTTATCATATGCTTCTCAGTTCTTTTACTTTTCGCTTTTGTTTGTTTTTTAGTTTTAGACTAATTATGGAGCTCTATATCTATGTTGCTTACTACGCTAGATCGCGGTCAACGGCAGTCAACAGGTGCACCACGCGCACAGTCACCAAGGACCCCACTACCCTCAAGGCCCCACAAGGGCCCTCAGGCTCTTTAAAAATAGTGAAACTCACTTGTGAGCTGCATCTAAAATTAAATGTTATTCTGTTGCATTTTTTTAAATTACACTTTAATTACATAGATTTAAAATTGAAAAGGTCTTAAAAATATGTTCATGATTCGTGAACTTTAGATAGATTTAGGTGACCTCTGACCTAATCCACTTCAAAGATCAAATACTGAAGATTTGGTCATTAGTTCATAATTTGAAAGGATTTGTTTAAAAATGTCTAAGTTGATTTTTCTTTAACATTACATAATTGATAAACATGGTACAATGTAGTGAAAATAGGGAAACTTTTCATAATCTGAAAACGTATTGCTGAGATTAATTAAGTGCTGAATTTTGATATTTGTTTCCTAGTTATTATTGATAATTATGGTGAGAAATCCTTGTCTTTTCATGGAGGGGTATCATTATTCATTATTAATAATATATAACAACAACTAAATTGGTTGTTTCAAAATGGTAGCCCTTCACATGACTCAGTACCCATGAAGTAGCCCTCCGTTTTACAAATGTTGGGGACCCCTGCGCTAGATATTTGTGATATTTTGTTGTTGTTCATTTAAAGGGGGGGTGGGGCTTTTTTGTTTGGGGGGAGCCGCCATCCCTTGGCCCCTTGTTGCTCCGCCCATTATTTTACCAGTTTTCCACAATTTCTTTTTTGGCTATATAAAAAATGTGTTTGAGCTGTGTTTGAGTTCTTGTCGGGTCCTGTGTTGAAGTTTTCCTCTAAACATCAGGTTGAGGATGCTAATCATCCACAGCCGTCCTGATATGTGTTCATGATCGTCAGTGCATTTAATTGTCTAGTTTTTAGTTCTTCTGTTTTGTTCCTCTTTTTTCTGTTTGTTCATCAAATGTCCAAATTCAAGTCCTGTATTTTGGTTCATTTTCTCTGGTTTCCTGTCTGTCTGGGAAAAATGTATATAGAGGGCCAGACATAAAGAAAAATGTAGGATGTTGTAGTTTGCATTACAAAATAAAAGCATTTTGGGACCATTGCTGTTCTTCCCACTTTTTAGTGGTAAAAGTTATTTTTTTTAACAAAAGAAAATATTGTTTTTCTTTATTCAAACTTCTACAGACAAAACAGCAAACACACACAGCTATGAGACGAAGATGCAAATAGAATAGATCACTAAAAATATACAAATGAAAATGTTTGCAGCAATGTGAGCAGTCCTATTTCAGCTCTGCAGCTGCAGCACAGAGAAAGGGATAGAAATTACCCAAATTTTTTGGGGAATAGATAAACAGACATTTCAGTACAAATCAAAGTTAAAATAATTCTTGTTTTTTATGGAGAAACCAGGGAAAAAGTGGATTCAAATGACACAGGAGCTTTGCTTTTGTCTAACTTGAGCTCTACATTGTTGCCCATCACACAATGCCTTTCAATTTTTAAATAAACATCCATGTTTTAGGATTAGCCGAAAATGTAAACAGTCCCAGACTCCACGACTCCCAAATCTGATTCTATTCTGAGAAGGAGTAACTGCTGGCTGCTCGCTCTTCTTCAAGCAGCGCCCTTTGTAGAATCAAATGGAGGAATTCCTGAATAAAGCAAAGAGGAACTTTAGCTTAAGTGGAAATGGTCACTTCTCCGGTGCAGTGACAGAGTGGGCAGGAGGAAGGGAGGAGGCAGAAAGAGCTGCAGTTTGCAGTCTGGTCAAACTCAACTTTAGCAGTTCCCTTACAAAAAAAAAAGAAATTAGAGGGATGGAGGAGGGATAGTTGGGGGGGGGGGGGTAGGATGCAGAGCTTCAGCGCACCATCTTATAGCAGCGGCAGAACCAACGAGAACTGAGGTGCGTCGAAAACAGTCAAACAACCGCAGAGGATCATTTTTAGGTGAGATTTCTGGAACTACAATTACGCACAGATTGAGCTATTTATTTATTTTTAATATATTTTATTATTCAAAGTATTTGAGTGTATTTTTTAGTTTTGAACAATTTCTTAATTTGCTTGTTTGTGTTATTTTAGATTAAATATTTATTCCATCTTGGCAAAAAAAGAGTCTGCGTAAAAAGGCGCTTTTACGCACGATGGAGGAGCTTTTCCTTGAGCAGGAAAGTTGGTCTCAGAATGTTTCAGCCAGAAATTCTTCAGAAAGTGGAGCAGGGAACAACACAGTGAACCCTCTGAAACGCAATGAAGAAGTCGCCAAAGTGGAGGTGACCGTCCTGGTCCTGGTGTTGGTCCTCGCTCTCATGGGCAACCTGTGCGTCCTGCTGGCCATCCACACCACCAAGCACAGCCACTCGCGGATGTATTACTTCATGAAACACCTGAGCATCGCAGACCTCGTGGTTGCGGTCTTCCAGGTGTTGCCGCAGCTCATCTGGGACATCACCTTCCGCTTCTACGGACCCGACATTCTGTGCAGGCTGGTCAAATATCTGCAGGTCGTGGGGATGTTTGCGTCCACCTACATGCTGGTGCTGATGTCCGTGGACCGGTGCTTGGCCATCTGCCTGCCGCTGCGCTCCGTCAACAGGAGGAAAGACCGCATGTGCGTGATGGCCTCGTGGACGCTCAGCCTGCTGTTCAGCGCCCCGCAAGTCTACATCTTCTCCCTGCGGGAGGTCGGGAACGGGGTCTACGACTGCTGGGGGGACTTTGTGCGTCCGTGGGGCGCCAAGGCGTACATCACGTGGATGAGTCTGAGCATTTACATTCTCCCTGTGGCAATTCTGGGCGTCTGCTACGGCTTGATATGCTTTAAAATCTGGGAGAACATCAACATGAAAACGAGAAGAGATCACTTTGTGGCTCCACGGACGTCCAAAGGCGCGCATCCACTGTCGCGCGTCAGCAGCGTCAGGCTCATCTCCAAAGCCAAAATCCGCACCGTGAAGATGACATTCGTGGTGGTCATTGCTTACATCGTTTGCTGGACTCCTTTTTTCTTCGTCCAGATGTGGTCTGCGTGGGATCCTGCGGCACCGAGAGAAGGTAAAAGACACTCTCCTCCTCCTCCTCCCACGGGCTGAAAATGCTTAAAGATCACAGCTTCAGACGAGCACTGCGCGCAAACTGCTGATATTTTCATTTCTTTCGAGTGGAGAAACGTTTTTTGTTCATCTCACAGGAGGAAGATATTTGACTTTAGACCTTTCCAAAGTGAACACAGATGAATCGGAGAGTCATTATGTGCTGAAAGCTCCCAGGGCAGCAGGGAATCTAACAGACAGTTTTTAGATAATGTCCTTTTAACTATTCGTCCATATAGTTAACAGATTAGCAGAGCTGCCCCTTTCATGTCAAACCAGACACTAATTTTGGTTAAATAATTGGTTTTACAACTAACTATGTTGAAGTTTTTATATCAAATCTTTTACCATAATTTGTTCTTATTCTTTCTAAAATGGCAAAAAAAAGTGAAGCCTGATCTTTAGAAGAGTCCCTTTTTATGAACTCATTTACATGAAGTGGTCTCACTGTTTACCTTAAAGGTTTTATTATGAAATGAAAACTTTATGGAATTTGTTTACTTTTTTTTCCGTTTTGTCTTGCAAAAGTTTTTTTTTTTTTTTTGCCATTTACACTGTAAAAAGTGAAAGGCTGGATCAATAAACAAAAGTTTTGCAATTTGTTACACTAATATTTTTTATTAAATTAAAACTTTTCATTAAGTAAACCATCAACTATAAATATTAATTTTAATTTTAATTAATCTTTTTAAATGTAACAAATTATAGAACTTTTGTTAATTGATCCAACGTTTTAATTTATTTCAGTATAGAAAGTTTAAAGTCTTTGTGGTCACTGACCGATGTTTAAAGAGTCACCAAACACTAAATCAACATTTTATTTTGTCTGTTGACCTCTACAGTATAAACAGGGCTTTAAAAGTGTTGTCTGTTGGTCGTAACCAAATTTTTTACAATTTAAAATAAAGTTGTTTAAATCCTGAAATGATGGTTTAAAACCATCTGTGTGCTGCTGCCCCCCTGCGGGTTAAAATGATGTATTACAGTTTAATTTTGTGATTGGTCAACTGGTGCAAGTCTCAGAAGTTTCGGGTCATCATGGTCTGAGCTTCCGTATGAAAGCCCCGCCCATCTTTGAAAACTGGACACACTTGAGAGTTGAAGGCGGAGCTAATGAGAGCGTTGAAGCTCACCCCACGCTCACTCTGCGATGCTGAAAAACGTCAACATGAGAAACTTCAGAAAAACAGATTTTACAAGAAGACTAAAGCCTCGTTTTCACGGAGCGGGATGGTACGGTCCGGTATTTGGAGCATGTCCATTGTAAAATGGAACCATGAACTCGTGCTATCTCATGGGGTCCAGATGACCCAACCCTTATATTAATCTGTGATCCCTCCTATGACAAAGGTGGACAGGATTTTATACACCAGTGAAAATGAAAAATCTTTGTAAAAAGGAAAAGTTCAGTACACTCTCTTGTAGGGTCCAGATGACCCCGCTTTCAATGTAAACATGCCTAGGGTAGCACAAGGGTTAAACGGTACCGACCCGTGTCTCTTGAGGGCTTCTGTCGGTTGTCGATCCATTGAAAAGTGGACCGGTTGGTTGGTTGGTTGGCAGAAGCTAAAGACAACATTAGAAAGCACCAATCTCGTGCTCATTTAAGCTAGCTAACATTTGTTAGCATTCGGGTTTCTGCGATTTCTTTTGGTCACCAGTCTATATTGAAAATGCCTGCAAACAACAGCGAGGTCTGGACTGCAAACGTTCTTTTCCATCCTTGGCGACGGTCTGATACAGGATGAGCTAACGGCACACTAGCGGTCTACACCACGCCGCCGAAACAAACCGCTCAGTGGAAGCGAGGTTTGAGCTGTGTTTGCTCTTCAGTTTACTTTATGATACATATTAACTAACGGAACTCACAAATTCAAATAAAAAAGTGAAATATGTCAGATCAAATAGTACTTTGACAATCTTAGGACTGGCACATGTGTTTGCTTCCCAGGTTGTGCAATGAGCTTCATCTAGAGTAGATCTTTATAGACACACACTGCCTAACCATGTAGCCACAAGAACCTTGTTTCCACTGAGCGCTCCGGTACGGTAAGCCAGGACCAGCCCTGGGCATGTGCGAGCTAGGCAGCCGCCTAATTCGCCATCTGCTGGCCAAATTGCAATGATTTTTTTTATTTTCAAAGTTTGAAACACCACTCATTTCTTGAAAAATGCTTAAAAAAATGCAATAATTGAAAATATAAATAAAAATAATTCAAAATTTTGACATTATTTTGTCTGGTGGTGTGCCCCTCCTTACCTGACGCAGCCGCTGTTTAGGCTCGGTGGGGCGGGGGGCCTTATATGTTAGTGCTTCTTTAAAACTTTAAAGATGGAAAAGCACCAAAACAAGCACCCAGGGACAACTTTAAGGTCAAAAAATGAAGGAGGAGGAGGAAAAAACAGATTCAAAAACAGTTGTTCTATATGTTGGTCAGCGGTGCTGCCTTCCACTTAAGAGCTCAAGGGTTGCTGTCCCGGCCAGGGAGCAATGTCATTATCCTTGAATCCTTGAGAATTAAAATAAATAAATACTTATTTCAATATATTCCAGGCAGCTGGCGTATTTCTTTTTTTTTACAGGCAGTGATATTCATGTGTGGGGCAAAAATCACGTTTCGCCTAGGGTGCCATGCAGCACTGAAAATGTGTGTTTTCAGCCAAGATAAAACAACCAATCATTACAGATCATCTTGTACGTGATTCAGTTTATTTATAGTGCTAAAACACAAATTCATTTCAGAAAGATTACAAAAAAAAAATTGAGAAAGAATTTGATTAATTTTAATGTTAAAACTCGGTTCAGTCCAGTTCACTCTCATCATCTTTTTAAATTCAGGGGCGGAGCTACAGGGGGAGGGGGGGTGCTTCCCTAGCAATCCCTGTGATGTTTTTTTGAAAGTTTGCGAACTGGAGAAATTTGTATTCGAGACAAAGAAAAATTTTTTTTTAAATAAAATTTTATTAAAAAAAAAAAAAAAAAAATTTTAAATGTAAAACAAATTTTTGCATTCATATTTTTTCACCAAAGTTGTGCACAAAATATAAACTTTTAAATGTTTTCTTTATGAATATGTTTCTTTTTAAAAGTTATACAAAGCCTTTTAAAAACATAAATAAACAAAACAGTTTGAAATATTTATTTTGGATCCTTTCATCCTTTCTGCTGTTCTCACCCCCCCTCCGAAGACTTCTGCCCCTCCCATGAGTGACTAACAGACTAGATGTGAGGAGATGGAGTGTAACTCCTGGACTGAGCAAACAGAAGTTAAAAGTGAAGAAGGAAACTCTCTTTGTCTAAAGAAGGAAAAAAAAAAAAAACCTCCTAAAGCAGAACCAGACGCAGGAAGGACGACAGCCCGCTGCGACGGGACATCAGAGACAGACAAAAACGAGAAACGCAGAAACATTTGTAATCTGACAAAACAGGCAGGTTAACAAAAAGATGAGAGAAAGCAGATGAAAAACTGCTGGAACTTCTGTTATAGGAAGAAGGAAAGAAGTCATTCATGACAGCAGGATCCTCATCATCTCATCTGGAACAGGAAGCAGACGCATTTTTTTACATCAAACTGTTTAAAAGCATCAGAATGTTGCCCGAAAACCCCAAAATACACCCTTTATACACATTTTTCTGATTTATTTAAGTCTTTTTTTTTTTTTTTTAAGACATCATTCTGTTCATAAATGCGGGGCTCCTACAGGAAACTGCAGCCTGACAGAAGCTCATCTGATGGCTGCAGACAAACTCCTCTTCCTCCAGATTCATTCTTCTCCATCCATAGAACAGTTCCATCAATTATCCGCCTAACTTCTTTTTTTTTCTCTTTATATTGTTTTCATTGGCTTTTGCTGGTGGGTGCTGAGTGCAGCTTATGAAACAGGCTGAAATCATTCCAGATTTTTCCCCCCCCCCACTGCCTCAAGTTCTTTGGGGGTCTTTTGTGTTTCATTAAAAATACTCGTCACTTTGGCTCTATTTTTTTTTCCACGCCATTTTTTCCGGCTATTCAAAATTATCCGACTTTGTTGCAAATTTGCAGATTTGTGTTACAAGCGTTGGAGTTCTCTCTTACAGGATGAAGCATTTCTGCTGCTTCCAATCATCTTCTATTCATCCGTGACCGGCTTGTTTTGATGCAGAGGATTTCTTATTTAAAATCTGAAGAAAAAAAGTAATTTTGTTTTTTGAATGACTGGAATTTTGTTACAAAAGTCCAAAAACGTTTATGAAAATGAGTCAAACTTTTTGAAAAAGGGTAAAAATTAAAAGTATAAAGTAAATAATCCGGAGGTGTCTACAAGAGGGACAGAGAGTGAATTCACAGCAAGACAACAAGACAGGAAGTGAATAGAAAGTGACCCCAGCTGTAAACAGATGATTGGAAAGACCAATCACTTTCCCAGCATAGTTTAATGGGGGCTGTTTTCTATAGTCTTTCAGAGTAAACTATGTCCATATATTGAATTGAATTGAACTTTATTCATATCCCAAAGGGATCAATTTCTCTGTCATGGCACCCATACACACACATTAGCAAACACACATATTCCTATGAACATAGTATGAATAAAAAGCAATATATACACCAATCTACAATGACTATATATATATACATATAAGCCGATTTAAAAATTTTAACATTTAAAGAGCTGCGTTGTACGGTCTGATGGCTGTGCAGAGGACTGATCTGTGGTAGCGCTCATTTCTACACTAAAAAACAAATGAATTATTAAGTATGAGTTCTTTTTGCGAACTCTTTTCATACCTGGAAGTAAAACGACTCGATCTATGAGGCTCCGCCTTTCGTGTCATTTCATTACGTCATCCTTGTCAGCATGTAACCCACGGAAAAAAAAAAAAAAACATTACATTTTTATAAAAATATTGATGTACATACTGGTGGATAATGGGTTCATTTTGCAGTGAAATTCTGTAAAAAAAGAAATCTAGACAATACCAGAAGAACATTTCAGGATTGATTGAAATGATGAGAATTATTCTGATCAGCAATATTGGGTGTGGACGTTTCTTTTCTCTTTGAAGCATCATTAATCTCCGTATCAAAAATCATTTTTGCTTTAATGTGGATCACTTTCCTGGAAGCATGCTTACATTTCCAACTTTGGTCAAAAACCAGTTTTCCCAATTTGTAGTTTTCTACCAGGATATACTCTGCTCCCTTCCTCAAATAGGAAATTGTCTGCTCCCTTTCTCCACCAGGAACTAGTTTTCTCCCCTTATCCAACTGGAAATAGTTTGGTCGGTTTCACCTCCAGGAAATATTCTGTTCCCGTTTCTCCACCAGGAAATAGTCTGATCCTTTTCTCCACCAAACAACATTCTTCTCCCTTTCATCACCAGGAAATAGTCTTCTCTATTTCTCTACCAGGACATAGTCTGCTCCCCTTTCTCCGCCAGGAAATAGTCTGCTCCATTTATCCACCAGGAGATAGTCTGACCTTTTCTCCACCAAGCAGTCTGCTCCCTTTCATCACTAGGAAATAGTCTGCTCTATTTCTCCACCAGGAAATAGTCTTCTCCACTTTCACCACCAGGAAATAATCAGCTCCCTTTTTCCAACTTTCAGCTTCCAACTGTCCTGTTTGGTTATCCTTTAAGGTCAGCAGTGATTTAAAAAAAAACACTATTTACAGTTTGTTTGATACTTTTTGGAGGAAATTCATAAACTTAAAAATGTAGAATTAGGAGCTAGTTAGCGACCTTTACGCTGTTTTTCCGACTCTACAGCTCAATGAAAACCCTTGAAACAGCTTCATAATCCGGCGTGTGAATTTTGGTTGTGCGGACTGACCTCGAGTTCGGTGCTCCGCGGCGGTCTGTCGAAATGTTTAAGTAGACAATAAAGCTGCAACGCTTGATGGAATGTTGGAGCATTGTGGGTACTGTAGTCAGGAGCCCAGTGGACGGAGTGGCACATAGTATTCTACAAATGTTTGTGAATGACTTAAATCAAGTTTGACTGCTTTGTTTTGATGAATGTGCCTCATAGGTAGAAATTAGCCCACTTTTTATTTTAAAATAAAAAATATTTCAATTTTTTTGTGGCTCCGGAGCTTCAGGTTGCAAACAAAAAACTTGCTTCTCATTTGGTGGATGCTAAAAAACAAGTACAATGAATCAATGTATCGAGAAGAAAAACCCTCTCCTCCATCCACGTACGGGTCAGAACTCCACCTTCCCCGTTTGATCTAATTGCAACTCTATAATGATTCTAAATGGAGTCATTAAACGAGGACGAGACATTCAGTTTTGTTTCTGCCTCCGGCGCTTTAAGAAAGCAGTTTGTCATCAGTGTGTCAGTTTGCTGTTCCTTTTTTAATTAAGACTTCACGCTTTTTTTTTTTTTTTAGAAGCTCAAATACTGAAATGTTATAGGATTTACTGCAAGTGCTAAAAAACAAGACACATAGGAGAAATTTAACACAAACTTGTTGATCCAAGCAAAAATCATTATCTTAGCTGGAGAAAATGTGATAATATACGTGTAATTTAGAAAAAACTTTGTTTTTAACTGATTTTTTAAATTCAAACTACTGTAAATATTTTTATTTTTTTGCAAAACCTTGTAAATAGATATTTACAATACAATATTTAAAACGTTTTCATAGAAACCGAGTCATTCAAAGATTAGACGTGGACTAATTAATTGATTAACATCAACAGCATCCAGCTCTTGTGAAATCTCCTGTTCCTGGGATGATAAGAATCTGCTGCTTCACAGACTTTTTAGAGCTCAACAAATGGTACCAATTTTCTGGCAAAAACTGTTTCAAGTGTTTTCTTTTTTTTTCTACTAACCTTGTTTGGGTCTGTTTCATCTTGGAACCAAATTTCCAGTCATTTAGGAAAGTGTTGTACACGGCAGGCTTTATCTCTGAGCTGCTAATTCACTCGAACCATTAGATGAGAGATAAAAGAGGAAAGGAAGGCATTACTGTTGTTTTTTCCTTTAACTGTACATGAGGAAAGAAAGGAACACACACCTACAGACTGTTTTTGCTCTTTTGCACCATCGGAAATCTTTAAGTGAAGTCGAGCTGCTCGACGAGATCCAGAAGATCTTTTGGATCTGTCTGGATTTATTCGCTCCTCCCTGTAAGATTATATAGAGCAGGATCATCTAGCGCTCCGGATTCTGATGCAGTTTGGACTCCACGCTCACAGCTTTTTATTTTAAACACCAAATATCTATTTCCCAAAGAAAAAACCCAATAAATATAAACACTTTACACAGACTATTCATGAATTCAACGTTTTGATAATGAATATTTTAAGTGTTTATAAAAAACAAATATACTATTTTTTCAATCCCAATGCATTGTGGGTATAAATTGATGAATCCATTTGAATTGATCTAAGATTAACAGATCAATTCATAAGAATATAAAATCGATTTAGCACATAAAGCTAAAGTCTGTTAGCTTGATGCTAACATTCAAAGGAATTTATCATAGGACGGCTAATGCTAACGCTCGGTCGACCTAAACATACATTGCTGACTAAATAAACATTTTTATACACTAGGGCTGCCACAAACGATTATTTTAATAGTCGACTAATCACTGATTATTTTTTCCGATTAGTCGACTAATCGGGTCATGCGCAAACTGGATGTAAAGACGCTGAAGTTGATAACCAGCTGAAATATTAATTAAATGCCAAATTAGCCTAAAAAATAAAAAGAGCCAAAGTTAACCAAAATAGCTAGCATACTGCTGAAATATTAGCTAAACTCAAAATTAGCCTAAAAAAAACAGAAAAATCCTAAATTAACCAAAATAGCTATGTCGCTGAAATATTAGTTAAACTTAAAAATAGCTTAAAAAACTAAAAAAAGAAACCTTAAGTTAGCCAAAACAGCTAGCATGTAGATTAAATATTAGCTAAACTCCATAAAAGGCCAAAGAAACTTATTAAATGCCAAAATAGTCCAAAAAGCTGGCAGAATGCTATTATAACTTTTAACTTTACTACACTCTGACTTCATACAATATAAAGTAACGATTAATCGACTATTAAATTAGTTGTCGACTATTTTAATAGTCGATTAGTCATCGATTAGTCGACTAATCGTGGCAGCCCTATTATACACTCAGAGGAAGGGGTGAAAGTGAGTCAGAATGGTCCGGAATTGGAGGTTGAACGCCGCTCCGGCGGCAGAGATCAGCTGGTTTTCACTTATTACATGATAAGAGCCGCTGTCACACATGGAAAAACAAAAAAAAAAGATAATTGACTCTCAAGCTGAGAGCAGGCAGCGCTTCATGTGGATGTTTGCAGTGTTTTAGGGGCCCGTCCACCAGCCAGCCCCCTCCCTCCGCGTCACCTGTTGACGTTTTGGGCGTCCCAAACTCATCACCCCCAATTCACGGGTCCCAAACCTCCGGCCTGCGAGCCAGAACCAGTTGGCGTCTGGCGCTGCGTCCGGTGCCCAATTACCATCTGGCACCGCGTTCAGGCCAGAATCACGTCTGTGCCGCGGGTTCGGGCCTGGTTCTTGTCTGGCGCTACTTCCGGTACCGTAATTGGGTGCGTTTGATTTTTCATTCGGGAGCATTCCATTTGTTCACGGTCACCTGAGCATTAATGTGTTTTATACACAGACGTGACAAGATTAACAATAAATGATTTACAAACTTCTCATCTGTATTATGATCCGGGAGTTTAAATACAATTTACATTTAGTTCAAGATAGAAAAAGTAAATGGTGACATAAAGCAGTAAATTATTTTATAGAAAAAATAAGCAAAAAACAATCAGAGAAGAACGAATCAGATGTTTAAGAAGAAGATCAAAGAGAGGATGAAGAGGAGCAGACCGAATGATGTAAAGGAGAGGATGAAGATGAGAAAGGAGGAAATTCAAGTTTGACAAAAACACCATTGAGACACCAGAACCATCAAGCACAGATGACTTTTCTATATTGTCAATCTGGTCAAAATAACCGTAACATCAGTTTAAAGAAAAAAATGAACGGATCTTTATACAAGAATATGAATGAATGAATGATGAATGAATGAATGAATGAATGAATGAATGAATGAATGAATGAATGAATGAATGAAATGGTTTATTTCAAGCAATCAGGTTATAATACATGGAATAACTTCACATAATAAATCACGAATAGATCGCTTGAAAGGGGGTGGAAGGAAGTGAACTTATATAATCTCACCCCGACTCGATCATTTTCTCTACATGAATTATCAATATCCGGTTCAGGACTTAAAATCAAATATCAATATAGTTTCAGGTAATAAAAGATCAATAATATCAGTGATGTAATAGAATTTCAGAAACATCCATAGACAAATCATTTATATTAATCATCAACAGTAATCTAAACATTCTCATAAAAAAATTCAAAAAATATCAAGTAGTAATCAACTTCATTTGTTAACACAGGAAAATATATCAAAATATTAAAAAAGACAATTTGAGCAGATTGCATTTATCAAAGAACGATTATTATAATGAAAAATGCTTGGCGACGGCAAAGTGCCACAATATCAAAAATATTGGAGGATTTTTTTTTTTTTTTTGGGGGGGGGGGGGGGGTTTACCGGCATAACAAAAAATCTACTTTCTCTCCTGCTCAGATGTATGAATATGAACAGTTGTTTGCTCAGTTTTTGCTTATTCTCCTGGAAGTGTACTGCTACAGTGCAGGGGTCCCCAAACTGTTTCTTACGAGGGCCACATCTTTTCTGATGGGGGGGTCCCACATCAGAAAGGGAACAGTTATGTGGCCGTCTCAAGAAAAAGGTTTGGGACCCCGGCTGTAGACCAGCGCTTTTCAACCTTTTACCTTGAAAATGATCCCACGGCGCACCGGCATCCAAGAATGTTTGAAACAGTTAACAGTAAAATATTCTTTATAAAAAGGGATTTTTATTAAAAAAATATTATGTTTGTGCCAGAACAACTGTAATTTTTGATCAATGATTTGATCACAACATGATTTTATTTACACAAAAAAGACTAATGTTATATTCAGGTTGAACATGTTGAACTTTTATTTGTTTTTCTTTCGTCTGAATCAAAAATGTATTTTTTTTCTTTTTCTTTTTGGGTGAATAAATTATTTCAAACTAGTTTAAATGTGTCTGTTGGCCTCTAAACCTTAACTCTATTTTATTATCTCCTATATTTCAACTTAACTCCAATGTTTTAAAAAATAACTGAAGCCTGAAACTGAATTTCAGTACTGATATTATTAGAAACTCGCCGTTCCTCTTGATAAAGACGAGCTTGATTCAGCTCCGACTGAAAAACGAGACGTTAATAATAAACACAAACCTTGAAGGAAAAGTAAATTGATTTCCTCTGATTTCATCATGAAGATTTGAAAACTGTTTAAACAGACTGCTTGATGTGTTTGTTCGTTGTGCTTAGTTTTGAGTGTCATTGCAGTGCAGAGGCGCTATCGATTTAACCCACTGCATCATGGGAGATGTAGTACTAAACTGATGCTGCTTCTGAATTGCAAAAAAATGGCAACTAATTGACTTCATTTTTTTGGAACCGGAAAAAAAAAAAATTTTGGATGATGTCACACTCACACGCTCCAGTTTTCTTATACAGTCGACCCCAAACAGTTCCTGAGTGCAGGTACAACTCCAGCTTTCCACTATGTTTATTTATTTATTTATTTAACTTTTATTTATCCAGGCAGGACAGATTCAGAACAGCATTCTTATTTAACACTGTGGTCTGGAAAAAGCAAGACCTTTTGAGAAAGAAAAAAAAAAAGAAAGAAGTTACAAGAAATGGGAAATAAAATTGAATAAAATCAAAAAAGAATCAGGAACAAACTCATTCTAAAATATAAAACCCTAAAATGACAACAGTATTCATCTTTAAAATAGTCATTAACCCGAGAACACTTTCACTATAAAAAGTTACACCATCACTTTTGTCGGGTGATTTTTACCGTCAAAATACCCAATAAAAAGTATTTATCATAAAACTAGATCAAGATATGACAACACATGATCAATTAGAGTAGCTTTCTTTGATTTCAAACTGTGTTTTGTGCAACAAAGTGGGGAAAAATGCATTGGAAGATCCTAAGAACGTGTTTGAAAATGACTGAAAAAATAGGAATTTGAGAAGAAAAAATTCCTTAAAAAATCAATAATGATAGTGTACATTTGGCTTTTGGTCCACTCATTCCTGGGACTTGTGAGTTTTTACCCGCAGTGACCCATGACACTCAAAAAATGCAACAAATTTAAAAT
This sequence comes from Oryzias javanicus, assembly GCA_003999625.1. Lineage (NCBI taxonomy): Eukaryota > Metazoa > Chordata > Actinopteri > Beloniformes > Adrianichthyidae > Oryzias > Oryzias javanicus. The sequence continues at coordinate 30,276,569 of CM012441.1, read as the reverse complement.
AATGTGAATACTTTGCTTTGAGTTGATGGTTTTACACGCTTCAACGTTTCAAGGAAAAAAGTGCTAGAATATTTTATTCTTGCCTGCAGACGACTGGTAGAGAGTCTTTTGGGACTTTAGGGAAATTTTAAAAAATAATTTAGTTAACTGTGAACTGCAACAGCACTTCATGAGTAAGTGTTTTTTTTGGTAACTTTTATTTATCAAACCATAATCAGTTCTCATACACTCTTATTAAAGGGTAACCAAACAGGAAGTTGGAGGCTGGCTCCACCCACAGCTGAAATTTGAAAATCCAGTCAGAGGGGTGGGGCTTGGGGGTGTGTTTGAGACCATGTAGGCAGACGCAGTGCATGCTGGTTAGCTTCTTGCACCGACGTCACGTGCGCCGTCATGAAGTATCGTGAGAAAGGGGCGGGTTCAAGGCGCCTACATAAGCCAGCGCAGCGCTAGCTTCAAGCCGCTTTGATGACTGCAAAACAATGCATTGTGGGAAACGGTGTCCACTGGCACTAAATGAAGGAAATCTGTGTATTTTTTAACTCCTTCTGGAAGGACTAACTCAGGGGTCTCAAACTCAATTCAGCCGGGGGCCGCTGGAGGCAGAGTCTGGGTGAGGCCGGGCCGCATCAGGATTTCCACAAGTAAATCGCTAATAAAACATTCCAATGTTCTCAAATATCTTTATTTTTAACACAAAATAATGAATGAATTAAATTAATTTTAAAAAAAGAATCAGAAAATCAATTTTTATTAATTAAAATAATAACAGTGACCATACAGCAGACACAGACGACTGAAACCACATATTGACTGACTGACTGATCAGTGTTTCTCAAATGGTGGGGCGCGCCCTCCTGGGGGGAATGCGAATAAAAACATGTTTACATTAGTAATGGATATTGTGCATAATCCTACATAGTAGTTGATAATAAATTAAATATAGCAAAAACAACCTAAAACTCAATTTACAGTTAGCCAATGCGAAAGAATTGAATCTCTGAGAAAAGACAGAATCCTAGCACTACTGTGGAGAGAAACATGGAAAGATTGTTTTTACTTTGTCTGGAAGTTTTGGAGGTATTCTAAAAAAAAAAAAAGAGAAACAATAATAAAAACTGATTATTAGAAGTTTTTTTTATTATTATTCTTTAATGATAATAAAAGTATGATATTTTGAGGAGATTTACGTTTAATTTGAGCAAATTAACGGATACTAATGATGCTTGCAGCTGGGGGGGGGGGTGTCTAAGAGAAAATACCTGAGAAACACTAGACAAGAGAAAAATCTTTTTATTCAGTTTCAAATGTCTGTATTTACAGAAACTCCTTCATCTCTGATCTAAGAGCAGCGCGCTCACTGAAAGGTCAATGCGTTGCTACGCAAGTTTTTTAATCTGGTCTCAAGCTCTGCGCACAAATCGTGCACGCGCTGAGTCTTCAACCCGGTTCAATATTTCACGCACAGTAGCAGCAGCGTTAATGAACGGTAAAAAAAAAAAAAACACAATAGAAGAAGAATCTCCTCTCTGCTGCTGCGTGCGTGACCGCGCTGCTCCGGTGTGGATACCATCTGCTGAGCGTGCGTTCATAAACCCGCGCAGACATGCTGCCGGTGTGAAAACACCTTTGAAGATTCTGCTCGCTCGCGGGCCTCACGCACGCGGAAGTAGTCAGTCTCTCGCGCGGGGACTTTTTCTGATCGTGGAGGAGGAAAAAGCGATCGCGAGGTTCTGATTTGTCCGTGGAATATTTGATGCGTGCGCGGAATTGTCGCGTGGAACACGCTTTTTGACAAGCGGCAGGCTGTGTTCACGTGTTGTCACGTGGCGAAAGAGGAGCGGGGGCCGCGAATCCCGTTCAGTGAGAAAGCACTTCCAGCAGCTTCATGGCTCCTCCTCCTCCCAGCTGATTGGAGGAATGAATTACAGGGCTGCTCATTCCTGGTCCTCGAGATCTACCACCCTGACTATTTTCCAGATCTCCAAGCCCTGCCACCTGCTGATTGGCTCAGTCAGATGTCTCCACAATCTGATTGAAAGGACACACCTGGTCCAGGTAATCAGCAGCAAGCAGTACAGGGAGAGCTGGAAAACAGGCAGGGTGGTAGATCTTGAGGACCAGGAATGAGCAGCCCTGAATTAAAGAGTGAGGAGGCTCTGACAGCCCGCCGATGTCCCGCCCTCCAGAGCCATATACCTTACCGTGATTGGTTCGTTCAGCTCAGCACACAACAACTGTCATTTATATCAGTCTTGCGGGCCGCACTAACAGTAATCTTTCATATGAAGACGGGGGCCGCAAATTATCATCCCGCGGGCCGCAGATTGCCCGCGGGCCGCGAGTTTGAGACCCCTGGACTAACTGATCATCACTGATGAAAAAATAAACAAGATTTCAAATAATCTGTGGTTATATCTGTTATTATTGCCCCTGAAACTCTACTTTAATTTAATTTAATTTATTTATTTGTATGGAGTCTCGAAAGAGCCAAAATGAAATAAATATATACACCATTAAATAAATAAAGAAATTTGGCATTAAATAAATAAATGTTGAAATAAATAAATAAATGTTCTTTTAACTACAAGGGACAATGAAATAAATAAATAAGTCATGAAATACTTAAATGTGCTCTTTTAATATTTTAATGCCACATTTATTTCAACATTTATTTATTTATTTCAACATTTATTTATTTATTTATTTCAACATTTATTTATTTATTTATTTAATGCCACATTTATTTATTTATTTAATGGTGTATATATTTATTTCATTTTGGCCCTTTCGAGACTCCATATATTTGGGGCAGTGCACATTCAATGAAATCCGGGGGAATTTTTTTTTTTACTGTTTTACTTTAAAATATGTTAAAAATAACATAAAAGACATAACAGCAGAAACCATACCAGGAGGAGTGGCAGATTAACTTTCAGACGAATGTTAAGGACAACCCCCAACACCTCTCAGTTCTCAGGCGCCTTGCTCCGCCCCCTCCTGCAGCAGCTGGGTCATCTCAAACACACCTATTTACTGGAGCTGCAGATCATGACGTCAGACTTCTGATACTGACACGGTTTGACCAATCACAAAATTCAACTGCAATAAGTCGTTTCAACCTGTAGGGGGCAGCACACGTTTTTGACTATATTTTGAAGAATTAAACAGTTTTATTTAAATTTTTAAAAAATGTGGCTATGATCATCAGACGGCACTTTTAAAGCCCCATTCATAGACATCAATAGCCAAAAAAAAAAGTTAATTTAGGGTTTGGTTACTTTTTAAACAGAACAATTTTTGTTTGTTTTTATAACAGACACACAACGTGTTTTGAGTAATTCTCTGGATCACCAGCATCCGATGTTTATATAAAACTGCGACAGGGTCCCTCTTTTCGTTTTTCGAGAAGAAAAACTGTTTATTCCCTCAGATGCTCTGTGAGTTTGACCCCAACCTGACGGACATTCGTCTCTGTCTCCCGTCCCAGACGTGGCCTTCATCATCGCTATGCTGCTGGCCAGCCTCAACAGCTGCTGTAACCCGTGGATCTACATGCTTTTCGCCGGCCACCTCTTCCACGACCTGATTCGGTGCTTCTTCTGCTGCTGCAGACACTACCTGTCAGACTCTTCCTGCGGCTGCCAGCAGCAGCAGCGCGGGCACCAGAGCAGCTCCTCCACCTACGTCATCAAGAACGCCGGCAGCCAGAGAAGCCTCACGCACACGTCCAGCATAGGGGGGGCGGCGCTCTAAAACGAGCCTCCCGCGAGTTTTAGCCTTTTAATCATCTGCATAAAGCTTGTATTTAAGATAAAGCCGGACAGAATAAATCTCATGCTCACAAAGACTGGAGGAAGCAGAACAAAAACTGTATAAAATATGAAAAATGTGACGTCAAATAATTTCAGCTTTTTCTCCTGCATTCAATGCGAGAGACATGAATGAAAAGATGTTTTTTTTCCTGCTGAGAGGAAACACATTTACCTGTTAAATGCACAGACGTTTGACAAATTTGACAAAGAAAACATATATGTCACTTTTTATTACAGTTTTCTATGTTCAAAGGATAAAACTTTTGTTAGTACTTTTTTTATTATTATTTTTGATGTGCTGCCTGTCTTCTTTTAGTCATAGATGAACATGAAATGTTTTATTCACCAGGAACACACTTCACTGCATGTACTGTATGTCCTGCAGAAAAAAAATTCTATTAGTCTCATATTTACACAGTACTATTTATTACTTGAGGCTTTTTTTATTTTTACTTTGCATAAAATTGAAGTAAAATTTAAAATTCTTCACATTTGGATTTCACAGTTAAAAAGAAAGTCAAATTAAATAAAGATCTCTATGAATTGTTTCCCTTAATAAATAAAGTCACAGTGATTTATTTTTTCTTGTTTGTACTGTAAACAAAAAAAAAGTTAATTTTTAAGGCATTCACAATGGGAAATTGTCCAAATGTTTACTCCAATGTGCCATTTGAAAACTACTTATAAAGCAAAAACATGAAATCTCTTTATTATGTTTTTTTTCCAAAAGTACAATCTGATATATGAGTGATTTTGAATCAATATTCCTAAATAAGTATTCTAACGTATTACTTGAAGCAGCAGTTTTAATTCATATAAAAGTTATCACCCAACATTCATTTTTACAGATCAAATAAAGATATTTTGCCAAACAAATTGATGCAATATTTTCTGAATTTCAACATCACTCTGATTTTAAAGTGAAAAAAAAACTTAAAATTGTTTCCAAGAATAATTTTAGAATGTGTGTGAACTTTTCTTTCAATAAACAGAGAATTCCAATCGACTTTTCTGATTAAAAGTTCTTTCGTCCTGGAAAAATGTTATATTTGCTTGATTTAAATATGAAAGAGTAAACAATCGACGCTCTCTTGGGTCCGTCTGAAATGAAAACCATTTGATGAGGAAATCCATTGTGGACGGGCTTCGTGAGCGAGTCTCATTCCTTGGCCAGGTGGATGCTGAAGCCTCCACAACATCTCCTAGCAGTTCTGGAGAACGGAAGGACAAACACGCCCAGAACGACGTTCCACAGACTCTGCAGCCATCGACTGCCGATGAGGACGCAGTGAACGCAGGGACCGACCATCCTGTCAAAAAGGGAAACAAAAGAATTAGGAGGAAAAGATTCATTTGAATCAAAACGCCATCGGGAATCGAACTCAGTATCAACAACAGTAAAAGTAAAAAGTAAAAAGAATAAAAAATAGATTCTAACTTAGAAGATTCAGGTGCATTATTTTTCTGTAATTGTAAGGCCCTGTGCTGTTGAGACTTCAAATAAAAACCCAGAAAATAACATTTTTCAATAATACTTTTAGAAAACAGACATGTCCAAGCCAGGTAAAACTGACCCTTTTCTCCAGTCTCCAGCTTTTCTCAATGGATTTGTCGCCTTTCTTGACATACTTTTTGAAAATAAGCTTCTGGGCCACCCGGAGTTTTGCTTAAAATCCAATTTGTTGGTCAGAAATTGCTGAAAAAAAGTTGAAATCGCTAAAGCTAATAGCTGAAGAATCGCTGTAGCTGATAGCTTGCTAAAACATTAGCTATATGCCGAATTAGCCTACAAAACTGTGAAAAAGTCTAATTTAGCCAAAACACCTAGCATAAAGCTAAGATGTTAGGTGAACTCAGAATTAGTCTGAAAAAATGAAAAATGCCTAAATTTGCTAAAATAGCTAACATGTAGAAATATTAGTTAAACTTCAAAACAGCCTCAAAAACTGAAAAAAGTCTAAATTAGTAAAAAAAAAAAAAAAGGCAAGCATATAACTAAAATATTAACTAAACTCCAAAATAGTCTCAAAACTGAAAAAAAGCCTAAATTACCACAAAAAAGGCTAACATATGGCTAAAATATTACCTAAACTCCAAAATAGCCTAAAAAACAAACAAAAAAAATTCTAAAATAGTCAAAAGAGCTAGCATGTAGTTGGAATATTAGGAAAACTCCAAAACAGCCTAAAAAATTGAAAAAGGCCAAATTTACCAAAACAGCTAGCATACAGCAGAAATATAAGCCTAACTCCAAAATAGCCTAAAATTAAACTGAAAAAGCGTAAGTTAGCCAAAACAGCTAGCATGTAGCTGAAATCTTAGCTAAACTCCAAATGGCCTAAAAAGACAGAAAAGTCTAAATTAGCAAAAAATATATATATTTTTTCTATATAACTAAAATATAAGTTAAACTCCAAAATAGCCTAAAAAAAAACTGAAAAAGCGTAAGTTAGCCAAAACAGCTAGCATGTAGCTGAAATCTTAGCTAAACTCCAAATGGCCTAAAAAAAACAGAAAAGCCTAAATTAGCAAAAAATATACATTTTTTCCTACTAAAATATAAGTTAAACTCCAAAATAGCCTGAAATTTTCTTTAAAAAAATCTAAAATAGCCAAAACAGCTAACATGTAGCTGAAATATGAGTTAAACTATAAAAATAGCTAATAGTTCAGAAAAAAAAGAATATCAGTCAGAGCTAAACTAATTCATTCCTATCTTTAGTGTTTCTGTCACAAACGATGAACATCTGAGAAGTGCAGAGGAAAACAAAAAGGAAACATCAGCTTGTAGCCAAATAAACCTTAGTTAAATAGTCCAAAAAGCTAGCTAGCAGAATGCCAATTTAACAGCTGAAACTCCAAAATAACTCAAAAACTCCAGTGGATGCCAAAACCGATATTAGCCGCTAAAATATTATTCCTTCAGAATCTGCTGGAATTACCTTTATCATCTTAACGTTTGAAAAGTTACAGTAAATGAATGAAGATAAACACTGGAGCTCCTGAGACATCATCATTCACTTGAACCACATTTAACCAAAACTGTCTGGCTTTGTGAAGTCCTCACTTGTTCTGGCTGTTTTCTCTCTGCATAAATGACAGCATTGATTTCTAACAGCGATCAGGGATGTACAGAGAAAATGCTTCAAAATGAGCAAAAACATGCTAGAGAATTGAATAGATTATTATATTTCTTTACAGTCCTCTGGATAGAGAAAATAAATAAAAAATGTCAAATACTTTCATTTTACTTGAGTCCATTATTGCAGGAATCTGCAAATCATCTCCAGTCTTGTAGTTATTTTTCTAGGAATGTACTGAAGGAGGAAGACTATTTTTGGGCAGAATTTGTGATTAAAACAACAAATATCAAAGCCAAATGTCTCTTTACAGTCCACTTCTTTGAGAAAATAGTTCTTTGACTGATTTAAGTTAGGTGAATACTGCAAAGATCCTCCTGTGTGGATACAGAGTTCTCCACACCCACCAGATGTGGAAGCAGCTGAAGATGGCGAAGAGCACTCCAGATAAGACGGACATGGGAATGGCCAAAAGCACCGTGACGATCCTGTAGAGCCAAACCCTCGACACCTCAAACAGGGCGTTGCTCCAGATCCAGACTCGGTCTCCACTGCGCACCGACACCGGCTCAGCTATCACGTCTTCAAACGTTACCTAGAAATGAAGTCAACGAGAAGCTTAAGATTCAGGGACTTCTCAAAAACAAACTCAAGCTCTGTACCTTGAGACAGTCGTTGATTCCTCGAGGGTCTCTGGTATTAATCAGAGGTTTGGTATCACTGATTTCCACCAGTGTAGACGTGTGAATGTTTTCCTCTTCTTCCACGGAGGGCTGGGCCTTCCACAGCGTCTGAGGTTCCTCCTCTATTTCCAGCTCTTCAGATTCACTGGAGTCGCCTAAATCGATCTCCACCTCCTCCGAATCCTCCTCTAGTACCTTCCTATCCATTTCCGCCTGTGCAGGAACCCCAGTTTGGATCAAGCGGACTGGAAGACTGAAACCTCCTCTCCGGACCCCTCCAGCTGGCAGTTATATTAGGAACACGCGTGTCCTGACTGGCATTTGAGTGGAGATCATTTTCCTGTGAGGGTTAAAAATACCATAAGCATGGAGATGCTTTGTACACACCAAAACACTGCAGTGGAAATTAATCACAGAGACGTACACTCATAATCAATATCACATTTTGACTTGTTTTTGTTAAACTTTTAAAATTTGGGATTTTTCCTTTTACTAAGAGATTTTTAGACTGAGGGACAATACTGCCCTCATCTGGAATTCTCTGGATACTTATCCAACAAAGATGATACATCAGATTCTAGAAACTGAAAAAAATAAATCTATAAATGCTGTAACTGTGATATAAATCAACCTTAAACATAAGGAGAAAGTCAATTTCCAAATAACTTGGCACATATTTTTGATACTTGAGTTTTACACTGAAAATTACTTTTGAATTTTGATATTTGGTTTATATTAATGACGTTTTTCTAATTAAAATTATCGGATGGAAGCCATCCTCAAGAAATGAAAAGTTAGAGTCATCTTACTTCCAAGTAGGAGCTTTAGAAATAAATCATATTTCACTACAACAATCCTTTTTTGTGATAATGTATTATCATATAAATGAATATTGTTTAATCTAAAAGGTTTAGAATACCTCAATAAAGGCCATTTAAGAATTATTACATTTTTTCATAACTCATATGATAGAACCAATAACACAAATTTACAGTATAATTCATAATATTTCATGTAATTCCTTGCATTTTCAAAGGTTCCACTGAGTGTTAATACTCGTGCTTAAATATTCTGTTCCCCGTGCTGCCTTTTATCACACTAAATTAAATTATTCTGTCCCCTAAAGCTCCATCTTTCACCATTATGTTAAATTAAAACTATATTCCTCTGTACTTTCATAATCCGGAGGAAATAAAGTTCTGTGCAGGAAAGCAAACTGTGTAATGTCTTTACTAAACTAGACTCCCAATGAGAATTGTTCATAATGCATCATAACTAACTACAAGTACGTGCCAGCCTGCGTTCGTTCATGACCCTCTGTGCTCTGCCGCACAAGGACCACTTGACAGTCTCCATGGTTATGATCATTTCTCTCTGCTGGATGGAGACACGTAGAGAACACGGTGTATCGATGGCTCCGAACTTCCTGCCTGAGCGCGGGAGACAAAGGCACGCTAATGGACCGTCCTCTGCGGCAGATGGGGTTTGTTTGTTTCAGGCGTTAGAGGTGAGGTCAGCAGATTTCATGTGTTAAGTCATCATCCTGTGCTCTACCTTTGCCCCTTGTGGAAAATCTGGGTTTTAACACCAAATTAGATGAGATCTACATGACTTCTGTCTGCAGAAGTGGGATGGATTATCCTCCAGGGTGTTCATCCATTCTCATCTCTTTTCACATGAGGCTTATTTCATTAAACCTGGTTTACAAGATGGATGGATTATGAAATGTAATTTTTAGTTGCCACATGAAACTGTTTACAATCCCACTATGACATTTAAAAAAGAAAAAAAACCTCATTTTTAAGTTTTCAACCAAAATCCCACAACCTAAATGTCTTAAAAAGCCATTTTTATGTCAATCTGAAGCATCTGTTTCCAAAATCTCCCCTGAGGGGGCGTGGCTTTTAGAGCTGAGATGACCACCCCGCGATTCTTGGGGATGTCCCGATCCAATCACGTGATCGGGAATCTGGCCCGATTACGTGGTTGATGATGACTCGATCGATCTCGGGTGTTGTCCCCCGACCATTATTAGATGTTTCATTTGTTCTTTGTATGATCAGCGCTTTATATTTCAGTTTAATTACTCCGGATGAATACATGTCTGCATGTCATGAGCTAGCTAGGTGATCACAGATTCAGACTTCCGGGATAAATAACACTCAAGTGTCTCTATTGGTTTGTCTAAACGTAAACAACAAACTATAAAGGCATTTTGACAAAAAAAGACAGAGTTTTTGTTCTGTTTTTAAGTTACGCTCTTCGTTCTGCAGACAGACGCAGACGACAAGTTAAATGCTAGCTCCGTGATTTAACTCCTAAGGACCCGAGCTGTCCTTTGATATGCCTGTTTTAGTTATCTGACAGAGAAATAAAAGCTGAGAAAATTAACTAGTGTGGTAATAAAACCAAAAATGTGATGATTAAGTGCTTAAAAGACACATCATATAATCTTTAAAAAGAAAAAAAAAAAACTAATATCTGTTTCTAATGATATTATCTAGTCATGAACTCTCATCATCAAATTCATGCTAAACAAAGTCATTATTCATTTCAAATAAGGACAGAATCACATTTAGTTAAAAATGTTCAATAACTCTAAAGATATTAAAGCTAAAGTCACTCAACTTTCTCATGACTAATTATCACTCATATAACAAGAAAATAGTTATTTTTTTCTTAGTTTATATTTGCTCTATTTTTACTTGTTTATTAAAGCTACTTCACAGAAGTGTTCTATTTACATTTTAAATACTGACAGAAGGTTGATTAAATATAAATTAGGGACAACCCAAATTTGTTTATTCAATTTGTTCATGTTTTAAATATGTTACAAAAGTATCGGATCGGGACTCTGTATCGGTAAATACACCAAATAGATCGGAAAATCGGATCGGGCCCAAAAAAAACCCGATCGGGACATCCCTACCGATTATGATAGCTCTGTGTTTCGCTAGCGTAAATTTTCACGTTTTAGCTCATTCTCCAATGTTTCTTGACGTTGCTGTGATCAATCCATTCAATCCATTGGTTTCTCAGAGGAGAAAATAATGAAAGCTAACCTCAAAATGATCTTTCATTGATTTACAATCCTTTCCAACTGCGGTCAAATGAGCCGCCGTTCACATTTCCGAGGTCACGTCAAGAAGCTCAGTGGAGTCTGGTGGAGATTTTCCAGCGTTCTCAGCTCTGCTACCATAAGTATTGGATGAAACTCACACAAAAAAAATCCAGTGACACTGATTTGACCACAGAAATGTGAACGGCAGCTCATTTGACTGCAGCCAATGTGAAGATGCCATCTTCTCTTCTCCAGAACCTGAACTAGACACGCTAGCCCAGGGGTCTGCAACCTGCGGCTCTTTTATCTCTCCATAGTGGCTCTCTGGATGACGAAAAATAAAATAATAGTAAATTTCAAAATTTTTGAAAAAAATTTTTGACTAATGTGTTCCCTACTGAAGTTTTTAGGCTAATTTAGAATTTTAGCTTCTATTTTGGCAACATGCTAACGTTTTTGACTAAATTTTCTAAGTAATTTTATGCTAATTTGGAGTTTAGCTAATATTTTATTAAAATGCTAATGTTTTCAGCTAATTTGTTATCTACTGAATTTTTTTTGGATAATTTAGAATTTAGCTTCTATTTTAGCAACATGCAAACGTTTTTGACTTAGGGTTTGTTCTTTTGAGAGCAACAAATTTTTTTTTGGCTTTTAAATTTTTTTTGGAGTTTCAGCTAGTAAAAGCAACAAGCTACTTTTGGCAGTTTTGGCTTCAATTATTTTTTTATGTTAATTTTTAATTTAGAGTTTAGCTAATTATTTTAGCAATTATTGCTAAGCATTTTTAGCTAATTTGTTATCTACTGGGGTTTTAGGCTAATTTTGAGTTTAGCTTTTATTTCAGCAACATGCTAAAGTTTTTGGCTGATTTAATTTACAGAGAAATGTTATGCTAATTTGAAGTTCTGCTAGTAATTAAGCAACAAGCTTGATTTTTTTGGCAGTTTTGGCTTCTAATTATTTTTTTATGTTAATTTTAGTTTAGAGTTTAGCTAATATTTTAGCAATTTGCTAACATTTTTAGCTAATTTGTTATCTACTGGGGGTTTTAGGCTAATTTTGAGTTTAGCTTTTATTTCAGCAACATGCTAAAGTTTTTGGCTGATTTAATTTACAGAGAAATGTTATGCTAATTTGAAGTTCTGCTAGTAATTAAGCAACAAGCTTGATTTTTTTGCTACTAAAGTTAAAAACGTAAAAAAATACCTTGTTCAGAGATGCTAGTTTCTTTTTATATATTTTTTTGCTTTTTTTCGTGCCAAAAATAGACATTATTCACATTTATTAAAAAAACAAAAGCAAAAAGAAGGTTATGAATACAAATCCAAATTTCTTAAAGGCTAACGAAAGTCAATGAGGCTCCTTTTAGGTTTTGATCAGTAGAAAACGAGCCCAAATGGCTCTTTTACTCTTAAAGGTTGCCGACCTCTGCGCTAGCCGGACCAGATGAGGGTTTGGTGCATGTGCAGCAGAGATGTTGTAACGTAAAGATCATTCAAACAGTATGTGACAGTTTGATTGACAGCGATTTAAAAGGAAAAATACTCAGAAATGCAAAATGATTTCTTATTGCATTTGTTCTCTTTCATGAGAAAAATGCCACTCGATAAACCTAAAAAAAACTCTGATTTTCATGGTAGGAGGACTTTAACAACCAAAGCTTTAACACTTTAACACATCCACAGCTCAGACGGTCTGATGCCAGCAGCTTATGTGGGACACGACGGATACGGAACGCTGTTCCCGCTCAGCATCTGCCGCTCCAGCTGTTTGCAGGACAAGGGTCAGCCCGGCCATTTATCACATCTTAAAGCATGCACTCAACACCATCGCACCTAATGGTCGGCCCCACATTTTACACAGACTTTAGCGGTGCATTAAGGACATTAATATTTGAATTATTAAACAGACATGAAAGTCACCAACCAGCTCTGCCTTACAACCGGAAATCATGGAAATGGATTCGCTGCATGACTGAGAAAATGGGTCAGACAAAGTATTTCCTATTCATTCACACCACATATATAATCAATAAAGCAACTATTGATGCAGCTAAATTACAAAACAGGACAATTCTCCATCTTTATATATCATCTTCATAAGTCTGTGATTGTTTTTTTTATTGTATCGCTTGATGGTCACGCCATTGAAGTGATTTATTTTGCAGTCAAACAACAAAATAAATATTTCTTAATTTTGTTTTTTATAAAAATCCAAGCAAATAAAGTGGATTTCAGCAACAGTGTGTGAATGTTTACCCCCTTTTTGTTGTCTTTTAGCTTCCCTGTGGTAATCTTCAGTGAAATTCCTCCAAGCAGAGACTTTATACACTTCTATATGTTGAGTTTTAGTGCAAATCTCTGGCCGTTTGCAGAGTCTACCATGTCTGATATTATCCTTGAGGTTTAATCTTTCTCTCTTAATATTCACAGAGGAGGCACCATCATCCCTCTGTCGTCACAGGATCATCTTTAACAAACACCAACAAGTCGAGAAAATGTGTGAGTGTCAATTTCAAGTCTGTGTTTACACATAATATGAGACAATCTGTTATGAAATGGCATTTTTTCATTATATAATCCAGTGTTAACTAGGCTGACCTACAGCTGCATACATGCGGGACAAAATGTCCAATCTGCTCACATTCATTTTTTATTTTTTTATTTTATTTTAGAACTGTAGAGTATTTGTTGTTTTAGCTAAAAGACTTTTCTAAAAACGTAACTTCAATATGTTGTGTTTTAAAACAACTATCAGTTGTGTAAAAAATACAATTAAAAATTTGAATTTTGCAAAATTATCCTAAAAAATAAAAGAAAGTAAAACAAATTTTCCCTAAAAATAGCCTCTTTACTTGATTAAGTCAGTAATTGTCCTCCTTACTTTTAAGTGTTTCTGCAAAAGAAACAACATAATAATTTAACAAAATCTCCTTCAAAGAAAAGAAGATAAAAACATTTATGTAAGAAATTTAATAAAATTTTAGATTTTTTTTTATGAAAAATTAAGTGACTGTAGTCTATGACACAAAGAAAAGGAATTCTATATTTTATATGTGATAATTACACACCAGGAAATGTAATTTCTCTTTAAATTTAAGTAACCCATTTTACCTGAAACATAAATATGTGTAAATTATTTAAAACATACATGTTTTTAGTCATCCAGTCGCTCTTTTAAGAGAGAAACTAAAATAACACCACTCGCTTTAGCAAACCTCTATTAGTTATTTTTTATGTTCAGAATATCAATAAATACATAAATAAAGACATTCTTAAAAGCGGTTAGTAACACATAACTTTATACAAAATTAGACAAATTTTGAAAAATTCCGGTCAAGTTTATTTTCTTGAAATCAAAACAATCAAATTCAAGCACTAAAAAGGATAATCTGTCATTGCACAGTACATGAAAAAGACAATTAATATTCAATGACAAACTTTTTACCCATTTTTTAAAACAAAAGTGCTGATAAACTTTAAAAATACAATATTACAGACATTTGCTTTTGAAATAAAAACTTGTGCAACTAAAACTGCAGTTTTATATTCAGTGTTAAACTATTCTAGTTTTATACATGTGGACATGCAGACAGAAAGATCAATATTAAATATGTTTCTTGTTTTTAAATGAAAAAAAAAAAATTAAAATCCCTTAACATAATGTGAACAACGTATTATATTACCAAAAAAATGTATAATTATCACTTTAAAGTCATAAATTTGCAAGAAAACAGTGGCAACTGTTAGATTACAATTATAAAGTTGTATATTTATGACTTTAAATGGCGTAAGTTTACGAGAAAAAAAGAGTTGTAACTTTTAATGTATGAGAGTAAAGTTGTACATTTAAAACTAAAAGTCAGAGGGTAACTTTCAGACTTTTTTCTTTTTTTCTGTCTGTTACAAAGTTGTAAATTACTTAATACTTTAATAGTCGCAAATCTAAGATTTTAAAACACGTACATTTATGAAAAAGTCACAAATTTACAACCTCAAAAGTTGTAAACATTTATGAGATAAAAAGGCATAACTGCTAAATTTTTTCAATTCTGGAGTCGTTATGACTTTAAAAGTTAAAGGCTCAATTCCAGACTTTTTTGGTGTGTTTTGGTGTCGTAAATTTTTACTTTGTAAATTGTAAATTTACAACTTTAAAAAAACACATATATTTTTGAGAAAAAAAAACAAATTACAAATTTAATAAATCATATATAGGAAACTACTTCGAATGTATTACTCTAAAACACATAAATTTATATTTAAAAAAAAAAGGTTCTAACTTTTAAATACAAAAGTAAAGTCGTTTATTTATGACTTTAAAAGTCAGAGGCTAACTTTATTTTTTTTCCCATACTTTATGTGTCTTAAAGTCGTAATTTACCTAATACTTTAAAAGACGTAAATCTAACATTTTAAAATGCATACATTCACAATTAAAAGTTTTTAATTTACTACCTCAAAAGTTGAAAATCTACTACTTTAAAATATGAGAATACGTAACTTTAAAATATGAGAGTAAAGCTGTACATTTATGACTTTAAAGGTCAGATGCTAAATTCTTGACTTTTTGTCATAAATCTGTGTTTTGATGTTGTAAATTTATGACTTTGTAAGTTGTAAATACAACTTTAACACAAACATTTATCCAAAAAAATATGATATTTACGACTTTAAAGCATGTAAATTTATGACAAAAAAGTTTCAAATTTAAGACTTTAAAATCCGTAAATTTACAAGGGAGAAATGTCGTTACTATTAATATATGAGATTAAAGTTGTGACTTTAAAATTCAGAGGCTGCATTCCTGACTTTTTTTCTTTTAAATGCGTATGTTTTTTAGTTGTAAATAACTTAATGCTTTAAAATTAATAAATTTAGGATTTTAAAACTTGTACATTTACGAAAATAAAAGTTTACATTTATGACTTTATGTCCTAAATCCACAACTTTAAAACATTAATGAGAAAAAAATTGTAAATATACAACTTTAAAACGTGTAAAATTACTAGAAAAAAACTGTAAATGTAACATATGAGAGCAGAGTTGTACATTTTTTACTTTAAAAGTGAATAAATTCCTGACTTTTTCTTCTGGTAAATGTTTTAAAGTTGTAAATCAAAGATTATAAAACAGGTAAATTTCCTAGTAAAAGTCATAAATTTACCACTTTAAATCTTCCAATATTACTTTAATTTTTTTTTTTTTTTTTGTGACCCTAATACTTAATTGTAAATGTGGATTTACTTTCTTGCTTACTTACTTACACAGCAGATCCCTTTAAAAAATATATATTTAAACGGAAATTTCAATTTTTAGATTAATTAGATCCAAATTCACCCAATTAGACAACAGTAAAAACTTTTTTCCGGAGCTCTATGAAAATAGAACAATACTGTATGTCTCAATGTAGAAACTCCTAATGTGCTTATCTCTTCATTTTGTAAAATGTGAGACTTCTAACTAGATGATTATTTATCAGCAGTCTAATGAATTCTGCAGGTTGCCCAGAAGCAGTCAGGTGAGTTTAGCTGAACTCCTCGGGGATCTGTCCAGGTATCCTGAAGCCAGTCTGATCTAGAGTACCTCTAGGACTGGACGTAGCAAAGCTAGCGCGTGTCTCCAAAGTGCAGCTGGTTCTGTGCAGGAACTGCAGGAAGTTCTCGTGGCCCGAGACCTCGTGGCTGGAGAAGCCCATCTCGCCCGTCCGCGCGGAGTAGCAGCGCCTCAGCTTACGGAGCTCCTCTCTTATTTGTCGGTTCAGAAGCCCGTAGAAAAACGGGTTCATGGCGAAGGAGGAATACGCCAACCAGGTGACGGCCGGCTCCAAGTCGTCGGGGATTTCCGGAGTTTCATTGAGTACTACGTGAAGATGGAAGGCGAAGTAAGGCAGCCAGCACACCAGAAACTGTCCAACAATCACCACAAGGGTGAGAGCAGCTTTACCGCCGCCAAAAGGGCGGTCGCGCACAGTCCTGCGCGGAGCGTTGCGAGTTGTTATAATGGTAGTCTGGCTGTTAATGGAGTCGGAGCGATGCTTCATTTGGCTGCTCGTCCACGACGGCAAAGGTCCGCGCTGCCGGGCGGCCGAGCGGGCCACCTTGTATACATTACAGTAGACCACAAAAATCACAGCCGCCGGCAGGCAGAAGCAGGCCACACCAAAGAGAGCAGAGAAAATCTGCCTGTGGCGGCCGTGGCTCCAGTGCAGAGAACAGTGAGACGCCTCGATGGAGCTCAGGCGGCTGTTCAAAGGCCATCCGAACACCGTGAAAAGCCCCAGCGCGGCAGAAGCCGCCCACACCATCACCGTGACCACCGCCGTTAGCTTTAGGGTCATCTTTGCCTCGTAACGCATGGGGTGGACAATGTAATAATAGCGCTCCACGCTGATGGCTGTGATGGTGAAGATGGAGGCAGCCATGAGGACCACTTTGAGGAAGACGTACACTTGGCATTCCAGCACTGTGAAAACCACGCCGGCAAAAAATGGAGAGCTGGACAGGATGCCAAGAGGCATGAGCAAGATGGCGGACAGCAGGTCCACGGCACAGAGGTGGCACACGAAAGCAAATTTCCTGAGATGGGGGGCTTTTAAAACCACCGCCAGAACAGCGGTGTTGGCCAGGAGGGCCAGAAGATTTAAAGCGACCATGAAAAACATTCCCATGAGGTCCTTGAAGCATTTGTGTGGGTTGTGAAGGCTGCCCAGCCGCCTGCCGGGAGCAGAGGGTACTGCTGCCCAAACAGACGCGCTGCCGTTGGAATCAGGTGTCGGGAAAATACTGCTGTCTTCCATGATGCATAATGAGGCTTTCAAACAGCGCACTGGTCTCCCTGGCACTTCAGTTCCAGAAACAGGGTCAAATAAAGCAACTCTTCAAACCTGCAGAGAAAAACAAATCAAAAGTAAAGTCAGTGAAGGCATCGGAACTGAGGATACCATCCTCATCGATTTTGATTGGTCCTTGTGTTAGCCCCGCCCCAACGCACCACTACGGGGCCAAAAGTTTTGAAGCTGAAACTTGGAGGTTCGTAAACGAAATAAAAAGGTTTGAAACTGAAAAAAAAAAAGTTTTGAAACTAAAAAAAAAGTTTTGAAACTGAAAAAAAGATTTGAAACTGAAAAAATTGTTCTGAAATGGAAATTTTGAGTTTTGGAAACCTATTTTTTCGGCCAAACATTCATATTTTTTTCAAAATATTTTATTTCAGTTTCAAATAATATTGACCCCGATTTAGCTCCATAGTAAATGAGCTTTCACTGGAACTTAAAAATGCATGAATCCAGCTTATAACTCTGCCAGTACCCCAATCACTGAGGAATCACTGACTGATTACATTAAACACCAGAAAAAGTGAATTTGTTTTTCCGCCAGTGTTAAACTGGAAAATTATCCCGCAGCTGATTCACAGGACTTTTTGCTTTCAATTCTTTTCACAAAAAACATTATTGGAGGTGTAGCGATTAATCGACTCAATCGATAAATCAGTTTCTATTCCTACAATCCAACCAGATTGATCTGTCTGGTGTTACGGTCACAAGTACAACTGCCACTGCGCGATGGGGAGAACTGAGTCTTCAAGATTTCATGCAGCCAAATTGTTGGCGTGGTCATGAATGTAGACGGTGGGAGTCAGGCGCGCAGAATGGGACACTTCTTTATATATGATACACTTGATGTCAGAAGACATTTACACATCATCCAATCAGAGCTGCTGCCGGTCGGTGATTCCAGCTGCCCGGCTGTAATTGCGTAGTTTCGTGATATCGTCACGCCGCCTATCACTGAACTGCCACTACACGACCTAGAAATGTGCCAGGATGGCCACTGACTTTTGGAGGAGAATTGTCCGATTGCCGGAAAAATGGCTACTTTTCTTTTTGAAACCTCTGCGGCCACGACGCGGTGCGTTAAAAAAGCGACGGCTGGCTCCTGATCACCAATACCGCAGCACAGCTACCTGCTGAAAAAAACTTATGTAACAGTAGTCTGAGCCAAGTTTTATGTATAGTTTAATGTTGTTTTTAAACCACATAATATATAGTTATATATAGTTTTAAAAGATATAAATATATACATACATATATATATATATATATATGTATGTGTGTGTATATATATATATACACACATATATAAATATATATATATATATATATATATATATATATATACTATATATACATACATATATATTTACATATATGTTTATATGTATATATACATCTATATGTATGTATATATATATATATATATATATATATATATATATATATATAATATATATATATATATATATATATATATATATATGTACACAGCAGCAGTCGCATTTTTTCCTATGCGCCGCGTGGTGCCCGCGGATGTTAAAAAAATCTAAACATTAAAAAAAAAGGATATATGTCATATATATCATACGTTTCTAAATAATCTTGCAAAACAACATTTGAATTTAGGAACAATAGATTTAAAATACCATAAGGAAAACATAATAAAGTTCTGCGGACAACAAACAAGTGATACAGCAAAAAATGATCAACTATCATGACAGTCCAATGTGTGGAAACAAAGACATTCTACTAACGTTCCCTTTGTTTCATTTTTACGTGAAAAACCAACAGTGGACTGAACTTTTTCAAACTCAAATGTGAATTAATTAGCTATTAACATTGTTTACTTACTTGTTTGCACATATATTTATTGTACCTTTGATTATCTTGAAGAAATACAAAGAACCTTTGAAAACAAATCAAATAACACAAAGTATGATATTCATCAAATCATTAAAATTATTTTTTACACCACTAATTTTAATTTCTCATTCTTTACATCTCTTTTGTTACGTTTTATAATTGTAATTAAATGAAATTAAGCCTTATAGCACTCCAATATTTCTATATTCTTGCATATGTTGCATAAAGTGGCCCAGACTCTTTTAGAAAACAGGTTTAAACCAGTGGGTACCTGCTCGTGCTATCTGTAGAGAAAAACAAAGGAACCTCCTTAATGAGACAGAGACATGATCAATAGGAATAATTCATAAAGGACACTCTGTCTTTCCTTCATCCATCGCTCTCCTCCAAAAGATAATGAGTGTGCTTGTTCCAGGCCAGCTGCAGGGATCTCCCTGCATTGATTAGTATGTGCTCTGCATTGGGCTATCAAAGAGGAAACCTTTTTTCTCCTGAATCTCTCAGCTCTTTATAAACGCTGGACTATAATGTGGCTCCGCGTTGATCTACTTTGAGTAAATAATCATAATTAGGTGTCAGATATGAGACGGACGAGGACTCCGCGTCCTAAATACATGCGTTTTCCTCTCTGCCAGGGATCTGGCGATGCTCTCCTGTAATCTTCTCTGCTGAGCGGCTGTTGGCATTTTGCTGTGAGATTTATCCTCAGGAAGACAACTAGTACAAGTACATCCTCGCGTTATGTAAGGGTGTTCTCATTTTACTTTGAGTCCGCACAATATATGCCAAAACTCCATTGAAAACACTGATTATATATGTGTGTGTGTATATATATATATATGAATGAAAATATTGTACATTTTTGCAGCTTTCTGTTATATATGTCAGCTGAAGTGTTTAAAATAAGAAGAATTTAATGATAAATATGGACAAGTATTATATATATATATATATATATATATATATATTATATATATATATATATATATATTACTGATGTGGGAAAGTATGTCTTCCTAAGCCCTTGGTTCAAAGTAGTTCTCTGACAAAAGTCAGTAATATCTTAAATGTTATTTTTTTCCATGCAAAAATAATTCTGAAATATTCTTCATATCATTTCAGTGAATTTAATGACCAAAAATGCCAATTAAAGTTTCTATTTTCTAGAATCTGCACTTTTTTCAAGACATTGTCAACAGAATAAAATTGTTCTTGTTTTGAAAGCTGCTGAAAAAACAATTTATAGTAATTAGAATTTTTTAAAAAAGTAACTGGAGTAAATCTTAAAAAATTGAACTTTTTTAGGAAAAAGGCCTTTTTTTTCATTTTCTAATAAATGCTTTTCCATTTGGTTGAGCTGCCACACTATTTTGGCAAATTTATAAAATCTTGACGGATGATTGAAAATTAATTTAATTTGACAAATTACCTTCAGCCATACTTTATCTTTTGTTGAAAGAAATGGCAAAGACTGAAAAAAATGTACTTAATTTGCAAATAATTTGAATTTTTCTATTTATTGGGTGAAATTGTCTCAGCCAGCAACTAAAAATTGAAAATGTATATTTTAAAATGCAATGAAAGTTTTCAGGTATATATATATTAAAAGTTGTATCATTTGAGCAAATAATGAAAATAGTCTGTTAGAAATGAACTACAATGTTACAATGAAAATCCAGAGTGACTTTTACAGTTAAGATCTGAAAAAATTGAGAAATATTTATTTTCAGCTCAAGAGTTTGATCTTGTTTCAATTTAGTTTGTCGCCTTACATGTTTTATCTTCAGAATAGCACAGAATTCAATGCTTCACCGAGCTGAAAGTTTTAATTTTTTTACTTCCTCTACTTTTTTCTCTCAATGTTTTGTCATAAAATCAATCCCAGCATCCTCATAATTGGGTGTACTGAGCAAAAACTTAACTCTTACATTGTTAAAATAGTCCGTGGGTCCTCCAGAAACTTCTGAGTAATTCCAAAGTCGTGGCTGGGGCTTTCTCTCCTAAACTCTGAGAAAAATATGAATAATAAAAAAGGAGTAAAAAATCAAACTGATGTTGCTTCCAGCTGCAAAAATCTCCCGCTGCGTTGCAAAAAGAAAAGAAGAAGAAAACATATCAGTCTTCAGATCCTTCATAGTAAAGCACAGACTTAAACCCCAGGGAGGGACATTACTAAAGTGAGCAGTGATGAGCTGTGATCCTCATGACAGCTCAGCCGGCTCCGGGCTGGAGGGGCGGAGCCTGTGGCTGGTGACTCTTTCAAGCTCATCTTCATGGAAACACAAGAACACAAAGCTGCTTCCAGCCTCTGACTTTAACCATTAACCAACCCTGTTCATCTTTTCATCAGTCAGGATGACAGAGTTTGAACAACACTGGTCAGAGGGAAAGGCACAGAGGGTCCGGTTCCAAACAAACTTTTAATGGCGAAGCTGAAGGACTTGACAATGTGTTTGTGTGGTCAAAAAAATATAAATATATAATAATATTGATACGTTATACCAGGGGTCTGCAACCTGTGGCTCTTTGGCTTTAAATAAAAATGCTAACGATTTCAACATTTAAGGTTCATTTCTAGTAATTAATCAGGTTTTGTCGTTTATATTTTGAATTCTAACATGTCAGATAATTATTAAAATAAATGTAAGACTGGTTTATTATTAGAATAAAAATATAGATTTATTTAAAAAATGAGATTCTACACCAGTGTTGTCATGTTTATATTTGATATTAAAAAGGAGAAAAAGGATCAAGCGCATTAAATTCCTTAAAATGAAAAATTCAATGTTTGATTTGACTTTCTTTTTCAGTTTTTATATATATCTGCTGCAGCAGAAGCTTATTTTGCACAAGATAGATTTTATTTAAATGTAAAACAAGAAGAAATTATATTAATCCCATTATTATAATTATTTAAAATATCCTTTATATAAATAAATGGCTAAAAAAAACATAAAAGGTATTTTTCTAAACAATGACTTCTCATTTCTTGCTTGGTAAAAAACTGGACGAAAAGACTTTTTCAGCACCAAAGGTTGCGGACTCCTGTGCTATACTAAGAAACAAATAACTTAATAATCAACCAATCAATTATCGCATGAACAAAGGTTTAAATTAAACACTTTACGCACATCGGGGAAAGTGTTAATCATGCAGAAGAAATAAACAGACTTTACAATATACATCAAAATGTGGCTCAGTGCAGGAAACCATAAGATAAAACATCAATTAATCACTTAACGATATTCCACAAACAGAACAGTTTATATTCACAAGCTCTATATAAAAAATATTAAAAAACTCTCCCACAACACTGGTTTGCGGCTGAACTTTATTCCCGTTTGATGTTTGAGCCCAGACCTGCCATGCTATAGGGACTAATGTAAGACGATCCGGGACCGTGATCCAGCTGCTGTTCCTGCAGGTTAGAATGTTGATGCTGTCGAATGCCTGAAAGCAGAGAGGAAGAAGTGGGCCTGGAATGGGCCGGCTCGCCCACCACAGTAATCTGGAAACAAAGGAAGATCATGTATTTTTTACAAAATTACCCAGTAAAAGTAACACTTTTGTACTTGGATTTCATTTGTGTGAATAATTTTATGCTGGGCGATAAAACGATAACAATATATATCGTGATACTTTCATTTTTGAAGGGTTCAAAATTGGCACTCGCCAATTGCGAGAATATTATAATCTTCAGCGACATGGCGAGTAAATGTTTGCATCCAACCAGCTCAGTGGCCTTGTGGTAGAGTGTCTGCCCTGAGATTGGAAGGACGTGGGTTCAAGTCCTGGCCGAGTCATACCAAAGACTCTAAAAATGGGACCCAGTGCCTCCCTGCTAGGCACTCAGCATGAAGGGGTTGGATTGGGGGGTTAAACCACCAAATAGTTCCCGAGTGCGGCTGTGTCTGCAGCTCACCCCTCCCTTAGGGGATGGGTCAAATGCAGAGAACAAATTTCGCACACCCAGGAATGGGATTTTAGTTAAACAGTTGTCTTTTTGGTACAAACTTGGCAGTTTGCTCACGAGATGAACAAACCAAACGACCCCGCCGTCACTTCCGCTAATCATCTCTGTTTAGTGTATAGTTTCGGTCGAAGAACCAGCGGGACGTTTGGTGATTTTTGACGGGAGCCAGACAAAACTGGAGGAGAAACCCGCTGGACTTACAATCGCAACAGAAAGTTAAATAAAATGTGTCAATTTAGTGACCGCGATCTAGCATTAGCACGATGCTAACTCTTTCATGCTTACATTGTACGAGGAGTCTGGCTGCTGAACGTACGCTCTCTGGTACTGCTGCTGCTGCTGCTGCTGCTGCAGGGGCTGGTACTGCTGTGGGGGAGCGACAGGCACGGTGGGGGGGTTCAGGTAGCGCATCAGGAGGGAGAACGTCTCCCCCTGGAACTCTCGAAACCGTTCGACCGGCACGTTAGCACAGGCCGAGGCAAACCACGACGACCAGGTCGTGCGCTCGTCCACCAATCTCGCTCTGTCCCGGATCTGTAGAAATCACATAAACAGTTTTAAAATATCAAGGGGTCATTTAAAAAAACATTTTCTGCAGCAGCAGTAAATCTGAGAATAAAATGTCTAATTATTTAATAAGTTTACCTCCTCCTCGCGCCCCCTCTCGGCCTGCAAGAATTCGTTCAGGACCGTGGCAATGGCGCTGCCGTCTATCTTCTGGGGCTGGGACTTCCTGCCTCGAACGCCGTCTGCACGAGTGGAAGTGGAAGAAGATGCTTTTTATTATTAAAAATATAACATTACAAAAATACAATCCAAATAGCATAACTCAACTCAGATCTATGTTTAAGATACAATTATTCTTATCTATTGTTCAAAATAGAAACAGAATTAATATTAGTGAGAATTTGACAAATAAACAAGCACATTTTTTAAAAAAAAATCAAAAATCTGGGACTAACCCTAAAGATTTACAGATATTGAATTTTTTTTTTACCTTAGTATTTTTGATTATAATTTGATTATTTTCAAATATTGCTGAAGTTCCATTTTACGTGATAAAAGTTCTGGGTTTTTAATGGTGAATTTAATTTTGAGAATGTGAAATTTTAGCAGTAAATAAAAACATATTTATGAAAAAGAAAGTATCGTGAGCTAGATGATTAAAAAATATAAAATCAAAAATTACATTTTTTAGATAAAGTGAAAAATGCTTTCTTTTGCCACTTTCTGGTTCTGGTCACCATGACAACGCAGCACATATTGCACTAAATAATCTAAACCAAAAAAATAACAATACTAAAAATCATATTAACATTTATTTATTTTGTAAGTGACCATGGAATAAGGGGGATAATGCCTGACGAAGAAATTAAGGCACGTTATCAAAGCCTGAACCGTCCAACGCAAATTATATTACTGGAAATTTTACACTTTTACTTCACAAAGTGTAATTAATTTGCATGAATAAATATGTTCAATTTTTATTATTTTATAATTAATTTCATGCATCAATGTGTTAACGTGGACAGCTCTAGTTTAAATCAGCTTTAAATATAGATAACTAATGTTCGATGGGATAAAATGTGTGCATTAGTTGGAATCAGCTGACAGAATTATTTAATTAAGAGCTGAACTCCAAATTAGTCTAAAAAACCTTAGTTAAATGCCAATTTAGGCAAAAAAGCTGGAACACTGCTTAAATACTAGCTAAACTACAAATAGCCTAAAATTCATCAATAAACTGAGTCAAAAACGTTAGCCTGCTGCTAAAATAGAAGCTAAACTCGAAATTAGCCAATAAAAACCTCAGTACATAAGAAATTAGCCAAAAAAGTTAGCATGTTGCTAAAATATTAAATAAACTCCAAATTTGCATAAAAAACTTTAGTAAATGCCAGATTTTCTAAAAAATCTAGCACATTGGTTATAAACTAGCTAAACTCCATTCATTCATCTTGGCCGCTTTGTCCCTTTCGGGGATGCGGCGGTGCCGGAGCCTAACCCGGCTACTGATGGGAGCGAACACCCTGGACTGGTCGCTAGTCTGTCGCAGTGCCTCATAGCTAAACTCCAAAAATAGCATAAATTACACAGTAAACCAAATTAGTCAAAAGGGTAAACTCTAAATTACCCTAAAAACCCAAGTAGATAACAAATTAGCCAACATCTTGCTAAAATTTTGGCTAATCTCTGAATTAGAATAAAAAACCTCAGTAGATGCCAAATTACTCAAAAAAAAGCTAGCACAATGTTTGAATACTAGCTAAACTCAAAAATAGCTTAAATTAGTAAAATTGGAATAAAACTATTTTTGTATGTGTATTTTTAATGCTTTCATTTGTAATGACCCTCTATTCTGCGGCTCTTATTCGCCACCCTTCCAGAGCCCCCCTCCGGCCCCCCCATGTGAAGTGTTCTAGCTCCGCCCCTGATTTGAATTCAATCTCCGACCGTCTTTGTTCAGGCTGTCGTCGGCGTCAGATCCCTCCTCCGCCTCGCTGGTCTCTCCAGCCGGAGCAGCGGGCACCTGGGAGCAGCAGCACATGACAAAAACTAGAAATGAACCCGAGAATCTGTCATTCCTCGAAGAAAACTCTATATTCGTACGTTTCCCAGCTCTTCCTCCCCGCAGACTCCAGAGTTCTTCCGGTGAGGCTCGAGGAACTGCATGCGCCGTAACTTCCACTGCTGCTTCGGCGTTAGCTTCTTCACCCCGGAGCCGGACTTGCTCTGGCGGATCATTTTGAGGAGCTTGCCGTAGTCCGTCCTCAGGCTGACGAACCTCTTCCACAGCTTCTCGGGGGTCCAGCCATGGCCCAGGACGCACGCGAACTCCGCCAGCTCGAAATTCCTCCGCTGCTTGTTCTTGTAGGACGCGTGCGTCAGGTCGTAGAAATGGGGCCTGTCTTCAAAAAACGACACTATCCTCTCCTCGATGATGGGCTCCTCTTCGCAGTGCGAGGAGCGCTCGTCCGCCGCCGAGGCCTGCTCGGACTCCTCATCAGACCAAGACTCCTGCTTTAGTTGGACCGCCTCGAGCTTCATTTGGGGCGCGGGGGTTTTGTCGTTGCTGGGCCTTTTGAGAGACATGGTTGTCTAAAAATGATCATGTGTGCCGCCTTATAAAAAGCCCCGGACTACCGCGGTCCGGCGGCCGTGCGGAGACATTTACACGCCGTCCAATCAGAGCTGCTGCCACCCAGCGAGCCAGCTGCCACCGCCCCATTAACTATATATAGAACTGGACAGACCAAACATCCATTGACTGTATGTAGACGACTGGATACCCCACCCCCTTCCAAATATGAAGGCTCCAAGAAGTCAAAACTCATAGACCTCTACAGAGAAATATTTATGTATTTGTCAGAATAAACGCTTGGATAGTTTTTTTCTAAAATGTTCTTGATAATTAGAGTTTTATTACATGATATATATTTTTTAGTGCAAGTTATAAACATCAGATGCTTCAGTAAAAGCATGTTGTGTCCACTGGTTCCCCACCATTGACTGTATAAGTAGGAAATGGACTTGGAAAGTACCTATAGGTTGCAAGAAGGCCAAAGTCCCATAGACTTCCATTGAAAAATAGGTAGTTATTTCTCTTTCATTTTAATAACTATTCTTGCTCTGATGCATTCTTCTTAGCATGTTCTTTATATTCTTATTTTTATTAAGATATTCTTTTCTTTACCACCAATTTTTAAAGTTATAAATTGACCTATCAGATCCCTCAGTGAAAGCATGTAGCTCCCGCTGGCCCCGCCTCAAACGTTTGAACGATAGCTTATCCCGCCCGTGGGGTGTGGACTTCAAACTAACCACAACAAGCTAACTCGTGATTGGCGACAGTAGGTCCTCTAAAAACGTGACTCGGACTAATCGCTGTCAAAGGGTTAAAATCGGTTGGGTAGTGCATAAAATGTAGTTCATTTCCAATGGGGGGCCTCAACGCTTGCTATGTCCAGTTCGTACCTATACAGTCAGTGCTCTCCACTTTAATGTTTGATTGACAGATTCTCCAGAGACAGTTTCAGTGGGAGAGGTGTGGAATTTCAACAAGGTTACTAAAGATTGGTGACAGTATAGTCGCCATTGAGAAAGTTGACTCTGACCAATCACTGTCGACTGACTCCAAGATGGCGGCATCCATGTTGCAGAAAAATGGCAACTGAAACGGCTTTATTTTGGCTGAAGCGGCATAGGTGTCCGTTTTCTGTTGGGAATTGGGAATTTTCCTGTTAAATTAGCTCATCTTCTGTTCCGATAAACATAACAAATGTAATTATGATAAAATATTATAAGCAGAAAAAATGGTTGACTAAAGTCCCCTTACTAAATATTTTTAAGAAACGGATTTAAAAAAAATATATATTTAGCCACATAGAAAATTAAAAACATACAAAAAATCTTAAATCTTAATTTTTAATGTTTGCTTTTAATTGTTTTCATAGTTTTATGCTTGCTTAACGATGTAAGAAGATACGGTTAAACATTTTTATATTGTGATTTGTTTATATTTAAAGATTTATATATACTTAAATGTGTTTATTGTATCTAGAAATATGTCATTAAAAAATGAAGCCCATTCCGTCGCCATTTTCTTTGGAGCCAGACGACAGCGATTGGTCCGAGTCGGTCTGAGTCAAAGGTAACTACTGTCACCAATCATGACTAAGCTTGTTGGAAGTCCACACCCCTTACACCGAAATAGGGGAGGGGGGAGAATGGGGGATCTATCATTAGTTCTCAATAGATTTTGGATTCTTCTTTTTTAAGCTTTATTCAGAACATTTACATCAGTGAAGAACAACAACCTGTAGACTACAAAAAATGATAATAATTAAGTAACATCCCATTATTATGTAAACCTGAGATGATATGTGGGATTTTGGCTTCTTGTTCCTATCTGGAAGGCCAGTTCTATATACAGTCTATGCCCTGCCCCGTGGCCGGCCAGCTGTCGCGTGATTTCATAATGGCGTCTGACTGCCGCCATTTACATTCTTGACCACGACCACGCCAACGATTTATAATATAAATCTATATATTGTGTAAGTGTCGATGCCTCCCCACCGCGCGGTGGCAGCTGGGATCATAGTATTAACTTCACAGCTTTACAGGAGCAGATCAGCGCTCCATCACGAAGAGAAAAAAGGCTCAACACTGACACCTATAGGCGGATGGGAAAACTACAGTTTCACTTCCTTTGTGCTTTTTCCACTAAACAAATGTGAATTTACAGCTCTGATCAAGAATAATTCTGAAAAATGTTTGTCCTTATCTGTTAATTAAAAATTATTTATCACAAATCAGGTATGAAAATATTTTTGTTTTAACATTTTAATAAATTACCAGTACTTTAGATGAGGGGTCTGCAACCTTAACACTAAAAGAGACCATTTCTTTTAAGACAAAACTCAACAAGAACAGCAAACTCCCCCTTCACCTTTTAGAAAGATACACTGCATATGTTTTTGGAATGCACTTTTCAAATATTGACATTATTTGAATTATAACAGTGTTATATTTTGCTATATTTCTTTTCTTTTGACAGAAGCACAAGTTCCTTCCAAAATAAAAAATACTTTGTGTCAAATAAGATTTACTTGAATCAAAATTGAAATAAAGTTAAGTCAAATATGTCATTTTCATCCCCTTATTCCTTTGGATCCCTTTTCTTACTTTTAAAAGCAACAACATTGGTTAAGAATTCCATTTAAAAAAGTGTATTTGTGAATTCAATGATACATTTAAAGAACTTCTACTAAACATTGTTGTGCAGTAAAAAAATAAGAAGTTGTGCTTTATTCTAATAATAAACGGCCACAAAAATTAAAATAAAGCAAATTAACCCCATTATTTATTTAAATTATTTACATTTTTTTTCCCTCCAAAGTCAAAGACCTGTTATAGATAGATGATGTGGCTCTGTAGCTGCAGGTTGAAGACCTCTGCTTTAGACAATGCCTGAATAAATTCTGGGATTATCAACCATGCTACAGTTGCGTTTTTTTTTTTTTTTTTTTTTCATTCTATGTAGTCATATGTAGTCAGGATAGCCATTCAAGTATCTTCTGTCTGATCTCTTTATGGAGCCTTGGCAAGGGGATTAGGCTTTTATTTTGCAAAAACCACAAAACCTTGGATTATAGATTATTTAAAAAAATATTTTACTGTATTTTTCAGGACACAAGATTCTCTGAGCTTGATTGAATTATTATTATTGGTCCCAAAAAACATCTTTTGATAAACGTCTTAGTGTAGCTAAGTAAGAATTTCAGCTGAAATAACCAGTGTTTTTCACATAATTATTGGCCATCAGGTTTATTAGTAGTAATAATTAAAATATATATATATTTATAAAGCAAAAAGAAAGATGAGTCTGACATTTGCCAAGTGCCTAGACTTTACAACTGAATTAGTTTGTTCATCGAGTCTCAGCTTGAATTTCAAATTTGTTGCATTAGGCATCACATAATTGTTCAAAGAGCCAAGACTAGCAGCGAGGGAGGGATCACTTCTATTTTGCTGTCACCGAGACTTGAACAATTCAGAAATATCCATGGCTTTAAGTCTATAAGACATTTGTGAGGCCCATACAGCTGACAATCATCTGCATAAAAATGACAGGAGATACCATATTTTCTTATTAAAAAAAAGCCAAAGCGGTACAAGGAGATTAAAAGAAGGCCTAAAACTGAGACTTGAGGAACCCCTCAAGGAAACCACTCCAATGCGATCCTTTTAACTTTATTAGTGTTTCTAAAACAGACTTCATTTTTCTACAAGTGTGATAAAAAGAAGTTAAAAATAAACAACGTTTGTACAAATGTTAAAAGGAATGAAATGAAGCAGGTGACCGTGTGCAAAAACAACCTTTTTTGTTCAGTAGGGGCAACCTGTCATCCTATATGACACGAGATGACATAAAGACACACCGGTTAGAAATGAGAGTTACTCATTCCGGCGCCATTGTCCACTAGAAGTGAAGAATCTTGGGAAAATGTCTGATCAGACACAGGCTTGTTTTCAGCTCTGCCTATCCCCAGTCTCTTCTTGAAGAGCTTGTCCTCATTGTTCAGCTTTGTGCGGATTGCAGTTTTGACTTGGCTGCTATCGACGCAAAACTTGTCCACAACGTGATCTGGAAGAAGAACAATTTTATAAAGTCATTTTTTAACTAGAAAAGCTGCACTACCTGCAATGATGCTGGTTTGAATGCTTTTTTGCTGAAAATGGTGACACAATTTACTTTAAGGGATTTGGTGAAAATTCTAAAGCTATATGCAAAATGTTAAGTTTCCTTAAAAAAAAAATGAAATTTTGTTCAAGCACTATAAAAAAAAAGCTGAAGTTGACCTAAATTTTTGAAAAATATGTAGTAAAATTGTTTGAGAATCCCAAATACATGCCAGTTTTGCAAAAATATTTGGTGTGTTGCTTAAATTTGAGCTAAACTCCAAATTAGCCCAAACACCTTAGTATATACCAAATTAGGCAAAGAAAAAAAAGCTAGCATATTGCTCGAATATTAGTTAAACTCCAAATTAGCTCAAAAAAACCTCAGGAGATACCAAATTAGCCCAAAAAAGCTAGCCCGTTGCTTAAATTGTAGCTAAACTCCAAAACAGACTAAAAATCCTCAGTAAGTTAGCATGTTGCTTAAATATTAGCTAAACTCCTAAATAGAAAAAAATTCATTAGTAAACTAAATTAGTCAAAAACGTTAGCCTGTTGCAAAAATATAAGCTAAACTGTAAATTATCTCAAAGAACCTCAGTAGATGCCATTAGCCATAAAAGCTAGCACATATTTTAAATACCACCTGAACTCTAGAATATCCTAAAAAACCCCAGTAGATAACACATTTGCCAAAAACGTTAGCCTGTTGCTAGAATATTAGCCTAAAAAAGCTAGCATGTTGCTTAAATTCTAGCTAAACTCCAAAATAGACTGAAATCCCTCAGTAAACTAAATTAGTCAAACACGTTATCCTGTTGCTAAAATAGAAGCTAAACTCTAAATTAGCCTAAAAAAAACCCAGTAGATAACAAATTAGTGAAAAACATTAGCCTGTTGCTAGAATTTTAGCCCAAGAAAAGCTAGCATGTTGCTTAAATACTAGGTAAACTCCAAAATAGACAAAAATTCCCTAGTAAACTAAATTAGTCAAAAACTTTAGCCTGTTGCTAAAATATAAGTTAAACTGTAAATTATCCCAAAGAACCTCAGTAATGATAGATTAGCCATAAAAGCTAGCACGTTGCTTAAATACTACTTGAACTCTAGAATTGCCTAAAATACCCCAGTATATAACATATTAGCCAAAAACGTTAGTCTGTTGCTAAAATATTAGCTAAACTCCAAAATAGCATAAAAATACCTCAGATACCAAGTCACCCAGTTGAGCTAGCATAATGCTAATATATTTTGAGAATTACTATAAAAAACTGAAAACATAATCCCTGAATATCTTTAAAGGGCTTGTTGCCAATCTACTTAAAAATTCTAAATTTGAAGACTCTCTCATTCATTTGCTATGGGACATATTTTGCTCAATATTTCAAAAACTATAAAGTTCATATGTATAGTTTGCTGAAATTCTTCAGTAAACTAAATTAATCAAAAATGTTAGCCTGTTGCTAAAATTGAAGCTAAACTCTAAGTTAGCCTAAAAAACCCCAGTAGATAGCAAATTAGTGAAAAACGTTAGCCTGTTGCTAGAATATTAGCACAATAAAAGCTAGCTTGTTGCTTAAATTCAAACTAAACTCTAAAATAGACAAAAATTCCCTAGTAAACTAAATTAGTCAAAAACGTTAGCCTGTCGCAAAAATATAAGATAAACTGTAAATTATCCCAAAAAACCTCAGTAATGACAAATTAGCCATAAAAGCGAGCACGTTGCTTAAATACTACTTGAACTCTAGAAATGCCTTAAATACCCCAGTAGATAACACATTAGCCAAAAACTTTAGCCTGTTGCTAAAATATTAGCTAAACACCAAAATAGCATAAAAAAACCTCAAGTCACACAGTTGAGCTAGCATAATGCTAATATAACAATTCAATGACATTTTTTTTGAGAGTTACTATAAAAAACTGAAAACATAATCCATGAATATCTTTAAAGGGCTTGTTGCTAATCTACTTAAAAATTCTAAATTTGAAGACTCTCTCATTCATTTGCTATGGGGCATATTTTGCTCAATATTTCAAAAACTAGTTCATGAATATTAAAAGTACAAGCTGTAATGTCCTGAAGAAGCTGATTGTTTGATACCAATAAAATCGCTGAAAGTGGGAATGAGTTTTTATTTGCTGAAAAGCGCACGTAAAGGAGCAAGAAGATCACTATAGTGTGAATGCTTACTAAGAATTCGAACAGCTAACGATAAATGGGTTTTGTTTTTATCTTTCTCTTGGAGGGATTTCTCTTACCTATCAGGCTTTTCAGAATCTCAGGCGGCAGTGAAGGTTTGTGGCTCTCCTCGCCCACAAAGCTGGTCTTGCGGGCCTGAAGGCAATGCGTGGCCAGAGTGGCGCGGTCAAAAAGTATCATCAGCATTGCTGAAACGTACTTCTTGTAGTCTGCTATTTCTGCAACGCGCTCATAGAGATTTTTCGGCACTCGAAGAGTCTCTGAGAGATACACAAACTTATGGTCTTCCTGAAACATGAAAAGAGAGAACATTCAATCTTAATAGAAATATATTTTTTTTAATCAACATAAATATAAACTTCCTGGATCTGCTGAGTTCAGAGGTCATGACACTCACATCTGAAACATTGGGAGCCGCTCTCATCTGCCCCTCAGGTTCAGTTATAAACGTGATGGATTCATCAGCTGTTTGTGGGGCGACTACTGCCTCGCCTCCTTGAAGAACCTGATCCAGAGTAACCCTCAGCTCGTGCGCGGTGTGCCTCATCTGAATCATGAGGCTGTTCATCTCTTTGGAAGGAGGAAAAATGGGATAAAAGTTCAGTGACATAAATGTTCTCCTTAGAGGAAGGAGAAAAGTTTGGCAGCAGCGTGAAGGGTCTTATCAAAGTTTGATTGACATCCTTTTTTCACAATGAGCTGCGGAAAGGCTCCATCATGCAGTGCTGTTACTGTGACCCCGCCCACCTTTATACTGTAAATACTGCAGCTTTTTTTTCCCAGTAAAACTTTACTATTTCACACAACATACAATACTTTCCACCTTCACAATTTGAATTAAAGTGCACCGTAAACAAAAAAAAACAACAACAAATTCAGTAGGGCTGGGTTGATCAAATTGACTAATTGATCTGAATCAATTTAAGCCTAATAGATAATAATTCATAAAAATATATATCAATTTAGCACATAAAGCTAAAGTCCGCTAGCTTGATGCTAACATTTAATGGAATTTCCCATAGGACGGCTAATGCTAATGCTTGGTTGACGGAAACATTCATTGTTGACTAAATTAACGTCTTTATAAACGAACAGGCATTAATTTTCCAAACTCTTTTGAGGAAATATTTTTCAAAGTAAACATTTGTGGTTTAAAAAAAATAAAGTTTTTTGCTCATTTTTTGTTCCTTCTTCGTTTTTTCTCATACTTTCTTCTTCTTCTGGAATAAGGTGTAATGCTGTAGTGCAGGGGTCTGCAATCTGCGGCTCCAGAGTCACATGGGGATCTTTTATTTCTCCATTGTGGCTCTCTGGCTGAAGAAAAATGAAATAATAGTATTTTTAAAGTATTAGTATAGTATAGTATAGTATTTATAAAGTAGTATTTTTATCACTTGATTATCATTCATTGTGTGATTGCTTTAAAGCATTCACACATTTATTAGCTACTGGGGTTTTAGGCAAATTTAGAGTTTAGGTTCTATTTTAGCAACATGCTAACATCTTTGGCTAATTTGTTAGCTACTAAGGCTTTTAAGGCTAATTTAGAGTTTAGCTTCTGTTTTAGCAACAGGCTTGGACCAATTTTGTTTACTAAGTTTTTGACCAATGCAGTTTACTGAGAAATTTTAGGAAATTTTGGAGTTCGGCTAGTAATTAATCAAAAAGGTAGCTTTTTGGGGGGCTAATTTGACCTCTACTGAGTTTTTTTTATGGAAACTTGGAGTTTAGCTAATATTTTAGCAACATGCAAACGTTTTTGGCTAATTTGTTATTTACTGCGATTTTTAGGTTAATTTAGAGTTTAGCTTCTACTTTAGCAACAACCTTTTTGACAAATTTAATTTCCTGAGAAATTTTAGGATATTTTGGAGTTGAGCTGGTATTTAAGCAACGGGCTAGCTTTTTCTGTGTGGCTAATTTGGCATCTACTAAGGTAAAAGATAAAAAAAAAATTAAAAAAAAAAATCACATTTTGAGAGATGCTAGTCTCTTTTTATGTTTTTGGTTTTGTTCATTCCAAAAATATAGACATAATTCATATTTATTTTTAAAAAATAAGGTAACAAATGCTAATCCAAATGTATTAAAAAAAAAAAAAAAGTTAAAAAATAAAATTGGCTAAAGTACGACTACGCAGCTCCTTCTAGGTTTTGATTAGTGGAAAATGAGCCCAAATGGCTCTTTTACTGTTAAAGGTTGCCGACCCCTGCTGTAGTGTAATCGCCACCTAGTGGCCAAACTGAAAAACCCTCCAGGAGAAGCAGAACAATGTTTACAATCTTAATGATTTTTGTTAGAACTTTCCCTTTTGAGAATCCATGTAAGCGTGTATGATATTAAAAATCTCATTATTTCACTAATACATTTTACAGCATGTGAACTGTACATATAAATATGTTCAAACCATATAGTAGATTATTAATGTATTTCTAAACAAATGTGAAAACTCAAAATTGAATTTAATTGAAGAATAGAAAACTGATACCCAATCCTATAGTTGACATCTCAAAGTGAATAGTATCCGCACTCACCTCTGAGTTCCCTCAGCTCCTTCTCTGCCAACAGTCTGCATCTGCGCTCATACTTCAGCTGAGCCTGGAGTTGCTCAATTTTCATCAACAGGCTGATGGTGTCTGTTCTGATGCCTGGACTGCCAGGATTTTCTTCATCAAAGTCAATACTTTCAGGCTACAAATGTCAAGAAAAAACAACAATATGAAGTTTTCTGACATGATGCAACAGCTTCACCTCTTAAACAGACTTTCACCTCATTCTTGAGGAGGTGCATGTGGCTGGAGGGCTCTTCCTCCAGGTAGTTTTCCTCCATTGAGAAGTTGTGAAACTCGTGCGCATCCGAAACACTTCCGATCTTTATCATCTTCACCTGTGGGTGTGTGGGACTTGATGTGGAGTTTCTTTTAGGCGGCATGACTCTGATGGGAAAAATCTGCAAACAAGCAACAACAAAAAAGTTATTATTTTTTTTAATTTCAGTCAACATTCTCTCTAAATATATTTTTAAGGTAATCGTAATTATACTAATTATTTCTGCTTTTATTTTAATAACTGAAAATAAATCTTAAGTTGATCGGTTTGTTTACATCAGGTCCATTTAAAGCCCTTTGTTACCCCCCAGCTGTTGAGGGCAACAATGAATCAAACGCGGTTCAAACCAGATGTGAAGTCGAACCGCCTCACCTGAACGATCCGTTTTCTTTCCCCCAAAAAACCCCCGTAAACGTCTCCACTAAGGACAAATGCAGGACAAAAGGCAGTGCAGTACACAAAATACTGCGTAGTAAAGGAAGTAGTAGTACTACCGCAGTATTACAGTACAACGGTCCTGATGGGGGTTTTAGGAATTCGCGGGGAGCGACCGCATTAATTTCCGGTTGAATATATTTAAAATGCTGATCTTTTAAATGTGTGTTAAAGAATAAAGTTTTTGTAGCTATTTGACGGGCGTTTTTTGAATTGTGTTTATTTTAAAAGTACGTGCGGAACAAAGTTTCTGAATCGTATTCCCTGAGGGAAGTATTTCCCTCCAGTACAGTTTCCTGTACACCCACTGCCGCGCGTTAACCAATGGAAATCCAAGAAATTCTTAGGAGGCGGGGTTGTGCCATGACAGACATTAAATCTAGCCAATCAGAATGCGGTTTTGATTTTCCAGCTCTGCATGCCGTCTAACCCACATGGGTTCAATGTTGACTTGATGCTACGAAGTAAAAACAGCCATAGCAGTTATTTATTTAGATAAAGCTGCGCGTATCGCATCATTATGTCTTCTTCATTCTTTATAAAGTCAAACGTTGCCTCCCAGTCGGCAAAAAAGGGGAAAAATACAGCAGGACTCAAGCGAAAGGCAAGTAAATGACTAGCAACCCAAGCTAGCTAGGTTGATTTCGATTACAGGATAGTTACTTTTTTTTTTTCTTTTTAAGTATCGTCGTTTGTCTTTTGTTATAGGTTGGCGGTGGCGCAGATGGGAAGAGTAAATTACGAGCAAACAAGCCGAGCAACAAACACAACGAGGAGATTTCCAGCGAGTCTGAAACAGAAGGGTGCGTTCACGGTCACCTGTAAAGATAAACATCCATTTAAAACAGACGAATGTGGCCCTGTAAAATAAAATAAAAATATTTGTAGATTTATTGTGATTTCAGTTTTTAAAACTTAATAATAATATTAATACAAATCTGTTACACTGAACTAATATCTTCTGTCTGACGTGGACTCCTGTTATCATTCATTTTTTGTTTTATCAGTCCCCCAGTATCAAAAAAGAGGCAACCCAAACAAGATGTCGGTTATGACGAGACTCCCCAGGAGAAGAAGCTCAGATTAGCCAAACTTTACCTTGAACAGCTAAAGGATGAAGGTAAAGTTGGACACACAGTTTGGACATCGACAGAACACGCTGGTTTAACGGTTTAACGCCGTTTTTGCTCCTCAGAGGAAAAGAAAGCAGAAGATGAACCCTTCGAGACGGAACTGATCGCTGGAAGACTTCAAGAAGAAGTGGTAAGATCTGTCTTCTTTTTAGCTGGTTGAAAACAGTTCTATTTTCTTTTTTTTTTTTTTAATAATAAGCTTTGGACTCGTGTGTTTTCTCATTTGCTTAAATGTTTTTTCTCAAAGCTTGAACAGCAGGGAAAGCTCCAACGATTTATCGCCAAAGAGGTAAGATTTTTTTTCCATGGAAAAATGTGCTTTAATCATGTTCTTGTAGGATTTTTTTCACGAAGGAGGAAGAAAATGATGCTTAAAATTGTATTTTTGAGTATCTCTTTATTTAAATTTGTTGTAAATCAGGAATAACGCTGTTTGAAGAAGCTTGTAGGCGTGACTAATAGAAGCCACAAGCTCCCTGCTCAGCTCCATTCTGATGCATCCACATTTAGACGATCAGATACTTAAAAATGACCTATTAACCGATTAAACGTGTTCTGTTTTTACAGCTCATCACTCCAGATCCTACAGAGATCCGGCTGTTACGGGGACACAAGCTTCCCATCACTTGCCTGGTCTTAACCCCTGACGACAAATTCATTTTTTCTGCTGCCAAAGACTGCTCCATCATCAAATGTTTGTACACACACAGATAGGGGTGTAACGGATCACGGTTCAATTTTACGAATCAGTAAAAAGTGAAAAAAAGCCTAAAATTACTTTTTTGAAAAGCTTTAAAACAAATATTTGCAAAAACGTATATAAACAAAAATGTTAAAACATGTAGTCTCTGATTACATTTCCATGTCTGGAGACCAAATTTACAAAAACTGACAAAAGAATAATTAATATGTGACCCCTCCCCATCCCTGTATTTCTAAGTTAAATCTTAAATTGAAAAGTGAAAATTCAGCTTTCACTATTTTTCATATTAATTTTAGTATTGAAACTAACTGTTTCAATACTAAGTAGTACACGTGGAGGTGAGGGATTTTTGACCCTTTTGGCTTGCCATACTGCCGTCCCCGTTTGATCTGAGACGTGTACCGCTGCTTTTAATCAGCTCTTTAAAATCATTTAACTCTTTGTATCTGCGTCCTCCATGATGAGTTTTTGACGGAAGCTCCTCCCACAAAGCTTCAGGTTAACAGATTGTTGGATAAGCCGTCAAAGATGACACAGATAGCACAAATAACCTCTTTTATCAAATTGAAAACTTTCATTTTAACACACATTTTGTTTTGTGTTAGGGGACGTTGCTAGCGGCAAGAAGGTGCACAAAATACCAGGGGGCAGGAAGGGGACGGAGGAGCGCCACGTCGGACACACTGCTCACATTCTGTGTATGGCCATTTCATCGGATGGAAAATACCTGGTGAGACGGCTTGACTCCTCCCCTTTGCTGTTTATGGGAGACGGCGTGACGAGAGAGTTGTTCTCCGGTGTAAAAATGTTGTTTCTTCTCTTCTTAGGCCTCTGGAGACATGAATAAACTCATCATGATTTGGGAGGGAGACGCTTGTAAACATCTGTATAAATTTACGGGACACAAAGGCCCCGTGTCGGTACGTCTCGCGCTGTCGTTCATTCAGCTTCCGCCCTTTCAAAGTTGTAGCCGTTCTGTCTTTTTTTTCAGGGTCTGTCATTCAGGAAGGGAACTCACGATTTGTACAGCGCTTCTCATGATCGCTCGGTCAAAGTGTGGAACGTGGATGAGAACGCCTATGTAGAAACACTGTGAGTAACTGAACCACAACTCCTACACAACGCTTACCGAGGTTTAGATTTTGAAGCACGCTGTGTGTGAAAGAGGACAGTTTAAATGTCAACTTTTGTATATCTATAAGTAATCATTTTCCTAAAATATTTTATTTTAAGTTAGAAGTGGTACAAACGTTCAGACCTTTCAGACTTTCTTTAAAAGATTTTTGTGCACAAACACATTTCTCTTTTGCTTTGTGACTTGTTCTATGTTGGATTTATTTGCTTTGTTTTTGTACAATAATTTTTAGGGATGTCCCGATTTGATCACGTGTTTGAAGACTCAGAATCGGGCTCCGTTGTCCGATCAGGATCGGATATTTCATTTATTCTTATTCTGATCAGCGCTTTATATTTCAATCTTATTATTCCGGATAAATCCTCCTCTAGAAGTCTGCATGTCATGAACAGATCACAAAATGTTATTCCCGGAAAACGCAGCAGAAAACAGCAACAGTTCAAGCAGAAGACTGATGTAAACAGATCAATAAAGCGAGCTAGCCGATCAGGGATTCAGACTTCCGGGATCAATAACTCTTTTGAAAACGCTTTAAACTGACAGTTAGTGTCTCTAAACAACAACCTCTGAAGACATTTCAACAGAAAAAGACAGAGTTTGGTTTATTTTTAATGTTAAAATCTTTCTTCAGACAGATGCTAACTGCTACATGCTAGCGCCGTGAGTTAACTCCTTGGGACCCAAGCTGTCCTTTGATATGCCTGTTTTATTTCTCTGAAAGAGGAATAAAAGTTAAGAAAATTAACTACTCTGATAATAAAACCAAAAATGTGATGTCTTAAGAGCTTAAAAAGAAGCACATAATCTTAAAAAACAAACAAAAAACTAATGAATTAAAATTAATAATGATATTAGGTTGTCATGAACACTCATCAAATTCATGCTAAAACAATCATAATTTATTTTTAAGAATTTTAAATGAAGACAGGAATCACATTTGGTCAAAAATGTTCAATAGCTTTGAAGATATTAAAGCTAAAGTTACTAAACTTTCATCACTAGTTATCACTTATATAGCAAGAAAATATATGTATATATTTTTTTCTAGTTTATATTTGCTCTATTATTACTTGGCTATTAAAGCTACCTCACAGAAGTGTTTTATTTAAGTTTTTAATGATAAAAGAAGGTTGATGAAATATAAATAAGGGACAACACAAATCTGTTTATTCAATTTGTCCATGTTTTAAATGTGTTACAAAAATATCGGATCGGGACTCGGTTTCGGCAAATCCACAAAATCCAATGACTCGGAATCGGATCGGGCCCAAAAAAACCTGATCGGGACATCCCTAATAATTTTGTTTCATCTTTTGTGTAGTTTTTGTTGTTTTGTGTGCAAAACTTTAGTTCATGTGAACTAACTTGTAAGCACCACCTGCTGCAATTCCAGCAAACAAGAAGAAATGATAACTCAGGAATGAGAATCTGTTACTTTCTCTCCGTACTTGAACTCGTTTTAATGAATTCTGTGTAGTTTTGGCCACCAGGACGCCATCAGCGGACTGGACAGTTTGAGCCGTGAGCGTTGTGTGACGGCCGGGGGGCGGGACGGCACCGTCAGAGTTTGGAAGATAGCAGAGGAGTCTCAGCTGGTGTTCCACGGACACGAGTGAGTTTCCTCTGTTGTTGAGAATGAAACACTGTAGTCAATGTTTTCTGTCAGTCGGTTCAAAAAGGTGACAAAGATTTAAATATTTCAACGTTTTTTTTCCCCTATAATTTTAGGGAAGCACCAAAGCATTCTGGGATTCCAGTATCCCAGTCTGATCATTCTGTGATGTTAATTCATGCAGAAAGACCTAAACAAGTGGATTAAAAGAAGCCTAACGTTTCTGCTAAAATCACTTGTTTTTAAACTGATCGGAAATAAAATTCTACTTTTATGAGACACTAAGTTTTAGCTTTATATTACCTTATAAGTTATAATCATCTAAATTAAATAATCAAAAAATAAGAAATAAAAAGTT
Source organism: Oryzias javanicus (assembly GCA_003999625.1). Classification (NCBI taxonomy): domain Eukaryota; kingdom Metazoa; phylum Chordata; class Actinopteri; order Beloniformes; family Adrianichthyidae; genus Oryzias; species Oryzias javanicus. Next base: position 30,235,667 of record CM012441.1, on the reverse strand, counting down.
TTAAATATTTAAGTCTATGTGGATCATTTATCATAAAATATAAGTTTCCTCTTTTGAATTGATAGAATATTGGAGCTTTTTTATTTAAAAAAAATAATAAAAACAACATAGTTGAGAGTCGTTCGTTCTGTTACGCCCTTTTCCAGCACCAAACCTGAAAGTAATCAACAGAGATGCACACAAAGATCCTCAAAAACACAGAGGTCCCACTCTGATAAAAATAAAATACACAAGATAAAAAGAAAAAACAAAACTGCCTTAACTTTCCAGACTGGCTGCTGTAGAGCAGGGGTCCACATACTACGGCCCGCGGGCCGGATCCGGCCCTCCTCCACATTTGGCCCGGCCCCTCAAACTGTTTTGGCTAAATTTGTAATTTTTCAAATTTTTTAGGCTAATTTGGCATTTAAGCTAATATTTCCACTACATGCTAGGTGTTTTGGCTAATTTAGGCTTTTTTCAGTTGTTTAGGCTAATTTAGAGTTTAGTTAACATTTTAGCTTTATGCTAGCTGTTTTGGCTAAATTAAATACTTTTCCAATTTTTGGGGGGGCTAATTTGGCATTTAAGCTAATATTTCCGCTACATGCTAGCTGTCTTGGTTAATTTAGCGTTTTTTTCAAGTTTTTAGGCTAATTTGAAGTTTAGCTAACATTTTAGCTTTATGCTACCTGTTTTGGCTAAATAAGATATTTTTCCAGTTTGTTTTTGTTGTTTTTTTTTGGCTAATTTGGCATTTAGCTAATATTTTATCTACATGCTAGCTGTTTTAGCAAATGTAGTCTTTTTCAGTTTTTTTAGGCTATTTTGAAGTTTAGCTAATATTTCTGCTACTCTGTAGCTGTTTTAGCTCATTTAAAATCAAATCAAATCAAACTTTATTTATAAAAAAGCGCTTCTCATACTTGCGCAGCTCGAAGCGCTTTACATTAAAAACAAACATATACAATAAAAAACAAACCCCCCTCCTCTCCCTCTCCATTGTCACACACAACCCAAAATCCCACACATAATGACTTATGAAAAATTACTTGAGAATAAAAGTTGTAAAATAACTTAACATAAGGCTTGGCTCTGCTGTGAGGAAACAGTATGGGGGATTCTATCATACCAGGAGCAGCTCGGTCAGAGGAACATCGCCACAGTGCCCCCCCCAAATCGGGACAGCAGTGGAGTCCACTCCGCAGCGGTGAGGCTGCAGTGCAGGACTCCAGCCGCCCCAGCAGGGGGGACGACAACGGCAATGACCCCAAACCAAGCCTGCAAGCCCTGGCATGATAGATCCCCACAGGAAACACCGGGGTTAAAAATGTTTTAGGTTTTTTTGGATAATTTGGTGCTTTGCTAATATTTTAGCTAGCTATCAGCTTCAGCATTTTCATTTATCAGCTTTAGTGTTTTTAGTTATCAATTTAAGCATCTTCAGCTACAAAGGTAATGCTATATATCTAGATTTGAAAATGTTTGGTGTTATTTTTCTGTGAGGATTACAGAAATGAATTATTTGGCCATGTGTTGCTTTCTGAAAAACCACAAATCTTTACATTTAGGCTGTAATTGTTACACTTTTTTTCTGTTAGCCCACAAACCAACCCCCATCAGTGAAGAAAGCAGTCATGTGGCCCTCAAAAGAAAAAGTTTGGGGACCCCTGGTGTAGAAGACAGCTGCCTAAATTCAACCGTTTTAAAATAGTTGCATTTGGTGTTGAATGCTCACAGAGATGAGATCAGTTATGAAGTTATCAGGGTTTTTTCTTTTTCTCAAAGCTCCACTGATGTATAAACAAGCATGTGTGGGAGTCGAGCATCAGCTGCGAGAGAGACAACCATAAAGACAAAAATACAGATTCTCTGAGTTTTGATGAAGACGTTTGACTGATTAAGGCGTTTCAATCTCACAATGGTTAGATTTTCCACATTATTATTAAAAATAATAAAAAGTGGTTAAATGTCGGAGATTTTAAAAAGTAATTCTTAAATGGAATCCTCATACATTTCTTAAAAAATCCTCCACATTTATACTTGAGCTCATAATATATCTCTCTGCGACCCATGTCTTCTCTAGAGGTTCGATCGACTGCATCCAGCTGATAAACGAGGAGCACATGATAACGGGAGCAGACGACGGGTACGAGCCGCTCTTCCCGTCGCCTCCGTCTCATTTATTTATCTGTTTTGCTAACAGACCGTTTTATGTTTTCCAGCTCCGTGTCTCTTTGGAGCGTCAACAAGAAGAAGCCTCTCAGCACCGTGAAGCAGGCTCACGGTTGTCATGGCGACGCGGGGCTGGAGCAGCCGCACTGGGTGTCCTCTGTAGCGGCCCTTCAGAACTCGGATACTGTTGCCTCAGGTGCCTCTGGCTGTGAGAGTCGTCCTCCTTATGGTTACCTGCAGCCGTTAGACTCCATTAGTCACATTTGTAAACACCTTTACTGGTAGAATAGACTTTTTTATTATTTTATTTGCTCGTCTTCTATGCAGGTTCTCACAACTCTCTGGTGAACGTGTGGAAATGTGGCCAGCATTATCGTGGGCTAGAGCTTTTGTTTAGCGTGGCGGTGGTAAGCGTTTACTCTCTGTAGAATGAAGCCATAATTATACATTCATTTATTTAATTATTTTATTTTGTTTTTTTGCAGCCTGGTTTTGTCAACAGTCTAAAGTTTTCCAGTTCTGGTCATTTTCTGGTGGCGGGAGTCGGGCAGGAGCACAGGTATGAAACTAAAGTGCATGTTTCCATGGAAACCACAGACTCTGAGGATTTCTTTAATTTCATGTTAAGTACACGTAACTTCCTCTAGATGGCAGGCTTTTACCATTTCGAGATTTTAGAAAAAGGAGACTGAAAACTTTCACTAAACATGGATCAGAGAAAGAAGGAATAAATTCAAGTTCAGATTGCAACTCGTTTAACTTTGACATATTGGAGACTTACTGTACAGAATAAAAGGTGCCTTAATCATAAAAGGGCGCAAGATAAAACCAAGAAAAAGTACAAACCGCAATCAGAATAATGTCTAAATTAATGTTGAAAAAATAAAGCTAAATTGTTGCGGCTTTATGTTGGGATTCTCGGTCAAATAAAAAACAATTTAGTGTGATGAGAAAAAACTTTAATAAATAGTTTATTTTCATTTAGAACACAAAAACAAAAAAACTTACAAAGTAATCTGTGTAAAATATTATTTATAATTCCTTAACATACTGTTGGCAAACATAATCCGTACAAATTAGCTCAAATTTAATTAAAGGGTAACCAAACAGGGAAGTTTGAGGCTGACTGCATCCTCAGCCCAGATTTGAAAAGAAAAGGGGCGGGGCTTGTGGAGCTGGACTGAACAGTGGAGGTGTGGCTTGAATCTATCATTGAGAGTAAGGTTTTAGTTTAGGTTTAAAATAAAAATTTAAAAAAATATATATATATAAAAAAAATTGAATTGTTCCTGTAAGGAGATTTTGATGTAGCCTAAAACATGTTTTCATCTTATTATGCACATTTTAATGACAAATTGTTCCAAAATTTCAGATTTTAAGTTAAATTTGATCAGCTTTAATTGCTGGAAATGTTTCTTGTGAGCGTTTGTATGCGACATGTCAGGCAATCATCACTTGCCATTCTATTTGTGTTTCTATGCGCAGGTTGGGTCGATGGTGGAGACTAAAGGAAGCCAAAAACGGAATCTTCATAATTCCTCTGAAAAGAAAACCAAATTCAGAGGAACCCAAGACGACCCAAGAATGAAGAGTTTTGAATGTTAGGTTTAAAAGATGTTCTTTTTTTATTTCAAATCTCCAACAGTTTACTTGAGACTCTGTACTTTTTACTTTCTAACTAAACAAATGCAGCATCTATTGTCTCTCTTATTTAATGAGTTTTTAATCATTTTTTTCACCAAAACATCTCTTTGGAGTAAAGAATTTCCAAATTAGTCTGAATGGAGTTTATTTATTTTAATACAAAAAAAACGTATTTACACAAAGTCCAAGAAAGCACACAATGAAATACCAGTCGACACAAACAGAACTCTTTTATAGTTTCTAGCGTCACCATTCACTGAGGTTAGTCAGATGTTTCATTTATTAAGGGCTACATTTATCACATTGATGTCTAAAACATTGGATATATTCACACCACTGTTAAGACAAGAATACCTTTTTTTTTAAATTATTTTTGTAATTTACACTATTGCTTCACAACCACTCATTGAACAAGACTCTTTGAGGACAAGGCACAGTGCATGGAATCACATCTATCTGTAAACCGAGGAGATCACAGCGTTTAAAATCTATACAAAAAGGCTTTACAGTTACTGTTTGACATGGAAACCAAAGTTAACTTCCACAGTCCAAACTGCTGCTGCTGCAGTGGTGCGGTCCGACCCGGCGGTTATCTCTGCAGCCTCGCCGATGATGAAAGGGCGCTCCTCTGCTCGGACCAGGAACGCGGATATTTTACAAAGACGACGTTGTGGAGTCCACCACTTCGCGCCCGTTACAGACAGCTGGTACGTAGTTGGAGGCAGATCCTTCGGGGAGAGGGAAGCAGCGGTGTTAGCCAAATGAGTTTTATTTACTGATGAGCCATGAGAGTGTGAACCGCAGATAAAAGCTTGCCAAACAGGAAAAGGACGCGTGGGACTGTCGAACTGAAGGAGTGACTTTAAAACACTTCTGATGATTTGTTTTTAATTCTTAAATGTTGGATAGAAAACAGAATGATTCACTGCTGCAAACGTATTCATCTGTCCAGCTGAAGTAGTGAGATAACCAATCCATTATGAGATTTGGAAAGTTTGAAGAACAAACTGATGCTTTGAAGCTATGGAGCTAAATTGAAAAAGAAGATTTCTTTAATGTCTGGGAGAGAGAAAGTCCGTTTTTGGTATTTTTAATAGTTTATTCATATATATACTTGTAAAAACAGAAAAATAAGAGGAAGAGTCAAAAGGAAAAATAAGTGCAATCGAAATAATAATGCTGCTAAAAGTCAGCAAAAGAAACCGGTGTGTTTAACTCACATTTCCAGTGCAAACGTATTAACTATTGGACCACGGGAGCCATTTTATGCAAGTATAAGGATGTTTTTGATGCCTGTATTTAACA